>CM061172.1:13866319-16366319 GCA_030763345.1 Mythimna separata | reverse complement strand
ACCGAGTCTTTTTGCATCAATTTACATTTCAGGAGTTCTAAAAAAAAGTTAATGAGAACAAGAAACAGGAATGAAATTCAGGTATTCTATTATTTTTTACTGCATGAGACACAGTATTTTAAAATTTCAGTTCAGTGTACCATAGAACCGAAAATCCCCATTATCTTTAACGACAACGATGGTAATAAATTACCATAATAATATGGCTTATGTTCTAAGAAAAGCGAGTTAGCGGGAATTTTGTTAGTGTTGCAACTTAGAGTGCTTATCCAACAACCGAAGCAGCTTTTACCAGCAGATTGAAAGAGCCTGAAATTAAGTTAAAATGTTTGACTTAGGTCAGCTTGGGGAAATGGAGTCCGAGCTATCCTATGTATACCAAGGGTAGGTGCAGGAAATGCTGCTTCAGCGGTAATCACCAATATTAAATACTTATACTATAATGTACTATATCGGTATATTTTATTGTACTTTGTAAACTTGTAGGTGCAAACAATCAATATTTTTTTTCATTTATTTTTTATACGTCAGCCGTATGACCTCTAATCAAGATACATTGGTCCACTCGATTAAAGAAACACACATCATCATTCATATTAGCGTGATTATTTTATGCATTTTAATTTCGAATGATTATCTATACATATAATAAAACAGTAAAATTGTACATTGTTAGCATTAATTGGCGCAAAAACCACTGAACCGATCCTGTTCAAATTTTGCATACATAATCCTTATAGGACCCTTAATGATATAGGCTATATTTTATCACGCTATTTGCTATGGGGGGTGAGCAATATTGCATTTTGTCGGTTTTGAACGAGTTGCCCCGAGTTCGAATCCCACCTACAATTTATATTTCTGTCAATGTTTTATCTTATTGTTTTTGAAAAAAAAAATACTTTTACCATTTTTTCATAAGAAAATCAACATTCCTATTTCTTTTTCCCAAATATTTTGTAAAAACTAATCAAAACACGTTATAAAATCCAAGCGTCCACGAAATTCACATACTACAATGTTACATTAGTCCATTTAGCTGCCAATTTATCTACTGAAATGAAAATCATCACGCTATCATGGACGAAGAGCGGGGCAGTCATTTATGACATTTATATGAAAACGTCTATTTTGCTTAATTTTTATCGAACATAGCAGCGCGATCGATTAATGACTAGACTGGGACGTAACACGGTGGTGGTTCGAATCCCAAGAGGTGTTTTAGAAAAAGCTTTTTTTTTATTTTTGTAACATTTTTTTCACATATTTTTGCATTCTCACAATTTTTTTAACAAAAATATTACCAAAAGATATTATTATTATTGTTTAACAAAAAAAAAACCCATGGAGACAAATTTTACAACTGCGGAGTTGCACCCTGTTTTCAAAATACAAACAATAACATCCTTCTTCTTCTTCCTGCCCGTATCCCATATTACTTGGGGTCGGTGCAACACGTTTTCTTCTTCCATTCTGTCCTGTCGTCCGTCACACTATCATCACACTATCATCTGCCCTTTTCTTTTATATCAATCCTTACACAATCCATCCATCTTTTCTTTGGCCTTCCTCTCCCTCTCCATTCTCAAGAACTCTTTTAGTAACGTGCTTTTAATTTCTCCTCTTCACATGACCACACTAAGACAAACGATTTCCTTTCAAAATACAAACATCCATTTATTTTTTTTTAACTAAAGGCTATTTATATTTTAGGTGATTTCTTCCACTCTAGGTAGGAGCACGAGGGAATGTCAGACTTTCACTGACCAAAACCCACACCTTTGTATGTTCCTTCTTCGCTTTGCGTTCCAGGACTCCGGGTGGAGGTGATCAGCAGTAACGACCTCTCACGTCCGGTCCTGGTATAGAGAAAGAAGGTATGGAAAGCAGTCATCACATCCTTCCGCAAATAAAGCGAAGAAGGTAGCAGAAAGCGCAAAGCTGATGCCCTTGGCATTACGAGTCGCAGGGCGATTCCATGCTACCGTTAGCGCGGAGTTTTGGACGGTGCACTATTGGCATTTCGCTGTTGAATAAAGACTGGTCTTAGTCGACTGACGTTGCGTTATGTGCCACGCGCACCTAAAAGAGATACCATAAGCGAACGGCCCTAACGAGCTTCGATAGCTGGAAAATTGTTCGTATAGGGCATCTAAAGGAACAAAGTGGGTATTTTTTACTGCTCTGCATGCTCTACCCGTAAAAATCGAGAGTTTACAAACTGCGTTTGATCATCAGTATGTGAAGTCGGCTAGGTGAAAATACTCGTACACAAGAATTCGTTTCTTATTCTCACTAAAGAAAAACATTTATTTGGTGTATTAGGGTGTCAGTCAAATACCGCACCAGAAAATTCCTGCTTCAATAAACAGGTCATATAAACACAAAAAAATGATGGTGATCGGTAAACGCCCTATACATATGACACCTGGGAAGTGTCCAAATGGCGATGGGAGGGGCCTAAGGATGTCCTGTTTCGCACGGTTTCAGCCACGTTGCTTCACTCTAGGAGGTGACTGCTTTCCATTCCTCCTCCCAGCTCATACCATGATCTGAACTAGGGCAGGAGGATTCTGATTTTGACCCGCAAACAGTAGGTACGGCGGTAATCCGCCCTAGCGGGATAACTTCGATCGTAAGGTCCACCGTGTCTTCCCGCTGAATCTAAAACATCTACCTCCCGAAACACTCATGTTCGGTTAGAACCTGCGTAAAGCGCAAGGTGAGGACGTCATGACTCTGTAATCTCTCTTTAAAGAGTGAATTTATAATAATAATAATCGTGGTGTGCCAAAATTAGTCGCCCTAGAATGTAAATTGCAACTAAAAGAACACTGTGGAATTTAGTTGGTAAAAGTCTGATACTCTCTCTCGGTCCACCTAGAGTGGGAGAAGGAGAAGGTATTTGGTGGTTACCCAACAAAAAAAGAGGCAAATACTAAAGGCGGTTATCTGCCCTAATTTGGTTTTTTGAAGAACAAATCATTTTAATTTTGATTTTATCGCAATATGAACTAAACTAACGACTTTACCCATAGAGTAGGCAACTATTTAGAATGCGAACTCTGCGGCTCTGTACTTCGTTGATGTTTTTAAGGCAATTGACGTCGTGCGGAAGAAAAACCCGGGTGTTACCATTGGGTGGATCGCCCGGAGGACACGTTAGAGCATAAAGTACTGGTGGGCCACGCTTAGGCGGAGCACCACCGTGTCCTTGTGGGGACGATCGGTGACAGCAACCTCTCGCGCTGGGCACTGGTACAGGCCATGATCCAGAGCGAGGAGTAGTGGCAAGTAGTCCCCTCACGCCCCAGTCGCTGGGATTTCGACCCCAATTTAGAGCCACCGTAGGAGTGGCTTGCGAATGGCGAGCAATGGGTAGTTTACCATCTGGCTGTCCGGTAATAATCCAGACGGTCAACCGTGGGTATTGTTCCACGCGTGCTTCAAAGAGATTTTAGCAAACTATAGGTGCCCAGCAGGTTCGAAGCCTCTAGGGCCATGGGCGAGCTTCCGAAAGGAAAACCCGGAACCCTGGAACGAAGGCAAAAAAGTAACGAGGTAAGGTTTAGTCAGTAAAAGTCTGACTCACCTTCTGAGAAGTCATTCTGATGATTTTCCACCTAAACAAGAAACCTGGGCACGCCGTCATTGCGGCGGTAAGTTTCCTCTTAGAGGAGTGGTTGGAAAGAGATCCTCACGTTCCGTATGCCGTAGGTCCTCACCATACATGGTAAGTTCGGGAGGCTCCTGCATCGGATTCAGGGGAAAAGGGCGCCCCAGCCAGACTTGGGCGCACTGTCTGGACCGCCCGGAGGACACGGTGGAGCACACGGTAGAGGTATGGCGGTTGCCTTCTTCTGCGAAGCAGTAATGCTAGCCAAGGAGGCGGCCGACCGCGAGCGCGAAAGGGAAAGACCCTCACGCCCCCGCCGCCGTCAGGATCACGAGAACGATTTCCGACCACCGTAGGTGCGAGCTTGCGGACGGCGAACACTGCGTAGCTTGCCGTCCAGCAGTCCGGTAATAACCCGGATCGAGTCAAGTCGTCCACTGTTCCACGAGCGCCTCAAGGAGATGTCAGCAAACTGTAGGGGCCCGTGGCAGGGCCGAAGCCTCTGGGGACGTGGATCGGTATTCCGAAAGATAAGCTCGGTGTCCCAAAATTGAAGGCAACACAGGAACGGGGGTGGCGTTTAGTCAGTAAAAGTCTGACGCCGGAACCCGTTCCATTTAACAGCAGGAGAAGTCATTCTGATGTTTACCCATCTGAATTATAAAACCTAAACAAGAAACCTACTGGGGCTATGGTTTCGCTTCTGAAAGGGAGACCCTGGAACGTAAGGCAAGGAAGGAATATAGAAGTGAGTCTTAGCCAGTAATAATCTGACACGCACTTCCGCTTCACAGAAGAGCGAAAGTCATTAGATGACTTCCCAACTAATAAAAGTACTAATTGGAGTTTTAACTTAAACAGTTTTATGTAAAATTAATTAATCAGATGTTTTCGGAAGTATAGGATTAGTTATAAGTAACTTTTGTGCAGTTTTACGAACTTAACGCGGACGAAGTCGCGGGCAACAGCTAGTCTATTATATTTTAGTAAAGATACTTTACATATTATAATTAATCAAGTCTTTTCTTTTACTAGTACTGTATTTTTTTAATTAAAAAAGTCAGTCATTATACCAAAGCCTGCTTCGATCAAATTAGGTCTCACTGATCCCATTCAGATAGAATGTCATTATTCACATAGCTTACTGTATCTACTAAAGGACCATAATGATAATAACTATTAGGCTGGAATTACTCATATATCATAACTACAGATCCTGAGAACTGACGCTGTAATGAGCTGGTAATATTAGTCCCGAGGTTACGACGATATTTATTTTATTACTCGCTGCTGTCAGTGGCTTTGCCCGCATGATAGTAGTTAATTATTCTAAGGGAACTCTGTTTTCCTACTAGAGTGCGTCTAATGAAAGCGCGACCTGGAGTTGTTTTTTTTTTTTATAAATTTAATTGGCAACATTATTCAGCCGCAATTGTACGAAATAAAAAAAAATTGAAGTTCAAAACATGATTCTCGTACTAATTAATAATACCACATATAAAATTTTTGGATTTAACTTTTACTCAGGTCGCGCTTTCATTAGACCGACGATACAATGTGGGGATGACAATACGATCATAAATTAAAACACTGATAATACTCATCATTACCATTATCTTTTAGTATGGGACCAACCCAGAAATCGTGAAAAAAATTTCAGCTGTCCAGTACATTTTGTCGACTTATACAAACATAAATGTACAGGACACCTGAATTTTTTTTCACGATTTCAGGGTTGGTTCCATACTAAAAGTTATTCGTAATGATGAGTATTATCAGTGTTTTCATTTATGATCGTATTATCATCCCCACATTGTATATCTATAGTTTGCGTAATTTTTCTACCTGGTTCAAAAGTACTAGTTTTATGCCTAGCTTGTGCAGTAATAACAACGCATTCAGGATACTGGCGTGGTTTTGAAGCGCGTTGGCGATGTTTGCTAATGTAAGGATTGATGGTTTTCATGCCATAATCCGAGAGCGGTCTACCTCGACCCTGAAGCGAATGCGTGACAGCTTTCACGGCATAAATCTACGAGTATGTACTACATACTGCATGGATATGGCATACGACTTGGCCTAACTGTAAACCAAATATCATCTAAATTTCTTTTGTGTTAAATTTTGCTAATGATTGCCATATAGTTTGATTTTTTTTGTGGGTCACCACAAAATTTCTCCTGCTCTCTTATTGACTAAGATTTATCCGGATTTCTACAGGTTCTTACAATTTTGGTAACATCTCTTAGAAAGACGCATGGAATACAAAGCGCCATCGGCTTGACCTTATCGCACGGCAAGTTACTTATTGCTCGCTGCAAAATCTATCCATATTTTCTCCCAATCATTTTCTCAGGCCAAAAAGGTATAAAATTATGATCTTCGGAATAGTTTAACTTATAAAATGTATTCTTTTGTTGAGGTTTTACAATGTCAGATTTTAACTGGCATTTATTTTTTCAATTGGGGAATCATCAGATTGACTTTACCCGTTCAGATTTCATCTGACTAAACCTACTTATCTTCCTTCAGAAGCTCGTTTTCCCAATGATGTTCCAACAATTCTAGAGTCCTGGATCGTAAATAATAACCAAAGCTTTCATTTCATCATAATAGATTACTTCACACACAGTTTGATCGTGGTTTCATCGGTCAAAATCTTCATACATAAGTGACTTAAGGAGGGTATTTATATAGAAACGGTAGGAGCCAAGTCCTTTTTGTTATTACGGTTTTATTCTTCCATTCCTTAACACATTCTAGTATCTGTTAGTTGCCTGACCTCTTCTCGTGTCCAAGGAATCCTAATAAATGTAAATGTGATGTGGGGTATTCAATTACAACCCGTCCTTGACACCTAGAGCTTTCCACGCAGTTTTTTTTATCTATTCTGTGGTTTTAAAACCGTTTTCGGTGGAGTTTAATTTCGGTATAAAATGTTTGGTAGTTTTATTTTATACTAAGGGCCTGTCTCACAATGTCTGAGTAGGCACTACTCACTGAATAAATTCAAAAATTTGACAGAATTTGTATGAAATTATCTGTCAAGTAAGATACTCGAAACTTAATCATAGGTGGTGAAATAGGCCCTAAGTGTAGTTTTGTAGTAGTAATGGGGAATTTTAAGGATTGTAGTTTAGAATTAGTATTGCAAAAATTAATGGTCGGACAAACCGCACGCTGATGGTTATAGTAGACTTTGAGCTGGTCTAGCGTAGGATAAACCAGACAATCACTATGCAACGCAACTATACAACCAAAGTTTAACTTACGTTCTATAGTTTACATCTCCGTTGTACTTACCAACTAACCAGATCGGCTCAAATATGCACCAAATTTTAAATGCGTGGCTTAGTTTTGCAAATGAGGCATGTTACCAACTGGGGCCTGTATGCTTGCTTTCCCCTAATACAAACATTCAATAAAATGAGAGGTCAGCTTACATTGGGTTTATTAGGTACTGTACAGGAGAGTAAGAAATGTCATTTTATGATTTACTTCTAAAAAAGAAGCCTTTAAATCAAGTAGCTAAAATAAAATAAATGTCAGACCAAAATCCACTAAATCACCTTTAAAAAAAAACAAAAGAAATAACAAAATCCACAAAATCGCCTGTTGAAAAAAAAGAAACAAAAGGACATTAAAACACTCTTTTTAATCTGTAAAACATTATTCCTTCCCAAACAAAAGTTCACCCGTGGTTCCTATTAAAATCCCCTTTGCGGTTAAACTCGTACCACTCAAGAATTCCATGTCACTGTAATTTGAACACAATGAAACCCGGTTCCCGACTTTGCCAGCGTCCTGAGGTTATAAATTAAAGGTCTAATCTCGAGCTTGTCTCCCTGGCTCGTCTTCATGAATCAGACGTATTTTGTAGACAAAGAAATGGCGCTTCGGTAAGGAAAGCCCGGCTTATTTAATTGATTTAGATAACTCTACTGTAACTCAGTTTTATTTTATGAATAAAACTATAGTTACATTTTATTTATTTATTTATTTATTTAAACTTTATGTACAGTGGAGGTACATAGGCGGACTTAATGCATTTTTTTTTTGTCTTATGCTTAATTTTAGACGCCTGTTTCAACTCTTTTATGATGAATTTTGGAAAATCTTTTCTTATTCTTTGTATATATTACTAGTTTCAGCCCGTGGCTACACCCGCTTCATCATCATCATCATCTCAGCCGAAAGACGTCCACTGCTGGACATCGGCCTCCCCCAAGCGTCACCACAGCGACCGGTCCTGTGCGTCTTCACCCGCTGCAGAAAATTAAAGGTCTAATCTCGAGTTTGTGTCACTGGCTCGTCTTCATGAATCAGACGTATTTTGTAGACAAAGAAATGGAGCTTCGGTAAGGAAAGCCCGGCTTATTTAATTGATTTAGATGACTCTAGTGTAACTCAGTTTTGTTTTATGAATAAAACTATAGTTATATTTCAATTTTAGACGCCCATTTTATTCATTTAGGGATGAATTTTCATAAATCTTTTCTTATTCTTTGTACATAATTATACATTACTAGCTTCTGCCAGCGGCTTCGCCTCAATGAATGTAGAAAATAAATACCCTATGTCGAGCCTGTCTCACTGAGTCGTTTTCATGAATCAGACGTATTTTGTAGACAAAGAAATGGCGCTTCGGTAAGGAAAGCCCGGCTTATTTAATTGATTTAGATGAGTCTGTAGTAACTCAGTTTTATTGTATGAATGAAACTATAGTTACATTTAAATTTTAAATGTCCGTTTCATCCCTCTAGGAATGATTTTTGAAAAATCATTTGTATACATTACTAGCTTCTGCCAGTGGCTTCGCTCGCTTGAATGTAGGAAATAAATAGCCAATGTCGAGCGTGTCTCGCTGGCTCGTCTTCATGAATCAGACGTATTTTGTAGACAAAGAAATGGAGCTTCGGTAAGGAAAGCCCGGCTTATTTAATTGATTTAGATGACTCTACTGTTACTCAGTTTTATTTTATGAATAAAACTATTTATAGTAACTTAATTTTTTTTTAACGCCTGTTTCATCCCTTTTGTGATGAACTTTGAAAAATCCTTTTTTTGATTCTTTTTATACATTACTAGCTTCCGCCAGTGGCTTTGCCTCAATGAATGTAGAAAATTAAAGGTCTAATCTCGAGCTTGTCTCAGTGGCTCGTCTTCATGAATCAGACGTATTTTGCAGACAAAGAAATGGAGCTTCGGTTAGAAAGCCCGGCTTATTTAATTGATTTAGATGACTCTACTGTAACTCAGTTTTATTTTTATCAATCTATACTAATATTATAAAGAGGTAAAATTTGTAAGTTTGTAGGTTTGTAAGTTTGTATGTAGGGGGTAATCTCTGGAACTACTGGTCCGATTTGAAAAATTCTTTCAGTATTAGATAGCCCATTTATCGAGGAATGCTATAGGCTATATATCATCACGCTACGACCCACGGGATCGGAGCAGTAACGAAAAATGCGGGTGAAAACGCAGGGGACAGCTAGTAAAACTATATAGTTACATTTAAATTTTAAACGTCCGTTTTATTCATTTAGAATTGAATTTTGAAACATCCTTTTTTTAATTCTTTGTATACATTACTAGCTTCTGCCAGTAGCTTTGCCTGCATGAAATTAGAAAATAAATAGCCTATGCCGAGCCTGTCTCCATGGCTCGTCTTCATGAATCAGACGTATTTTGTAGACAAAGAAATGGAGCTTCGGTAAGGAAAGCCCGGCTTATTTAATTGATTTAGATGACTGTACTGTAACTCAGATTTATTTTATGAATAAAACTATAGCTATTTCAAATTTTTTAATGCCTGTTTCAGCTCCTTAGTGATAAATTTTGAAAAATCCTTTGGTTTTTCTTTGTACATATACACTACTAGCTTCTGCCAGTGGCTTTGCCTCAATGAATGTAGAAAATTAAAGGTCTAATCTCGAGCTTGTCTCACTGGGTTGTCTTCATGAATCAGACGTATTGTGTAGACAAAGAAATGTAGCTTCGGTAAGAAAAGCCTGGCTTATTTAATTGATTTAGATGACTCTACTGTAACTCAGTTTTATTTTATGAATAAAACTATAGTTAGTTAATTTTAGACTGCTTTCTTCATCCCTTTTATGATGAATTTCGGAAAATCTTTTCTTATTCCTTGTAGAAATTACTAGTTTCCACCAGCGGCTTCGCCCACATGAAAGTAAAACGCTCGCTCAATGTGGATCCTCACATTTCAGATCCTCAGGTATCATGTACCCAGCTAACTTTCAACCCATGTTTAAGTTTAATGATGCAAAATACGCGCTCATATTGGAGTTGAACTGTCCAATATAATAAAAGCCTGGGCTTTTATTTTCTTAGAAGCAGCTGGCTCCTTCTAAGAAATTCCTGAATAGAGTACCGTATTACACTGCCTGAACTAGAAAATGAACACAGGACGATATGTTCAGCATTCGTAGTTGCTAGTCTAATGGACAATAGGAAACTAAGTAGTAAAATAAAATGTGACAGTGCATGATCAAGTTTTCGACTATTACCTTTTTAACACATAATATACTTTTATCGCAGTATAATTACTACTTAAAGTCTGTTCCCACTATATCGCAACGGTTAATTTTCGTCAGACGACTATAATTATCTCTAGCTGTTCCATTAATTGTTTTTATCACTTAGCTACTATCATATCTAGCTGTTTCCATTGGGTTGCGACGACATTTTATGGTTTCACAGCAGTCGCAAATAAGCTACACCACCAACAGCTGATTTTTTTTTCGGTTTACGTCTGTCGTGAAAACCGTTCACAATGTAATGACAATCGGTTGTCACCGCAAAAAAAGTCGTAGACGACAGTTAATCGTTTCATCCTATTTGAAAACTTACATTTAAATAAGCTACGGCACGATAAAGTGGGAATGCGACCTAGGTCTGGTCTTCGTCATAAATATATTTGCATATACTTATTATGTGTCAAATATTAATGACACTCATTGTACTCGTGTTTTATATACGTCATAGGCATTTAATGTGCACACTTACCACAATATACTAAGGGCCTGTTTCACCACCTATGATTAAGTTTCGAGTATCTTACTTGGCAGATAATTTCATACAGATTCTGTCCATTTTTTGGATATATTCAGTAAGTAGTACCTACTCGGACATTGTGAAACAGGCCCTTAGTCTTTTTAATCCAAAGAGTGACAGGTAGACAATGCCTTGTTGCATTAAAGTCACTTATGGTCACTATTTTACATGAAGTTTAAATAAATAAACAAATCAAAAACTACAAACGAAACCACGAGCAACAGTAAGTTTTTTTGCACAAAGAACTGTATACAATTCAATCAAAATGTCTTTAAGATATTTGTATAGATAGACCGCTTTCAAGATCTCGGATTCGGAGATAGGATTTGTTAGTCAATTGCCTTCAGACTTTTTGACCTTCGTCTATCTAATAATCTAAGGAAAATAGATTTAATTGAATCCCTACAAAATCAGATAAATTGAATTTCTAGGAAAGTTCCTTTTTAGAAAGTTTTTCTGTCATTCAGAGCTATAATTTTGGATTAGTTTGGAGGCATTTCTTTGAATGTTTATTAACTTTTACAATTAATTTGTCTGTGGGGCAGAACGTCTTAATCTTTCGCTGTTTTAATTTTTATTTCAAAATGTAGGTTCTACGAGTACAATCATTTTTTCATCTCGCAAAGGGCTGCAAGATTGTTTGGAAATGTGCCATCGGGGCAGATGTCAAACCTGTGGGCCCCGTCAATTTTTAATGACAGCTTTTTGAAGCACGAATGGAATAAAATGCACCGTTGATGGATCGACGGCATGGTCTTGATCCTTATCGAACGGTCTGGTACCCTTTGCTCGCTGTTCGCAAAACTGCGCCTACATTGTCCAGAAATCGCTCTGTAACTTATCCAGGGTGTCTTTTATAGCAGTTGGGGCGTGAAAGTGTTTTCGTCCTCCGCTTTCAACATTTCTTTTGCTGGCATTACTGCTTCGCAGAAGGTAGTGACTTATGCTCATACCTTAATCATGAGCCGGACGCGTAAGGATGCCGCCCGCCGTCGATGGCTTCCACTAGGATGCGGCGGTGCTACCCAAGACGGGTAGACCCCTAACGTGTGTTCTACCTTATCCTCCGGGATATCCATACGATAAAATGGGCCCTCAACATAAACAGATTGACACCTAATACTTTTAACACCGTTAAACGTGGAATGTTTTACGTCATTCCGAAAAAAATCAAAAGGGTGTCTTGTCTGTATATTGGGAGCCAATAACTTTTTTCTGTGAAAACTTTTCTCCGAAATCTGTTAAGTCTAGCTAAGCGTTTTTGCTGACAGGAAGAATGTAGGTTATTAGCAAGTTATTTTCTCTCTATATTTTCTTCAAAAAATTATTGAATTTTTTTTTCTTCAGAATCTCTCTATAGAAAGAACATTATAGAAACTGCTATTCGATAACATTAACTACAAATATTTTTATTAAATCATAAAGTCAAAAAGCTCTATTACTTTAATATAAAACGTTTTTTCTGTATTGTATATCTAAGAGATTTCTTTGTAGGTGCTTAAGCGTATCAATCTAATATTTTACATACTTTATGTATTAAGCAGTTCATTGACTTGAGTTATAGACTACGTATAGGCTAAACCTTTGAACTTATAACATGAATTTAGGCTGTTATGTTCCTTTGGGAGTGCTGAGGACTGAGAAAAGATTTTATGAAACTTCCTCTCCTAGCGAGTCTATCGGTGATTCAAGTTTGTTACTAAGGCACTAACTATCGTAAAAGTCTTATTTTGTTATACATCTCGCAGTCATACTGTACATTTATCGCCTTTTTCTTCATTCTTTTTTTTGCAGTTATTAAGGACCAGCATTATTTTTTTCTTTATTAATTACGACAAGGAAACGCTGGACCTTACTTGGAATTACTCCTACCGCAAAAAAACAAAAAGACTTCGACCCTGCTGGCTCCTACGGTTTTGCTAACATCTTCTTGAAACGCATGTGTAACACTACGCAGACCTTGACGACTCGGGCATGATCCGAACGGTTACCGGACGGCCAAACGGTGAGCTGCTCATTGCTTGACGCCCGCAAACTCATGTCTATAAATTGTGACTGGTAGTGGGGGTCGAGGTCTCGGCGATTGGGGCGTTAGGATGTTTGTTCCCTCACGTGTGCGGTCGCCTCTTTCGCTAGCATAACTGCTTTGCAGAAGGAGGCGACCGACTACTATTCCTCCTCCAATAGTTTGAACCAGATTCAACAACTAACGGCTACTTGTAGTATGTTATGTCATACACAAGTATTTAGCCTCAAGCATATTGCATTTTAATATTCAATGCCATAGTGTGGTCATTGTACCAAAAGTGAAAGTTGTTAGTTGCTCCAGTTTCTATTATATGACAGTTAATTGTACCACAGAGAAATAAGTTTCCGTAGTGTAGCGGTTATCACGTGTGCTTCACACGCACAAGGCCCCCGGTTCGATCCCGGGCGGAAACAGTTTATTTTTTGTTTATTTTTTATAACTATTTATTTATTGTAAAGTTTTGATATGGTTAATTACCTACGTTTCATTGATTGATCAGCTTTGTATGAAATTTAGCAAACCCTCTTGTATCATGAGTGCGATCACAAATATGTAAACTCACATACATGAGACAACTATTTAGGCCATACAAATATTTATTTGTTCCGTGCGGGAATCGCGACATGCAATGTATCAGCCCATTGTTCAACCACTGCACCATGACCACCATCTAAACAACAACACACTGGGGCCAAGCTCTTCTCAACAAGTTTGCTGTGTTCTGGTGCAGTACCATCTAGCATTAAATGAGATCCTTTCAGCTGATCTTCAGTTGGTTCGGTTGTTTTAAAGTCATCTGGTAGATATCGCTTTAAACGATAAGATCGCCATTGTGCCTATAGATTTAACTTTTTGTATAAACTGCACTGTTACTTTACGGTGTACTATACAGTTTATTCTATTATATTCTTTGACACCACAGCACGACTCAAATACTAACAGACATATCATGTGTAGTTTCTTGCTAACTGTTGACCTGTATTAAACTTCTGCTAAACAAAGGTCTCCTCTAATGTCTTCTAGTTGTTTTTATCCAAGACAAGTGTGGACTTTGGTTGCTCATCTTATTTAGCTCGTCCTGCTTCATTAAAACGTATCCTCTTTCTTCTTTAGTTGAGAAATCGTCAGATACATTCTTCCGCTTTGGTGGCTAAAACCTTTCTCTGTTCCTGCAGTTACCCTTTGCATTTCAGGGTCACGATAATTGTTTTTGGCAGGAAATACCCGTATATCCTCCTTACGTATGCTCTTGTAATCCAAGACACAAAAACATAATATCACTCTCAATGACATCAGATTACACTCACTTATGCTTACCTCACAAAGGCCCCCTCTACAAGACACGGTATAATCAAGTTCATTCATTTTCCAAACCCATACAAGACCAAAGTATCTCACAAAATTAATGAAACAAGCCAGGGTTTTACCAAAACTTCATTGTTCTGTACTAGCATAGGCGTATGATTAATATCTTGGACTAAACCATAGGGAGCTACATCAGGGTATAGATGGTACCAATTTCAGGAAATGTGACATCAAAACTTACTGGCGTTATTGAAATTCCAGTGACTTATTATTTCAATTTGTGGCTTCTATTACTAGTTTCGTGGAAGTAGAAAATTATCCCAATGGAACATACTCTTGGGATAAAATTCTTATAAGCAAGAAATGATATAGGTATCCTAGAAAAGGTGACAGAAAAAAAAATTGGTCCTAGAACGTGCCAGTTTCTTCATTTCAGTTTTGGTTCGAGGACATGTATCCTCGAGCCAAAACTTCGAAAACATATGATTGCCACAAGCCCGCCGTTGGCACGAGTGTCGATTCCGCTTCTCATAGAAAAGAGAACTGATTCCCAGCAGGGGCACATTAAAAGGCTGATTATGCTATCAATTGATTGCTATTTATGGGTCAATGCACATATGGGGATGTGCATTTTCATCCATATCTGTGCAGCCATGCGTGATGGATGTAACAAACACACAAAGGTACCCACTTTCAACTTTATTTATTTATTTTAAAAACTTTATGCACAACTTAACGTACAAAGGCGGAATTAATATTGGTTCGATTTTGAATTTATTTAAGGCCTCGTTAAGGGTTTATGCTCTATACTCAAGAAAACTGTGTATAGTTTCCTTTTGCATTCCAGGGTAAAGGTAACTCTTTCGTAGAATCCTGTAGCCTAGTACCTATAGTTGGCAAACCTAAGTATTTACGTAGTTGGCAAATTATTGCTGTACTATCATTTAGGTTAGCACTAACCTAAATAATATTCCAGCAATAATTTCAATACATTAAATAGGCATTGTATATTCATACCTCTGCCAAATCCTCAGAATATCACCTCTATTCCATTATTTAGATTCCTGTGGTCTAAACAAACAAAGTTCTCTGTGTAACCGGCGAGCGAAACACCCCTTTGTTATATAGGATCGGCGTCTCTTTGATAAGATGCTAGGCATTACATGGATTAGTTCCAAGGCCCTATTGATTGAGGGACTCATTAGCACTGTGATTGGAATTATTCGTGTCAGGGAACGTATTGGGGAGGATGAAGATTGTTTCATGATTATTATGTGGTCAGGAAATTGATTTGTTTTCTGGTTATTTTTGGGGTTTGTTGGAGATGTCCGTACTAATATTATACAACGTGTTGATTTGAAAGTGTATGGCATTTCGGGAAGTAATTATTTTATGTTAGTGAAGTGATAATACACTTTCAAATCAACACGTTGTAGAAGAGAATACTTTTATTTGCTTAGAATATAGAAACATAACAATAAGATGTTAAATGGTATAATTAGATCCATTGTATATAGGATCCAAATGTAAATAACACAAAATAGGGAATACTAAAGATATTACAAACAATTATAATTTAGAAAATCCTACACATAATACTAACATTTATGCAACGGTAATTTTTTATTTGGTCAGGTATTGTATTGAAAATTATAGTTATGTTTTTTGTATAATTAGCCATACAAATTACATTTATGTTTAATAAGCTAGTTTTATACGTATATAAGCCCGTGCATAATATATTCTGACATTCAGATCTCAAAGCTATTTTTCGTTTTCGAGTTGCTATTGAAGTTAAATAGGGATCGATTTGTTAAAACAATAAATTGTTAAAAATTTATGAGACTTAAATATATGCAACTGTCTGTTAAATAAGACTGTAGGTAATATAAATGTAAATATTACAGTCTGTCTGGTATGCTTTCACTATTAATTTAATTGAGTTTATTATTTTTCGATGTATTGTGAATTGCTTTAACAAAGGTATTATATTGTGCTTTTTATTTATCACTGTATTTCTTGATTGAATGTATTTAAACTCTTTTTTTTATTAAGTTCGGAATTAACTGAAAAACATATTGACTACATATGTTTTTCACTATAATTCCGACTTTTCATCATTTTATTGTTATTGTTAATTGTTTTTTAATAAATATTTACTCAAGTGGTTTTAGCCTATTATTAATTGCAGCAGTTGTTGGTTGGTCGAATAATAAAAAACTACTGTACCTACTGATATTTAACGAAATTTTTATAAATCATCACTAGGGTGGTGGAATTTCACGTCGTCTCTCCTAATTTATAACAAAAAATCTGTACTTTTTTAAATTTAAATTGTATAAATCGTTTTTTTTTTGCAAATCCGTAAAACAATGGACGAACGCAAAGCGACACTTTTAAAACAGTAAAAGCAAATCCCCGTCAAAACAAACTCGTGTTAAAAACGTTTTTAATAAATGCATTGTATATATTATTATATTGGATTCCTAGGCACACACCAAATTGCATTCAAATTATTTATGCAAATCTCCGTGATAACAGCGGAATAATTCAAATGTAATTTGGTATTTATATTACCTAGTCGTCATTGATACCGATAGCTTCTGAATTTATAAACTACTTATTACCAGTGGCTTTGTCCACGTTAAAGTATACAATTGGCCTAAGAAACCACACTCACCATCATCTGCCTAGCCTTTTACCAACTATATTGGGGTCGGCTTCCAGTCAAGCCGGATTTAGCTGAATACCAGTATTTTACGAGGAGCGGCTGCCTATCAGACCTCCACAACCCATTAACTGGGGTAACACGGTACTTCATGGCAAAACTGGAGTCAGATTTACTGGCTTCTGATTATCCATAACGACTGCCAAAGATTTACAAATGACAGTCGGGACGTACGGCTTAACGTGCTTTCCGAGGCACGGAGGAAATGCGTTATGTTAAGATGGTTGGTCTCTGGATAGACCAACCTAGGCAAGCGTTGCTTAACCTTGGAGATCGACCTGTGCGGCTGTTATTATTCAGCCACGAGCTCTTCGAAACCAAGCCAACCAACCACTCTTAGGATAAAAAGTATTTTATATGCTATTGCAGGACATGGTCTCCCTGTGTCCGTTTAGTCGTTCAAACATGAACTAGTTACAAACGGAACCATTGAAATTTTTGCGTATTATAGTGTGATCATAAGAAGATTGACAGACCCTACAGATGTAATATTTTATGCCTAGTTTCGCTAGCTTCAAAAAGGGTCGATAATTTCAAATAAACGTTATCTGGAACAAAATCTCCCTGAAAACGTTTCAATCACAGCGATAAGTTCACTTTTTGAGGATTGAATAGAGAGGCATGACAACGCGATCTGGTGGGTTTGAGTATCATCTTGCTTTATTAAGACTGGAATTTTAGTTACAACCATCCATTTATTAACAACCATAAAAAATTGCATTATTTTTTAGTGGTTTATGTATTATTTAGTAGTACTACCTAAGGCCACATACAAACCACACAAAAACTGACGTCACAAGTCGTGACAATCCTCCACTGCATCAAAGTTTATGCTCGGAGAGATTTGGATACCCAGAACATCCCGACGACAATCTTTGGGTCGGAAGAGCCTTTATATTCCACAAAAAATAGGGAACTTGCCACCTTATTCCGCATTCTTCTCACACCTCTATTGTGGAATTATCGAACGCATTAAGGCATGACTGAACAAACATTCAAACTTACATTTCCGTATCAAGGAAAGACGAGACGCGTTTCTAAGCGAGAAAGGAACTAAATAAAATTCAATTTATCCTCGAACTACTCTAACCGTAGAGGCTTTGTTGGGCTAACGTCTTGCAAAGATAAAGCCTCTACTTCAGTGGTTCCCAACCTTTTTCTGACTTGGGACCACTTTCGATTTTTGTCGTTAGCAGGGACTAGAATTTAAAGAAGAATATTTATTTATGCGTATTTATTTATCTATAAAAAAAACTTAAATCGTGAATAATATTAATAGCAAACTTTGTATTACATAAATTTGCTAGTAGTTTTTCAGTAGGTTTTTTGGTAATAATTTCAAAAAGATAAATAATATACGTGTTATGAAATTATGTACCTATTCTCTAAAATCAAATGTTGATAGAAAACATACGTAATATTTGTGATAAAACTTAAATCACGTTCGCGTAAATGTTACTTATTAGTTGAAAAATTTAACTTGTGTTTTAGCTCGTTTATGTACCATATTTAACTATTACGGTTCACAAGTGTTCTGCGGACCTCAGATTGAGAAACACTGCTCCACTGTGTAGTCTAGCATTTGCCTCGCTAAATCTAAATCTGAAATAGAAGACTTACTTTTCCTGCCAACGTTTTGTTTAGTACTTAAATACTTAAGAGTTTTTTTGTTACAGATGATTATTATTCAATTTGGGAGCGGTTTTTTAATTACAAAAACCAAACAGACCAATTAAAAGAGACTTTAAAAACACTGAAGCCTTAATTGTTTATTTAAAGTACCTAGTTTAAAGCCTAAAGGAGACATCTAAGTAGAAAATAGACCTTTTGGGAGTACTTAGAGTAAAAAAAAGTAAACCAAAAAAATGTTACATGTAATTTACTAGCTAATTCGGCAAACTTGTTGTGCTGTAATAAGAAAATGAAAGTAATAATTGCTGAATAAAAAGTAGCATACAACCTATTCGCAGACCTACTAAATATACAGAAAAAATAAAATTAAAATAATTTCGCTTCTAGGCAAGCGTGCTCCATCGTCGGTCACATCATCGCTTACGATCAGGTGATTTAGTGGTCAAACGCGAGCCTATGCGTAATAAAATAAAAAAGGAATTCAATAACAAATAACTATGGTACGATTTTTATAATTTAGATTAAATATAAGACTTTAGAAAATATCCACCTTTATTAGCGTCAATCAACATTAACAAACCCAAATACGAAAAGACAAAAAAAAAACAAAAGGAAAAAAAAGCAGTTGAATTCTACCTAAGACGAAACCAAGATGGAAAAAATAGCGAATGGGGCAAGACCACTATAAACGTAAAACTGGGGTACGGTACTACAGGAAGACATTGAATTTAAATAGATAGCTCTCTACTCTGATTGACTGGACTTAAAGATTTGCATTTGAACTAAGGTCTACCTATATACTTTAATTAGCAACCATATTTCGGCAGTTGTGTTTAAGTTTAATTCAGTATCCGAAAGTTTAAATTATCAACCGAAACGGGTTCAAGAAAAAAAAATGTCAGGTTAAATAAGGAATGTCCGATTTTTTGTTATTGCTGCTAATAGTCTCGCTTGACTCCTATCTCGCCGGATAGAAAGCGACAATTTGGTCAGATACGATGAAGCGCACTTACCTTGAAGTAACGTATTCACCTAAAGATCTCAGGTTGGAGCTATCCGGAAACACAGACTCTGGCAGAGGATTCCACTCTTTACCAGTACGCACAATTAACGTATTCTCAAAACGTTTTGTGTTGTTCTTTACAATTTATATTTTATTTAAATTCATCTTACGTAATAAAAACAACAAAAAATAATATATGTAGCCAGGATTTTTGTAATACACAAAATTTTCACAGGAATTTCTTGCACGTTCTTCTTAATATACATTTTCGCTTAACCTAGCTTTACCTTTCTGGCTGACTGACTTCTTGACAGTTCTAAATGGCCTGTAAATGATTTATTTGAAACTAGATTCTGCCATCGGCTTCGCCCGTCTGAAAGTAGGTCTCTCTATACAATCTTTGAACCCTGGTTTACGTAACTTATTCTTAACAAATCCTCTCTAAGTGCACGCGTATAAAGCAAACCTTGTGCAAAATTTCACGCTCCTAGTCCTACTGTGCATTGATATGTTAGTAAGTCAGTTTCTCCTTTTATTCTCTTACTAGCTTTTACCCGTGGCTTCGCTCCCGTCAAATGACTACCCTACATATTCTACGCTACCCTACCCTACCTTCCCTACCTACCCTGCACTACCCTACACTACACTACCCTACACTACCCTACACTACACTACCCTACACTACCCTACACTACTCTACACTACCCTACACTACCCTACACTACCCTACACTACCCTACACTACCCTACACTATCCTACACTTGTATGAATGTTAGTATAGAAAAATTATCAAGGATGTTTTATATTATTTATTAAATTAGACTGATGTATACCGAAATTATTGAAAAATTATCAAGAATGTTTTAAATTATTTATTAAATTATGTTTGTATTGTATTAGATGTTTGTATTTTTACTATAACTGTATTGTATATTTATTTTGACATTTTAATAGTATAAAATTTAATTACGCGGTAAAAAAAAAAAATAGATCACAGCCCATAACAACAACTCTGCGAAACCTATAAGGCAGGGGGCTTCCGCATGGCAGGAGTGCGGTTTTTAGCCGGTAAGAGTGGGGCAGTCTGGGTGTCCATGAGGATTTTCCCACTCCTGCCACAAAAAAAAAACACTATCCTACACTACCCTACACTACCCTGCACTACCCTGCACTACCCTACACTACCCTACACTACCCTACACTACCCTACACTACCCTACACTACCCTACACTACCCTACACTACCCTACACTACCTTACACTACCCTACACTACCCTACACTACCCTACACTACCCTAAACTACCCTACACTACCCTACACTACCCTACACTACCCTACACTACCCTACACTACCCTACACTACCCTACACTACACTACACTACCCTACACTACCCTGCACTACCCTACACCACCCTACCCAACCCTACACTACCCTACACTACCCTACACTACCCTACACTACCCTACACAACCCTACACTACCCTACACTACCCTACACTACCCTACACTACCCTACACAACCCTACACTACCCCACACTACCCTACACTACCCTACACTACCCTATACAACCCTACACTACCCTACACTACCCTACACAACCCTACACTACCCCACACTACCCTACACTACCCTACACTACCCTATACAACCCTACACTACCCTACACTACCCTTATTATAATCGGTTAAGTGGTTTAGGAGTCCATTGAGGACAAACATTGTGACACGAGATTTATATATATTAAGAAGATTTATATTATATTAAGATATATAGACAAATGATTTTTTCTCTCATTTATACTTTGCCATTAGAGCCATTGTCTTCTTAGCGTTATCAAATCTCTTGCCTGACCCAGTATTCGAACACGGCAATGCCATCCGATAACGAAAATGCGACCTTCGTCTAGAGACGTAAGCGTAACTTCGTGATGATTTCATCAAACCACCGAAAAGCCTGGTGTTGCCATGGCCAAGCTGAGAAATTTTAAACAGACTCTGCCATCCCCATAAAAAGACCAAAGACCATCTCCACAGGTGGGAAGTTCTCGGACGGCTCCGATTATATTAATTATCAATTTATATGGTACAGGTCCCACCTTCCATTTTTTGCGTAAGGATCTAAAGGCAGCAATTTTCTTGGAGGCCACTAAATCGATCAACAAAATGTTCACAAAACTTTCCGCAGTCAAAAACATCAAAATTTTAGGTCTTTCGAAGAGAACGTTGAACCGTTTGTCCTAAGATATAAATATCACAGTTTGACATTTAGAAATCTAGAATTCTGACAAAGGGTTATTAAAGTAAAAGCGAACAATACAGAAACAAAGTGAAGAAAATTCTACGCAGACTAAAACGGCTTATAGACTGAATAGAAAACCAAATCCAATAGTCTGACTTTCAGTTGAAACAAGGCAATTAAAACTAGAAGTCTAAAACTTTCCACAAAACCAGTTTCCTGTAACTATTGACTGTAAAGTTCGCGAATACATCCTTGTTTAAGGCTTTTCGAACTACGTTAATGTCACTTTGGAGATTTTGGTGTTGTCGAGCGAAACCAAAAGAAGAAACTGGGCAAGTGCGAGTCGGACTCGTGCATTGTCGAAATATACAATTTTTGCGACATAAAAGGTCTGCTACATCTTTGATTTTCGGTAACTTACAAGTTTGGTTTCAGCATAGTGTCAAGGGACCGCAGACCTGAGTAGGTATTATTGTTTTAATTTCAACTTGATACAGAGACAGATAGACGGACAACAAAGCGATCCTATAAGGATTTTGTTAGTTTCTTTTTGAGGCACGGAATCCTAAGAATACTCGTTTTGAATTTTGTTTTAATGGAATCAGATGGAGCAGATAGAATCTTTTTCTTGCAGACTCGTGGCAAATCCCATAGAACACGTCTATTTTGCAGAATAAAAATATTATTAAAATATAATGAACATTATACGAGTAGTATTAGTATTATAAACGCGAAGTTTGTATGTATGGATGTACGGATGTTTGTTACTCTTTTATGCAAAAGTTACTAAATAGATTTCGAAGAAACTTGATACACAGACCATGTCCTGGAAATAGCATATGCGATGCATATTTTTATCCCGGAAGTATGCTATCTTGGAATAATTTTCTACTATCACACGGGTGAAGTCGCTGGTAGCAGCTTGTTTATGATAATTTTCTTTCTACATCTTTATAAAATTGGTTTTGAAGGACTTCTCTTAGTAGACTAGTTATTAGAGATATAAAACTAAGAATTGTATGGTTGCATTGCGTTTACTTGTAACCAACTTAAAAAAAAGGACTAGGTTCACAAGCCACCAGATTTAAAAAAAAAAAAACCTTCACCAAATGTGATTTGATGAAAAGTTGGTCTGCCAGATAGTTCCTAAGATCTAATGAAGAACTTCGAGCTAGACCACAGAACGCACAAACTTCCAGAATTGATGCAATCGCATTTCCGTTTGCTGTTAACACAATTTCGTAACATAACATCCTATAGATATACTCTGAAGGTTAAATAAATAATGCTCTGAAGGAGTATCGCAGATGTGTAAAGTTCGCACTGGTGTATACCAGTGTATAAAGTGTGTAAAAATATTCTTACTTTAACAGGCAATCATAGTTAGGGTTTAATCAGTAAAAGTCCAATATGTATCTCATCAATAATCATCATCATCTAATAAATTCTTAATTTCTCATCTATAATTAATTTCCCACTAGGCCACCACAACAAAAAATAGGTACCTTACCAGAGAACTTGCTTACTATTTAGTTTTAACTCTGACCACAACTAAAAAGTAATAAATAAAATACTTCTGCCTACGGGCCTGTTTCACCACCTATGACTTACTCTTACTTGGCGTATAATTTCATACAAATTGTGTTCCATTTTTGAATTTATCCGGGAAGTAGTGGCTACTCGGACATTGTGAAATAAGCCCTTACAGTTAATAAAATTACAATTATTTCAAAAATAGTCAAAATAACTTTCATTGCTGTAGTCGATGTCAAAATATGAAGAAATTAAAATTATTTCGGGTTATTGAGTAATTGATCTAATTTAGACAAACATTTAATCTGCTAATTACCTGGAATTGATTACCACCTAAAATCAATTTATTCGTCTAAATCAACAAATGAGCGTGATTATGAGTGACATAATTAATTAATTAGTTCGGTACATGGTCCATATTGATGACTAAATTACCTGTCTTGTTGACCATGCAATGTTAATGACGTAACAACTTAACTGACATGTCTGTTGTAACTTTAGCAAGTTGTAGCTACGTAATACGTGAGTTTGTGTATGTGTGTGTTTTGTGTATGTATTCTTTCTGCGAAACAAGAATAGCAGGCGAAGAAGTTTTGCACTTGCAGCCATCTTCTTCGCCATCCCGTGGGGAAACGAACATCTTCACAGAGTGCAATAGATGACCAGGAGTAGTATGCGGCTACCGTAGGCGTAGGCTTGCTTAATCGTCGACGGCGTGTAAATTTGTTCATTCGTAGGGTCCCAATAAGGTCGATGCTCACTAGGCCCATGGGTTTTTTGAAAAAGATACGTGAAATGTAGTGGTCCTGAAAAGCAAAAGGCAGTTGAAGAGCATAAGTAGGTTTAGTGAGTAAAAATTTGGCAGTCTCTCTCGCTCCTATTTGTTACGTACAGGCAGTCCCGCGAGATTCGTACTCACGACACCCACTGTATAGGAAAAATCCGTGGTCTACGAACACAAAGAGAAAATAAGGGAACATACATGTCAATAAAAGTTTGACGACCTCTCGCTCCACCCTACGGCAGGTACAGTCATTATACCTAATTATGATTTTCTAACATAAAAAAGCGTTCCCTTTGTATTACAGATTATCTAGTAACTGGGCTATCATAGACCAGTCTGAAGTGAGGGTCAAAGGAGGTCAGATAAGCAATCGCTGTCTGGCCGGACGGTATAGAATTAATAAGGTCATTGAACTCCCACATTGACAGTTCTCTGTCTCAGTTATTCTAAGTGAAAGTTATGCTCTAGTTAGGTATATGATAGTTAATTTTAACAAGTAATTGTAAGTTTCCGTAGTGTAGCGGTTATCACGTGTGCTTCACACGCACAAGGCCCCCGGTTCGATCCCGGGCGGAAACAGTATATTTTTTTGAGTGCTACTTTTTGTTGTTGCTACTGTTTGTGAATTAAATTAACTCAGTTATAAAATATTATAAAATTATGTATAATTTTATATATCATTTAAAAAAAAAACAACCCATACCCAACCAACCCACCAATAACCGACCAATTAAAAAACATATGCCCAGATTTTCCACTTAATTAAGTAGAAAAAAAAACAACAATTGTTCTTGTTTCCGCCCGGGATCGAACCGGGGGCCTTGTGCGTGTGAAGCACACGTGATAACCGCTACACTACGGAAACTTACTACTCTGAGGTACAATTAACTGTCATATAATAGTAACTAGAGCAAGTAGTAACTTTTACTTTTGTTACAATGACCAATGTCAGTATCATGTGACGCTGGCATTGAATATTAAAATGTAATACGCTTGAAGCTAAACAATTGTTTGTCCATAACATAATTATTATAAGTACAGTACGGCCGTTATAAGTTGGCGAGTCTGAAGTTAGGCTCTGCGAAGTTTGGCGCTTGAAATATCGTACATAAATAAAGGTTTTAAAAAAATAAATGCCAATAACAGTTTTTAACAGCAATAACAACTGCTAATTGCATTAATTTTTTAAAACCTTTATTTTTCTACGATATTTCAACCGCCAATATTAGCAGAGCCTAACTTCAGACTCGCCAACTTATAACGGCCGTACTGTCCCATAGTTTGTATTCCTTAGCGCGCATTTGAAAGCGAGCATTCGAAAGCAAGCATTCACTTGATTCCAAAGAGTTATAACTTCGTCGCTGATAAAGTTATTTTCTAAAAGCAGACTAATATTGTAAAGCGAAGAGAGAGTGTGTCTGTTTATTACTTCGTCACGCTTGAACTGCTTAACAGATTTTGAAGAAATTTTGGTGTACGAATAGTACATGTTCTGGAATTTTCGGTAATATTTTCTCTTGGGATAATTTTCTACTTTCACGCGGGCAAAGCCGCTGGCAGTAGTTTATCCCTATTAGTTTACGAAAAGGTATTAATTCGTATTTTATTACATAACAAATAATCTTAACTTATTTTTAAACTATCTTTCATTAATTCATGAATCCCCGACCGGTCTCATTGGACCGCGCTGTTATTGTTTTACTATTGTGTCTCGTTTTGCGGGTATTGATAGGTTAAGTAGTCTTCGATTCTTAAGTTGTGCTTACCAGTACCTACAAACCTTAGAACTTCTCAGTCAAGCACTAATTTCACAACTTTTAGAAAAGCCTGTGGCTTTTAGCTACACGCAACTGTTTACACCATATAATGCTAGAATAGACGAGATAGTAACTACTGGAGGTAGCCAGGGAAACATCTTACATCTTATTAGCTCCCTATCTCTGTTTAACAGCATGCGTCGGATATATACGACAAACACTGTCGAATTAATTCCGCCAGGGTCGCACATCCACGACCAAAAATACTATAGGTATCTCGTCAGCTCTTCTGTCACCTATAGTAATTGAAAAACTAAACGAAATGGAGACCTCAGACGTAAAGATACGACCCTGGCGAATAGGATACGAAAACACGAGTCGGATCAATCCAGCACGGGTGAAAGTGGGTTAAAGGGCCCAGCTAGTTCATCATCATCTGCCTAGCCTTTTTCCAACTATATTGGGGTCGGCTTCCAGTCAAGCCGGATTTAGCTGAATACCAGCATTTTACGAGGAGCGGCTGCCTACCAGACCTTCACAACCCATTAACTGGGGTAACACGGTACTTCATGGCAAGACTGGAGTTAGATTTACTTGCTTCTGACTATCCGTTACGACTGCCAAAGATCTACAAATGACAGCCGGGACCAACGGCTTAACGTGCTTTCTGAGACACGGAGGAAACTCGGTATGTTAAGACGGTCACCCATCCACAGACCAACCTTGGCAAGCGTTGCTTAACCTTGAAGATCGCGCGCGGCTGTTATTGTCTAGCCACGAGCTCCTCCAGCTAGTTAACTATTAAATATTCATTTGGTCAGGCACTGTGCTGTCTCCAAAAATTCGGAGTAGCCCACGTGAAAAGGGTTTTACTATCCCAAGAAAACATTCCTCTTCGAGATTCTGTGATTTTACCTAAATCATGATCCATCTCTATTAAAAAGTCTTTTATGAATTCGTTCAACTGTTAACACGTGAAAGAAAACGTACAGAAAACTGATCATTTCACAGCATTACTATTGTCATTATAACTAGTATAAAATTTAAATAATAAATAGCACGGATTTTTTACTACATCATCATCATCATCATCTGCCTAGCCTTTTCCCAACTATATTGGGGTCGGCTTCCAGTCAAGCCGGATTTAGCTGAATACCAGTATTTTACGAGGAGCGGCTGCCTACCAGACCTCCACAACCCAGTAACTGGGGTAACACGGTACTTCATGGCAAGACGGATTTTTTACTACATACAGTACAAAAAAAAATGAAAATTACCGTCCGTGTAAAAAGGTGTATTTGTTTCCGCCCGGGATCGAACCGGGGGCCTTGTGCGTGTGAAGCACACGTGATAACCGCTACACTACGGAAACTTGACAGCTCAGTTCAAAATTATCAATTAATTTGAACCAATGCCGACAATTTTTACAACAGCTTAATTATTATACAACCACACGCCTGCGGCAGTTATCACAAAAGTAATCATGTATGTATGAAGTTCCATATCTAGTAGCCAGAACTGTCATAATTAAATATTATGACTGTTTATATGTGCAGATTATTATTATCGGATAACATGAATTGACAACATCACAGACAATCGACGGGTTCCAAGAAAAAATCTTAATTTACGATATGAGGTTTTAAGATTCTGTAAATAAATGGTATAATACATTGCGTCTCATTTTTCAATGAGATTTTGTTCTAGGAACCCGTTGAGATGTGCACATTGCACGGGTAATACTCATTTTGCCCGTTTGTGTCAACCTCAAATACAGGCTACTGATTTTATTCTGATAATATAGTCTGGACATGCTGGCTTCCTCGTATTTGTGGATGAGCACGGGATTAATCAGTAGACGGAATTAGAGGTTAACACAAATGGGTAAAATTAGTATGCAGTATTTTGGGTGTTATAATATGCATGGGCAAAATAGTACCGGGCAAAATCAGTAGGCGGTATGAAACGGTGATGCACGTCGTACCTAAATATTTGAGCAATATCACGAATATTGCCGAAATATTTTGGTAATATGCAACATGCTATAAAGCGCAAATATTTCTACTATGTCTTAGTTCTTCTCACGATTGTAAAATAATGTAAAAGTCTACATAAATCGCAACTAACTAAAAACGAACTAAAGTATGGCGTAAAAAAAGTCTTCCACATCGCTGTCGACTGGTAATGTGCCCAAAATGGCGGCATTCCCACGCTGTATGGCAATCAAATGGTTATCTTCTATCCGAGGTAAAAGCCAACCCTTGGGTCACGTTTTTATTATACTGTAAATACCAAATAAAAGAATAATATACTTACTTAAAAAAAGGAAAATATATATAAAAAAGTCATAAAATTAACCCCACACGAGAACTCTGACTTTATTTGCAAACAAAGTCATGGCAACAGCTTATTAAACACACAACAACATACTGCAACCAATATCACTTGATTAATAATTATAATTTACAGCCCGACATAAATTAAAACGTCATTTAATCAATGAATTATCTTTATGAATATCGATGTTCAATTATTAATAACTCATACGATTATACGCTGGCTCTGGTACCAAATTAATGACATTTTGTATTGTTTACGAGACAGGGGTGCCACCTGTTTTTACGGGTCGAATTTATTTATTTATCTCCTCTTTTATCGAAGTTTGCCTTAATGCCTTAAATAAAGGGTTTGTGTTATTTTATTTATGATCAAAAGGTCTTTGATCTTACATACGCATTTATCTTAAATAAAAACAATTTATTTAGTTAGTAACAGTGGCGTAACTGCCTAAGGACTCGGCGGAGCAGTGCTCCGGGGCCCCCAAGCTTGATGAAAAAACTTCGTATTGACCTACCGAAAAATATTTGTATAGATCTGGATTTTTTTGTATAGATTTCGAAGGTATGACTTGCATACCTTCGAAATCTATACAAAAAAATTGCAAAACTCGTGTGACAACTTAATTTAAGCAGTATAATTCTGAAACTCTCTCCGCCTCTACCCAGAGCAAAAGAAGCTGACGATTGATGATTATAACCCACGTATAAAAGGGCCCTACATTTTTTTCCCCAGGGCCGTAGGTCATCTAGCTACGCCACTGGTTACTAAGTAATGATAGGGTCAACGAAGAAGCACACTAACCTAGGGTTTGGTAGATTATTATCCATTTACTGTGATTGGTTGAAGTCTGCTTGAGATAAGTAATTCTAATTTAGTAAGTAGCCTTGGCATTTATAATCTTCATTTTCATCCATTGCCTTGTTTTGTTCTAGATTAAAATTAATTGGACACACTAACATTAGTGAAATTGCAAGCACTAAACTTATTCGTATAATGACATTACATCGTATTTGCCGTTTATATTGCATTTTTTTTTAGATTACTTCTCTTTTCTTCTTCTGGGGTCGAGGACGAAGAGCGTGTCAGAAAAATGGTAGGAGTCCAGCAGGGCTGAATAATCACTGGGGCCATGGAAAATTTCTGAAAAGAAATTAATGGTCCTAGAACACAAAGGGTAACGGAAGGACACAGGTATGGTTTTGGTCAGTAAAAGTCTGACATCTCATCATCATTTTCTCGCTCCACCCTACCCTAGAGTTGAAGAAGTCATTGAAAATTTTCCGATCTCATAAAAAAGACTTTGCATTGGACAAATTCAGGCTGGGGATAGTGATGATCTATAGGAGTACCTACTTAAATTCAAAATTCATTCAAAATTCATTTATTAGCGTGGATTAGGAAGCAATTACCGTTTACCTACTAAGTTATCCAGCTTATTCGTGACCCAATAAAATAAAAAAACAAGTCACAATCATTATACACCATTACAACTCGCCTTCACAGGCACACGATACAACATATTTATTTCGGCATGTCACCCTTGACAAATGAGGGAGCCGACAGCCTCATAGACGGGTCACCCTTGTTAGAAGCAATTTCGTGTCATGATGATTTTTTTACTGCCCCCAGCATTTTGCCCGTAACTGTAATAATTTTATGTAAGTTGTATTGTGCTTTGAAAGCTAAATTGGCTGTGAATAATTGTTAATTTTGATTTTGAAGCTGCTTTTGATGGTTCAATTATGTACTCATTGAATGATTATGAAAATACTTTGTAAAGTTGTTTAAACTTACTGTGGGTGGACGTAAACAAAGATTAACTTAGAAGTGTAATTTTTTAACACGATAATTTTTGTGTGCACCAATCAATATAATTATGTATTGAATTTAGATATTTTTATAGAACACTGAAGTTATTGTTTTTACGCATAGATAAAAATGAGAAACAAACAAAGGTATTGTAATAAAAATGCATTATTTTCAAGCCCGCATGGTTTGCAATTCAATCAGAAATGTTTCGTAAAAATAAAAACTATTATACAGTCCAGTTATTAATTAATACAATGCAGTGGTAAAAATAAGTTAAATTCAAAATCAACTAAAAACAATGTTGCTGCAAAAAAGTGTTAGAAAAAGGGGAAAAATAAATTTTCTGAACGATCAATTTATTATTTAGCCCAAAATTCGGACTCTCAAACATCCAAAATAATCTCAGAATCTGTAATAAATCATTTGTGACGTCTACGACCTTGAAAAAGTTAAAAAAGTTTGATAAATTAAGTGTGGGATAAGATTAAGGCTGTGCTTAAATAAATGAGCTGAGTTTAGTACTAAGAGAGACTGAAATTATTATTTTATATACAATAATAATTTCAATCTCTCACTCACTTCAATTTCAAACTATTATTGTTTGTGTTTTATTTAGCTAATAGGTATGCTCGTCTGTGCTGAGTACTAACAACTTTATGTACAAAACAATTTTTTTTTAATTGATATACACTACTTAGTGCTTGACTGCGATCCCACCTGATAGCATGGTGTAATGCACTAGTTTATTAAGAGCCTATTCACTATAGCCTAGCTCTAGTTCTGGTGATTATATAGACCAGGATTTTTATTTTAATGTCTGACATAATAATGAACTATCTTTTCACGCTGAAGATTAGCAAAAGGAATTTAATCAATCTATTATAATATTAGGTTTTCTAAAAAAAAACGATAATTGAATTAGGGTAAACCATGTGTACTGGAATTCTACTTTTTATCGTTCCCTATCACTTGAACTGCTGTATCGCGTATCATAAACATGCCCAAGACACGAACCTAGAATAACTACATGAAGGCTATAAAAAGAATTGTTCAATTTGGGAATCGAACCCACGCCACACAGCATAGCAGCTAATCACTCAACCATCGCTTCCACCGTGCGGTCAAAAAATAAACAAATTGGTACTTATAGAAAAGCCAGGGATTAAGTAGCACAAACTAACATCGGAATGAAAAAAGTTAAATGGATTTTGATTAATATGTATTTTGCAAACTGGCATTGCTATTCATTGGTCTTAATAAACGATTACACCCCGATTCAATGTCGATCAAACTTAAGCGCTTCTCAATTTGAAAGTTTCACTTTATGTACGGACAGGCAAAAACTGTTTACCCACCTTTTGTATAAGGGGAATCATGAAATGACTTCTCTCGATCTGGGTGAAGCGAAAAAGAGTGTCTTAAAGATAGTTTTTACTGATTAAAAATCCATCAATGTTCCTCCGGTTACCCTACGAAATCTGTAGCCTAGACCTAATACTTAAGCAACATTCTAAGAAAAAGCACCAAATTAAACTATGTAGGTAGTTCCAATACAGACTGTTATGAAATGAAATGGGTTAGGGATTTGGGAGTCAATTTTTAGGTCAAACTTAGATTTTATAAGTATAAAACCAGGTTTGCATTGGTCTGCGGAACTATTCCAAAAAGTCACCGCGAAACTCAAAGAACAACGGAAGGAACACCGGTAAGTTTTCTATACTAATATTATAAAGAGGTAAAATTTGTAAGTTTGTATGTAGGGGGTAATCTCTGGAACTACTGGTCCGATTTCAAAAATTCTTTCAGTGTTAGATAGCCCATTTATCGAGGAATGCTATAGGCTATATACCATACCACCACGCTACGACCCACGGGAGCGGAGCAGTAACGAAAAATGCGGGTGAAACCGCAGGGGACAGCTAGTATTTGATAAAAGTCTCATACTATCTTACTCAATCCAGTGGCAGCGAAGTTACTCGTATTTGTTGAAAGCCGAATAAAAAAAAATGGCTTGTATTGGTACAATTCAGACGAGGTAAAGCGATGATCTCTTGGTGATATTTTGTAAACTTCTCACCGTGATAACTTCAGTGACATAGGCTGTCAGACGCTAGTGAGTAGCAATGGATCCGGTTAGTGTATCCGGTGTAGTACCTATAATAATAAGACCAGACGATATGGCTACACTTAGAAAGGCCAATGTTTGTCCAACCATGGATATCTTTGACCAGATAATAAGCTCACGATGGATCACTATTTAACCTGATTCTGGCCATGTACTTGCCACAATTGTTATAAAAGTCGCTTTTATTTAAAAACAATCCTTTGTGCCTCCACCAAAATGCCAGTCAGATTAAAATAAAATTGATGTGGCATTGTGCAACGAATATTGGAATCAAAGGAATGGCGATACCGTATTCAGAGTGCATTGGCCAACATAATGGACAACATTCGATTATTCATGTTTTTTTTTTCCGTTCTGAATTATTTTTGAGGTATTCAAATATTGGTGAATGAGATGGATAGGATTATAATTTTGGAATTTTATATGGTTGTTGATATTTTGTATTCAGTATGCTACTTTTCTGGTGTTATTTTAGGTTTTATTGTAACGGGATCCCAGTAAAATGTAGTACCGACTATAGTCCGTCTAATGAAAGCGCGACCTAAGAAAAAGAGGATTAATCCAAAAAAATTGTATGTTTACTAGTAGGAGAATCGTGTCTTGACACTTCACAATTTTTTTTATTTCCTACAATTGCGGCTGAATAATCTTGCCAATTAAATTTAATAAAAAAAAACTCCAGGTCGCGTTTTCATTAGACGCACTCTAGTGTGTTGTTAGTTTTAGACCAAGGCACTCAAAATAGTGAAAAAATGTCTGATGAAGTATTTGTATACGCCTTCGTAGTGGATTAGTGCCCCAAGTGCCCAAACACCTTGGAGGATCTGATGAGTGCCACCGATGCTGCAATTAATGTAGCTACCTACTGGGCCCAAACAATTTGAAGAGTTTGCCTTCGATTCGAAAAGAAGAAGTGGATTACTGACTACTACCTTTTAAAAAGAGGAGGCCTAAGTTCCAGACCTGATTCCATCAACAGGAACATTATAGCGAAGTTGCTATTTTAAAATAGGTATCCTATGTGATATTTTTGTAAAAAAACGAATTTTACACAGTTATATCATAAAAGCTTTTATTAAGCTTTTAACTTACTCAATAAAAACTCCCGTGTGAATATTTTAATAGTTCGTGGAAGTAATCCTCGATTTCGAAAATTCCCAAGTGATGTAAATAATACATAAGTACACTTAAATATTTGAAACAAATATAGAATAAGTATGTTTGAAAGCCAGTTAATATAGTTCATATATTAATTTTTTCATTGTAACCAGTGTAATAAAAATATTTATTTAGCTTTTTGTCAGGAGATAATTTTTATAGTTTTTCTCGAAAAAAATATGTAATCTAAAAACTAGCAATCCGGACAGATGTTTTCTAAGCCGAAAGCTGGCAGGTTGTCAGAAAAAAAAATAGGAACCTACATAATTGCAGCGTCACATTTACGGCCCAATTGTATATTTATTAACCAATCAAATGATCTACTCAACTATTCACACAACGTTACTAAATCGGTCAAGCCATTTAGGAGAAGTTAGGTGACAAACACACGTATAGAAGAATAACATAACTAAAGATAGGAAATGTTTAAATATGCAATCACGATGAGTTAATTAGGTATTCATCGATTTGTCACACAACACTCTAAGTAACCAGAACTGCAATGATTTTAAAACTACATATTTCTGACCGTAATGCTCAGAAGTTAGCGTGTTGATATTAAAGTTTGCTCTTTCCCTATATCAAAGTAAACTAAGCACAAAACTGATAAATACTTTATATAATCCGGAGTATTTTCCACGAAGTTGACCTATCATAAACTTTTAATCTCATTAAAGTTACCAACATTTCAGGATTCAGGATTTAAAATTATAATGCCGTGTTAAGTGGCAACACTGACGATACCGTGAGACTTTATCAGCGGGATCTACTTTAACTTGGTTGGAATAATATAATTAACAGCTAAGTTAAGTGATTTTGTGGGCTGTATTTAGTTTTAGTACTTAGTTGTAGCTTGGGTACTAAATAAACGCGTTTGAATTATAAATGACGATACTAAACGATAACAGAAAGCATTTTATACAATTTGGAGACGACAATACAATAATATATGAAAACGCTAGTATTGCCATCATCATCATCATCATCTCAGCTGAAAGACGTCCACTGCTGGACATAGGCCTCCCCCAAGCGTCGCCACAGCGACCGGTCCTGTCATCAGTATTGCCATCAATATATTTATTTTTACGGTGGAACCTACAAAGAAATCACAAAAAATAACAATTTCACATATAGTGAAGTGAAGTGAAGTGCTTGCATACGTCGACATAATGTACGGTGTAGCTGTTTTTTTTTTCGCAATTTGAGGGCTGGACCAGCTCTAAACTAAAAGTTATTCATAATTTATTATCATTTATCAGTATTGCCAGTGTTTTCATTTATTATTGTATTGTGATCTTCACATTGTCTATTCCTAGATTTTAATTAATTACGTTCCCTTTTCATTATTTCTCGCTCGCGTTTGATCACTATTTAATCCGGGTTTCCGGAAAACCAACCATCCAATCACCCATCGCCCACTGACTTGCTTTGACCATGTAGTCTTTATTACAGAAGATTTTTTGTAATTTTTTAAATTAAAACTATTTTTCTCTCTTATCACGAAGTACCTACTTCACGTAAGTCAGGCCGGTTACCATCGGCTTGCCATCTTTATACAATAAATATTATAATAAATATTGAAATATTACAAAGCTAACTAACACCTTCAATTTATTTATTGCGTCCCCAACCGTTTTTTTTTTATACGACAAGGATGACATAACTCTTAAATTTATATATTAATACTGCATCATTCGAACAGGATTAATTTTCATTCATTCATCATTATTATCGGTTTTATAATGTTCCCACTGCTGGGACTCAGGCCTGCTCTCTAGGAGAGGGATTAATTTTATTTGGTTAAATTAGAAGTTACGTCATTTTTGTGTACAGAAACCTGAAAGAGTTGATTTATTTATTTAAATCTAAAGATGTAAGATCATACTTTTTGCCAAATAAACAAAACTTATATAGGTAACTCGTACTAACTCGTACACTCGTGAAATACTTTGAGTCTGTTGAATTTCAGGAAAGGTGACATACAAATCGGGTCCCCAGAAACATCCCAAAAGCTTTGGCTGTCATATCACTGTTAGAAGCACATACATCTTCCTTGATAAATGTGACTGCGCGTTTAGGGAACACTTCGGAACTGACAAACTTGGAAACTGTTCACTTGTGTTAGCTTAGATGGATGCTGAATGAAAACTGAATGTATTGATGAAAGGAAAAATACGAGTAACTAAAGTTTTCAAAGGTTGGCAGTCGTTTAGGTTGACTGGCGTTTAGATTGGCCGGCATTTATTTATTTATGAACACAAAAACACTTCACACCGGTCTTTGTAGTGATGCTTGGGGGAGGCCTATGTCCAGCAGTGGACGTCTTTTGGCTGAGATGAAGATAAAACTTCAATAGAAAAAGAACAAATACAGATAGAAAACTACAAAGATACTGTTCATTTCAAATTAAATTTGCAATTGAATTGGCTGGTGTTTAGTTTGACTAGTATTCCATAAATCAATCAGCCTAGTCCTTTCTCAATTATATTGTGGAGTCGGTTTCCAATTAGATGCAGATGCACCTGTATTTTACATGAAGTGCCTGTCTAATTGAGCTCTACAACCTAGCAATTTGGTAAAGTGATATCTTTTGGCAAGACTGGACAGTATCATATGTTTTGGCTTCTAATTACTTGTCACAGCTGTCGAAGTTCTACTATAGTCTTTTTTAAATAGCATGAGTTGGGTGACAGCAGGACGAAAATACGCATCCTTAAGATGAGAGAAAAGGATAGATAGCTACATAGTATGAATCAGGCAGCTGTCACCGAAACCATCCTATAACAAATTTAGTATAATGACAGCCCAGACTAACGCTGCGCTGCCTGCGTGCCGCGGCTTCACTTCCTGCACGAAATAAATATTTATATGGCTGATATTTATTCCTGGTGAATGCACCTACCATACATGAGTTATTCATAGAGTGAGGCATTGCTTTTTGTACAATACAAATATCATCCTTTATTCAAAATTTCAACGTAAAATAAATATTGTGGGAAAATTACATAAAAAAACACCACGTCTGTATTCCCTTAAGGGTTAGGTAGAAAGGCATGAGGTTAATACGAGGTGCGATTATTGCTAGTTGAAAACTTTACCTATATACACCTCACAGACACACAAATACACACACACACATTTATAAAAAAAATATTTAAAATACTTAACTACTTCTTCAATATTTTATTATACATCAAAAACGGCAATCTCTCTAATAAGTCACATAAAAATTGTCTTGTTTCAATAACTTCCCAAAGGGCCTTCGTTATAACAAGTAGATACGTAATAAAGCTATAAGATAGAATGGTGTGAGAGGTCTCAGAACGCCATTATAATTTATAATTCGTTATATATCAATTACACGGCGAACGTCTGCAGTCGCGATCATTTACCAGTAATGATCGCGGGATGGGATGGTTAGTATTTCTTTTTAGTCGATTGTGAATGAAAAGTAATCGACTAAGATTCGATTTTTGATAAAGAATTTAATGTTGAAGTGGAATGATTGTCTATTTTTATGAATTTTAATGATCCCAGGGTTTCTATGAAATCTGAAACCACCTTCCAATAGTTATGTGTATTATAATCATTAGATAGGTAATTTTGAATGGACTAAAATTTAGAACTTGATGCCATAGTAACTTTTATTCACCTTAAAAACCCCATTGAACGCTGAACATACATAGTTATTGGAATATGGGCACATGGTTTGTATCCTCCTTTGTAAACCTTTGGTATTAAAGTGAGTTTTGTACGCTCAAAACTCTAATTTTATCAATTAATGTTTGAATTCCCAACCGGTCCTATGAGACCACGCTGTTATTGTTTTATTTACTATTGTGTCTCGTTTCGCGGGTATGTGATAGATTAAAGAACCGGCTTCATGCATGATAAATTACTGAATTACGTGCAGAGACATCACTGAAATTTTAACCAAGACCTAAAGAACAGAACCAATTTCCCTATCTGAACATACCTGCGCATTTTTCTATAAGTTTTATTAATCGAAAAAATATTTTTAATAATCGACCCAGCTTTAGCTTCTTATTAGCCACACACAAGCTTCAATAAAAGTTCAGCGTTCTAAAAATAACCTCTCTACTTTTGCATCTCTCTACCGCAGCCCCAGTAATCCTATAAAATCGATTAGCCGATACTCTCGACTAACGTTCTCAGTGCGGTACATCACTAATTATCATTATCTCGCTTCAGCAGGTTTTAATGACCCGTCGTTCTCCGTACAGAAAATGCAACGCATTATGAAAACCCGCCGTCTAGAATCCTATGAAATGCTGCGAAAAAATGGAAAATGATTTTAAAAGGAGTATCTATCTTTTTGCGATAAAAAAAACACACTTTACTACTAGACGTTGGCTTGATGGATTTCAAAGTGATCATTTATCGGTACTTTTTCTGCAGTGTGTTTTATCTAAGTACGAGTAATTGTTTAAACCATTTTTCTTCTATCATACCAGTATACATATACCTATAACATGTTTTTAATGCTCGTTTGTTCTGTTTTTTTAAGCGTGCTATTGACTGTCGCACAATAAAATAAAATAAAAGACATAATAAATGCACATCCTAAAAGTAAAAATGAAGTGTTCAGAGGCACTTTGAGTTTGTCGGTGAAAGTAAAAGCAGCATTCTTTATCGGAAACTGTAGTGCAATTGACCTCTATACTAAAGAAGCCAACCACGACTGCTAGAGAAAATCCCACTCGACTGTATACCCTCCGACAAAATGCCACTCGTCTGTACGATCCTGAAACTAACGACTACAGAATCCGACACCCAATTCCAGCATTACTATAACATCTCACACCTAATAGGTAACACAGCTGTAACTCCACCCCGTTTCCGAACTAGATGCATCAATCCTTCGGATCAAACTGTCATCACGTTTTAAGGGTGACACTCAATTCCAGAGGATTTAGTTTTCTTTACACAACTCATTTCTGACGTTTTTTGTTCGTCTCTCGTTTGAAAAGGGAGGAAGGACGTTACAATATGAATTTCTTCTGTGTTATGTCAATATTATGGTATAGAGATGGTATGTGTTATCCTTGCAATTGGGTAGGGGTTGTGTCGAAATATGTACATGTATATGAGTGTCGTTGGTAGTTATGTTAAATTAGGGATTTGTCGGAACTAGTTATACCAGATATATGTACGCTTTATTGTAAAGTATCGGAATTAGTTACACCGTGTAGAAAGACAATAAAGAGTCTTTCTCGTACACCAAAAACAAAATTACAGTAGGAACTTTAAATAAATAGGATATCATTCATTGGATCCATCTATAAGGGGAGGTCTTGTGAGCGTAAAATTAATTATGCGCCATAAACAGAGCATACACGGCCTTAAATCTTCAGACTGCGTGGACTTAGAAGCTTGCATTTTTCACTACCCTAAAAAGTAGCAGACTTCAGTATTTGATACTTTCAGATAAAAACGATCTTGCAATATAAACAGACAGATAAAAAAGTGATCCTATAAGTGAAGTGTAGTGAATGCCTCTATTTTGCCGTCTAAGAAACGGAGCCCTAAAAATGTATACAGCCTTTTTGATCCTCTGTATAATTCCTTTAAAAAATGTTGATCGTTGATAGTTGATGCTGTAGTTGAGCCATTGACTGCTACGCTGTGTGTCATGGGTTTGATTCTCGCATGGAACGAATATTTGTATGGCCAACCTAACAGATAGGTGTAACCGTTCTAGGTGCTTTCTGTATGTGAATTTAAAGGTTTGTGAATGTATCCACAATACAGGAATAATTATTCTTAGTGTAGGATTATTTTATTATTAAAAAAATCTAAAGCAAAGAATTCTTACATGCACGTGCACTGTACACACCAGCTGTACTTATAAATACAAAGTCCTCATTATTTCTCAACGCGCGGTTGGTAAAGAGGTCCAATTACATTTCCAAATGATACAAAGTAAAGTTTAATTATGTTCGTTGTCACAGGTTTGCCCTTAATCACTAGAGACCTAATACTGTCACCCGTAACAGGTTTTGTCTCGAAATAATCCTTATCCTTTAACTTTTCGGGTATACCTTTTAGTAGGTGTCACTGTGATGTTATGTGTCTGATTAGATTACACATGCTACGTCCAAAACTCGGGAAAGTTTATCTAGCATATAATTAGACAAAGTGGGTGTTAGGAAAAGCTTTTGCTCGGTTTTGATTGAGTTTATTGTTACAAACTATATTTATTATCACAATAGTAAAAGTGTGAGGAATGTAGAAAGTTTCGTCTCATCTTTGGGATGGATGGTAGATCCAGCCTGTTGATCCAGATATCAGCTTGATGCGTTCGAGTCAAAAATAATAGAGAATGAGGATCATTGGTAGTGATGCACAAGTCGAAGGTTCAATGTCTTATGCAACATATTCGTACACAGGCGGACTTAAGGCCTTAGGCATTCTCTACCAGTCAACCAAGGGTGGTGAAGAGAAAACATGGCAGGTGCATAAAAAAAAGAAAAAGTCTTGAGCATCGACGCCAAGTGTGCCAGAAAAACTGAGTTTTGAATTTCACAATTTGTAAAGCTTTTTTTGATCGTACGATGTTTAATTTTGGGATCATCGATGCGACAAAGAAATGGAAATAGGAAGTAGAGCCGAGGTGAAATAATTTACAGTTAGTGATCGCAAATGCTATTTACAAACTGAGTAAAGCCCGGAACGCAATAGTAAGCGGAAACTCTTTGAACCTAGCAAATCACTTAGTGAGTAGCGAAGTGAAACCAACGTACAAGAATTTTGAGGTGGGCAGAACAGAGTGTAAAGTACCGCAAACCTCCTTTGAAAAGGGAGAATCCTCCGGCCAGACGGGTGCTACGAGTATGTCTGATCTGAGCTACTGATGATTTCGGGCGGTTGTACGTGTACAAATCGTGCGGATGCGTGGATGATTGCACGAGGCAGGATTTTGAATTATTTAGTTCATATGAAGTACAATCGATGTCGCTAAAAGAATATCTGTACCGTCGTTAATAAATTTGCGTGTCAGTACGTTAGGGCCAAACTAATAAAATACGTCTTCAATATTTTCCGAACTCAGTTAACGAAAGAAATTTTGTTTGTATCGCGTTTTTTAACAAAAGAAACACGTTCTTAGGCACAAGCACAAGAATAATAACTTTTTTTTACAACCAATAAAGACTAAACTATAAAAGAAAAATCTAAGACGTAATACATCTAGTTTACTGAGAAAATAAAACGTACATAAAATGTTAATAATAAAAGAAGAAAGAATTCTACAAACGTTTTGTTTGTATTGTGTGAAGAGATGAAGATCAAAATATTACGGATAGCTCAAAGTGCTGTATTTTTTGCTGTGGTAAGTAAAAGAATTTCTGCCTATTTATTGGATCTGTAGCTCTAGTAAATAGTTTCTATTTTTTTTGGTCTGGCTTCGTAATAGTATAAATATAGTATAATACTAACTGCTGCCCTTGACTTCGCTCACATGAATTTCGTGCTTCCTACTTTTATAAACTACTGATTAATAATATCGATTGGAAATCGGTACAAAACCTTTACCGTAACGTGTACGTTAATCCAGGATATAAACTATCCTGTTATAAAATATCACCCTAATATTTATACTTTAGCTTTTTCCCGCAAAATCGTTATCGTGGCTCTACAACAACCATACATATTTTCCCTGATATATAAAAGAACTTGTTACAAGCGGAACGGTACTTTTTGAGGCTTTTTTCTATCTCAGCCTATATCAGCTACAATTTTAGTAGCAATATTAGTTGAATAAAAAAAGTTTTAGACTTAAATCTATACAGTTAAAAACTCACTTGATATCACGTACAAAACAACGGTGTTATCAAATTTGAATTAATATAAATCACCATATTCAACAGAATTATATTAACTTTTCCTGTTTGAACTTGAACCACTGATGAGTTTGTTCATCTATTTGAACGCACTTATCTCAGAAATAGCTTGCTTGAATCGAAAATTGTTGTATTGCTGGATAGCTTATTTATTAAGGAAGGCTAAAGGGTACTCGTATATTAAAATATGTCGCTACCTTCCATAGAATTGGAGCAATAAATTTTCATCTTCCACGCATGTGAAGGCACTTGCACAAGCTTTATTAACAGCTGTGTGTGTTGTTATTACGATTTTTTTTCTAAAATTCAAGCTAAAACAATCTTCACGAACAATAAGCCTGCTGTTATAAGACATGATTATACCGTTTTCTGCCAAGTTTCCCAAGGAGCTACCTATACTGATTGCATTAAATATGTAAACTCCTAAACGGGTTTTTCCTTCATGCTGTATTTTTTCTATATGTATGTATATACGTATATATTTTCCTAGCACCATATGCATAATTATCCTATTCTGCACAAAGAGTGAAAGAGATGAAAGAAAACAGATAAAAAAATCTCCAAAAACGGCTGACACGAAGACAAAGATGGAACAGGAGTGGTTTTTAGTCAGTAAAAGTCTGACACGCACTCACTCTCCGCTTAAAATGGGAGAAATCATTGGATCATGTTACACCTAGAAAAAAATTGGAGCCTCTAGTGGTAGAGCAATCGGTTTCTGCCACAGAACAGATGAAAGGTACGGGCGTTTGTGCACTACGCGGAATTTTACTGTCCGGCAGTCAGATTTACATTAACTTTCATTGAAAATTCATTGAAATTCGTTGCAAATTGTAAGAAATCAGACTGCCGGACAGTAAAATTCCGTGTAGTGCACAAGCGCCCTACTGCGTTTCGTGGATTTCATTCCCGCACGAACGAAGCATTTGTACGATCTACAGAAAGGTGATCTGGGTCTGAGTGTCTTAAGTATTTACATGTATTTAAACGTACTCTACAATATACAATACAGGAGTAATCCCTAGTCTGAGGCAACTTTTTTAAAACAAAATAAATAGTACTGGATTTTTTAATCAAAAAACCTGTGACGCGGAAAACTAGTAAAATTATTTTCAATGTTTTACGATCACTCAATTCTCTTTCAGTGGAAATTTGAAAACAAAAATATCAAAAATGAAAATGTCGGAATATAAGTTTTAATTAAACAGTTCCAATGCTACAAACTTTAGACTTTCTCATAGCAACAAAACGCAAAAAAATCGTTTGCTTCCAGATTGGTATGCAGACTTCAAATGTGCAAACAGCAAACGATACAGTCACGTTTTTTAATGAAATGGACACCGTTATGATAAGGTATAGTTTAATAATTTACTTTTTTACTTTTAAGTCAATTTCAGCTTATTTAAACGAAAAACACACGAAAAAACATCCATTTTTTCTTTCTTTATTTTTACTTCAACTAAGTACTATCTAAATGATTATTTAAGTCTTAAATGAATAGGTTACTTCTATTAGGCAAGAATGCATCATCATCGATCACATCGGCGGTTTAAAATCAGGTGAAATAATGGCCAAGCGCGAACCTACCGAACAAAAGAGCGAACCGAAAAAAAGAAAATGGAATGTTAACTATGGATACAAACGCCGAGAGTTGCTTCTAAAATCTACCTTACTATGTGTGCGCACACACACAGATACTCTGTACAAATACTAAAATGTTATTGACTAAATCATTTTGTACTGTTACTTTTAATTAGTATTGTACTGTTATTTGTTATCATGTATGATGGTGCCTGTGATAATTATAATGTTGATCATTAGTTTTGACAAAAGCCAGCCAGTCGTACAGAAAAGGAGTTTTATTGGTAAGTACCAATAAAACGGCTTTTGCTGGTTTAGAAATCTATCTCGTATAGGAGATAGTTATGCCAAATCCATATAAATTTAGTATAGAATAGATGAACCACCAAAAAACAGAACGTTGAAAAAACTTTGAACGCATTTTGCCTTTCCATGCAATCGCACAGAGCCATGAAACAAGTAATTCTCTCAGCTACAAAATTAGAGTTATTACAATCCAGGCAACTAAACTCCTAGGGCTACTATTCGGATTTTGCCCTATTAACACCATACATAGTATACATGCAAAGCTATACTAAATACCAAACAGCATCGTTGATTTTCGGTTTGCTGGTTGGCAGTTAATTGCAGGAACACGAGACGGAGCATGTCATTGCAAAATTAAATATGCATTAATTCCCCACAATATGCATGAACAGCCACGTTTGTGTGTTAAGTGTCAGGCGTTTAACATAGCGCGCACAGGATTGGCAATTTAAACTTTTTAATATTTGCAATTTTTTTAACGTCCCCCAAAGCAAACTACCGTCTAACTTTTAATTTTATTTCAGCTGAGTTTGACACATTTTGTAACAAAAATATAATATCTGGTATGAAAACAGACAAACATGGTACCTAAAATTAATTAATTTCACAATAAGTTACTGGCTAAAAAATGTATTCTTCAACCTTTCGTATTGTTTTAGGAAATATAATTTTACAAATATTGTTTTAGCTGAATATACAATAAATAAATCAATTATAATCAATGTAATACAGTATATGTCTGATTGGGATTTGTAGTAAAATAACGGATATATTACATACGATCGCTCAGATCTTTATCCACATACTTTTATTTTGCGCCAAATTAACCCTTGTGCCACTTTTTTTAAAGGTTCGAATTCTCTGTACACATTTACATTGCTCACTGTTTAATACGGTTCAAATTCTCCAATTTGGTCGCGTAGAAAAAAGGAAAATCAAGTTAATTCAGCAATTTTACTCAGTAAATGCGGAATCAAGTCAAACGTTCCATGTCACTCGCGATTTCGTTATTCCCAAAGGAACCCGTTGAATCCCTGATTTATTAATTCTACGTGTCTTATGCATTTTAGTATTTTAAAGACACATGATTGGTTTATGGATAAGGAAACCTTGATTAATGAGATGCTTAAACTTATTCAAGGACATTTTCCATCAATAAAGGTTGTAAGAATCGCCAAACTCAAGTGGCAGTGGGCAGGGCACATTGCTCGTAGCACAGATGGTCTATGAGGACGAAAGGTTCTGGAATGGCAACCATGTACCAGAAGACGTAGCGTTGGAAGGCCTCCCACAAGGTGATCCAATGATCTGGTGAGAGTCACGAGAATCTGATGGATGGGAGACGCACAGGACCTTTCGTTGCGGCGACGGTTGGGGGCCTATGTTCAGCAGTCGACGTCTTCCGAACTTATTCAATAACTAGCTGTCTCCTGCGGTTTCACCCGCATTTTTCATTACTGCTCCGCTTCCGTGGGTCGTAGCGTAATGGTATATAGCCTATAGCATTCCTCGATAACTGGGCTATCTAACACTGAAAGAGTTTTTCAAATCGGACCAGTAGTTCCAGAGATTACCCCCTACATACAAACTTACAAATTTTACTTCTTTATAATATTAGTATAGATTAAATTCTCTATCAAAATAATAGAGGCTATAATTGTCGCTTAAAGGGGATCGCCCAAGTGCCACTTAGTGGCCTAGTAACTTGTGTCACTGTCGCACTTTCATACAAACCCGTAACTAGATTTTAGAAACAAAGTTGCACAGACTAAAGTTGCTTGCACGCGATATCTCTACGTTCTAACACTGCGTTTGTCTAAATCAGGAACTTTTCAGGACAGTTTAGTAGTACAAAACTCAGTGTTTAAAAAACACAAATTTTTGAGAATACATATTGTTGAGCACACAAATCCGGGTATATTTGTATATACTCGGTTTATACTCATGTTTGATTTGTATAACGCTGTATTTTTTCATTCTTTATTTCATTTTCTAAAAAAAAATATTTTGTGGTGTTAGGTATTATAATGTGTTGTAGAGTTTGAAAAAACTGTTTTTTTTATTACTGCAAAAAAAATGGGCAGGTTTCACAGAATTATGCAATTCCGACGCATAGGTAATCCCCGAAATGCAACTGGCAGAAAATTTAGATACTCATCAACGATGCTCGAGTCTTTAAAGGTTTCACTCTTCTTGCTGGGATTTAGCTGTCCCAACGATTAGAATAAGAAAAAAAAGAAAGAAAAAATGTTTTATTTGGCACACATACACACAGCGTAGAAAAACATTTAGGTACTTAAAAATAAACATAAGTAAAACTAACAATTAATTCATGAATCCCCGACCGGTCCTATGAGACCGCGTTGTTATTGTTTTACTATTGTGTCTCGAGACACAATGACACAATAGCCACAATAGTACTTCATACACAACCAACCTTGCGCTTGTTAAACCTTGAGGACCTTTGCTAGAATTCCCAACGTTTTGGCAGCCAGCTGATCCTTTGCCGATATTTGGCCACAAATTGAGAGCAATTGCTAACGTAACACCAAGATGATCGGTTATCGACACGGTTACACCTTGGAAAATCGGAGCCTCGATTTTAGGAGAACTAAACCCGACCAATTTTGCATAGTCTCATTCAGGGACTGCCTTTGAGGAAATGTTCTAGCGCTCAACTATACCTACGGTGTACTCTATTACGGAGTGCTCTATTACCCAAAGCTATCGGGTATAGTTCTGAAAAAATAATGTCTATTGACATATAATGTCTAAAGAGCGGAAAACTAGGTCTAATTCAAATAAAATTTTCTGTTACAGTTCCAGAACAGCTGATCTGGTGAACCTCCTAGAGTCTACAGTGTTACAGATGGGGAAAGGCGACAGACCAGTTAGGAGATACTTCGAAGCTTACTCAACTCCCTTTTACGGAACACAGAAGACAGGATCTAGTGGCACGCCTAGTTCGAGGAGGGCACAAGCCTTTTAGTTACATAAATTCGCAGTAAAAATATTAAGATACCTGTTTTCATTTATTTTGTGCTACAAAATGAGAAATAACCTGTTTGCCTCTGATGGTATTTAAGCCCCAGTCACCACCTATAAAAAACTGCAATACCATTGGTATCAAAGCTTCGATGCCCACCCTTTTTGAAGAGCACTCTTTTTTCTTTTCAAGAAGTTTAAGTAGGTTTTTAAGATGATACAAGATGTTAAGGCAATTATTACATTGAAGAATGACTATGTTTTTTTGTTGCGCTTGTTCAGTATCTCACCTGATGGTAAGCGACGATGTGGCCTGCCTAGAACTACTTACTCTTGATTTAAAGACCCCTAGGTTGTAGCTATCAGGAAACACATACTCCAGCAGGGAAAGCCAAACCTTAGAGGTACTGTAACTACCCAACTAGATCACCATATACAACAAAAGTATACTTACTTCGTCACTGACAAAGTCTAATGCAAACACGATTTAATTAAACAACTTCATCGCTACAATACTAAGCCACCGCATTATGCCGAAAACAACGTGCACAGTTGTATTCACAGACAAAAACAAATGAACGAACTAAATACGAACGAACAGGAACATTTCTCCAAAAAGCGGTATATAATTTTAATTAAAGAATGTTACAGCGATGCAAGTGAGCTCTCCCAACTACCGAGTACGCGGTTGCACCGAACTTTTGTAATGGTTACAATAGCAAATTTATACGTATGGACTGGTTTTTGCGTCTGTTTTATTCAGCTTTTTGACGTTTTTATTTGCTTGAATTATGAGAGAATGTGCGATTGTGGGATGCTGTGGAAGGGAGGAAAAAAACGCGTTGCTTTTGAGTATTAAAACAACCATTTTGGTGTTATATCCTGCTTATGTAGAAAGGAAGTCTGAGTCCCAGTTTTCCTGTTTTGTTGTGCTCAAACAATATTTGTACTACTTGTTTGTCTTCATTTCACCAATCACACGCCATTCACCTTAACTTTGTTACTTAAATAAATGGTCTACCCTTGGAGACGGCCTTTACCCATATTCTTAAAAAAGGAGGTTTTCAATTCAATTATATTTTCTTTTATTATGTTGACTATCTAGTCCATAGAATATAGTGCTGTTATCTCGTGGACTGTCAAAATATTTTTATAACTATATTTGATAACTTGCAGGCTAGATAAGCAGAATAATCAACATCGTCACATTTTGCAACCGAAATTATCTTTATTGCTGGACATTGCGCTCCAGCGTCGCTACATCAACCGGCCATATATTTTTTATATTATTGATAGGATCGTGTTTGACTACTATCTCACCTAATGGTAAGCGATGAGGAGGCCGACAATAGAGCATGCTTGCCTAAAGGTAAGCTATTACCTCTTCACTTGAAGACCACTAGGTTATAGCTATTAGGAAACACAGACTCAGGTGGGGAATTTCACTGCCTAGCTGTACGCACAATGAATGTATTCCCAAAACGCTTTGTACACACGGCGGCGGAGATTCCGTAGCAAGTTATAAATGTGTGCGCCGTGTACCGCGTGAAACACAACAGGTATTATCGTTGTGTGCTACAAAGTAACTCGTCGTTTCTACACTCACACTCTTGCAAAAAGCAATTAGTAGCCGTACACCACTATGAAAGTACCTACAGCAAGAATTGGCTAGTGCTGTTATCGGCGCCCTGGCGCAATGCGTATGATACGTGACTGACGAGTAAGAGGTCCCAAGTTCGATTCCAATCGTCTGGTGTAACAGAAAGTTTGCTTGTTTTTATTTTCTATTTGACCTTTTTTTTAATAGTAATGTTATAGTTACTCTCATAATAATTAAAATATTTTGAAAATATTGTGACAAAGAAAACTGCGATAACGATCCAATTATGTTTATTACAACTTATTAATTACATACATTAAACGGAATGGTCACAATTAACGAATCTGTTCATGATTATCCTTAATACAATATATAAAGTGAAAATATTCTAACGGCCGAACGCATAGTCCAGCTAATGGTTCATTAGCGTCCATTAAAGTTAAGTATTGTCAAACCTTCACTGAAAAACTGTGTAAAACTGTCAATGTGACAATTTCTTAAGTGATGATTAACGTTAATGAATGTCCCTGAGTCGGGCCGTTAGTCAGACAAGGATGGACGTCACTTTTTTTTAAGTTTTTTATTAGTGACATAAATCAACATGTTATCAAGAATGAATTATGATAGATATCGCAACTCTTGATCTCAATAACAATAACATCATGTCACATAATACAACAACAGTATAATTACCTACAGCTTACTTCTTAGTCTTTTTTTTTACTTATCAAAGTTATCAATCAACATGTTTTAAAAAATGAACTATGATAGGTATCGTAACTCTTGATGTCCAAGTAACCTTGACTGGTATTGCGACCCCCTACCTCCACTAACTCACCGGGACCCATCGATGACATCCAGCCCCAATAACTAAGGTGAATGCTTCAGGTCAGCCCGCGAAATTCAAATTTTCTTACGTTTTTTGCATTTTGTAAGCCAGTGATAGGTTGTATGAAGTTAAAAATACTTACGCGACTGTAAAACGTAACTAGTTATATAATTATAACCATAAAAATCGTTAATACAAGCCTCCAAGCTCACTTAGTTGCAGGAACGTTTTTGACCTCGAAAAAATCGTTCCAACACTTAGGTGAGCTTGGAGACTAGTATTGATGATTTTTATGGTTATAATTATATAATTAGTTACGTAAGAAAATTTGAATTTCGCGGGCTGACCTGAAGCATCCCCCCTAACGTAATGCGACCACTAGACCTGCATGGGAGAATATTTTTGTGATGGTAACGTTCTCCATTTTTTCTGCATAATATTTTACGCCCATCCTTATCTGACTTAAAACGCTTTTCATCACTAAATATAACTATGTTATTGCACCAATCGAAATCTATAAATTTTCTTGCAAACCGCATCCTTTCTTCCTTATGCAACGCCGTCAGTAAAATTTTTTTCGCGGGCTTGCGACATTTAATTTTAAGTAAGTGGCGCCGAACAATTGTCATAGACACGTCGTGCATAATTGCAGTGTTTCTTGTTGTAGCAAAGCCGTCAGCGCTATACGTAGCAACAATATTTCGATGCAGTGGGTTGGCATCCGTATATGCAATTGCTTTTGGACCCGGACGTTTCGCATCGATTGTCCCTTCAGCTGCATATCTATGCACCCAAAACTGCACAGTCTTCCTCTGTAAACAATCACAAAATTACGTTAAAACCTAACAATTAATATCAACAATGTTAAATTATTTTGCATTACCTATGTTAAGTTTGGATTTGTTACTTACCGGTAGCATTAATCTCCTCGAAATTTCACTTATGGATACATTTTGTTTATGTAATACTATTATCTCAGCCCTCAAAAGTGTAGACAAAATAATGAGACATGTTGTTTATTATTTGTAAAAAGTATCACTTTCCACAACGATTAATTATTTTTTGTCTCGGAGTAAGTTGTAGAACACACGATCGTGATAGGCAAAAGCGTTATGCCAGGTTAACTTATTATCCGACTCATTTCTTAGTAAATAACTAATAAAGTGGGTAGATGATAATATTCATACACTTAGTTTTTAATTACTCAGATACCCGCGAAACGAGACACGATAGTATAACAATAACAGCGCGGTCTCATAGGACCGGTTGGGGATTCAAACGTTAAAGCAAATATTCTAAGTTTTAGTTTTATTAAACTTCGTTATCATTATACTACAATAAAGTAGAAAAAAAATATTTTGTCAATGGCGAGGATCGAACTCGATACTCCTTTAACGGCAAGCAAGCACTTAATAATCAGTGCTAAATTACCATCTAATGAATGAAGCGAATTTGTTTATCTGATTCGTAGCAAACACATATATATGTGTGTGTGTATATAGTAAACGAGTTATATTTTGTTTACGAGTTGAGCTGGCTACATAATATTACTTGAATAGGTGAATTGGTTGGTGGTATGGTTTTACTTTATTTTTGATTTATACCCACAGCTACTTGATTATTGTGAACATTATTACTGATTACCTACCCATATCATAAAAATATACTTTCCAAAGATTAAGTGTAAGTGTTTGATGTTATTTTAAATAACTATAATAATTTCATAAGTGAATGTTTGCGAAAATAAAAAAAAAGTTGACAATGAAAGTATTGTCAACTAACAATAATTATAATAATAACGTATCTATTATTATATTACGTAAATAATATATGTATTATATATATATTATAAAATTATTTATATTACAAGTTATATACAAAAATTTCGTTAATTAATTTCGTAAATATACATAGTTTATATGTATAAAATTACAAAATTATATTTCGAATATTTTAATTATTACAAGAGAGTAACCATAACATTACTATTAAAAAAAAGCATGAGTAAAACAAAAAGAAAATAACAGATAATTAATTATTATGGGAGTAACTATAACATTACTATTAAAAAACGGGTAAATCAAATAGAAAACAAAAACAAGCAATCTTTCTATTACATCAGACGATAGGAATCGAACTTGGGACCTCTTACTCGTCAGACATGTATCATACGCATTGCGCCACGGCGGAATGACAGTGGCGGCGCGCGCGTAAGAAAACGGAACTAAGCCCCACACTTCCCCTCTGGGCCGACCAATCGTAGCCGCTCGCTGGGATGACGATGCGCAGACGAGTTAATTTGTAGCACACAACGATAATACCTGTTGTGTTTCACGCGCTTGCGTTTGACACACACATTTATTACGTTAGTGTGGGGGTGCTACGCGAAATAAGTAACAGAGTGTACGTATGGGTGGGATGACCACCATGTACCGGTGACACCGATATCCACTAGCTAACTTCAATGAGGTCAATATTTATTTATTGTGCAGACCTATCACAGTGTTGTCTTTTTAACCCTAAGGTTGACTGGTAGAGTATGCCTTGATGCATTAAGTCCGCCTATGTACCACCACTGTAAATAAAGTTTAAATAAATAATAAATAAATAAATAATGTGGTCAATGACAGACCCAAAGCAGCCTTTAACCTCATCTAATAAATAATTAAACCCATTTGTCAAATTGACTCCGGAGTCCGGCTACAAGACCGAATTCTCTCAAATTTTCATTCAACTAGTGTGCCACCATTTTCTTACGACACATAAATCCATCCAAGTCTCAAGGATGTTGTAAATCAGAGGAGGACAGCCAGTAAAAGAGGACCTGCATTTATTGAGATAACGGTAACGTACAGAGTGAAGTGTCGTTAGACATTCCTACTGCTATCGGGAAAGTAGAGTACTTACTTACTGAACGAGCCAATAATTATGTTATAGCAAAATACGTTTTTAATCATTTTCAGGGTATTTACAGTATAGTAAAAACTAACTCTAAACTAATTAAATCTAACTTAAAACAAACTAAAATATGGCGTCAAAAAACTCCTCCACATCGCTGTCGACTGGTAATGTGCCCAAAAGACTGGCAGCATTGCCACGCTGAATGGCAATGCTTATTTTTTGTCCAAAGTAAAAACCAGCCCTTGGGTCACGCGAAGTGTCAACAAGGCGCTTCGAAAGATCTTTATACAATTTGTGAGCACTTGGACCCCACGAACCAAGAGTTTCAACCCTAAACGGTTCGAAAATATAACTTCCCACAAGGTTATTATATTTTCGCCGCTTGAGGTTCTCCGCAGCCGCAGCGGCGGAACCAGCACAACACGACGAGCTTGGAAGATGGGATGAAATACGTTTTGTTTGATGAACTCAAAACAACTAATTCGTTGTGACAACACCTCCGTCATAAGGTAATATGTCAGTAACAAATAAGTTTTTTTTAGGTCCCGAGCAGAGCACGTGGCTGTATCAGACTTTTACTGACTTAAACCACACACATGTCTCTTTCAGTTGCCCTTTGCCATCTAGGACTACGGGTTTCTTATTCAGAAAACCCCCGTGATCCTAGCTAGCAGCTAGCGGGCAGCAGCCCTGCTGGGCCCCTACGGGTTGCTGACATCTCTTTGAGTGAACCACAACGCGCCTTAAAAAATAATATATAGGGATTTGGGCTATGCTGAAACACTTTGTTATTATTATAGTTTAAACATTAAACAATTTTCCGTCTTTAAAAAAAGAAAATATCTAAAAGAAAAAAGTTCTGGCAAATAAACAACTTTTTCTTTTAAGGTGAATGCTTCAGGCCAGCCCGCGAAATTCAAATTTTCTTACGTTTTTTACATTTTGCAAGCCATTGGTAGTTCGTATGAAGTTAAAAATACTTAAGCGACTGTAAAACGTAACTAGTTATATAATTATAACCATAAAAATCATCAATATAAGTCTCCAAGCTCACCTAACTGTTGAAACGACTTTTTCGAGGTCAAAAACGTTCCTGGAACTAAGTGAGCTTGGAGACTTGTATTGATGATTTTTATGGTTATAATTATATAACTAGTTACGTTTTACAGTCGCATAAGTATTTTTAACTTCATACAATCTACCACTGGCTTGTAAAATGCAAAAAACGTAAGAAAATTTGAATTTCGCGGGCTGACCTGGAACATCCCCCTTAATATTTAAGTTACATAATAATTATACTGTTTTGAAAACGTGCCTTATTTTACAAATTCGATTATTGTTATTAAATTACTGTTCCGATACAAGGACATAAAATTCTCACAAATAAAAAAACAAAGATAATGCAAAGTAAATACCCACTGAGTTAATAACTTTTACCACAGTTTGGTTTAGTTAGGTTAGTTTCTCTTTTAATTAATGGAGGGCTTGCCAGCATTTCCAATTTGTTAATTAATATTTGTTAGGTTTAGACCTAAAGTTTCTGAATTAAGTGGTGAACCAAATTCGTTGTGGCTAAATTTAATCTTGAGTCGCGTATTTTTATAGTTGGTTCACAAATTGTTTTGAAGAGACTTTGAATTTGATTAGTTCTAAGAAAAGATCTCTTTCGAGATTGAGTGAAAAGTGAAAAAAAAGATCAGTTTTTTATTTATATTAATAAACTACTGTTTAAACTGTAGTCAAACCGCTGCGATCTCACAGTTGATGGTGCAGCGCAATAGTTTATTAAGATATCTACCAAAATTATAATCGAAGAAAGGCCGATGTAATTCAGTTAGATAAGTCCACCGATCTAAGAGATTCAATCTAAGAAGAAGAGAAGTGCAAAGTAAATTTGGTTGAGCCACGTGACGTAGTTAAAAGTGTATAATTATGTACTTTCTTAGCTTAATATGGTAGGTGAGAGACGACAACACTTCTTCTTCTTTTCGTGTCGCTGGCTTTGACCTCGTATAGATCTAAGACACGACTGCTTATGGGACATAGAGTGATAAGAGATATTGTGGACGGAGTTTGTTTTGCTTTCTAGCAGCCCTCCTAAGAATCCCACAGTTCACGATCATATTGCCTTTCAACTCCATGTCATGACTGCAAATCATCCTCACATCTACACACCGGCCTTCCTCTTTTCTAAAACTCCCTCGAGTACCATTCAGTTATATCTTTGACCCACTTTTATATTTTGCTTCTGATTATGTGACCCACAATGCCCACAGGCACTTTAGTTTTTGTTATTGTTAACTAGTTGCCAAGCTAGCGACAAATGTATACTAAAGGAATAATATACATTCGGGATAAATAGAATCCTATTATGATAAGGGAGGTGACACCTTCACGCCCCCACCCACAGCCGTAGGAGATGCCTCAGGCATCAGAAGTCGCAGAACGATTTTTAGGCATTGTAAGACCTCAGTTACGGACGGCGATCCATGATCAACTCGCTTTCCAGTCGACCGTCCGTTCAACGGTTTTGTCCGCTTAGAAGTAAGTTTCTACATACAAACATTGGAACCCTGATTCTTCGCCTTTAGGGGGTGAACTTTGAAAAATCTTATCTTAGTGCTTGCCTACATCATAAAATGAAACTTGTGCAAAATTTCACGCGTTAGTTCTATTAGTTTCGGCTGTGCGTTGGTAAGTCAGTTTCTCCTTTTAAATGTGTATAGAAAATAGATGGAATTTGCTACTCGTTACTATTGAGAAGGGTCATTTTTAGACCGTTTTCACATTATCCGATCCGATATCGGTATCGGACGCCGATCCGATATCGGGGTAAGTAAAATGTATGAAATATGTACCTGTCTTTCATATTGTCCGACCCGATATCGGATATCGGAGCACGGCATTTCATACATTTTACTTACCCCGATATCGGATCGGCGTCCGATACCGATATCGGATCGGATAATGTGAAAACGGTCTAAGAGTGATACAATTTTAGCTTATTAATAATAATGTGTACTATTCCAAAACTATTGTAACATGGCTCCTTGAACGCCTATTATACATCAATTTATACAACTTGAATACTCTTGAAAAACGCTTAAGCGTCGTGCTGTCTCACGGGTATATGAAACAGATTCAGCCGAAAATTTTGGTCTCCTATAATTATCTTCGTTTTTTCTAAGGTCTATTCAAAATGTATTTTTTTTACAAAAACGTAATTTTGGGGGTTGTAGTAAAAAAACGCGCAATGAGGTGATAATAATCCGCGCTTACGCACGAGTGGTAAAAATAATTAACTAATTGAATTGAAAATGTTCTAGTGCATGCACATAACATATTTTATGAACAATTAAGCTCTGTCAATATGCACGTATTTTATCCATTTACCTAGATGTGTGAATGCAAATTCAAATGGCGAAATAATCCAAGTGAAACACGCATGAATTATTTTGCTCTTTGCATTGGCGTATTAATAAATTGTGCTAATTGCAAACATCAATTAGCTATTTGTTTTGTTCTATTTACAAAATACCAATAGTCGATTTATTATGCATACTGCAGTCAATTGAAAAACATCTATTAAATAAGTATAGATCTATAGTTTATACTAATATAATAAAGACGTAAAGTTTGTTTTTTTGTTTGTAATCTGTGGAAGTACTGGTCCAAGTGCTTAAATTTTTACACTAATAAAAAGCTGCTGTATTCCTGAGTGACATACACTATATTTTATGTACGTGGGCGAAGCTGCGCGCTAAAGCTAGTAATAATATAAATAGGAAAGATTTGATTTTTTGTTTGTTTGTAATTATACCTATGTCATTAATATCAGTATGCCTCGTATTGTGGCAGAACACAGATATACTTATATTGACGTACCTTTTGTATCTTTGATAGGTTCGCGCTTAACCGCTATATGACCTGATAGAAAGCGACGATGCGGTCAACGATAGAGCGTGCTTACTTAGAAGTACTTAGATGAGGTATTGTTGGAGTGCTATTTTAGTTTTTTTTTAATGAATAGTAACGAGATTTACGCTCAAAAGTTTTTTTTTGAACTACTATTCAGTCAAACCATTTAAAAATATACACTTACAAAAAAATACAGTTACCAATACTTCAGCGGAAACTTTTTCGTACTTCGTTAAAAACCCGCAAAACGGGTATCGAGTACATGTAACGATTTCATTCAGTCAAGTTTCATATCGGTAATCCCTGGTCTATCCATATGCCCGATGCATGGACCGTGATCAGTAAGGCTTGGACATGCTGTGATGTTAAATGGCCAGTAAAAAAACTTCCAAGATATCGACTACTAAAATACTTTGGTTATTGCTAAATTCTGTGATTACAAACAATTATTTTTTCAATGAATGCAAAATGCATAGAATCGTAAGTTGTAGAGTCGATATGGAAGGGCGTATGTACAGCAGTGGACGTCTTTCGACTAAAACCATGTAGATAACACACAATTTTACAAAACTTCCTTCAAAGTCTGTGTTTCCTGATACTTGCAACCTGACAAAGGTCTTTAATTCAAGACTGAATAGGTTACTGATATAGCACGCTTGCCTAGAAAGGCAAGCGTGCTATATCGTCGGTCAAATCGTCGTTTAGGATCAGGTGATGTAGTGGTCAAACGCGAGCTTGTTCATAATCAAAATGGGGTAATTTAGGGTGTGAGTTAGCACTTAAAAAAGAAATCTGTTGGGGACCTCAATCTTTTACCACCTTTGTTAAGGAACCGACCTTAACATGTTTAACATTTTAGTTTAACCAATCTCATCCCTACAATATAGTAACTGGGTTTAGGACTACAGTTTTTGGTTTCTGACTACCGCACTAACTCTCGAGTTTTAAGGCTTTACAAATGACAGTCAATACACCTTGGTAAGTAATGGGTAGCCTATATATTCACCTATATCTACAGCGGCCTCAATTAATTTACCGTTTTCATTGTGTAAATTTTGTGCCAAATGAAAATTGTTTCCTTTTTTTCTTAATCTTTGCTTGCAGATCGACTTGTACGACGTATGTCGACGCGTAGTTTTATGTGCACTTCACAAAGATGTCAGCAAAACTTTAGGGGCCCGGTTGGGGCTACGGGAAATTTCGGAAAAGGAAACCTAAAACAAAAATATAGAAACTAAAGGATATTATTATTGGTGTGGTTTTCGTCATTAAAATGGTCCTCCTGCTTCACCCGGGAAAAGTCATGATGATTTCCCGCCTCAAAAAAGAGTAGGGTTTTTTTTAATATTCATAACATTATATTCACTTCCATCAGAGATTGTCATTCTAAATTTCACATGTCTAAAAATACTGTCCACAGTTGTCCCTAGTGGACACAGCCTCATAATCCGTGCAACATACAACAAAAAGTATACATACGTCCACGGATTTCCTAAATTGAAAACTGCCATATCGAATCCGGATATGACGCAATATTGATATTTAGCAAATATCCACTAAAGGACACATGTGTGGTTTTAGTCATTAAAAGTCTGACACACCCTCCTGCTTCACCCGAAACCGGGAAAAGTCATAATGATTTCCCACCTTAAAAAAAGTAGAATAGAATAAATTAGAATAAACTTTATTGCACGCCAAAGGAAGTAACAAAATATACAGAAACTAGATAGATCTATGGGTACAATGGCAGTGGTAGTCTTTTATTTTAAATATTCATAACACTTTATACACTAGCATCAGAGATTGTCATTTTATATTTCACATGTCTAAAAATACTGTCCACAGTTGTCACTAGTGGACACAGCCTCATAATCCGTGCAACATACAACAAAAAGTATACATACGTCCACGGATTTCCTAAATTGAAAACTGCCATATCGAACCCGGATATGACGCAATATTGATATTTAGCAAATATCCACTAAAGGACACATGTGTGGTTTTAGTCATTAAAAGTCTGACACACCCTCCTGCTTCACCCGAAACCGGGAAAAGTCATAATGATTTCCCACCTTAAAAAAAGTAGAATATAATAAATATTAAACTTAATAAACTTTATTGCACGCCAAAGGAAGTAACAAATTATACAGAAACTAGATAGATCTATGGGTACAATGGCAGTGGTAGTCTTTTATTTTAAATATTCATAACATTTTATTCGTTTCCATCAGAGATTGTCATTCTATATTTCACATGTCTAAAAATACTGTCCACAGTTGTCACTAGTGGACACAGCCTCATAATCCGTGCAACGTACAACAACAAAAAAGTATACATACGCCCACGGATTTCCTAAATTGAAAACTGCCATATCGAACCCGGATATGACGCAATATTGATATTTAGCAAATATCCACTAAAGGACGCATGTGTGGTTTTAGTCATTAAAAGTCTGACACACCCTCCTGCTTCACCTGAAACCGGGAAAATTCATAATGATTTCCCACCTTAAAAAAAGTAGAATAGAATAAATTAGAATAAACTTTATTGCACGCCAAAGGAAGTAACAAATTATACAGAAACTAGATAGATCTATGGGTACAATGGCAGTGGTAGTATTTTAAATATTCATAACACTTTATATACTAGCATCAGCGATTGTCATTCTATATTTCACATGTCTAAAAATACTGTTGTCCACAGTTGTCACTAGTGGACACAGCCTCATAATCCGTGCAACATACAACAAAAAGTATACATACGCCCACGGATTTCCTAAATTGAAAACTGCCATATCGAATCCGGATATGACGCAATATTGATATTTAGCAAATATCCACTAAAGGACACATGTGTGGTTTTAGTCATTAAAAGTCTGACACACCCTCCTGCTTCACCCGAAACCGGGAAAATTCATAATGATTTCCCACCTTAAAAAAGTAGAATATAATAAATATTAAACTTAATAAACTTTATTGCACGCCAAAGGAAGTAACAAATTATACAGAAACTAGATAGATCTATGGGTACAATGGCATTGGTAGTCTTTTATTTTAAATATTCATAACATTTGATTCGCTTCCATCGGAGATTGTCATTCTATATTTCACATGTCTAAAAATACTGTCCACTGTTGTCACTAGTGGACACAGCCTCATAATCCGTGCAACATACAACAACAGAAAGTATACATACGTCCACGGATTTCCTAAATTGAAAACTGCCATATCGAACCCGGATATGACGCAATATTGATATTTAGCAAATATCCACTAAAGGACACATGTGTGGTTTTAGTCATTAAAAGTCTGACACACCCTCCTGCTTCACCCGAAACCGGGAAAAGTCATAATGATTTCCCACCTTAAAAAAAGTAGAATATAATAAATAATAAACTTAATAAACTTTATTGCACGCCAAAGGAAGTAACAAATTATACAGAAACTAGATAGATCTATGGGTACAATGGCAGTGGTAGTATTTTAAATATTCATAACATTTTATACACTTCCATCAGAGATTGTCATCCTATATTCTACATGTCTAAAAATACTGTCCACAGTTGTCACTAGTGGACACAGCCTCATAATCCGTGCAACATACAACAACAGAAAGTATACATACGTCCACGGATTTCCTAAATTGAAAACTGCCATATCGAACCCGGATATGACGCAATATTGATATTTGATACGGCATTTTGTTTTTTTTTTGTGCTCTGATTATCCATCATTCAAAGATAGCTATTCAGTTTGATGAGGTAATACACGGAAAATAATGTAACATGGGATTGTATAGTGAAGGAGAAAATTGTCTGGTCCGGTTTTTGATGGTGTATCTAATGTAATGGTGTTGTTGTGGAAGATAATACTTGTATTTGTTATATTTATTCGAATATAAAGAAAATAAAAGATATTTTATTTTAAATACTTTTTTTTTGTGGAGCTCGTGGCTAGATAATAACAGCCGCAAGGGTCAATCTTCAAGTTTATGCAGCGCTTGCCAAGGTTGGTCTGTGGATGGGTGACCATCATAACATACCGAGTTAAGCTGTAGGTCCCGGCTGTCATTTGTAGATCTTTGGCAGTCGTTATGGATAGTCAGAAGCCAGTAAATCTGACTCCAGTCTTGATATGAAGTACCGTGTTACCCTAGTTAATGGGTTATGGAGGTTAGGAAGGCAGACGCTCCTCGTCAAATACTGGTATTCAGCTAAATCCGGCTGGACTGAAGCCGACCCCAATATAGTTGGGAAAAGGCTAGGTAGATGATAGTGTTTCTTTTTATAATAGTAAATCTGTATAGATTATTGAAATATAGTCGTAGACTGACAAAATGCAGGGAAGTGTAAATTTCCAATTTCGTGTCACAGTAAGAGAAAACATTAAAGAGTACTTTCACCTTCTCAAAGATTACCAGAGTCACCTCGTATATTCGTTTTATTTGGACCAGAAATAATTCTATGTAAAAGGAAGTTACCCTCTTTACAAAATATAATAACTTCGCTTTTCTTCCAACGCTGTATAGCCTCATTATTTCTATGGTAAGTACATGAAATAAAATTAGAATATAAGGATCACAGAACAAAATAGCGTTGCCCAAAATGTTGGATAATTTTATTTTGAATGCGAAGAGCCTTAGCTATCATGCCTCGTGCCGTGTAGGCTTTTAAAATGAAAGGTCACCCTTTTGGTATCGTGAAATGTTAAAGGTGTTTGATTCTTGTTACATATCTATATAATTATATATATAAAAGAAAAAATTGTCTGACATATTTAGGAGCTTGAAATTTGCACAAGAATTCTTTTTATGACATGGTTGAGCTCTAAAAAGGTTTTTTTGGGAAATTTAACCTTTAACGGGGTAATCGCAGGAGAAAAAGGAGCTCATTCAGTTCATCAATTTTGAAAAGTTACAGTACAAAGTAATGTATGTTTAAGTAAATAATGAAGATTGTCTTTATTTATTTTTCAGAAGTACCCTAAAAATACGGTTTAAGGGGTGTTAAAGTTTATATGAAAACATTCTCGCGAAAGAAGCCACTGGCCACGGTGCTAGTTTAAATTATAGAGAAAACACAAGTGATTTGCAATACTCATTTATCTCTATGAATGTCAAGGAAATGACTGTTTTTACACCATACAAACAAGTCGTGGAAACTCTTTACTTTTCTAACTAGCACAAAGTGTAAAGAAAAAAAGAAGGAGGGCGTTACGCGTCAAGTTTTTTAGTAAATAGCTATAAAAGTTTCTGGAACTTTTAAATGTCAACTGAAAAATTTTCGTTACGTTCGTGTACATTATTTTGTATGTCCAAGATTTATTTATCGGTGTATATTAGTTTACATGTTTCTAAAAGTACCCACAATACGGAAGTAATTCTTATTTTAGGCAAGGTTAAGAAACTAAAACATATAAGAAAGAATTTCATAATTATGAACTTTTTACCTCTTTATAATCTGCGTACATCTAAAGAATGGAATAATTTGCCTGCTGCGGGCTTCCCGTCCAATTATAATTTAGGTGTCTTCAAAGCTAGAGTTGTAGGCTCTTAACCTATCACATACCCGCAAAACGAGACACAATAGTAAAACAATAACAGCGCGGTCTGATAGGACCGCGGTCGGGGATTCATCTATTGGGCCTCACCATGAACGATTGCATCACTACTTACCATAAGGTGGGATGGTGGTCAAGCTTATACTAATAAAAAACACTAGGGGCTCAAGGGACCTATAAATTGTCACTTAAGTAAAGGCTTTTTATTCACACAGTTTCCCAAATACTTAGTTGCTACCTTATTCACTATAATTAACGCATTGAGTGCAGGTGCAGGGGAAACTACTTTCCATTAATGTCCATCAATATTCGAAATTATTAGTAGACAGCATATTTAGTAGGTACCTAAAATCTACTCTCAAACTTTGAAGTGAAACGCACATGCCTGTATTCCATAAATTAATTTTAGAATACAGACATAATGGCATATGGGCCGTCCTTGGTAATGCCCTATCGAAAAATACTGCAAATATCACCATCACCGATTGCATCACTGCTTACCCTTAGGTAGGATCGCAGTCAAGCACCAGTTTATATCACTTACAAAATCATCTTACCTATTGCCATTTGAACTTTCAACTTTGTTAATTTTTTTTTAAAGTTTTTTAGTAAAATACCTATTGTTTTGAAAGGACTTTTTAATTTTTTTATTGAAATTGGGTGTGATAGGACAAATCCTTCACCGCGGTTTTCGGTAAAAAAAAGGTACGGTGAAAAAGGTACCTTTACCTTAGATCATTTCATTGTTTGAATAAATATCAATGGAAATCATTACATTTTCTAAGAAAAAAAGAATCCGCAGAGAAAATTTGACGACATACATGTTAGTTACTGGTTGACACTCAAATAGCTAACCAAATTTGGATGAAATTTGGCAAACGGTTACAAAACTCAGAAACAAACATGGGCAAAGCCACTGGCTAGTATGTTATAGTTTTATTGCTTAACTAGACATTTTGATAATAATGTTTCGCAACTTAGCTGAAAGAATGAAAAATGTTTATTTGTGTCTCACACACAATACATCATTAAACCGCTGGTATTTTGCTAGAGCGCGTTGTGGTGACACGAACACGCTCACGGAATGTGGTACAGAGTAACAAAAAAAAAATAGATAGAACAAAATATTATTAAATTAAATACAAAAATATAACTGGAAAAAAATAGGTACTTAACATGCAGATGCGACCATATTATATCTTATTATAACCATGACGAGTATTTATGTAAAACCTCCGTAACATTCTCTAGAGAATTTGAAGCAAAAATCAATATTCACACTCTATCCAATTTACTAAAATACGGTACGGATTGACAGGTCATAAAATATTTAATCATTTTAAAATATGCATTTTTTTATCACCAAATTGTAATTTATTAAAAAAAGCTATTGTCAAACTGTAAAAACAAAAATAATTGATTAGGTAATAATGTTTATTAACTGCCGAAATAACCTATCGATCTCCAGTTTTGGCATACTGGAGATTGTAAAACAAATGATACAATACAAAAATTATTATGTTTTCTGTTGTTTCATTTGTTTTTCTATCTCCTATATGTGACAGATAGGTTATTGGTTTCGGCTGTTAGCAAATAGGTTTTAAAAAAACATATAGGTTTTAAAAAAAATTTACGGGTACCTTAAAAGGTACGCGTAATTTTTTTTATTTAGGTTAAACTAGAAGGTCAGTGTTTTGGAGCTGACTACCCTGAAATGCATTTGTCAGTATTCGTATAACTCAAACTCATACAAAATCTATAATGATCAAACGAACAAATAACAAATTACAAGAACCAGTCGTTTGTTTACCAATACCGAAGTTCGAAATTTAATTTTCACACTCATTCTTTCTGCACGAAGGCTTAGATGTACTTCCACCTGCACTCCTCATTCCCGTTTCATCTATGTTTACGATAGTCCCTCCTTGATTCACCCGGTATGCCTTACAAAGGAACATTGCTTTAGAATTAAATAGGTTTTAGAGGAACAAGTCACGCAGCCATAAATTTTCGAAGAAATCTAGCTGCACCCACCAGCGTCGTTAGTATATTGGTATTAGTCTAGTCTAGTCCTTATAGACTGTAGCTAGAAAGTAAAGAAAAAAATATGGTATTAGAAAGTTTTCACTTAATGTGATGGAAAATTGGAAATAACGTTTCTCGTAAAATACTATGTTTTGTTAGTTTAGGTTGAAACAAATTCTTTCCAATATTGTAAGATGCCATAGTAACTTTTAGCTTTTTACTTACAGGCTTTGTGTGTCGGTCGTGAAGCCAGTTAGTTCTTTTGAGAGCAATGAGATACAAAAAATAAAATATGTTTTAATATTTTCCCAATTTTATATCTAGTTAAGTTTGCAAAGTTATTCATTAATAGTTAACTGAACTTGAAACTTCAAGTTCTTATCTGGACCACATAAAACAGTTATTATTTTATTTTTAAAATCATCCCATGTCTTTTTCCCTCTGAAGTGGAGTGAGAAGGTATATCAGACTCACTGAAACTCATTGTCTTTTAGTTGTCCTTTACGTTCCGATCCCGCTATCACTTTCAGAAGTTCTCGCAACTCTGGCGAGCCTTACTGGACTCCCATAATTTTGCTGACATCTCTTTGAGGGATAAGTGGAGCGCGTCGACAACTTAGTTCAAATCCTTATCGAGTGGCCAGAGGGCGAGCTACCCATTGCTCGCCATCCGCAAGCCAACCATATCTTTTTCTTGCAGTTTCAGCATTGAAAAAATGATGTCTTCTGAAAACAAGTGCTAGGCGTCTGATACTTAGCAATTGCTGTAATGACATCGTTTTCAGTACGCAAAAATATATCATTCTGCACTATTTTTCCCTTTTTTGTGCTTATTGTCTGTGTTGATTGCATATTTTTATTCTATTTACAACGAAGTCATAAGTATGTAGGACGTAACCTAGCCTAACCTAACAATTAAGACAAAAGAAACTCCGAGATTCAAAGCCACACCACAGTCGATTTCACAAGCCGCCCCTTGACATTAATAAAGTAACAAATAGTGGTCGCACCGCAATAGTTGTGGGACAAAACTAAAGAAATACCCAATATTGAGATGAATGGGAGCAATCCATCTTGGACCTTAGTTCTAGGGAACTAATGAAACAACTGTGAAGTTTCATAAGTGCCTTTCTGGTTGTTGTTTTGAAATACAGACTTGAAATATAGATTTCTAGTTGCTGCTAGCATGTTTAAATTTTCTACTTTCGTAAAAATTATTTCGAAGAATCAGTCATATCATGTTTCATAATCCTAGAGCAAAATGTATCTTCATGGAATCATAAACAAAATCAAATGAAAATTTCAATCCACTACTATGAATCCTAGTTATGGTTCTCGGAAGTATCGTAATACATAGTCTGCTCGTGTGCTGAATTCTATCTTAATCTATTCAGTATATCAAAATTTCATCATATCTCGTCTATATAGCAATTCATTCTTCGTTATCGACCTTGTAATGTTCCCACTGTTGAAGCTCAGGCCTTCTCTCTAGAAGAGGAAGTGGGTCGTAATCTACCACGCGGGCCCAGTGTGGATTGGTGGATATTATTATATTACCATTTTCTTCAATTCACGAAATATATGGCCTACAACGAAAAAATGCTTCGTGTCAAAAAAGTACAATATTTTTTTGGCACAATTTCATAGTCATTTTTCATTTTGTCGCTGCAGTGTAGTGCAAATTAAAGAAACGCCCGATGCGGAGACGAATGGGAGCAATCCATCTAGCCTCGCTGTTCTCACGGCAAGAACTAATGAAAAACCTAGCAAAGTTTCATAAGTGTGAAGAATAAAAACGAGCTCTGTACAAAATGTTTGCAAAACTTCTGTTCTGCCAATGACGTGGAAAGATTACCTATCTGCGACTCATGTTTAGGTTATGAGTTAAAAATAAATTTGGTTTCAACGAATTGATTTTAAATGAATGCCTAACTCAAAAATTGAGATATATAATAAATCAAAAATATAGATAGATGACGAGCAATGGGTAGCTAGCCGTCCGTCCGGGCGATTACCGAGAGCCTAAAATGTTAACAGCACGTATTATTCCCCGTGGTCCTTTAACGTTTGAATCCCCAACCGGTCCTATGAGACCGCGCTGTTATTGTTTTACTATTGTGTCTCGTTTCGCGGGTATCTGAGTAACTACGAGATATTGACTGTTGTATCCATGTAATGTAAATAAGCCTACTATTGAGTAAAATGGGTAAAATAGCGACACAGATGAAAAGTAAAGCCTAATCTAATAAAAAAGTAACCAAACACAGATTCATTTGGTGCAAAAAAAATATCGCGACAGTTCAATGACCGAATAATAGTCGCGAATCGGAAATCAAGCCCCGTCTCTTACGATAGAACACGGACACTCCAGAGGCATTTAGGTCATCAAAACAAAAACATTTGCTTACAAGAACAGCTGACACGAATCCCCGTTTACAACAACATTCTATTCAAAATATAAAAGGAGGCCGTAGGCAAAGAATTTAAATGATATGTAGAAGGTAAATTTTCTTTTATACTAATATGTATGTAACCTACCAATATAATATCTATTACATGTGGAGGGATGGAGACGAAGAGGGAGACCAAAGAAAATATGGATGGGTTGTGTGAGGACTGATATGAAAGAAAAGGGAGTTTATGATAGCATGACGGGTGACGGGACAGGATGGAAGAAAAAAACATGTTGCGCCGACCCCAAATAATATGAGATAAGGGCACGAAAACGTAGAAGACCTACCAATATAACTATTATGCTAAGTAAATTATATGCTTTGTGGTCAGCCACATCATCGTTTACCAACAGGTGGACAACCGCGCATGCGATCGGCAGCAGCGTACTTTCGCGCCCGTCCTTGGTTCAGGTCATAATCTGGAGCGAGAGAAAATAGGAAGCGGCCACCTACTTCTGCGGAGCCGTAGTGCGAGTGAGAGTAGATGGTCACAATCTTGAGGAAACAAAAATTCACATGCTTCTGTCACCGCCAGTCACCAGAGACGCAGGACACTTTTTCCTGGCGAGTTTTGTAACACGAGCTACGGATAGTCGGTTGTTCGATAAGGACCAATTTTGAGTGGACGACACGTAATGTTCCATGTAAGCATCAAAGAGATGTTACCCAACCGTATACGGCCCTAACAGAACCGATATCCGCTAGGTCCGCCAGAACTTTTAATAGAATTACCGTGGCCCTAGAATGATGGGTGACCATCTTAACAGGAGTTTCCTTCGTGCCTCGGAAATCACGTTAAGCCGTAGGTCCCGGCTGTCATTTGTAGATCTTTGGCAGTCGTTACGGATAGTCAGAAGCCAGTAAATCTGACTCCAGTCTTGCCATGAAGTACCGTGCTACCCCAGTTAATGGGTTGTGGATATCTGGTAGGCAGCCGCTCCTCGTATAATACTGGTTATCAGCTAAATCCGGCTTGACTGGAAGCCGATCCCAATATAGTTGGGAAAAGGATAGATAGATGATGACCGTGGCCCTAGAATGCAAAGAGCAAGCCCGTGTCCTTACACAGGTGGGCTTTAGCCAGGAAGTTTCATACCCTCTGCCTCTCGCTCGACCCTCAAGTGAGAGATGTTAACCCGCCTCAAAAAAGCAGGCCTATTCGTTGACTGAAGCTCATAAGTTTCGTTTCTATACAATTTTAATACTCTATGCCGATAGCAATAAATAAGGGTGTATATCAAACCAAATCTCAGGAGCATCGTTAAACCTATGCCGTAATCACGTTAGCTCGTAAACCGCTTTACCGGACCACCGCAAACAAATTAAACGTTTTTACTGCTAATAAATGGAGACGATAAACCATTATAACGAAAATAGAAAGCGTGTCAATACATTGTGATGGTAACTGCTTGCCGGATAAGAAGTGTGAATGGCTGTAAGATGAATTAAGAGAGCCGTTTTCCATACATCTCTCGTAAATTTGAGCATAATTTATATTCTTTTTGGTTCATCCAGCGCAGTTTTCGATAAAGAGGTACAGACGCTTTGTTGGCATTCGGTCATTCCGTAATTCATTCGAATGTTTCACAAAATTGGTTCCAGAAAATAGGTACGTGTTTTTTAGCCCTTAATTATTTCGAAAAAATATGATCATTAAAAATATCAATTAAACGTGCAAGGTTCTTACAGATATATTATCTGTATTTTTTAATGTGTAAGTAAATTCTGAAGGGTCAAAGGTCATGCAATAGTAGATTTTCAGAAGTTATTACAAGTTATTTTGATTTCAATAGTCTAAACCTAAATAATATACTGTATTTCCAAAATATCTAGAGAAAGATGTATAATAACGTCATAATTACGTAAGAACGGTTGTCTGAAAAATAATAAAATTATATCTCGGGTTGGACACTCTTAAGTTGAAAGTTACGAGCCTAAGCGTGGCTACGTTCGCACTAGATTGCGCTGCACTAAAATTTTTAGATTATTTTATTGTTAGTGTCATCATCATCTCTCTAGCCTTTTCCCAACTATCTTGGTTAGGCTTCCAGTCTAACCAAACGTTTTTTATTTGGAGCGACAGCCTAAAAAAAAAATACTCCCCCGACCGAATTTCGATCACGGTGGCCAATATCAACAGAGATCAGTCAAGTACGCAGAAGATATTAATAGTGCACAAGTGTGCGCAAACACAGGTGCACTCTCTGTTCCTTTACTCTCATAGTCCGATGGGACGGCAATCCGACACGACCGGAGAGAGATCAGGCGCAGGACCAACGGCTTTATGTGCTTTTCGAGGCACGGGGGTATCACACTATCAACTTCCAAACTCCGGGCAGCTACAGAGTAATTCCTAATGGAAAAACCCAATAGCACTTTTTAACTGACCCGGGAATCAAACCCAGAACCCCTTGCTCACCAGTCGCTCTTGCGACCACTAGACTAACGAGGCAGTTAACAGCTTAACAGAGGTTATAGAGACAGTTACCAGTTACTGGGCGACACGATACTCCTTGAATAGACTGATATTTTTTTGTACTAATAAGAAAATATGTCTATCCAAGGAATTTAATTCTCTCATACACTAGTATGGGAGCATATTAGCTTAAATCATGGAAATGGTATAGCAGAAATCGGACATTACACTTTATTGAATTTAGTCAAATTATTGCCTTGAAATCCTCCTAACTCTGACCGTTCATGTCTTTAACTAAACTGGTCAAGTATAGAATGAAGGATGAAATATAGGATGAAATAGAATGCCCATAGTTTAGCAACTATATCATTATTTTTTTTGACTTAAATAAACTTGACGAAATCGCATGTGTTAACAAAATTCTAAACACATATTTTAATTCACCGACTCAACGTTTTCAAATATTAGGGCTTAACATTTTGTTGCTCTTATTCTGATACCAAAAAATTAAAACAAAACAATATTATTTATTTCATAGTAGTTTATAAATCGTCAGAAGCTAGTGCACGGTTCCTACTGCTCTTTTCCTATGGAGAAGAACCGACAAGAAAGTCATGAATTTATTGGTTTTAGACGAGTACATTTTTAAAATAGGAAAAACCTGAGCTCATCAGTGTTGTAAAAAAATCAACGTGGTTAAACAAAATGAGAAACTAAAATAACATTACGTAATAAATGAATACCATCGCTCATTTTCACTGTGGCTTCAAATTACAGTCTCTCGTTTTCAAAATCAATTAAATTCTTTGTTAAACACTAAATTAATATCCATTTTGATGGATTGTTCAAATATTAATTTCATAATACTTTTGAAACCGGTAAAATGGTGGTTATAATGGTTTTTCGAATGAAACCGATAGGTTTCATTATTGAGTGTACAAAAACCAGAAATATACTCAGTGACGGGTGAATAACGTCATTATGATAATTATATGCGGTATTCAGTAATTAAAGTATCATCAGAATTTTATGCTTATTTAAATTTCATGTTACATAAAAATTTATGTCCACCGAGACATACATTTTTAATCTGATGATGGAGTCGAAATGATTAATTCTTTTGGGAATATTGAAATATTTGTAGCAATTGTATTTAATGTAATGAGATTGGTATTTTAGGTTACGGATGTCATTTAGAGATATTTGACAGCGAGTCAGAAGCAACACAGAAATACAATTAGTAGGGGAGGCCACGATGCTAAATGGGGATTTACTCGAGCGTCGTAGAGACCTATTGGGTTGCAAAGCTTAGATGATAAGAAGAAAAAAATGTTCTATGATTATACTTTTTCATCGGTGGGGGAAGCGGCTATAGATTTTTAAATATGTAAAAAAAAACTGTTGCATGGACATCCTCGAGCGCGTCAGATATTGATAGCATCAATGCCCTACGTATTTTTAATAATGTACGTATGTTAATCTGATCGTTTGCATGCTGGGGGTGGTTGTATGGAAGGGTTGAAAATGGAAAAAAAATAATTTAATCGAACGCGTCAGATTTTCTAAGGGAGTGTTAAGTGCACCAAAAAAAAAGATCTCATTCACTAATCTGACCATTTCGATGGGACGCAAACTCGTGGCCACTTTCATAAAGTGCAAAAAAAATTCGCCATTTTGAAATACTCAAGCGCGTCAGATTAAGATATATACGGTTCATCTTTACGTTCTAAACGTACTGTTTCATAATCTGACGATTATCTAGAGGGATTCGCCTGATCTGACAAAAAAACCTCTGCAACTTCCAGCTAATTCCATTCCTGGGCGCTTAAAATTGTACTTATATCATTTTTGAGCTCAAAATATATTTTATGTGATATTTTGAGCTCGCTGAGTTCAAAGAGATAATATTTGAGCTCTCCCAGCTCGAAAGTCTTATAAAAGTTTCATAGAACACTATTTTTGGAATCTTCAAACCGCAATAACTTTTGAACGGATCAAGTAATTTTCACGCGGTTTGCGGCATTCAACGCAGTTTTATCATCCTCATAAGTTATTTTCTAGTTTTAATTTATCGAACCAAAAATTTCGGAGTAATCCCGAAAAACACTTTTTAGGGGTTTCTTTCGTTCACGATATCTCTCGAACGAATCAACCGATATTGACCAGCTTGGTAGCGGTCGACGTGGTTTTTCAAGCTCAAAGGCGGATTAGTTTTTGAAGTTGATCGATAAAGCCGTTTAAAAGTTATTTAAAAAAAAACCACTTTCTAAAAATAAAACTTATTTTTTTGAGATTTTTCAAAATTTCTCAAAATCTAACGGTCCGAATCAGTTCAAATTCCCACGAAATCTAATTTTGAGGGAACTCTTTAGAAAACCGGAGAAGGAAATGTAGCCATCACATAACTGCACGCATTTAACTTTATCGACGATTTTTTGTTATTTCGGCTTGCGGAAATCGTCAGATTATATATTTTTCATTATTCTTGAATTATTTCCTTCAAAATAAAAAAAAAATTAGCTACGCTCGAGAATGTCGAGATGACGTTTTTTTTTTACAACTTTGCTGCCCTCCCCTTTCTTTACGTCTCTCTCAAATTGTCAGATTAGTGGAATATACACTTTTTAAGATGTAATTAACTCACCCTACCTTAATCTGACGCGCTCGAGAATGTCTGAGGGTCATTTTTTTTTTACTAATCTGATCCTGTATCCTTCACGGGCGGCTTTATATATGGGCCTCATATTTGGTGGAGGTACTTAAATGGGTGCAAGGTATCCCCCTGTATATTAATCTGCCGCGCTTTAGTAAATCCCGAAATCCCTTCTGGGGCTCCCCTACTAAATATTTCTCTTCTCGGGGAGAGTGGCGGTGATGGTGGGGATGTGGTAAGGCCGTTATCTAATAGGCTGTGGAGTTCAGACAGGCAGATAATCTATTTTAAATAATTTCTGATTATTACCATACAACTGCATCCGATAAGACTAGAATCATCATCATCATCATTTTAGCCGAAAGACGTCCACTGCTAGACATAGGCCTCTGCCAGGCGTCGCCACAACGACCAGTTCGGTTTATCTTGAATCCATCAGATTCCCGCAACCCTCACCAGGTACCGCGACCCTGTCCACCTTGTGAATGGAATTATACCTTAACTTAATTAGCAATAGACTAAGGGCCTATTTCACCACCTATGATTAAGTTTCGAGTATCTTACTTGGCAGATAATTTCATACAAATTCTGTCACATTTTTGAATTTATTCAGTGAGTAGTGCCTACTCGGACATTGTGAAACAGGCCCTTAGGGCCTATTTCACCACCTATGATTAAGTTTCGTGTATCTTACTTGGCAGATAATTTTATACAAATTCTGTTCCATTTTTTAATTTATTCAGTGAGTAGTGCCTACTCGGACATTGTGAAACAGGCCCTAAGTAGGCCACGCTATCTTATGTAATAAGATTATTGTTTGATACAATCTCATGAGTGTCCTCTCCTGTCTCAGCTGCAAACACAACGCAACAACCGTCGGCAAATAAGCAGTATCCAAACGGACAATAGCAAAGACGCATACAGAAACCACATCAAATTAGACATAGACGTACGCAAGCTTCGCAATATTTGCCAACTAGCAACACTGGCCGACGTCCATGTTTGTCCACTCGACTAATGTAAACACGCTGCGTGCCAGTGGGGTAGAATCTGTAGAGGAAACAATTTTTTTCTCGAAAAATTCCCGTCAAAAATTACATTATCTCATGCCGGAGCAGTCGTGACCTAAATTTTGTGGAATAATTGAATGAACTATAAAAATATGACTAGCCTTTAGTGCTTCTGGATTAGAATATAAAAATTATAGACTGCTGGTTTTGGTGCTAAATTTTAGACTAGTTTCTGCCAGCAGATTTGCCCGCGTGAAAGTAGGTTTCTCCATACAAACTTTGGACCCCCGTTTCATTCAGTCAGTCTCCCCTTTAGCAACATCTTCTTTTCAGTCGTGTACTCCTGGCAAAGTGGTCGTGGTAATGGATCGTCTGTTAGGTTAGTTGCGGCTTTTTCGAGACAACACACATTCAATGAAGGAACACTTCAAAGATCATTGAATGAAGTCTGTCCATCTGGAAGGTGATCAACCGCGAGAACCTTAGCCCTCTACTCTTCTAGTACCACTAAACGTTCTAAAAAGCTTTAATTGCTGATTATAATCATCAAACGTTTTAAAGATTAGCAGTTGCCCAAGTGACAAAAATCATGAAAACATTTTTAACAAAATACACAGTTTTGTAATCTACTTGGGCCTCTACAGTTTGCTGGTATTTCTTTTTGGCGCGCGTGAATGTGGACCTTATAGGTCGATCAGACAACGAGCTGCTCATTGCTCTTTATCACGTGCCTATAGTGAACGGAAGGCAAGGAGGAGGTCGTGGCTAGATAACAGCCGCACAGGTCGATCTTCAAGGTTAAGCAACGCTTGCCAAAGTTTGTCTGACCATCTTAACATAATGAGTTTCCTCCGTGCCTTGGAAAGCACGTTAAGCCGTAGCTCCCGGCTGTCATTTGTAGATCTTTGGCAGTCGTTACGTATAGTCAGAAGCCAATAAATCTGACTCCAGTCTTGCCATGAAAGTACCGTGTCACCCCAGTAAATGGGTTGTGGAGGTCTGGTAGGCAGCTAAATCCGGCTTGACTGGAAGCCGACCCCAAAATAGTGGGGAAAAAGGCTAGGCAGACGATGATATAGTGAATGGAAATCATTCTGCTATGCTCTAGATGTCTCCTGTCACGGTGACTAGGGCATTTCAGATAAGACATGAAAAACCCAATCGCAGCAAAATAGTCTTAACCTACATAAAAAAAATATTGAGGCGTACAAAATACTTTATCTAATAGGGACATACATTCATCAACAAATGAATTAAATTCGGGGAAGGAGAAATTTATCTTGCCACTCAGAAATGGATAAAATTGTCAAGTAAAATTGCCCTGTACAGAATAATACAGTATCTTTGTGTATGTTTGTCCTGATTTAGATTTATGTTCGTGAGTTCAAGGAGATTTTGTAAGGAGACGTATTGTGCACAGTTTATGGGACTTCAATGGTATTACGGAATCATTAAGGAAATTGAAAGATGTTTTTGTGTACCGCATTTTACGGTACGGTTTTTTTAAAAACATCGGTTTTTCCTCCTTGCGTCGATTGTCCTCAATGAGGGTCCTGTCATCAACGAATAACTTGATTTTGGATTATGTTTCGGCATGTTGTCCTATCGTGAGTGATGTGAATGACTTCGCAGACTGTGGAGTGTGGTACTCTCTAGAGTAGAAATGGATTTGGTTTATTCTTTTCCCATCTATTTTCCTTATCAGCAGTATAGTTTTTGCAGTTTTCTCCTTTTTTATGTCTATGTGGTGTGTTTTCTAAGATTCTTCTTTGGCATGTGGTGGAACGTAAAAATACTCATGTTCAACTAAAAAAACACGTCGCTTTTTTCGTTATTCTCTTAATTTGTCTTACCCTATTGAATGGCTATTCAAAAGGGTAACACGAACTGAATGGGTTGTATTGATGATTTTAATGCTTATTATAATTCCGTAAATAAATATCCGCAAATAGTATTAAGCCTGTCAATCATAATTTAATCAACTTTCCTACTTCCTATAAAACTGACCTATAAAATGAAATAGGCTTAAAAAAGAATTTCGCCGACTACCTTGTAGCAACTTAAGAAGTATTCAGTCCGGACCAACCTCATGTGGTTGACGGCGTATATCGTTCCACGAGCACTTTAAAGATTTGTCAGCAGATTGTAGGGGCCCGGCAGGGCTGAAGCCTATTGGGGCCCTGAGTTAAACAAAAGAGAACCCCTGGACCCTAGAATTAAGGCAAAGAAGAAACAGGAGTGGGTTTTAATCAGTAGAAGTCCGACACGCCCTCCCGCTGCATCTAGAGCGGGAGAAGTCATTTTGATGATTTTCCACTTTAAAGAAAAAACATCATAGCGAACAAAGTGACGAGTAAAGTGCTGGTAGGTAATAATTTAAGGAATAAAATTATTCAAGAAAATATCTTCGTGAAATCCCACTCAAGTTCCGGGAAGCAATCTAGTCCATTATAAATTGGTACATTTTTAAACCGGGCTGCATGTGACAAGGTAATAATTTAACGAATTCTGTACCGGCACCAGTTAATACCATTCGACATAGGCACTGGATGGTACTGGCCATAAGTAATTCAGACGGGTTCCTGTAATCTCCATTGTATATTTAAGTTAGTTTTTTTGCAAAAAAAAAAACAACAAAACCTTTAGTTTTGTTATCATAGTAGGTTTTGGTTAAAAATGGATGGATTGTGTGAGAACTGATATGAAAGAAAAGGGAGTTGATGATAGCATGACGGGTGACAGGACAGAATGGAAGAAAAAGACATGTTGCGCCGACTCCAAATACCTAATATGGGATAAGGGCAAGAAGAAGAAGAGTAGGTAACAAGGAAGGGTAGGTGGTTTTGGTATCATAGGTTAGGTGAAAGTGAACGCCGTCGCGCCAGGGCCCTGGAACGAACGCAAAGAAATAGCTTTAGGGTGTTAGTCAGTAAAAGACTGACACGTCCTCCCAGAGCAGAAGAAGTCATTGGATGATTTCCTACCTAAAAAATACTCGTTCTGGAGAAAAGTTTTCTTTTCTACGAAATTCTACGAAAATTATTTAATGAATGTGTGAATGGAGGTTATTGAAATAGGTAGGTATTTTTTTGTGGATTTTCCTGTTTTTTGATCTCAAGAGTTTTAGATATTGTTATTGTAGCGGATTCCATGGGATTAAAAGATAAATTTAATGCTGATATTTTTCTAAATTAGATTGAAACCTGTCTGCATAAAATTTGCAAAGAAAATTGTATTGGCCTGATACATCAGATAGCACTTTCACAAATTACATTTGTTATTTTGGTCTATAATCTGGAATATTTATCTTGGTCTGAACGGCCTATTAAGTATATGGGCTTGTTTTTTTTTAATAGCACAAGTTCTGTTAGGTTTTGCAGGAAGTGCAATTATTCGAATAATTTATAATATGGGACCCCGCGACTTACACAATTTATATTTTACAAAGTATTTTGTAGTTTCGCAAAACCTCACAACTATAATTGTCCCCTGTCAAACGGCGTATTAAGTATTTAGAGACTACGTTGAAGACGTTATCATCATTAAAGACTTGTGTGGCAATAACTCTGTCAGCTCATATGGTTTTTGTTATTTTGTTGTTTTTGTAATTATTTAACATATTTAAACAAACAAAAAGACAAAGTGTGTCTAACTTCAGTAGTGGCTTTTGTAGACATCTTCTTTTTTTTGCTCTCGTCCCGTATTACTTGGTGTCGGTATTATTCTTTCATTCTGTCCTGTCACCCGTCACACAATAACTTTTTGTTCTTTCATATCATTTCTGACACAGACATGATCTGATTTATTTCTATTTTAATAATAAAGCTTTATTTTTATGATTTTGTATGTAACATTTCTTTTTAATAAAAATGTAACATGGTCTTAAAACTTTGCACATCTACTTTAATATTCGTATACACCAGAAATGTTGTTACAAAAATTTTGAGAAAAATCAGCCAAGTCAATATTTGCTTCGACCGAAAAGTTGCTTAGCCAAGTATTAACTTCAGGGAATCAGTTCAGTTCTGTTTTCCGTTAGACCATGTATTATGTATAAACGTTAACTTTTTTTGTGAATCACGGACCGGGTTGTTTCATAAATAGAAGCAGGAATACACGGAATAAACGCGATATTTCTCTGAATAGGAATGTGAGAAATGGAATTGATTTGTGTTCTGATTTTATTGCCAATATATCTAAATGAATTTACCTGGTTTTTGTGTGTGTACAGCTTTATTTATTTGTACATTTCCTAGTATTTCATTCTTTTGACAAAGAGTGCATGTTGTAGCACTTAATGATTAGGTACGTATTTAAAGCTACCATTGAAACAAACATATCTTTTCGTGAGATTTGAAATACAGTCTTCTTGTAAATTACTTTAGTGTGGGAAATTATCAAATAATTTTTCCTGCTTTATGGTAGAGCGAAAGAACATCCCAGACTTGTACTGATTAAAAACTAACTCATCATCTCCCTAGCTTTTTCCCAACTAGCTTGGAGTCGGCTTCCAGTCTAACCAGATGCGGCTGATGATACCCGCATTTGGAGCAAATTCCTATCAGACTTTCAGATTGCAATTATGTTACTGAACAATAGGATGCTCCTTGGATAATCTTATTGTCAGACTTTCTGGCGTCTGACTACCTGTAACGACTGTCAATGATCTACAAATGGTAACCTGGCTTTACTTGCTTTCCGAGACACAGGGTGTCAGTAATAAAACCCACTTAAGTATCTTCATTTGTCCTTTGCATTATAAAGAAAAAAAAAGAGAAAGAAAGAAACTGTTTCAAACGTTCCTGTAGAAGTTGAGAAAGCTGAGAGTGCAATTTTCTAAGTGGCAAATAGACCAATAGTTCTTAGACTAAAAGATTATTTAATAGGCAACAACATCATCATTTCAGCTGAAATACATCCACTGTTAGACATAGCCCCCACAAAGTGTCGCCACAACGACCGGTCCTGTGCATCTCACACCTATCGGATTTCCGCAACTCTCACCAGGTTTTCTGTCCACTTTATGAGAGGAGAAGAGCTAGAACCTTTGGCCGACATCAACCATCTGTTCTACGAGTAATGTGCCCCGCCCACTGGCACTTCAGTTTGGCGAATCTTCGGGCTTTATCGTTAACGTTGGTACTCCTGTGGATATCTTCATTTCTGATACGAATATACGATTACGCAGGGAAACTCCAAGCATAGCCTTTTCCATTGCCCTTTGAATGACTTTCAGCCTCATCATTTAGTACTTTGCAAATAAAATTTTACCTAAAGCGACCATTACATTATTCGATTCGCAGAGCGCTATGAGAATAAATTTAGCACGCTAGGTAAATTTGTATCATGTAAAGGCGGTTAGTAATCGAATCTAGTGCGGGCGTAAGGGCTCTACAACACTCACTCATCCAGTCTACTAGATATAGGGCTCCGCTAAGTGGATAATATATTGGTCGGTTTAAGGAGATCGATTTAGACGGCACGGTTGGTGCAAAGTTTAAGCAATTGACTTCTACGTTTCGTGTTGTGGGTTCGATTTCCGTAAAATTATTGAATATGTTTTGGTTTTGTGGGTCTAATGCCCGTTTTCACCAACAGCCCCTAAAATTTAAGTGTCTCTTACGCCAATATAATCACGGTTTTTGCATATTATAAAGTTATTATTCTGAATCAAAGTATGAAATCGAACACTTTTAAAGATGTCATACTTTAATTCAGAATAATAACTTATTAATAACTTGCAAAAACCGTGATTATATTGGCTTAAGAGACACTTAAATTTTAGGGGCTGTTGGTGAAAACGGGCATTAGTATCTTGTTTTTGTTTTTTTAGATATGTTTATGAACGCACCCACACTACAGGAGTAGTTCTTAGTGTGGGATTTTTTTTAAAAAAAAGAAGGATCATCTATCTAGCCTAGATAACCCTGTAATTTAGTATCTCGATACTCATTAGCAAGACTGGTTGAACTGTGATGAGTAAGTAATGAGTAGCTCACCGTCCGGTCAGACTATAAGGACCTAGCCTGAGTCGTCAACGACGCGCTTCCAAAGAGATACGCGCAAATGGTAGATGCGCAGGAGAGCCAATGCCTACTACGGCAGTTTGGAAAAGTATGAAAGGGGTACTCGAGGTCATAGAATGTAAAGGGCAACTGAAGAAAGATAGAGAAGGAAGCGAGGCGAAAGAGAAGAAAGATACAATGACTTGTCAAAGAAAGTCCTCTTTTCTACTTATTAAACTTCTTCCTAGAAGTCATTAGATGATTTTCACCCACCTTTAATAAAAAAACTATACCTATTTGCAAAACTGGTTTTAGATCATCTAGTTGCAGACAATTCGTAACGACTATTAAAGATCTACACGAAACAGCTGGGACCAAACGGGTCAACGTAGTTTCTGAGGCACTGAGTCGTCTCGGTATGTGTATGGTCACCCATCCAAAAACTGAACTTGTATACATTACTTACCTTGAACACCATTTTAATCAGTCGTTATTATTGTACTCACAAGCTTCTCCAAAAATTTCCTTGAACTTACATAAATATTACGTTAAATCTATTGAAAAAAGCGAGTTCACATATCAAAATCGCCATAAATATAAATCAAAGTGACTTCTTTTATCCTGGTTCGTGTATTTACACATCTGTGGCAATATGCCAGTTTTACAAATATATGTAACACTAGCTGCCGTTCATGGCTCCTCCCGTTTTAAAAAGGTAACTTCTTCTCACCTTTATAATTATATGTATACTAGCGATTTGCTTCAGCTTTGCACGCTTGTAAGAAATCTTTTAAATTGTTAGTTTTTTTTTCTACAACAATATTAATAATTCTTCTGATCGAATTTTCATCAAAGAGGCCAATCTTAATCGAGATTAGCCTAGTATGCAGAGGATACTATAGTCACAAATGCATGCGCAAACACAAGTGCAATCTCTGTTCCTTTTCTCTCATAGTCCGATGGGTAAGTTGTTAACACGTTTTCTTCTTTAGTTCTGTCCTGTCACTCATCATGCTAGCACTAACTCCTTTTTCATTAATATCACTTTACACAATTTATCCATCTTTTCTTTAGCCCCTCCTACTCCATCCATCTACATACGAGTATATTCACTATATTCTCAGAACTCTTTTAGTTTGCTTTTCCATTTCGTTAAAAAAAACTATTAATTTGGAAAAAACCTGAAATGGCAATATCAATCGTTTAATCAATGAATAAATGCAATATTTTTCATTGATTGCTCGAGTTTTATATTCTGAGTAACCAAGTTCAATGTAAATAAAGCTGTTAAATAGAAATTTCACATTTGTACTCATATTCCAGGTACTCTTTATTTAAAAAAGGTTGTTACCAACCATTTTTTTAAGCTGAAGTAAGCTTAACGTACTCGTACATAGGATTATTTACAGGACTGACAAAAAACATAGCTATTTTTTTATTTATACATTTCTGGCTATTTTTATATTCGGCATTCTATGTATAAAGTGCTTACATTCATGTTATGTATGTTTCAATGTTATTTATTCTCTTTGTCCCAGCATTCTATAAAACGCCGAATATTTTACAAACGGAGTATTTTTAGTAAAATAAATAATAATCATACTGTGGGGCTACTATTTCTCTTTGTGGGCTTAAAGACCACCTATCACAAAAAAAGAGGAAGGACCCGAGGTGGCGCCATTACCTTCGAACCAACCTTGTACGTTTTGGGGCGCTCTAAGTTTTCGAGCACGCTTCGCTCGCTCTTGTCCATTAAAAGCTATCAGCTTTTTTTTTCTGTGTGAGGCCTATTTAATAAAAATATTCAAGTTTATACAATCTATAATTTTCATAGAATTTTGATGATAGAAAGCCGATATTTCAATTTTAAACATCTTTTATACTATGATATAAAGAAAACAAGTCATTCGGTTTGAACTAATTTCTTAAAATAATATTAGACAAAATTCTTGTCTTTGTTGATTTTTTTGGATTTATTATTATAAAAGTGAAATATTCAACTATTTTTCTTATGAATCCAATAGATAATAAAGTAACAAACACAAATGAAAGAATATTTTATAAAAAAAAAACAAAATTTTAGAAAAATGGTAATTTTGAAGTCGATTCGGTCTAGTCAGTTCTAAATTCGTTTATTTGTATAAAATAAAATGCATCGAAATTTATTTGAAACAGGTAAACGAATTTGTATAAAGCTTTCATAGACAATTATTTTCAACAAATAAACGAGTTTGTTCAAAACAAAATGCATACAAATGTTTTTACTCAAAAAACAGTTTCAGACATCCTTCAAACGAAAACACTCAAAAAACAAGTAAACATTGCCCAAAATGAAGCGTGGGTAAGTGCAAAAACCTTGTCATCCTTTATGTTAATACCTTAACGAAATGACGTACCGTATAATTTTATTTACAGTAATGAATAAAAAATGAGTCACAATAGAGACGGGAAAACAGTCGAGATTTAAATTGCTTTCGGACTTCAAGAACGCATCTTGAATAAAAATCTGTGGTGTGCAGTGCGGTTGTGATGCAGGTATGTTAAACTATTTATCAGGATTTTTATGATATTGTGGATGTGAAATGGATTGTCATCTCACAATAACGTTGTTTAATTTGCCTTTTTAATGTGTTCAGTTAGTTGTTTTCAGTGAGTAAGACTGAAAGATATTTTTGTAATTATGGTCCTAGCTTTATCACCCGTGCGGCTAGATAATAACAGCCGCACGGGTCGATCTTCAAAGTTAAGCATCGCTTGCCAAGGTTGGTCTGTGGATGGGTTAACATAACATAAAGTGTGTAACATAACGAGTTTCCTCCGTGCCTCGAAAAGTACGCGAAGCCGTTGGTCCCGGCTGTCATTTGTAGATCTTTGGCAGTCGTTACGGATAGTCAGAAGCCAGTAAATCTAACTCCAGTCTTACCATGAAGTACCGTGTTATCCCAGTTAATGGGTTGGGAGGTCTGGTAGGCAGCCGCTACGCTTAAAATACTGATATTCAGCTAAATCTGTCTTGACTTGAAGCCGACCCCAATATAGATGGGAAAAAGGCTAGGCAGATGATGATGGTCCTAGATTTAAAGATTTTTATTTGTTTGAGTGAGTGCTTCCCCTACAATTTTTAATATTGTATGTATCTCTATCTCTATTACTAAGCCTCCACTGTCCGTCCATCTATCTGCCTGATGATATTTCAACCAGCTGTATTAAATAAGCCGCAAAATTGACTTGCGCAAACTGAATACATGTAAAACTACAATGGTCTTCTTTCTCATCACTAGCGCTAAACACTAAATATACTCACTTTATACTCAATAAATCAACGACGGTCAAGAGACCATTTTATCTTGGCATGTGGTGCAATCTTAAATTGAATTGAAATGTACTGAATTTGTCATTAAATCAGCACCATCAAGAGTCAAGTAGAGTTGGATTGTTTATAAACATACGGGTTGATTGATTGTAGGATTTTGCATATAAACTGGTTTTAGAGTGTTTTCATTTAATTTATAATTCACCATAAATAACAGTTTTTTTTGCTTGAGGAAACACAACTGACTGAAAATTTTAGAAATTTCTATCATTTGGACATTTTTAAATAAAATTCCTGTAACTAGCTGTGCCGACCGTCATTACCCTGTGTTTCAGATCATACAAAAATTTCGTGGTAGGTACTTTTTCCAATTTTGAGAATCTTATTTCAATTATATTCCTTTGTAAACACAATTTGGATAAAAAAAGAAAGCCAAACACATCTAGTCGTGTTCATGTAAAGTGCTTACTGACAACCAGCATTGTCTTTAACATAATAGATCTCCGTTTTAGACTCTTTCTACTTCATCATCATTATTTCAACCAAAAGACGGCCACTGCTAAACATAGACTTGATCCAAATGTCATCCCAACGACCGCCGACCGTCCTGTGCATCTAACGCGTCTCGTAGATTTTCACACATCATCGGTTCACGTGATCTCTGTCTATAGGTATGCACGCACCACTACTGAACCATTCAGCCGAATCGACCATCTGATTGGCGGTTAGACCTACCTAATAGAGCCGTCGTATCACTACTTGTGCAAGCTATTGAGTAATGATAACCTGTATTATATAAATAGATTAATATAAATATATAACCAGCAACTTTAGTCATCAGCTAAAACTAGGCCTAGATAATGCTGGAGTATCTTGTTTGACTGCACTGAGGAAAAACATCAAAACATCTCAGAAATCAAAGTTTATGTTCATCATCATCTCCTTAGCCTTTTCTCAACTAACTTGGGGTCGGCTTTCAACCTAACCGGAAGCGGCTGATACCCGTGTTTTACAGGGACGGTCTATCGATCTGTACAACCCTATTAGTTACTCCTTAGACAAAACGATACTCCTTGAATAGTCAACATATTCCTTGAATGTCTTCTCTCTTGGTCAGACTTTCTGGCGTCTAACTACCTCCAACAACTGTCAAAGGTCTATGAATGATAACCGGGACCAACAGTTTTACATTCTTGCTAAGGCACTGGGTGCCAATAAAGTGTCTTTTAAAGTCCTCAAAATAAATAATCAATGGATGGAATATGAAAACCAAAAAGATTAGTATCTGAGATGGTCTTTTGAGGTAAAACCATACAGATTAGAGCGAACCTGTCTAGTCACTGCAAGCATTTGTCACTTTTCTAAGTATTTCTGTGGTTCAACTCAGGGCTACTAAGGATCTCAACGACTTGACGAACAATACCAAGAAAAGGACCTTTGGGTAAGCCGCCTAAAGTACTCAAACTGCCAAGTAAGCGGTAAAATTACTGAAAAGAAAAAAATAATTCACACAGTCCTTACATTTATAGTGTATTTTACTGGAGCTCAAGTCTAAGCCTTATTGTTCTCAAGATATTCTTTCACAGTGTAAAAAGCCTTCTGTCGTAGTTTTCGCTTCTCAAATGATGTAGTATTTTTATTAAATTTTTTAAATAATATGATTGGGAAAGTTATAAAAGTGACCTTGACATCTAAATCTTCATCATCTTCCTGCCCTTTTCCGTTATATTTGGCATCGGCGCAACACGCTTTTTTCTGATATCTAAATAAGTTTCAAATTTTTGGACCTGATTTTAGGAACCAAGTATTAACGAAAATCCTACTTACGAACGCGAAAGTTTGGCTGTATGGATGTTTGTTACTCTTTGACACAAATACTACTGAATGGATTTCGATGATACTTGGTATACAGATAATCCATGTTTTGGAATAGCATATACGATGCATTTTATCCGGGAGCATGTTCCCTTAAGATAATTTTCTACTATCACGCGGGCGAAGCCGGTGGCAGCAGCTAGATAAAGATATGACTGTATATATTAAAAGTATACGTACAATTTTTTTTTCCTTTGCCTAACATGAAATATCGTAAACTTATACGAAGTTATTTCAGTGCATTGCAGAAAAGTCCACTCCGAAGCGGTCATCACACTTAGCATTCGCGGTGTATCCTTCTAACGGTCATTAAGCTAGACTGGATATATTTTACAGTGAGTCAGCTAGTCGTGCTTAACGTTGCAAAGAGTATTACGGGTTTAGAACACAATACCACAATGTAATTATGAAAAATCTTTATATAGAAAACTAGCTTATAACCGCAGCTTCGCTAGCATAAAACCATTTTTTTTAAGTGGAAAATCATCCAGTGACTTCTCGCTCTTTAAGGCGTGTCAGAGTAAAACTAAAGAAACCAAACCATTTGGTTTTGTGAAACAAAGATGATGAATTAACATCATCTTTGTTTTTTAAAAGTAGGTTATGTTTTGTATTATATTTATTTTCTTTTGTCTTGTTATCCATACATTGTTCCCATTTTTCTTTTGTCAGCCATCACGCTATCATCCACTCCCTTTCCTTTTATATCATTCCACATCACGTCACACAATCAATGCGTTATACCTATCTACATACATACTAAACAATAACTGAAGACACATTCACCATTACCGTCGTCATCTCTCTCAATTGAAGGTAAATTTATTCTTAAAATACACAATCATAAGTAATGTTTCTTAATTTTTGATTGTACACGAAAATATAACAGCAATTTGACATTTCATGTACACAGTTGAACTTAACTCAAAAATAAATTTTCTTTCAGGAAACCTACAGGTATCCTAATAAAATAAATATAACATCACATCATTTGGTCATAAAAACTGAAATTTCATTTTCATGTAAATTAGTGTAAAGTTAACCTTATCTATAAAGAGAAAAGATTTGTAATTTAAGATTTATGTTAGGACTGTGGGCCTTGCCAACTCGCGGAAGATAAGTACTTACCTTTAAGGTCACTAGTTTTTTTTTTAATTAGCTATTCTTGTCCCACAGCCGAGCAAAGGGCTCCTAAAGTCCTTCCCGACTTTTGCCACCCGCTCCACCCGTCTCAAACAAATCCTTGTGGTACACGTCCAGATAAACCTGCCACCTCTTCTTTAAAGAGGCGACGGCACCAGTTTTAAATAAAATTTTGTTTTACCCGATGTACCGCTTTACATGTTCGTCACACTCGCTACCTAACACACAAACAAACATACAAACAGTTTTAATGTACAGTTCGTAAACTAATCTGTCCTATATAATAAAACTTTAATAACCAAACTCAAGAAAACTAACGACTTTTCTCATTTTTCAACCTTTTAAGAAACGTCTAACAATCGTACTATCGGGTATTATTTTTCAATAAATAAAAAGCTTGAAATGCGGAAAAAGAATAAAAATTATATCGTTTTATGAAGCCCGCTCTGAAATGGAACCTACAATCCTCGCAATCACAGCGAGATTGCCACAGCCGGCTTGTATTGAAGGAAACGTATAGTACGAGTAACTTCTTCTAGTTTCCTTCCTTCTATTCGAATGGTATTGGATCCTTTTTCTTAGAGCTTTTATACGTTCGAGTTTATGGTTATAAATATGTCAATTTTGTAAAAAAATATTATACCCACAGACAGAAACCAATGATGAAATGAGATTGAAAACGGAATACCTAGAGAAATTGTCACACACATCATATCACTTCAACATCAGCACAATATAATTATAGTATCATACATATCCATCATTGACAAATCATACACGACCCTACTAATAATCATCATAATGATAAAAAAACAATTTTTTTCACGTTGACTTCATAAGAAAAGACCTAATACATCGTATGAATTTTATCCATTTTCCTTCAAAGGAATGGTTTTCAGCAAGTGAAATGTGAGAAGTAGTAAGTAACATAATTGAACTACCAACCAGTCGCTAAAGAGGTTATCCCCTTGATAAAAGTCATAAGATTAAGGGCCTATTTCACCACCTATGATTAAGTTTCGAGTATCTTACTTGACAGATAATTTCATACAAATATAGGCCCTTAGGGCCTGTTTCATAATGTCCGAGTAGCCACTAATTCCTGAATAAATTCAAAAATGTAAAAAAGTTTGTATGAAATTATCTGCCAAGTAAGATATTGGAAACTTAATCATAGGTGGTGAAATAGGCCCATAATAGACTGACGTCCTACGTACTACCTAACTGGCGAGTTTTTTAAATGCCTGACATTTTGTTCTTTATGCAACCGAAAGAGAGCTATAATAAAGAATTCACAAAATAAAAAATATAAAGTTTATTTTGGAATTTTCCATAATTATGAATATTAATCCAGTCAAGTACAAATACAGTCAAGTAAATACTTGATTCTACTTAACTACAAACTATGAATCATAGTTCAGTAAGTTGCGGAAATAAAAATGAAAATCCGGAAAAAAAAACACAAATGGAGAGGCAAAAGGTAAAACTGAACCGCCTTCCTTACCTGGTGAGCTACTTACTGGCTCGTCATCTTCAAGCTAGGCCTGGAAAACAAAAAAAAATAGGTCTCTCCACCGTGTTTGCGTAGAGTAGACATTATCCGATATTTTTTACAGTTAATGCAACACTGAGTTGAGTTGCAACTTCCATTATTCCTATAGTTATAAAGTTACTGGAGATAAAGTCGGAACGCGATCACTGTTTGTCTGTTAAATAGAAGTTTTGAAGTTTTAACGATAAACAACTTTAAGCGGAATCATTAAAGGCGGAAGTTTGTTTAATGAAGTGAGCTCAGTGTTTGGATTGTGGGATTTGGTTATTTAAATTGGATATGAAGACGTCTTTTGGTAACTCTACGAATCATGTTTTTTAGGTTCGAAATTTTTCAATGACGGCTCTTGGGTGGAATGGTAGGGTGTGTCAGACTTGCTGACAAAACTACATCTATTTTTCTTTTGTTGCCATTATAGTCTACCAGAACTACGGCTAACCTGTTCAGAACTCGACCCATGGCCTTAAGAGGCTTCGACCCTGCTGGACCCTTATGGTTTTGCTGACATCTCCTTGAGGCACGCGTGAAATGTCCCGTCGACAATTTGGGCTCGGTCCACACGGTTACCATTGCTCGCCGTCTGAAACGCCCAAGTAGCACACGTTAAGTAGTAGTTCAAAGTATTCAATAAATCAGATTTTCTTTGATTATCATTGACCAATATTTGAACCTAACACCCAAGATGTGTGTGACTCACCCAATAGCACATAATGGAACAGTGTACCTTCTTCTGGAAAAGCCGACTGTTGGAAATGAATAGATAGCTATGTAGAAGGTAGTTTTTTGTCAATCATGGAATCTAAACTAAACATGAAAGTTTGTTTCTACGGATGTTTGTTACTCTTTTACGCAAAAACTACTAAATGGATTTTGATAATATTTGGTACACGGGTAGAACATACCCTGGAATATAGCACAGATAATACTTTTTATCCCGGGAGTACGTTCTCTTGAGATAATTTTCAACGATCACACAGGCGAAGTCGCTGGCAGAAGCTAGTAAATAATAAAGATTTATGTGTCTATGTACCAACATAGTTTACAAATTCGTTACAATAGCTACATTAATCTTGAGTTTCAGCCCAAACTGTCCTTGGTATCCACATGGTTGACATCCCACTTATATGTACAAAACATTTTGGAAACACATTCATTACGCTAAGAAATGGAATTCGTGGCCGTAGTCTGTGTTTCATAGCTACAACCTATGTGTATTTATGTCAAAAGTAAATAGGTTACTTCTAGGTAAGCGCGCTTCATCGTCGAGTTCATTTCAGCTTATGATCAGGTAAAACTCGTATTATTATTGATAGGCTCGTGCCTATCAATAATAATATTACGAGTAACGCTGCCCGTCCACAACAGACTTTTTGTAGGTTCAATAATTGTCCCGATAATCGTCACAAATTATGTATAATCCTATAATATATTCTGACCGACTTTTTGTAGGCCATGTGCGTTGCACTATTGTTATCAGTATGTTCTATTTTTCACCTACAAAAAGTCGTTCACCGATATTGGTCTTGGGCGGGCAGCGTATAACAGTATAATATATTTATTTAGGAAATATTCTTTTGTACAATGTCTGTCAGGTTAGCTAGTTATTTGTACAAAATCTGGAAATGTATTATTAGTCTTGCAAAGCCTTTAAGAAGCTAGATAACCTATAATAATCAATAATAATATAATCCAAAAGATAAATTTTGAACTTAACAAGTTTCGATCGACAATGTTATTTCAACCTGTACCTAATAGTTTAGGCGTCAGACCTCAGCTAATACAACTTTAAATAATATTTACCACGTGCAAACACTTTAAGGCTGAGGCAGCACTAAAATTTTTTTCAGCAAGCGATTAATCGCTACAACCGCGAAACCGCTTGAGACGCACACACCACGATTAATAATCGCGAAACGACCCGCAGTTTGAAGATGGATTTCATGAAAAAGAAGACGTCAACGCAAATTACGAAAATATTGGATCCATCCACTTACTGGGCGTAGATTTGAGAAAGGTTTCTTTCATAAGAAGTATCAAAGCTCAAGCTTAGAGACCATTTTAATAAGTTCTATAGATTACAAATTTTGCCGCGGTTTTTACCCGCGAGCATTATGCAGCAAGTCACGGTTTTAAAATCAGTCGCGGGAAAAAACCGCAGGTGCAGCCGCTTGTATCAGTTTTCTAGGAGCACAAATTCACGCGATTAAAAACCGCAGCGGTTCAACCGTAGTACGGCTTCAGCCTTAAGTTGATCGACCCGTTTCAAGATTAAATATATACCTATATGTAAACCCAACAACGACTCATTCGAATAGGCTTTTGTAATGCAAATGTAGCTAAAATATTTCGTGTGAAAAGGAAACCTTGTAAGGGTCTATTAAATTTTATTTGTCGCGGGCCCTAGTCCCTTTTAAGAGAGAACTTGAGAAATCGCTCCTTTAGCTACTTATATCAATATATTTCGTAGTTCGGTATACCCGTGGTACATACAGAGTAGAGTGAGGTTGTAAGAATGAATTAGGGTTTAAGGAGAAACGGGCTACTTAGATGCTGTAAGATGTTTCGTTCATCGGTAGTTTACAGGTGGATAATATTTTTTTATAGAATTTTGTGGAACTATGATCCATATCATCATGATCCATAGTTTCAGTTCGTTCGTGGCCAACCATAGGCCTCCTTTTTTTGTGCTATGTGCCATCTTCAACTATGTTCTACCCATGACAAAAACGATTCTCTCCATGCATTTCATTGCTATGTAATTTTATTAGTCGACTAGATGTTGCTCGCGTGATGGTAGAAAATGATCCCAAGGAAAAATACTCCTCTAAGGCATGAAAACTACCGGTATGAAAAATTTCTCTTCAGCAGTTTCAGCGTAGCGACAAACATACACACACACACACAAACTTTGATAAGTTTTTAAAAGTAAGCTGGTAAAATTTTGGTAAGTTTATTAATAACCATTGGAACAGTGAGTAAATAAATAATATATTTTTTTAATACGCTTTCTAATTTTAGTGAGAAATCCACTAGTGTCTTAGAGCATTTGTGTGGATACCAATTCATTAAAGAGTCCAGATACTTTTAATGTCGTACTTGAATAAAGTATCTATAGGTATCCACACTATCGTTAAAAACAGATTTCATGCATTAACTGCAGTCTGCAATTATCGTTGAAAGCAATTATGAAGCTCCTCGTAAAAAAGTGTTTTGAGAGCGACATCTAGTGAAGAGGTCATAAAAATACCTACTTCAAAATTACTTTCAAATACCCTAGTAATTTATAAAATGGTTGACTATAATACCGATTTTAGGTTTTAATATAGCAATATATAATATCATTGTTTTTTGCTTTCATTAAAGTACAGAAATAAACGCCTGTGTAATTATTACTCATCATCTGCCTAGCTTTTTCCCTACTATATTGGGGTCGGCTTTCAGTCAAGCCGGATTTAGATGAATACCAGTATTTTACGAGGAGCGGCTGCCTACCAGACCTCCGCAACCCATTAACTGGGGTAATACGGTACTTCATGGCAAGACTGGAGTCAGATTTACTGGCTTCTGACTATCCGTAACGACTGCCAAAGATCTACAAATGACAGCCGGGACCAACGGCTTAATGTGCTTTCCGAGGCACGGAGGAAACTCGTTATGTTAAGATGGTCACCCATCCACAGACCAACCTAGGCAAGCGTTGCTTAACCTAGAAGATCGACCTGTGCGGCTGTTATTATCTAGCCACGAGCTCCTTGTGTAATTATTACTACTACTATTAATTATTAAATACTTTATTGTATACCTCATAATAAGGGCCAGGATAAACATTTTCAAATACTAAGTGTACAGTAATGGGCAGCTCAATGAAGTTCTACCCTTACTTTTTATGTTTGTCATGTAGCCATGACCGTAACGTTCTGAAAACATTTTATATTTTCACTAGCAGCTCGTCCCGGCTTCGCACGGGGTAGACAATTATTTATTTTTGGAAATTTTTCTACACCTTCGGTTACATTGTTCGAATTTTACCAAGGATCCCTAATTTTTTTCAAAATGAAATGTAGCCTATGTTAAATTGGAAGAATGTAGCATTCTATTGGTGAAAGAATTTTTTAAATCGGCCCAGTACTTTTTGAGCCTATTCATTACAAACATACAAAAATAGGTACAAATCTTTCCTCTTTATAATATTAGTATAGAAGTATAGATGTACAATTGACTGTGACTGTCAAAAGATTAAGTTTCTATAGTCCGTCTAATTAAAGCGCGATCTGAGAAATAGAGGTTAGATCCAAAAAGTTTTGTATGTCGTATTACTAACTAATAGGAGAATCATGTCTTGAAACTTCACAATTTTTTTATTTCCTACAATTGCGACTGAATAATGTTGCCAATGAAATTAAAAAAAAAAACTTCAGGTCGCGCTTTCATTAGACGCAATCTATTTATACTTTTTAAATCTAGAAAGTTAATAATTGTAAACAGGTCATTGACCGCTACAACCGCGATACAACACAACGGCTACAGCCAAGATCATCCAATATTAATTTGTAACAATGTCGTGTTTCCTCATTTACATAACATAGGACTTAATAACAACAATCTACATACAAGCTGACAAACACAATATCGAAGTAATCAACACGTTGGATTGCTCTAACCAGTGCTAACAGAACTATAAATGGAACACTGGTCCAACCGACCAGTTAGACCAATTACTTGGTAATTGAACGATGTGGATGCAGTTCTGTTTCGTCTACAATATCTTTATTCTAGGAAATAAGGAACGGTATTAGTTTTTAGTCTTGTGTGAAACATGCCTCGGCTTTTATATTTTTTAGGTCGGAAATCATCCAATGACTTCTACTCTAGGGCGGAGCGGTAGGGGGTGCTAAAAGAACTATAAATGGAACACTAGTCCAACCAACCAGGTAGACCAATTACTTGGTAATTGAACGATGTGGATGCAGTTCTATGTTTCGTCTACAATATCTTTATTCTAGGAAATAAGGAACGAATTCAGTTTTATGGTGAGTGTGAATCTTACCAGGGTTGCGGAAATGTTCGAAAGAATTACTGCAATTTTAGAACGTAAAAGGCAAGTGGGTTTTAGTCAGTAAAATTCTGACAGTGATTGTTAATTGAACTATAAATGGAACACTGGTCCAACCAAGGGAATAAGGAATAGATTCAATTTTATGATTAGTAAGAATCTTGACTGGGTTGCGGAATTGTTTTAAAGAATTACTGCAAATATAAGTGGATTTTAGTCAGTAAAAGTTTGGCAGTGATTGCTCTAACCAGTGCTAAAAGAACTATAAATAGAACACTGGTCCAACCAACCAGTTAGACCAATTACTTGGTAATTGAACGATGTGGATGCAGTTCTATGTTTCGTTGATAATATCTTTATTCTAAGGAATAAGGAAAGGATTCAGTTTTAAAGTTAGTGTGCATCTTGCCTGGGCTTTTATTTTTTTAGGTCGGAAATCATTCCCGGATTTCTCTCTTTCTATGGCGGAGCCGGAGGGAGTGCTAACAGTACTATAAATGGAACACTGGTCCAACCGACCATTTAGACCAATTACTTGGTAATTGAACGATGTGGTTGCAGTTCTATGTTCGTCTGTGATATCTTTATTCTAGGGAATAAGGAATGGATTGACTTTTATGGTTAGTGTGAATCTTGCTCGGATTGCGGAACTGTTCGAAAGAATTACTGCAATCCTAAAACGCAAAAGACAATATACGTGGAGTTTTAGTCAGTAGAATTTGACAGTGATTACTCTAACCAGTACTAACAGTACTATAAATGGAACACTGGTCCAACCGACCAGTTAGACCAATTATTAGCCATATATATACCAAGTATTATCAAGTTAAACCAAAAGATTTTTAGGTTGGAAATCATTCAGGAACTTCTCCCGCTACGAAAGATTTTTACTGACTAAAATCCATTCCTGTTTTCCTTGTTCGCCTTTTACTTTAGGACCCCGGGGTTTACTTTCAGACGCAAATCCTGAGCCACAACGGCTTTGCCGACATCTTCTTGAGGTGGACGTGGACTGTCGGTGTATCCCAACTAATTGACAAAACAGCTGGATAAACGTTAATGAGATTTTCAAGGGTAGATTCGCAGGGAGAGCTGATGCTGATGCTGACTTAGGCTACTTTTATTTGTAAAAATGAATTAAGGTTCCGCACATACACAATTCACAACGTCGAGGGATAGCAAAAGATATTAGAAATAACAATTTTATTTATTACGACAATTCTGCTATATCCTGTGAGAAGTTCCGTTCCATATTTTCGAAGTTCATTATCATTTCATGACAATATTTCAATGGGACCAATTCTGGAGTACCTCTTTCAAGCAAAATAAAACACTAAATAAAAAAATCCACATTTGAACATATGATGATAATATAGGTATTAAAAAAAATCGCATAGCTGAAAACATATCATATCCTTTTTGAAATCAATTAAAAATCAGATAAACACAAATGCGAGTTTTCTATCTAAGCAAAAACAATTCTACTACCTGATCTCCCACGCCAACCCATTGCGTCCTATCAGACCCACACACCATACTTACAAAGACTTACACAGCAAACTCGCCCTTATTGCCCAACGTTAATTGATACCAAGAGCGTCACCGGCACGCCATTAAAACTAATCGGCAGCCATTCCGACCGAAGAAAATGGCGTAAGCCTTTGTAAAATTAAAAATGTTAGTTGTTACACCGCCTGAAATGGATGCATTAGATTTTATTATTATGGTACTTTCTAGAAATGTTGGGAGTTAGCAAGGACAGATTGCTTATCGATTGTGGTTTAAAGGTATTTGCCACAGACGTAGTTAGTACTTTTTAAGGTTTCCGGGAAGGAGTATAAACGGGACCCTATTTTTATGACTCCACTGTCCGTCCGTCTGTCATCAGGCTGTAAATAGTGAACTGTGTTAACTAGATAGTTGAAAATTTCACAGATGATGTTTTTTCTGTTGCAGCTCTTACAAAAATGTCAAAAATCGGAATAAAATAAATATTATATGTATACTAGTATACATGAAAGTATACATAAAAATGGCTTAAATATCACGTTTGTTGTACAGAAACCCTAGGGTTTCTGTACAACAAACGTGATATTTAAGCCATTTTTTTTCTGCAAGAGACCGAACGTACTTGGCTGGTTGATTAAATATTATTTTCAAAACACATTACCATACGCTAAAAATTGCTCCTATATCGTGAGTACGTTTACAAACGTATAAATTCACATGCACAAGACACACAAACCCGATACCAAACTGAACGGGCATCCTCACGCCGCCACGCCGTAACTGCCATGACCCCGGTTACCGGCCACAGCAGGTGCAGGTTGGCGGACGATGAGCTATGTACAACTCACCCTCCAGCCATCTGATAACCATCAAGAAATTTGAACACGCACCTCAAAGAGATATCAGCAAAACGGGAAAATTTCTGAAAAGCGAATCCTTGGTCCTAGAATGCAAAAGGTAACTAAAGGGCACAGGTGTTGTATAAGTCAGTAAATATGATTTGCCCTCTTGCATCAGGATAGAACCTGCTCACTACCTACATATAAACTTCTACCATTATAATATTAGTGTGTAGATAAAAATAGCTAACAAAACAAGTACCGTAACTAAACCCTACTAAATTTAATACATAAACACATCCAGTGCACTACAAAAGCTATCTAGAAGACTAATCAGACGATCCCATTTGTGCTGCGAACTAAGCGCACATGAATGGTGTGATAAAGAGCTGGTCATGTCAATGAACACAATAGGAAGGCAATCATCTCGCACAACGTTATACAGGCCGCGTTATTGAACTACCAGCGAGGAGGGTAGTGACAGTAGAACCAGTTTGATATATCTACACTTATTTAATGTTACTAGCTATTACTAGCGGCTTCACCCAGATCGAAGACAACGAAGTGGTTGGGTTTAGTCAGTAAAAGTCTGACACGGCCCTTCCGTTCCGCCCAAGAGCGGGGAAAATCATTCTGATAATTCCGCATTTGAAAAAAAACCTCGCGTGAAGGTAGGTTTTTCTATACAAAATTTTGGACTCCAGTGTCATCCTTTTAAGGGATGATTTAAAAAAAAATCTCTCTTACTACTCGGCTTCGTCATAAAAGGAAGCGTGGTGAAAATGTAACGCTCCTAGTTCCAGTAGTTTCGGCTGTGCATTGATATGATAGTCCGTCAGTTTTTCCTGGATAGATAAAGACCACACCACACCACCACACACACCACACACCCACACCTACCACAGTGTTGTCTTTTTAAACCTAAGGTTGACTGGTAGAGAATGCCTTGATGCATTAACTCCTCCTATGCACCACCATTGTACATGAAGTTTAAATAAATAAAGGAGTAAAGTTTGGAGTTTGTGAATTGTTTTTCTGATTCATTGATCCGTAGCGAGAAAGAATGGGATGCAGTCACTTACTTCTGGGAAGCAGTAATGCTAGCGAAGGAGACGAACTTAGTGAACGGACATCCTCACGTCCCAGCTATCGCGACAGGAGACAGCTCAGGCGTCGGGAATCGCAGGAAATCGAGAAACGGGTAACTCGCTGTGCGGCCGTCCGGTAAGGACGCTCGTTGCTTCCTTGTCGTTGACGGCGCAAAGTGTTCCAAACGAGCCTCAAAGAGCTGTCAGCAAGCTCACTTGGGCTATGGCTTGGGGATTTCTGAAAAGGAAACCCGTTTTCCTAGAACGCAGAAAGCAACTGCCTTCAGTTACTTAGGCGAGATTTTAGTCAATGACAATCGGAACACTTCCTCCTGGCCTTCTCACTCCACACTAGAAAGGTAAAAGTCATTATGAGTTCCTACCCCATAAAAAAGAGGTTGACGGAACAAAGTATTAAAATTCTCCCGTAAACCTACGTCGAAAAGAGACGATCTTCTGATGAGACGGGGCAACTGCCCTATAGTTGATTTCGGACTATTGTGTATGTTCTAACCGCATGGAGAGCTCTTAAAATGCAATATAGGATTTCAAAATTTCAGTGTGTGGTTACATAACCTATCAGTTTTGTAGGAAGAATTTTTGAAACTACAGAATAGATTTAAAAAATTCTATTACCAACAGAAGATTACATTATTCCTGAGTGACTTCGGTTTTATACAACATGTAACATAATTAACGCACATCCTCTTAGAGGGTCATTGTACTCATCATTATAAACAACTTTCGTGTTGTTCATAAATGAGTGTTCAATGTTCGCTTATTTCGTCAAAATGTATGGAACAGCTGATTATTTTTTCTCGATTTCAGGTATGGTCCCATACTAAAAGTTGTTCATAATAATAAGTACAATAACCCCCCAACAGGATGTGCGTTAATTATGTTACATGTTGTATATGTATGATTGTTATTAAAAATATTTTTTAATATTCCATTTTTTCTTTATGCCTAGAGAAGTGGGCACGGCAGTGTAATGTAAAAGAAAATAAAAGAGGATCTTTACAACGATGGTATTGTAAAGATCCTCTTTCAGTTTTTTTTTCTTCATAACCAAACTAGCAGCAGCCAGCGGCTTCACCCTCGTAATAGTAGTAAATTTTGCCAAGGGAACATACATTTTCCCGGGATAAAACGAATCCTATGTGCAATATTTCAAGACATAATCTACTCGTATACCAAGTTTCAGAACTTGAAAAAGGAACCAACCAAAATGACACACAGAAACTCACAAATCTTTATAATATTGGTATAATAATTACGAGTATTATACACTACATTTCGTACTCTTTTAGTTAGGCTTAATTACCAGACTAAATAGTACAAGTCTTGATAAAATGCCGCCATTCCCTGTACTAAGCCCAAAATTATTTTCTACTAATGAAGTACTAGGAACATTGAGATGTTACGAGGAGACTCGGATTAGCTTTAATTATAAGGGTCCTAAGTAAGTACTGGACTAGTTTTTACGACAATAAAAGAGAACAGTTAAGACAATTGATTTATTTGAACTTCATGCAACATTTAGGGTACACAGGCGGACTTAATGCTGTAGGCATTCTCTACCAGTCAACCTAGGGTGGTGAAGAGAGAAGGTGGCAGGTGCATAAAAGAAAAAAAAATATAATTAGGAAACGAGGGTACATAATTATATATACGAATAAAATATACATACATATATATCCAAAATAGTATATACCTACATATATATATCTATATAAAATGAAGGAAAGAGGGTTTTGAGACGACTCCGCTACTTGTGTAGAAAATAATTCCTCAACTTGCGCTTAATTGCATAGTGACTGTTAGCCGTCCTGATGTCAAGAGGAAGCGCATTCCACAGAAGTATGGACTGTATGTGAAAGGAAGAATGAACAAAATCAGAAGTATGAGAAAGACAAAGCAGTAGAAGATTGTTAGAAGAACGAAGACTTTAAGCACAATCTATTTACTTTTGTGGTGATTTTTTTTTTGTAATTATTGATAGACTTGCGTTTGACCACTATCTTACCTAATGGTAAGCAATGTCACCATCATTCATCATTCCACGTGCGCCTCAAGGAGATATCAGCAGTAAGACTTTCAGGCCGAAAAAAAAATTCTACTTAAAAGTATAGTAGGTATTAGTTACAGTAACTATTTACGAGTTATTTAAATACCTACATAGTTTATCTTTCTATTTGAAAAAAAAAATGATAGACATCATCACATCTAAAAATAAATTTGTATTATAAAATTACTGGCACTATATATGAGCAAGTAAGCTTGTATACGCTGAACAAAAGGTAGCTCACCGTCCAGCCGTCTGGTAACTATCCGTACCGCTAGCATCAAAGATATATCTGCCAAACCGTAGAGCTAAAGCCCAGCAGAGCTGAAGCCCTCTGGGGTCCATCGGTTGACTTCTGAACGGGAAATCCGGGGTCCTAGAGCGTCAGTATCAGTCTGGAATGCCCTTCCACTCCGTCCTAGAGCAGGAAAAGCATTGGATGATTTCTAACCTAACAAAAACTATGTCGGATCATCCACGACAATACAAGACATGAGAACATACTAATTGGTTTATGTGAAAATAAGAGTTGCTACAGTTATATCTCTAAAAGTAACCGTACTTATATCAAATTTCTGCAATCAACATCTCTTATAATTCCAGTGAACAAAAACCCGATTCACAATCTAACCACTAAAACGCTGAAATCCTGAATAAAATTGAAGAGCGCTCAACTGCACCAATTAATACTTTCAGACTTAAAGTTTAGAATGACCACGCTGAGCGCTCTCGTTCAATTTCGTTCATTCGTTCATTCGTTCAAATCGGTCAGATGGAAACTTGCACGAAATTGTGAACAGATAAATCTAAACAATGTCGTTGCATTTAAAATTCTGTGAAGTTAGCAGTTTTGAGGTTTGTTAAAAGTTTAAATTGTTTTTAAGATTTTTTTTTATCTTACGTAGTGTATATTACTGTATGTTTTAAAATCATTGTTTCATTATTGATTTTTTTTTGGTAATATTTAGATTTCTAAACCAGTAAATCTGACTCCGGTCTTGCCATGAAGTACCATGTTACCCCAGTTAATAGATTGTGGAAGTCTGGTAGGCAACCGCTCCTCGTAAAATACTGGTATTCAGCTAAATCCGGCTTGACTGGCGGCCGACAATATATTTAGTTGGGAAAAGGCTAGGTAGATGATGCTGATTTAGAACTTAATTACTGTTATTTTTGTGTAGTAATATATTATTATAATTTATTCATTGTTTGAATCTTAATATAAAATAAGAAATTGACGGACTGAAATATAAACCCATAGCCGAAACTACTGGTACCTGGTGAAGTTAAAATTTTGGGTTTTAGGAAATTCGGTATTAATTGGGTGAAAAGGAGGAAATTATTTTGTGTGCCCAATAATATTCTAGGTAATGTACTGAAAATTTGCCCCTGATTTGTGATTTAATCATTTGAAGTTAACTATTTCCTAAACTCTACTTTAGCCTAGAAACCTTTCGAAATTTGGTACACAAAATAAATTACGATATCTAATAATAGTAATTTAAAATAAGCTATGTATTTTTTATTTTAATTAAATAATACTCGTAATTACAACAATATTTAAGAAAAAAACACATCAATTTGGTAACAACATCAGACTAATTTGCTTAACAAATCTAATATATAGAATGTATAATTATACATATAGTAGGTAATAAATACCCAGTTTAATTTTGGCGTGATTATTTTACGTAAAACAACTGCATATTACATAACCAACGTGTTATGAATGGTTGGGAATCACAAGTTTTTTTATTAAATCGGTAAGAAGTGTCGGCAAAGACGTCAAATATCAGCATTGACGTCTTTGCAAACAGCTAGTGTAGATTAGGTATATAATTATAATAAGCCATAAATCTTTTCTTCTTTTTATGCTTTTAATGGGAGGGGATATGACATTAAAATCCGAACTAGTTGAAGAAAGTAAATTCCTTTTCAAAGGTTTGTCCCCCAGTCAAAGGTTATTTTTAAAAACATTTTGGCATACTTAAGATTTTTTTATTCAATTTTTCACTTAAGGTACGCTTTCGAACCGAGCGTCTATAGCGTCAGTGCTGCCGCGACAGTAATGAACGTATATATAAAATTGAAGTTTAGTTGTAGTCACATTATATTGAATTTTGCTTGACCTGCGCGGCGTCAGTGACGTCATTGACGCCGCGTCAGTGTCGCTGGGTTCGAAAGTCGTTCCCTAGAATTTCATACATTTGCATAGAACATCTATCTGTCGCGGCGTCACTGACGCTATAGACGCTCGGTTCGAAAGCCTACCTTTAATGTGCCTGTTCAATAAAGGTGCTATATAGTTAATATTACGTAAAGTTGTTTCCATTACCTGGCCTTAAGAAAGGTAAACTTTAGTTTACAAACTGATTGAAAAGGTATGAATGAAGAAATTTACTAATAGGTACATTGCTCAGCCCAGGAGTTAAACCCAGAAGCACAGCCAGAAACTAAAACCCACTAGCTGCAGTATCAGGTCATTTCCTTTGTTAAATGTTATTTGAACTAAATAAAACTGGTTTTAAATTATACCTACAAGAATGAACTGAGAGAATTTGGCTAATATCTAGACGAAACTTATTTGGTAATTACCTAATTTTACAAAATTAATGACCCATAAAAAGTGGATTACTTATAAATTAGATTCTCTAGGACGAACGGCAAAACTTTTACAAGGAGTTCTATTTTTAAGCCGTGTCAGAGCGTCGGAATAAAAGTCAATAACTTCTTTATAATTCATGCAAAAGTTCGAGGAGTTCGATTTAAGTTAGAAATTATTCCGATCAAATAAGTTACGGTCGATCTGATCTAATCTTTGATGCTATGAAAAGGGTAACTTCGACCCGAATTCGTAATGTTATGTTTTGGTACTGAACATATTTTCGCTGTTCACGAGAATTTTGACTAAGTCAGCTTTGAGTTATGCTTCTTTTTTGGTGGTGTGAAGCTTACATACAACATGTAACATAATTAACGCACATCCTCTTGGTGGGTCATTTTACTCATCATTATGGACAACTTTTACTACGGCTGTTCTATACATTTAGACGTAACAAACGAACATAAATGTAGGGAACAGCTCCAAGCTCGGAACTTCTCCCGCTCCGCCCAGAGCGGGAGAAGTCATTTTGATGATTGCCCAAAAAAAAAAATCAGCTTATTATTTTTTCTCGATTTCAGGTTTGGTCCCATACTGAAAGTGGTTCATAATGACAAGTACAATGGTACACAATGGTACAATGGTCAGAGGATGTGCGTTAATTATGTTACATGTTGTGTAAATCTATGAAAGTGTGTCGACGAAATGTCTTGTCGTTGCAGCAGACACTGAGCGTATAATTACGAACGCGCAAACGCGTCTGTGAAGCTACGCAGTTGTGGGTGGATATTGGGTCTTACGCAAGTACCCCTTATAATATACACACTGATTGGCACGGTTACCTATTATCAAGAAGAAGTGCATCTCACTGAAGGATGGAATATATTAATGAAAAGAAGAATTAATAAAATCAGAAGTATGAGAAGGATAAAGTAGTAGGAAATTGTTAGAAGAACACAAATCAAAATTGAAAGTGCAAGATATTACAAAAGGTTGGTTGAACAGATATAAAAGTGTAGTTAGTGCGCATTTGAGCTCAGAGCAACCTTTCGCACAAAACATGGTCGACCATTTGACTGCCATCTATGTATTCAATCATTACAATTAATTAACATTAATATGTAAATGCTGCCCCAGCTGCATATTTTATTTGACCAAATGCTTTTAACCTAAAAATAGATCAGTAATTTGTAAATAATTTGTGGACAAACCGTTACGCATAGACTGTACTGCATTTATTTGCGGTTCACGGGCTTGTACTGCTAACGAGATCCATCTCACAGCGTATCTGTATCGTTTCTGAAACGTAAACCCGGGACCCTGGAACGAAGACAAAGAAGAAACAAAGGCCTGGGTTTTAGTCTGTAAAATCTGGCACGAAAGAACAGGAGAAATCATTATGAATCATTATGATGATTTTCCACCTAAAAAAAGCTATCGGTATCATTTTGTAATACACCATACTTGTCTGTCACCATAGTGTCTCCTAACCAAAGCCCACATAATACGAGTATTTCAATATTGAATCGGTGAGTGAAACTCCGCATACGAATTGTGGACACAATATCGGGTTAATTTATTTGTAAGTGGAATTCCGCAAGAACAAAGGGTTATCGATATGAGAGATAATAAGAATAAAATAAAAACCATTAATATGGCAGATATCAATGATGATCTACACACAGGCAGAAATTACGGTTGATTGTGTTGACCAGGGGTATCGTTTCACATAAAATACGTACAGTATCTGGTTACGCCTTTCCTAAGTTATTTTAATGTGAGAGAAGTACGTAGTCGATTCAGATGTCTGTACTAACAAATATAGGTAACCAGAAGATTTCAAGAACCAACCGACAAAAAATTAAGGCACTATTTAAAATTCACCTTCCTTTCAGAACCGAAAGAAAAGTAAAAAGTCTTTTCTATTGTCAATGATTTATAGTTCCTTGTCTTGTTCTAGCAGTAGTTTGGTGAGCCGCTCCGGGGTGATTAAAACAATGCAAAGCGGTTATAACTTAGACAAGGCGCTCGTTAGTATGCCGCTAGAAAAAACTTGTTCTGCAACTCCTTTATGCGGGAAACTCGATAAAAAGAAATATTTCTTCAGCTCAGGAATAGTGCTGCGCTGAGATTCCGTTTCTGCGTTTTAATGCGCATGCTGTTGTATAGTTTGTGGTTCTATCATCTGTTTGAAGAAAATTTCTTATCAATAGGATATGTTGTTTTTAGTTGGTACAATACAATGCCTTCTGACGCTCTCCGGTGGAGTGGCATTGTGCTATGACTTCTTCCGCTTTTGGATGGAGTAAGAGGGAGTGTTAGACATTAACTGACTTAAACCTACTCCTATGTTCCTTTTTTACATTGCATTTCAGGGCCTCGGGATTCACTTTGACATAAAATATGGATAGTATCTGGTTACTTACCCCTTTTCTAAGTTATTTTAATGTGAGAGACGTACGCAATTGATGCAGTTGTCTAAATCTACACAAGATAAGTCACCAGAATATTTCTAAGAGAACCCTACAAAATATTCAGCCACTACTTAAAATTCACCTTCCTTTCAGACCCAAAAGAAACAACAAAAAGTCTTTTCTATTGTCAATGATTTATACTTCCTTGTCTTGTTCTAGCAGTAGTTTGGTGAGCCGCTCCGGGGTGATTAAAACAATGCAAAGCGGTTATAACTTAGACAAGGCGCTCGTTAGTATGCCGCTAGAAAAAACTTGTTCTGCAACTCCTTTATGCGGGAAACTCGATAAAAAGAAATATTTCTTCAGCTCAGGAATAATGCTGCGCTGAGATTCCGTTTCTGCGTTTTAATGCGGATGTTGTTGTGTAATTTGTGGTTCTATTGTCTTTAGTTAGAAAGCGGTCTATCCCACTTTTCTTATAGTTTTGTTATCCAATGCCTTCTGACGCTCTTGGGTGAAACTTGAGGGCGTGTCAGACTTTTGTTGACTAAAACCTACTCCTTAGTTTCTTTTTTGTCTTGAGTTTCAGGGCCCAGAGTATTAGGGTTCACTATCACATAAAATTCGAACAGTATCTGGTTTCCCCTTTTCCTAAGTTATTTTAATACACGTGATTTAGCTCACCAGATTATGACAAGAAAAACCCGACAAAATCTACAGCAACTATTTAAAATTCACCTTCCTTTCATAACCAAAAGAAAAATAAAAAGCCTTTTCTATTGTCAATGATTTATAGTTCCTTGTCTTGTTCTAGCAGTAGTTTGGTGAGCCGCTCCGGGGTGATTAAAACAATGCAAAGCGGTTATAACTTAGACAAGGCGCTCGTTAGTATGCATTGCTATGACTTCTTCCGCTTTTGGATGGAGTAAGAGAGAGTGTTAGACATTAACTGACTTAAACCTCCTCCTGTATTCTTTTTTTGCATTACATTCCAGGGCCTTGGGATTCACTTTCACATAAAATATGGATAGTCCTCCTAAGTTATTTTAATGTGAGAGAAGTACCCAATTTAAAAAAAAAACCAGAATATTTCTACAAGAACTCGGCAAAATCTACAGCAACTATTTAAAATTCACCTTCCTTTTAGAACCAAAAGAAAAGTAAAAAGTCTTTTCTATTGTCAATGATTTATAGTTCCTTGTCTTGTTCTAGCAGTAGTTTGGTGAGCCGCTCCGGGGTGATTAAAACAATGCAAAGCGGTTATAACTTAGACAAGGCGCTCGTTAGTATGCCGCTAGAAAAAACTTGTTCTGCAACTCCTTTATGCAGGAAACTCGATAAAAAGAAATATATCTTCAGCTCAGGAATAATGCTGCGCTGAGATTCCGTTTCTGCGTTTTAATGCGGATGCTGTTGTGTAATTTGTGGTTGTATTGTCTGTTTGGAGATAACGTATTATCTCACTTTTGCTGTTTCTTTTTTGTGGAAATTCACCCAATGACTTTTCCCGCGCTTGGGCGGTGCAGCAAGGCGTGTAAGACTTTTACTGACTAAAAACCACTCCTATATTCCTTCTTTGCTTTTTGTTTCAGGGCCCCGGGTTTGTCTTTCACATAAAATACGGATAGCATCTAGTTACCCTTTTCCTAAGTTATTTTCATGTGAGAATTGTTCTAGATCCAGCTATAGCTGTTCTTGATGCGGTCTATACTTACACAGGATAGAACCCAATATTTCTTAAAGAACTCAACAAAAACTTCAGCAACTATTTAAAATTCACCTTCCTTTCAGACTCAAAAGAAACAACAAAAAGTCTTTTCTATTGTCAATGATTTATACTTCGTTGTCTTGTTCTAGCAGTAGTTTGGTGAGCCCAGGAATAATGCTGCGCTGAGATTCCGTTTCTGCGTTTTAATGCAGATGCTGTAGTATAGTTTTGGTTTTTTATTGTTTTCTTGGAGAAAATGTAGTATCCCACTTTTGTTGTTTCTTTTTTTTGGGTGGCAAATCATCAAATGCCTTCTCCTACGCTTGGGCGGAGTGGGTTTCCGTCAGACTTTCACTGAATAAAACTTACTCCTATGTTCTTTCTTTGCTTTGCGTACCAGGGGCCCGGGTTTTCCCAACCCCATCATACAACCATTTTGTAATTATTTTTTTTAGTAGACTTCGACCCTGCTAGGCTTGCTCCGGATGTTTACCGGATGGCTGGACGGCGAACTACCCATTCCTTGCCGTCCGCAAGCCCACGCATATAGTGGCTGTAAATTGAGGTCGAGATTCCGGTGGCTGGGGCGTGGCCATTGAGTGTTCCTTATTGCGCTTTATTGCGAGTGGTTGCGTACACTTTTTCAAATTTCTTCTTTTCTTAAGTTGTATCTACCAGGAGACACAGGCTCCGGCAGCAAAAAATTACCTAATAAACATGTCCTTATAATTATTGAATACGTTTTCTTCCTCAAACACATCCAAAACATAACCGGAACAACAATTCCAAAAATACTTAACATTGTACTCAAGATAATAGTTGAAATTACACAAGATACGACCCTTGCTATTATTATTCATCAAGCATTATCTCCGAGGCAGGTAAGCAGATATCCAGGTGAGATTTGTAATGTAATGTTCGGGCCAACTATTGTTATGTGACCGAATCCCGAAATCTGTGGGCTCAACAGCGCCTCAGAGACGTTTTGTGCGACCGCCAGTATTACAGTTAATGATAACGCATTCAATGCTTATTTGTTCGGGTAACAAGGTGATAAGTGGAATGGCCTATGAATGTCGCCCTATTTTGTTAGAGAAACCTTTTATTTTTCCTGGGATATTGTTCTTGGCTTGTGACTTGTATTTTACGAAATACTGTGTAATGTGTAATTTTCTACCTGTATTGTGTGGTGGTGACAATGAAATAGTAATTTGTTCAATAATTAAACTGTTTTTGTTTGATCATGATTACGTCTGCGATCAAAATAATTATGAAGTAAACTGGTTTGTTCATGTTGTATTTTTTTTAAGTAGTGTCAGGAAAAGTGACCACACAATTCGTGCATGTATGCAACTCTGTCTCTCACTCTCTTACAAGGCTTTTTGTCCCGTTAAAATACTTGATTATTGTTAGATTGGCTACGAGAATGAAAACACAGGCAAACAAAGTTAACAATATTTTATCATGCGTAAATCGACAGATAATCCCAATTCTAAACACAGGCATATTTCCAATAATATTAGCGCAAAATCATTATTATTCTCCATTTTCTCATCATCTAATTAACGTTTGAAATTGGCAACCATGAACACGGGAGTATTATTCCCACAGAATGTTGGTAAAATTGCCAGCCTGGCAACACCGGCATTATTCACGAGTTTTGGTGTTATGTAACGTAATAATTAATATAAATTTAACACTGAGCAGCCTCTTTATTTCAAAGGTTGACTGGTATAGAATACTCGTATCTATATCTCTTGTTTAGGAAGTTTTAATTATTAATTAAGGAATGAATATTTTGTACAAATGTCTGAATTGACTGTTTTGGTTAAGTTCTTTGAAACAAAACCATACAAACTCCTAGATAACTGCTTCATCTTTGGTGTAATTTTCTTTTATACCTACTTTGGTATTTATATAATTAAATAAGTAAGTGATATCACTAACTTCATTAACTGTAGTAACTTATTCTTGTTATCGAATTATCTTATTCTTATTTTATCATTTGAATGTAGGTATGTGAACCCACTATAGATTCTAGAGTCTCATAAATTTAAATAATCATTTTTTTTTTTAATATGTTACATATTTGATACATGTTGATTAATCTACACTGTCGTCTGATACCTTTTAATATTTTAATATACTATAATTATGTATAGAAATAAAAATATAAGAAAAATGTGTTGTTAAGCGCACAACTGGAAAATTACTGGACCAATTAGTGCTTTTTTTTAACAATTTGTATCTCCGGAAGGTTTGAAGGAAGAGAAAATTGAAAAGATTTCCACGAAACGGTTTTCATGGAACTCTTTTCAATTTTCTCTAGTGTGGATTAGTAGTGGTTTTGTTGTAGGTACAACAAAACCATTTTTATTTTAAGGCAATCTGTTTCTAACTGTCAATATTGCTATAGGTCACGCAGATTGAAAAATAACTAAGTGGTGAGTCTACAAGCTGATTAGCAGATTCATAATTTAAAATTAGCTGAGGGAAATTTGATTTTAAAGAAACCTTGGAAATCATCACATCACTTACCCCGGTCTGGGTGGAGCGAGAGGGAGTGTCAGACTTTTACTGGCTAAAACCCACATGTGCTCCTTTAGTTGCTTTTTGCGATACTAACGGTCATTCTTTCGAACAATTCACAACCAGTGGTTGGGTTGGACCCTAATTTCCTCTTCAAATAAAAATCTTTACCTAGCAATTAAAAATCATTGTATTTCACATAGGCCTACATGATCACTTATATAACGTCAGAAGCTAGCTATTCAAATGCATCTGCTTAGTCTGAAAACCGATTTCAACACAGTTGCGTCTAGATGGATGTTGCTAATAGGTACATTGTAATCGCGTGAGCAACTCTCATAAAATCGTTCAACTCTTTCAAATAAAACATAATTTCTATCTTTATGTGAATGCAAAGTGCTATTGTAAGCATCTGTTGCAGTACTCTAAATAAAAATGTAAATCTGTTGTCGTTTTTATTCTGAAAATCTAGAGATAAGAGATGGGTGCATTAAAGATAGTCGGATAATACTTTACCGTTCTTCTCCAGAGGAGTTTTAACGATATGATTATTCCAGGGGAATGTACTGAATGAATTTTTATGAATAGTGGTTTTGCGGTTTTTCAGCAATTGGTATCGTAATATTGCACCTGTTAGGTTTAGCAGAAAGGCATAATATGTTTTGTGACTAATTGAAATCCAAAGCATATTTTTTTATAAGTATAAGTATGTACTTTTTAAGGCCATGCCTCCAATGACAATTTTAAAGTTTCAACCATTGATGAAGCTGTCCACGAGATAATCGGGTACCGTGTCAACTTTTATTTTCAGATAAACGTCTTTCTAAGCTATTATTCCATATTATACGTCAATTCCCGCCTAGCAAAAAGCTAAATTATATGTATAATAACATAGAGATTTCTCCATGCCTTTAACACGTTAAGGCCTACTACTATCAACGTATTCGTAGCTTCAGAGATGTGAATTCGTCATTATACGCATAGTCATATACTGCCTGCGTGACGCTTACACACAAAGCTATAAAACTGAAGACGAAGCGGAAACGTCGCGTCGTGCCCTTGTCTCTTTGTAGCTTCGTCGACAGAGCTTAGGCGTACATCAAGTGTATAGAAAAGCAAAGTATAAGAAGTATAAGTAAAGAAGAATACGTGTCTATAATGCTGGGCGTCTGTGGACAGTATGTCTAACAGCCGAACCCCAATAACCTATCTATACATACCGGAGATAGAAAAACAAATGAAACAACAGAAAACGTACAATTTTTGTATTGTATCATTTATTTTACTATCTCCAGTATGCCAAAACTGCAGATACATAGGTTATTAGTTTCGGCCGTAAGCCGTTGATCTCGACTATCATTTGACAAATCTTTGACAGCTGTTACGAATTAATTGGATTACTCGATAGCCTTGACTACCTCAGAGGCATCGTGTTACCCAGTTACTAGGTTGTAGACGTCAGATAGGCGGTCGCTTTATGTAAAATGCTGTTATCCAGCTGCATTCGGTTTGGCTCGAAGCTGACCCTTACAAGACTGGGAAAAGGTTAGATAAATTGTGATGGTGATTTAAAGCTTTTAAACCGCCATTTTATAAGTGAGTAGTGTATAAAAATGATTGACCCTACACTAATTACATTGTACGTTTTCAATACAACTTTTTGAAATATAACACTGGCAAATTATATTGTTATTAATTTATTGTGCATCCCATGTAAACAGAATAAAACTTTACAAAAGCCAGTGTGGAATGGGCGGTCTTATCGCAAAGGGAACTTTTACAGTGAACCTTTGGATGGACTAAACGAAACGAGATTGATTTGAAGCTGTTAGTGTGATACGTGTATAATTATAAAATACATTTAACATACTAAAAAATATAAAATATAAATTGGGAAAATAAGAAATAATGGATTATTATACTGATAGGTAGATTCTTTCACCATTATTTTAAGGTGAGAAACGTTAGAACACTTATACTAATTCGTTCCACAAACGAGCTGCTTGCATAGTAAACGATATCTCCGAAAAAGATTGCGAATTCGAGATTATTCGTTGGCATCAAATCTGCCAACAGTCACGCAAGTGTTAATACTATCTGAAAACCAAAACAGAAGTGGGTATTGACCTCGCGTCCCGCTTGCATAAACAATGAGACACTATTTATCAAAACGGATACCTACTCCTTTAGCTGGCGTGGTGCTTTTGATAGGTATATCTAGGGGGTGATTTGTATAACTGGGTCAGTAGTGTGGGGAGATTTGATTGTAAATATAAGTGATAGGGACCATTGGGCAGCTCCAATGATTTATTTATTTAAATTGCTAGCTATACTTACAGCTTGCACCAAAGCGTATAGCCAGCCAACAACTTACGAACTAAAGAATTTTATACAGATATTGATTTCTTTAATGCTATATAAAAAAATGTTGAATGATATGCCGTTGGATTCTTCGGCGAAACGGTAGCGAAAGAGATAACCCAGACGCCCGCGGAGAGCAATGGTTAGGTCACCATCCAGCCGTCCGGTAAGAACTGAGGCCAAGTAGTCGAGTTATATTTCACGCATGCCTCAAAGAGATGTCAGCAAAATCGTAGCAAGCAAGCAACACAGCAAGATCGTTACCTTACTGAGTTCCTACGATTTTACTGTTTTTTTTTTTTTATAAAATTCCCAAAATATTTTTTTTTTTATAAAAGGTAACCCATGGTTCTAGAACGTAAATGGCAACTGAAATAACATAGATGAGGCTTGGTCAGTAAAATTCTGACACACCCTGTTGCACTAGTAATCTAGCCACACTAATGTGTGTTATGAATAATGAGACAGTTTCATCAAATTCTCAAATGGATTTGTTTTTCATTACACATAACAGCCGCATGGGTTTACATCAAAGGTTGAGCAGCTTTCCCAAGTCTATGAATGGGTGACCATCTTAATTACTCAGATACCCGCGAAACGAGACACAATAGTAAAACAATAACAGCGCGGTCTCATAGGACCGGTTGGGGATTCAAACGTACATTAGTACGTAACATACCGAACTTGTCCGTGCCTCGGAAAACAGTCAATTTTGTTTAATCTAGAGCCCTAGGGCTATCCCGCTCTATATTATTATTATTATAAGCTCGTGGTGTCCCACTGCAGGGCAAAGGCCTCCCTTCCATTTTTCCATTCTTTGCGGTCTTGCCTCGCCTGGAAAGGGACTATTTGGCCGAGGTATATGAACTCATGGACATATTCAACCTGCACGCCCTTGAAGTCCACCATTTTAAAAAAAGAACATTTTAAAACCATAATCGCCTTATAATACTAAAAGGTACGATCATATCCACACCAAATGATTAAATGTACTCACAAAAGTGAAAGAACGCATCAAATAAATGTTGCACACTACGAATATAAAAAGGGTTGGTTTCCAGCGGTCGTACGCCTTATCTTTACGACCCTTTTCCTCTTGGGGATGAGGCAATTGAAAATTTTCAACGCAGAGTGCATCGGTCTCACTTATGAGTACCTATTATGAAAATGTATACTCGGTAAAATAATAGACGAAAATTGTTTTATCTACAGAGGAGAATGCTGAGTGAAATTTTTACTCATTTCATTCATTCATTTTTTTCATTTATTCAGTTTTTATATAGCTTATATATTAAAACTGGTGGAAAGAACTTATCCAAAAAAACTAAACGCTTGACTTTTTTCCGACTTTTAGTGGATTTGGAGTTATTGGCCTAAATCGTTAACTAATGTTAACAAGTGCAGTTATTTATTAGGCATAACATGTAGATACTCGAATTGAAAAGTCTTTTCATGAACAATTATTGCATCTCATAAGATTTTTGAGAAATCCAATTAATAAATTGATTCCAAGTTTGACAGAAGTTAATAATTAAGTCCGCCTATGTACCACCACTGAACATGAAGTTTAAATAAATAAATATAGATTCCGAAGTCCAGGATTTTTGTTGCTTATTAGCTAAAATATTATGAAGTAAAAGTGCTTTTAGCTCTAAACGTTTGACAGTTTTTATGAATGTATATGTACCTAACTGACAAAATACAAAAATAAATAAAATGGGTGTCATGATTCACACCCGGCAAAATTCTTATTCGTACGACTTTTCTGTATCGTACCTTAAAAGATCTACCCAATAACGTATATCTTAATGTAATTGAGACGAAGGGCAGGCTTAACGATCGATCCGACCGAGCGACTCTTATAACATTACTTCTAAAACAGTAGGTATATCGGAATTCTACATTTTAAAGTAGACGCTTGTAGGCAATAATTCGATGATTGGAAGGCACAGTATTACAGAAAGTTAAATAACAGATGAAATACCAGCATTGAAGAAATGAGATTTGCTTCACAGTTTTTTATGTACCCGAGCTGCCCGCTGCGGCTTTGCCCACATGCAATTTTTTTTTTATTATTGGCCTTATAATGTTCCCACTGCTGGGACTCAGACCTCTTCTCTTCTCTTGGAGAAGGAATGGGTCATAATACACCGCGCGAGCCCAGTGCGGATTGGCGGATGTCACAATGTCCTCGAATGTTTGGTTATAGGTCATGCCGGTTTCCTCACGATGTTTTCCTTCACCGTTTTACATTTTTTGTAAAATTTAGTTCAATTATTCTAAGTCTAACTCATGGGTGCAACATGTACGGACAAAATAGTATATTGTAACACCATGCATGCATAATTTGCATTAATACTCAAGTTTTGACAAATAAACTTATCTTTATGTAACCTAGTCTTAATAAAATTCACAAATAAAACAAAATTGCCAAATAAGTGCAGTCGTTCGGAAGTGATGTGCTTACGTACACATTACACTCGGCAATTAGTGATTTTTTCGCAAGATGTATGCAATGTCACATCTAGACGGTATTGGGTATAAGTCAGAGTTGCCCATCCTCCTTTATAAAAAGTATTTTATTCCATAAAATATTGAGAGACACTTGACTCTGTAAATTCACAAGGGAGAGCGACCTTATCCAAAATATTTTTTCTAGGTATGAATATTCACTAAGGTATTAAAATTCCACGTAAAAAATGACTCATTTGCGTCCCAGAAGTAGAAGTAAGTACTTTACTTTTAGCTTTCTTTAAGTAGTGAGACATTAAATTTAATTATATTTACATAAAAGTCAATATTTCTTAAGGGACTTAAAAATTACTGAATGACACTATAGTGTCATTTTATTACACCTAAAACATTATATCTGTTTGTTATCAAAAAATAATTTTCAAAAGCACTGCCTTTTTAATCCTACCTTTGGTTAGGCCCCAAAACTCGTAATTCAAATAACTTGCCTAAATCAAAACCACAATTCACTCTAAAACAGAGAAATGACAATTGTTATAATATGTTGGTAATTATTATCTAACCAAAACGTCATTCCCATTTTCATATGATTGAAATTCTCCGCAGGGATTAATTATGTACTTACGCTTTACAAATTATCTAAATGCATAATGATTTTGACATCTCTGATCATGGTTTTGGTATTATTTGTAATATTCAGTAATAGGTACCTAGTTAAATTAAAACTAAGTTTTAAAAGTAAGATTCAATGCAATACCTAAAAAATAAAGATATCTTGTGAAGGATGACAAATTAAGATATAAGAAAATAACGTAGGTATAGACATAGATATAGACTGATGAAATTAAATTATTAAGCGGCACTGGGCAGAGCATATTGCTCGCATGACATATGGGGACAAAAACTTCTAGAGTAGCGACCACGCACTGGAAGACGCAGCGTTGGAAGACCTCTCACAAGGTAAGATGCGAGACTACTCGTTGTGGCGATACCTAAGGGAATATATCAAGCAGGGGACGTCTCGAAAAAAAAAAGTGGACGTCTTTCATCTGAGATGATGATAACGATATAAATCTCAATCTAAATCAATAATAAAAACTTTATAGGTAATGTTCATGAAAATAAAAGTAAAAAAATAGAAAAACTTTTTATTAAGTACTTATTTAAAAGAAATAGTTTACAAATATTAAGCTGATATAGATAACATTAATGACAAGCGCGTAACAGTGCCTCTACGAGTTGGTTTAGCCTCTAGTGTATCTTTTAAAGGTTCGGGACCCCAGGGAATCGAGAAATTTCTAAGGCACCAATAATAATTAAGTACATCTTTTATTCATTAAAGAAAAATACGAAAGAAATCATAATACGACGTAAATTAATCGTACATTTCTAAATTAGGCAAAAGTGACAGTTTATTATAATCCTGTTTGATAAGATCAGCTGCTCTCTCAGCAACCATCATGACGGGAGAATTAATATTGCCACTAATAGTGCTAGGAATCACACTAGCATCTATCACACGAAGTCTACTAGCGCCGTGTACCTTTAAACGACTGTCGACGACTGAATTGCTTATATCGCTACCCATCCTAGCAGTGGAAATAGGATGAAAAACAGTGGCTGCAAAATTTACAGCTATGCAACTCCAATAATGATCACTGAGAAATTCATAACCATCACACGCAGGTAATGCCATTCTACCCAATTTTCCTCCGATAGACTTAAAATAAGTCGTGTTGACTATTTCTGCCAGTATTTTTATTCCAAGAACTTGAGAATCTAAATCCCTCAAGTCACTATAGTTATTATAAAATATAAGAGGATATTCATACGGATCATTAGAATTCAACGATATATTTCCTCTAGAGTGAGGATGTAGTACAATTTGCCAGAACATAAACGTTGATTGGTTTACACTTTGCTTTAACATTGAATTTTCTACTGATTTTACATATAATGAAGCATAATTTTTAATATTTTCATCATATTTATAACTGAGTGAAATCATAGCCTGGTATTCGGGATATGATGAATAAGGATCTGTGGTATAAAATCCAGACATAGCTTGATATTTGGCAGATGCTAAGTACCCTTGACGATCATACAGATATCTCAGTGCTTCAAAGCTTTTTGTTGCTGAGTCAAGATCCTCTGGTTCATTGGCAAATATGAATATAGGAACATAGGTATGATCTTGTAAATTCTGTCCAACCATAGGCGAATTAATCACAGTTCTTATATTCTTTGCTGCAAGATGTTCTGAAGGGCCTATACCAGATAACATGAGTAACTGGGGGGTATTTATAGAACCTGCACTGAGAATAACTTCGTGGTTTGCTTTTAATGTTAACCTGGCACCATTGTGATCTACTTCTACACCATAGGCGTTTCTTCCATCCAAAATAATTTTATTTACATGTGAATTTTTAACTATCTTTAAATTTTTCCTGCTACGTACTACAGGGTAAAGGTATGCCGTAGCTGAGCTCACTCTTTTACCATTATCAGCAGGTACTGTGAATCTGGCAGAACCTACTTTAGCCGTATTTAAATCAACAACATTTTTTATACCAATTTCGTCCAAAGCTGAAAGTAAATTGTCGATTACGCAGATATCTGAGCCATTAAAAACATTTACAGAAAGAGGTCCATTATGACCATAGTTATTGTAAACTTCGGGTACTTTTAAACGACAAGGTTCTTTAAGAGTTTCAGGTTTTTTGATATATTGCATAACTACATCCGGGTGCCATTCAGTGTTTCCTTCATCAAACCATGCCTGATAATCTCTGGGGTGACCATGCACATGAGCCATGCTGTTTATAGCACTACTGCCTCCAAGCGTTTTTCCTCTTGGCCATCTCACTTGTCCACCTACGTATGCCTGATTCGTAATCCCATTGTTTACTGTTGCGTATCCCCAGTCAACTCTCGACAACAGAAGACTTTCATGCATCTCTGGTATCTGAGGGAGACAAAGAATAATTTTGTTCATTGATTTAGTTATGTATTTTTATGTTTAAACAGTTTTTAAGAACGCAAAGTAATGACAGAAGCTTGTAAATTACAAATATGACTACACGCTTTTCCAGCGACTTCGTTCACAAGAATGTTTTCATAATAACTTTAACACCTCTAAAACATACTTTGAGGATAGTTTTGAAAAGCTAATAAAAGCAATCTATGATTCATTTTAATTAAAATTTGTGCGTCTTAAGTTCACTGAAACTTAAACTAATTCTAATTAAAATGAATCATAAAGATTGCTTTTATATGCATCCTCCTCTATAAATTTTTATTTTGCTTGAAATACGAGTAGTTCTGAAACCTAATGATGATCACCTTTATTATTTACTCAGGTTATTAGTTGTGCTAACATTCAAGTAATGGGTGATTCATTCGGAGTTACTTTTTCTAAAACTAAAAAAAATATGAATAAAACAAATTTATCGGGTAATCTTTATTATAATACAAAAGAAGCATTCCTTACATTTACTTTTTAAAGATTATTTCTTTCAAATGTTGTCCGTAACTGCGATTAAGGTGGTCCCTTCTGGAGTTCCGGTTTTCGATGACCCGACCGAGCATTTCCACTGGTATTTGGCGAATAACGCGAGTAATGTTGGCTTCCAGTTGATCAATCGTACGCGGCTTATCCATATAAACTTTGGACTTTACATAACCCCACAGAAAAAAGTCTAAGGGTGTGATATCACAGGATCTAGGCGGCCAACTGACTGGTCCGAAACGCGAAATTAACTGTTCACCAAATTTTTCTCGCAACAAAGCCATGGTTTCAAGTTTTGAAGATCTTCAAAACTTTTGGCACCAACAAGACGGCGCCACTTGCCACACAGCACGTGAAACCATGGCTTTGTTGCGAGAAAAATTTGGTGAACAGTTAATTTCGCGTTTCGGACCAGTCAGTTGGCCGCCTAGGTCCTGTGATATCACACCCTTAGACTTTTTTCTGTGGGGTTATGTAAAGTCCAAAGTTTATATGGATAAGCCGCGTACGATTGATCAACTGGAAGCCAACATTACTCGCGTTATTCGCCAAATACCAGTGGAAATGCTCGGTCGGGTCATCGAAAACTGGAACTCCAGAAGGGACCACCTTAATCGCAGTTACGGACAACATTTGAAAGAAATAATCTTTAAAAAGTAAATGTAAGGAATGCTTCTTTTGTATTATAATAAAGATTACCCGATAAATTTGTTTTATTCATATTTTTTTTAGTTTTAGAAAAAGTAACTCCGAATGAATCACCCATTATATTGGTACAAGAAATGAACCTGTATGAAAATGATTTTTCATATAAATGAACATTCCTCTTTTCACCTGCTTAAAGGTTTACGTAGGTGAGCACTAAGAAAACCGCTTCTGAACTCACGTCTTAAAAGAAGGTTTATGCAAAATTCAATGTCCCTTTTCTCAGTTGTTTAGCTGAGCGTTGATATGTCAGTCACACAATTTCTCTTATAATATAACTAGCAGCCCGTCCCGGCTTCGCACGGGGTAGACAATTATTTATTTTTGGAATTTTTCCCGTCAAATGACTACCCTACATATCCTACGCTACCCTACCCTACACTACCCTACAGTACCCTACACTACACTACGCTACACTACACTACACTACACTACCCTACACTACTCTACACTACCCTACACTACCCTACACTACACTACGCTACACTACACTACACTACACTACCCTACACTACCCTACACTACCCTACACTACCCTACACTACCCTACACTACCCTACACTACCCTACACTACCCTACACTACTCTACACTACCCTACACTACCCTACACTACCCTACACTACCCTACACTACCCTACACTACCCTACTTTGCCCAACTTTTTTTTTTTTTTTTTAGATTTAAAGTATCCTATCTCTCAAGTTGGATCGAACTGCACATGGTGTGCGAATTTTATTATAATCGGTTAAGTGGTTTAGGAGTCCATTGAGGACAAACATTGGGACACGAGATTTATATATATTAAGATTATTAATTATATAGATAGCTAATTAAGTAACTAGACACTTACTTCAGTTTCAATGGGCGGCTCTGGGCCTGCTTCAAGTAGCAGTACACTCCACTCTTCTATTTCGCTGAGTCTGTTTGCCAGCACACTTCCAGCTGTACCAGCTCCCACGATTATAAAGTCAAAAACTTCTGAGTCTACGAATTAAAATAAAAGGACTTAATATTTCTATTTTAGAAGAAACATAATAAATATTTTTTCTTTTCTCGTACCTTTAGAAGATTGAAAGAACTCAAGTCAAAGAAATATTTGTTATGTTAATTTGTATTTTACTAGGATTAGTTTCGGCACTAACAAATATATTTTTAACCTTCGAAATATCAGATAAATCGAGTAAACTTTTATGACAGGAAATTTTGCGGTAAGCATTTATGTCAGAGAAAAATCTTGAAAATCTTGTTTACATTTTTTTGACTCTATAGTTTTTTTGATATTATTATAAATAATTGCAACATGATCAACCTTCTAATGTTCCTACTGCCAGCTGAGACACTCAAGCCTCCTTTTTAGAAGAGGACATAGGCCGTAATAAAAAATAAATTAGTAGGTTGCTAAGTATTTGGTAGATGTTGGTTGTTCTGTTCATCATCATTATCTCAGCCGAAAGAAGTCCACTGCTTGACATAGGTCTCTCCCAAGCATCGCCACAAAGACAGACAGGCAGGCAGGACCCTCGCCAGGTCATCGGACACCTTGTGGGAGGCCTTCGTTGCGACGTACCGGAATGTTGCGTGTTCCGGTACGTGGCCGCCACTCCAGAACCTTCCGTCCCCATCGACCATCTGTTCTACAAGCGATGTGCCCTGCATAATTGTTTTACATACCATGTATTTCAGCATCAGGTGGCCAATCCGTACCAACCAAGCATTGAGCTGCCATAAAGAAATGTAGTGAAGAAGCGAAGGTGTTGGCGGCTTCTCCAATTGTATTCATGCAAGTCTCGTTGCTGAGGATAAATAATCGAAATCGAAATAAAGTAAGTGAGGCGCCACTCAAGATTTATCGCAACGATTATGTGGTGCCCGGGTTCAATGGTTTGACGTGCTTTTCAAGATATAGAGTAGTCTTGATATAATATATGAGAAATGGTTACCCATAAACCTAATTTAAAAAGAAAATACGTACCTCATCATTTTTCAATATAATTCGTAATCAATCAGCAAACGTATCACTAACGCCTACACATAGGTCCGTTACTTTAAAAAACTAATAACTGATATACTTATTTACAGACCACGTCCAAGCACGTTAGTTTTTTCAATGTGCTGTATTAAGAATTTCTGATATCTATCTATCACTCGATAATATATCCAATGTCAAGAGAAAATGTCCGACTTTAATCAAATAATTCACTTATTAAACTTGACCAACTATTTTTATTTTTGCTTGACACGTGAGATTGCTTTTACAAGCAACTTGAGACCCTGTTGCTCGGCATTATGGTTCATTATTCAAAGACAAAATTTGATTTCACAGCGGCTGGTTATGGTACGCTGACCAACAAGGTGCTAACTAAAAATATTAATATTTTACTACAATTAAAATGTTACATATACCTGTTAATAGTTATAGTTTAGGTCAAAATATTTATGTATGTGAAACAAAATTTAATAGTTAAATAAAAAAACCCTGGAAAATGCCTTAAAATATACATAGCGCCTGAGTGCAACAAAGGAAATGTATACACTTTCATAACATTTTGGGCCTGGATGTAACAAGATGGAGGTGGTATCAATTAATAGCATAAATATTTATGAACTAATTTCAGAAAAACCTGGATATTGTATGTATGCCTGAAAGCGAAGTTATAGGCATTAAGAGGTGTAACACATCGGTTTTTATCGACATCTTTTTTAAAGTTTTGACTCAAAAATATTTTACGTTTTTTTTTTTGAGTGTCTTCACTCTGTGAGGAGGACGTAACAGACTTTTACTAGTTAAAACCTATCCTTATCCCTTCACTTACCCAATACTGTTTTGGCTTTTCGAACAAATAATAACATTTATTTCATTCATTAATCCCCGACCGGTCTCATGTGACCGCGCTATTATTGTCTTACTATTTTGTCTCGTTTCGCGGGGTTAAAACATAAAGTTTTCTTATGCTAAAAGTTATAGGTAGCTGGTAGGGGAGTGACATAATCTCCCATTGTGTTCCAGAGTCGCGTTTATATTTTAAACAATCCTGCAAATGTATCAATAGCTGCATAAATGCATCGGCGAAACCGAAGGATAGGGCTAGTTAAAATATTGGTAGAAGTTTGACTTTGACCTGGTTATACACATTATTTATTTATATTACCAGTAAGTGTGTTTTTCATATTTTTGCAAATTGCTTAATAAGTAATTGTATTAAGACACAATGTTTTTTTTTATTTGGGAAATCGTTCATTAATTTCTCCTACTTTAGGAATTTTTTTGAGATGGTAAATCATCAAATTTCTTCTCCCGCTTTGAGCAGAGTAGGAGTACTTCTATGGACTAAAACTTCTATAAAAAAAATACTAAAATTGCTATTCCTTCCTTTTCCTAATTCTAGGGTCTCGGAGTTCTTTTTCGTCATCCCAGCACCCCAGAACATATCTTTAAATAAATAAAGATATGTTCCTTGTGAGGTAAATGAAACAATTACAATAATGACGGGTAAAAAAAAAACGTAAAAGGTACTAAAAAGGTTAGTCGGAGCGTGAGGACATGCCCACAGTGGACGTTCTTCGTCTGGATTGGGCATTACTTGTCAACAGTTGACTGTATCTATTTAAATTTTAACCAGGATCAGTGTTAATACTTTGTCCGTTTCAGGTTAAGTTACTTTGTTTACAGGGAAAATTAAAAGATATTTAATTCAATAAAATACGTATTTAATAAGTTTAATGTAACAGTTTAATTTTCATAAGTGTTTGAAATATTAGAGAATTGTCATCATGAAACAAAACACATTTTATATAAATATATCCATCTAACTAACGAATTACGTATCCCACTACTAGGCAAAGGGTTCTCTCTCCCCTTTCCACACACGTCTATCTTCTACCATTGAGGGCCCTTCATACGTTTGAATACCCGACCGGTCTCATGAGACCGCGCTGTCTTTGTCTTACTATTGTGTCTCGTTTTGCGGGTATGTGAAAGGTTAAGAGTCAAGTTCAACATTGGGTCTCATTCATCAGACATCGTGGCAGACGATAGAGAGATGAACTTGACACATCTCAACGAAAATATATGAAAAAGTCATATGATGCATCATATCTTTTTTTGGAAATTAATTATACGTTTCAAAAATAGGTAGCAGCGGCAGCTTATTATGGTCCTGTTTTATTAGATCTGCTGCTCTTTCAGCAATCATCACGGTGGGAGCGTTAGTATTACCACTAGTGATGGTGGGCATCACACTAGCATCCACCACTCGGAGACCACGAATGCCATGCACTTTCAAACGACTGTTGACAACCGAACAATTTATGTTGCGACCCATCCTAGCAGTGGACACTGGATGGAAAACAGTAGTGGGCATATTTATAGCAATGCACTTCCAATAATCAGTACTGCCAAGTTCATAACCGTCACATGCCGCCAACTCGATCCTACCCAATTTTGCACCAATAGACTTAAAATAAGTAGTATTGACCATTTCTGCCAATATTTTCATTCCAACAGCTTGATTATCTAAATCGTTCAAATCACTAAAGTTATCATAATATATAAGTGGGTGTTCATACGGATCATTTGAATTCAGTGTTATGTTTCCTCTAGAATCAGGATGCAGTAGGATTGTCCTAGCCTGAAATAAAGATTTGTTTACACTTTCCTTCAATATTGAATTTTCTACGGATTTCACAAATCCTGAAGCAAACGATTTTATGCTGTCATCGTTTTTCTTACTAACTAAAATGACAGATTGAAAATCCGGATACGTAGCATTAGGATCTGCAGAATAAAATCCAGATACATCATGATAATTCACTGATGACAAGTATCCTTGACGATCATATAAGTATCTTAGTGATTCAAAGCTTTTTGTCGCTTGATCAGGTCCCTCTGGTTTGTCAGCAAATATTAAAATAGGAACCATAGTATGATCATGTAAATTCTGTCCAACCATAGGCGAATCGATAACAGTTTTGATGTTCTTCTCTGCAAGATGTTTTCTAGGTCCTACACCAGATAACATGAGTAGTTTAGGAGTATCTATAGAACCAGCACTGAGAATTACTTCATGTTTTGCTTTTAATATTAACTTATTGCCAAAATGATCTACTTCTACACCGCACGCGCTTCTTCCATCCAAAATAATTTTAGTCACAAACGAATTTTTAACTATTTTCAAATTTTTCCTTTGTCTTGCTATGGGGTTAAGATATGCTGTGGCTGAGCTTACTCTTTTTCCTTCATTAACTGTTGATATAAATCTACTAGAACCAACGTTGTTAGCTGTATTCAAATCATCAACATTTTTTATACCAATTTCATCAAAAGCAGAAAGTATATTTACAACTAAATTATCATCTGTGCCATTAAAAGCACTTAAAACAAGAGGTCCATTATGACCGTAGTGATTGTAAACTGTAGGGATTTCCAAACGAACAGGATCTTGTAGAGATTCAGCCTTTTTGAAATATTGTTTAACTATATCTGGATGCCATTCAATGTTTCCTTCGTTGAACCAGGACATATAATCAAGAGGGTGGCCTTGAACATAAGCCATGACGTTCATGCTGCCACTGCCTCCAAGCATTTTACCTCTTGGCCATTTTACATTTCCACCTTTGTTGGCCTGGTTGGTTAACCCGTTGTTTACTGTTGTATACTGCCAGTCAAATTCCGTTCCATAAAGACTTGTAGCTAGCCTTGGTATCTGAAGAAAATAAAAAAATAATATAATACCTATTTTATATGTGTATTGTTTCAGATGACACGATACTTTTTTCGAATTTTAAGTTTCGACATAAGTACTTATTATGCATTATACATATTTTAAATGTGCGTCTGTGTGCCAAACAATTAAGTTTTTTTTCCGATAGGTATGTCTTCAATGTTTATCAAGCTGTTCTTTCAAAAAATATTTTAACCGGTTTCCGGTACCACTGGACAACATTTTTATAGTCATATTTTAATATAAAAAAGTTTGTTATTAGTCAAGACAATTATTATTGAAATAGAAACGTAACTTGCGATATGCAAATGTTTGTAATAATAAATATATTTTGTCTTTAGTTCAAACATTGGTCTACGTTGCTTGAACTTACTTCACTTTCGATAGGTGGGTCTCCCCCTGCCTCAAGTAGCAGTACACTCCAGTCTTCTATTTCACTGAGTCTGTTTGCCAGTATACTTCCAGCTGTACCAGCACCAACGATTATAAAGTCATATACTTCTGAATCTACGAACAGAAATAAAAGTTTAAATCTGCAGTATAAATCTATTTAGAAAATAAAAACCCTTCTCCCTCTCTAGAGTCGAGCAGAAGGGTGTGACAGACATTTACTGACTAAGGGTGCCCGCCCACGAGCGTGCCAATAATTGGCCCGATAATCGGCACGTACATATTATAATCCTATAGTATATTCTGAGATCTGTAGATCGTGTGCGTTGCACTATTGCTATCAGTGTGTTCTATTTTTCACCTACAAAAAATCTTTCACAGATTTTCGGTGGCTGGGCGGGCAGCCTAAAACACTCTGCTATGTGTCTCCTTTGCCTTTGTTCCAGGACTCTGGGGTTCTCTTTCGCACAACTCATGGCCCCAATAGGCTCTGGCTCTGACCCTACTGGAACCCTACGGTTTTGCTGTCATCTCCTTGAAGCACGCATTGAACACCACGCGCCGTCGACAACTTGGCATTTACCACGGTATTTTGGAACGAAGTGGTCATCATCATCATCATCTCAGCCGAAAGACGTCCACTGCTGGACATAGGGAGGCCTTCCGACGCTGCGTCTTCCGGTACGTGGCCGCCACTCTAGAACCTTCCGTCCCCATCGACCATCTGTTCTACGAGCAATGTGCCCTGCCCACTGCCACTTAAGTTTGGCGATTCTTCGGGCTATGTCGGTAACCTTAGTTCTCTTGCGGATCTCTTCATTCCTGATGTGATCGCGCAAGGAAACTCCGAGCATAGCCCTTTCCATTGCTTTTTGGGTGACTTTAAGCCTTCTGATGAGGCCCACTGTGAGCGACTATATACTATATGTCATCACTGGCAACACACACTCGTCATAGACTTTTGTCTTGAGACACTGCGGTAGGTTGAACGAGAAGATACCGTGCAGCTTCCTGAACGCTGCCCAGCCGAGTCGGATTCAACGATTGATCTCTTTCTCGAAGTTAGATCTACCCAACTGGACCGTCTGTCCGAGGTAGACGTAGTCGTCCACAACTTCGAGTGTAGAGTCTCCGATCTTGATAGGAGTGGGAGCTACATGGATATTTACCATGACTTTGGTTTTGTCCATGTTCATTTTGAGTCCCACTCTTTCGGAAGCCCTACTGAGATCACCGAGCATTGTACTGAGCTCCTCCGTAGTCTCAGCCATGACTACTATGTCGTCGGCAAACCGAAGGTCAGTGATGTACTCGCCGTTGATATTGATGCCTCGCCCTCTCCATTCCAGAACCTTGAAGACATCCTCCAATGCGACCGTGAACAGTTTCGGAGAGATAACGTCTCCCTGCCTCACACCCCGCTGTAAGAGGATAGGTTTCGAGGTCTGATCCTGGAGTCGGACTGACATGGTGGCGTTTTTGTACAAACATTTCAGCACTTCGATGTACCGATAGTTAATCTGGCACCGTTGGAGAGACTGCAGTACAGCCCAAGTCTCGATCGAATTAAAGGCTTTCTCGTAATCCACAAACGCTAATCAGAGAGGCAGGTTATACTCTTCAGTCTTCTGTATAACCTGCCGTAGCGTATGTGTGTGGTCTACGGTGCTAAAGCCTTTTCGGAATCCGGCTTGTTCAGGAGGCTGGAAGTCGTCGAACCTGCGCGCGAGACGATTCGTGATGACTCTGGAAAACAACTTGTAGACATGGAACGAAGTGGTACTTTATGATATTTTGTAATTATTTTACATAGTCTACACTAATATAATAAAGAGGTAAAGTTTGTTTTTTTGTTTGTATGAGGTAATCTGTGGAAGTACTGGTCCGATTGCTAACAATTTTTCACCAATAGAAAGCTGCTGTATTTCTGAGTGACATAGGCTATATTTTGTGTACCCGGGCGAAGGTGCGGGCTAAAGCTAGTGTCAAATATATATAAATACCATGTAATTCCACTTCAGGTGGCCAATCCTTATTCGGAATGAGGCATTGTGCTGTCGCAAAGAACTGTATTGCAGACATAAAAGTGTTGGGGGCTGCTCCCGTTGTTGGATACATGCAAGACCCGTTACTGAGAATAAATCAAAATATTATGTAGAAGTTAGTAGTGAAGTGACTAGAAATAGTATACAAGTTACTGTCTTTTCAATAAAGCGAATAGAATAATCTCCTATACTTCCCCTCTAAATTACCCGCTAAACAGAGGCAATCATTATGTTGTCTTAGTAAATGACATATTTATGTAGAAAGTTAAATTTTAGACAATGGTGCAACAAGAGAAGAAAAATTAATTAATTTGTTATTGTAAAATTACCTTTGACGGAAATTGTAATGTAGCTATTGGAGTTGGTTGCACTGAAGGTTGCACTACTCCAAATAATTTAAAATGACAATCGTAACCAAAATGATCGTACGATTTTGAGCACATTCATTACATTCGAGAATGGTTTTTGAGGCGCTAAAGTGTGTTAGTTACTATGGTCACCCATATGATACACTTTATTCAAAAACAATAAAATATTACATACCTGATCATTTTGCGGAGATTATTCTTGATTAATCTGCAAATCTACCACTTACACATAAAAAAACTTAGTTTCGCAAAATACTTAATTTTAAATCACGTCTATTCTTATAGGTACGTTTAATTTTACTGTCTGCTGGAATAAAAATGTCTACATATCTACTTAACTCATCTACTAATAGTACACATCTACTCACACAGGTCCGTTACTGTAAAAAAACTGTCGTAAAATACGTTTAATTTTACTATCTGCCGGAATAAGAATGTTTACCTATCTAAAAACTACTTCATATATACTCAATGTCACCGTATAATTAATTATAAACGCTCTGAATTTATTAGAAAGTTTTTTATACTTTAATAATATGCATTTATCAGACTAATATAATAAAGACAAAAGTTTATGGGTATGTTTTTTACTTTCTCATACTTAATCGGCTGAATTAATCTATCACATACCCGCGAAACGAGACACAATAGTAAAACAATAACAGCGCGGTTTATAGGACCGGTTGGGGATTCAAACAATAATTAGGATGAAATTAGGCTCACGTTTCTGAAACCATGTTCCTTATTATAGCACTTAGGATATATTTTTAACCTGGGAGTACTTTTTTGAACTAATTTCTGCTTTCACTTATGCGACACCACTAGCTGCAGTTAGTCTTAGGTCTATTGGTGAAAACTGCATGAAAATCCGTTGAGGAGTTACTGAGTTCATCGCAAACAGACAAATAGACGCGTTTGGAATTAGCATGATATTTATTGTATTAAAAACGATCTATTTATAAAATAATTGATAGTTTTCACTCCAGCAGAATGCAATAATAACCTTATGGTATTTCCATTATTGGAGGCCATCGGCGGGGGTGACTTTCCGCGCCGATCCTTGGTTCAGGCCAAGGTCCGGAACGCGAGAGAATGGGATAAGCTTGCATCCTTCTGCGAAGTAATAATGCAAGTGAAGAAGGTGGCTTTAAGAGTGAGAGAAGGTACACCCTTATGACCCAGCTGCGCTTATAGGAGACGAACCAGACGTTAGAAATCCGAGAACGGTCTTCAGCCACTACAAGGGCGGGCTTGCAGACGACAAGTAATGGATAGCTTACTGTTCGCTCGTTCTATAAGATGGTTCTTAAAAACAAGCGGACAGCGAGCTAACCGAAGTCGTCGACTACGCATAATATTTCACACGCGCATCAAAGAGATGTCTGCAAAGTCGTAAGGTCCCAGCAGGGTCAATGCCCGCTAGAGCCATGGGAAAACGTTTGAATGAGACACTGAAACTGAAGGAGTTTAGTTGTGATTTTATTCAGTAAAAGTCTGACACGCCCTGTCACTCCACCTTAGAGCTGGAGAAGTTATTGGATGATTTCCTACCTTAATCTATCACATACCCGCGAAACGAGACACAATAGTAAAACAATAACAGCGCGGTCTCATAGGACTGGTCGGGGATTCATGATGATTAAAAAAAGATGTATTGCGTCCTTAGAACTTTATCACACTAGGGAATTGCGAGCATCCTCAAAGCGGAGTGAGTCTGTAAGGAATACGTTAAGGGCGAACACGCCTCGCAAGCGCAACGAATTTGCTGCGGACGAGCAACGAGACCGCCACGAAAAGCAATGTGGACGCCATTGTGTACTGTCTCATAAAAAGCCAACCCATTACCTTGCCAACAAACACGTGACGAAAACGTTGCGAATTCGCCACGCGTACGCAACGTCTTCGCTGTGCATCCACAGCGTGTTGGCGACCGCCTCGCCCCGCTGCCGCTCACAAACAGCTAGTGTGATACGGCCCTTACGGTGTTTACAATCATCCGGCCATAATTATTTCATGAGAAAACGTCGTATTAAGCAGTTTACATAAAATTATTCTTTTTATTATACTCGTATTATTATAATATTTATTTTGGTTTACAAGCAAGTTAAAATCATGACACATGTTAGTACAGTACATAAATTTAAAGACAAATGCTGTGATTTCACATCTGATTATTAAAATTATGATTATGATACGCCGAGCAACAAGGTCTCAAGGATTACAAAAATATTAATATTTTGACTGTTATTTTGATGGAATGAACTTGTTCAATTGTGTCGAAATTGCCTTTATTATACCTACTTGAGAGAGAAATAGATGCTGCCTTCTTTTAGGTAACCTGTTCTGTCCCATACCTTGGTAAGGGTCTCCTTCCACCTTTCACGAGGTTCCACCTTCTAGTTCTATTGAAATCTGATTAGTAATTTTATCCTGTTTAGATGCTCTGTTATAAACGGAAAAAACGGTTATTTACTTAATTATAAGAGTTTTAGTGTTACACAGTACACTGACCCCTTTAGTAATCATTTGATGATGTTTCTAGGATGATAGTAAACATAAAACGTAGTAAAAAAAAATAAACTTATTTGTTTCGTTTTTATCAGAATCTAACAATGCGATTTCACATGCTAATAGCCTTTATACAATACATTGTTGTATTCTATTTATAATACTACAATATAAAATAAAAACAAGGTTTTTTATATTTATCTACATGTTTAAAAACTGGCCAAATGCGAGTCAAACTCACATACTAAGGGTTCCGTACTGCAATATCAGAATCGAGAAAAAAAAAACAAAGAAAATAATTAAAGTTTCTTGTGTTAACCCCATTAATTTTTAATTTTATTTAATAACATATTGTAGTTGTAGCGGCAATAAAAATACATATTCTGTGACAGCTCTGTACTTCGTATTGTTTTTGAGATACAGCTCGCTGAAAGACAAACTGCGAATGCATAGACGTGTAACGGAGGTTTAAAATAGGCCTCTGTGAGGATTTCATAGTATATAGATTTTTTTAGGTGAGAAATCCTCAATATGACTTCTTCCGCTCTAGGCGGAGTGGGAGGGCATGTCAGACTTCTATTGACTAAACCCATTCCTGTTCCTTCTTTGCCTTCATTCCAGGGTAATAAGGTTCTCTTTCATTCAACCTAGAGCCCCAGTAGGCTTCAACCCTGCCAGCAGTATTATAGTTCATAGATGGGGGTCTTATCAGCTTACTTACAGATAATGCACTAACATCATAGACAACTGTGTTCTGTGTCTATGATGCCATAGAGTTTATGCCGGGTATACACAGGCTCGACAGTTGTTTTTAAGTGTACGTTATTTTAGAATTGTTTAATAGTTTTAATGTATTTTTATTTTTTATTGTGCGTCCATTTAGGGCGGAATAAACGTGTTTTCTTTCTTTTTTTTCTTCTTTTTTACTTAGAAACAGCGTATCCTAGTTGAACTGCTATTACTTTGTATGGCTATATAAAAACTCAAGGCTTGAAATAAATATTTAAATTTATTCCTAATTCTCATGACACTTCAATACAACTCAGGTTATTTTTATCCAGCCTGTTTACGGAAATGTTTGTTGCTGCCTGTAATTTTCATAAAATTGACGGCACGGTCGGTACGGTGGTCGAACATTTGGCTGCTGCTTTAAGTGTCGTGGGTTCGATTTTCACACGAATAAAATACTTGTACGGCGAAGGTACAGATAGTTGTTCTGGGTTTCGTTTTTGTAAGTTTACATGTTTTTGAACATATATCGTTCTGTAGCATTGTTAGAAATAGTAACCGTGGTGTTGAAACGCAAAGACCACCTGAAGAAATACAGGTGTATTTTAATCAGTAAAAGTCTGATACTCCCTCTCATTACACACAGAGAGCGTTACAAGTTATCATTATGATGAATTCGGACCCTAAAAAAAGAACCAAACGGTTGAGTATTATTATGGTGAGCTTCATTAGGTTCGTTCGAAAAGGGCAACCAATTATATGAGCCTGAATGAATAATCACACATCATCTACCTAACCTTTTCCCAACCATATTGGGGACGGTTTCTAGTCAAGCCAGATTAAGCTGGATTCCAGTATTTTACGAGGAGCGGCTGCCTACACGGGCATGACACGTAACACTACCGTGTTCGGTACTTCATGGTAAGACTGGAGTCAAATTTACTGGCTTCTGACTATCCGTAACGACTGTCACAGACCAACCTTGGCAAGCGTTGCTTAACCTTGGAGATCGACCCGTGTGGCTGTATAATATAATGAATAAATGACACCTGCAAGGCTTGTAAAAATTTACGTGTCTTTATAGGTACACATTAATTATGTGCAATATAAGGCAAGGTCACTAGTGCTATCTTTTGAAAACCGTAGGTTTTAAATAATAAAATATAGGTCCAGAGTTTTTCGTTAAAACGTTATTGAATGATAATTATTTTAATTGGTTTACCTTCTGTTTTATCTAAAATGTGGAACAAAGGCAAGAAAAAACATTTTCGATGCTCAAATTCTTTTACAAAAATTACAATGGTTAACCCCAGTACTTAAAATGTATAGTGGGCTCAGCCATACGTACTCATCGTCATCGTTCGCGTTAAAGTTTGGTTACGTTTGGTGGTATTTCATTTGTTTTTTAACTATTTTGTAATTTCCCTAAATCTACAAATTGTTCCTATTGCTCAAATCATAAATCGCAAATCACTAAAATGAGATTTTATATCCTAAATATCAAAATTGTAATGGTTGAGATTCAAAAACAAATATTTAGAAGAAAATAAAAATTTGTGTTCTTATTTCAACTATTATTCATTTATTTTTTAACTTACTTGTACCATTCTGAGTGAAATGAAAGGAAATGTCAGAGTTTTACTTACTAAAATCTCTCTATGTTCGTCTAGTAGCTTTCTACGTTTCAGGGTTGCGGTAACTCTTTGGAATGATCCCGCGGCCCTAGCAATTTATTCATATTTAATCTAGTGCTTTAATGAAAATATGGAACAGGTTTCACATCAACAACATTAGCATCAGTTTTCATTTTTCTCCTTGTCTCATAAAGTCTTGAATTTTGGATACAGAAGTGACTTTTAGAGCGTTCGAGCTTGTTAGAGAACTAAAAAAAATGTACCTTTTGATACAAGTTATATACTCGTATACAAACTTTCCCCGTTTGTTATTTCGATGGAGGTGTAATTTTGAAAATTTAAATAATTACGTCCAAGGGATTGTTTTAACTGCTTTTAGGTACGAATCTGGTATCTAACTTTAAAAATTCCAAAACAACACTGACATTAGTGAGCAATTTCAGTACTTTGACATTCCTATTTGGTAGCTAGTTTCTACAATTTTCTAGTTTTTCTGGTATTACATTATCCTATTTAAATGGTTTTCACGTTTTATATCGTGTCAATCGTGTATCAATTTATAGCTTAAAAACATTTAAAAAAAATAGGCGTATATTGGTGAAAAGTGTTTATTTTACTACACAATGTAACAATGAAGATTTAAATTACGGAAACTTATATGATCACAATGATAATAAAGGGACGAATAAGTCAATGAAATCAAAGAAGATGAAATTAACCATTTATTAATTACATGGAAAATCGGCAAAGAAATCATACAAAGTAAACGAATGAAAAACTGAATTGAGGAATCACGGCAGCTTACCATAATCCTGTTTTATAAGATCAGCCGCTCTCTCAGCAATCATCACGGTGGGAGCGTTAGTATTACCACTAGTGATGGTTGGCATAACACTGGCATCTACCACTCGGAGTCCATGAATACCGTGAACTTTCAAACGACCATCGACGACAGAACACCTTATATCACGTCCCATTCTAGCTGTGGAAACTGGGTGATAAACAGTGCCTGCCATATTTACTGATATGCACTTCCAATAATCAGTGCTGCCAAATTCATAACTGTCACATGCCGCCAGTTTGATCCTACCAAATTTTGCACCAATAGACGTAAAGTAAGTTGTATTGATAATGTCTGCCAATATTTTTATTCCAACAACTTGAAAATCTAAATCCCTCTTATCACTAAAATTATCATAATATATAAGTGGGTGCTCATACGGATTGTTTGAATTCAACGATATGTTTCCTCTAGAAAAAGGGTGCAATAGAATTTGCCATATCTGAAACATTGATTTGTTTACACTTTGCTCTAATATTGAATTTTCGACTGATTTAACATATGTTGAAGCAAATGTTTTTATACTTTCATCATTTTTCGAACTGTGTATACTGGCACATTGAAAATCCGGATAAGAAGCATTAGGGTTTGCAGTATAAAATCCCATTACGTCATGAAAATTAGCGGCTGCTAAGAATCCTTGTCGATTATAAAGGTATCTCAGTGCTTCAAAATTTTTCGTTGCTGGATCGGTGTCCTCTGGTTTATCAGCAAATAATAAAATAGGAACTATAGTATGATCATGTAAGTTCTGTCCTACCATGGGCGAATCGATGACAGTTTTGATATTCTTCTCGGTGAGATGTTTTGTGGGTCCGATACCAGATAACAAGAGTAACTGAGGAGTATTAATAGAACCTGCGCTGAGAATAACTTCACGTATAGCTTTTAAAGTTAACATTTTGCCATTGTGATTTACTTCCACGCCTCGTGCATGTCTTCTATCCAAAATAATTTTAGTAACAAATGAATTTTTAACTATTTTCAAATTTTTCCTTTTTTGTGCTATAGGATTAAGATAGGCTATGGCTGTGCTGGCCCTTTTGCCTTCATTAGCAGTCACTACAAATTTACTAGAACCAATATTATTAGCAGTATTTAAGTCATCAACATTTTTTATACCAATTTCGTTATGAGCAGACAGTAAATTTAAAACTAAACTATGATCTGTGCCATTGAAAGTATTTACAACAAGAGGTCCATTATGACCATAGTGATTGTAAACTGTGGGAATCTCCAAAAGAATAGGATCTTGCAGATTTTCGGCTTTCTTGAAATATTGTTTAACTATATCCGGATGCCATTCAATGTTTCCTTCGTTGAACCAGGACTGATAATCAAGAGGGTGGCCTTGAACATAAGCCATGACGTTCATGCTGCTACTGCCTCCAAGCATTTTACCTCTTGGCCATGTTACTTTTCCATCTTTGTAGGCCTGATTCGATAACCCATTATTTTCTGTTGTATATTGCCAGTCAAACTTTGATCCATAAAGACTTGTTGCCAGATTTGGTATCTGAGGGGGATAAATCATAATTAAATTAATTGATATTCTCTTTTAACTTTTTATCAAAGATTTATTACATTTTTAAATTATAATGAAAATTGTTTGCCAAATGCAATGCAAATATCTATTAACCTTTGTTTGGTCCAAATATCATGCAACTTACGTCACTTTCAACCGGTGGGTTTTCACCTGCTTCAAGTAGTAGTACTTTCCAGTTTTTGATTTCACTGAGTCGGTTTGCCAGTACACTTCCAGCTGTACCAGCTCCCACGATTATAAAGTCGAAATCTTCTGAATCTACGGTTTAAAATACAAGTTGTATAAGTGCTCATGCTGACCTCAGTGAAATATAATATTTTGATTTGAATTGTCACGCTTGCGAGCTAACCTATCTAGTGGTTCCATCGCTTTAAGCCATATCTCTCACCTTGCTGACTGCCTTATGTTAATGCAACAGTTTGAACTTTGCGAGGGTTGATTTAATTGGATTTTTTGTTTTTTTGCGTTTATGATCGGCACTCGAGTTCGTAAGGCCGATGATAATGAGCATTTTTAAGTACAGTTTAGTGAATGAAATTAAACAGTCACGCTCAAGTCAGTGACGCAAAATTGGTTAAACTCTGACCAATCCATTGGGTTAGGTGACATGAAATCTTGTACCAATACTTGACATGTTCTTGAAATTTAAAAATGTGTCAGTTTCCATTTCTATTATATGGATAGTTTAGCATGGTCTTAAGAATACAGTCTCTTTCTTAGTAAAATTAGTTAGGGTATTGACTCTAACAAAACCAATCTTTAGATATTGATCTAAAGATTGGTTTTGTGTTTTATTTTTTTATCATAACAAGTTTACATTACTTTTAGTTAGTTTTTAAGAGTTTTTTTTCTATTTAGTCCAGTAGTAAAGATCTTGGATTTGATCAAGTTAACATAATGTATAATTAATATTATTACAGTTACCTTTCAGTTTTGCTTCAGGTGGCCAATCCTTGGTTTGAATGAGGCATTGTGCTGTCGCAAAGAACTGTATTGCAGATATGAAAATGTCGGGGGCTGCACCCGTTGTTGGCTGCAAGCATGTCTGGTTACTGTAATTAAATAAATAAAAATATTCAGATACCGAAAATGGTGCCAATTTTAATTATGATCACGTTTTCGTCAAGTTGAAGAAATCATAAGCTACGACCATTTTATTTAGTATATAAAAGTTTCCTTTAGGTTTTCTTTTGGCCATCAGTACAAATTAATCAAACGGTTTGCTTACATATTCCATCTAACATACCTCCTCCTTTTTGTGAAGTCGGTAAAAAGAGAAACTGACTGACATATCAACACACATCCTGGACTAGCAGCGTGAAATTTTATACAAGGCTACCTTTTATGACGTAGGCAAAGCAACTAATTTCAAGCAGACGAAGCCGCTAGCAGAAACTAGTAAGGTAATATAAAACTAGGAAAAGTTTACATACCCGAACATCCTCACGCGAATAAAATAACACTCCAAATGAATAATTTCTTCAACATCAATTCGTCAAAAAAACAATTTGATCGACGAACAACTGTTAAAATTGTCTACTTAATGGTATGTACCTACTTTGAGATAGTATATCAATACAATGACATGCAGTATACACTGACGTGCAAATATCTCGGAGACAAACTATTTACCTGGATAAAATTATTTACTTTGCATGGCATATTGAAAACGACTTCAAACCTTGTTACTAGCACCATACGATACATAATATAAATATTAAGTAGTTGATTAAGATATGTTTAGACCAACCGCACGAATACTTATTTTAATCCAACCCTATAATACGCGGGTACTGTTCAGCCCATGGCCCTTCACGTAACACCAGTTTGGGCGGCGTCGCTGCAAAAGCAACCGATGGTCAAGCTGGACGCATGCCAGAAGATCATGGCTATCAGGATGTTCGTCACGGTATCCTGACCTTCCGCATGATGTAGGTGTTAACCAGAAATGGTAAGTTCAGGAGGTTTTTGCATAGGATCCATGCAGAAGATAAGCCTAGGTGTCACCATTGCCTGGATCGCCCTAAAAATACTAATTTTATGACTGTTGCTTTTCAATATATTTATGAAAATATTTTATACTAGCGACGCGCCCCAGCTTTGCACGGGTCCAATGCTTGAATACTCGAGGAGGAATGGCAGGCAGACGCTTTTTTCTGCGAAACAGTAATGCTAGCAATGCAGGTGGCTGCATGTAGAAGGGAAAGAATACCACGATTTCCGAACAACTGTTTCATCAATATGATTCATCACTAATAGCTTATAGATAAATTGTATAATTATACATGTGCGGTGGGTGTAATAAAACTACTGTTTCCTAGATATGATTATAGTTCTGAACTCACCTTTATAGTCAGTCTACTGACAAGTTATGACTTGAATATTAATATTTTGAAGTAATTAAGTTTTAATAGACTTGATAAATATAGTCAACTGTTTTAAAATTACAATTTTTGCAAAAAGAAAGCGGAATATATTGTTAATACATACTAAATATATAAACCTTGAAAAATGTATTGAATGTATTCAAAACAAACACACTTTCTCGAAAAATGCTCCAAACTTGTCCACGATTCTTTAAAATAAAAATTATTAATCGGTCTTTTTTGATTTAGCTAGTTATCTAGCCTGTTACGTTCAATAGCTGGGCTTCCTCTCCCATATTCACATACGTCTGTCCTTAGCCATTGCGGGCAAGCCCCTCCGGGAGTTGTCCAGCACATCCTCTCTCCGTCTCCACCTTCGCCTTAGTCTGTAGAGACGTCGTCTCAGGTTTAATAGGAACCAATAAGTGGCTCTTTTAGCCCATAGCTCATCTAATATCTGACAGATATTTCTGGCTAAATACGAGTTTAGAGTAGCAGCGTTTTGGGTAACATCTTTTATCTTAGTTTTGGCATGCAGTATTGTGTTCCTTACACGGTCGGGAATTTGAACTCCCATGCTCACATATTGCCATGAGCAGTTGCCATGAGCAGCCATGGCTCGCTGACAAACCTCGAGCCCGAATCTCTGCTGAAATAAAGAGTCAAGGACCAAATTAGTGCTCCGTATTTAAGTATAAATGGAGAAAGAGAATGCTCATGTCCATAATTTTTCTGTTTCAGGTAAAAAGATGAAGATAATGATGGTGGAGATGTAGAAAACTATTATCCCTCTAATTGATAGGGCTTAAATTTTACAGATGTGTATATTTGGATAGCAATGCAGGGTTAACTAAAAAATGTCATGTTAAACCGAATAAGGCGGAATTGGAAACTGTTTAATAGTTTTTTTTTTTGTTTTCAATGGTATTGAATAAAAGTGAGAAATACAAAGAATAAAATGAGCTCACTGTAAAAAGGCCTGACTGTTCTACCATATAAATTTTATAATGCAATAAATTAAAGAGTTTCGTTTAAAAACAACAGCAGCATGAACTGTTTTTTTTCGTCAATGTATTTTATTAAAAGCTTGATTGTTTTTAAAACGTAGGTATCTTTACTAATAATTAATTTAAGTATATTTGGAAATTGAAATATCTTGAAATTGACCCAATGTATCAGAATATACTTAGAAGAGAGTAAATAGCATACAATATCATTTGGAGTTCCTCAGGGTCAGTTTTGGGGCCTACTCTGTATATAATTTATATGAAAAACTGCTACAATCTATAAGTGATACTCATGAGGACAACCTTGAGAACCAAGTCAAGATTAACTTATCTCTATTTTTCTCTCGGTTTCACCAACAGTCATACAAAAGTCATTAGAGTCATTGCCTTTCAATTTGTTCATGATTTTAATATTACTATATATAGTGTACAAAATTAATTCGGCTGGAAAATTTTGGTTTCTATATCTTCATCTACTAAAAACTTTTTTTTGTACAAAAACGTAATTTTTGGGGATTTCTTAAAAAACCGCAATTACCAAATAATAATACGCGTATGCGTCACATTTCGGTGTGAGTTAATCCAACAATAGGTTGGTTATAAAAACAAAGATTTGTTAGACATTCTGTTTATTTATAGGTATTCCCATTGACTGTGGGAACCCTATTTAACTATTTTATTGAGAATTTACGTCTATTGTGTATTTCTATCTTTTATTTATTCATGTTTATTCTCATGCTCTGACGGTAATTCGTAACACTGCTTTATTTTCGTCAATTTTATTGACGCACTCAATTGATTTTATTGCGTTTTTTTTATTATGCTCACTTTTGACTATACTACTTCACCTCATGGTAAGCGATAATTTGGTTGACGAACGACCCCTGGTTTGCAGATATCAAGAAACACAGATTCCGGGGTGAATGTTTAGCTGTATGCACGATGAATGCGTACGTTTGGTTTTTCCAAGTAAAAATTTACTAAAACAGGTATTTTGTAACAAGATTTAATTTTTTGATTATAAAAAATGAATGCCTTGAACTTGTATAAGACAATTTAAAAAAGAAAGAAAGAAAACCATTTTACCTCGAGACCAAATCGTTGGATCCTCTCAACACCTGCCTCAATTCCACGTATTCCTAATTTGACTACCACCTGGTATAATTCCGCTTATGTCAAGACGTGCTTAGTAGACAACCAACCAGTTAAGCGAGGCTGATGCACGCGTCATGTTCGTGAACGGGCGCCGTCACTTGAGACTGCACAACTCTAAGCTGCCAATGACTATTATAGTATTTCAATTGCTCTTTTTTGCTTGTATTACTTTTTTTTCCTCATTAATTTTTATTTACATTGTGCTTACGTAGTAGAAGCAAAGAGAATTATATGACCAAGTTTTATATATTTTTTACTTTTTTTATTTAGCTTAATTTTTTTCTGACTGACCGACATTTTGATAATTCGAAAGTGCCTGTAAATGGTCTATTTAACATCGCTAAAGAGGCCGGTGTGCTGCATGTAATAATTTTGTTATTACTGATCTGTTCCACAGAAACTACTCTGCAACCAATATGCGAGAAACCACACTTCGTCTCTTGCCATTTTCTTTCTCCCCGGTGCGTTCTCGGGGGAATGACGGCCCTATCTGTCAAACGGCGCCGTCATAAGGGGTTCATCCACACTTATCTGCTAGAAGGTACTAGTAGTCCTGCTTGTATCATTTATATGGAACGACGCAGAATAGTGTATGATTTCCTGACTCTTGATTACCCGCAATGACTCTCAGAGATCTCCAAATGGCGACTGGACTCAACAGCTTGACGTGCTTTCTGATTAGTCTTAGTATGTAATTAATGGGTACAAACTATTTACTTAAACTTCTTGAACAGCAGTAGTAGGCATAGATGAGCTTAATGCAACAAAGTATTCTCTACCAGACAACCTTTGGTAAGCATTTTTATTATTCTTGAAGATATCTAAAGGAATCCATGCCTATTTGTTCCCCAGAAGTAAGCTATTCTATTCTATTCTAAAAAAATAAACTACCAAACTATCAAAATCTAGAAATTTTAATTTAATGAAAAAGCCGTCGTATAACATAGACCTGCATTCTGAGTATTGCCGGGGAACCGTTCTATACTAATTTGGGCATTGTTCATGTTCATAGTAAAATAGGTGAATTTCTGGTAGGCGTATAAACACAAACCGTAATTAATTGGCACCTATCCACAGACCGACCTCGGCAAGCGTTGACATTATAAACTCGACTTTTTTTAAATTGCAATATCCACCTACACGGTTGGCCTTTTTTAAATGTCAAAAAGAGCTCGTTGATAATTATTAGGCACTTACGTATAGGTATAAAATTAAACCTGGAATAAAATTGGACATGAAATGATATTAATATTATTGTAAGATTTTTTTTTTGTAAATACTTAATGGTTTTTTTGGAATTCGGGGTTTGCCAAGCCACACTACTGTTGTGGTTTAGGAGGAAATACAACATCGCGTAAGATTTTTGTCCTATAGGTATAACTTTTTCTCAGTAAACAGCATGAGTACCTAATATAAATGCTTGAGGAACTTTAACAAGTACTGGATTTTTTTGTCTGTTTGTAATCGGCTTAATTTAAAAGAAACCTACACAATAAATGTTTTATACGTAAATGTTGACTAAGTTAGAAATCTTTCAAATCTAGTGTAAGAGGAAACCGACAAGTACTCGTAACAAAATACAATGAACTATTTGAAATGTGACATCATTGTTATTTGGTTACGGGCGTACAAAAGACAGTGAGATGTTCTCACTACGCTGGATACTTTTCCTCACACCAGTATTTGAAATGCTAATTCCTGTGTTATTTAATCAAATTTTGTTGCTGTAGTGACAGTTATTTAGCATCAAATATTGTAAAATAATACCAGGGCACTTCAAGCCCTTTGCGTTCTTGGATAACTGGCTTCCTTTTCACGAATTCCCCATAGCCCTTTAGTGTACCTACTGATGGCTTGCTTTGTTTTCAAAACAGGTACCTACTATTTCACAAGCACATAATAGGAACACATATTTGCATCCAACTTCCCCTTAAACCTTGTTAAGTAGCGACATGTACGATTCAGTGCAGTCAATTTATCAGTGTTTACCCAAGTGTATGCGCCTTAATTAATTAGCAAGGAGCACTGTAAATTGAGATGTTATACCACGTATGTGTTGCTCTCTCTATTCATATTACAGAAAACCGTGATTGTATTTTTTTCTTTGATATTCTTTTTTTTTTCCTCTGAAGCTTTTTACGTAAGTACATTTATGGTAGAGACAAATGAAAAAGAACAAATAGTTATCTCTAATAATAATAGTGCTTTTAATCCGCTTAAAATCCATCCTTTCAGTTTTAAGACACAAATATTAACGATTTTCTCCATGTAGAAAACATACATCTAGGCTAGATTACTTGAAATTATTGCCATGGTCTTGGATTCTGAAAGTCCATCTCGTATTGCCTAAAGCGGGAGATGTTATTTTATAATTTGATGAAAATGTTGCTTATTGCTGATAAAAAAGTGACTTATTTATTAAATCTCCATGCAATACAAAGGTACCGAGGCGTTCTTAATACCTCCGGTATTCACTGTGGTGGAGAGATAATATGGCAAGTGCATAAAAAGGAAAATCTGTAATATTATTTACATATTTTTCCTATAAAGTTTGAAATGTTATAATAACAAAGAGAGTTTGCAAAAACACAAAAAATCTAACCTTTCGAATTTTACAGTAACCGAAAAAACGAGTGACGCTGGCTTTAACTAATTCACCGGGTCAACAAAAAATCAACGAGGACGCGTCAAAAAGGTCGCAATATTGGAGTACCTACGTTGAAACTGCTTGATGAGAATTTTCAATGCAGCGAAAAAAATTCACGGCTATCGTGTGTGTATGTACTGTACATAGTGTAAATACATATAGACATACCTTATAGTTCCGTAAAAAAGACCAAATATTTTTGTGCAAAATATTTTTTTGGCGATGGAAAAGGCTAATCTCCCTTGCGCGATCATATCAGGAACGAAAATATCCACAGAAGAACCAAGGTTAACCGACATAGCCTGAAGAATCGTAAAACTTAAGTAGCAGTAGGCAGGGCACATTGCTCGCAGAACAGTGGCGACGAAAGGTTCTGGGGTGGCCACCGTGTACCAGAAGAAACAACATTGGAGGGTCTCCCATAAGGTGGATTGATGACCTGGTGAAAGTCTGGAGATGCAAAGGACTGGTCGTCGTGGCGACATTTGGGAGAAAACTATATCCTACAGTAGACATCTTTCGGTAAAACTGGTGATGATAATCTCTGATTTCACACTTTTTTTTAGTCTTGATATTTTGCTTTTGTATAAATAAAACTGCCGTTACCAAAAACTGATAGCTGAGTGAATAGTTAAAATGAACACACTTGCCTAAAAGTATCTAGGCAAGTGTGTTCATCGCTTACGACTAGGTAAGATAGAGGTTGAAAAACTTTATCTTCTTTGCTTCCTTTTAAATGAAAGTACATTGAGTATTTTTCATTTACCTTTTTAAATTTGATTATTTATTGCGGTTTTCATTGTCATGACAAATCATTTCATTGAAGTATCTATAGGAACTTTCTATCAAAAGAATATAAAATATAGGTCTCAGTGCTATATAAGATTGTTAACACCACAGCTTCGACTTGGTAGCAAAACCCGCAAGATACTGCAGCATTTAATATCTGAATCGTAGCCAAAGAAAATAACTGAATGCTCAAGATATTGCGTATATTTGCTCTTTACTCAAGACGCAATAATAATCTCTGAGGTTCATATCCAGTATTTAATATTCAGCTATATTGCTAGCCAGAGAGCGTACTTATGAAGTACGCAAGTCTCCAGATATTATTGCCCAGAAGTATTTGAGTATGGGAAGTCTAAGTGATGCTTCAGTGTAAGGGTCTTTGGCCGTTGGTGGACGGTATTATTATGTAGGAACCATTATTAAATTAGTACTGTAGAAATGTTTATTTTTAATATTTTTCTTTTATTTCAAACTTACTTCGCCTGCGTGAACGTAGGCTGCTAATTTTGAACAAAATATAAGTGCGTATCATCACTAATCGGTCGATAGACTGATGCGCGGTCGCAGCGCGGGTGTAGCGCTATAGTCGCGCGTTTTTTTATTTATATGAATTAAGTAACCAACGGCGTATATAAATAAGGGTGAGATCACAACCAACTGGTGTGGCACATTGCTAAATCTTCCGCAAACCACAACACTGGCAAGTGCATCGCGCCATGCGTAGTTCAAATGCCTCGCTCCACTACTGCGGCGGGATTGTTGCGGCGCGATGACGATGTGTCCTCAACGTTGCGTGAACCATATCTCGTAACCTCTGTATGCTAGCTAAAATGTAGGTAAATGGTGTTTTTTAAGTGGGAAATCATCTAATGCCTTGTCAGACTTTTACCCACTAAAGCCTCCTCTTTCTCTTGCTTTGCCTTGCGTTACAGGGTCCATAGCTGCAGTAGGCTTCGACCCTACTGGGTCCTTACGGTTTGGATATGGACAACTTGGGGCCCGGTCCATGCGATTACCGGATGGCGAACTACCCATTACTCACTGACCGCAAAGCAACGCCTATGGTGACTGGAAAATGGGGTGGGGTAAATAAGTTTATTAACTGAATCTGGCTCATCTTAACAGAGACTAGTCATTGACGTGGTAGGGCTATTGTTCTCATAAACACAGATGCACTCTGTCTATTTTAACTGAAATACTTAGAAAGTAGTTGAGTTAAAATACCATGAAGTACCGTGTTACCCCAGTTAATGGGTTGCGGAGGTTTGGTATGCAGCCGCTCCTCGTAAAATACTGGTATTCAGCTAAATCCAGCTTGACTTGAAGCCAACCCCAACATAGTTGGGAAAAAGCTAGGCAGATGATGATGACTTAGAAAGTAATTAGACGCGACCGGAGAGAGACCGAGTGCTAGACCAAAGGTTTCGTTATAGCACTAGTAACAGGAACCATTATTTAAAAAAAGGCTATTGAGTTCGCAGAAAGCTTGTAAAGTTACGTAATGGTATACAATTACGTAACTTATAACTCCACAAGTCATGTTCCTACCTATAATACATACCTATAGTTACTATATGTCATGTACGTACCAGGGGTTCAGAATTGTGTGAGCGGGGTACACAAACGTAGCTACTTAATAAAGCGATAAATCAGTAGATACAAGCACTTTCAAGTAACTGTTTAGTTCAAAATGATTTACGGTAACTTTACTTGTAAACTTAAGTTGAAGTTAGCTTACAAATTGACTTTACTTACAAGTTAAAGTTAGCGTAATTGTAACGAAACTTTGTAATGTAGGTGAACTAGCTTCTGCTAGCTGCTTTGCCTGTGTGAATGTAGGAAATGATTGTTCTGAAGATAAAAATCCTTGTGTTATCACAGGTCATCCTTAAGCCCCGGCCACCGTGATCCTAATCCTGATTTCTAGCTTTCGTGGGCGTAGGCTTGCGGACGACGAGCAATCGAATATTGCTCCATAATATGCCTGTCACTTAACGAGAAGACAAAGGTTATAAGATACGACGCACAGGACCTTTCGTTGTGGTAACACTTGGGGTAGGCCTATGTCAAACCGTGGACTCCTTTCGGCTGAAATGAGGATGATGTATACTTGTAAAGCTAATAATTTCCCATTCATCTTCTTCTTAGAGTGCCGTCCACTGATGGTGTCATTAGGTCCCTACGAGAACAAGCAACAGGGCACGTGGTTCAGGATGGAAGATGGGACATGGTCTATTGAGAGACGCCGCTTCCTGTTCATTGCAAACTATGTTTGCAATAACACGGTGACATAGATGAAGTGTGAGTTTATATGAATACCTAGTGTTGCGTAAAGACGAAATATCATAGTTTGTGTTATATACAGATGAACATAGAAATAACTAAGTACACATTACAATTACGATTTAACAGTTCAACAGTACTTCAACGCAGTCTCGGATCGTAATAAATCAATAACTAAATACTAACACACGATACTACTTCAACGATAAACTAGACGTTTATTAGTGTGTCGCCAGATACGAGTATATTGGAAATTAATAAATATCTCACTTCGGTTCCTTTGATGTACGCTTCTGTGATAATTAATAACTGCTTGTATTGAGATCCTTAGTTATTAAATGATAGATATAAATGAGGAGGTCTAAGATAAGTTATCTCTTGTCCTTGGGCTTAAGGACGACGAAAAAAACAATGGGTTGCTTGCCGTCCGACCGGTCGGTAATCGTCCGAACCGAGCTCAAACAGTTCATTAGGTATATTAGAATCAATTCATAGTGTTCCATGTGTGACTCAAAGGTTGACTGGTAGAAAATGCCTAAGGCATTAAATCCGCCTTTGTGTCTTTGGTGTGCATAAAGTGTGAAATAAATAAATAAAGAGATATCAGCATAACCGTAGGGGCTCAGCAGGGTCGAAGCCTACTGAAGCCAAAGGTTATTTTTGATATGGAAATCCAGAACCACCAATTGAACGCAATGAGCAAAGAAAGAACATATGTGTGGATTTAGTCAGTAAAAGTTTGACACGCCCTTCGCCCGCCGCATTTTTTTTAATCATCTAATCTCTAGATTAGATGATTAAAAAAAATCTCTTAAAGAGTATCGTGGAACTAGCAGTGTTAATATGTTTTCGAGGTCAGATTAGTAGTCGCTGCATATAAAATACTTGTTTTCCTCTATATCAGTTGAACTAAAAGTCGACCTTAATAGGATAGGAAACAGATAATTTTTAAATGTAGGAAAGAAATAGAAATAATAAGCATTCTGATAAAAATCACAAATCACATAAAATTTTAAAAAATATGTTGACTTTTAAGATAACTTATCTTGTTGTCAATCAGTCTTCACCTTTAATTAAAACTTTAATCTTTAAATTATGTACCACACAGTGTTAGACAAAAAGTCTAAAGTTGTTTATCAGTGTGTGAAGCCGAATAATTTATATCACGGTTAATTATCATAGCTAACTATTATTTAAAATTTAAATACAAACTATAACCTTAATGATTTTATTAAAACTATTTGGTCACACGGATTCGAAGTACAAGTATACCGAGAACTTAATAATTGTGCAGGCATTCTTACTATAGTAGCTTATTAAAATGAACGTGCCTACATGCGATTTATAATAAGTGTATTTTTTAAATATTATTATACTTTTTTTTTTGTACAAACTCTCCTATTTTAGTTTACTAATAGAAGTGAATAAGCTGAATATAAATAATTTACAGTGTGCAAATGTGTGTGTGATATAGTTGGATACTGATTGCAAATCAAAAATTAACTTTAAAAATGATCAGGTATGTGAGATTTGATTCATTTTAAATAGATACTTGTATAACACAAACATATTTTATATACCTACGCTATAGTTACGTTAAGTGACTTCGTTAATTTAAAGGCATTTTAGGTTCTGGTAGTGAGCGAACGATTTTTGCTCAAGCTCAAAATGGTAGATACGATCTTATGCACGCAAAAGTTTTCTAAAGAAATATCTTAACAGAAAATTTAAGTTTAAAATTACCACGACTATCAAGGTCTAAAATTCCAGAAATCCCAGACGTTGCTTATTATCTCAATAAATTTTATTATTGAGATAATAAGCAACGTCTGGGATGTAGGAATAAAGTAATGTTAATATAGAATAGAATAAATAATGACAATTATGTATTTTAAATGTATACATACCTATATCTACCTACTATATCTCCTTATATCTACTAACTTGTTTCCCGGGCTTATTTGTTTACCATTAAAATCCATTATATATTTTTATATTTCACTTGCTAATCCTAAAGTAAGTTGTAACTTATTAATTGAGTAATCATGAGTATTTTATCAATCCTATACGAAACCCACCAAAGATGTTGCTCCCTATTCATACCTAATATTATGAGCAAAACTAAAAAGTGAAAACGAAAAACGAATTCTGTGTGTTTGCGAAAAATACTTGAAATTAAAGCAGAATACAAAATTAAAGGAAGTGTATATGAGAGGTAGTGTGATGATGTAGGGGCACAATATTTAAGCAGAGTGTAAGCAGGGAAACCAGGATAACGTATACAATGAATTTTATTGTGTTATTCTGAGAACTGTTTATGATCAACTGACAACTATAAATATAAACAAACAATCCGTGGAACGGTTACTAGGTTTATATGAAATTGACATAGTTCTATCGATAGCCAGATAGGTACCACCTATTAAAATAGGTCCGTATATAATATCACATTAATTAACTATTTCAATACGCCCCCTTAATGCGCATATTAAATACAAACAGCAATACAAGAAAAAACACATACAAAAGAAAGTAATATCAAAGAACAATCATAACAAAATAAACAATTAACAAGCAATGCCTAAACCACGCATGCACGAATAGTGCTTTACTCTGGGCAAAGCTTTCGTTAATATGTCCGCGAGCATTGAGTCTGTCGATAAATACTTTAGCTCAATACACGTATTGTTCTTCAATACACTTCTAATAAAGTGGTACCTGATGTGAATGTGCTTACTCCGAGAATGAAACATTGGATCACCGGCAAGGCAAATCGCCCCCTGATTATCTACATGTAAAGATAATGGTGCAAACTTACATAGCCCAATCTCAGTAAGCAAGCTGTTCAGGTAAATTGCCTCCTTCATAGATGACGCCAAACTTATATACTCGGCTTCGCAGCTCGAAGTCGATACACATTTCTGCTTTTGTGACTTCCAAGACACGCATCCACCTCCTAACATAAAAACATAACCGGAATAAGAACGTCTATCTATCAAACATCCACCCCAGTCGGCATCTGAATAACCATGCAATGTTTTACCTGTTTTCGTAAACATAAGTCCGTGATTTCTCGTATGTTTTAGGTAGCGCAGTACACGTTTTGCTGCATTCCAGCACTGTTGATTAGGACAATCCAAGAATTGGCTCAATACTGCCACAGTATTCGTAATATCCAATTTTGTGCCCGTAGATAAATACATTAAACAACCGACTAACTCTCGATACGGATACTGCCCCGTATCACATTGTTCCGTAGGTTTCATAATCTTAGTTTTCGGATCCATGGGTGTAGAAATCGGATTACATCCACTTAATTCAAATTTATTTAACAAATCGTCAATATATTTTCGTTGTGACAATTTAATGCTCTTGTCACATCTGTCAAACTCTATGCCTAACATATACTTCGCAATGCCATAATCTTTCAATTCAAACTTCATGGCCAGTTCCCTTTTGAAAGTTTGTATACACTCACCTCTTTGCGATGCGACTAAAATGTCATCTACGTAAACTAGTACAAAGAGTTTCGTTTCTGAATCTACGGCCTTAAAATAAAGGCATGGCTCGTTTAAAGAGACTTGTAGCCCCATGGACTTCAGCTCCTCGTCCAGCCTGATGTTCCATTGACGACCTGACTGGCGTAAACCGTACAAAGATCTTTTCAGCAGGCACACCTTGCCCCCAGACTTCAGGTTGCATAACAACTTGCTGGCACGTTCATGTATAACTGAACCTGGCTGTTCTATCCGCATGAGGTCTTGCAGGCATTCTTCTAGGAGGTCTGGCACCTTCATATATATTTCCTCATCCAACAAACCGTTTAGGTAGGCCGTGTTTATGTCCAATTGATGAATCTCAAGGTCAAGTTCAACTGCAAGTGCAACTAGCAATCTTACTGTGTCAAGTCTAGCTACAGGCGCAAAGGTATCCTTATAGTCTATTCCATAAAGTTGACTAAAACCTCTTGCCACCAGCCTGGCCTTCTTCTTCTCAGTTTTATCCACATTTAACTTTGTCGTTAAAATATAACGGCAACCTACGACGTTCCGTCCCATAGGTTTGTTGACTATATCGAAGGTGTCATTCTTGATTAAACTCTTCACTTCTGAAAGTATTGCATCTTTCCATCCTTTTCTTTCATTACTGGATAAAGCTTCCTTTAAAGTAATTTCAACGACTCCGGCAAAATCCTGACAATCAACAAACTCTTCCGTTGATTCGACGCGTTCCTCCACGGGAATATCTGGCTCTACGTTAACCATATTGTATATTTTCCGTGGACGTCCGACGTGACCTCGTTCCAGTCGTGGTCGCCCTGGACCTCTCTTCATTGCCCTCCCCCCATCAGTATGAACATCATCCCGATGATGATCGTGCTGAAATGGTCCTACAGCAATATCTGGAACGTCCGTCAGTTGTGGTGCATCAAAGGATGTTTCTTGACCTTCATATCCTTCCACAGGTACAGAAATGCCTTCACCTTCCACCTCTGGAATTTTGTTATCTTGGATTCTGCTGGATTGGTTAGGATTGAATTTTATTTCCACCGTTGCTGGTTGGTCCGAAATATTTGCAGGCCCTTCTTGGTCAATCTTGAAGGGATCAAATCGTAAATTTAAATTTTCTTTTTCTTCACTCTTCAATTCTTGAAACTTCACATCTCTTGACATGATAACTTGTCGTTGCGCTGGTATCCATACTCTATAACCCTTTCGATCTCTAGGATAACCTACGAAGATTCCTTCGAAACTTCGTGGAGCAAACTTATCTTTAACGGGTGTCTTGTCCAACACGTGTACCTTAGACCCAAACTTTTGTAAGTAGTCTAATCTGACAGGTCGTTCAAACCATTTCTCAAACGGTATTTCACCTTCAAGACTTCTTGTTGGACAACGATTTCTTACGTGACATGCTGTCGCTACAGCATCAGCCCAGAAACCCGGAGATAATCCTGACGAGATGAGCATACACCTCGCCATTTCCACCAACGTCCTGTTCTTCCTCTCAGCAACAGCATTCTGTTGCGGGACGCCAGGAACTGTCAACATTCTTGCTATTCCTTCTTTCTTCAAAAAATCGTCGAAATCTCGATTACAGAATTCACCGCCGTTATCTGTATGAAGATATTTTATTTTATGTCCTAACAAATTCTCGACATGACTTTTGTATACTTTGAATGTCGTGAACACTTCACTTTTCTTGCTGAGAAAGTATACTTCACACCACCTAGTATGATCGTCAATAAAAGTGACGAAATATTTCGCGCCATTTATTGACGTATGTTGCATGGGTCCACAAACGTCAGAATGTATAATTCTTAACTTTTCATCGCATGGCCCATTTGAACTAGTAAACGGTAACATACACATTTTACCTTTCGCACAAATATCACAATTGTACAAGTCACTCACATCTGTCATCTTAACATTCATGCCAGATTTATTTAAAATTCGGACGAGATCCTTTGCATTTAAGTGTCCTAAACGTTCATGCCACATCCATACGTCAACCTTTTGCTCAGAAATGGCTGACACACTATCTAAATGTTCCTCAACGTAATATAAATTACCTCTACGATTCGCAACAAGTTTAGTGTTACCATAACTATCTTGAACACTAGCTATGTTATCCTTAAACGTAACGCTAAACCCCTGATCAGTAATTTTGCTTACTGAAATTAGGCTACATCGTAAATCCGGAACAAATAGAGTATTGGGCAATTGAACAATTGTTTTAGAACCATTATCACATGTAAGTAATCTGACTGTCCCCTTACCTTGTACGTTTGTGCTTGAATTCGTTGCTAAGTTTAGCTTACCGAACAAAGGCACAAGTGTTTTGTCGAATTTACTTGCATCATTGCACAAATGTGATGTACAGCCACTATCGATGATCCAATTTCCACTCCCGTTGCAAACAGCATTAACATCTGAAACACAATTAAATGTTACAAAATTGGAATCGATATCAGGTACTTCATAATCATTCGACACATACTTTACGGTATCACTACACTGTTCTTTGTTCTTCTTCGTACAATCAGAGGCTTTATGACCATACAGATGACATTTAAAACATTTGTATCTGAATTTCGAACTTGTCAGCTCAGTACCACTCTTTGGTTTAGAAGACTTCTTTCCCTTTACAAGAAATGCTCTATCTACACTTTCTTTTCGATTTCTGGAATGATCTTCTTCTAAAATCTTAATCTTGAGCGTATCTGGATCCGGCAATGAATCTCGAGATTCTATGGCACATCTAAAGTTGTCAAAGCTGGACGGCAGACTGTACAGGAGCATTATCGAGGTCAGATCATTATGCATTTCGATATCCATGTCAGCTAACTGGCTTTTCACATCGAAAAATCTCATAACATGTTCTCTTACATCACCACCTTCTTCCAATTTATGGAGCAACAGCTGTTTTAGTAATGTCGCCTTTTTTGCAGGTCCCTTCGACGCATGAATGTTCTGTAACTTTAACCATACGTCTCGCGAAGTCTTACATCCTCGTAGATGTCGTAATTCGCTCGGACTTATCGATAAAATGAGATCAGACTTAGCTTTCGAGTCTCCAATGTCCCACTTTACTGCTTCGGCTGGTTCTGCTGGGCGTGCGATACTTCCGTTCACGTATCCCCAGGCATCGTTCTTAACTAAAACGGCTTCCACTTGGATTTTCCAGGTCTCGTAGTTGCTCTGATGGAGTTGATCAATTTTGACAGAACTCATTTTCACTCCAATTTCTTCCTTTATCACGTTTAAATCTCTCCTGATTTATGCGTTCTGGGCCCATAACCACTGTAGGGGCACAATATTTAAGCAGAGTGTAAGCAGGGAAACCAGGATAACGTATACAATGAATTTTATTGTGTTATTCTGAGAACTGTTTATGATCAACTGACAACTATAAATATAAACAAACAATCCGTGGAACGGTTACTAGGTTTATATGAAATTGACATAGTTCTATCGATAGCCAGATAGGTACCACCTATTAAAATAGGTCCGTATATAATATCACATTAATTAACTATTTCAATAGATGATACCTATATCCTCACACGGATACCACTCATGATGCAATACTAAATCTAAGCAAGATAAATTATTTTCAATATCCTATCTGAAAATGTAAGCTTTAAGACGTCAACTTAAGCAAGCATGTAAACGCACGTTCAATTTTAAAGTACATAAGTAAATACTTACGCTCCACAAATTATTATGTCACTGAAAAAAAAAAGAAATACAAATATTGCAAAAGAATTTCGCTGTCTAAAAACGAATCAATGAAACCAGAAACATTAGCTTCCAAAATTAAAGCTATTTTGCAATGATGTTTAGTTTTTAGAAGTCAGAAACTTTTTATTCTTCTCTTTTAGAGTTTTTCCATAACAGTGAATAAATTCTACTATAAATAATATAATAATTATCGATAGGAACGATCACGATGCACATAATGAGTTAATTTTCACATTGGTGCTGGTAGCGTAATGAAGATAACCTTCAGTACATGCCGGCGGCGGCGTCATGTTATATTATGCAATGATGTAAACATTATTTAGAAATAAAATCGCAACAATCAATTGAAAAGCACAATACATTACGTTATCTGAAAATTTTACAAGAAAAATATGCCCGACATAACAAACTATATAAAGCAAACCTCATCCAAATTTGACCGGCAGTTTTAGGGGAAATCACAAATACCGGTGTAATACAGAACCTCCTTTTTTATTTTATAGTCAATTAAAAACTAAGTACATAACGTTTGAGCGCTCTGGGATCCTTTTGTTACATATATGCCACCTACGTGTTATGTAATGATGTCCAACAACAGAATAAGAATAGTAATGAATTGTTTTAATTTGTTTACAGCACGGATTTTTGCATACCTACAACAACGACAGGAGCAGCTCCTAACAATTTCTTGTCTTCAATACAGTTCTTCCTGACAGCACAATGCCTTATCCAGACCAAGGATTGGCCTCCTGAGACTGAATTAGAGGGTATGGCTCGCTGATTTTTTAATATTTCAATATCCGTAATATTTATTCTTTAACGTTCTTTTGATATATGAACAATAAGGAACATAATTCAATAGCATGATTGGATTTTTCTTTTCATTCAGTGTTAATTTCCTAATTGAAATTGTAGATTTGGAAGTTTTCGACTTTATAGTCGTGGGTGCTGGTACAGCTGGAAGTATAATGGCAAACAGACTCAGTGAAATCGAAAACTGGAGAGTTCTGCTACTTGAGGCAGGAGGAAACCCGCCTATTGAAAGTGAAGTAAGTTGCTTGATGTCTGAACTATATTCTTCATCTTCTTCTGGTTAGACCTTATCCCATTTATTAGGGGTCGGCCCTCGTCTTCATTTTCTACTGTGCACGGTTTTGTGCTATGTCGGAGTCGACTATATTATAATATTTTTTACAAAAATTAAAATTTTACGATCGTTTTTACTGTTATTGTGAACGTAAAAACTCTTTAAACATCGTAAAATAAACATGAATCTCAATGATGATATTATTTTTTCTTCCTTAGATACCGCGGTTTGCTCACAATGCACTTGGACCGAAGTTTGACTGGCAATATACAACAGTAAATAATGGGGTAACGAATCAAGCCCACAAATATGGAAAAGTACCATGGCCAAGAGGTAAAATGCTTGGAGGCAGTGGCAGCATGAACGTCATGGCTTATGCTCAAGGACACCCTCGTGATTATGAGTCCTGGTTTAACGAAGGAAATATTGAATGGCATCCAGATATAGTTAGAGAATATTTCAAGAAAGCCGAAAGTTTGCAAGATCCTATTCGTTTAAAGATTCCCGCAGTTTACAATCACTATGGTCATAATGGACCCCTTGTTGTTAGTGCTTTTAATGGCACAGATAATGATGTAGTATTAAATTTACTGTCTGCTTTTGATGAAATTGGTATCAGAAATGTTGATGATTTAAATACGGCTAACAGCTTAGGTTCTAGTAAATTTATGTCTACAGTTGACAATGGCAAAAGAGTGAGCTCAGCCACAGCCTACCTTAACCCTATAGCACGAAGCAGGCCAAATTTAAAAATAGTTAAAAATGCGTTTGTTAATAAAATTGTTTTGGATGGTACAAACGCGTGTGGTGTGGAAGTGGAACATAAAGGCAACAGGTTAACCTTGAAAGCTAAACGTGAAGTTATTCTCAGTGCAGGTGCTATAAATACCCCTAAGTTACTTATGTTATCTGGTATAGGTCCTAAAGAACATCTCACAGCAAAGAACCTTGAAACTGTAATCGATTCGCCTATGGTTGGACAGAATTTACATGATCACACAATGGTTCCTGTTTTACTATTTGCCGACCAACCAGAGGAACCCGATCAAGCAACAAAAAGCTTTGAATCTTTAAAATACCTGTATGATCGTCAAGGATACTTATCAGCTGAAAGTTATGATGATGTGACTGCATTTTATTCCACAAATTTTATTGCTGACTATCCCGATTTTCAATCCGTCATTTCACTCAGAAAGAAAAACGAAGAAAGTATAAAAACATTCGCTTCAGGTTACATCAAATCTGTAGAAAATTCAATATTGGAGCAAAGTGTAAACAAATCTTTATTTATAATGTGGCAAATTTTACTGCATCCATTTTCTAGAGGAAACATATCGTTGAATTCAAATAATCCATATGAAGATCCTCTTATATATTATGATAACTATAGTGATTCGAGAGATTTAGAACTTCAAGTAATTGGTTTAAAAATATTGGCAGATATCGTCAACACGACTTATTTTAAGTCTATTGGGGCAAACTTGGGTAGGATTAAGATGGCTGCGTGTGATGGTTATGAACTAGGGAGTACTGATTATTGGAGGTGCTATGCTGTAAATATGGCAACCACAATCTTTCATCCCGTTTCTACTGCTAAGATGGGTTGTGATATAAGCTGTTCAGTCGTCGACGGCCGCTTAAAGGTGCATGGCATTGATGGCCTTCGAGTTGTGGATGCCAGTGTGATGCCTACCATCACAAGCGGCAATACCAATGCTCCCACCATTATGATTGCTGAGAGAGCAGCTGATTTGATAAAACAGGATTATAGTAGGCTCGCGTTTGGTAACGAAAATTGTGACAATGTCCTAAAAGGTCATTTTTGAAAAAAATATTTATAGTTGTACCTTTTACATATTAAGCCTCACGATAGCATCTCCTGCGGGAACGTTCGAAAGAGTTATTGCCGTCCTGGAACGCAAGGGATAACTGAAGGAACAGATGATTTTAGTTCTTAAAAGTCCGACATGCTCTTTCACTCTAACTTAGATTTGGAGAAGTTATATGATGATACACATCAGGTGGGATTGCAGTCAAGCACTAGTTTATGGTATATACAAAAAAAAAGATACCACCAATCCTCAAAAAAAACGTGTTGCATTATTATTTGTAATTACTATTTTAAGGAAATTTATTTATTAAAACAAATATTTCGCACATTTTTTTCATTCAAACCAGTGATTCCTACTTCTAAATATTTTTAATTATTAATAACTTTATGTCCACATACTGAACCAGATTGCGAAGGACGAGCAATGGGTTGATCACCGTCAAGCCGTCTAGTAAACATCTAGCAACCGGTCTGATATCGATGACGCGCCCTACGCGCGCCTCAATAAGATGCCAGCAAAACCGTAGGGCAGGGCTGAAGCCTACTGGAACATTGGGTTGACTTTTGAAAGGGAAACCCATGGTCCTAGAATGCAAAGTGTAATTGAAGGGACATAGGTGTTGTTTTAGTTTGTAAAAGTCTGGCACTCTCTCCAGCTCCACTCTAGAAAGGGAGAAGTAATTAGATGATTTCCCAACGAAAACAAAAAACTGAACTAGAATGAGATTTAGGGCCTGTTTCACAATGTCCGAGTAGGCACTACTCACTGAATAAATTCAAAAATGTGACAGAATTCGTATGAAATTATCTGTCAAGTAAGATACTCGAAACTTAATCATAGGTGGTGAAACAGGCCCTTAGAATCATACAGTTGTTAAGTTAAAACATTTGGTTTAAGAAGTCAAAGAGACCACCCAAGTGAATGCCAAAAATAAATCGAACCACAAACCCAAAAATAACCAGTTCAAAATAAGCCGGATATACAACGAGAAAACGAGTAATAAAACAATTGTTTAGCGAAAAACAATACGGCTGAGACGAAATTAGGCAACACAGTTTTTCGAGGTCTCAACTTTAATTATTTCCGTCATTTTGTCACCGGATCCGTCGGCATTGGTGCGGCGACGGCAAAACAAACAATGTCAGTACATTTGCTTCGCATATATACAACTGTGGTAAAACAGGGCCGTATTTTACCAAGAAGACAGGAACTGTACCAAGGGAACGATTGTTTTTCCTTGTACTTTTTTTTTCTGTACTGCAGTCTTGGCTAGAAATAAATATAGGAACAGATTCCCTTGAGCGCTGTAAGAGGAGACTAAGGAATTAAATCATGATGATGAGTAGCATAGCAACACTTTAGATGCCACAGGTTTCTTGAATGATAAAATAGAGCGTAAGATGTCTTGTGGGAAAGAAGTGAGTAAGATTGATTGATGTCTATGGGGAGTCCTGGGTTCAGTAAGATAAATTGCAGGTTAATATGACGATTTTATCGATGTTAGAGTTATCAATGACGATATTTTTCAGGATCTAAGCTCAATTTTTGTAGTATAGCTGAATGAAATTTACACTGTTTTAATTTTTAGAATTTCGACTAATATTTTATTAGGTAAATCTAAATTTATTTAAATTTTCGTGTCACAGTGTTTGCAATTGAACTTCTTCGAAACGGTTTGAACAATAATTCTCATGAAATTTTGTGTGTATATCCCGTTAGTATATCATGTTCATATTATTTTCCTATCTCCAACTCCAATTATTATTTTTCAGATAATTTAACATTCATCAATGTAACATTCACTGGCGCTGACTCAGCATATGATGTGTAGTTAAAATAATTATAATAAATAAGTCACTATGTGGTCCTTTTTCTTATTGGAATAAACATTTATACTCGTATAAAAATAGTAACACGATTTTGTAGAATAAGGTTAAACAAGGAACTGTATTTTACTTACAAGGCGACAAGTGCCAAGGGACAGATAGTGTTTTGTTTCTTGAATCTTTTACTCTCTTGTGGAGCAGATAACTTTATTGCGTAAAAGGTAAAACATTTACGAGTTGTGGTTTTAAAATGTGATAGTGATTTTGATTTCAATTGAATTTATCTTCGTTAGGCGAACTATCATTTATAATTAGGAATTAAGTGGGCTAAGCAGTCATATTTTATCTTGTGATTAAAAGTTTTTGGACCGTTCAAAACTCAGTCTTAAGTTCACTGTATAATATTACAAACAAAAACATTTACAACGTTTCTTAGACTAATTCGTTCACTCCACGATTTAAGGTAAGAAACAGAATTTGTGGTGTCCATTGAGTTAAAGACCATCAGGAAATAGACCAACTCAGTGCGGCTTCTACTCCTTCTTTGCTTGCTGTATACATATATTAGTTCATGAATCTCCGTCCGGTCCTATGAGACCGCGCTGTTATTGTTTTACTATTGTGTCTCGTTTTGTGGGTATGTGATAGGTTAAATAGAGGTCTAAACCTACGTTTAATTTTGGGGAGTTATGATTCTTGTGAAAGTTTGCTTAGGTAAGACGTTAAGCTCAGCTACAGCCTGAGTCTCGAGCTAGAATGCAGGCAATGTAATAATTCTAACATAAATTTCCCGAGACTAAAGGCTTAGATAATCTCTAAGGTGCTAATTTAATTTGTCTAAAAACGCTATACTAACACAAGCTACTACAAGCTATACTAACGTGGACAAATTATTTAATTTCACTTTACAGTTAAAAAAAAATGATGCAACAAATAATTTTAATGGTATAAGACTCATTCACTCTTAGTTTTCCGTTGTCTTGGTTTTCAGTTCAATACATTTATTATCTTCACTGCAATCTCATGATCTTAAAAACTTCCTATTCCTATCATCTTCTCATATCCTGAGATCCAAAATCATACTTAATCTCAGCCACTTGCGGCTCTGTCTACCTAAAATCGTGTATGCAATTTCCGACGCTATTTCTACACCGCAGCGACGACATTAGCGTGTACAACTTTGACAGGCGCTAACGAAATGTGCGGGCAGCCATGCATGCGACATCGCCAGGGGAAATATGCTTGTTGATTCGAACAAAGAGTGAGACTTCATGATGAGCAGTCCGCATGCCGTGTTCGTTTACCAAAACCATGTGAACGGCATGAAATTTAGCCACTTTTGTATATTCTCATTTCAGGAAAGGCTTCGTACTGACCTTTTTTAAACCCTGAGAGGACCGAAGGCAATTTCATATTTTACTTTTTCCAGCAAAACTTATTTGGAGCCTAATAACGCTTTTATTTTTAGCTCCCGCAGGTGTATTACGAGGAATACATAGTAGAGTATAATTGGGTAACCGGCAAAGCCAAAATAACAGTGTACACTGTACAGTATTATGTCACAGTTGCTTTCTGTCTTAATAACGTCAGTTTACACAAAAATAACACGAAACAAAAGCTCGATAGCTCAGTTTCTGGTTTATTTTATTTGCTTTTACATTAAGGCGTGTTGGTTTCACCAGTAATTACTTAAAAATGGTGTTGTCTGTTACCACTACTATGAAGTTTAATCGAGATTAGGTTTAATCTTGTCGTAGAATGGATCAAGACTTGCGCGAAGACGAAAGTTCTGTTGTAAAATTTAAAAATTCTTAATTTTAAAGTTTTCTAACAGAATTTTCATCTTATTACCTTCTGTTTCCAAAAGCTTCTTAAACAAATGGCCTTAGGAAGAGAAAAACAACAAAATTTCCTTAGTTCGACGTGGTGTACCTACATTGCAATTTTCATAAATCTGTTCAGAAAGCCAAGCCAATTTAGGAGACTGTCAATACCAAGACATTGAACATGTAATTTAAATTCAATCAACTTCCTTATAGCTTGAAAGACGTTCAGGAAATTCAGTTTCATAGTGTTATCAACGTAAACTTTTTTACGTGGCATATCATAAATTGCCTTCTCTTTCTCTGGAGCGAGAAGGAGTGTTAGACTATTACTGACTTAACGTCATCTGTGTTCCTTCAGTAGCTTTCAAATAATCCCGCAGCCCTAGCAATATTGATAGCTAAGACATAAATCACCGTGAAAGGTCATAAATATAGATTACAATACACGTGAGCGGTTGATGATGATCGTTCTATATAAATATTAAAGAATACTATATAAATATTCAGAGATAAAAATTGGTAACCGTAAAATGAAAAATAAATATCATTATGTTCAAACCGTTTTCTCAGTTTTTGTTACGATATGATATTAAATAATAATTATACCGTGTATCAATCATCGACGATCAAAAAAAGAATACCATGGATCCAGTGCATGATTCTGGACCCTACGGTGGTGGAATTTTTCATCGGTTTTTTCCTACAGAGCCAGATGAGTAATTTTTTAGGCAAGCGTCCTCTACCGTCGATCATTACATCACTTACCATCAGAGATTTAGTGATTATGCACAAGCCGATAATAATAATAATAAAACAATATAATTATAAACTGAGAATCTTCTTTTGTTATGCTTGATTTTCCACACGATATAATTAAAAAAAAGAGAAGAACCCAACCTTTTGTATTCAGTAGTTTTACCAAAACGATACAATGTAGCCACAGATATATTATTGTTAAATCCTAACATAATTTGTTGTTATTATTATTATTCATCTTAAGGCACATTTTGTACTATATTTTATTCTGTTTGCAACTGTCGATTCTATACATTTTTGACTTTTCGGCAATTTAACGCAAAAGACATTTTGTTTGGAAGTACTTTACTTTAGTGTTAATCCATTTGGGTTTCGTTAAAGTTCCGTTTTATTGTGTTTACAGGAAGACGATATTTTTCAACACTCTTTTTCCTGGTTTAGTGTTGGAAAAAATCTTAAGTAACTAAATACCTTTTTGTAATAAATACGAACAACTTCCAAACAACATTCAGTCAAGTTGAAAACCTGCTAAGCCTTTTTTTAAGTTGGTTAACGAAGAACAAAGTAGGTAACATGAACCTTCTTGACAGTCTAAACTCGAAAAAAATTAATTAAAAGAATATAACAAAGGCTCGTAGTAGTGGCAAGTGTCGGTTTTCTCTTAATTATAAGGAAAGGAAGGGTCCGTGTCGCCATAAATCAGGTTTCGTGACGAAAATGTTTCTTCCAAATTATATACTAAACCACTACCCAAATCATGGATAAATGTAAACATTAGCAAATTAATTTTCTGGCTTTATATAAATCAATTAGAACTTCTGTAGACAAATTAAATAATGGCAAGTTATACCTACTACTGCGTGTAGTTGTATTTTCCTAGGTATCCAGTTCATAATTCCTTGATATCAAAAAAGTTAGTTATTTATAAAAAATCCTATAAAATATGTTTAGTTAAGGGTAATTCCTATATATTGTAGAATTTTAAGCTTCATGTAATTGCACTTTGTTGGTATTGTATCAACATGTAACATATTTTGTTATTACAGTACTATGTAGTCTGTATACAAAGTTAGAAAAAAACTATGTTTACATAATTTAGATATGAAAATAACTTTAATAAGTTACCCACCCTTAGGCATCAAAGTACTCCTCCTCATCGCTGTCATCTGAGCGCAACGAAACCGTGCCTAAATGACAGATTTTTTTTAGATGGATCCTTGTTTCGACATGCAGTATATGAAGAAAAATTTGGATACACGTAAAAAATAGACTAGGCACCAGTTGATAAATGACAAAAAAATCTTTTTCGCACCTCGTGCGCATATTGATAAATTACATAGCGACGTCACCGAATTTCTAGTGTGTCCCAAATACACCGCTGGTGTGAAACCTGTGCAAGATTTATTGGTTATATTTGTAGGTAGGTACCTCAGGGTGCTACAGTCAAAATTAAAAAGACAAGAAGGTAGCTTTGAGGGAGGTTACGTACCAGGCGATCAGAATACGTTGGTAGTAGAACCGAAATGCCGAACAGCGCCCGAATTCGAGACATCCGATAGATTTATGCTTCCCTGCTAGTTGTCCATGACAAATGGAGGTGCCCATCGCCGTGTCTGCTATTACGGACATTTTGAATTTATTGGAATAGATATGGGGATGGAGATGGTGGTGAATACAAATATTTGTATCTACATAGGCAAGATTTTTCCTCCAAGCTTCTTTTGAGAAAGTTTTTTGATGTCCATGCCGCAAGATTAAAGTTTCTGCAAGCGACTTGTTTATACTATTTTCCTTGAAACTCTCGAGTAGATTTTCGCAATACAACAAAAATGTAACAATATTTTTTCAAAATGAATATTATTTCTGCCACTAATCTGTTTAGGGCAAAGTTCGGGAGTATCCTGGACTGGATTCAGGCGGAAAAAACGCTCGAGTGTTACAATTGTGTGAATCACCGGGAGGAGACGTTGCAACATACGGTGTGGGTGTGCCCCACTTGGGCAGATCATTTAAATAATCTCTAATATAATCAAACTAGTAGGAATTTCCTTGCGCGATCACATCAGAAATGTAATAAGAATCGCCAAACTTAAGTGGCAGTGGGCAGGGCACATTGCTCATAGAACAAATGGTCGATGGGGGCGGAAGGTTCTAGAATGGCAGCCACGTACCGGAAGACGCAGCGTTGGAAGGCCTCCCACAAGGTGGACCGACGACCTGGCGAGGGTCGCGGGAATCCGATGGATGCGAGACGCATAGGACCGGTCGCTGTGGTGACGCTTGGGGGAGGCATATGTCCAGCAGTGGATGTCCTTCGGTTAAGATAATGTTGATGAATCCAAGTAATTTACAAAAAACCAAAACAATAACTATTTTAATTCAAAAATCAAAACAACAAAAACAATTTGCCGCTTCATAAGCATAAAACTAACAAGTGCACACACAAAAGCTCGTACAAAAACATTTTGCGCGAACAAAGTCACGTAATAACCCAGAAGCTATGAGGCATGAACTATTGACATGAGAAAATGAACAACTCCAAACTGACTTCGGCACGATGCCAAATTTTAATGACGACCGACGCCTCCCGCGGTCGGAAATTATTTGCAAATAAAATGTTAGCCTTGACTCTGCTATACAAACTTAATTTACCGTCGCCACTCTCTTACTGACAACCCTAAGTCTCAAATAGTCCTTATCCTTCAAAAATAAGGATCAAAATACTACAGCTTTTATATCTCTTAGGGTTGTCACTGTAAATAAAGTCTTGTATCTTGGCACCAATCTAAAAATCGATCAAATATTACGTTCAGATGATTGTACAGTACACCATTAAGTAAACGTAATAACAATTTTCATTATAGATGTACAGAACGGGCTCCGTTTGTCCTTAGAGACCTTTCGGTGTTCGTAAATGTCTTGTATTTCAACGCAACGACCTATAAAACGAATTTTGTGAACTGATAAAAATAATGAAACAATTTTTCATATTTTATGGGTTAACCACAGTTTAAAGCTGGCGCTGTCATACTAATATTATAATGGCGAAAGTTTATATGTAAGTATGCGTACATAGTAATACACATATAATATGGAGATTTACATATGTACACAGACACACACATGTACATAATTATATGTATCGACCTGCAAAATTTGCTCTTCTAGAGAGGAGGCCTAAGTCCCTGTGGGAACATTATAAGGTTGATTATACTATTACATTTACCTATAGTCGAATATATGTATGTATGTGTGAGTATATTTGTTACACCTTCACCCTCAAAGGGCTGATCAAATTTGGATGAAATCTGTCACATAGCACTTGAGATGCTTTTTTTACTGGAAGTGGTTTTTCTTGATGTAGTTATCAACTTTCACGCTGAGAAAACCACTGGCAGAAGCTAGTCAGTTTATAAAATCTTTTGTAAAGTTTATTGTTTTTTTGCAGCTTTATATTAGAAAATTCCAATACCTAGTAACCTTAGAACAAAATTACGTTTCTTCCGACTTCTATATTTAGCGACACCTTACTTTGCTACCTCTAAGAAAGTGAACTACCAATGCACCAAGCGACACTGAACAGTCAACTCTATTTCCGAATTCATTGCGCGTTTGTATCGTGACATCAAATATTGAAGCCAAGAAAAAACTGCAATGGATTGAAGATTTATTAAAAATGTCGCGTATAGTTGGGTTCGAGTGGAATCTGTAAACGGATTCGGTGACTTGCGAAATAGGAACATACAATTTATTCGTTTACACTTTGGTACGTGCAGCGCCTCCGTGATGGCGGGCCACCCAGTATTCCCACGTTATTAAAATTGATCGCTCAATGGGATTGTTAGAAGTCAATAAAGTAGAGTACATGAAGAAATATGGGAGAAAGTATTGTGAGTATTTCCTTTTGATGTTCTTTCAGTAGTTGGACAAAATGTTTTTATAACAAGCCGAGTGATTTCTGAGCTGTCATTTGGAGATCTTTGGCAGTCGTTACGGATAGTCAGAAGCCAGTAAATCTGACTCCAGTCTTGCCATGGAGTACCGTGTTACCCCAGTTAATGGGTTGTGGAGGTCTGGTAGGCAGCCGCTCCTCGTAAAATACTGGTATTCAGCTAAATCCAGCTTGACTGGAAGCCGACCCCAATATAGTTGGGAAAAGGCTAGGCAGATGAGTGATTTCTGAGAATGGCTCGAGCCACGCCAGCCGTTCTGGGTGGCATACAATAAAGTTAGGTTCATAATTTATGTGTTGGTATACAGTTTTGAATGTAAGTATAGACTTAATAAAATGTACAGACGTTTTATTCAAAATTGTGTCTGAACACAATGTGTCTGTTCAAAAGCCAAGAAGTAACTTTCTCAAGTTTATGCCTTTTTGAAATTGTTATTTCAAAGATACGTACACATCGCTTACATCGAAGAATTAGAACAATTTGCTTGCTGCGGTCTTTATTATTCTTTGCGGATTATAATTTAGATGACTTCAAGGCTAGAGTGAATAGGCGTTAAATAAACTTATACGCTTCACCATCAACGATTGCATCACTGTTTAGTGGATGCCTTTTAACCACCTAAAATTATAATTGGACGGATAGACCGCAGCAGGCAAATTATTCTTCGATATAAGCGGTATAAATGACGAGGCGAAACGCTTTGTCTGGACCGTAGAGGTGTTAAAGCGTAAGGGTGGATACTCGCCGTACGTCGGGATGTCCGATAGTACAAAGGTGGTGGCGGAATCAAGTCATGCAATTCCCGTGCGCACTCTACAAAATGTATTCTGTAAAAAGACCAAAACAAAGAGGCTTTTTTTTGGTGGGGAATCATCAAAATGACTTCTCCCACTCTGGGTGGAGCAGGAGTAAAAGTCTGATACATCCGTATCAGACTTTTACTGACTAAAACCCACTCTTGTTCCTTACTTGCCCTAATTCCGGGATCCCGGGGATCTCGAATAAAAAGGCTAGCTAACCAAAATTTTGTAACAGAGTTTTAAGGTGCATTTGTTGCACTTAAGTTTTTATTAAACGATTTTTCTTTTCTTTGCCTTACATATTTATTCTTTTGACATTTAAATAAGGAAAATATGCAGAAAAGCCTTTCATAGTATGTAAATAAGGAGATAGTCAAGTGGCCTTTTGCTATTAAATCAGATAAAATGAGAAACATGTAGCGGCAAATTGGTGTTCACTTCCGAGAACCGACGATGTAATTACTAGGAAACATTATAAAATATTTTTATATACACTGAAGCTGCTAGTAAATTCCAGGTAACGTTTCCCTAAGGGGTTTTCAATTAAGCAATTCTCGGTAAAACGAGTAGTTTAACTACTGGAATCTTTAGGATTCCAGTAGTTTTATTTTTTTAACGTGCTGGCAAAAGACAAGATTTTCCAAGTCCGGTAAAACTCTGAATTAATTGCTGATGGAATTGCTTACGGAATCAGGTAGGTATAAGTTATATTTCTATGATAGTATAATTAATATAAAAGTTGAAGTGTTACATAAACTTTGGTGACGCTTTCCTTTCAAATGTTACTCAGGAGAAAATTTTAACATTTACCGATTGAATCTTATGAGTAGGTAAAGTCTAAAATTAGTCATTATGACAGGATAGTGATAATTATTAATTTTAGACTATGTGCATATGTGACTATGTGCATGTGATCTATGTACATATGTAAATAAATAATTAGCCTTATAATATTTCCACTACTGGGACTGAAGCCTCCTCACCAGTAGAGGTTTCTAGGACATGCCGGTTTCCTCACGATGTTTTCTTTCACCTTCCTCAGAGCAGTTCAAAGTTCATTGGATACACCGAAAAAGCCGTTTATAGAAAAAAAAATTAGCCTACGACGTAAATATAGAAAAACATAAAAAGTGAAAATAAATAACTTTTTTTAGATGGGAAGTCGTCAGGATGATTTTTAATTACTATACTCGTACTACGAGTAAGTAGGTACTCATGTCGTAGATTATTTTTCTTATTTATAATGTATCTTTTTTAAAATAATTATTTTATTCTGTTTTTGATCTTATTGTGATTATTACTTTAGTTTTTTAGGTGCTTAGTTTTATAATTTCATTGCGCTTTTGTATATTGTCTGTTCATGTTTTGACTATCAGAGCGGGCGAATTTATTTACCGAATGGCCAAGTATGATTATGTGCATGATATTTCCTCATACTTGAATAGAACAATAGGATGTCAGTTTGTTATTTTTTCCTACAGGAAATCCCACATCGGGAACTAGAGTCATTATGCAATAAGCGTGCACGTGTTTCTGCTAGAATTGGACTGTCCCATTAAAGTTGTGCCACTGAATACCAGACTGAGATTTTTGCATTTTAATGGGACCATAAAAACGTGACCCCTTTTACTGCAAAATGGAAAGTACTTAAAAACAAAAAACAACAAAACACTTTAAAAAAAAACTCAGTCACCCAACTGTAACTCGGTCAATCAAGTGATAAACAATTATGGGCTGTAAACCGAATCACATAATGGTTAAAACCGCATACACAACCTTTGTTTTCAACTGGATATTTTGAGAACACGCAAACGATACCTATTAACGTTCTTAAACCAACAGTATAACTTTTAATAGGCAACATAAGACGAAATGAAAGCTGAGGCAAACAAAATTCTCCTTGGTACTACGAGCAACGTTCGAAGCCATACAAATATATTTTATGAGCTCTCAAACGTGAACAGTCTTTTAATAGCCGAGGCCTGGAATGGAAAGTAGGACTTAATTGACTTTGAATATGTTATTTTTTCTGACTTCACTCATGTATGGCTCATTATTCGGTATTTCATATTTCTGAAATACGAGTACAAGTAAAAAGCCTAGCTTAGGCTTCAGTCTACCACAGTATGAATACCATTGTAATAATTGTTATAGTATATATAAGTGTTATGATATTGAAGTAAATAAATACATAATCATTATTATATACAAGTCTTTCTCAAACTGTTCGCTGTCACGGACCACTTTAGGAAATTCCGCGTATCTGTTTCAAAGAATATAGTAGGGAAATAAATCAGGGCAGAATGATTTTAATTAATAACAGATACCAAAAATTGGGGGAGGCCTATGTCCAGCTGTGGACGTCTTTCGGCTGAGATGATGATGATGATGATGACCAACAATTAGGCAGCGGTGACGTGGCGTCGTGGCAAAATAGCAGATTCGAGTAGGTATAGTTCCCAACACTTCGCGCTGCTCCGTAATAACCGGTAAGAGTGGCGAGACAAACGATGATTTGGTTTACTGCAAAATTCTCTTATCAATGTAAATTGAGCCGCTGTAGACTCCTAGTAATAATACACCTATAACAGATCTTCAAGGGGTTCGTGGATCCCACTCTAAGAACCCCTGATACACAACGACGACGTGTAAGTGCGTTTTCAAGTAAATTGATCTGCAGATTAGAACAATACATAAGAAACACCCTTGGGTAATTGTGGTGGTGTATTTTTTTCTTTATTGCTTTTAAATTTTAATGACATACTGAAGGAAAAAAACCTTCTTTCCTTACTTTTACTTTTCTTTTTCCTTAGCTAAATCAGAATAATCTATTATGTAAAAGTCTAATTCGTCACGCTATCATCAGATATTCGGTTTGCAGTCAATGATTATCATAATCCAATTCTGTTACAACATGCGTCAGATAGGCACTGTCTAGTTTCTTCTGTAATTTGTGTTCTGATACGAAGTATAAGTACTGTTCCATATACGGTCTGTATTTTTGAGTTGGAGAATACTCCATTCCATTGCTCTTTCCATTTTAATTAATTAAATAATTACTACTACAGCTGTGTTAAAAAATTAGTATTTTTTAAAATTTATAACATCAGTGATGTTATAAATTGAAAATGGAAGCAAAATCGCATTTCGCCTGTTACAAGTAAAGGTGTTATGAAACGAATGAGCAGAGATAAACTTTTCTACTTCTATCATCTATTTTTTAACCAAGAATAATATATTATTTTGTATTCAATTGATTCATTGCAACCGACTAATTATGCTGACAACACTGGAACGCATTTGTCATTAACTGTAGTAAAGCTGTCGATGTCATAATAGTGGCGACAGTTCAATTGGCAACCGCTGAGATCGGATGCACAATTGGTTTCTTGCATTATTGCAGCGTGCAGCTACAAGAAATGTGTAATGTAATATTTACCTACTCAGGGTCGAAGCCTCTGGAGCCATAGGTTTGCTTTTGAAAGAAAAATTCGGGACCCTGGAATAAAGGCAAAGAAAGAACAGTGGGTTTTAGTCAAATCTGGCAGACCCCGCTTCGCCCGAGAGCTAGAGAAGTCATTCTGATGATTTCGCACTTAAAAAAAACATAATTTAAAAGAGTGTCGATGAATTTTTTTGCACATCCGTCTTCATAGACAAGTACCTACTCTTTAAAATATTCAATTAACAACATTTTTCCAACTATAATATATAATCATTTTACAGTAAAGTGAGCTGTGTTATTACAATATTATAGCCAATAACTTTCAGCCACTACATGAGTGTTTGGCTGAAAAGTTTTCGGGTCCACAAAACCGAGACAAAACCGACAGTAAACTGTTGTTAAAAATTCATGTTTACTTTGTCTGGCGCGGTTACAATAAACAGTGGATGAATTTTCCAACCAATATAAAACTACCCGTATTTTGTTCTTGTATCTGTTGTCTGTAAGAGATAAATGGGAATAATCATGTATCATCATCATCTGCTTAGCTTTTTTCCCAAATATATTGGGGTCGGCTTCCAGTCAAGCCGGATTTAGCTGAATACCAGTATTTTATGAGGAGCGGCTGCCTACCAGACCTCCTCAACCCATTAACTGGGGTAACACGGTACTTCATGGCAAGACTGGAGTCAGATTTACTGGCTACTGACTATCCGTAACGACTGCCAAAGATCTACAAATGACAGCCGGGTTCCGAGGCACGAGTAAACTCGGTACTTTAAGATGGTCACCTATCCACAGATCAACATTGGCAAGCGTTGCTTGACCTTGAAGATCGACCTGTGCGGCTGTTATTATCTAGCCACGAGCTCCTCCTTGCACTAATCATGTATGACAGCATGATTATTAAGTCTGTAACTGTTTTATTATTAACTACCTTCGGCCAGGTCATTGGTCCGCTTTATGGGATTAAGTTATGCAATTCCGACGCACGTTCCCCGAAAAGCAATCAATAGAAAACGCCTAGCAATTCAACGTCAATGCTTTAGAGCTTCGGCTCGATCACTACATCAATTGCTATCCTCTTGGCTCGTTTATCAACAGACTCAAGCGCATCAAGCTGGTATATGGTTGGGATTGATCTGGTAACATTTATAATCGCTGTGATTCTATTAGCGATTAGTCCAGTCAAAATAGACTAAATTATGGTTCTAGTTTGCATTAATTCCCAACAAGCTGGATTTTTGTGCAGGCCTTGAGTACGTCATTACAAATGATATGTCAAAAGTCCCCATCGATCCCGCTTGTGCGTTGTTTTTTATTCGAGGTCAAAGGTCACAAATTTGCGTTTTTTGCGTATATCTCTGAAAATACGAGAGCTATCGAAAAATGGTTCAGACAAAGTTTGTAGGTCGTAGAATTGTCTACAAAAAATATCTTAACACTTTAAAACGCAAATTTGTGACCTTTGACCTCGAATAAAAAACAACGCACAAGCGGGATCGATGGGGACTTTTGACATATCATTTGTAATGACGTACTCAAGGCCTGCACAAAAATCCAGCTTGTTGGGAATTAATGCAAACTTGAATGTCTATTTTGACTGGCCTAGATAATGAGTGTCAAATTAAAATGTCAGATAGTCAATCTCAATCAAATATTTGGTTATACATGATCCACTTTAAACCAGTCTACGTCAGAGCTACGAGCACTGTCCGCCCACGACAGACTTTTTGTAGGCCCGATAATCGCTCCGATAATCGTCACAAATTATAATCCTATAGTATATTCTGTCCGACTTTTTGTAGGCCGTGTGCGTTGCTATCAGTGTGTTCTATTTTTCACCTACAAAAAATCGTTCACCGATTATCGGTCGCGGGCGGACAGCGTTATCGTGGCCCTAGAACGCATTAGGCAACTAAAGGTACACAGGTGGGCCAGTTGAAGTCTAACACTTCCTCTCGCTGCATCCAGAGCCCTCCAGCTCTCTCTAATTACTAATAATAATACTCTTTTTTTCAGGAGAAGTGGTACGCCAAAATTTAAAAAAAAATGTACGAGTTAAAAAAAGTATTTCATCAAACTGGTTTCAAACTCAAACCAGAGCCAATTTGTGGCCAGAAAAAAAAAGATTCTGTCCCATATAAAACCGACTCCATGTTTTAACAAAAATATGTGACTGCAATACGTTTTGAAGTTATGACAGAGTTTAACTTACAAACTGCTCGTTTTACGAGTACAGCCATACTTACACGATTTTTATTTTTGCCAATAAAATGTTACAAATCAAATATTTTCGATGCGTTCGTTCAACCGCTGTTTTTATAGCCACTATGATTTACATGCAACTATAAAAAAGGAAAATAACAAACGAAAATACACGCTGCTATTACCTATTTACTTATAATATTTTTAATTTAGGAATACTTAAATAAGAAGTTACACTAATATTCTACCGGGCCCTGGTTCAGGCCATGGTCCGGAGCGAGGAGGGTTGGCATGCGGTCGCCTCCTTCTGCGAAGCAGTGATGCTCGTGAAGGAGGCTGCTGACCGCGAGCGCGTGAGGGAACGGTCCTCACGCCGCCGCCGCCGAGATCCCGATCCCGATTTCCGACCACCGTAGGCGCGGGTTCGCGGACGGCGAGCACTGGGTAGCTCGCTGTCCGGCAGTCTGGAAATAATCTGGACCGAGCCCAGTCGTCAACGGCGCGTTCTGTTCCACGCGCGCCTCAAGGAGATGTCAGCAAACTGTAGGGGCCCGGTAGGGCCGAAGCCTCTGGGGGGAACATGTGGTATTCCTAACGGTTGATACCGAGTCCCCCCCAGAACGAAGGCAACGAAGGAACGGGGTAGGGGTTTAGTCAGTAAGAGTCTGACACGCCCTCCCGCTCCGCCCAAGAGCGGGGGAAGTCATTCTGATGATTCCCCTACCAGAAAAAAAAAAAAAAACACTAATATTCTAAAGGAGAAGTTTTGTATTTACTCGTATGTTTGGGTGTGTGTGTATATTTGGTTACTTCTCCATGCTTAATTGGCTGCAGAGCGCAAAAGGTACATGAAGGACACAGGTGTGGTTTAGTCAGCAAAAGTCTGACATACCCTCCGAGTCCGCCCAGAGCCGGAGATGGCATTTGATGATGTCTAACCGCAAATAAAAACTAGATTTTCTGGCTTCGCGAGGTATAAAAATTCCTGATCATTATATTTTCGACTTGACATTCTCGATTATCCATGCTGCATATGCTGACGGCACCCGCAGCCTTCCACTGAGGGCCAAATAGCACCTGAAACTTGAACATGTAACACGTATACTAATTTGTAATCTTAATATATATAAATCTCGTGTCACAATGTTTGTCCTCAATGGACTCCTAAACCACTTAACCGATTATAATAAAATTCGCACACCATGTGCAGTTCGATCCAACTTGAGAGATAGGATAGTTTAAATCTAAAAAAAAAAAGTTAGGTAAAGTAGGGTAGTGTCGGGTAGTGTAGGGTAGTGTAGGGTAGTGTAGGGTAGTGTAGGGTAGTGTAGGGTAGTGTAGGGTAGTGTAGGGTAGTGTAGGGTAGTGTAGGGTAGTGTAGGGTAGTGTAGGGTAGTGTAGGGTAGTGTAGGGTAGTGTAGGGTAGTGTAGGGTAGTGTAGGGTAGTGTAGGGTAGTGTAGGGTAGTGTAGGGTAGTGTAGGGTAGTGTAGGGTAGTGTAGGGTAGTGTAGGGTAGTGTAGGGTAGTGTAGGGTAGTGTAGGGTAGTGTAGGGTAGTGTAGGGTAGTGTAGGGTAGTGTAGGGTAGTGTAGGGTAGTGTAGGGTAGTGTAGGGTAGTGTAGGGTAGTGTAGGGTAGTGTAGGGTAGTGTAGGGTAGTGTAGGGTAGTGTAGGGTAGTGTAGGGTAGTGTAGGGTAGTGTAGGGTAGTGTAGGGTAGTGTAGGGTAGTGTAGGGTAGTGTAGGGTAGTGTAGGGTAGTGTAGGATAGTGTAGGGTAGTGTAGGGTAGTGTAGGGTAGTGTAGGGTAGTGTAGGGTAGTGTAGGGTAGTGTAGGGTAGTGTAGCGTAGTGTAGTGTAGGGTAGTGTAGGGTAGGTAGGGTAGTGTAGGGAAGGTAGGGTAGGGTAGCGTAGGATATGTAGGGTAGTCGTTTGACGGGAGCGAAGCCGCGGGTAAAAGCTAGTAGTCTTATAAAAATATATCAATGATAAAACGGGTGGGAACCTTTTTTTATCGTGAATGGCGATTAATAAAAAAATTGCCAATGGTTGGAAGTTTCCATGTAATTTTCGTAGATTTAAATTTACTGTTTTTTTTTCCAATGGTAGGCTTAACTAGCTAGTGTTTAAGTGCCATGCCACCTGATGATAAGTAGTGAAGCAATCATTGATAGTGAAGCGCACTAGTTTATTAAGAGCCAATTCACTCAAGCTTTGAAGATACTTACTACATTATAATCGGTCGAGTAGATAGCAGCCAGCAAATGTTCCAGTCCAAAATCCAAATTTGTTCACAGATTAAATCTGTCACGTCCAATTCTTGGGGTATCGCTATTTAAATTATAGCCAGTATTGACATTATCATATTCGACCCTTTTTTGAAACAAAGAAGATTTATAAAGGGTGTTCTGCTATATGCTTTTATGTAATAAAATTTTGATAGTATATTTACATAATATCAGCCTGCATACAAGCTGATATAAAGTGGCCATTTTGAAAAATGGCCATGTTTCTTCGAAAAAAACTGCGATTTCTAGGTATAACTTTTGTAAGAGCCATGTTCCTAACTTATAACTACGTGAGAATTGTATTCATTTTGTTAAAATATATAACTATAAGCCCACATTCACATTTTTATTATATTAGTTTTGATCTAGTCCAGTAAAATTATTATATTTTATTGTAGATTTATTGCTTTTATTGTATTATGTGCATTCAAATTGCTTCTAAATTCTTTTCCTCATCAGATTGCTTTTCGTATTGACAGAAATAGCAAAAAAAAGGATAAATAATTTAAATCTCTGAATAAGGAAGGGACCGTTTTGACCACAAATAAGATATTTACTAAATCGTCTGACCCTACTTATCCCCAGATTTGCCTACCGTGAAGGTAATCAAATCGAGACGACTGAACCCTTTGTACACAAATGGTTTTCCTAATTTTATATTGAACCCTTTAAGGAAGGAAAATCTATTAGCTCCACTTAAAGCCAAAGTGGTCTAAAAATAAAGTTTTCTTATAAAAAATAATATTTTGTCACCCAAACAAACGACTGCACACCACCGTACATTGTATAAAATATTATTCAGGAATCAAATTTTGGAAACCACAAGACATCTTCTCACTTGATTCCGAGTATAATTTCTGTTTTCTCATCTGGAGTAACATTTTCACATATTATCACCACAATACCATTGTAAACATTTTTGTGAAGATAAAAACCTAATTGTTTTTTTTTTTTATTATGCCAATGTTGTTATAACGCACATCAATATTACAATGGTAATGGTTTTTATATAGAAAAGGAGAAAGTGACTATATCAATACACAGCTGAAACTACTGAAATTAGTAGCGTGAACTTCTTTTTGTCATGTCTAGTAGGCAAGCACTTACAGAGGATTGGCCAATATTCATCGCGTAAGGGAATGCAACGGGAGTCAAAATTTTGTATGGAGAAACCTACTTTCACCCGGGCGAAGCCGCTGGCAGAAGGTGGTTATATTATACGAGTATTATACTAAATATACATTGTACAAGTAAAAAAGAGGCTAAAAGTTTTAACAAGTATTAAAAAATATTCTAGTAAGTTCCAGATAGGCACAAAAACTTTTTAAAAGACAATTTTACAAATGTACTTACAGCCACAAGAAGATTATCCAATTTCATTACCACAGAAGTTTAATAATGTCGCAATGCAGATAAGATCAGCATCCGTCCATCTGTAAGTGAATGTGGGCTGAATAAATATACACCCTAAAGTAATCCCCGGTTTAGGAGAGACCTAATTTGTTAAGCTAATAGAGACTGGCTAAATTCCCGACGAGACACTTTAGCAGAGTTTTACTCGAGTATTTCAAGTAGTGTCATTATTTCACAAGTGTCAATAATGAAGCTGTTTCGTCTATCTGTATAAAAAAGCGACATTTTATTTTCCACCAGGACATTTACTTCATTAAATCCGCGCTATAGGGCTGTATATTTTTTTATTTTATAGCTACACTCGGTCGTAAAAGTGAAATGAAGGCTTTTTGCCCTTTCATTGCATCCATGAACAACGACGGTTTTGGATTTCAACACGTTTAATTTTAAAAAAAGGTATTTTATTTGTTCCCAATCTCGGAAATTATTCGATGAGTTTTTTGTTACTTTTTTGTAAACGGTATTAAAAAAAATTAAGTCTACTTCATAATATAGGTCATATTTTCGGTTAACTTGGTAACAGGCTAATGGCTGAGCAATTCCGATATTATCATATTTTTTTAGGTTTTGTCTAGGCAATTCCGACATTTTTTATTTTTTCGGGACTGCCTAAAAATTCAGCCTTAGATATTCGTAGAACAGCAAGAAGCGTCTCGAACGCTAAATGGATTCGGATTAAACGAAGTTAGAACGCTTTATCATAGATTTTTTGTAATCCGTAGAACAATTCAGTAATTTAACTTCACTTTGTTTTTTTACAGACCAACATTTTGACAATCTAAAACACAGAACATATAAAGGAAGTTAGAAAGGAAATAGTTCCTGATTTGTATCGGAACGCGTGTCGCCGTTTGTCTCCCACTCTTTTATTTCACTACAAGCAGAAAACCAATGCCTACGCGGATTACGCACACAAATAAATAACATACACTTCGATCGTGAGTTTGTTATTGGTTGTCACACTAACGCAATTACTGCGTTTGACGTACACTCATACACGCGTAAAAATTTCATGTATGCTAGGGCGACCAAAAGGTCGATTATTGATATCGATAAAATTAATGTAATCTTGCTTCCTACTTTGCAAGTATTGTGGACTATGTGGACTTCTGTAATACATGTTGTGAACACGTACGAGTATTCATATATCATTCAACAAATAAAAAAATACATAACTGAATTATTAAAAACAATTTTATTATTAAAATTAGGATTTAACATGGAATATTTACCGTGTTTATTATTTGATTATTAGAGAAAGTCGGTTCTCTCTCAACCTTACATTTCCGGTGCTTATCACCAGTTCAAAAGGAAAAAAATATTGTCCCTGAAATAATACGGGTGCATTTTATTCCTAATCTATATTAACGATTTGCCGAGAGAAATTACTTTGACATTACTTTGACTTTGTTGAAATTACTTTGACACAAGCGCTGGAGTCACTTGGTAAGTACTACGACAGTAATGCTCTTCGCCCGAATCCTTCTAAAACGCAATCTTGCGCGTTCCATCTCCGCAATAGCTCTTCGAATAGGATTCTTAACATCTCGTGGCGGGGTACTGTCGTAGAGCACTGCAAAAACCCGAGGTATCTGGGGGTGGCATTGGACAGAGCGTTAACTTATGGCGTGCACTGCCTCAACACGAAGCAAAAGGTCGGGTCCCGAAACAACCTCTTGCGCCGTCTTATTTCTACTAAATGGGGAGCAGCACCCGATGTTCTTCGCACATCTGGCATGTCGTTATGCTTCTCTGCAGGTGAATTTGCGTGCCCTGTGTGGCACCGATCAGTACACGCAAAACAAGTCGACATCGCCTTGAACGAGACGTGTCGCATTATATCGGGCTGCCTTAAACCGACTCCGCTTAATAAGCTGTATCCATTGGCCGGTATTGCTCCACCAGCTGTACGTAGGGATGTCGCATGCGCGATCGAAAAGAAAAGTCAAGAATCCGATTCCCGACATCCCCTCTTCGAAAGCAAAACAGTCCCAAGTAGACTTAAGAGCCGGAGGAGCTTTCTTCGTAGCACACAGGCCATTCTTGATCCACCACCTAAAGAAAGAGTAAAGCTTTGGGAAGAACATCACCTACCACCATCCGCTTTCTTGAAACCCCAAGAGCACCTCCCACCTGGGCGGGATCTGCAGTGGTCTATATGGAAAGCACTAAATAGGTTGCGCACCCAGGTAGGCCGCTGCAAATACAATTTGGCGAGGTGGGGTTTTACGGACCCGTCGGATACCCAATGTGAGTGCGGTGCTCCGGTCCAAAACATGAGCCACATGTTAGAATGCCCCAAGTGCCCCTACACCTGCACGTTGGAGGATCTAATGAGCGCCACTGATGCAGCTATCAACGTGGCCACTTACTGGGCCCAAAAAATTTAGCGAGTTTACCGTCGAATCGAGAAGAAGAAGAAGAAGCCGAGAGAAATAAATGTCCAGAGTGTCCTTTTTGCTGACGACATCTCAATAGTGTTTCCATGTGACGACGGTGGCAACTTAAATTGAATACTGGTCGCACTATATTTAATACTAGCTTTTGCCCGCGACTTCGTTCGCGTGAAATAATAGTTCCCGTTCCCGGGGGATTTCCGGGATGAAAACTATCCTATGTCCTTTCTCGGGTCCCAGGCTATACCTGTACCAAATTTCATTCAAATCGGACCAGTAGTTCCAGAGATTACCCCCTACATACAAACTTACAAACTTACAAACTTACAAACTTACAAACTTACAAATTTTACCTCTTTATAATATTAGTATAGACTAACAAAAATAGTAAATTGGCTAAAGGACCAAAATTTGAAAATAAATTTCTCAAAAACTAAAATTATGCAATACAGTCCTTATCAAAAACGTTCATTGAGTATTAACTACTCATTCAATGACATACCGCTCCAGTGTGTCGATGAATTTAGACTCTTGGGACTGACAGTTGACACTAATATAAATTGGAAGGCACATATTAATTTTGTATCAAACAAACTTGCAAGTTTTGCGTATGCTTTAAATGAGTCGAAAAGATCAACCGACTTCAAAACAGCGAAGACAGCGTACTACGCGTATGCCTACTCGTGGTTAACATATGGCATTATTGTATGGGGAAATTGCGTCGAAGTAGAAAAACTGTTCATTTTACAAAAAAGATGTGGGAGAATTCTTGCGAATATAGACCAAATGCAGAGTTGTAAACCTTATTTTATTAAATATAAAATGCTCACCATAACAAGCATCTATATTATGGAGGTAAGCAAGTTTGTTAGAAAACATGCGTTGTTATTCCCTGTGGCTAAGAATCAAAGACCGCTGCAACGCTCATTAAGAGTAAAAAATGAATTAGCATTGCCAAGTTCAAAATTAGCTATGTTTCAATCAGGACCTCTTGTAATGTGCATAAAAATTTACAATAAATTACCGAATGAGATTAAGAACATAGAATTTGATAGTAAATTTGTAAACGCACTTAAATTGTACCTAATACAGAAGTGTTACTATAGCTTAGATGAGTTCTTAACAAATTGACATTCTGTAATATTAATATTATCAAGATTATTTGAAGATTGACGCGCATAATTGTAATAAAGACATCCAATAATTAATAAATTAATAATTAAATGATGACAATAATAACGTAATAATAAATCTTGAATAACTTTATTTACTTAATAATGTATGCAGTTATATTTTAATTTAATTTATATTAATCAACAAAAATGTTGCGGTGCCCTAGCAGGGTTCATGTACGAAACTTATAATTTTGAGACAAGACCTTGTCTACGTCATGAATGCAATAAATAAATAAATAAATACGTATTTATTAAGTAGCATACGCTTGCTCTCTTTTAATTTAATATTCCGAAGGTTTTCGGGGTACTTTTTTATAATTGCTTCAGATGTTTTGCAGATTAGTAGCAATTCTTTCGAAGGGTACAAAAGACCACCTTTATCTTTTGCTACTATATTTTTTTTTTTAGCTTTAATTACTTTTAATTCAATAGCTTTACTTACTGAACTCGTTATGTGTTTAACGATATATCTGTGCGGATAAGCATTTGATTTTAAGTTTCTTCTCCCTGGCTTTATTGTTATGTAATTATCATCATCGAAATGTTGCGAACTAATTGTGCTACATTTAGTAGGGATCCAATCAATTCTCCCAGTTGTCTCAATCCATAGTTTTCTTGTACCTGGATCTATTGGAAACCTTAATAAAAACATATTAAATCATAATTATGTCAGTTTCAATTAAAAATTTCATAAAACTTAAATACAAAAAAATACATAAAAACCTTACTCAAAATCTATTAATCGTAATAAATAATTTTATTTTAGTTATAAAGTGTACTATTGATAATAATCATTTGTATCATAGTAATTATCGACATTGTTTACAAATTGGCACAGCACTATCGATATGTCAAAATTTCGTGGAATTGTACTTTTGGTTCTCTCGCAGTGAACATAATACATTGCGTGATCGCTCAAGTCGTGCAAAATGGTGTAGCATTTTGCACGACGTGCAAATCTATTGCAAGCAATATAATTACTATTGGTCTGATTGCGATTATATCGTTTTTGTCTACAAACTTCATAATGCTAATGTTATAATTACAAATATCACAAGTATTTTAATGTTTTTGGACTTACCGGTGGAAACAAATCACATCTCGTGCTACACTACACACCTGGCTTCTTTTCCGACACGTTACAATAGCACAAGACGGCATAATTTAATATTTTTGCGGAGCTACGTACGCTGTCAAAACAAAAGCGCGATTGCTGACCGGTAAAGTAAATTTCGGTTGATTATGAGCATTCGCTCATAATCGCGGCGCGCGTGCCACGCCCACAAGGCCTTTCTAACTTCCTTTATATGTTCTGTGATCTAAAATTAATTTGAAGTAGTAATCCATATAGTACAGAATCTATAGTATATTATGATCTTTACTATATTTTTTTTCGAAACTTTGATTGCTGATTCAACTCCCGCATTTAAATAAAGATTTCATGATTTCTGCAACAGTTGAGCGATTGACTGCTACATTACGTATCGTAGTTTCGATTTCTACAAGAAACAAATACTCGCATGACTTATAAATAATTGTTCCGATTTTGTTCCATTGTGTATGTGAATTTACATGTTTGTGTACGTAGCCTCTAAACCGCCGTGTAATGTGAGGCAGCGGTTATTTTTATTTTAAATTATTTTTCAATCCAAAAGAATTGCTAAAATAGGAAATAAGTTCTGACAGAATAAGGAACATAATACCTATTTCAATTTACATAACTTCGTTTTTCATTCATTAAACTAAAATGATGCTAGAAAACGTAAATTGCCGCAAACGCTAAACTGTTTATTTTTTAATATCAAATGTCTAACTGTGCATTACCTTTGTTGTGCAATCAGATGAAGAAAACAAAAGATTTTAAACTCTATTGGGTTTTGTTCAGAGTTGTAAATTGAACATCCTGAATTACTTCTGTTACTATTTATATACTGACCTAAAACTGCATACTCTACTTATTTAAAAATAATAATAGATATGATTATAAAACTAATCCGGTTATTTTTAAATAACTTTATGTAAATCATTTTTAATAAAATATTTAGATTATATTATAGGTATTGTCAGCTCCTATATTGCTGTACTGTCACTTCTCGTATAGACTTAAGAAACTCCAGAGTATATAAATATACGACACAAAGAAGACGCTATCTATACATATAATAAATCTGTAGAAAAGTGGTTTTTGTACATGAAAAAGAAATCCAAAAAAAATAGCTAGGGTGTTAAAGAACAACCAGCAGAACCCATTTCAAGCATTTTTAGAATTTTTGTCTGTTTGTCTGTTTGTCTGTTTGTCTGTTTGTCTGTTTGTCTGTTTGTCTGTTTGTCTGTTTGTCTGTTTGTCTGTTTATTTGTTCGGGCATCACGTTAAATGTACGAAAGCAATGTAGATAATTTTTAGACACAAGGATTGAGCGTAACTTATAGTAACATTTAGTCTTTGTTTCATTGCAATCGGTTCAGTTTAGCAAAAGATATTAGAATTTAAAATTTTCCAGAAGTAAAATTAGGGTTATGTTTACTTGGTGTCATTACTTCACGTAACTTTTATACATAACAATAAATTGTGAGAATTGTAGTAATATTAAGTTTTTTGTTTCATCGTAATCAGTTCATACCTTATAATAAAATAAAAAAAATATAATAGTCTTTTCGAAGTAAAATATTGAAACAGCGCCATCTATCAAACTTAGAGATCAACTGCGTGCAGTATATATAAAATCAGCGTTGTTAGTAAATCAAAACTGATTTCAAACCAATTCAATTACCAATTTAATACTAACTTAATTCTTGATCTCATAGCACATACGTAAAGGCAAAATTTTGTGAGCATATATTTAAAAAATTATAATATAATTGTTAACGTCTGTACCGATAGATGGCGTTGTTAGTTGACACTAAATTCTGAATCACGATGTTAAGGCGGTCTACACACTGCACCGCATTTCGCCGTGGTGCGCTAACGCGCGCGGCGACGGAGGCGCTGATCTGCTTTACTTAGCGGTGTAATCTGCTCCCCTGCGCGGTGAAGCAGATTACGACGGCCTCGCGCTAAATAAACTCATATGTTCACTGTGCTGTCGATCGTCGTGGAGAATGGATGAAATGATTAAATTTCAAGATGTTGCAATTATATTATTGTCATTTTAGGTTTTGTATACGAGAATTAAAAGACACTGCTGTTTTGGATATATCCCTATTTACGAACGTCTTTACAATATCAAATCACGCGCGGAACTGCGGAGCCAGTGTGTCTTACCGCGCGGCACGCCCCGCGCTCTCGCGCAGATTGGCAGAAACTGCGCGCAGAACGCCTTCCCGCGCAGATCCGCGTCGGTAGTCTGCTGTGCTAGGCTGATTTCTATACAAATTGAGATATTTGCATACAAGGGTAAAACCTGCCGCGACGGGACGCGGTGCAGTGTGTGGAGCGCCTAAGATAACACGCTCAGCTAACAACGCCATCTATCGGTACAAAAGTTAACATCAATTATATAATTTCATAAACAATAGGTTATAAGGTGTCTGGCAAGGGGTTTCCACTATGTAATGTGTGTGTCTGGCAATGAATAACGTGATTTTTAGTAATATTCCGAAGGTAATACCAAAACATAAATCTTTATAATTTGACGTAATTAGATCGGTATTTTACACAATTTTGTTACCGTGTACCAAAGTCACTGCAACCCAAACTTCATAATTGGCCATCGTTGTTAGGTCTGTGTTTGGACCATGCACTGACAAACTTTCAGCTTTTATAAAATAGGTCTGGCGTACACGGGCTCTTAGGTTATTAGGTGTCTTTAAAGTACTGTCTTTGAAAAGGCCTTGACTGAATAACATAGTTAAATCGTTCGATAAAAAGATTTTTACATTCGGTTAAGTATTGAAGTGCGAAGTAAATTGTATCTTGCAATTTGAGTCAAATAAACTTTATTCTCATTTTGAAAGTCTGTGCTGTTATGAATTATTTGGTTCAATATTTTATTAGTTTGAATCAGTTTTTTTTTAAATGCCTTCTAAAAAAAACAAGCCTATCGCAGCGTAGCTGAGATGCAAAAAGGGTGAGACTAAGTACGTCCCAAGAATTAGAAGAAGATCGTAACGAGGGTATCAGCAGTTCGAGCTAGGCAAATCAGTACTCTTGCGTCAGAAACGCCTACCCACTGTGAGTCACGACTTAGTATACCGCGTTCTCTTACCGCAGTTTCTCTATCACAGGAGAATTTTGGAGGAACGCAAAGCGCGTTTATTGGCCGACCGAGAGCTATACGCCTCTCACGCGAGTCTGAGACTTTCACCGAAAGGGAGTTGCGCTTAAATTCGCAAAGAATTGTTACCGCGACTTTGCGCTCCCAAGAAAGCAGCAAGGACCGCAAAGCGCGATTATCAGCTGACCGAGAGCGTTCGTTTAATAGGGTATGCTATTATATACTAACCAAAGTTATTTTGGCTTGAATAAGGAACCAAAATAAAATTGCCCTTGCTGTCGCCTCTTCAGGGATAGCAGCCACATTATTGCCTGGAGGAAAAACGGCACACACAACATTTAAAATTCCTATCGACTTAGACCGTACGGAAAGCCCGGTTTGCAACATATCGCGAAATAGCGATAAAGCAAGGGTTTTACGCGATTGTGTGTTAATCATTTGGGTTAAATGCACAATGGCAAACCGCAAAGCTATAGAAGCAGTGAATAGAACTTTACACGATGTAAAGCAAAATGACGGGCTGATGGGAGGATAACGGTGCTGTTCTGCAGTAATTTTCGGCAGCTACTCCCAATAGTACCCCGAGGAACGAGAGCCGATGAAATTGCTGCCTGTCTGAAGAATTCGTAAATATTAATTGGTTGCGGTGCCGTTATTCCAAGAAATACTTATAATACCTAGCAACTTTTCTTTCTCTTTCAAACGAGTGCGATTCCCAGTTAGTGTCTGTTATGCCCTGATGATTTATAAAGTCAGGACCAGACATTACCTGTTGCGGGGGTGGACCTAAGTATTGAACGCTTTTCCCATGGTCAACTACACGAGTACGTAACTCTTTCACGGGTAAACAACCCAAATAATCTTTTTGTGTACGCTCCAGAAGATTCCACAACCAATGTTGCTTATAAAGAACGACTACAACAAATAAACTATAATTATTTGTATCGGTATCATCCAACAGCGCTTTGCACTAAAAAATACAATCTTAAGTTTCGACATCCACGCGAACGAAGTCGCGGGCACAGCTAGTATAAAAATAAACTTCTTCATCTATAAATGATTGAAATGATTCTGGTCGCAGATTTGCTGAAAATATTTTTCTTGAAATAAGAAAATGATTCGAATAAATAAGTAAATGATTACATTATACATACGAAGTCAAATTGATATAAGGTCTATAAACATTACTAAAAAATCTTGAAAAATCTTTATAAAAAACAAGAAAATTAAAAATATAGCAAAAGCAAAGCAGTTAAGTCAAGAAGTATCCCGGAAACAACAAAATACTTATAGAAGTTAACTTAAACTAAACCATAAACCGCATCTTCAATCTAGTTTAAGCTCACAAATGAAGCCATTACTGATAGTGACTTAAGACTAGAGCGATCTTTTAAAACGTGTAACCCTGCCCGTAAATCCGAAATGAGTAATCGCTGAAGTCGATAAATCGACTCAAGCAAGTCGAGCTCGACACTTCGAAATGCATCATGCATTTCGCAAAATCACACTAATATCCTCACGTCTATACAAGAATTCATATAAATAATGCGAAAGTTATTCTGTCTGTCTGATTTATTGTTTCAGCCTAAGTTTCTGAAAGAAAGAAATTGGCACACAATAATCGAACAATTACTTATTCGTGCAAATCTAAATTAAATTTTAAAAAAGATTAAAAAATTAAAACAACAAAAACAATGTGTCTCATGGCTGCGCTAAAAGCTCCGATGACTTTTGGGATACAGATATATTAGACATTAGAAAAGGATATTAGCATTAGCGGTCTTATAATGTTCCCACTGCTGGGACTCAGGCCTCCTCTCTAAGCGAGGGAGGATGGATGTACAAGTGATTATTGTACTTTTTTTTTTATCTCGGGTATACAATTTCTTTTTGAGGTAATATATCCTCAAATGTCTTCTTCCTCTATGCATTAGCGGCCTTTTGATGCTCTCACTGCTGGGACTCGGGCCTCTTCTCTTGGAGCGGGAATGGGCCATAATCCACCACACGGGCCCAGTGCGGATTGGTGGATTTCACATGTCTGCGATTTTTTGGTTCTAGGATATGCCGGTTTCCTCACGATGTTTTCCTTTACCGTTTTGAAAGCAGTGGTGATGAAATAAATTACACAAAGTAATGCGCCTGGCTGGGTTTGAACCCGTTACTTACAACTTATAAGTCGGGGCTGTTACCACTCGGCCACCACTGTTCAGCCACGGTCATCACTGCACTGTTCCGCTATGAGGTGGAGCCAATTCATGAATCCCCGACCGGTCCTATGAGACCGCGGTGTTATTGTTTTACTATTGTGTCTCGTTTTGTGGGTATGTGATAGGCTAAATGGTGTGACAGACTTTTATTGACCAACTATTCCAACCCATGATCTGTATCCTTCTTTTGCCGTTTGCGTTTTAGGACCTCGGTAACTCTTTCAAACGTCCCACATTTCGGGAGTTTTATTTATTTATTCATTAAATGCTTTATGCACGTAGAAATACAGAGGCGGCCTTAATGCCTTAGGCATTTTCTACCAGCAATCATCAACCTTTGGGTGTTGCAGAGAAAAATAGTGGTAGAGTTTTCTTGCTTAGACTTTAACACGAGCACAGTCGCTGGAAGAAGATAGCTTAGGAATAAGACAACAATCTTATGCAGAGACACAAAGAAACAAACGGTTAAAATAATGAGTTTGTTTGTTAAAGTGAGTAAGCCTCGTAGACTACGGTTCTCGAAACGCTTGCATTCGGAACTCGCGCGAGTCATACGTTGCGCATTGTTGTGACTAACTGGGAGGGATACAGGGTTGGCTAGTTGGTACGGCTTTTTGGAAATATTATAAGAATGTAATTTATCGCTCCCACAAGGTGGACCGACGACCTGGCGAGGGTCGCGGGAATCCGATGGATGCGAAACGCACAGGAACGGTCGTTTTGGCGACGCTTGGGGACGGCCTATGTCCAGCAGTGGACGTCTTTCGGTTGAAATGATGATGATGAATTTATCGCTTGTTTTAGTTTAAAATGGAACCCTGACTACAGGTTTTAGTAAAACAATATCGACACATTCATCGTTACACGACATTAATTCAACCAATTTTATAAAAACATGTTTAGCAACAAAATTAGTAATATGTATACTGCAAGTAATTTGACTGTCGGAAATTATCCATATATTTATCCATATTTTGGTATTCTATGATGTATTCAAAATTAAAGGTTACAAAATCACTACCTTTTGATTATATTTTATAGGAAATTCGGTTCGAGAAAAGTTTGAATTATTTTTTAATAACTAATGTCTTAAATAATGTCCTTTTTATCTGGGACCTATAGCTATATCCTAAAATGAAAAAGAGCTACCCTAATTTATTATTGCCCTTACTCATAAATTGCCCCAACACCTGAACTTTGGAGGATTTAATGAGTGCCACCGATGCTGCAATTAACGTAGCTACCTACTGGGCCCAAACAATTTAACGAGTTTACCTGAGATCCGAAAAGAAGAAGAAGAAAACTCATAAATTGATTGCTGCACCCAAATACGTTAACATACTCATCAAGATAAACATTTTCTATCACTGTGTTTGCATTGTTAGTCATCACCGTTTTTCCTTTTACCGCTCATACTGCTCGTAATCGGTCGATATGAATCAATCTTCCTGGCCTTTATCCGACTAAATTGGGGTGAGCATCCAGTCTAACAGGATGCAACTCATCATTATCATCATTTCAAGCGAAAGACGTCCAGTGTTGAACATAATGGCTTCCCTAAGGGTCGCTACAACAAATGATTCTGTTCTTCCGATTCCATGACCCACACCAGACCATTGGTCCACGTCGGTATACGGTCGCCACACCAGAACTTTTCGGCCCCATTGACTATCTGTTCTACAAGCTATGTGTTCTAATGATAGGTACTAACCTCCGAATGAAGGTGGCATCATTTGATTTGCACAGCACTAAAACTTTGCGATACAATACTTTTTAGTAAGACTGGTATCAGAATTTCTAGCTTCTGAGTATGGGAACGAATGTCAAAAAAGTACAACTTACAGCTAGGACAAACAGCTTATAACGTGCTTTCAGAGGCACGAAGAAAGCTTTGTGTGTAATGTACAGTGACAAAAAATATAACTGTTATACCGTGTATGATCGTGGCTGCAAAATATTAGAGAAAATAACAGAGGTCACCCACCGGTGACCCTTGTTATTTTTTAGCAATGGTCGATACGAAAACATGAAAAATAGGTGCTCCTTTGAAAATCAAGCAATGCGGAAAACATGACATCAAAAGAAAAAAAAAGAGCGTTTGATTTAATAAAGTATAACATGATATTTATCCTCATTGTTGTTTTTGAATTTATTTTATTGGTATGGAATAACATTGGATTAAAAGTAAACAGGTATTTATTTAGTTTTTAATAACCATTTTCATTAATTCTGAAGGTTTTCCAAAATATTTACTTTATGCCACAAAGAGCATTGTTTTTTGATACAAATCAATCTTGAAATATCATGAACTTACAAAGGTTCAATATGCAAACAAGTAACTGCAAGCCCAATATTATTATTTATTTAAAGAGTTGAAGAATATATTACATTCGAATCAAAATGTTTTCAATTTGTGGCATTACACTATATATTTCTTGTCCTATTTTAAGACGTATTCTACCAACGTACCAACTTTCTTTCAGATCCGTTCCATTGTTGGAGTGTGAAACAAATATACGTACGCGCAGGCTTGTAGAGGATGAGCAATGGGTATCTCGCCATTCGTCCTTCCAGTAACCACCCGTACCGAGCCCGAATCGTTGAAAACGCGTAGCCAAACTCTACCTATTTACATGCGTAAATAAGTCATTCTTCAATGTATTCAAAACATCCAAACCGTGTGTAGTGTTATCCCTATAGATATTTACTGTAAAAGACAACTCGGCTTGAATTCAAACTATTTTGTACAACGACATGATGAGCATTTTATTAAGATGCGTCGTTCACCGGAGTTTCGAAACTATCCCTCGGTCGAACTATGAGCACTGAGCACATACTTAGCGATGACATAACTGAATAAATAGCAGGGATATTATTAGAGCTTCGTAATTGTAACCGAAACTATCAGGAATGTAAACCATATTGTCTAAACTAATATTACAGGAGGAAAGATTTAACTTTTTGTTTGTATGTTTCGACTTATCTCAACAAGTACTGGACCGATTTTAAAAATTTTTTCACTATTGTTTAACTTTACGTTAATAGTGCATATTTTGGATAAGCGTGGGACAAATGTGTTACTCGATCTACCCCACCTACTCAAAGAGCAAATGCAAAGCCAGCTGCACCCTATTGTTACTGCCTTGATGTTTCATCATCATCATTTCAGCCGAAAGACGTCCACTGTTGGTCATAGGGTCCCTCAAGTGTCGCCATTAAGACCGGTTCTGTGTGTTTTGCATCCATCACATTCCCGTGACCCTCACTAAGAAATGCTTGATGTTTCGTGGTAATCTAATGATAGTATATGTAAATCTTTCATGAATTACTAGGAGCTCATAACGTCAAAAGATCTTTAAAATTTTACAAAGAACCTTTTCACTATTCTGCACATACTAGGTAAGAGTAACGCCTTGTACTCAAACCCCTCAGACGAACCGCAAATTACGGCGCTAACCGTTCCTACCGCGTGTTCCGGTCTGGAATGGATTTGTATCAGACTCGCCGATCAAATGGATAGCAGCTATTACCGAGACCACCACACATTAAGTGGGTTGCACCTTAAATAATTCGCCAAATCTCAGCTTTCATTGGTACTATGGGGTGTGAATTGCAGGTTAACTCTATAATGGGTCAGTCTACGGGAATTCTGGAAAGGATTACCGCAGCTTTGGAACGCAATTATAGGCAACTGAATGAAAATAGGTGGATAATAGTCAGTAAAATTTTGACTTTCTCTCTCTCGCTCTTCTCAGTGCGGGAGAAGCTATGTGCCGATTACTTACGCTAAAAAAACACTACGGAGACTTTGTGGAATGCCCCTCTTAGAATTGAATAGCAAAAGTTCAACATTTGTGGGATATCGACAAACATATATTTTTATCACTAAATAATTATATTGCACATCGATGCAAGACGCAGTTTCCTACTACTAAGACTCAAGGCTTCTTTCCAAAATAGGAAATGGCCCGTAATCTACAACGTTTGTCATCGAATTTTCGGTTTCGTACCCGATACCAGGTTCAGTTACAAGATAAAATTATTTTACAATATCCGCTAGTTTCAAATAGTTTCGGTAACGGATATTAGAATTTTAAAATTATAAAAGTAAAATTATTAAAAAAGATTAACTAATCTACGTTTTGCTGACGACATTGTCCTTTTCTCTTCTTCAGCGGCTGAGTTAAAACTTATGCTCGAACAACTGAGCCATGCCAGCCTCGAGGTCGGACTCAAAATGAATATGACGAAGACAAAGTTAATGACCAACAGCACTAAACGTAAAGTGGATATCGAGGGCGTGGAGGTTGAATATGTCCATGAGTACATATACCTCGGCCAAATAGTCTCTTTCCAGGCGAGGCTCAATGGACAGGAAAACTCATGGACATGTGCGTCCTTCCCACCCTCACCTACGGAGCGCAAACGTGGTCATTAACTAAACGTCAAAAGTCCGCACTTGGGGTCTGCCAGCGAGCAATGGAACGAAGTATCCTCGGGGTCAGAAGAACAGATCGCGTAAGGAACAGTTTACTTCGCTCCAAAACACAAATTGCAGACGTATGTTACTCAGCCGCTAAGTTAAAATGGGACTGGGCAGGCCACATCTGCCGCATGTCGCAACAAAATTGGGCTAAAGCGACAACCGACTGGACTCCGAACAGCAGGAGCCGGCGACGCGGCAGGCCCAGAAGGAGATGGCGTGACGACTTGGACTCCTTCCTGGAGGATTGGTCAGCAGTGGCTCAAGATCGAAATGAATGGAAATATGGAAGGGAGGCCTTTGCCCTGCAGTGGGACACGACGGGCTCATAATAATAATAATAGTAAGATAGTTTGAGTCCGCTTTGGTTTTGCCTAGCCTTGAATCCTCTAAGCACACTGCTGGAGAATTCAGGTCTAGGCTACCGGTTGAGGAGAGACGGTCAGGTTATTTCTCACCTCCTTTACATGGATGACTTGAAGCTCTTTGCCCCCAACAATCTGCAACTGATGGAGCTACTGAAGGTAACTGAAAACTTCAGTAGTGCCATCAGGATGGAGTTTGGTGTGGACAAATGTGCGGTCATGCATGTAAAGCGAGGGGTGGTTGTGGAATCCGTGGGCACTCAACTCACGGAGTACATAAACCTGAGATCTCTCTCTTCAACCGAAACCTACAAGTATTTGGGTATGTCGGAAGCTCTAGGCATCAATATCACTGACATGAAACAATCGGTGAAGGAACGCTTCTTTGGACGCCTGAAAAAGGTTCTCAATAGCCTCCTTTCAGGCGGAAACAAGGTGCGTGCCTTCAACGGTTGGGTCATGCCGGTATTGATGTACTCTTTCGGCGTACTCAAATGGACTCAAACGGAACTCGACACCCTGGATAGGCGAGTTCGTACACTGCTGACTGCATACCGAATGCATCACCCACGATCTTCAGTGATGAGATTGTATATCCCGCGGAAATGTGGAGGTCGAGGTTTTTTAAATGCAAAGACCCTACACAACCGCGAGGTATGCAATCTCAGGGAATATTTCCTAGCTGCTGACGTGGGTATGCATCGAGATGTAGTGGCAGTGGACATAAGACTCACCCCGCTCTCCCTGGCTGTCGGGAACTGGCGCAAACCGGTAGTGCTTGACACTAACGATCGCAGGGAAGTATGGCAGAGCAAAGAGCTTCACGGACGCTTTTTCCGGGCCCTTAATGGGCCCGATGTGGACCAAGAGGCGTCCGTAGCCTGGCTACGTTTCGGTGACCTCTTTGGGGAAACCGAAGGTTTTGTCTGTGCAATTATGGACGAAGTTATCATGACGAATAACTACCGGAGATTTATTGTGAAGGACGGCACGATTGACATCTGTCGGGCATGTCACCATCCGGGAGAATCAATCCGTCACATAATCTCTGGTTGTTCTAGTCTAGCTAACGGAGAGTACTTGCATAGACACAACCTTGTAGCCAGGATTATCCATCAGCAACTTGCTCTAAAATACTCTCTTGTGGCATTGGAAGTGCCGTACTACAGGTATGTGCCCGACCCAGTTCTTGATAATGGTCATATCACATTGTACTGGGATCGGTCTATCATCACTGACAGGACTGTTGTGGCCAACAAACCTGATATAGTGGTGGTGGACCGAATCGAGAGGCGTGCAATCATTGTCGACATATCCGTCCCACATGATGAGAACCTCGTGAAAGCCGAGAAAGATAAACAAAATAAGTATATCGATTTGGCTCGCGAGGTTGTCGACATGTGGGAAGTGGACTCGGCGATCATTGTACCGATAGTCGTGTCAGGGAATGGTTTGATAGCAAAGAGCCTCGACCAACACCTTAGGAGGCTCGCGTTAGGTGGCTGGATCAAGGGCTTGATTCAGAAAGCGGTACTCCTGGACATGGCTCTTATTGTCAGGAAGTTCCTTTCTTTGCAGCTCTGACTGTCGGTAGCTTGGACCCTGTTCCCGATACCGGTGGGCTACTATTTTTTATATTTTTAAATGTTTTTTATTTTTTATATCAAATATTTAAAAATGTAATTTATATGTATATACCAAAATGAATAAAGAGGAAATAATAGTAATAATAAAAGTAAAATGCAAATAGTAAGATTTCACTTTTATTACCCGACTGCAAAAAGGAGTTCCGTATTAGAATTTATTATTTGTTTTATTTTAGAGGGTTAAATAAATGCAATTAAATTGGTTTCTACGCTACTAGGCTGAACTTGGTTTTCCTCTCCAGATTTTTGTTTAAAGTAATTTTTACGCAATCGGTTTTTTTGCCTGGACTATCATTTGTTTGGCTGGATAAAATAAATAAAAACCTGTCGTAACTTGTCATTTAATTTTATACCCCGTCCTTATCCAAAACTTTTATATTGGTTACGGTTATTAGGGTTCCGTACCTCAAAAGGAAAAAACGGAACCCTTATAGGATCACTTTGTCCGTCTGTCCGTCCGTCTGTCAAGACCCTTTTTCTTAGGAACGCGTGGAGGTATGAAGCTGAAATTTATATCAATTACTCAGATCTACTGTCCCTTGAAGCTGTGAAAAAATCAAACTTCTAAGCCAACGCAATCAAAAGATACAGCCGTTTATGCTGCAAATTTTCGACACTTGCAAGGGAATCAAAACCTACAGGGTGCTTCCCGTGAACTCAGAATCTTGAAATTTGGTACGAAGCAACGTCTTATAGCATAGATAAAGGAAAAATTACGAAAACCATAAATTTTTAGTTACATCACATAATATTTTTTTTTTTAATAATTTTAAACTTACTACCCATTTCCTCATAAACGCGTAGAGGTATTAAATTGAAATTCATACCAAATACTCAGGTCTATAATACCTTTAATCTGTAACAAAATCAAACTTCTATGTCAACGCAATCAAAAGAAACAGCAATTTAAGCTGCATATTTTGAAACTCGCAAGTACTCGCAAGGGAATCAAAACCTAAAGGGTACTTCCAGTCGACCTAGAATCTTGAAATTTAGCATGAAGCAACGTTTTATAGCACTCATATAGGGAAAAGTCTGAAAACTGAAAATTTGTTGTTACGTCACAAGAATTAATTTTTGAAAAATCTTCAACGCTCGATTCGAGAATTGAACTTTATTCATAGGTAAGTTAGAGGTATTGAGTTGAAATTAACACCATATAATTGGGTCCGTGGTCCCTTGAAGCTGTGCAAAAATCAATTTTCAATTCAATTGGTAAAGTGACGGGAAAAAAAGATTCGTCCGTTTATACTGCAAAAAACGTACATTTTGAGACTGTCGAATTGTTCGATTGAACTGTTTTTATAGGTAAGTTACTACGGAACCCTCAGTGCGCGAGTCCGACTCGCACTTGCCCGGTTTTTTTAATTTCGGATACCTCCTTACATCACAGTTAGTGACTCGCCCCGGCTGCGTCAATAGTTACACATTAAAAATAATATATTGCTCGTATTCTTATTCATCCCCAGCCATTGATAAAAAAGAAAAGAAAGCGTGTTGTTAACTTGCTTTTGTTTCAAAGTTACGTTAGAGCCGTTTGCTAGCGATTTATTAAAGGCGATTGCCTTTCGGACTCGGGTCACCATAAATCTGTTTTTATTCAATTGCTCTTATAAAATTTTATTTAGATTTTGCCCGGGATGAGCAAAACATAGAGTAATTAATCTTTTGTGAGAATAGAATACCATTTATATGTGCGATTATTAATTTTATTTAATGTGCAACTCAGTAAAATTAAGTTTGATATAAAAAGGTAGGTAGGTTTTTTAAAATTATTTTTGTTATGTGGAAAGCTATCTAATGTCTTCTCCCGCTCTGGTTGGAGTGAGGGGGGCGTGTCTGACTGAAACCCACTCCTGTTTCTTTGCCTTCATTCCGGAGCTCCAGGGTTCATTTTCACATAACCTGTGCCCCAGTAGGCTTCGACCATACTGCCCGGCCCCTACCATTTGCTGACATCTCCTTGAGGCGCGCGGGAAACACTACATGCCGTCAATGACTCGCGTTCGGTTCGAACGGTTACCGCACGGGCGGATAGCGAGCTATCCATTTTTCGTCATCCACAAGCCCACAACTACAATGGCTAGTAGAAGGCTTGAAATCTCAGTGACTGGGCCTTGAAGAGCAATATTGCTAGCAGATAAATTTGAATAATAATTGTTAGCTGACGGAATAATTTGCCTGCTGCGATCTTCCCGTCCGGTTATAATTTGGGTGTCTTCAAGCCTAGAGTGAATAGGCTCTTAATAAACTAGTGCGCCTCACCATCAACGATTGCATCACTGCTTACCATCAGGTGGGATCGCAGTCAAGCACTAGTTTATGTTACCTTAAAAAAAAAGATTCGCAGACTTTTCGCCAAGCAATATTGCTAGCAAAGGAGACCCTTTGCTCTTTGTAAAATGAGGTGCTTGCCATCCATTTCACTCGCTCCTGATCATAACCTGAACCAGGACCTGGAGAACACGGCGGTGCTCGACCTAAGCGGAGCAAACATCTACCATAATATGCTCTTCCACTGTGTCGTTAGCGGGCCGCACAATAGCGACAACCAACCTCCCGAACTTACCATATCCGGTGAGAATCAGTGTCATGAAGGAGGTAAGAACTCTCCAGCCACTATTCAAAGAGGGACTTTACTGCCATGATTACATCTTACCCAGTGCTGGGCACCATACATTGTTTGCTTAGCTGAGGAGTGAAATTCCCTGCCGGTGTCAGTCTTTCCTAATAGCTACAACCACCCCTAGGTTGTAGCTATTAGGAAAGAAGTCGATATTAAATAAATTACCTCTAGGTACGAATGCTCTATCATCAATCACATCATACATAGTTTACTATCAGGTGCGTGATCAACAGCAAACCAGAAAAAAGAACCGATATTCAACAACTCGCACTATTTCTACAAACAAGATTAAAACCAGTTTTAAAATTGCTTCACTATTACATACAGTGATTGCACCTGTAGCCTTAGTCCCGAAATCCCCTCCCTCCATTGTGCCACCCTAACAATGTAAGTTCGACTGACGACGGAAGCTGTTAGTGCCTTTGCTCTGCTTCTCCTCGGAACCCAACAGTTACTTATTACTTTTACTTCAGCTATTTATGTATCGGTTCCTGTTTTACTTGGCAAGGTGTTTTATAGGTTAAGTCTTTGATCCCAAGTGTTTTCCGGTCCGTTTTCAGAGTTTTGCTTGATCAAAGAACGGGTTGTTCGGTTTTTAGAGCTTGGGTTAAATTGTTGCAAGTTTTTGTGCGTATAACGTTTCCTCGTTGAAGCAAAAAGAGTATGAAAGGATCGGAGCGAATGGTTTTTGGAATTTTTTGCATCATGGAATAGAGCTTTAAATTGACTCGTCACCGAGGACGAAGAATTTGTACGCAAAAGACAGAGGTTGATCGGTTGAAATAAAAATGATGAAAACATTTTTATACAGGCATAAGAAAATTTTGAAAGGTCTGAGTCTTGTCTTCAGGAGTGATACGTGTTCTAAAAATTTCCTGATAAAAAACATACGTCATTGATGATGATGAATAAAACAGAGCAAACAGATTTTGGAAAACAATAACTACGTCAATTTAGAATGATTAGAGAAATCTTTAAGTTTTTAATCTAACCTAATTTTTAGTAGTTGAAGGCAGTGCGTATTCACACAAAAGTATGAATGAGTACTTTTAGTATAAATTTATATTGTGTTTGCCTGTGGAAATCCTCACAACTGTCCTCCAACCTTGGGATGGGTGAAGGAATCTGTAAAAAACTTCTATCAACTAAGCAGAAAGTAAAATAATGTCCTGTCTAATATTGAGACAGGGACATTTATTTATTTATTATAAATCCATAATTTTAATAAACATGCAATACAAGAAAATATTCTAAATAATGCATGTTTTGCTGCTGTATGTCTGCACATTGACACACCTTTTCACTATATATTATTATACATTTGTAAATTAAGTCTTAATATCAATCAGTTCGTGGAAAGAAAACCTTTGAACCATTCTGCCAAAGGTTTCTCTATTAATAATATTTATTAATTAATATCATAAAAACAGTTTCCGCAGGCTACTACACATTTTATATTTATATACTACTAGCTGTCCCCTGCGGTTTCACCCGCATTTTTCGTTACTGCTCCGCTCCCGTGGGTCGTAGCGTGATAGTATGTAACCTATAGCATTCCTCGATAAATGGGCTATCTAACACTGAAAGAATTTTTCAAATCGGACCAGTAGTTCCAGAGATTACCCCCTACATACAAACTTACAAATTTTACCTCTTTATAATATTAGTATAGATTTATAAAAAACTAAGATAAAAAATCTGAGTGTTGAAAATAAATTACTTGGCAAACATTAATTTACACTATTAACTAATTGTGTGTCTGATGGAAACAGCATGATTTAGTTTACTTTAATAAAGTAAGTAAAGTTATCTCTTGAACAAAAATTCAGGATTATGTTTACTTGTACCCTATGGCTAATGAAAGAAAATGAAGCGCTTCTTTCTAGTTTCATTTTAACTTTATTAATTAAATTCATTTGCTTTATAGTTTATCTTTTTGATAATCTCTGCTGGCGTAGGGTTTATTATTTAATTAATCAAACTAAAAATAAAGTTAGAATTAAAGTTTTTCAAATAATATATATTACAACATTTCTTTTTTTTATTTCATCATGCTTGAGATGATTTTAGTTGTACTATTAATAGGGTATAACATTGTAAAATATAACCCTTCCTCGGCAGTTGGGGAAATAGATACTGTATTATATAACTACACAACAACATAGAACTGTTTGTACTATGTTTTGTTTGATTTTTTTCTATTACTTTTACACACAGTCTTTTTACACTCTTTTTTTCTGACTCTCCTTTCGTATATATGCTGGAAGAGATTTTTGTAGAAATAAGCTTCTGAAGGACCCACGAGAGTTTAATTCAGCAAACCACCAGACTTTTGCTGACTAAAACTCCACAAAAAAGGACAATTTACTGGTACAGCTCACAAAATAAGGTAAAGTCAAGTCTTCAAGACCTTCACATGGTGCAAACATTACGCACGCACCCATTTACATTTATTAGGAGCGGCTGAAGTGAAGGCGCCAAATGAAATTTTAAGATATTAACTCAATGTTAAGTCAGTGGAACAATGTTGTATTACTTGAAGAATTCTACACATTTTATTTAGGAACAGTACGTGAGGAATGTGTGCTAGAATAATCTAGGCCAAATTTGTTTGAGAAAAGATTGCATGGAGAAATTCTACAGAGAGTAACAGAAATGGTGATTGTATTGTATATAGGTATACTATTGTTTGTCTCGAGCGCATAACTCACTGTGCCGTTGAGGTTTTAGGCTTTGGGCAGTCTGAGACCGACGATACAGTTTGTGTGATGCGTAAAGGAGTCTTTGACTACATTGCGAGTTTTTGGCGGTATTTCGTCGAGTAAAGTTTAGTGGATATTTTAATTATTCGAAAATTGTTTTGCAGTAGATATTGGGGCAGAAAATTGGTTTAGTTTTATACCTCAAGTGTCTACAAAGCTGGACATTTTCTGAAATCATTGAGACAGGCGCGGTTTCGGCAAAATAGAGCTTAGCTCAGCGAAGCTTGCCGAGAATGCTGACCCAATAAATTTACTGCACAATATGGGAAAAAAAGGATGTATCACATTCGCATTTTAATGAAACTCAAAGTTGTGCAGCGACTGTGGAAAATTTGACATTGACACTGGCTAACAAGCAAACAGTGCAAAACGAAACAAAAACTATATTATAGTAATAAACATTCATTTATACCAAGGAGAAGCTCGTGGCTAGATAATAACAGCTGCACAGGTCGATCTTCAAGGTTAAGCAACGCTTGCCTAGGTTGGGCTGTGGATGGGTGACCATCTTAACATAACGAGTTTCCTCCGTGCCTCGGAAAGCACGTAAAGCCGTTGGTCCCGGTTGTCATTTGGAGATCTTTGGCAGTCGTTACGGATGGTCAGAAGCCAGTAAATCTGACTCCAGTCTTGCCATGAAGTACCGTGTTACCCTTGTTAATGGGTTGTGGAGGTCTGGTAGGCAGCCGCTCCTCGTAAAATACTGGTATTCAGCTGAATCCGGCTTGACTGGAAGCCGACCCCAATATAGTTGGGAAAAGGCTAGGCAGATGATGATGATTCATTTATACCAAGTTATTTTATATTTTGTGTATTTTTTTTATTTATATTCCCTTTGAATATAAGTAAGTGTATAAATGTGTAGTGTGTAAGTGTAGTTTGTAAGTAAGTTGCCCACTTCATTTCTCAATTCTCACAGTTTTAGGATTTGCCAAGGAAGTTTTTCCTGTACCTATTTGGAAAAAAGTAACACGCATTCAGGATTTATTGAAGCTGTCTCTTAAACGTAGAATTTGGTCATTTATAATATATAAGCGTCTGCCAGCGGTATCGTACGCGTGAAAGTAGAAAATTATCCCAAGAGAACATACGCCCGGGATTAAATCATATCTCTTATTCCAGGATATGGTTTACCTATGTGCCGAATTTTAGCCAAAGCCCTTTAACAATTTAAGCAGTATGGAGTAACAAATATTCACACATACAATCACAAAAATATTATAAAATGAAAGCTTGTGAGTGTGTGTACTACACACATCAAAAGTGTCTAGGGATCAAGCATTTTTATGCGGATTTCTTGAGATTGAGATGTGGCTTTGTAATAAATTTATGATTTTATAAATTTATATGGATCCTTTTTGGTGCATTTCATAATTTGAATCAGGAACTGTGAATCAAATTCGAGTAAAAGATGAAAATCAGCTGTCAATATTTTCCCTATAAAAATATACAACGCATTGAAGACATTATTAGTGCTACTGTTTCCCTACTACTGATTAAAACCAACGTTATTATGGAGCGGCGACGTCATTTAAGCAGGGAAGAAATGCTCAGAGCCGTGCGAATGATAGAAGCTGGTTCCCGGCAACGTACTGTGGCTTTAGCTCTGAATACAAGTCAGAGTGTTATCAGTCGACTTTGGACACGTTACCGAAGCACTGATACCGTGGCTGAGCGCCATGGAGGACGGTATCGGTGCACCACACGGAGACAAGACCGATACATTCAAATCTTAACTCGAAGAGCTCCAACAATAACCGACATGATGTTAGCCGTGAGGCTTCATCTCTCTTCAGGGAACTTAATTAGCGACCAAACAGTCAGAAACCGCTTGCATGAAGTGAACCTTCATTCCCGAAGACCGCTACGGGTACCACCTATAGCAATGCACAATCGTAGGATTCGATTATCAATGGGCTCTTGAACACAGAAATTGGGCAGAAGAACAATGGCGTTTCGTGTGCTTTTCTGATTAGTCTCGTTTTGGTATGAGACCATCTACAAGACGTATACGACACTGGAGAACCCCTGGACGCCAACAGTGATTAAAATCCTGCCAGGAAGTCCATCCTTATAGTGGTGGAACCATCATGGTATGGGCGGGTATTTGGATCGGCGGAAGAACTGAGTTGATTTGGATCAGAGGCAACCTCAACGCTCAAATTTATGCTGAGACGATTGTATCAGACGTCATCGTTCCTCTACAAGTGCAAATCGGTCCCTTATTTCAGTTAATGCATGATAATGCACGACCGCACACCGCAAGAGTTGTAAGACAGACTCTCGCCGCAGCTAACATCAATGTCCTGCCCTGGCCTGCTCAGTCGCCAGACTTGAACCCGATTGAGCATGCATGGGATATGCTACAGAGAAGAGCTCTGCCGAATATAGAGGGTATCCAGTCGCAAGAAGACCTTTTTTTGTTGTTGTAACGAACATGGGCGGCCATTCCACAGCGTGATTTGGATGAACTCATTTTGAGTAGGGTCGGGTGTCTCACATTAAACCAGACAGCTACATTGAACCACCGCCGAATCTCGAAAATGCGACATTGCCAAACCGCACTAATATGAGTGAAAGAGAGGTATTTACGTTCCTTTCCTGCCCACTAGTTTGCGTGGCGATCGCGTGCAAAGTGGTTGTGTGAGGAGCATTCAAAAGAAAACTGACTCAAAAAGTAAAATTTTTTTGCCAATTTCATTCTTTTTTAGCTTTTTTCGTTTAAATAATATCAATTTATTTATATATACACTGTTTTCTACGGTTATTTAGCAATTAAAAGCGCTACAATTCGTGATTTTAAGAGATTGATTTGCCGGTAAAATATTGAATTTAGTGATAAAACGTGGTGTGTCTCACATTTAACCACCTGAGGGTGGTACACATTTAACCACGGTTTACTGTGTACGCCCCAGTCGTTAAAGGAGTATTTTTTACAATTATTTTAATTTAATTTTAATTTGTTATATTATGGAAGGTACTTTTGTTTTTATAATTAAAAACTGTTACTTTTGTTTTTATTATTAAAATATGATAAGAATTTGATTGAAAAGGTTTTGTGATGTATAAAACTAAGACTCTCGGTTTAATTGCATATGATTTAAAGTGATTTTTATAAATATAAGGCTGATTTTTATAATTACTGTTTATTATTATTACAAAGTATTTGCCTTATAAATTCAACTAGAAGACATCGTTAATAAGGTTTCTCAATGTGGACGATACCCTGGTTAAATGTGTACCACCGGTGGTACACATTGAACCAAAAATCATTTTTCATAAAAACCTGTTTTACACCGAAACTAAAAGGAATATGAGAAATTAATGTTTTACAAAATTGAAGCTAAATAAATATGCTAACTATACACAAAAAATGAAAGGCATTGATTGAACATCCAGCCTACTATGAGACTTTGAAATTTACCTGGTTCAATGTGGGACAACTTACCATATGCCAAACCGATGTTCTTGTGTTGTTAGTGTTCGCGGTAGAAACACGGATTATTAATTGTTTAAGTTACCCAATAAAATTTTAAAGAAAACTGTTATTTCAGTCTTTTTTTCGAACTTTAATGTTAGTGGTTCAAATGTCAAAAATCCCTTTATTAGGAAAATGGCAAATTTCTTTATTAATGCAAAGGTTTATGTTTATCGTTACTGTGACAAACGAAAACACTTTATTTGATGAATCCTTAAAGAAAATTTTAATTAATATCAATCAGGAGAAAAGTTATTGCAAAAATATATGTTGATCCCTAGACACTTTTGATGTGTGTATATTTATTACTTCTTCACGCTTGAATGGCTGAACGGGTTTCGATGAAACTGTGTATGTGTACCAACATAGGTATACTATTACCTAAAATAGCACATAATAGTTATACTACATAGATATTCCGTAATTATGTTCTCTTGGAATAATTTTCACTATCATGCGGGCAAAGCCACTGGTAGGAGCTATTAGTGAATATTTATTAATTTATTTAATCGTGCGAGAACCAGTCATGACTTTTAATCAAATGGACCAAAGCGACAGCAGTGGACAATGCCCAGTTGTCGATGAATAATTCCCTGTTGTCATTAAACAATTGTTATAGCTGCCACTTTCGTCCATGTTATTAAAAATCATAATATACATTCACAGTTTTGTTTCACATCATATCCATCTGTGGGACGGCGTTATTTGCAATGTAATGCGAGCTTGTTTAACGTTAATGCGATGGAGAACGATTGGAATATCGAACGTCATTAATATTCGGCGCTACAATTGGCCTGCTCCAAACTCTTAAGCCATCTCTTAAGAAAAAATCGATCGCGTTAACGTAAAAACAACTCACACTCAGCGCGTAGATTTTGATGTCGGTTATATAAGTCAAATTAAATCAAATGATAATATTTGTTGTTATGTTTAAAACACTAAAAGAGAAAAAAGCAGCTCTTTACAATTTTTCAGTAAATAAACTTTAAGAACCGCGTTCATAAGAAGTCATGTGCACTGATGTAATGTCAGTAACTACGGTCAAATGTTACTAAAGTAGTCATAAAGAAAATATTTCCACCTGAAAATTCAGAAGAGCTTGTAATATTTTTAAAATGTTACAAGATTTTTCTTATTACGCATTTCACGAGGAAATATTTTGTCAATAATATTTAATTCTATAGGCAAGTAACTAGAAAATGGACGAAGCGTAGTCGGATAAAGCGAGTATAAGTGACAGATATTATCGACTAAAATTCATTTATGTTCCTTTAGTTACCTTTTGCATTCCAGGGCCACGGTAACTCTTTCAAACAATTCCGCTATATCAGCGCATTCAACCCTAAAAGATTACCACCGACTCAAAAGCCACCTTGTACATTCATTCAAAGTAATATACCTTTACATAGTTATAGCTATGGTCTGTTCAATAATTCCGGAGACTAAAATGACATTTCAACACCAAAGAACTGGCGTCATTTCTATAGAAATTTTGACATTACTTATGTCAATTTAGTCTCCGGGTTTATTGAACAGACCATAGGTAAACCTGCGTAAAGAATAACTCACGTCATAAAAAGGAATGTCAATAGAAGGAAGTGCTTTCAAAAGCTTACACTTGCATCCAACGCTTTTATATTCGAGCAGAAAAATCTTTAGTACCCCACATGATTCGGGGGCATGCTTGTTATGGCACGAAGGGGGATTAGTGCAGTCTCCTTAGTCCCCCTTAGACATAATAGAGTGTATGACGCTTAGTCTTTTTGCCTAGGATAAAACAGTCCTTTTTTGATGATATGATTCTGCTCAGATATGCTATGTGAAATGCATAGTTATGTTAGCGAGTCTTGTAGGGGCCCGGCAGGGTCGAAGCCTACTAGGGCTATGTTTATGTGAAAATGAAACCCGGGGCCCTGAAATGAAGTCACTTAAGGAACAGGAGCGGGTTTTAGTCAGTAAAAGTCTGGCACGCCCTCCCGCTCCACCCAAAAGCGGGAGAAGTCATTCAGATGATTTCCTACCTAAAAAAGAAAAACATCTAGCATTTTTTTCTCTTACTTTAGATAGAGATTGGATAAAAATTTATTTTAGTTGCCTTTCCCGCTTCATAAGATTTTTATCCAATCTGAATATAAAGTTGACATATAGTAGGAGAAAACATTGCTAGATATGGTGCCAGTTTTTCTTCTTTGCAGTATGCTTGCAACGTTAATAGATACTCTTCGCTCTTAGTCTAATAGCCAATTAGTATTAAGTGTCCGGTTGATAACAAGAATATTATTACAATAAACCGTACCTTCTGTAAGTGCTTTACTTTGGAAGAAACGTTATTATAGTAGAAGCATTTGCATACTAAATTATTTAAAAAACTGACTTTTACAACCAAACTATACTTGTTTTCGTTTGTATTTAGGTGCCTGATTTTATTTTATTTTTAGCTGATAAATTTACAGTTAGGTAACAGTAATCTATACTAATATTATAAAGAGGAAAACTTTGTTTGTTTGATTGTAATGAATAGGCTCAAAAACTACTGGACCGTTTTTAAAAATAATTTCACCATTCGAAAGCTACATTATCCACGAATAACATAGGCAAAATTTTATTCTGGAAAAAAATAGGGTTCCGTAAGATATTTAGGTTTAGGTGTAAAAAATCAACCAGAAAAGTTACTTATTTTGCGTACGCTGCCTAAACTGTACAAGATAGAAGCATAAAATGTTCTAATTAATTGTAGATCTTATAAATATCTACAAAAAAGTCCGCGACACACTATACCTATCTATGTCGAGTGAGGCACAACAACCATTTTTTTTATTTAAAAATCTTGAATTTTTTTGGACTACATTTAAACGCATTTATTTTACTCATGCTATTAACCCTTATCAAAATAAATTATTTTATCACTAAGCACAGTTTATGTAGATAATATTTGGTCTTTAAATGATTAAAATTGGACGTTTGGTTTTGAAGTTATGGCAAAATTAAAATATTACGATTCCTGCTGCACGGTCTATTGCGAAATCTCTTTCTTATGAATTGTGCTATCATAGTAGATAGAATTGATTTGAGAAATAGTTCGCAAGGGGCATCTGAAGGAACATGGTGGGTCTTTTTACAGCTCTGCAAACTGTACCCGTTTAAAATGGCACCAAAGGTTGCAATTGGCCATGTTTGACCATCAATAATGTGAAGTCTGCTGAGTAAAAATGCACGCACTCAAGAGTTAATTTAATTCATAAATTGCAAAGTTAACTCTCGGTAAAGAAGGTAGTACCCGCTGAAAAAAAAACACCGTATGATGTATTAAGGCGTCAGTCAAATATAACCCCAAGTAAAAAATCTGCCTAAATAAACGGATAATTTAAATAACTAAAAACGTCGGGAATCGCTTTGTGACTAATGACACGTAAGAAATGTCTACACGACAAAATAGGAGGCTTAAGAATGTCTTTCTCACGATAGCAGGTTTATTCTATTGGCAGGGCAAGAGGAGGTCTTGCCCCATACATTGACCCAAACTAGGGCAGTAGGATTCAGATTCTGACGCCAAAACAGTATGGCGGTGCTCCGCCCAGCAGAGTAAACTTCGACCGTAACGTCTGCCGTGTTTTCCGGGCGTTCCGCAGAATGGTGACTTGGCCTTTTCTTCCTGCCGAATCCAAAAAATCTACCTCTCGAAACACTCATGTTCGATTAGTACTTGCATAATGCAGAAAGTGAGAACGCCATGACGCCTCTATAGCTACTCTTTAAAGAGAGAATATACAGAAGTACCTAATAACTGGCAACTGAAGGAACATGGTGGAATTTAGTCCGCAAAAGACCACTTTCTCCACCTAGAGCTCTTACTACTCACCTAAAAACCTCACATAAAAAAGAGGCAAATACTAAACTTCAGGATCAGCTTTGTGCTTACCATTCATATATTTTGACAACTAAAAACTACTTTATGCACTTTTTTCAGCCTACATAAGTAAGTGCTATTTACACTTACTTAGTGGTGCTTTTTTTTTTTGGAAGGAGAATCATCAGAATGATTTCTCACGCTCTTGGGCGGAGCGGGAGGGCGTGTCAGACTCTTACTGACTAAACCCCACCCCGATCCCCTTCGTTTCTTCGATCTGGGGGACACGGTGAGAACCTTTCGGATTTTCCGTGTTCCCCAGAGGCTTTGGCCCTACCGGGCCCCTACAGTTTGCTGACGCGTGGAACAGAACGCGCCGTTGACGACTAGGCTCGGTCCAGGTCATTACCAGATTGCCGGTCGGCGTGCTGCTCACCGTCCGCGAGCCCGCGTCTACGGTGGTCGGAAATCGGGATCGGGATCTCGGCGGCGACGCTCGCGGTCGGCAGCCTCCTTCGCTAGCATTACTGCTTCGCAGAAGGAGGCGACCGCTCACCACCCCTCCTCGCTCTGGACCATGGCCTGTACCAGGGCCCAGAGAGGTCGCCGCCGCTGATAGACTCTACAAGGACACGGCGGCGCTCCACCCAAGCAGGGCACACCTCTACCGTGTGCTCCACCGTGTCCTCCGGGCGGTCCACACAGTGGCGACACCCGGGCGTCCTTTCTTCTTGATCCGATGCAGGGACCTCCCGAACTTACTGTGTCTACTTAGTGGTGCTTGGAATTGTGCAAATAATTTTAAAATCGTACATCTTTGTTAAACCGTAATAATTATAGACTAGAGACATATGTACATAAACAAACGCCTTTATCCAAGGAGTAGGTAAATATTTAGTTTTATTAATCACCAACTGCTGCAACCCTCACTTATTATTTCTGCTTCGTTGATGTTCGTAAGCTAATCGGCGTTTTCATCTTCATGGTGACCCATTATGTGGACTGGTGACCCTTTATGTGGATCGCCCTGAGAACACGGTGGAGCATACGGTAAGGGTGTGCACCGTTTGAACGAGGCACCGCCGTGTTTTTGTGGAGGTCATCGGTTGCAGCGACCTCTCGCACCGGGCCCTGGTCTAGAGCAGGGTGGAGTGGCAGGCGGTTGCCTCCTTCTGAGAAGCAGTAATCCAGCCAAGGTGGCGGCCGCATGGATGAGGAAATGGCGTTCACGCCCCAGCGTTGAGGAAATAAGATTCCGACTCCGATTTCCAGCGACCGTAGAAGTGGGCTTGCGGACGGCGAGCAATGGGGCGCCGTCCGACCGTTCGGTAACCAAATATCTACACCGAGACCGAGTCAACGGCGGGTAGTGTTCCAAGCGTGCCTCATGGAGATGTCAGCAAAACCATAGAGACCCATCAGGGTCGCCAAGCCTACTGGGGTCATGGGTTCGCTTCTGAAAGGCATTCCTGGGGCCCTGGAACGCAAGGCAAAGAAAGAACATAGGAGTGTGTTTTGGTCAGTAAAAGTCTGACACGCCCTGATGCGTCAGCTAAGAGCGGGAGAAGTCATTGAATTATGTCCCAACTAAAAAAAAGAATGAAGTTAAACTGTTTTATGTGAAAGTAAAATGAATGAATTGGATGCTTTCGGAATTATTCGCAAGTGTAGAATTATTGCTTACTTTTGTGCAGTTTAACGAACTTGACGCAGACGAAGTCGCGGGCAACAGCTAGTACATAATATTTGGCATGAATAGCGAGACAAATGTTAATAGTAGCAACTGCATTTCCTTTGTAATATAAATATTTAAGAGTAGATACCTATATATCCATATAATAGGAAATATTTGTATTTTTATATTATTTTGTGTTTGCAATGATACATGATAATGATGAAAAAAAATATAATGATGAATAAATGATATTTATTTTGTAAGTAGGTTTTACACTTTTACATGTCATTTTTTTATTTGTGTTAGCAATTAATATACTTACCAAAAAACTACTGAACCAATTTTACAAAATCTCTCACGAGTAGAATATTGCCTATGATGTACTAATGATACCTCAAAAAAAAACATGTAGATACTCGTAAATTATGCAAAATCATCTTCAGAACAAAATAAGAGCCTCTTAAGTATTTGATGTAAATACAAGATGCTTTACGTCGACAGTAATTTTTGCATATTTCCTCGTTTATCCTCATTACTTTTTCAGTTTCTGATGAAATATAAGAACTTAATGCTTGACTTAATGTTTTGTCGTAAGTAAGAATTTTAAGGCATCTTCCGACGACAATATCTTAGAGATTAAGTTGTCTGGAAAAGTTAAGTATATTTTCACTACACAAAGTGAATTTGGTAACAGTGGGGATCGGAAATACTAAATATTTCTACGAAATTACTTTTCATTTTATTTTAGAATTTTGATAATAATAGGGATCGGATATACTAAAAAAATAAGTAGAGCGTCTTTTTTTTTTTTTTTTTTTTTTTTTTTTCTGGTAGGGGAATCATCAGAATGACTTCCCCCGCTCTTGGGCGGAGCGGGAGGGCGTGTCAGACTCTTACTGACTAAACCCCTACCCCGTTCCTTCGTTGCCTTCGTTCTGGGGGGGACTCGGTATCAAAAGTAGAGCGTCTTGTGTTGTATTTATTTCAACAAATATATTTTTTAACTTTATTTAAAAAAATTCTCGACCCTGACAGCTGCTCTAAAACTACCTATCTATATCTACCTTCTTCATTTTTAAACACCGATAAGTATTTATTTCTTTTGATTTATAATGTGCCATTACTGTTCAATCCATGTAAAGATGTCTTAATTAATTAATTTCTACAGAAATCATGACTTGGATCAATTCAAACCAAAATATTCTATTTCACATACGCCTACATGGGAACTTATAAAACGTCAGAAGCTAGTGCACGGTTCCAATTGCTCGTTTCCTATGGAGAACTACATACGAGAAACTCCATGGTTCCTTCCCTAATACTACTTACAATATTAATAGGCATGTAATTTGTGTAGTGTATTATTTAACTAGTCAACAAAGTTTGAATTTTAGTACTCGTATAGTCACCATGTGAACATGCCCAATCGATGGAGTTCCTGGCATAATTTGTGCTTACATTATGTTAAGGAAGTTGTTATGGGAATAGTAACATTTTGTACGTCAATCGAATTATGTAATCGTAGTTAAAAGGAACTAAGTTCAGTACAGAGTCTGTTGATTGAATCCAGGTTTAACTTTTAGAATGAAGTTGAATGGTTAATCTCTTTATTTATTTATTTAAGCTTCACGTACATAACAGTGGTGGTACATAGGCGGACTTAATGCATCAAGGCATTCTCTACCAGTCAACCTTAGGGTTAAAAAAAAATACTGTGGTAGGTCTGCACAATAAATAAGTGATAATTCAAATAGAGGTTTTCCTAAACACCGACCTTTAAAAAGTCTACTCTGAAACCTTTTGGTTAATAAGAGCCTGAATTATGGGTAAGAAAAAAACACGGAAGAGAGCCTCACATCAATATCATAAAGCTTGAAGACTTTCTTGTAACGCCCTTTAAACCTTATTTTGAGAATTGTTTTGGAAAAGTAATCATTCACAGACAGGCTTTATTATTAATTTTGATGAGAATTTCTGTTTCAAGGAATAATATTCTTCCATACGACCTTTAACACATTCTGAATCGCAGCCCAATATTCCCGCAGGTTGACTTACATAAATACACTTAGGTTGTTGCTATTAGAAAACACAGTCTCCAATGTCGCTGTATGAACAATGAAGATGTTCTTAAATTTTTTGAACAATTTCAACGATAGGTGCCAGAAACTATTCCGAAATGACATCTAAATCACCTTTAATTCATTACACCAAAAAAATTCCAACACACAAAATAAAAATAAAATCTTCTCACACCAGTCTTCAAGCATATCAGTAATTCGGCACTCTCATCACGTAGCTACCTACCCAGAGGTGTCTGAACCACTAGACCTTATTCATGAGACGCGACTTTCCGCTGACCTCTGCGGCAAGATTTGCCAATAAACAGGGACCCTAGCATAATTTGAATGTTTATAGCCTCAATGTGTGTACCTTAATTTCCTTTAATGTTTATGGAGGTGGCATGTCATGTTCAAGTTTTAAGTTATCAGGATGTGTTAAACGTGTCTGCTTTGGATGGGGCCGTAAACGATTTGTAGTTTTCTCCGGTTCTATATTTAAAAAAAAATACGACTTTCATACATACAACGCCATCTCGTCACGAACCAAAGCAGCGATTGTGCTATAAGTAGAAGAAAACTAATCATCTACCCAGCCTTTTCCCAATTATATTGGGTCCGGCTTCCAGTCAAGCCGGATTTAGCTGAAACCAGTTTGTTAAGAGGAGCTACTGCCTGCCAGAGCTCTACAACGCATTAACTTGGGTAACACGGTACTCATGGCAAGACTGGAGTCAGATTTACTGGCTTCTGACTATCCGTAACGACTGCCAAAGATCTACAAATGACAGCCGGGACTTACTGCTTAACGTGCTTTCCGAGGTACGAAGGAAATTAACGTAGAAGTAAAAGACAAAAGTAGAAGACAACTGATAAACATACTTATATATTTCTAAATACATACCTACATTTTGTAAATACACCCAGGCACAGAACAAAAATGATCGTCCTATTCACACAAACATATTTTTATCTGGGTGGGAATCGAACCCACGACCTCTGGCATCTACGTAGCAGTTGCCTGAACCTTACTTTGTAGGAGCATTTAATATTTTAGTGGTATTATAGTTGTTGATAGGCAGAAGTTCAAAAGTCTAACCACACATCTTACCAAGGTGGCAGCGAGGTAGGGGGTGTTACTAAGGGTTTATTCATGAACCACAACCACACCACAAAAGTGTTTGCGTTATGGTTACGTTGTGCTTACGTTATGGTTGCTTTATGGTTGCCTTGTGGTTAAATTGTAGCCAGCGTTTGCAGACAATTTCGCGATGTCGCGATGTAGTAGTAGCGTAGTCGTCATCAACCATACGTTTGCGTTTGATGACAAAATGCCGTCAGTGAGAATGAAACTATTTATTTTAATAAAAATACCAACCACGCGTTCTTGTTGTGGTGTGACAGTGGTTGTGCTACGTGTGATTAGACTTTTTGTACCTTAGTTTCGAGAATCACTTAGGGTGGTAACTCCAGGAAAAACTCTGGTAAACGTACAGATTTGGTTAGACTGGAAACCGACTCGAGCACAAATACTTGGCAAGACATTTGGCACATTTCTTTGTGTTTGTGTTGTATTTGCTCCTATTTCAAGTGGAAGCCTTTAGGCAAACATAATTACCAAATCACAGCTTGCAAGTGTCAATCAATTCCTCCTCATTTGAGAACTTAATCCAGGTTTTTACTTTTGTTTTATTTATTAATATTATTTATTGATGGACTCACTTGACTGCTATCTTTTGTCGATGACCTTGACCGAAATATTCAGTTTGTTCTTGAGCCAAGTTCATTGTTGGTTATTCTAAAGATGTATGGTCAACCAAGGAGATAAACGACCAAGGTCGTCAGATAAAATTGAAGACTTTATGAATACTGACAGATGGGTATGAATATAATATGATAAACATAATTGAATTTAAAGTAAATAAACAACTCATAAATTCATTCGAATCCATCCATCGATTTCAATAAATTCAATTTATTATATCTGACGAACCTGGTTACTTATCTGCTTTGTTAACTTTACATTTATTCCCTAATTTTTGAATTAAGCATGTGCAGTTAAGTATTTCTCTCTGGCCTAATGTCCATGGACGCATAGCTTCTTAAACGCGTATTCATCAGTATACACTTGTATAGCAAACAACTTGTATAACAAAGCTTTAAGTATTTGTAGTAAGGTTTATTTTTGCATGTGCACTGCTTTTGTTATAAAGAATGCTTGAAAGCACAGTGTACATGCAAAAATAAATCTTACTACAAATACTTAAAGCTTTGTTTTCAACGTGATAAAAAATCTGCTCTCCTCTCCGAGCCGGTCTGTGTGAACGGACTGTGTCGGCAAAGCGTGGTATCGTTGCTGTAACTTAACCTAATCTAACTCTTCTTGTATTTGAAAATCTGTTAAAATTTGGCAAAGTAAATTTGAAGAAATATAACACATAGGTAATACTCAATTCAAAATCCCTCCTGACTGACATTAATAGATAATGAATAACTATTCAGAATGCATGTTACAGTCTTGTAATACATCAAATAATTCATTATGCAATTCTATTTCTGGAAAAACTACTCGGCACCCATTTGTCACCGTTCCCATTCCACATTTTTTTTTTTAATTTTGCTTCCCACTTTTACAGCGTCCGCAAAGCATTCAATTAATTTTACATTTAAGAATGGAAATGGTTTTAGTAAAACTTTTGTCTAAAGAACCACTTGTATTTCTGGTCGAGGTGTTAACTTATGCTTTTTAATTTAAAGGCCTACCTCAGCAATCCTTGGGCTCTGGAGAGCTATTAAGTGAATTGTCCATTTTAAGAAGGCACCTGGGTTTCGGCTTTTGGCAATGTGCCCGAACTAGGCGGAGTGTTGTACTCGTAGAGGTTTTTACGAAGATGTGAAAGTTGTTTGTCGGTTGTAAGCTTCTGGTAGTGTGTTTGTTAATTCATTGTAATTTTGAATTAAGTGCATTTGTTGTTATTGTTTTTTAAGATTCTGTTTTTATATGTATTTTTTGTTTCATAGTGGTAGTGCTTTGTAGATTGAATTACGTTTCCTGGAAATATACAAGTTGTATTGCTGGGAAAACTGGCGTTGAAATTCTCTTTTACAAAGTTAGAAGCTAGTACAGGGTTAATTGATTGTTATTTGTTGGAAAACTGGCAAAAAAAGCCACGGTTATTTCTGTAAAAAAAATGAAATGAATAAAAAAATAATTATATTACCTACATTTAATATAACAAAATTAAGAAGTACGTATGAGGTGACTGTAAATCAGTAAACATAGAATGTAGCAACTAAAGTGAAACTTAAAAAAAAATAAAAGAATATATAAAATAATCTACAGTTCATTAAATTGTTGTATTGCTCCAACTACATATTTGCTAAAAAATATTAATTTTCTTTATATACGAGTATCCCACCCCGGCTTCGCGCGGGTGCAAAATTATCAGTGTTTCCCTTCGACGCTTTACATGTATTACACATATAAAGCTTCCTCTTAAATCAATCAATCTATTAAAAAAAACCGCATCAAAATCAGTTGTGCAGTTTTAAAGATTTAAGCATACAAAAGAATATAGGGACAGAGAAAGCAACTTTGTTTTATGCTATGTAGTGAAGAGTGCAACCAGGAAACAATTCAAACATTCAATCAGGAAACAATCAACAAAAATTGATCTCTAGATCAAAGAGATGGAAATTTTCATTAAACTACTCTATCAGTTCACTATTGTCATATGTATTCCAAAGCAAGATAAATACAACGAAAAGCACAATTCCCAACTCTACTACAAACATTTGCTCAAATATTTGCTTCAAAAGTGCGCCAAACTTTACAAAAAGAAAAAGTGTCGCCAAACTTAGTTGCAGCACATTCCCCACTACGTTATTCAACATGTCATTGTGCTTTTTGTAAGGAAATGGGGTCGCGTTACGATTTACCACCACCTGACGTTTCTCCTAAACGTATTCCTTCTACAAGAATTTCCAAAGTGCCTCGAATGCTTGTGACAACTGGTTTTTAGCCGTCGACATCTGCGACAACTTTAAATGAATTTAATGCTCTTAAAAATATGGGTTTTGCGGGTTTTCAGATCTCTCGAGACGGTTTTGAGGCATTATGCAAATGCTGTCGGATTCTTTTGTAACATGTTGTTAGTGGAAATGAGGCATTAAGTTTTCATGTTGAACGCGTATGCTTTTTTGTCTGTTCTCACTTCTTTTAACGGCTTTGTCGGCGTTATAATAGCTAATATTATCCCAAGGAAACTCATTCCCGGCCTACAAAGTATGCTAAGGTCTTCTCCAAGGTACTATTTATCTTTCTTTCTTTCTATTTAGTTTAGTTCTATAATAGCCACTTTCTACATCGAAGACGGGAAAGAATGGGTAGCTCTTTTAATCCGACTTTTAATAGTCCGAACCAAAACCAAGTTGTTGACAGTAGGTAACTAGTGTTCAACGATTCTAGTGTACCACGCGCTCCTTAATGAGGTATCAGCAATCCGTATTGGGCACTTACGGTTTGCAGGGCCCATGCCCGCTAGGATCAAGGGTAATTCTTGAAAAAAGAACCAATCGTCTTAGATTGCAAAGGGCAACTGAAGGATATAGACGTAGTTTTAGTCAGAAAAAGTCTTTAAAAAAGCTACATTAGAGTACCTAGTGCAAGTTGTGAGTGTTGCGTTAACTCAGTCGACACATTTATGACGTTCAGTGCTCAGATTGGCACGCTCCAAGCTATAATTACCAATCAGAGAGACAAACACGTAAATGTTTCAATCGCGATAGCGTAAAAACAGTGCACAGGCTGCAGGCTGGAAAAATAACTAGCACGACTCTTACACAATACTTTATTTCGAAAAAAAAACCTAAAACCCAATCTGTATGCCCAAACAAAAATATCCATACACAAATTCAAGTTCTTAGCCAAGTTTCAGTAACACGTTACCTCCATAAAGTATCGGCTTTAGAAATTGGATGCCTACTCTAAGTATCACGTATACCACTACGTGGGACTCCGAACACCTCTGGCCCTCTGGGAGGCACTGGATTTAGATTTAGTCAGCAAACATCAATTTTGTCGACATTCAAAAGGTTTACTTTGAATTAGGTTTGGTTTTTATGACTTTATGGCCGCTGGTCCAGTTTTGTTTGGAATTTGTAAGGAGAGAGATTTAGTGGGATTGATTTTGTTGGGGGTAGAGTTATTTTAGACAGTTCTGCATGTTTTGCGTAGCGTGTATCGAAGAATCATTCTGATTTGATACGATGAAAAAATAGTTATGTAGGTAAATTAAATATCAGTGTCTTTTAACTTTTTATAATAATGAAAAGCGATTTTGATTTCACATAGGTCCGGTTCCAATTGGTCGTTTCCTATGGAGAAAAACCGGCAAGATACTCCATGGTTACTCTTAAAAAAAAGACAATTATTGGTTTGCTTAGAAGTAATCTGTTCACGAAACACAGACTCTAATTTTAACTTTTACTTTGATTTTGATTACATTAAAAAACGTAAAATTTGTAAAAATAAAGTTTGCAAAAACATCTCATTATATTCATCGGTAAACACCGTATTTACTCAAATTAAAAGCTCTACCATATTCCTACAAAGACAAATAAAATTATTTTTCGTGCAGTCTGATGAGAGACTGGAAACCGTAATTTCCCGGTCATTTCCAGGTATGGAAAATAAAGGAATCACGTACGTTTTAATCGTGTTTTACCTATGGGCCTTGATGTAGTAGTGGACCGAAACAAGAAGCAAGCAATGGTTGTTGATTTAAATAACTTGTAACATAATAATCTAAATAAACACATCCTGATTGTAGTATATTTCGAATTGACTACTGAAAAAAAAAAATGAAAAAAATAAAAATAAAAAAAAAAATAAGAGAGAAAGAGAGAGAGAGAGAGAGAGAGCGAGCGAGCGTTTATTTAGTTTTTAAAATACGTAATTTTATTAGGTTAAAAATATTACCTAATTTCATAAATAAAGATTACGTCACTTGCGCGATTGTGTGCGGACGTAGATACGAAGTTGCGTTAGGCACTTATGTAGTTTTCTTTTTCAAGTAGGGAATCATCAGAATGACTTCTTCTGCTTTTGGGCGAAGCGGGAGAGCGGGTCAGACTCTTACTGACTAAACCCTAGTAACTAATTTCTTAAAGCAACACTAGTTAAGGTCATTTAAGTGAAAACCCAGTGCTTGAATTATGATTGTAACTTAATGTTTGAATCCCCAACCGGTCCTATGAGACCGCGCTGTTATTGTTTTACTATTGTGTCTCGTTTCGCGGGTATGTGATAGATTAATATTCTAATGTATTGTAGGTGTATTGGAGATATTGTACCATCCAACCCAGAACCTCGTGAAAACCCAAAAAAAAAAACAATTTATTCAAAATCGATCACAAATTATTCCTTTCAAGTAATTATCGTTATCTTCATAATAAATAAACGGTTTTGTATAATGCCACCCCACTTCGCTGACTGCCATCATCATACAACATCACGACGTCGGATATTATTCGGGACATACGGAAAAAAGTTAAATTACATTCTGCCTGGAAAAAGAGTAAATGTGAACTAATGTATAAACAATTCTCTGACTACAGATCTAGTCTAAAATCTCGTATATCGGCTGCTTATAATACCTACATTCGGCGAATTGAAGGGAACATTAGGAAAAACCCAAAAGAATTCTGGCAGCATATTTCTAATATTAGATCCAAAGGCGGGTTTGAGCCTAGCGTTACCCACAAAAGTAAAACGCACAGTGGCGTAGCAGCTGCCGAGGCGTTCGCAGAATATTTTGCAAGCGTCTTCCAAACGGAAGTACCAAAGTTAGACCCCGGGAACGTAGCCAATCCAAGCAACAGTAATATTAGTAATTACATTAACATTCTGAGCTTCGCTGATAGTGATATAAGTGCCGGAATAAAGAAACTAAAGCCCGACAGTTCAATTGGTCCTGACAACATTCCTCCTTGGTTTCTCAAAGAGGGGGAGGAATTTCTTATACGGCCCCTAAAACACATTTTTAATTTGGCTTTAAAATCAGGAGTCTATCCGCCGCCATGGAAGATATCACGTGTGACTCCCATTCCGAAATCCTCAAATAAATCTTCAGTCGATACATATCGTCCAATAGCGATACTATGTTCTCCCGCGAAAGTTTTCGAGAATGTCCTACACCAAGGAATTTACAAGCAAGTGTCACAGTATCTGTGCAATGAGCAGCATGGCTTTCGCGAAAAAAGATCAGTCAATACTAACCTACTTACACTAGTTAATTACATATCTACTAGTCTTGATCGCAGACGTCAGGTGGATGTTGTTTACTTTGATTTCCAAAAGGCGTTTGACAGAGTGAATAATGACATCTTGCTTTCAAAGCTCAGCGCGTTAGGTGTTGCTCCAGGACTTCTAAGGCTTCTTGCGGATTATTTGCGGGACCGACAACAATTTGTCAGACTAGGTTTGTACGAGTCGCTCCCATATCACACTCGCTCGGGCGTGAGTCAAGGTTCGGTAATCGGCCCTCTACTTTTCATCTTGATGATTAATGACCTCCCTAATGTCGTTGCGAATGTTAAATCCCTTTTATATGCTGATGACCTAAAACTGTTTTACGAAATAACATCTGAGCTCGATTGCCAAGCCCTGCAATCAGACATTGACTCAGTATATAAGTGGAGTATAGAAAATAAAATGGAGTTCAATAAGTCAAAATGCTACGTGATGTCTTTCGGTCGAATGCGGCACCCAGTCAACTTTCCTTACAAACTGAATGGAGATGCTATTACAAGAACTGATTCCATGAAAGACCTGGGAGTCACATTCGACCGTAAGCTCACTTTCCACGACCATACCACATCTACAGCTAAGGAGTCCTTCAGGCGCCTTGGCTTCGTTTTAAGAAACTGTCGGGACTTCCACAACCCCCATGTTATCAAGCTTGTTTTTGGGGCTTTGGTCCGTAGCAAACTTGAGTCTAGTGCGTGCGTATGGAATCCTTTCGAGAAGCAGTATGTGCTAGCTTTAGAAAAAGTACAAAAAGCATTCCTCAGATACCTTTACAAGCACTTGTACGGATTTTATCCCTATTTGTATCCCACTAAATTTCTGTTGGGTTGCTTAAATTTTAACTCCCTTGAAGTAAGACGATCGTGTGATCAGATGACCGTAGTAATTAAAATTCTAAGGGGGATTATTGACGATCCTGATCTGCATAATGAAATTTTAAAATTGTTCGTCCCAGACAATTACTGTCGTGGCAGAAAACACCGTTTACTAGCTGTTCCACCATCTCGTACTATTGCACATTCCAAGTCGCCTATTCCTCGGACTTTAGCCGCTATTAACGCTCTCCTGAACTCAAACGCAGGTATTGATATGTTTGCGGATGAATGGAAGACGATAATGGTTGAATGTTTGAATTTTTGTGAGAAGGATGCATGACTGACTAAATAAATTAGGTTAAGTTTAATTTTAAATAGTGTAATTGGCTTTGCCGTTCTATTTAATAAAATAAATAAATACAAAACTGTTGGGCTTGACTGCTCCTGTATACGACGGATATTGAATGCCCTGATGTCATAATGAAGGTCGCAGGGCACATTAGTACGGTTCTGGATAAGGATTATCATAAAAGTTGGATAATTTTCTTTGTATTTTTCTTTTTTACGTTTGATTGGGAAGGTGGACAATAAAATGTATAAGGACGTAAGCATAGTTGACTTTGTGTATTCAAATTATTGCATTTGTCATTTGCATTTTTTTTAAATACAATAGAAAAAAGCGACATATTACAGGACTTAACATCAATAAAAAACTGGTCTGACCGTTTTGGGGTGGCAGTTAACCCTCTAAAATGTCAGGCAATCATAGTGGGGAGCCCCCATAGTTTGAGAAAGCTTGTTGGTCTAACTATTCCACCGGTAATATTTGACGGCACTGTGATTCCGTTTGACTCTGAAGTTAAGGATCTGGGTCTGCATGTCGACACCTGCCTTGACTGGCGGAAGCAAGTTGCGAGTGTCAGTAGGAAAGTAACTGGAACGTTACGGTCACTCTATCGATTGAAAAATCTTCTCCCTGCCCACATAAAGGTATTGCTTGTACAGTCCCTGATTTTCCCTATTATTGACTATGGTGATGTGTGCTACTATGACCTGAATGCAGATCTGCTCAATAAACTTGACCGCCTTTTGAATAACTGCATTCGATTTGTCTTCAACCTTCGTAAGTACGATCATGTATCGGAATATCGCACGCTCTTAAAATGGTTACCTATTCGTGAGCGTAGAGCACTAAGGGCCTTGACTACCCTGTTTTCTTTATTAGACAAGCCTTCTTCTCCTTCTTATCTTACTTCACAAATTAATTTTCTTTGCTCTGCCCATAGTAAACATCTCCGATCTTCGAATAATCGTTTGCTGCGGTGTCCCTCGCATCGCTCTGGGTTTATTAAGTCCTCCTTCTTCGTACAGGCGATATTTCTTTGGAACGCGCTCCCGTTGAACATCAGGATGGCAAGCAGTCGCCTCTCCTTTAAAATAATGGCACGTGAACACATTCGCAAGAAGTTGGTAGAATCATCACAGCGATAAGTTGTTGGATTCAGTTTTCATAACAATTGTGGTTATATGTATGTATTTATATAAGTATGTATTTTTATGATTGTATTCGTTTTTTTTTCTATTTGTTTTACTTAAGTTGCACCTACTACACAATGTTTCTGCACCACCCTAAGGTTGACTGGTAGATAATGCCTGTGGCATTAAGTCCGCCTTTGTACAACGTGCATTAAGTTACAATAAATAAATAAATAAATAAATATTATTTTTCTCTGAAAATTTTACCCTACATTAGCAAAGGAGATGCAACAATGGGGCGAAATTCCGTTGTCGCGACCACTCACGGCATAGCAGACCGAGTTTCGGCGATATCTTATGGTGGAGTGGCGACAGCGACTGTCGCAACCCAGTGCTGGGCACGCCATAATTATGTTAAGACCCTTGTTTGAGAAGTGGAAATATGGCGTCCTCACTTTCCGCATGACGCTGGTCCTTATCGGATATGATAAGTTCCATACAAAACTGCCGGGTTTGACTGCTCCTGTATACAAAGCCTATTGAATGCTCTGATGTCATAATGAAGGTCGCAGGACACATGAGTACGGTTCTGGATAAGGATTATCATAAAAGTTGGATAATTTCCTTTATATTTTTTATTTACGTTTGATAAGTGTTCCCAACTTTTCAAAAACTGTACGTCCCATCAAGGTCAAAATAATTTTCCTAGAAAGTCTTTATAATTTACTAAATCTACATTCCAGAATTTTTTCATTATTTCTAAACTTATGGTCCAAAAGTTAGAGGGGGGGCATTGTTTTTTACTTTTGGAGCGATTATTTCCGAAATTATTAATATTATCAAAAAATAATTTCAGAAAACCCCTATTCATTTTTGAATACCTATCCAACAATATATAGGGCAGAAATTAAAAAAAAAACACTTTCCACTTTACATGTAGGGGGTCTACCCTAATAAAATATTTTATTCCAATTTTTATTAAGTATACTACTTTGTCGGCGTGATTGATATACATATGGGTACCAAATTTCAGCTTTCTAGTGCTAACGGTCACAGAGATTAAGCGAAGACGGACGGACAGACATGGCGAAACTATAAGGGTTCCGTTTTTGCCATTTGGCTACGGAACCCTAAAAAAAAACTGGCCAAGACCGTGTCGGGCCACGCTCAGTGTAGGGTTCCGTAGTTTCCCGTCCGTCACAATAAGTTTCCCCAATTTTTCAAAAACTGTTCGTCCCATCAAGTTCAAAATAATTTTCCTAGAAAGTCTTTATAAAGTTCTCCTTTCCACATTTTTTTCATATTTTCTAAACTTATGGTTCAAAAGTTAGAGGGGGGGGGATACATTGTTTTTTACTTTTGGAGCGATTATTTCCGAAATTATTGATATTATCAAAAAATGATTTTAGTAAACAACCCCTATTCATTTTTGAATACCTATCCAACAATATATCACACGTTAGGGTTGGAATTAAAAAAAAAACACTTTTTACTTTACACGTAGAGGGGTTACCCAAATAATTTTTTTTTACTATTTTTTACTTTTGCACTTTGTCGGCGTGATTGACATACATATTGGTACCAAATTTCAGCTTTCTAGAGCTAACGGTCACAGAAATTAAGCGAGGACGGACGGACAGACATGGCGAAACTATAAGAGTGTTTTCACATTATCCGATCCGATATCGGTGTCGGAATCCGATACGATATCGGGGTAAGTAAAATGTATGAAATATGTACCTGTCTTTCATATTGTCCGGCCCGATATCGGATATCGGAGCACGGCATTTCATACATTTTACTTACCCTGATATCGTATCGGCGTCCGACACCGATATCGGATCGGATAATGTGAAAACGGTCTAAGGGTTCCGTTTTTGCCAATTGGCTACGGAACCCTAAAAAGGACTGTTGCCACCAGAACCTATGTCAGCAAGTCGGTAAGGAGACTCGTCACTTCACAGGAAAAGGCTGCGAATAGGTCGCAGGCTATATTTTACCCTACTGTCCCTATCCCAACTTTTTCGTTGATCTATACTATCTATACTTCTATACTAATATTATAAAGAGGTAAAATTTGTAAGTTTGTAGGTTTGTAAGTTTGTATGTAGGGGGTAATCTCTGGAACTACTGGTCCGATTTGAAAAATTCTTTCAGTGTTAGATAACTGAACGGTGAATAAGAAGATCAGGCTATATACCATCACGCTACGACCCACGGGAGCGGAGCAGTAACGAAAAATGCGGGTGAAGCCGTAGGGGACAGCTAGTAATTTATATGGCAGTACAACATTGCCGCGTAGTAATATAATAAACGAATTATATTATCAATGTATTTTTATACAGCCAAGAAATGCATTTATTTATCTGACTTTAATTAATTTTGCTATCCTTCGCAAAGTCCGCTAAAGCCAATGCTTGAAAAGATTGCTAGATTGTTCAGTGGTTGTGAAGAGTTACAGTGGTCCTTTAACGCAAAGTTTATTTCCTTTAGTTGCCTTCGAACGCAGGTGGATTTTAGTTAGTAAATTTTGATACTCTCTTTCATTTAACTCAAAGTGGAAGAAATTATTTGAAGGTCTTAGACGCACAAAAAGAGGGAGTGGAACTACATATATCATCTTTAAAATTGAAAAATAGATATCAATAACGCAACTAAAATTAAATTTTGTTATGTCCCAACAGCTCTAATACTTATTCAAAAAAATTCTCAGAATCATTATTATTCAAAAGAGTATATATAAAATTATTGCATAAAATCAATGGACTTAACGGCGCAATTTCATTAGTCGATAGGGCTCGCATGCGGGGTGCGAGAGATTACTGGAACGCGTGCCACAGGGCCCGCATTCGGGGAACCGTAGACGGTATAACGAACATGTTACTTTCATTGGTTGTTATCTCGCCTGCGGGGACTCCCCGCATGCGGTATACCAAACGAGTTAACGACCAGTGAAATTGCGCCATTACTTTTGTATGTAAGTATATCAAAAGGAAATGTTCTGTAAAGCGTACACTTTTCATTTATCTGTTAATACTCTTCAAACATCACCATCCCCTATAATTATTTACATGAAGACACGAACTCGATGTGGGCGCTGCGGAACCGTATGTTTATCTTGATTATATCCTGTGAATCTGAAAGGACACTGTAATAGCTTTTTATTGGAAATATAAAGAATGTTTAACTAGCTGTCAATCAAACGTTGCATGACGGTAATGAGATAAATAATATGTGTACGATAAATCAGGCATACATGACTCAGTTGGTGCCACGCGTGCCTCAAAGAGATGTCAGCAAACTGTAGGGGATCCAGCAGGATCGAAGCCTCTAGGGCCATTGGCTGATTTCTGAAAGGGAAATCCGGGAACCTGGATCGAAGACATATTATTATAAGGTTTGACACGCCCTCTCCCTCTGCCCAAGAGCAGTAGAAGTCATTCTAATGATACCCCACCTAAAAAAAACTGCCTCCGTTGCAGTTGGTAACGTACCCACTTGCAAAACTAAGAGACGCATTTAAAATTTGGTGCTTACTTGAGCCGATCTGGTTAGTTTATAAGTATGACGGTGATGTAAACTATCCGACGCAACTTTAACTTTCGTTGTATAGTTTATGTTTTAAAGTGTGTCTTAGTAAGTAGGGCACGTTATCGACTGTGACACGTACCCTACATACTTACATAGGTGTTATGAATTATCATCGAATATGATTTGAGCTTTGGGCTAAATATTTGTATTTTACATGGAGTGACTATCGATTAGAGTTCCACAACCCAGATACTGAGTAAGAGCGTTTTTACATTATCCGATCCGATATCGGGGTAAGTAAAATGTATGAAATGCCGTGCTCCGATATCCGATATCGGGCCGGACAATATGAAAGACAGGTCATATTTCATACATTTTACTTACCCCAATATCGGATCGGATAATGTGAAAACGCTCTTACACTCTGTGAATTAATGGTCAGTCTTTTAGGTAGTCAGATTTACCTGCAACAAATGTCAGAGATCCATAAACTACATACAAACGTCAGTGTAATGTATGTAATGTACACGGGATGTCAGTAATGTCCTAGATAAACTTAGAAAAGTCTCTCTTGGACATTGCTAGTTAAATTTAGAAATTCATATTGGTAGGTACTTGCCCGGTTTAAAACTCATAATCTCAAGCATGAGAGGCATGCTCGTGAAGGAGGCTGCTGACCGCGAGCGCGTGAGGGAACGGTCCTCACGCCGCCGCCGCCGAGATCCCGATCCCGATTTCCGACCACCGTAGGCGCGGGTTCGCGGACGGCGAGCACTGGGTAGCTCGCTGTCCGGCAGTCTGGAAATAATCTGGACCGAGTCCAGTCGTCAACGGCGCGTTCTGTTCCACGCGCGCCTCAAGGAGATGTCAGCAAACTGTAGGGGCCCGGAAGGGCCGAAGCCTCTGGGGGGAACACGTGGTATTCCTAAAGGTTGACACCGAGTCCCCCCCAGAACGAAGGCAACGAAGGAACGGGGTAGGGGTTTAGTCAGTAAAAGTCTGACACGCCCTCCCGCTCCGCCCAAGAGCGGGGGAAGTCATTCTGATGATTCCCCTACCATAAAAAAAAGCATGAGAGGCGGTTGTTTTAACGATCACGACACACAACATAGAATTTGAAAGTAATTTACGAAGCAATCATTTGCTCGCCTTCATAATAAAAATTGGCTATATATACCAAATCAAAATACATAAATATAATGTATACTTTTTTATTTAATACGCAAATGACATTTAATCTCTACGAGTATTTACAATAACTTAATATCTAACGAATTTATATCAATTACAGTATAATAAAAACTCTAAACTAATTACAATTAACTAAAAGCGTCAAAAAACTCCTCCGCATCGCTGTCGCTAATATAACGTTAGATACAAAATACTCGTATATAAAGTTTACGTGACACATTAATATAATTTTTTGAACTCGAAACCTACACGGCTCACAGAACTACCCAGGATGTCCTCGAAAATAATGAGGAATTCGCAAAAAGTATTTTATGCGATCCGACATTAAAGATTCTGGTTCGTCCTAGCATATTGCGTCCCCCATTCCCGGGTATACCGGTCAAGCGAATCCCGCAATTTAATGATTTTTATTGGTCCGCCTTTCCTGCAAGGGACAGGAGAATTTACCTGACCAACCTGCCCGGTCACGTACAATCACATTATTGAACGTTTATTACGAAACGTAGCACATTGAAAATTACGACCTATGACTGGTCAAAATAATGTTTAATTTTGACCGCCATTGTTCAAATATATAGTGTTTCTATTTCAGCTCTGGTCAGCTTTTGGCAGTGTGCATTCAATTTTCGGGTAATGGTGTAGTTAAGTGGGCATTTGCGATTTCTATTCCATTCTTCGGAGATCGTTTGTTTAATTGAATAAAGATGGCCGCCCATATAAATGGGTGCTTGAATTGTGATAGGTTTTATGTAAATACTTAGTCGTTTTTATTTACATAAAAACTGTTACATTGTTTTACACTTCTAAGTAGTTTTTTTGGCGTCAATTAACACTGCTTATGGTTGTTCAGAACTAATCAAAGGTAAGTCCTAAGGTATGCTATGGTGTAAGTGTACTACATCTTTTTTTATGAAGTGAATCATCTTCTACCGCTTTGGGCGGAACGAGAGGGTGACGGGCAAGGGTACGAGGAGGGTGGTGGAGGGAGAGGTATTTAATGATTAAAATCACACCTGTGTCCTCCGTGTGGTTCGCACAATAGTGATACCCGGGTGTTTCTTCTGCTTGAATCGGGTCCAGTAACCTTCCGAAATTTCCATGTCCGAGGAATACCTGCGTCATACGGATGGTGAGGACGTCGTAAACCCTCCCCAACCAATTCTCAAAGAGTGCCTAAAGTATACTGCATCTATGATACGATCCAGGCTTCGCATACCGATATGGTCTACATTTCAAAACTCAGCAGCTATATCGGCTCTCGGTCCTTCTACAAACAACAGCTTTTATGAAGTAATTTATCTAATACTAATATTTCAGTATATTTAAGAACTGTTACAGTTTTTTGGAAAAAATCTCATATAGGAATATGTTTTACTTAATTTAGATTTCAATTTCTGTACTCGATATTATCAGTAAACGTTTATCGAACAAATATTTTAAGAAGCCAAGCTCAATATCCTATATCTAAAATTACTTTTTCAGAAATAATATTATAGGAAAATATAATCTATCTATAGATACGAATACATAATAAGGTGAATCTGACTGACTGACATATTAACTTACAACTGAAATTACTGAAAATCTTTTTTTACTATGGACACCATAATAAAAAAAGATTTTCAGCTCGCGTTCGAGCACCATCTCACCTCATGGTAAGCGATGATATGGCCGATGATGGAGCACACGTGCCTAGAAGTAAATTATTCACTCTTGACTTAAATACCCTTAGGTTGTAGAGCAGCTATCAGGAAACACAGACACTGGCAAGGAATTCATCTCACACATTCGTCCAAAATTGGTACGCGGGCGAAACCGCTGGCAGAAATTAGTCTATTCATTGATTTTTTGTAAATTAGATTTCATTGACGGATACACTCACAAGTTTATGAATGAAAAAACTGAAAATAGCTACGGAAAATATCTTTATTTGAAAGGCTATGAAAGGAGATGATCTCTTTATCAGCCGCTACTGTAATTATCCGTTTCCTTCAATGAATGAACCCGTGAAAAAATCGACTGTTTTACATTGAATTTACGTCCTCGGGTCCCTTAGCAATTTAATCCCCTTTTTTTAGGTAGAAAATCAATTGTGATTTTTCCCGCTTTGGGGTGGAGCGAAAAGGCCTGTTAGACTTTTACATACTAATTTGGTAGGTAGTTACGTTGCAAAAATGCTTATTTGCGATACGGGAATCGAACAATTAGCATAGGTTAGATTGTACAAAACCTTCAGTGAGAGAGTTCGAGTCGCTCTTGCCCGGGTTTATTTTTCAGATATCCTACTTTGAGTGGAATGAGAACAAGTGTCAGAATTATACAGAATTAAACCTAGCTGTCTTACTTCAGTTAATAAACTGCCCTTTGCGTTCCAGGATCACTGTGACTGTCATGAACAATCCTGCACGGCGAAAGTTTAACCTAGATTGCCTACACAGACCTCTATATAAAACAACTACAGTTTCCATGAATAGTTCCTACCCTAACCTCGCGTCGTACCGATGTAATGCAATTGTTAAGTGTTCAATAATATAATTATAATCAATCTAAGTAGGTATATGACATGCTTCCTGTTTCCTTCATCAAGATGACGTTGCCACGAATATTCAATAAGATTTAATACATTTAGTTAGTTACAATATTGGCCTTGTTTAAATATCCCGACTGAAACCTAAAGATTTGAAATACTAGGGCGTAGCAGCGGGTTCTTTAGGCAGCAACTCATTGCTTGCAGAATAGATGGGTTTGAAAGCCGAACGCGTCTTAGAAGGTGTGTATGTGGTGTGATCGTGTGTGATGTGTGTGTGTGAAGAGGCGTCTTTCCGATAGTCTTTATCAAGTGATGAATGCTGTGGAAATTCATATGTGGAATATTGATCCCACTAATGAAAAACCCCAAATTCCAATTTCTATGGAATATACAATATTCTGGGCATGCAGTTATAGCATGCATGTCAGTGTTATGTGTCTGAAGAACTGAAATATCACTGGGCTGTCAGTTCAAGTGCAGTAATAGATAGCTTTCAGCATGAAAAGCAAATGGGGCTAAAAGGTAGTAGAAACGTGATCGAAAATGCAACGTTGTAAGGTATTATACAAGATACATACCACCTTTAACAGGTGGTAAAGGCTGCCGAAATTCGCTGGATGTAAGAGGTAGGACCAGTTGATGTGGCAACACTTATGGAATGCCTTTTACTACAGTGGACATCTTTTGTCGAAAATACTAAGAGCTCGTGGCTAGATAATAGCAGCCGCACGGGTCGTTCTTTAAGGTTAAGCAACTCTTGCCAAGGTTGGTCTGTGGATGAGTGACCATCTTAACATACCGAGTTTCTTCCGTGCCTCGGATAGCACGTTAAGTAGGTTCCAGCTGTCATTTGTAGATTTTTGGCAGTCGCTACGGATAGTCAGAAGCCAGTAAATCTGACTCCAGTCTTGCCATGAAGTACCGTGTTACCCCAGTTAATGGGTTGTGGAGGTTTGGTAGGCAGTTGCTCCTCGTAAAATACTGGCATTCAGCTAAATCCGGCTTGACTGGAAGCCGAGCCCAATATAGTTGGGAAAAGGCTAGGTAGATGATGATTATAATGAAAGACGCTAAGTAACTGTAGAAAATAAATTAGCACTTTACTCGTTTATTCCCTATTCAGGATGAAGGACTATCTAAAAGAAAAGAAAAAAGTGTAACAAAATCAGTTGATAAAATACCTACCTAGTTTAATATTAAAATCCTTGCCTACTATAAAATAAGCAGAACATCTGGCCGGTAACATGAAAGTAATGCAAACACGTGGGAATAGGCATTAATTATGGAGAGAGCCCCGGGGCTCGAAAACACCCGTTTTAAATACACCTGGACTTTATTTTGATTCACTGTAAAATATTAATGTGTAGTAGTTTTTGAGGATTTTTGCCGAAATGTAGCATTTGACATTTTATTCTATTGAAAAAGTTCGTTTGTGGTTTTGCTACAACGTTTAAAAAACTAAATAGGTGATAGGTACTTATAAATGATCTCGCTTTTTTTTTGAGGTGGATTATTTCCCGGACCCAGCCGGAAAATGTTGGGTTTTTCCGCTCTACGGCTAAACGAGTGGGTGTATCAGAATTTTACGGACGAAACCCACTTGTGTCGTTTAGTTGCCCTTTGCGTTCTAGGTAAGCGCAAAGGTAGGGTAAGGGTATGGTAGGTAGGTTCTTTTCTGAGTTCGTTTTTGGCTTTCGCTTTACGACCTTGTCATAATAAGGTAAACAAAACACCATTTGCTTTTTTTCAAGTGGTTAATTATAAAATGAGAGTCAGACACATCAGTTTGTTCTTGAAAATAGTAGAAAACTGGTACAAAGAACACTAACTTGCCGTGAACCCTACCAAAACCACATTGGTTCTACGAAGGATTAAGTGCTGAAATTAAATTCCTATAAAAAATTAAACACGTGAAAGCAGAAAAATATAGTCACTCAGTTTGACACTGAGTGACTAATTTTTTTTACTTTAATTTTTTAGTATCATTCAACTGGTGAAAGAATTGTTATGAGTTGTTTTAGTATTTGTCAAGTTTAGTCATCATAAACAAAAGTAGACTTATTTACCTTATAAAATATTAATACGTTAACGCAATCGACACTCGCCCGTCGCTATCTTCAATTAGCCCGTCCCAAGCTCTTAACCAATCAGAAAGCTAAACACGATAAACGTTAACGCGCATTAGTGATACAGTGTCCTTAGATATTAAAACACCAGTGGCCAGACACACAAATCGTCCGACAAATATCAAATACTAGAAAATATTTCTACGACTTCTATGTCGTTTCCCAAGTTAAAGAAGATTACTTTCCCCCATCTTTTTAAAAGTATATCGCATTCAAATTACGTGAACAAGAATACGATAAAACGTAAAACCTCCAGGTTTCGAGTTTACGTGAAACAGGCAGGATAATAAATAAAAAAAAACATTTGAGGGGAGGGAACAAATTTTCTTTAAGAGCACATTATCTTCGAACTCAGTCGATGAATATATTATAAGAGGAACAACTTTGTGAATTTTTTCACAACTTTCTTGAACGCCTTCGCAACAAGGTATTCGAATTAAAATAGCTACGTTTTTTTATTTAAAAAACAATCGAGTTCTACTCAATTTATTGAAATTAAAATTGGCCATTCCTAAATAAAAAATCGTTTTGCTCATAGATCCTTATACTCGTATTTGCTTTAATGGTAAAAAAGTATAAGGAAGCTTTTATCTGTATGTATGTACATATCTGAGTGATCTAAATACTTTTTCTCATCATCATTTCTGTAAAAATACGTCCACTGCTGGACATTGGCGTCATATGAAACAAAAGTAAAAATCATTGAAAACCAACCACTCTTTAATTAGTATTCCATGTTCAAAGGAACAATCCATCAAAATGCAATAATTTCCCCTGTTTACACAAACAAGAAAAGCCAACCACAAGTGTGTGAAACGTTTGGGGTAAAATGTGTGTGTGGTCAGTGAACCACATACACACTCAACCCTAAACGCCAACGCATACCAAACCTGTCACATCACAGTTAATAAATCACAAAGACAAAGATACTAAGCCCAAAAATCGAGAACGAATGTTTGCTTAATTTTAATTTCACGCTTGCAAAATGCAGCTATAAATTAAGATAGCGGTGACCAAGTGATTTATGAGTGTGGAGCCAGCTTTTTACGTAATAGAGACAGAACCAGAAGGCCAAAAAAGAAAAAAGAGCATCCACAGACGCCTGCTTGCAGTGATTTTAAAGAAAATACAGTTGCACACTCATTTTGAAGCCCTACCACGTGCTTTTAACACGATCTATTTGAAGAACTAAACTGAAATGTTAAAACAATGGAGCTATATAGGGTGTATATAGCTTCATTCCTCTTTTTCACTCGCATGACTCATATTTTAATACGTCATACGCGCTATAAGGCCCATGTACGCGCATTGGAGCGCTTTATTAAAGTTTGGCTGCTTTAATTCATGAATCCCCGACCGGTCTCATAGGACCGCGCTGTTATTGTCTTACTATTGTGTCTCGTTTTGCGGGTATTGATAGGTTAATAAAGCGTTTACCACATTCCAAGCAAAACTGAAGACCTTTTAGCTTAGCATACGTACTTAGTTACAATGTGTTTTCATACTTCGGTTCTTACTAAGAACTATAGAGTCAAAATACGCCAACGATGCGAACTTGCAAGCTGGCAAACTCATTCCTAGAAGCCACCAGTAGAGTGTTTAATATCCGGTGTGAACTTTCGGTTTAGGTCTCTTAACGCTCAGTTAACTCGTATAGGTGGACAACTTGAGTGAAGCTTATTAACAAACTAAGCTTCGTTTCCAATCACTGTATAGAGTTTCACATGCATTGTGTGTCCTGTTACAAGCTCTTGTTGGAAATTCATGACAGCATCAATAGACGGCATTGCCAAGGCCGAATACTGGGTCAGGCAAGGAGTTTAACAGGTTTTGTCATCGACATGCTAAGTAGAATCATTGTATGGAGTTTACCTTTTGTACTTAGCTGTATAGTGATTTTTATTTTAAGCTGTTCCCGGTAGCCAGGACAAAGAGTCTGCTGTGCTTTCTTGTCGATAATAGCAAGCTGTTGTGTGAAAGCTCTAGGAAAATTTATGAAGTTGTTATCCTTAAATAGCGTTATAGTACCGGTACAGAGTTACTGAGAAGAAATTATATGACCCGTTATGGCTTTCATAGTTTTCTTGTCTTCCTTTTTGTTTCCCGATGCTGAAAGGCATGCCTTTTCAGGATATTTATGGATATATCCTATACTATATCAAATTTTACAGTCTACTGACTACGTTAAAAATAGCAACTTTTTAAAACTATCAAAATCTTCTTGATCATACAAATTATCATCTCCCCGTTTTTTTCAATGTTATTTAAGATCAGCACGATAGGTTTTTTTTCTTTTCTTGTCCCCCGCCATACTCTCACTAACCCCCTTTTTCTTTCATGTCATTTCAAGCCATGCTTCACAAGCCATCTATCTTTCTTTGGCCTGCCTCCATCCATCCACATGTATACTCATAACTCTTTTAATAACAAGCGTTTTCATTTTATCCTTCCTTTTCACATGACCACACAAAGACAAACTACTCCCTTTCAACTTTATTATTTACACTAAATTTATTTTAACACAAAATCGACGAGAAAAAAGTCCGATCAGAAAAATATAGCTAAGACTTTTCTACGTAAAATCTACAAATGCAGAGTATTCAAAACAGTTTAGTTTCAGCAAAGCTAAAAGAGTAGAAATATAAACTTGCACAAGTGTTATTTCCTTAGTTATTGCTGCTGGCCTAGAACAAAGAATGTAGGTCATGCAGATAGATTTAAAAACCGTTTGAAAAGAGAGGAAATGGTTTGTTTTAAACACTTTCGATGTTAATGATCGGGAGTACCTACTGGAGCAGTGGCATTTCCAAAGTGGATCAAACTCGGTCTAAAAATACTTTCTAAAGTTGAGGAAACCGATGCAAGTGCCAACTATTTACACAATTTTGAATATTGAGTCAGAGTGATAATATGTGAATAAAATAATTCTGAATACAGGACATGCAATATTGCAGAAAAGTTTTTTGTGAAGATATGAAACTAGCGGCTTTTCACAGTAGACCATGGCTCACCTATCACAAATCCTCATGTTACCAGTTTACTAGTATATAATATACATTTTTTTGTGAGATTTACTGATTGTGTCAGTGAATAGTGTATACTCTAAGAAGTAAAAATCACCATCAACTGATAATGTTGCTTTGTACCAAGTTCCGATATAATATTTACTAACTTCCTAACTTCCAGCTTTAACTTAGCGTGACTCAAACATTATGACTCACTATCAATATTTTAAAATTCTTCGAAAGCAGTGTTCCGCTACTAGCTCGACATATAAAAATCCTTTATCTTTAGAAATCTTTGAAACAACGTACCGATCGATTTTACTATATCTCACAAAGTATTTTACAACATATGAGACAAGTACCTAAGTCTTCTGTTTCCGAATTCTCTAAGACATAAACAATCTGCAATATTGCATGTTCTGCTGCCACACTTTGGAAAGATACAGAAGATTGGTTCCACACAATAAGTGAAAACCAAAGCATACACGCTTCACATAAAGCAAACGCAGGCGTACTTGACACTAACATTTTTTTGGTATACGTCTTTTTCCTTTATGCTCAAGCTTTAAACGATCTCGGCTGATAAAAGAAGTTATATAAGGACTTCGATAGTGAGCCTAGAAGATACTTGTATCATCAACATAATTTCAACCGAAGGATGTCCTCTGTTGGACATAGGCCTCCCCCAAGTGTCACTATAACGGTCCGGTTCATCTCGCGTGCTTTTATACTACAATTTTTTTATCACCATCTTTTTAGGCTTAATATGGCTGATAACTATTTCTGGATTGAGTTTATGTATACATTTACTATCGCTAGTTGTCTGTAGCTTACCTTCTGCACCTATCTATTCTGTCTTGCAGCGATCCGAGACAAAGTTATGGGTCATAACTCGTTTATCGACCTGATCGTTGAACACCGGATCAGACTTGCAGTTCCAACTCTGCCGTATCTTGTGGTCAAATACTGTCATGAGTAACAAACGAGGCATCGTTACTACATGTTACTACTCAAGTTACGTCAACTGCTTTCGTCATTTATGTTGCAACGTCAAAATTGGTTGGATGCTGTGCTATTGTATTGTATTCTATGCTATTGTGTTGTATGCTAAGCTATTGCTTCAGATTTTGTTCATTTTGCGGATATGTTTTGTCCTGTATCATTTAATACTCTTTTAGTTTAAATCCAAGAATATCTGGATTATCCAGTACTATCTATTATTGTTGTTATTTTTTTCATTTTCTTTAAGAAATCTATTCATTGCTTTCAAGGAAATGCTAATAAAAGTGAAGGCTAATAACTTATTGATATAAGTTATGTGTTAGTGGATAATATGAATTATTCTTATAAAAGTCTTTTCAGTTGTTCATATAGATTCCGTCTTTTAAGATAATATTAATCTCATTTGCATACTTTCATTATTAACTTCTGTCTCGGTATTTTCCTCAAATTCAAAAGAAAGGGTGTACATAAATAAAACCAATTCCATAATGTGCATTACTTTAATATTAGATCGATGTACGACATAAAAAGTTATCTGTACACAGATATTTATTAGTTTTACAATTACAAATATTAACTAATGTGATTTGGATAGGCTTTACAGTCAGTCGTTTTGAAAATATTGTTGCCTTCTCGACTGTGTTAATTTTAGGAGGTAATCATATTACACAAATAATTTTCACATCTATAACATTAACATATATAATATAATACATATCTTTAATATTAATATTCACATTATTTCTTTTCAATTTGAAACACAAATTACATTTGATAACATTTTTATAAAATGGCGAACATGACAATTTTCTGCTAGATCTTTTGTTTGGTATTGAAGATGCATGATCGTATAGCGTGCATCTCAGACAGTATATGGCACCAGGTGAGATTGTTCTAAGTCCATTACCAATAATGGAATTAGAACAAAATTTACAATCAAAGTGTTCTAATCTGAAGCAGCATCTCATTGGTTCAACGTAGCATATCTTGTCTTAGAAGAGGTTGATCGTTACTATTGGATTCTGTGCTGCAACGCATACACAAGGCGGTGCAGCATAGGATCGAACAGTAGAAGTGTATGTATATCCCATCACAAAGTTTTCTAAAGCTAAAGCTACAGCTCAAAGTAATGAAGATACTCACACCATAAATCAATCACGAACCTAACCTGATAGTCAGCAAATAGACCGAACCCTTTAAACTAATCAACTACATCAAGACCTGCACGGCTAAATAAAACTGGAGAACCTAAATCTCTACCCCGATAAAATCTATTTCCAGTTGAAGTAGCTACCAGTTAAAGCAATTTCCTGGTACCCAACAATTGGTACGGCAGCAAATCTCCGCTTAGAAATAATCCAGTTATTTGGTACATCGACGTCGTTAAAGTCACGGAGAACATTAATTGGTCTCCCAACACGTCCAAGTCTTGCACGCTGCGAGAATCGGAGTGTCGCCTAATTTGTGACGTGACATCAAACTAGCCGTTGTCGGAACTTAGTTGCAATTTACGAGTTTTTAATTGGATTTCACGGTAAAAACGGCGTATGTGAAATTGTGAAGACGGAATTTTCTCTTCTGTTGCTTTTGATAAAAATGCTTGTAGAGCTAGCTAGTTTGATAATTGGAACTTGGTTTAAATTGAAACAGTAAAGCTTACTTGAAATATGAATTTTAGGGAAGAAGCTAAAAGACTAGGTTTTAGATGTGTTTCTATGGTTTACTAACATTCTAAGACAATAAGAACAAACAACAAAGGACGTGCATCGCTACAGTGGTTGTTTTGGCTTGCCTAAATTAATGCAGAACACGTAACAGACAGAGCTGAATGTACCATTATACCAAATAGACCAAGATATATATTCTGACAACTAAATATCAAATGACTGAAATTCAAATGCAACTGCAAGCGTCTATCCTCTCATATTAAATCAAAATACACAGTTACACGTTGTTAATAGTTCAAAGATATTATGCTAGTGTCTAATGTGTGTGTGTGTGTGTCATGTCTTGTTAGCAGTTGGTCAGAATAAAACCACAGAACACAGTAACACTCCTCGACTGCGGCTGCTAGAAGTGGCACAGTCAACACGTTCTATTATCACACAAGTTACAGCTACCGTATAGTTGTCACCGAGTAATTGCAACATTCTTTTGTTTACACTTTATAAATATACTCACATTAATAACTTTCTTTCTTCGACAAACTTGACAATTTCATAATTTGCTGATATAGCTAAGAACAAAATATTAAAATATGACGAAATCAAAGGGATAATAAATGTAAACGAACTTCACCTAAAAACTGATGAAGCAGAAAATGTGACTTCAACTCTTTTACGGTGCTATAAATTTATTAGTTCTGCCATATCTAGACGCTGTCTGCGAGGCAATTTTGTTTTCTGTGAAAGTACTAAGTATCGTAAACCTGTCTTAAAACAATGTTGCGATTATATTTAGCACATCGAGCAAAATAACAACGATGCAACTATTCTGAAAATACTTAGTTGAGTATGCAATGAAACTGCTAAAATATTGGATTATTTTATGACTTTGGAAAAGTATCAATGTGGCTTACAATTATTCGATAATCGTAAGTCAAAGCATAAAATACTTGACAGTATTTTCTTGATCCAGAGACTGAGCTGCAAATGTCACCCATTATAGTTCTATCCATATATAGAGATACGTTAGAAATATATTCAAATTCTATTGAATTAAGAAATGTATCTCTGAGAAATCTGTAAAGTATCTACGCAAATGAATAAGAATTAGAAAACTAATACAGTATCAACCGAATTTATTAAATCTTCTTGCATTGTTCATAATTTCAAGTTTCTAACCAAACCAAAGTATACTGACCCCCAACAAATCATAAGATAATGACTCATTAACAACTATAAACGTCGTGTTTAGCTCTGTATTTCAGGCAACGCAAACCAAAGCCGTGACAGGGCTAATGTAACTGGACATTGGACAACGGGACATATTATCATAAATTCTCTCTCTCACAATTCGCGTTAGGAGTTTACAGCTCGTTGTCAGAGCTACTAACCGTGCCATATCCAACGAGCAATTAAATAGCCTTATTACTCGAGTCTGTATTTGCATCGTTGAGTTCTCGGTTTGTGATTTCATCATTATGGTGCTTGTGTCCTATTGTTTTTGTGTTAATCATTAAGATTAAATTGTCGTCTTATTGACAAGGACTATCATCGATTGTGCAACTGCGTGCAAACTTTAAAATATTTGAACATATCATCCGCAGGTCTTTGGAACGTTTAGTGGAACATAACATTGTCATCAAATAAAAATGATACTTTAATTTCAGTTTTCATGCATCTTTGAGATTAGTAGATTTGCAGTAGATATAGCTAAAGTAGGGAATCTGATGTCAACATTGAGTTTTGTAGTCTTCTTGAAATCTTTCAACCCCAAATTACTATTTACAAATTTATTTTTCATTTTAATACAATTTTAATGTTTGCTAATGTCATTGTAGTAATTTGAAATTGTTATGGTTTATAGTGGAATATTTTTTTTGGTTTATTTAAAAATATAATTTTGTCAAAGACAATGTAAGATGTTAAATATAAGTAATCAAAATAAAATACTTTTGATTTTGATGAAATAAACTGCTTCCCATAATTAACCTAATTAACACAGTCGAGGTATTTTTTATAAAATTAAATACAAACTATAACACTATTTACCAACCAATTATAAATTTTTATTTTCACAACGTTTTCAACCTTATTTTATTCCGTAACTAGTAGACACAAAAAGCAATTACCAATAATACGAATCAACAAACAGTTTTTGAATATAAAATGAACATTTAATTTATAATTAACTTCATGTTTACACATCTGTCACTTATTATAATTAGCTATTTGATTGACGAAATGGCACAAATCATTACAATTATAAACATAAATACATAACAGTTACTATAATAGCAATGAGTGTACAAAACATAGGATATAAACATTATTTATTACTTACTTGAATTTACAAATAGTGTTATAAATAGCATCTTAAAACATAAGACATAAAATTGGAGTAAAAACTTGTGCTAGCGAAGCGATTTGCATGAAACATAAACGTATACAGCATGTTAAACAACAAATAAAGATTTTTTGGCTTTTTAGCAGGATCCTGACAAGAGCTGGCATGAAACCAAAGCACTATACTCCGACCAGGCTGTCCATACACTCAGATATTATGCAGGAATTCATATAACTGAACACACAGATTAATAATACAACAGCTCCAAACTACGCCCGACTCCCACGAGAAACAATGTGAATACATAAATGAACACACTGATTCATTCGACATACAAAACAATGCTTAGTTATCAAAGGTCAACATAGTATAACAAAGTTCAGCTAACAACGATCCATCTCTCAATTCACAACGGATGAACAACCACACTGTCTTTCTGTGTCTACAGTTGGAAAACTGCTCGCAGTACAATAGGAAAGTTTTCAATTAATATCACAGTTTCCGTATTTAAAAGTAGAACATTACAAACTTCACTAGTTAGTCCGTGAACTATATACACTCCACTACACGATTTAACTAGAAACAGTAAGTTCTGGATACGTCCGAACACTGGCTTTTGTCTTCTTGTCACCCGAAGTAGTACTGGGCGTTGGAATATCGATATAAACTCCTGGTGTTAGGGTCCGTTTCAGTTTGTATTTGAACTCTTGGCAGAGTTTTGACCGCAACTCCGCGCCCTAACGTGCCATGCGGCATAGTTCGAAGAGGCATTTCTATGGGGAATTCGGCCACCTGCCCGTACATATTAGTGCTCACATGTGGGTACGTATTGGGTACTGGTCGGCCAACATACTTATTGATTTTGGGACTTAGAGCCACATTGGAGTATTGTATGCCTTGCTTAATACCCGAATCAACTGTGTCGACGGGTCCAGATAGACTAGTTATATTAATATCGTTGTCAACTTCCGATATGCTGTCATTGAATCCGTTGGGGATTTCTGTGGTGGCAGACACGTCTGGGCCTTTTGGCTGGTCCGATGTTTGTTTGGTCATGAAGCAGCGTATGACGCCCAATATGATGCACAGGAGAAGGCTTCCAGCGACGCCAGCGATGATGTATACGTATATCATGTCGAATTGATCTGTGGAAGAGAAAGATGTATGAATTTCAAGTCACTGCACCCTGGTAAAGTATTCTAACTTTTAGATCGCTGAACCATTTATCACGTTCTAAGCGCGCGACACACAAAGTGGGCGAGGCGTTAGTTTACTACCGAAGCTTTTCCGTTGTGACAATCCAGATCTAAGTACTGATCGATGTCTTTTTGTTCTCAAAAATTCACTTTACTATTTTGGTGTCTTTAAATGCAAATTGTGTCTATAAGTCAGAGGCCTGAATTCCAACTAAAGATTAATAGGGTCATCACCGCTGAAGTAAATGGGAGATCATTTCGGCCAAATAAATTACAGGCTTACAAACGCTATTCTATTTACTTAGCTGTACAAAAGGTCACAAGGACTACAAAAGAAGCATTATAATAATTGATTTGGGCGATATTAACTTTTGAAAAACGGGATATTGAAAATTATAATCATTCATTAATACTTAATCAGGCTAATACTGTTTCGGTTTAAATTTAATGATTTTAATATACCCTAACAGCATTTCTTAATCAGAATTAATTACAAAAACAAACGCAGATTTGAAGCAAACAATATGACATAATTAATAGGTGTTTGAAAAGGCTCACAGAACCCGTTTTATGCTGATCTTAAGCCTGTATAATATTTCTTAAACAATGTAATATTGGCTCGACACTTATCTTTGTTTAGACAAGGCAGGTAATTATGCATATTGCCGACTCCTGTATGTAAACTTGGGCAAGCAAACTGGATTCAATTGGGCCTTGAAATAATTCAGAGAGATGAGAAATGCTATAAATTATGGAGCAATGGTATGCATAGTGTTTATATTGAAACTGTAGCGTGTTAGTGTTGCCTTCATGAATGTAGAATTTGATTGTGAATTCATTGTCAATACAATTGTGTGGATGTTGTGATTTATGCCACATTCCTATCTGCTAAATACCAATGGTAATTGAAATATCATAAAATTCAGTTTTGTGGAAAGGGCTCACAAGCACTATCTTTCACTAACCAGTGAGTCTGCGACCTCTCTGAGACTAATTTGGAAATCGATACTAATATATATTACTCTGATCTAGTTTTACTGCTTCTGAAAGTGAGTTTTAGTTATCTTAAAAACATAGTTAATGATAGAATTGGTCTAAAGAAAGGTTAACAGAGTATCTAAATTCTTTAGAAATCTTACAGCAGCTGCAAGAGTTCTTATCTTTACAAATTATAAAATAAAGTTTCCCACCGCGTCTGCTGGTCTGTTTGCGATAAATTCAAAAACTAAAGAAAGAATTTTCATGCGGTTTTAATAGACAGCATGATTCATAAGGTAATACTAAGCATGCCTTGGGAAATCGTGAATTTCAAAAATTCATAAAACACATATGAAACTTGAGTAGGTCGATAGTTTTAAAAAAAATTGCCTTGAAAAAAAAGGACATGAACTGTTTTTTGATACATTTTGAAATAATTAATCTATACCTTATATGCTAAGTTTTATCATACTTAGAATCACTTATATCCAGATTTTTTAGATATATTCCACTTTATATTTAAATTAAATTAAGACTATAAATAGGATTAAGCTTAACAATAGATTAAATTATGAAGATTAAACAATACCTGAGGATTGGTTAAACCCAAGATTGGGAGTAAACGCGATAAACGTGGGTTTCAGAGAAGTTTATGAGAATATTATACCGTAATTAAGTAATAAACTAGACTAGAAACTATTCGTAGACGGAATTAGAACTATGATTGATGTGTATTACGTAAGATTCGTGTTTGTGTCGTCTTTTGAGTAAGATTAGCTTTCAAATAATAAGTAATTCTGGTTACGTGAATAGTGATCAAGTAACGTAACCTAATTATGAACCTATTTGGATAAAAATAGATATAGAATATTTGAAACGCACAAAGCTATTTGTAAAAGGCAGTCCTGAGTCATTCTCTTACTCATCAATAACCAGCCCAAAATCATTGGACCTAGAACGTTGAAGTTTAGGAGAAAATTAAAATTTTGATGTATCAGGTGTATCGTTTGTGTGTGTTCTATGATGTGGGTTTTGTGTGTAATAAATCTTATTCTATAATAAGTTTTTTTTTTATTAATCCCCTAATAAGTAGCTTTTCCTTACAAATTTTGGATTCCCGTTTTATCCCAAAATGGCGATCCAAATTTTGAAAGGAATAGCTACTTTCACGCGAGTGATACAGCTGGCAGAAGCAGGTAAGAGATAAACGACGTGAATTAGCAATTAAAACTTGACACACCTGATCTAATGATGGTTCTACAAAAAATCTAGACTAATTATTTCAAGTAACAACACCTGGGTTCAGAGTCAACGGCCGCTGGAAGTGTTTGACTTCTACAAAGTTTTGCAAATTTTTTAAAATTTAGTATGAAACCTTTTGAGAAATTATTTATTTTAGCTGTACATATATTAAAGCATATAAGTATCAGCTTTATAACCTTTCCATTGCTGGGACTTCACAAGCCTTCTCTCTAGCATAAGGAATGGTCTATAATCCAACTCGTGGGCCAAGTGCGGATTGGTGAATGTTTTCTTCGGTTCTAAAACATGTCAGTTTTCACACGATTTTTCTTCACCGTTTTGGGAGCAGTCTGGCGAAATAAATTGCACAAAGTAATTCACCTAACTAGATTTTTATCCGCGACCTACAACTCATAAGTCGGTGCCATTACCACTGGGCCATCACTGCTCTGACATATAGGTATTAAAGTATCAAAAATGTTCAATTCAAAATGTATAGCAGGAACATTTCCCATCTTAAAATTAATTAACACTCCCAGTAAGTAATCACAGAGATTGATAATCTACGCGTTGGCAGATGCAATCGCGAAAATTATTTCAATTAGTTGATTAGTTTCTGCCGGGAGTTCACATTTAGCAGATCATAATTTTTGGTTGATAATAAGCAGCCATGGATGCTGAACAGTTTATTTATGGATCTGACTTTTTTCTGTAATGAACCTTGTTGACGTCTTTTGTGTCTCGTAGATAACCGTTTATGAGGTCTCCAATAAAAAAATATGTATAGAAAATACCTTGCTTTGAGGGCTTATAGATGATATATAAGAGATTGGGAACAGAGTCACTGGCCTCTCGAGACCTGACAATTAGGCAGGATTTTTTCGAATTAGGTGTTTGTTTTAACTTTTCCATTTATCCGAAAATTCAAAGACAGACACAATGTTATCCACTGAACTATCCGCCAACAGTTTATAAATACATAGGTATATTATAATATATTATTATTAAAAACTACCTTTTACTGCAGCTTAACTTTCATGGCTTACAAGAATCGTAACTAGTTAGTTGCAAGGCATAGAGAGGTCTAGGAGAGTGAGAAATCATAAAATAACTTCTCTTGTTCTGTTTAGAGTTAGAAGGAGTGTCAGGCTTCTAGTAACTAAACGCACCTATGCTCCTTCAGTAAGTTGCTCTTTACGTTTCTACGCCGTGATGACTCTTTCGAAAATGATTGCAGACGCTATTATATATTCCATCTGCAGTAATGCTTTTGCTTATGACATTAGATATAAAGTAGCTTTCTATTGATTTATTTATTTATTTAAACTTTATGTACAGTGGTGGTACATAGGCGGACTTAATGCATCAGGGCATTCTCTACCATTCAACCTTAGGGTTAAAGAAAACACTGTGGTAGGTCTGCACAATAAATAAATAAATGATAATTAAAATAGAGGTTTTAACGATAAAGTTTGATTATAATTTATTATAAAATACGTATATATGCTAATAAAATAAACTAATAAATAGTGTCATATATATTAAATTAATATAAATAATAGAACTTAAATTAGATAGAATAATTATGACGACGACCAAACTAAGACAAAATGACAAAATTTAGTAATTAAACCACCAAACTGAACAACGAACGTCGAACTGATGGGTGCCTTTTACAAGACATATGAATGAACAAGTAATTTCAACCAAATATTTCTTACCCTCTTTCGGCAGATGATGTCTAGGCGGTGACACTGAAGGCTCATCCCTGTTGATGCTGGTGATGTTCAAGCTGGTGGACATCGAAGGTCGCTGCGGTGGAACTGCAGCTACTGCTGGCGCGGGAGGCACTGCTGACTCCCCCCACCAGCGGTCGTTGGTCTCATCTGATAAGAAGGAGCATCTTTGAAAATAATGGAACGGTTCGGTTTTTTTGTGGTTGATGGGTAATTTCTAATTTGAAAAATTGCAAGACCTATATACACTTTAAACGTTTATACTTCTTAATAAACTAGTGCACCCCACTATCAACGATTGCATCTCTGTTTACTATCAGGTGGAATCAAAGTCAAGCTCTATTAATATCAATTTAAAATAAAAGTAATTTAGCTTAGTATTTAGGTAAGTTAAATTCGTAAATTAATAATCAAGTGAAACAATTGATTGTCCTAGATTTGTTAAAACAAATTTTAATCACGAAAAGTTCCTTCTGTGTGACTTTAAAAAAAAATCTAACCAAAACCAAATTCTAAAAACACGAAATCAGAATACAATTTACGAAAGAACTTTTGTTGAGTAAATCCAATATTTTCTTCCACTTCACAAATATAAAAGCCGAACTATCCTCAAAAGATTTTTTTTTGCCAGCGAGATGGGTCCTTCAAAGGAACGAAAAATAAATTGAGATATTGAGAAACAGTGGATGAGATTGATAGGGAATGAAATATGGAGATATCGTTCAGCCAATGGAAATGCAGAAGTGAACAGACAAAAGGTCAGGAATGTATGCAAAACTCAATTCCCGTCTATGTGTGCAGACCTTTGAAAGTATGAAGAATGAGAAGCTTTTGTTTGTGATATTTGTAAAAGAATGTAGCATTTAATTTACAGTGTATGCCTTAGGCTGTTCAGTGTTCATTCAAGTTTTGTTGTAAAGATAAGAGTAGTACTTATTTTGTCTCATTTGGCTTAAAAAGGGCCATATTTGTATATATCTACGCCTACTAGTGACAATACATGTATGGGAATATTTTTTATGTTGGTAATATTTTACAAATAAGGTATACATCAGGCATCGACGCCGCGACGCACGAATACCAAGGATTCAGTAAACTGTATGAAATCGTTAATCTATTGTTTTTTATTTGTAAAAAAGTAAATGAACTTTTAATTAAATTTTGTTCACTAAACTGTCATCAGGATTGATACAATCGTTATTTCACTTATCTCCGATGAAATTTTTAATCAAAAAGTAATTTATTTAATTTTTACACTAAAAATGTCAGGAAGTTGATTAAAATAACGATTTTATACAGTTTAAACTAAAAACAATACAGATTTAAAAAAAGGGAAAAACTGACGAAAAATAACCTACCACATGTTGTTTTTTTAACCCAAAGGTTGACTGGTAGAGAATGCCTTGTTGCATTAAGTCCGCCTATGTACCACCACTGTACATGAAATTTAAATAAATAAAATAATACCCTTGAATCATGACAGCATCAGTGGACGGCATTGCCGTGGCCGAGTACTGGGTCAGGCAAGGTATCTGACTGGTTTTGCCATCGACACGCTAAGAAGAAGAAGCTATGTACTGGATGTATGGTATTCATTTGTGCGTCGCTATCTGACTCACCATGTATACTAACCAGACCAGAACAGATCTTAAAACTCTATAACGAAAAGAAAAAAGATCCGAACACGAAATCCGCTCAAAAATACTTCTTACCCACTAAAAACATCACTTAACTCAGGATATCAGTTCAATAACATAAAATGTAAAGTTCAAGACATAATACGATTGCTTCAGCTACTTTGTTCAACTTTTCTTGTCAGACCAAACTTAATAAACGTCGATTCAAGACAGCAAGTTGAACATTTCAATGAAGGAAGAAAAGCAATTGCCTTCCGCACTAAGTTAAACTCGGAACGCCGCACCTTGAAGAGATACTGGTAATTTTACCGACAATATTAAAATTTCCATTTTGATCTTGAAGGAAAATGCAGGGAAGTTTTAAATCGTTGCCGCTAGGCATCTTTGCAAGTATAAAGGGTCGGAGGAAATAAATATAAATTGTGATGAAGATAATACTGTTAGTGTAGAATTTGTAGACGTCTTAGTTGTATCTGATGTCAGACACCCAATTAAAGTAAGAAATGATAATCTAGTTTACAAACACGCAGCTAAGGATGTCTCATCTCTAATTTCTTTAACCCTAATTAAACGGCGTGAAATGAGAGCAGTGGTGACCTAGTGGTAATTGCCCCAACTTTCGGTGTAGGTCGTGGTTTCAAACCCAGCCAGACGATTTACTTTGTGTAACCTATTTGATAATCACTGTTCAAAACGTGAATCGTGAGGAAACCCACTTGTCCTAGAACTAAAAATTCAGAGAAATGTGACTTTCCACTATCACACACTGGGCCTGCGTGGTGAAATATGGCTCATTCCTTATCCTAGAGAGGAGGCTTGAGGAGGATTATGCTATATAACATAATTAAATGGTACAATAAACAACAGCCTTTTTCATAAACGAAAACGAAATCGGAACAATAATAAGAAAATAGGGGACCGATCTTCGAAAAGATCCTAACTCACTTTTCCAAATCGTACTAACAACATTACTAATAGAGTAAGAATATGAGCCGTCACGGCGCTTCGTCTCGAGGAAACCTTTTATCCTATAATCCGTTTTCACACTGACAAAGCAGGGAAGCGCCCTGTTGGGAGGCAAACAAATCCTCGTAGATTGCAAGAGTCCAAATTAAGAGCGGATTAAGCAAATTTCTTCGTTTGTGTCTCATCTCATACACTTTGAATGTTGGATAATACACTTAGCGAGAACCGTTTCGATTGTAATCTTACGCTTGCCTCATAATTCGCATTTCAAGTTGATAGATTAACATAGAGGAATTAGTGCGGGGAGATTTAATTTTCTTCTGTGTAGCTTATGTTTTTGCGCAGGCTTTGGATTTTCTTTTATAGTGTGCCATATCCGAAAGGTAAAAGGAACGGACGAACAGTGAAGCCGTAGTAATGGGGTCCCATCCTATCATTGACTCCACTTTCGGTCTGTCTCCAGATTGTATCTCAAGAATCACTATAGACAGTTAAAATTTTCACAAATTATAGGTATAGTTATTTATATTACCACTATACCAAAACACTATAACAACAAATGTGATTTAAATGCCGTTTTTACAAATGGCTTAAAAGAGACAACGTACGTACTCGTATATACATACAACGTATAAGAAGATCAATTAGTGAACGTTGATTTAAATTTTGTTGTAATACAAAATATATATGAAATTGGTATTTAACCGACAAATATACATACGAGTATAACAAATAAACAAACTACTAATATTAAAATTTAAAGCTCTGTGTTACTACTAGCTACATTTACATTTTTGGAATTTTGTTAATAGACCAATAACGGCCAACAAAACTCCCAAAATAGTTTAAGTATTGTGTGCACAATATTCTCTAGAGATATACTCCAAATGATTATTTAAACATCCATTCAACTACTATTCTGAACTATTTACTGAACTAGATTATTTAATTAGGTTTATTCAACTACCGTCTCTTGTTTGAGCTGATATAATTCATTCTATTCAGCCTGTACTGTATTTAACACAGTAGAATTTATTAGTCATAAAGTTTCGAGGTATATGAGAGCCTTCGAGGCAAAGTACTTCAAGAATTTTAAGTGCCAAGCGACTGTTGTAATGAATAAGTATTTCTACTTGTGCTAACTAGGGAAATGAAGCAAAAAATGGCCGAAGTTTTAGTTATTATTTTGAATTTATTGTTTTTTATTATTTTTTGTTGGTAAGTTTGTAAAAGTTGGATATAACCGAAGGAAATGAATGGACTGAGTGTGTGAATGTTTGAGACACTGACACACAGAGACAAAACTAGCTGCTAACTGTCCGTTTATATATCACTCAGTTAGTTTCTTGTTCTGCTCTGTCTGTCTGGAATAAAAGTTTTCTGTCTATTCTATTCACAAATTATTACTTTAACACCTCTTATACCATAATATTCTGAAGGTAGTTTCGACCAAATAATAATGACATTTTGGTTAGAATTTATGCCTGATTACAAGTTTTTTCCCAGGGAAAAACGGGTCTACATAAAAATTTTAAGACTCCCTATTTGGTTCTATTGCAGGTTGTTCTCAAAAACAAGTCATGCCAACCGTTACGTTTATACTATTATGTACATAGTATGAATACAACAAGTAGTTTATACATTGATTTTCGCTGATTGGTACCATTGTAACCGTTGACATGATTATGCGGTAAACCAGAGACAATTTGCAAGCTGCAGTCTAGTTGCAAAAGTTTTAGCAAGTAATCACCAAACACAAGTCGAACTGTATTATCTTAAAGTTTTCTGTTTTATTGAATGCAAGCTACCTAGCATTATCGGCCTTGTAATGTTTCCACTGTTAGGACTCAGGCCTTCTCTCTACAAGAGGTATTTAATTTAAAAGCTACATATTCAGCACAAAAAAGCAGGCAGTGGTTGAAGAAAATAGGGGCCCAGCAGAGTCGAAGCCTCTGGGCCATGGGTTAGGTTCTGGAAGGAAAACCCGGGATCCTAGAAGGAAGATAAAGAAGCAACGGAGTGGGTTTAAATCAGTAAAAGTTTGATATGAACTTCAGCTACACCCAAGAGCGGGAGAAGTTATTCTGATGATTTCTTAAAAAAGTTAGCACATTCTTCTTAAATTCACGGCTGTTCAGGCGAGCTTTTTACCAGACAACTTTTGAATGGACTGAACTCAAAATAAAAAAATAAAAAATACAGTCGAATTGAGAACCTCCTCCTTTTTTTGAAGTCGGTTAAAAAGTGACCCTGTGGTGTACAGTTAGTAATTAATCAAACATACAATTTTACGTTATTAAGTATAAGTAATTATCTATACTAAGATAAATGTATTATGAACAGTTTGTTTCGTTAAATAAGCTAGTCTCAGAAGCAAACGCTTAATTTTTTTTAATTTCTTTATTGTTAATAATAATAACAAGCCCAGTAATTTTAACAAAATCGGTAACATATTCTTTTACACCTTCATAACAAAACACTCATCATTCATGTACTTTATACTTGCATAAAACAGTTACGTACCTACTAAAAATGAGCAGAGCTTTTGACAAAGTCTCAACATAAAGATTAATTTTTAACCATTTTGTTACGGAACCCTAAAAATTCAACTTCTCCCTTCTCTGTAGTTAACTAACAGTCATAATTACCTCGTAGTTTATTAACATACGGAAGATATCCGCTAGTATTTTATAATGAGACAAGCTATGAGAGCTAGAGTTTCTTCAAGCTATGAGGAACGAAGTTTTAAAGTTTTAAAACATATTTTTCATTTTTGAGTGAAGCTTGACTTGTAAAGCATTGTACACTTTATTTTATCAAAAATTTTCTTATGACTCAGAATGAAAAGATCTAAAATGTTAGTTATGTAACGATTATAATAATTACTAGCTTTTGCCCGCGACTTTGTCCGCACATGAACGTTGGTTACAGCAAACGCGAAGTCGAAGACAAATAAAAAGTAACCTATGTCCATCCTTGGGGTTCAAGCTAGCACTGTACAAATTTTCATCAATAACCGTGAAAGTTTAACAGACAGACAGAGCAACTTTGCCATTCATAATATTAATATATATATATACAGGGTGTCCCAAAACTCAACGATAATCAGGGACCGGATGAAAGGCCAAGCTATACCAGTTCTGGGAAAAATAAAAAATAAAATCCATATCACTCAGTTCAGCGATAATAGACATTTTTTAAAAAAAGTTGAAGTTCGACACCCTTGGTCGCATTTTCAAGGATTGTGATCACCAATGTCACAATTTCGCTGTGATTTTTTTAATTTCGTGATCTTCATTAACGACGCTATTAATCGCAACTACAAATTATTGCAAAAAACATTGTTAATTTAATAAAATAAGTTAAGTTTTAGTGAGTCCTGGTTCACAAAAATATTGTTCGTCAACTTTAACACTTCATATTGAAAAAAAATTGTACTACACTACCCTTGGCAAGTAATTTCAAAAGATGGCGCATTTAATCAAGATTTCAAAATGTTGCAACACTTGCCACTTTTCTTGCCATTAAAAAAGTTATTTCTTATTTTTTTCAAATCGAGCTCAATTTTGAACAACTCAACATTAGGAATTTTTGTTTCTAAAAGGAGATTGACAGAGTGTGGACCAAGTGCATTTTGCTCCTCAGCTCAATACTAACTAACTCTTCAAAATCTGCTCCAGGAGTCAAGAAAAAAAAAGAGTTTTCCAACCTAACCTAGCCTAAGTTAGAAATCGTTTTAAGGAAGTTTGAGCAAGTGCTGCCCAGAATGAACATCTAGTGCATTTCATACCTCAGACCAATACTAATCAGCGAACCAAAGTGCTTCAAAATCTGCTCCAGGAATCAAGAGAAAAATGACTTTTTCCAACCTAACCTAACCTAAGAAATCTTTTTAAGGAATTTTGACAAAGTGCTGCCCAGAATGAACACCTATTTCCTTTTTTTTCTCAGGCCAATACTAATCAGTAAACCGTAGCGCAACGAAATCTGCTCCAGGAGTCAAGAGAAAAAATGACTTTTTCCAACCTAACCTAACCTAAGTTAGAAATCTTTTTAAGGAATTTTGACCTAGTGCTGCTCAGAATGATCACATTAGTGCATTGTATTTCTCAGGCCAATACTAATCAGCAAACCGAAGGTGCTTTAAAATCTGCTCCAGGAGTAAAAAGAAAAAAAGAGTTTTTCCAACCTAACCTAACCTAAGTTAGAAATTGTTTTAAGGAATTTTGACTTAATGCTGCCCAGAATGAACACCAAGTGCATTTTGTTCCTCAGGCCAATACTAAGAAGCAAACCGAAGCGCTTTGAAATCTGCTCCAGGAGTCAAGAAAAAAAAAGACTTTTTCCAACCTAACCTAACCTAATTTAGAAATCTTTTTAAGGAATTTTGACCAAGTGCTGCTCAGAATGAACACATTAGTGTATTTTATTTCTCAGGCCAATACTAATCAGCAAACCGAAGGCGCTTTGAAATCTGCTCCAGGAGTAAAAAGAAAAAAAGACTTTTTCCAACCTAACCTAACCTAAGTTAGAAATTGTTTTAAGGAATTTTGACCAAATGCTGCCAAGAATGAACACCAAGTGCATTTTGTTCTTCAGGCCAACACTAATTAGTGTTTTACTGATTAGTATTGGCCTAGGTTAGGTTAGGTTGCAAAAACTCTTTTTTCTCTTGACTCCTGGTGCAGATTTTGAAGCGCTTTGGTTTGCTGTGTAGTATTGGTCTGAGGTATGGAATGCACTAGATCTTCATTTTAGGCAGCACTTGGTCAAAATTGGTTAGGTTAGGTTGCAAAAACTCTTTTTTTCTCTTGACTCCTGGAACAGATTTCGAAGTGCTTCGGTTTGCTGATTAGTATTGGCCTGAGGAACAAAATGCAATAGGTGTTCATTCTAGGCAGCACTTGGTCAAAATTCCTTAGAAAGATTTCTAACTTAGGTTAGGTTAGGTTGGAAAAAGTCTTTTTTTTCTTGATTCCTGGAGCAGATTTCAAAGCGCTTCGGTTTGCTTCTTAGTATTGACCTGAGGAACAAAATGCACTAGGTGTTCATTCTAGGCAGCACTTGCTCAAACTTCCTTAAAACGATTTCTTACTTAGGTTAGGTTAGGTTGGAAAAACTCTTTTTTTCTCTTGACTCCTGGAGCAGATTTTGAAGAGTTAGTTATTATTAGGCTGAGGAACAAAATGCACTTGGTCCACACCCTGTCAATATCCTTTTAGAAACAAAAATTCCTAATGTTGAGTTGTTCAAAATTGAGCTCAATTTGAAAAAAATAAGAAATAATTTGTTTAATGGCAAGAAAAGAGGCAAGTGTTGCAACATTTTGAAATCTTGATTAAATGCGCCATCTTTTGAAATTACTTGCCAAGGGTAGTGTAGTACAATTTTTTTTCAATATGAAGTGTTAAAGTTGACGAACAATATTTTTGTGAACCATGACTCACTAAAACTTAACTTATTTTATTAAATTAACAATGTTTTTTGCAATAATTTGTAGTTGCGATTAATAGCGTCGTTAATGAAGATCACGAAATTAAAAAAATCACAGCGAAATTGTGACATTGGTGATCATAATCCTTGAAAATGCGGCCAAGGGTGTCGAATTTCAACTTTTTTTTAAAAATGTCTGTTATCGCTGAACTGAGTGATATGGATTTTATTTTTTATTTTTCCCAGAACTGGTATAGCTTGGCCTTTCATCCGGTCCCTGATTATCGTTGAGTTTTGGGACACCCTGTATATATACAGGGTGTCCCAAAACTCAACGATAATCACTCAGTTCAGCGATAATAGACATTTTTTTAAAAAAGTTGAAGTTCGACACCTTTGGTCGCATTTTCAAGGATTGTGATCACCAATATCACAATTTCGCTGTGTTTTTTTTAATTTCGTGATCTTCATTAACGACGCTATTAATCGCAACTACAAATTATTGCAAAAAACATTGTTAATTTAATAAAATAAGTTAAGTTTTAGTGAGTCATGGTTCACAAAAATATTGTTCGTTAACTTTAACACTTCATATTGAAAAAAAATTGTACTACACTACCCTTGGCAAGTCATTTCAAAAGATGGCGCATTTAATCAAGATTTCAAAATGTTGCAGCACTTGCCACTTTTCTTGCCAATAAAAAAAATATTTCTTATTTTTTTCAAATCGAGCTCAATTTTGAACAACTCAACATTAGGAATTTTTGTTTCTAAAAGGAGATTGACAGGGTGTGGACCAAGTGCATTTTGCTCCTCAGCCCAATACTAACTAACTCTTCAAAATCTGCTCCAGGAACAAGAGAAAAAAATACTTTTTCCAACCTAACCTAACCTAAGAAATCTTTTTAAGGAATTTTGACAAAGTGCTGCCCAGAATGAACACCTATTTCCTTTTTTTTCTCAGGCCAATATTAATCAGTAAACCGTAGCGCTACGAAATCTGCTCCAGGAGTCAAGAGAAAAAAAGACTTTTTCCAACCTAACCTAACCTAAGTTAGAAATCTTTTTGAAAAAGTTTGACCAAGTGCTGCCCAGAATGAACATCTAGTGTATTTTGTTCCTCAGGCCTATACTAAGAAGCAAACCGAAGCGCTTTGAAATCTGTTCCAGGAGTCTAGAAAAAAAAACACTTTTTCCAACCTAACCTAAGTTAAAAATCTTTTTAAGGAATTTTGACCAAGTGCTGCTCAGAATGAACACATTAGTGCATTTTATTTCCCAGGCCAATACTAATCAGCCAACCGAAGGCGCTTTAAAATCTGCTCCAGGAGTAAAAAGAAAAAAAGAGTTTTTCCAACCTAACCTAACCTGTTAGAAAACTTTTTTGAGAAGTTTGACCAAGTGCTTCCCAGAATGAACACCTAATGCATTTTGTTACTCAGGCCAACACTAATTAGTGTTTTACTGATTAGTATTGACCTAGGTTAGGTTGCAAAAACTCTTTTTTTCTCTTGACTCCTGGTGCAGATTTTGAAGCGCTTTGGTTTGCTGTGTAGTATTGGTCTGAGATATGGAATGCACTAGATCTTCATTTTAGGCAGCACTTGGTCAAAATTCCTTAAAACAATTTCTAACTTAGGTTAGGTTAGGTTGCAAAAACTCTTTTTTTCTCTTGACTCCTGGAACAGATTTCGAAGTGCTTCGGTTTGCTGATTAGTTTTGGCCTGAGGAACAAAATGCAATAGGTGTTCATTCTAGGCAGCACTTGGTCAAAATTCCTTAAAAAGATTTCTAACTTAGGTTAGGTTAGGTTGGAAAAAGTATTTTTTTTTCTTGATTCCTGGAGCAGATTTTAAAGCGCTTCGGTTTGCTTCTTAGTATTGACCTGAGGAACAAAATGCACTAAGTGTTCATTCTGGGCAGCACTTGCTCAAACTTCCTTAAAACGATTTCTAACTTAAGTTAGGTTAGGTTGGATAAACTCTTTTTTTCTCTTGACTCCTGGAGCAGATTTTGAAGAGTTAGTTAGTATTAGGCTGAGGAACAAAATGCACTTGGTCCGCACCCTGTCAATCTCCTTTTAGAAACAAAAATTCCTAATGTTGAGTTGTTCAAAATTGAGCTCAATTTGAAAAAAATAAGAAATATTTTTTTTATTGGCAAGAAAAGTGGCAAGTGTTGCAACATTTTGAAATTTTGATTAAATGCGCCATCTTTTGAAATGACTTGCCAAGGGTAGTGTAGTACAATTTTTTTTCAATATGAAGTGTTAAAGTTAATGAACAATATTTTTGTGAACCATGACTCACTAAAACTTAACTTATTTTATTAAATTAACAATGTTTTTTGTAATAATTTTTAGTTGCGATTAATAGTGTCGTTAATGAAGATCACGAAATTAAAAAAATCACAGCGAAATTGTGACATTAGTGATCATAATCCTTGAAAATGCGACCAAGGGTGTCGAATTTCAACTTTTTTTTTTAAATGTCTATTATCGCTGAACTGAGTGATATGGATTTTATTTTTTATTTTTCCCAGAACTGGTATAGCTTGGCCTTTCATCCGGTCCCTGATTATCGTTGAGTTTTGGGACACCCTGTATATATTATATTAATATAGATTACCTGGTATTTTATTAACATACGGAAGACATCTCTCAATTTTTTTTTACAAGCTCCTTCAAGTTATGAAGAACGAAGATTTAAGAACACATTTTTCATTTTTTAATGATGCCTGACTTCTAAGTCTTTGTACACTTTATTTTGCCAAACATTTCCTTACGATTCAAGAAACGGGACTATTAAGGTAATAACTCTTAGTCCTTTAAAGCTTTAAAGTCAGTTTATTGGTCTGGAACAAGTAAAGTTAAAATGTTGGGACTGTTTCCTTTAATATTTTTACAGAAGGTATTTTTTTAAGGTAAGAAATTTTCTCTGGATGTCTCACCTTTAAAAAAATCCGCTCTAGGATGGAGTGGGAGGACTTGTCACACTTTTACTGAAGTTTTCCTTTTAGAAGACAACCCAGGGCTCTAAAAAATTTTGGCCTGAGGCACGCATGGAATACTACGCGCCGTCAATCACTCGGGCTCGATCCGAACAATAGGACGGCGAGCTATCCATTGCTTGCCGTCCGCGAACCCGCTCGTATCGTGTTAAAATAGGTATAAATCAAGGTATGAATAGTGAGTACCTATCTTGGGTTCTATCCATTCATACTAACGCGATGAATGGTGTAATATTGTACCTACTATTTTGACGGTTCGGTAGACCGCGGTGGTAAGATTCTCCGCAAATTCATGTTCCCTTTGTATATTGTTTACATTCTCGGTAAAGCACCCGTTGTTACGGGTGCTATGTGAGCCCGTGAGTTTGAATCGTCACCCTGATCATGCCCGCCCATCCCTTAAGAGGGACGAAGCAATAGTGTAGCGGTGTCCACCGTAATTTAACGCTATATATATTTCTAGTTACAAATTGTAAAAACACTCAATATGCTAAAACATCATAATACTATTACTTAACTCGGCAAAACGTTGTTTTTCCATATAAATTGACGAAGCGTCCGTGACTGTTCATACGAAGGAACGAAATATCATGATTAAAGTTAGAAGAGTGGGTAAACTTCCCGCAATTTTCTCACAATGTCGTACCTAAAACAAATATGACCTATCCTGCCTTAAGTGAACACTAGATTGCAAAGTTTTAAACACTTCCCTTGATAGCAACACACTCTGAAGTTTTCACGTAGCAACCAAACCGCAGCGCGCTTCAGTAGCTCAAAACTTAAAACCGTGAACAACGATAGCGCTTGACAGCGAAAATTTATAGTCCACCTTAGATTACCTTACATTGTGAATTATCCTTACAAACTTTATGGCGCAACACCTTTATGGGCCGGCAATAAACAGCGAACACTTCGGGCCATTCAAGAGGTCGTTGCGAACATCGAACTTTGAGGCTACCTACCGTACCTACAGAGATCGATCTGAAGTACTAAACAGACCAACCTGAGCCAGACTTGTAGCAAACGGATAAACAAAAGTCATGGTGAGCCCATGACCTTTTCTTATGAATCTATTGGAAAATGGAAGCAAAGAACACTGATCAATGAAGTGACAAAAATTATTGACAATTTATTGAGGCTATAAAGGACAAGTTTGAGGTTAGGCTAGTGACTACCAGTGGACGTTTTGTCTGTATGAAAGACTACCAGAGTCAAACAAAGTACTGGTTTTGTTGAGTAAACTACCCGTCCTGTAGGATCAGGACTGAATTGAAATCACGTTGTGGTTCCGCGCCTCAAAGAGACGTCAGCAAGATTGACGAAGCCCGTTACCACGGATACCTGCCAGAGATACGAGATTGTTCGACAAAGTCATCGCAACCGGGGTTGGTTTCAATTACTAAAAGTCTGACACTTCCTTTTGCTTCGCTGGAGAACTTATTTGATGATTCCTTAGCCTCAAAAAAAAGGTAGAACCACCAGAATGATGGCAGCTTTTATGGATTGTTTCTCTCCTTTATAGCTTTTGGAGATAATTCTAAAATCTTGATGATAGTCAGAACTTATTTGATGATTTCTCACCTTCGAAAAAAAAGGCGGAACTAACAAATGGCAGCTTCTAGAGACAGTTTTTCCCTTACTATAGCTTTTAGAGAGTGTTCTGAAATCCTGATGATAGTCATTTGTTTAAGTGTTTCGGTATAAAGGGTTTGTTGTAGAACTATTATTTTGATTGTTGCTGTTAGTTAGATTGCGTGTGATTACGGATGTGGTACCCACAGGTCCGCTTGCAACAATGATTGTTTAATTTGTATTGTCTAACTTCCAAAATTGTTTGATTTTAATGTTGACCAAAAATTTTCTTCTGATTATTTCTTCGAGCCATTTTCGAACAATAATTGTCATAGCTAACCTAAAAAACTTTAATCAGACTCCACACCCAGTTTATATGTAACAAAGACAATCTCCACAGGTGGGGATTCTCGGAGGGTTTCGATCTTTAGTGTTTGTGCGGCGTCCGACGTCTATCCGTAGACTATGTCTCACTTTTTCTCCTGCGTCACGAGCCCTATTTCCCGTTCAATGACAGCATCAGTGGACAGCATTGTCGTGGTGAATACTGAGCCAGCCAAAGAATATAAATTGAAAAAAACTAGTTTTGCCATTGACACGCTAAGAAGAACAAGAATGTTTCTTTCACCATTTTATGATATGTTTATATGACTTCACCCACGTTCAAACATATTATACGCATACTTTACTACAGCTATAGGCATAATAAGTGGTCTTAAAAAATATTTTTCGATTGAATACACTATCTAAAAAAATTGTCTTCAAAATATCATACTTAAAATTTATCTTGTGAACTTGCTGTCGATCAGTCACTCGTGAAATCACAAGATACAAACAGTTTTTGATCAAAATATACGACAGTTTCATCGTTTATATTCTTAAGACTAAGTACCAAAGAGACGCGTCACCTAAGAGTCTTACTGCTTGCTGCCAAGTAATAGTTTGCTATCTTAGCCTCCCAGACAAAGTCCATCGTTAAAGTTATCAGCAAAATTCACAACTAAGCATGTTGCTGTCCATTCATTATGTCGAAAATACTGACGTAAAGCGTAACACATTATTTTAGTATTTTATCGTCACTTGAAAACTATTCAGCTAGAATATTCTTTAGAAAAGAAAATATATTTTTTGTTTACTATATTTTTTTATTAATAGGCTTGCGTTTGATTTTTCGGTTCTCTCTTGGTGGTAAACGATGATGTGGTCGATGATAGATAACATAACAACATATAGATAGGTACAAATAGAAAACCTTTAACTTCTTTAACAACTAGTACACAAATCATTTTGTGATTTTAGCCTTGTAAGCATGGTAATGCCTGTACTAGAAGACTTTGCCCCCATAGTTTTGACTGTGTTAAAAAATAGATTATTCTTACTTAGAAGTAGCCTATTCATTCTTTTTTTTGGCTAAAGACTCCTAGGAATCCACTCGTAAGCTGTACGCATAATTAATATGCTGTCGAAAAGTTTTGTACTTACAGGTAGGATTTCTACCATTTTCTTATTTGGTTAGTTGAGATACAAATACGTCGTCTTCACTTGATGTAAGCCCTATTGACTCTTAACAGTGCTATCTAAATATAGCTTCTGAATAGCTTCTCCTGCCAAGTACCTGGCATCTGGTGGCTTAATAGGTCTACAAAAAATAAAAAAGCACTTACCAACTTCATCGTGCTCAAGATCGGACACGTCGTGAGCAACCTCGTCCTCTTCAGGGGCACTCTCATACCTCTCCTTTAACACCGTGCGAGGAACTACGGACAAAAATAAACTTTATGAATAGTGGAGCAGAGCTCATTTCAGATTAGGGTGGAGTGTTCATTAAGGGGATGTTAATTTTAGACTTTTAGGGTGCTCCGTGTTTTAGAGTATTTTGGTTTTACAAGTACGTCAGAGTTTTTATTTGGTGGAATAAGCAGTTTGGTCGAACGTGACCTGCTATTGACGTCACTTATCGTTTTTTCTACAAATCCCCGACGTTTTTTATACTGTCTCAAGATTTTTATTTTGGAATCTTATTGAGTTTTGTAGACGGAGGTTTGACAGCTTTATATTCGTTTGCGCTCGTCTATATTTGATACTTACGTAGTTGTAAAAGAAATATTTGAATAGATAAAACGCCGAAGGGATGGTGAACAGTGAATTGTATTTCGCAGTTACTTGGAAAATATTTTGTGGTACCGCCATGCCTTTGTGTAAAAAAGGTTTTTGATTTTATCGGAACGAGATTAAAAATACTTACTATTTGCACAATAGAGTAAACGATTTACATTCAAATATGCGAATTGTCAATTCAGATTTGTTGAATTAATTTGAACAATAAATATTTAAATAAATGCCCGTTTAGAATTACTTTAAATAATGTTGAAAGGTATTTTATTTTGAGTTGAATTTTCGAGATTATTGGAGATTTCATAAACTGTCTAGTAATGACATGGACTATATCTTTTAGATCTAAAAATAAATCAGTCATAGAGTCTGCGACTAGAGAATAATTTATTATGTATCAGTCATAATTTAGATGTTACTTTCAAGACGATACTGAAATTCAAAGCATACGTCATTCTCAGTAACCTTTAAGTAAAACTATATAACTAAATATTTTTATTTTTGTAACATACATAATATTATGTGCAGTAGATTTCATAAGGTAAGCTCTCCCAGACAGCCTTTGCGCTATTTTTCCTTTAACCAAATCAATGTGAATTTTACATGACTTCTTCTTCTTCTACCTGGCGTTAATCCCGGCCATTGCCAGGGTACGCCTTCCGACTAAGTTTTACATGACTGAAAACTGAAAATGGTGTCAGATTTCCTGGCTGACTCTAATGAAAGGAAAATTCAACAGTTTAGCAACCTTTGTGAAGAGTAAAAAAACTTGGTCTGTCAAAAGAGCCACCTATCCACAGATCGACCTCGCTTAGCGTTGCTTAACTTTGAAAATCGACCAGAGCAGCTATTTTCATCATAACTACAAGCTTCTACTTTTCCATTAACCGTAACCTTTAAAAATAATACACATACAAGGACTCGTATCGTTTCGAAGGTACGAGTATTTCGTATTATCAACGGTCCGATTAGCAAGCAGAATTGTGACGGAAATAGACAATATTGGCCCTGGGATGCAAATTTATTTTGGCCTCCGTTCGTATGTACAAAAAGATAGGACGATTTTTTCGTACGGTTCAGTCGTTTTTATACCTTTGTTTGAATTTGTGCTCGGTTTGTACTGAATGTAAATAGCATATAGATAAAAATTTGAAGTAATAGTTGTGTATATTATATTATGGAATTTGTGAGTAAATCTACATAGTCAATAATGCTCCACCCCAACTTTTTTGGCATGAGAAATCAATGTTGGAAGGAGTGTGACTTTTAATAATCTTAATCCTGTTCGTCTTCTTTTAGTTTCCTTTTGCATTTCAGGCAGTGGTGATTTTTTCAATCTTCTTTCAATAAAATCTCTGAACCCTGCCAGGGTTGCTATACACTCCACTTTTTGATTCGGAAAATTTGCACAATGACCGGTCTTGAGCGTCGGTCTTCGATCGGTTTCCCGAGACCTTCACCAGGTTATTGGTCTGCCTTAGGCGGCCAAGGACCAAAATCCAAATCCAAAAGGAGAAGTCCAAATATCGAAATTTTATAACAACTTAGTAATCCTTACAAAACTTAAATTCTCAGTGAAGAAAAATATAAACTCTAACACGACATCACTTGTAAAAATTATCTTGTACACTAATATCATCAAATATACATAGGTGTACACAAAATTGGCGAATTGCCAGCGGCAGAACATTAGCTTAACAATGTTAAAACTGTTTCTCTGAATGTAAACGGCCTGCTACAAATAATTTATTAACGTTGAATAATGTTTAGAGCGGTCCTTTTCTATGTACCTGCCTGTATTTAATAATTTACCGTTCATTCATGAGCTCCGGCCTCCTTTTAGAGAAGAAAAAGTTGTTGGTTGTTGGATGGATGGTCTACCTAATGGTGAGCTGTCACTGACTGCCATTATTATCAGAGGCAAAGTTTAAATGTCTAATATAGATAGACTCGCGTTTGATCTATATCTCAACTGTTTCTTCTCAGTCGTACACTCCTGGTGGAGTTTTCACGATCATGAATCGTCTGGTAAGTTGGTTGCGGCTTTTGCGAAAGTTTTCCATCTCTCTCTATTAACTGCATTTCCATTGAGGAACAGATTGCCTTGTATACTGAGGAATGCAATAGGAGACTTAAGCGAATTGACTTCCCTATTGAGTGTATGCAGTGTGCTGACTTGTGCTGTCGTAACCACGGTCACAAGCGTGCCCTTGATAGACTGTACCGTGAAATTGTGACAGCTCTTCGTGACGCAGCTGTGGCGGGTCGAGGAGGCAATAGGACGGTAGCAGCTGGCTCGCGTGTAGTAGGGTGGAACAAAAACGTCAGCGAGGCTCACCGGGTGGCCAGGACAAAATTTATCGATTGGGTAAAATGCGGTAAACCCAAGGTAGGAGATATATATCGCGATATGTGTGAAAGCAGGAGGGTGTTCAAATCGAGACTTAAATGGTGCCAAGATCATCAGGACCAATTAAAAATGGACATTCTTGCTGAAAAACACTTAAACGGGGATTTTCGTGGTTTTTGGCAGTGTACCAAGAAGGTAAATATAAGGCCAGGCCTTCCGGTGAGAGTCGATGGCGTAAGTGAACCAAGGGACATAGCCAATTTATTTAGGTCCCACTTTTCTGTGCAGCCACTATTGGGCAGACAGGTTGCGGCGGTCAATGCTGAGGGCCCCATGGGCGAAATGGAGACGAGGTTTTCTGCCAAAGAGGTACGAAAAATAATAAAGTGTATGTCGAAGGGCAAGTCTCCGGGCCACGATGGCCTCAGCATTGAACACCTGCAGCATGCCGGCCAGCATGTATCTAGGGTTTTAGCTATGTTCTACTCACTATGCCTGAGCCATTCCTACCTGCCGTGTGATTTTATGAGGACAGTGGTAGTGCCTGTAGTTAAAAACAAAACGGGTGATCTAGCCGATAAGGCTAACTACAGGCCTATCTCCCTAGCCACTGTGATAGCTAAAGTGTTCGATGGTTTGCTGGATGCACAGTTAAATAAACACGTGACATTGCACGATAATCAATTTGGGTTTAGACCCAAATTGTCTACTGATAGTGCAATACTGTGTCTCAAGCATACCATCAGATACTATACGGATCGTAAAACACCTGTTTACGCTTGTTTCCTCGACCTGTCCAGGGCCTTTGACCTGGTGTCGTATAACGTGTTGTGGCAAAAGCTTGAAGACATAAACATGCCTCGTGAACTTGTGAACATCTTCAAGTATTGGTACGCACACCAGGTTAACAGTGTCAGATGGGCGGGCGTGCTGTCGGAGCCGTACAGGCTTGAATGTGGAGTGAGACAGGGTGGGTTGACTTCACCCACCCTGTTTAATCTGTACATGGATGCACTCATCGTCGCTCTCAGTAGTCACCATGTTGGCTGCTACGTTGATGGAGTCTGTGTTAACAACCTGAGTTATGCAGACGACATGGTGCTACTGAGTGCGTCGGTCTGTGGCATACGTAGACTATTGAAAGTGTGTGAGGAGTATGCTTGTAGTCACGGCCTCTTGTACAATGTCGTGAAGAGTCAATACATGGTCTTTCAGGCTGGTTCTAAATGCCCCCAACAGGTACCTCCCATTGGCTTGAATGATGTCCCTCTGGAACGGGTGGACCAATTTAAATACTTGGGGCATTGGGTAACAGCTGACCTGAGGGACCATGTCGACATCGAAAGGGAGCGAAGGGCACTGTCTAAAAGAGCAAATATGATAGCCCGTAGGTTTGCACGGTGTTCAAGTGAGGTCAAAATTACACTTTTTAAAGCTTTTTGCACCTCATTGTACACGTGCAGCCTATGGGTGTCCTACACACAAGCGGCTTACAGTGCCCTCCGTATCCAGTACAACAACGCGTTCAGGGCGGTAATGGGGCTGCCCCGCTTCTGTAGTGCCTCGGGCATGTTTGCGGAAGCGCGCACCGATTGTTTTCACTCCACCATGCGCAAGCGGTGCGCGTCCTTGGTGCGCAGGGTGAGGGGCAGCTCCAATACTGTTCTGGCGATGATTGCCGGCAGGCTTGATTGCCCTTATATTGGACACTGCTGTAGCAGACATGTTGCTGGCTGTGTCCGATAACCGAATTATATGTATGTCTTTTGTTTGTGTTCTGTTTTGTTATTTCTATATGTATGGGTGCTATGGTTGCCTGAATTAAATGATTTTTTTATTTTTTTATTTTTTTTTTTTTATTTTTTTTTTTTATTTATTTCGTTTACATTGTCTGAGAGAACACTTCGAAGATGATTTTATGACGTTTTTCCATCTAGTAGGTGCCGAACGCGATAATGTTGGCACTCCACTCTTCACTGTACCACTATACGTTCCGAAGAGCTTTTATTGCAGATGATATATCCAAACATCTTAAAGATTCGCTGTTGTACAATCGATGAAAGCCTTTATTTGATGCGAAGCGTTGAGCTCTATCTTACTTGATGGTAAGCAAAGGTTTGACCGACGAAGGAGTAAAAACGAGCAACAGCAAAAAGTAACGTTGAATAAATCACGAATACTGACTCCGGCAGGAAATTCCAAGTCTTAACTGTACGCACTATGAATGATTGTGTTCCCTAACATTTTGTATGAATAGGTACGATAGGTATACGTCTAGTAGTCCGATGATGGAACGGGTATACCGAAAATAAAATATAGAATTCTGACGCTGTACGCAGTCTTCGAAATGTAATGAATACAAAATCGACAGGCTATCAATCCGACAATTGATGTCGGATTGTTAACCAGGCGATTCGTCACGTTAAGAACGCTCAAGACTTAGGTGTTTCAACTCGATAAGTGCATCATTGCCGAGTATCATCGCTGGTATTATCAAGACATCGCAACACTTGATTTCTGTTTAAATATAAAATAAATAATAGAGAGACATATTAGGGAATATGCATGAAAAAAATATTCAATATATACAAAAAATATAATACTTTCTGTGAAAACAATATCGAAATCAGTAGAAAAGCCAAAGATATAACAATTTCATACAAACATATCTGTCTCTTTCTCCAAAACGATATTTTCTATGGCAGCCATAGCCGGGCGTGATGTAATTTGACGTCAAATTACATATCCGACTTCACTTTCTTATTATCTTTTTTAACTAGCTCTTTCTTAAAGCTTCAGAGTTAGCTTTATAACTTCGTTGTTGATAAAAACATTTAAAAAAATCTTCTTTCATATTTATTTACTACAGCTAAAGGATTATTCCTAATAGGGAATATGCTTTGCAATTTTTTTTTCTAAATGAATATGCCTTTAGACCACCTAAGTTGTCTAGTAAATCAGAAGGTTTAACGAACATTCAGTACCCTGCTTCCTCATTCTTTGGTTAGATAACAGATTTTTTAACGAGAAATATCCGTCATTCGGTAACTAGATCTTAAATGATCTGGATTGAGAGGTTCTTACGTTCTTCTAGTTGTACTTTCTTATATTCTTCAAATCAGAACTCAAAGTTACCAGTTTGGTGAACAAAAGTTACAAATTTATCGATTTTGTTTAAATTCATAATACCGTTGTATAAGACAAGGATTCCAACTTGTGCAGTTTCAAGTTTACAAAGTTCTTCACGGTACACAAATGTTCGAAGCAAACGAGAATTTCTATGCACATTGTGACGTGTATTGTCGCTTGGGTGCAATTCCTGTCACATGTGCACGTAAGATTTTGCAATAAACGCTAGGTTAGAACAAAACAGTGTATGTTGTTTTTGAAGAAACCTACAAATTAGTTTACTGTTCATCATTTCAGTTGAAAGACGTCCACTGTTTGACATATGACTCTCAAAAGCGTCACTACAGCCACAGTTCTGGGCGTCTCGCATTCATAGAATTTCCGCAACCCTCACCAGGTCATCGGTCCACCTTTTGGGATGCTTTCCAACGCTGCGTTTTCCGGCACGAGTTTGCCACTTCAGAACCTTTCGTCCCCATCGATCATCTGTTTTGCAAGTCTACTGTTTATATTTGTGTGTTGCGACTGGTTTGTGAGTTAAGATGAATATTAAATTCAGATATATTTATAACCGACTTCAATAGAAGGAGAAAGTTGTGAATTGGACAGGTAGTACCCAGGCCCTGTTTGGCCAAGTGTTTGAAAAAAAAAAACAATGCAACTACAAGCAAAGTAATCTAACAGATTTAAAATGCCATTTGTCAAAAAAACATTCATAATTTTGCATACACTGGCAATTTCCCTATAAGAAGAAGTGAGAAAATATATGGGCAATTAAGTGTCTCAGCCACCTGCACTAATGTTGCCAAAAGGCATTCCGTACTCAGGTTTATTGTGAAACTTCATAGGTCCGTTAAATTGTTGAACCGTAGTATTTTGATTTATGAAAATAATTTTCATGCAAAAATTTTATCGACTTTCTGTTTAAAAATCAATAATGGGTCTTAATGACACCATGACACTCACTTATGAAATTGCCGTACCTACTTTGGATTGTAATATCTTTGGATTTACTTGTAATTATTGTAAGTTAAAATGGACTGATAAATATTAAAAATAGCTTACTTAATGTTTGGTAAAATTATTTATTGGTTTCTTTGCGTTTCGTATTTTCTGTAATATCGATGTATTTATACTGAAACCATTCTACATTTATAATGAAATACATAATATAGCCATTTTGCTAAGAGTTTTTGTCTTATTTTTCCTCAAATCTAGAATTTAATTTACGGACTAACGTACTTGATATGCCTTTGTCTTTCCTTAAAGTGTATTTAACTTATCAAACAAAAATATTAACGTTTTCGTTTGTTTTGTTTTCCTAAAACCACAAGCCGAGCATCACTCACGAAAACATCCCTCAAGAAAATAAAAAATAATACGCACATTTATAAGAGGCGGCCAATGCGAGACATACCTCCATAAGAAACCAACCAAATAAATGTAAGTCAACATTTCATTACGAAATAAACATCTAAGAAACAAAAGAGGTTGTAAGGAAACTTGCACATTATGATAAAAAGGGCTCCTCTTAGAGAACCACTGGAAGGCATCCACTATACTAGGAGATAATAAAAGATGGAAGGAGTTTCAACTGTCCGAGCTCGCTTCGCATTTTTATAACTCGGATTTATTGCTAGCGAAGCGAGTCGTGAAGCTATAATAACTAGAAGCGCTTTAAGCATATAACTCAATCGATGAAAGTAGTATTTATTCTAGATTTGCGCCGTGGCTATGCGTACCAATGACGCTGCAAAGTCCGAAGATTTATAAAAATGAAAATATTTGTCCTTTGAGTTCTAAATTTAATATTTTAATTTTAGATTAGATCGTCAAATATTTAATTACTATAATGATGAGTCTATAGTCCAGTCATTATAGTACTTTCACCTCGGAATTCGAGAAACCCAGCTGTAAGTCTGTAAATACTTGTATATTGACACCCTAAAAGTTGTCTCAAAACCTACATATGGTAGGGTGTACGCAACTATGAAATTTCAAGGTTAACGTTTGAATGGGTGCAAATTCACCCATTCAAAATCATCAGGCTCACCCAAGATCACCCATTAAATACTATTTAACATCATCTTTAATTTCTTATTCAAAAATAAAACCATCAACAAAAATGTTCAAACCATTATAAATGCTTAGTTCGACAAAAAGCACTATAATGTGCCGAATAACTGATCAAGTTCATTAATGCATAATCCATCTAATCGCATTTGAAAATCGTTTCCGTAAAAAGCAAATGGAATCTGAATTCATCCGTCCGAATATATGCAGAGAATAGAAGTCTACTCCTATATTTTGTGTACAAGCACTTCAGCTTGAATCTAAAAGGTATTCAATTTAATTTCAGAATAAAACCTTTTCACCTGTAATCGTGAGCTAGTCTGTAATGAACAAGATTAATGTGTTGAACTAGATTAATCTAATTGCAAACGTCGAGTTCTGTTAGATTTGTGTGAGATTATAAATTATCTTTAGAAAAGCATTTTAACCCCTAGCGAGCAATAGTACATCAAGAATTCAAAACTTGTATACAACGATAAATCATTTTTCCAAAAGTATACTGAGAGCCAGTACAAGTCAAAGGAAAAGTTTACTAAATCACATTTCGTCTGGCTATAATCTATGATGCCGAATGCTGGCTCTTGAAAGGAATCCATGCTACAAAAGTGCATATGACAGAGATGAAAATGCTGAGATAGACAGATGTCACTCTTAACGATACAGTGAGTTACAATCGAACATATCCGTGGAAGTTTTAAGATCTGCCTAATTTGAGAAAAACTCAGTGAAAGCTCGGCTCCGCTGGTCACGCAATGAGAAAATCTCAGGAAAATTTATAGGTAAGTCTGTCATATGAATACTGTTCCAAGTAAACGTGGTAGCTAATATCTAAAGAAGAGTAGGATAAATGTTTACTTTAACATAACAGATTTTAGAAGGCAATAACCTGAGAATATTGACTTCAAACAAAATATCTCAATGGAGTACTTATCTCATCAACTTTTTTTTTATATAATAAACTAGTACTTTACATATTACAAAAATATATCTAAAATATCTCAATTGATTTCAAAGAAAAGTTTACGTTCTTTGTATATAAAAGACCAGTAAATATAATGGGTCACAAACATAATTACAATAGGTCGTGTAAGCAGGTCAAAAGAAGTTGGATAAGGATACTAAGTAGCGCTATGTCATAGCTGAATCGCATCTGGGTCGACAGAAACGTCTCGCGTAAGGTCAGGAGAAAGTTCGTCATCATACTCTCTTAGTTCATATCTATTTTTTTGTATAGTGCAGAGATCTGGACTCTTAAGAAAGTTGACCAACACAAGATTTTTTTTTTTCGCTTTTGAGATGTGGTGTTGGAGGAAAATGCTCGGAATCCAATGGCCAGAACATCGAACCAACGATCCTATAATAGCTGGACTCAAGATACCCCATGAGAGTCATGAGACTCATCATCACATTCCAAAGAATAATTTTTAATTTCTTTGACCACACAGTGTTAATAAATAAATTTTGTTTCACGAAAATATTGATAGCTTTATTTCATACACGCCACTTTTACAAAATAATAAAGTTTTCTTATTTGTCCATCTTTTGAAGAACAGGATTGATCTATGTGCCTTGTGGTATATGAGGTAGGCATATGAAATAAATATCATCGTTTCTGATGATAACATCCTTTTATGCTTCAATATTAGAACAGACAGCATTGATCCTTGGAAAAAATAATAAACTTTGTAAAATTTATTCTCTGTTCTAGTATAACGACTAATATTCTTTAGGTCTAAAGCACACTTCAATGTTTTATTACTTCTTATTAGATTTTTGTCAAAAGGATCTCATACCTGATATTAAACAAGTAGCCTATTATCTTCTTATTCGTACTTGTCTTCTTATATAGATATACTTTTCTTAATAAATCTGTCGGCCCTATCTAAAAATATAATGTTTTTGATATTTTATCGTTTTTTTTTTTTCAATTTGTTGATTAATGTATATTCGTATATTATAATCCTAATATGATTAGGCTATACATATTTCGTTCCAAAAATCTTCTTATATTAAATGTTCTAGATACAAAAGAACTGGTACGCATATCAAATTCAAATTGCTTAAGTCCAAATGAGTTAAAACATTTGAGTTTACGTTAGATATTGCCTTTTGTCCTCAACAATTCAAAATGTCTTCTGTTAGAAATAACGAAAACGTCTTGTATTTCCGTAATTTAACTTTACGAGATATTTATTAAGAGGGAAGACGGATCTCCCGAACGCTATTTCATAGTCTTAATCCTGCAAACGACTCGCCCGAAGCTAAAATTTAGAAACGAGCTGAATCAACTCCTGACAAATCTTCGGACTTTATTTCTTTTCTAATTTACTATCAGAAGGGATCTACGAATTTGTTAGAATCTTAGCTGATATTTATGACTTTGGAGATGGGTTTCATTAGACCTATAAAGATCTAGCAAATTTTGGTCTTTTGATTGACAGTTAACCAATGGAAAGTTGTCGCCTGAATTCGCATCTGTAACTCTTTTACGATTAATAAAAGTTGAGGAGCTGTTCTGTTGACTTTATATCTGTGATGGCGAAGTCGCAGAAAACGTAATGAGGATCTTCGTTAACTTGAAGTATAAACAAGGTTAGGTATTATAAGGTCTCCTTGTCTCAAGTTACACGTATTCTACTGAATCACAAATAGTTGAACAAGTTTTGTTTTCTTAGTTTCGTGTTATTGTTACTGTGTTAGTCGGCTGTAATAGCAAAGTTATGTTGTTTCTCTTGGTGATGCATAAATTTGGTTTCCGGTTTTAGCTTGTATCTACCAGGGGCAGCGGTGAGCTAATGGTTACTGACTCAACTTATGAATCCAACTCACGCCTTGAAAACTAGGCGGGCGCTTTAATTTGTGTAATTTGTCATCACAATTGCTCTCAAAACTGGTAAAGGTAAAGAAAAGATCATGGAGAAACAAGTCGGAGGTTGTTTATGATTATTTATTTATTCTATCACTAGAAGAGTAGTTTGTTTTTACTTATTGTACTAGTCAAAATAACATCAGTGGCCATACCATGAGCTCTTGACACGATCCATTTTACGACCTACACTGAATTGTAAACTGATGGAGCTATATACCTGACATTTTAACATGCCATGGTAAGGCCCACAGATTAAACTTTATTTTCATACTCGAATTTGATTACTATCTCACTTGATGGTAAACGATGTTGGAGTTAACGATACAAACTAACTAACTATACAAATAACGACACTGAAAATGTCTCTTCTTCTTCCTGCCCTTGTACCAATTTATTTGGGGTCGGCGCAACACGTTTTTTTTTCATCCTTTCTGTCCTGTCACACTATCACTAACTTATTTTTCTTATATATCACTCCTCTAACAATCCATCCAAAATAAATACTTATAAATATATATCTACAAACAATTTTCTAACGTTTAAGTACTAAAGTAGTCTAATTCTGGCAGCTTGTGGCTGCGCAGTTTAGAAACTCAAATATAGGCAAACGTCAATATTTGGGTTCTACCGATATGGAGTGCCTAGTGTTTATCTTGAACTACATTTAAATGGACTGGATTTGATATTTTGGCTCTTACATATTTGGGTTTGAAACTTACAATAGGGTTTAATCGCCGTCAGACATCGACGCACAAATGAATACAATTGATCCAGTACACGATTGTAGACCCCCCCGTGATGGAATAAGTTTTTCAACAAAAACACACAAAACATCTGTTATTTTTTTAATCAACGTTTCTTAGCTAGGAACATTGATTTTTCAATAATACAATATTACAGTTTTAGATTTCATTAAAGAGCCCAAAACTCCTGTGTGTATTTTGCAATTTTCTTCATACTTTAAAATTTGGCTGTTAGGCAAAAATTCCTGTCTTATATTAAAGATAAATTGTATATGACCGACAGACACAGACAAAATCAAACGACAAACGACAGTACTTCGTAAGCAATTCCCAAATAAAAAAGTAAAATGCCAGTTTGTTTATACGTAACAAAAAAGATACGCGCACACATTCATCATCCATCTTTTGCCAGACCATGTTTTGTCGTTCCGTATTACACAGTTTGTATTCATTTCTTCTTATAGTTTTACTTTATATTTCCTTTTTTCTTGGTCTGAGGCTTTCAACAGCTTATTTCTCTTCCATGTAGATACTCAGTAATATACCTAATCTGCTATCTTCAAAAAGAATACATTTTTATTCTGAGAACAATAAGCATCTTTCTCGCTCAAGTGATTTTCTTTCTGTTGCCAAATGCAATAGACACTTCTGAGAAAATATGTAGATAGATGCTTACAGTTTCTGGTCACTGGCTTAGTAAACTGTATTGTTTTCTGAATCGGAATATATTTATTTTATTGAATGTTTCGTTGTCTATTCTAGTTTCTATATCGTATAAACATTTTTGACAACTGTATGCTTGCTTATGTTTTTATTTCTTTGTGCTCACAAACACTTGAAAAGTAATATAGATCAGACGTCAAAATATAATTGAAAATTTCAATAGTTTCTTTCAGCCGACATGTGACAAATGAGTAAGAAATTGAGATACTGTGTTTTTAAGTAGATTCAGAAACATTAAATAAACTATTTTAACCAAATCAATGTGTGATTTACATTTATTACTTATATTTTTATAAGGTAAGAAACGTGCAGATAAATATTAAACGATTGATAATGACGATAAAACATAAATTAAATTATAGATATATGTACAGGTACAATTATTATAAGAATGAATAATTTATTATTTCAATATTATTAAAACATAAAATTACAAAATCCCAGAGAGGTAAATGTTCTTCACTAAACTCTGGCTTTTTGATATAACAATGAACATCTGTGTTAACTTCAGCAATCATTCCGTCCGGTAAACAATTTGTTTCAATTCACTGAATACCAAAAATGAGGTTTTGTTTTATTTCAACAGACAAAGATGACTGAACAATTTCATAAAAACCTGGGGAAAAAAACAAAAGCCTGATGTTCCATACTCTGCCTACGTAGCTTGGTGGAACAATCATAATTGCAACAGAGGGTCCGTGTACTGTTAACCGCAACCCTGGGAAATTGAGGCTTAAGTGTGAGTTGAGGCCATAAGCCCTAAGATACACGTTACGGGAGATTGTAGTCGGCATTGTACACAACATGCCGCAGGGTAGACATAGCCTTACAGCTAAGTGGCCTGATAGCAGCACGAATTACAGGGGATTTTAAAATTTGATGTGAAATTGGAATTTAAAAAAGTGTATAGCAACTAATGAAAATCTTTTTACATGCAATAGTCTGTTATGCACAAAATGCGGAAATCAAATCCACACAATATGACAAATGAAGGTTAACATCCACACATGGACGAACATGGTGTGGTTGTTTTTTTTTTTATAAATATGTATATTCTTTTTCAATATATTTTAGATCATAAACATATATTTTAAACTCTGTAAAATATCATTACAAATTCTAGCCACCTGAAAAGGAATCTTGTGGTCGTAGAAAGCAAAGGGCATCTGAAGGACACAGGACCATTAATAGAATTATGTTTAATGGTCAAACCATATTCTGACTCACACGGTCACATAACACGGGGCTACAAATGTCTACATTTCTTCATTATTGATAGACTTGCGCTTGACCACTATCTCTTCTGATGGTGAGATGGTGATGTTGTCGACGATGGTGAACTTTTGTCTCAAAGTACTTCACTTTCGACTTAGACTCAAACATATCTCTACTTTAATATTAGATATTTAGTAGGAGTAAGCTATCCCTTTATATACTCGTATAACATAGCCATTTCTGATGTTATCTAATGTATACCATTAGCAATACAAACACAACACTAAGCCTTCTTAACTTAGCAGCGGATATAAGCAGGAAACTCGTCCAAAAGACACGTTTGATGCGAAAATCGGTGATAAAAAAGTGTCAGGTTATATCTTCGCAACTCTGTCCCTTGACTTGAATATTTGATGAGGCGGAAATTAGCTGAAGTATGCATTCACTTACTTTGTTCTCAGGAACGTTAGAGAGTGGCCGAACGGAAGGCTTATTATTACTTAGTATTTTCTAGACCCTGATGTTGGAAACTAAAATGGATAGAAACAAAAGAATAACGAGCAGAAAGGCTGATAAAAAAATGGAACCAACGAAAGAAACAAATCGAACACAACATTATTCGAAAGCAAAAATATAAGAAGTTATCTAAACAAATATGGTCTTCCTAAATCTTTATGTTATCTTTCACAGCTGATAATCGTCTCAGGTGTCCAAATCTGAGAAATATTTGTTTCTCCAAAAACGTTTTTCGAGTTCTAATACTGAATAACGTTGTAGCAGAAATTCATGAAAACACGGCAAATACAGATGCGACTCTTTCCACATATTTCTTTTTCATCTTCACGAAAATACTACGTGATTCCTTCAACACTTGATATTTTATTAAGACAATATTAAAATTTGCAGTTTTATCGAGCCGGATGGAGAAAGATACCGGATTAAATAGCTTTTGACGTTGAAATATTAAAATTGGCCCAAAAAATACAATAACTTGCAAATTTTGTCGAAAGCAAAAAAACGCAAATCGTGATTTACGCACACAGTTCCATTGGAAACCGGCTAAAAGAAACGTTTCCGCCAGCTGACCTCCAATAAATAAACATTTGACAAGGAAACAACGGGGAGAAAACAGAGAATAATATTTAAAAAAAAGCAAGAAAAAAAATAAAGAACAAAACTTTTTGACTGATCGACGAGAAATAACTTTCTTAACTGGAAACAGAGGGTCTGTTTCGTTTTCAGCCAACAAAAAATAAATTGTTTTATGATCAAATTCGAAATTCTTCAGCGTATTTACTTCCAGACCGTTTCGTGACTTACAAAGGCAGTATCTGTGTACAACATGTAGATCTTGGATTGAAATAATGTCGGTAGATGTTCATAAATATTAATAACTAACTAGGATTGCCCCTGCGGCGCTGTTTGCTTGTACATTTTAGTAGTCCCAAGTGACAATAACGTAAGAGGTTGTAAAGTTATCCGTTTTGCTAGACCGTGTTCGCGTTGTTTGCAACTTGGTTCATTGTTGTAAGATATATATCTTTTGCGTTTTCAGTACGGATAGCTAGGATTCCTAGAATTTCTGGGAAAATTTGCTTGGTTTGTGCTGCCGCAGTTAACACTAGTATAATAGTGGTGTCTTGTTTATTGGCTGTTGTGGTTACAGTTATTTATTTTGTTTGAATGGCGAATATAAATAGTGGAGTGCCGTAACCTCTGAACCCGGAAGATTTTTGCAAAACTTTTTGGAATGTGTGTTTTTAAGCTATGTATCTACTAAAATGGTATTTTACTTTTTAAAGCCGCCTTAGAACGTTCGACAGTTCGAAAGAATGAGCATGTATGTGTACTTTCATACATTCAAACAGCTTTCGATAATTCATTCGTTTTTATCCCAGAATTATGTTCCATTGGAAAAAATCTACTTTCATGTGGGAAAAGCTTCTAGCAGCTTTAGCTATTGTTAAATAAATTTTGAATTATGAAGTCAAAGTGGCTCCAAATGGTTACGAGTCCTGCGCGTCAGTTCGTTTTTCTTGGCTTGAGTTTGGCTGACGCGCTCCCTCGCTCCTGATACAGTCGTGTCTAGGGTGCAGTTATCGAGATTGGCAAATTTCGATGGCTATACTTTTGAATTTATGCTTCTAACTATGAAAAAGCTTCTAACAATGTTGTCGAAAAGGCTTTACAAAAATCTATTCAGTGGGTTGTTTGGTTTTTTCATTAAGTATGTCTTATGCTAATTTACCATGTTACAAAATAACTACTGCACTCAATTGGTTTCATTCAAGAATTACTACCTAAAAGGCTTTTGGTAGTCAAGTTTTAAAAGAAATTCAAGTAAAATAAATCAAATTTTAATTTAGAAAAAGATGGTTCCTAAGAAATCAGCTTTCAAGAACCTAGAGCTCTTACAAGCAGGCGGGAATTCATTTGTACAGCTTTAAAACTAAAACCAATTTCAACCAGTATTAAATCAGTGCGGTCTTAGTCTGCCCTAGCCTAGAGACAGACACCATAGATTAGCACAACAGTCTTGAGACGATATTGCCATTACGCTTGGCGTACAAATTGGTTACTGTCCTCTGCTGTAATCCCCTTGTCTTCTCTAACTTAGTATGGGCACCTAGATGTTTACATATATTTAGGTAGCTCTTTGTATTGGCTATTACAATGTCTGTTTTTGCCAATATTGAGTAATGTGATGCTTGTTTAGTAATAGCTATTGTAAGCAGTTTTTTTGGTAGCGATTTCTCGATTAATTCCCTATAGAGAAATCGCCGGTAGTTTCTTTATCTATATAATAAGGCTTTTATTTTGAGTCAAGTACTTTTAACAGACATCTCCTCTTTTAATAAATAATAGATTTTCCTCGTGGCGAGATTTATTTTGATTTATTAAATTAAAATAAATCTCTCGTCAATCGAGATGAAAAAATGAAGAAGACTAAATTCGCAATCTGATTTGATGCTACGTCTTCAGTAAAAGTAAATAATATAAATTATTTATGGTGTAGTCAAGCGTTAAGGCACGATTTTCCAAAATTTACTCTCTAAGGGCATGAAACGGGAAATGAAAGTTGTATGGCGAAACCTACTTTATAATAATAATAATAATAACCCACCTGCTCCATAAATCAGGTAGTACCACGGAACCTAAAAATTATAGACCGATCACTTGCTTACCGACGGTCTATAAAGTTCTTACATCCATCCTGAGAGCCAAAATCAATAGTCATATTGAGACAAACTCCATCATGTCTGCTTCTCAGAATGGATGTAGGAACGGGTCCCGTGATACTAAGGAGCTGCTCCTCATAGATGTTGCCATTAGCCAACAGGTTCGTCGTTTTCGAAAGGATATGTCGACATGTTGGATAGATTATAAGAAGGCCTATGACTCAGTGCCGCATACATGGCTCATGAGGGTGCTGGAGCTGTATAAAGTTGATGCAACTCTGCGCACCTTCTTGATGTCGTGTATGCGGCGGTGGAGAACGGTTCTTCACTATCCAGGATGTCGACAAATCCAAGAGAATGATGAACCGATAAGGATCGAGCGTGGCATATTCCAGGGCGATAGTCTGAGTCCACTGTGGTTTTGTCTAGCCTTGAACCCACTCAGCACATTGCTGGAGGGTTCGGGCTTAGGCTTTCGGTTGAAAAGAGGTGGTCAGGTCATATCTCACCTCCTTTACATGGACGACCTGAAACTCTTTGCCCCCAACAACTTGCAACTGATGGAGCTACTGAAGGTAACTGAAACCTTCAGTAGTGCCATCAGGATGGAATTTGGTGTGGACAAATGTGCAGTCATGCATGTAAAGCGAGGGGAGATTGTGGAATCCGTGGGAACCCAACTCTCGGATTCCATAAACCTTAGATCCCTCTGTTCAACCGAAACTTACAAGTATTTGGGTATGTCGGAAGCGTTAGGCATCAATGCTGCTGACGTGAAGCGATCGTTGAAGGAGCGCTTCTTTGGCCGCCTGAATAAAGTACTGAATAGTCTTTTATCAGGCGGGAACAAGGTGCGCGCCTTCAACGGTTGGGTCATGCCGGTATTGATGTACTCTTTCGGCATACTTAAATGGACTCAGACGGAACTCGACGCCCTGGATAGGAGGGTCCGTTCACTACTTACTGCAAACCGGATGCATCACCCACGGTCATCGGTGATGAGGCTGTATATCCCGCGGAAGTGTGGGGGTCGTGGCTTTTTAAATGCCAAGACCCTGCATAACCGCGAGATATGCAGTCTCAGGGAATATTTCCTGGCTGTGGACGTGGGTATGCATCGCGCTGTAGTGGCGGTGGACAAGGGCTTAACCCCGCTCTCCTTGGCTAAGGAGAACTGGTGCAAACCAATAGTACTGGATACTAATGACCGCAGGGAAGTATGGCAGAGTAAGGAGCTTCACGGACGCTTTTACCGGGCCTTACATGGGCCCGATGTTGATCTATTAGCGTCCGTATCCTGGTTACGCTTCGGTGATCTTTTTGGAGAAACCGAAGGTTTTGTCTTTGCAATTATGGATGAAGTTATGATGACGAACAACTACCGGAAATACATTGTGAAGGATGGTACGGTTGACATCTGTCGGGCATGCCACCTGCCCGGAGAATCAATCCGACACATAATTTCTGGGTGTTCTCATCTTGCTAACGGAGACTATTTGCATAGACACAACCTCGTGGCCAGGATTATCCACCAGCAACTTGCTCATAACCTGTGGCGCCCCATGGGGACCGCCATTTTTTATTATTTATTTATTTATTTAATATTAAAAAAATAATATAAATAATATTAATAATATAAACTGTTATTGCTCTGTTTCTGTTGCTTCTGTAATTATACTACTAGAGCATAATTTTTCATCGGTCAGGTTTTGGTGGCACAATTTTTTTCCAGCGGTTCTCAAAGTTAAAAGGTAATTACTTGTTTACTGGCACGTTTTTGTGCCACGGGGCTCTACAAGTTAAATACAATCTTGTGGAGTCAGAAGTACCGTACTATAGGTATGTGCCCGACCCAGTTCTCGACAATGGCAATATCACGTTGTATTGGGATCGATCTATCATCACTGATAGGACTATTGTTGCCAATAAGCCTGACATAGTGGTGATAGATCGAACAGAGCGTCGCACAATGATTGTTGATATAGCGGTCCCTCATGACGAGAACCTCGTGAAAGCTGAGAAGGAAAAGCAATCTAAGTATCTTGACTTAGCTCGCGAGGTTGTCGACATGTGGGAAGTGGACACAGCAATCATTGTGCCGATAGTCGTGACGGCCAATGGCTTAATAGCCAAGAGCCTCGACGAACACCTGAGGAGGCTCTCGTTAGGCAGCTGGATCAAGGGTTTGATCCAGAAAGCAGCACTCTTGGACACGGCGCGTATTGTCCGGAGGTTCCTCTCTCAGGAGCCCTGACCGCCGGTAACTTGGACCCTGTTCCCGATGCCGGTGGGCCACTATTTTTTATATTTTTAAATGTTTTTTTTTAAGATTTTGTAAAAATATTTAAAAATGTATAAAATATGTATCAATGAAAAATAAATGAAATAATAATAATAATAATAATAAATTTATTGTCTCCCAAAAAAAAAATACAAAAACTCAAAATTATCATAAACCTTGTTGACATTTTATATGATTTATATGTTAAAGAGGAACATCTGTGTCTGAACTAGATAAAAATATCTGTATTTCAGACATCAGCGCTCTTCCCTTGATTTAGGCACCAATTAAATATAGGTAATATTAACAGAAGACAACAACAAATTAATTACATGCATTGGAAATAAAATTACAATATAAAATTAAAATACAATCGATAAAAATTAAATTATTAAGGTAATTGGTTAAATTAAATGAAACTAATTATAAAAACAAATTATACAATAAAAACATCAAATAAAATTTTTAAATTAAGTTATTAAATTATTACATTAATAGTATTTGGAACATTATGAAATTAAAATTAAAACATATGTATATGTGAAAGTGAATAAGCGACCTCCTGTGTGTAATGTGTGGGTGAGTGAGTGTGTGAGGGAGGGTGAGTAGAAAAATTATTGAGCTATTGAAAACAGGTTTTCGGTTTCGTCATAACTTAACTTTTGAATGAAGCTAATTAAATTAGTTTTACAACGTTTTCTATTTAAGGGATAAATATCTGATTTCTGATTAATTCTATCATACAGAAAAGGGCCTAAAAAACAAAAGAATTTACGAGAGTATGCGTGTTTGAATATCGGTGGTTTATTTAATACTATAATATTTCGTCTACGCTTAGACAGATAAGTGGACTTGTCATAAGATGAGTAAGCATGCTGACGCATGACAGTTTGGAGTACAAAAAGCTGCCGAACCGTGAGAACTTCGCAGGATTGATAAAGAAGATACGTCGGAAACCGATACGGCTGAAAGGTGCAAACTTTCAAAATTGCTCGTTGAGCAACTTCTAATGGTTTTAGTATGGTTTTCGACGCACCTCCCCACACAGTAATACAATACTGGATTACAGACTGAACAAGCGCTAGGTAGACTCGCTTAATCAGTTTTGGCTCGGCTGCCAGTCGTAATTTTTTAAAAACGTAAATTAGTTTTCGTACCCTAGAAGCAATCATATCTATATGAGAACGAAAGGATAGATTATTGTCAATAAAAATACCTAGATATTTTATTTTATTTGTATTTATTATGGTAGGACAAGAACAAATATTATTATTACAGCAATTGTGTGCTATTATAGTTAAAGACGAAGATGGTGGATTGGTGTTACTCATAGAGAAATTGACGTAGTGTGTTTTGCTAGAATTTAGGGTTAGAGAATTTTTGTGCAGCCAGTGGTTTACTATATTAAAACCGTTTTGGGCAATCTTAAATACATTCTCCCAAGTATCCGCTGAGAACAAGAGCACCGTATCATCCGCGTAAGAAATAATTTTACCATTTGTTAGACTAATGTCACAGAGTTCATTAAGGTATACGAGAAAGAGCGTAGGACCCAAAATACTGCCTTGAGGCACACCGAATGAAACAGGAAGATCACAGCTAAAGTTTTCACCTATTTGAACACATTGGGACCGATGTGAGAGGTAATCTTTAAATATTTTGTGTTGATTTCCTCTAATGCCAAGTCGTTTTAGTTTTTGCAAAAGCAGAGGCACTGAAACAGTGTCGAAGGCCTTGGCCTGATCCAGAAATATACCTATAGTTTTCTTTCCCGCATCCAATTTTTTCACAACGTAATCCACGAGCTCATGGGCAGCATCATTTGTTGACAATCCGGCTCGGAAACCAAATTGATTTCTAGAGAGATGTTCATTTTTATCTAGAAAGTTTGTCAGTCTTTTATTGAGGATACGTTCCAAGAGCTTGGAGACCGATGGTAAAATTGAGATGGGTCTGTAATTGGTGACAAGGCTTTTATCACCAGATTTATAAATTGGGTGCACCACTGACTTTTTTAGTACAGTAGGAAAAATTCCCTGCGTTAAACAAGAATTAAAAATATATGTGAGTGGAGCAGCTAGGGAGCGTCTATTACATTTGAGTAATTTGTTGGGAATAGAATCCCACCCAACAGAACAGGCATCTTTTAGTCCCATGATCAAACTCTGTATTTCGATCTCATCTGTTTCCAGTAAAACGAATGATGTTTGAGAGCACTTAGGTTCTGCAGCTACGAAGCAAAGATGGTCAGGATTTAAACAGTGTATAGACTTATCCGCTAAGTCTTTACCCACGTTTACAAAGAAGTTATTAACCTTATCCAACGATTCCCTTTCATGCCCCATATTTATCAGTTCATTCGTGTGTTCTTTTGTTTTCTTGGTGTTCGTAATAGTTTTAATTGCATCCCATATTTTTTTATTATTATTGCCCGCTGTTTCCAAAAGTGACTTCTCAAACGCAATTTTTACTTTCTTTAATAATCTGTTGCAGAAATTACGATACCTCGTGTAAATAAGTTTGAGGGTATCATCTTTTGGTGACCCTCGCGACTTTAGGTGTAATCTATCCCTGTGTCTTATGCAACGAATCAAGCCAGGAGTTATCCAAGGTTTAATAGTTCTATTACGTTTGGATAATTTAAGAACTATGGTATTTGCCGCAATCTCACGTTGAACTTTAAAGCGGGGGAAGCCGCTGGCAATACAAATACGTCAATAGTATACCCCGTAATAGGTTTCCTTATATCTTGGAGTCTCTAAACAAAATTTTAAAACAAGTTGTGTAAATGAAAAAAGGAAAATAAAAAAATACAAATTAAAACAGAATTGGTTAAAAGTAAAGGTAAATTAAACAACATTAAAATATTGGTTACAAAGATTATAAACAAGCAGTGTATTCTATTGTATAAAAGTCTAAATAAACGCAGAAAAACTATTAAAGAAAGCTGTCTTTAAATTGACGTTTTTCTTGGAGTAGGTAATGCAAAATTCATGTTAAAAAAAAACATTGTTACTACAGAACACTGTCTTCTAGAACATTGTTTCATCTGACAGATGTCACTATTCGATCAATTAGTGCCATTGTTCCTACTCATGACAGACATACAATTGACTCAACTTCGATATTGTGTGGGCCACAAATAGGTAATAAGTGGGGCAAACAGAACAAAACAGTAAAGTCGGTCATCTGCGGTAGGTTTTATACTTTTTATTCCTATACTCTACTTTAGAGATATATTTTTAAAAACTTATTCTGCTTAAAAACCTTTACATAACAAAATAGATTTTTGTAGTAACATTTATATCAAGAAAAAATAAAAAGTAAAATGCTGGACTTATTGACAGCCGTGTTATCTGACAGTTTTTATCTGGTGATTAATAAAGTTTCAAGAAAAAATATATTTCGGTATCTAAATAAATACAATCTAAACCAATATTATGTTTTTCACCCAAAAATTACTCGTAACTTGTCACTGGCTTCAGACATCGATGAAGCTTGAATTTATTTGTGAAATAAAAAAAACATTTATTCTTTTTTTGTAGACTTCTTGCTATTCTTTCCAGCCTGTCCTTTAAATTTGCTGGGTAACAGAAAATGGAAAAGGATTTCTTTTCTTTTTTGGCGATATCAGAGTTTGTTGAACTGGATTGTTTCTGTTTTCTTAAACAATTAAATCTCGTAGCTGTCTAGAACTTTATGGAATAAAAAATAGAGAAGATAGTCGCTAGAAAAACCGAATGAAACTTTATTTTAGGTTCAAAGTAAAAAACGGACAGATTGAAAACCGAATTGACGTCTTAAGATAAAAGAAAGATACTGAAAAGATATTGTAAATAAGAAAAGTTGATTTTATAAAGTAGACCCTTTTTCCTTTTTATTTGAAAAATTATATCAAAATAATAACTCTCACTCTCGGTGAAACCAGAGGGTGTGTCAGACTCTTACAGACGAAAACCCACTTATGTTTCTTTAGTTTCTTTTTGCGTTCCTGGGCCTCGGTAATTCTTTCCAAAAATCCCACAGCCCAAGTAAATATCGGTCTTATTGGACTCAGTTTTGCTGACAACTCGAGGCACAAATTTTTCTCTTTGAGGCACAATTTTTCCTATTTGAGGCGCTAATTTTCCTCTTTGTGGTACAATTTTTTGTCTTTCAGGCACTAATCTTCCTCTGCAAGCCGTACACTTCGTCTTGCATCAGACGCACACTTTAATATACCCATTACATTTTAAACAATAAAAAACGACCCAGAAATATAAAACGTCCATTAAAAGCTGCACGTTGTTTAAAAGCATTTAACGACTTTATAGTCAAACTTATGGGTTTTAAAACATTCTCACGGACTTACCGCAAGTGTAAACAACTTTGAGGTAGGTTCGACTCCCGGCTCGACAAGGCTTCCCGAACATATTGCTGTCTGCAGACAGAACACATCTTCTTTTACCATGGCATTCCCTCATGGCAGTCTCGGTCGCATATGGCTCCAAGCAGGCTGAGAACAAAAAAGTTTTATTGATCATCAAATGTTTTGGAGTAAATATTTGGATTGAGTAGGGTGTGATTACTACTTACTTTGTTAACTCTGTTTTAAAGTTCTTTAGTATCAAAAAAATATATATTACAGTCAGCTTCTGTAAACGAACGTACAATTACTACAAGAGTGCGATGCATCAATTAACTTTAAGGCCCGTGCCTTACTGAGACGCTGTGGCGATGCTGTTTGTGCAGCCAAAAAAATGTATTTGGCTCTTTGGTGTGTTTTTAGACCGACGCAAGCGTAGACCACTCCTGATTTGTACGTAGAATCACGTCACGTAGCGTGGATCTTGTGTAGCTTTACAAGATCAGTGTACAGTTTGTCCGTTATTTATTTTTTTTAAACCTTTATTTTTGTACGATATTTCAAGCGCCAAAATTCGCAGAGCCTAACTTCACACTCGCCAACTTATAACGGACGATCTGTACGTAGCCCATGTGTGCGGAATGGAGGTCTACCTTTATTTGTGCGGCAAAGCATTACTTCAGCTGACCATTACAATGTAAATCAATTCGCAAGTTCTGGCGACGTCTTGAAAGCTCGTAGGTTTTTACGATAAGACATCGCATCGAAGTTTGCCATAGTTACGGTTAAAGTAAATTAAAAATAATTACGTTTTTGGATAAAACTTTAACGTTTCATGATGGAACGGCAGATTGTGATATGTAAAATTAATGGTCATTGTTAATGATACTGTTGAAATTAAGTTTAACTTAGTACTTGCGTTGGTCTGCGGGATTGTTTGAAAGAGCTACCGTGGTCCTTTTTTGTGGTGGCAAATCATCAAATGACTTCTTTTGTTATGGGATTGAACGATAGAGCGTGTCTGACTTTTACTGATTAAAGACAATCTATGTTTTTTGCATATGGGGTTTGGCAGCCACATGCATAGTGAGTGTTGGGCAAGTATCACCACAGAATGGGTTCTTCAGAGTTTAGGCTCTTCAGTGGGAAAGAGGTGGCGAGATGGTTTGGAGGCGTACTATGAGGACTGGTTCTAGACTGTGGCGGCATGGGAGAAGAATTTCTGGATGGACTTAGAGTAGGCCTTTGCCCAGTAGTGGAACAAACATTCAACATATTGCTCCTATCTGTTCCCATTTTTTTTATATAAAAAGGAAAAAACGATTTTATTTGATAGACGTTTTGTATTAACCAAAAATATTACAAAAAAACTTTATAAATAAAATGTAAACATGTTACTTTCGAGCAAGTGTTTCAACATAACCATCTAAAGTCATTAAAAATAATAAAAAAAGCTGATACAAACTTTCACTATGAAACCGATGGAATCCAACAAATAATTATTATTTAAAGCTAAAAGAGTAACCGACACCGCGCAATTTAAAAGCGATGCATTTGTAATTACGAGGCGATTTTAGTTTGAAATCCAAATAATTGCGGCGGCGATGGTGAACATTATTCAACGTGGCAACACTGGAATAAATGAAACGAAAGAATTTTATTGTTCAAATGTCTTTAGGGTTCCGTACCTCAGAAGAAAAAAACGGAATCCTAAAAGGATCACTTTGTTATCCGACTGTTTGTCTATTTGTCTGTTTGCGTTTACGTTACGCTTTTTAAAACAGTGTATAATCTGGAAAAAAAATATGTAAATAAAGAGTATTATAGTATAGTACTCTATATTGTAAATGTAGAGAATTGAAATAATTACATAAGTTAATTGACCAGCACCCTTAGTTTAAAGCAAAACAGGACTGATTAGCAGATTTTTATTCTAATTATTATTTACATTTGAACTAAGAATCTCAGTATCAGCATCAAAACAGCCCAAAGATAAATAAAAGTCCACATTTTAATTAATGTTAAATTATTTTTCTTGTATTCATAAAAAGTAACCAAACATTTTTGCCAAAAATATTTATTACAATTTACAACGCGAACACAGTCAAAAATATCCGAACGCAACAAAAATACTTCGGTTACATAAGATGGCCAGTATAATGAGGGCCATTATCGATTTGATGTTTTCCAGCCCCCGTTTATCGCTCACTTAGGGTTGAATAATGCCTACCCACTTTTACAAAGTATGGGGAACCGTTAACGTAACTAAAATTAGAGGTACGCTTTTAGAATGAACAATCGAACGCTGTGTTTGTATGAATATCCAAACGGATAATTTGATTTATTATTCCAACGTAGTTTCGTTTTAGCGATTCGAATTTCAAATATATAAATGGGCATGTCATTCAAATGTCACAGCCATAGATTTGTTTTTGTTTACTTTTCTATTTAAAAAAGGAAAACGGCCTGTGTTTATTCGATTGTTAGTATTCAATTAAATATTAATCGATTATTAATATCGTTGTTTGAACTCGTGGTTGAATGGCTTCGACTTGTGTGGACAATTGAGTCAACATAGATATTGTGTGTGCCACAAATAGGTAGTAAGTAGGGCAAAGACAATAAAACAGTAAACTCGGTCATCTGCGCGAGGCTCTATAGTTTTCATTCCTATATTCTGCATGGGAGATATTTTCTCCATTTAAAAAAAATACTTAATAAATAAAAATTTGCAGGATGATTTCAACGAGTAAAATTTTTAAAGAGAATAAAATAAATACTAAATTATTGGCCCTCATCCCTGCGTTTCTAAAACATAAGAATCTAAATAATTTATTCAATAAACAAGCCTCAATGGGCTGAATTTACACGTTAAAATTAAATTAGCGATTCCAACCGAGAAACGCTTTCATTTCCAAATTAGGTTTCCTTCAAAATGAATTTAAGATGATAAAAGTACTAAGGTGCTTATTAATTTTCTATCAAAATCTATTGTTCGCATTATATTGCTACATTTTGAGAGTACCTACCCATTTAATTTTGTATTATTTATGCAAATGTGGCAAAGGTATTCGATTTATTCGTCCATTCGGCGGCACATTACTCTTAATTGACAACTTTAAATATGAATGACATAGGTAAATGACAGTTTAGATGATCGATCGATCGTTCGGATAAATTCTATTGCAACCATACTTTTTTAAGTAATGCTAGCGAAGGAAGGCCGCACACGTGAGGTAATAGCCCCCGGGATCCGTAGACATGGGTTTGCGAACGGCAAGCAATGGGTAGCTCACCGTCCGGCCGTCCAGCAACCGTCAGGACCTAGCCCAAGTCGTCGATGGCGTGTACTGTTCCACGTGCACCTTAAAGTAATGTCAGCAAAACCATAGGGGCCCAGCAGGGTCGAAGTCTACCGGGGCTATGGGTTTGCTTCTGAAAGGAAAACCTGAGGCCCTAAAACGCAAGTCAAAGGAGGAACATAGGACTAGATTTTAGTCAGTAAAAGTCTGTTCCACTACAAGAACGGGAGAAGAAGTTATGAGATGATTTCCCATTAAAAAAAAATAAATACTCTTTGAGGAAAATTCCTCGTCAATGGAAATAATCACTAAACAATACACAAAACGCTAAAATCAACAATTTATCTTGATTCAATAATTCAAGTATTCCCGTTTTATATCTCAAAATTGATGCTTTAGACAGATCGCCGAGTTTGAATTAAAAGCACTCACAAATGCCTTATTCAATCCCAACCGACAACATCAAATAGAATCGATGTGCGATGAGTCGTTGACACACTTCATCCATCATTGGCGACAGGTGAAAATGAAACAAAAATACCGGCACAAAAATGGTAGAAGAACGAAACAAAACAGATTAGAAATAACGTGATGGGTTTTTCAGGTGAATGAAGTTTGGTGACGAAAAGGAAAAGTACATAATGGATGAAAAAACCGGGCAAGTGCGAGTTGGACTCGTTTACCTATGAAAACAGTACAATTCTCGAATCGAGTCTTAAAGATTTTTTTTAACATTTTTTTTTTCTCGTAACCTCAAATTTTCAGTTTTCGGACTTTTTCCTATATTTGTGCTATAATACCTTGCTTCCCTCTCCTAGAGGGTAGGCCTGAGTCCCAGCAGCGGGAACATTATAAGGCCGATAATGCTAACCTTGCTTCGTGCCAAATTTCAAGATTCTAGGTCAACGGGAAGTACCCTACGAATTTTGATTCTTTACAGTGTCAATAAAGAGTTCGATAAAGGGTCTTGACAAACAGACAGACAACAAAGTGATCTGTATCCTCGAAATATTCCGTTTTTTCCCTTTGAGGTACGGAACCCTAAAAAAAAAGGAAGTGTGCGAGGCGTTTAGGGTCACATTGTTGCTTACGTTGATGTGTATTTGGTGAGATGAGGCCGGAATAACATTAGTTTCGGTAAGTATCCGTAACGTATTAGGTTTGTTGTAGAGAATTGGATTTGTTATACGTTGATTGAACAATACTCTATCTAACTATGCTTTTCATTCCTTTTGTTTTGAGTTGGGAAAACGTTAAATAACATTTTTGGCTCTCTAATTCGGCTATATACCGATCCAGTATTCCAGAATTTTACTAACTAAAGCCCACTTGTATTCTGTCAATTGCCCGCTGCGTTCCAAGGTCACTCTTTCAACAAACCCCGGCGGAAAAATCAAGTTATTCCTGATGTTATAATAATATTTTCAGGGTCAATTTATAAGATTCAACAAAACATGCCGCGAGTCATTCGTGGATCTTAAAATACTTAGATTTCTGATAAAATATTAAGTGTAGTCCAAAATTCTAAAATCGCCACATTTGTAAAAAAAGGAAGTGTGCAAGGCGTTTAGATGTGATGTGAGATGAGGCCGGAATAACATTAGTTTCGGTAAGTATCCGTAACGTATTAGTTTTGTTGTAGAGAATTGGATTTGTTATACGTTGATTGTGTAAAGTAACAGAGCAATATACTCTGCCCAACTAAATTTTTCGTACCTTTTGTTTTGAGTTGAGAAATCGTTAAATAACATTTTTTGCTATAGGTAAATAATAAATGATATTTATTTTGTAAATAGGTTGTACAATAGTATATTTCATTACAAGTGCGGAAAGCCTGTCATTGCAAAGGTTTTCGACAAATGTTAATCCGAGCCGAGGCGCAGCCGAAGGTGAGGGTTGACAGTCGGAACAAGTTGCAATGACGGTTCCGCACGTGTACTGAACAACTATTTTTAATACAGTTGCGAAAAAATGAAGCAGTTTAATAAATTAATAAAAACACAATAAACTCCAGCGACTAATCAAAATGGCGCCAACCGTAAAAAAATATAAGCAGTTTTTTTTGTTTTCTTCACCCATTCTGGGTAGACAAAGGAAACTATGCCCCATACAGCCAAGTCTTCAGTACATTTTTTTTATTGATATGAAATGAAATTTAATGATATGAAATGAAACCTAGCCTAACTTATTGAATCAAATCAATAAATCTGATATTGAAACAAATTAGTAGCTTCTTTTTAAAAATATTTACACTAAAAACTTTTTTAGTAAAAACTTCGTGGTTGATTTTTTACTTTTTAATAGACATTATTTTGACAGTTGGGAAAGAAAAAGCACGAGTTCGGGAATGGTAAATAAAAAGCACGAGTGTGTAATAGCCCACTTCCCGAACGCTAAACGTCCCTGCAATACGCCACTTTTTGAGCAACTGTATTAAAAACACTTTTACACGTCATATTTCTTTTTGTCTGTTCTTATACTCCGAAAGCTATTTCACTAAACTTAATCTAGTAATATAAGTATATCACTAAACTTGGGCCGTTTTATAACTATATTCCTAGTGAGATAGTAATGAATCGCTTTCGTATAACTATGTTACGGTATATAATTATATTCCTAGGGATATAACTATATTACGGCTCTATCTATCTTACTGCGACATATATACTAGATGAGACCGGTGTTTCCTAGCTGACTCCCCTAAGAAGAAACACCGAAATAAACTCAGCAGTACGTCAGAATATGTGGAGTGGTATGTCAGTATTTTACTAGGTACTCTTGCGGGAAATCTTTCAAACATTCCCGTAGCCTTGGCAGGCCTCGCCGGAAAAATCAAGTTTTTCCTGATGTTACAATAATATTTTCAGAGTAAATTATCAATATTAAGCAGTTTGCCAAAAATCATCCGTGGATAGGTTCGTGTCTTAAAATATCAAGATTTCTGAAGAAACATGTGCAAGTTACCAAAACAGCCATATTTTCGGATGATCAAATAAGTGTCTGAGTAATATTGGTATGTGATGACTTTGAACATACGCATACCTACTAACTTGGGTCGACGACCAAGTTTTTTTTTTATTGTTCGGTAGAGAACATATTTTATAAGTCAAAGAGGTCACCCCCTTTTTTTCAAATGCAATTCCGGGCATCGAACGACCAGCAATCGGTAGTTTGCCATCTATTTGTTTCGTGAGATGGAAAATTGATAGGCAGTTTGATGGATGATTATATCTCCAAAATAAAATAGCCAATACTCACTTTCCTCCTTCATCCCTCTTGGTTGCGGGCACTGAATGGAATCGTACTCTGTTCGGCCATACTGAGCTGAGTAGATCGCCACTCTGGAGTGAGGGTTGCAGCTGAGGTGCAGGACGTCATTCTCACAACCAACTTTACTTCGAAACTCATCTGTCGAAGAAATGGTATGGTTAGGTGTGGTATGTAAGTAATTTTATTGAAAAAAAGATAAAAGTTGCTTAACGTTTGAATCCCCAACCGGTCCTATGAGACCGCGCTGTTATTGTTTTACTATTGTGTCTCGTTTCGCGGGTATCTGAGTAACTACAGTTAGGTAATACAAATACAAATACAAAATACGGTAAGTTTCCAAATTTCTGCTGTCCCTTTCACCTTTCAAAACTCTCAATTTAGCGCGATAACCATTTACCATTACAATACTAAAATAAAAAAGTCAACTTAAATAATCGTAGTCGTCAACTCAACATGTTTAAAAATTTCAATCAATGTCATGGGGTGAGATGTAACATCGACAAAAATTATTCCGAATAAATAATTATGGTTTGTTAGTGAGCATAGTTTTCTACTACATTTTGTTTTTTTTTTGTTATAACTGATGGTTGTCCTAAAAATAACTAAATAAAATCCTACATCTCATATTTTCATACATTTAATTTAGTAATTACTTTCGGTAATTACTAAATTAAAATAAAAAATCACATTAATATTTTTATTTCACACTTAGCCTACAAGGGCACTTGTAAAACATCACAAGCTAGTGCACGGTTCCAATTGCTCATTTCCTATGAAGAAGAACCGGCAAGAAACTCCTTCGATTTCTCTCTAAGCATTACGTTCAAGTATCTCTTTCCTTGTTTCATTCAAAAGTAAGACTAAATTCGATTTAAGAGCTCACAAACAATACTAGTTTCTGCTTCACAAAGACAGCATACAACTTCAAAATAAATCGAATCGGATTCAAATCGCGTTTCACATTTTTATCAAAATGGAATCTGTCATCAGGTACGTTTTAAAAATGGCATTTGAAAAAGATTTTATGGACACCAATAGAAATATAGCTGGATTAATAAAATCAAGTTACAGAAATGAAAAATTATTTGAATTCCATATAACGTTGCAATGCGTAGGTAGTACGTACTCAGTTACTTGGTAATCTGGCAGAAAATATTTTCTAATGCATTTTTCACATATTTTAGTGTGTGCTAGAATGTAATATGACATCGCACGGCGGGATCGCGGTAGACCAAGAAGATGTCGGGACGACTTGGATGTTTTCCTTAGAAACTCGCAAGAAGTGACTCAGAGCCGGATACTCGTGCGATAGAAGGAATGGAGGGAGTATTTGCCCAGCAGTGAGACAGTATAGGCTAGATATAATAATAATAATGCTTTCCGCACATGTGAACGTAGATTTTATTCAGACTCGCAACTTCATAGACTCATAAATCAATATACGAAAGAATTATTTTCACTTACACTGAACTGTTTTGAACTGTTACACACGCACAAAATTCTAGCTCCTATATTTATTTATTTTCTAGCTCCTATATTAATAAATGGAGAGTTAGGTGTCAGATAGTATACAAGATGTTAAGATTTATCATATTATATCACCATCAACGATTGCATCACTGCTTACCACCAGGTAGGATCGCAGTCAAGTACCAGCAAATATCAATTAAAAAAAATGGAGTGTTTAATTTGCCCACGGCTGAGCAAAGGCTTCTCTTTTCTCATGTCAATCCCCACGCTCTTGTGAGCAACCTTATTATGTTTGGCCATTGTGGGCAAACAATGTAGTACGGCCAACTTAACGTTACCACGTGTTAACTTAATTAATATGGGCCATAAAGGAGCTAAATTTTAACCTATGTTAAAAGTTACTTACAGGGACGGCATTTGTAGGCAACTTCGACGAACCTCCTGGAACCCGGGCACGGGTCAACTCCGAAAGCCTTAGGGCTTGTGTGAAACTTACACTGCCGTTTCTTCTGGCACGCTTCCACCACAGTCTGTAACAAGGAGTACTACACAAATTAGTTAGTATGCCTGTCCTGTCAGAACTTTGCTTAAAGCATATTTGCTATGCCCTAAAGGTGTTTCACAGTTTGATAGTTCCCTAACTGTTGATAAGCAGAAAAGTTTCTAACAAGTAGGTCGGGTGATGTTATTTCTGACTATTTTCGGAGTTGCGTAACTCTTGGGAAGATCTTCAGTAGAAATTATTGAGATGTGTAAAGGATCTACTCATATTTGTAATAATATGTTAGAATCTGAAGTTAATTATGGACTTCTAACAGAAACATTTTCTAGAGATAATACGCAGACAAGTTTGAGACATGTGGGATGTGTGATATTATTCCTATCTATTTTTAGAGCTTGAAAAGGTGACAGTTTGCTCGTTAGTACAGAAACATTTTGTATAACTCCAAAGGATTAGGATTTTCTATAAATATGCTATGAACGACCTTTTGAGATTACTGAGGATGGAATGGCAAATATTACTTTATTTGCCCTGAATATTCCTTATACATCCCAAAGAGTACAAAGATTTCCTCTTTTAAAATAAGTCAGCTCATTCAAATCAATTACTAAATTGAATTGACAAACCAAATTTTCTCGACACGGAACGATTTAATTGAAATACAAATATTTATTAATTCAAAAGCATTTTGACGATAAAATAACACATTCCAAACAATTTATTGAAGCCATTCTGTTGGAATCGAAATCACATTTTACAGGCAAATAAAATTATATTCCTATTCCATCGTGGGTTATGTAAAAACATTAAACGAAACGATACAATAACTGCTGTTTTACATTTAGCGAAATTCATGATATTTTGTTAACGATAAAAGTTTGGTAAAAAAACAACAAAAAATAAACAAAACGCTCGAATGAATTCTATGATAAAAACAAATATTAAAGCAAATGATGGCTGTATTTTCGTAAGCCGAAGTGGTGCGTAAGAAAATATGGTGAAAATACACAGAATGAGCGTAGTCTCGCACAATACGGGAATATGAGGGGTTGACAGTATTGGCAGCTGCTCGTAAACCCAACTTATTGCTTAAACATATGAATGAGTCATAAAATTGTGTAAAAAAAGAACAGTTTACTGTTTGCCATTTCACTTAATGGGAGTTTGAAAGCACATGAATGAGAAATTCTATTTGAAATCGAATGAATTGACAGAACTAATAAGAGTATTTCATTTAATAATAAATATTTACGTTCAATTGAAATGTAACTGAAAATATTTATGTAATAACAACGTCGAGTAAATTCTTTTATTTTATTTACTTAAAATTACGGTAACAGGCTTCCAATAATGTCAGCAAATATTTAACTTGGACTGTTGATGAAAGCAAAGTAAATATTTTACCTTCTGCAATGGTGGTGAACCAAACAAATTAGGGTAGAAAACGGGCTTTTACACGAATATTATAAAGTCTAAAGTTTGTATATAGGTGTTTGTTACTCCTTTACGTTGAAATGGCTGAACGGATTAGGGCGAATTTCAGCACCGGTAGATCATGTCAAATAGAATATAGGTCACTTTTCATCCTGGGTTTAACCCGATTCGTATCGGCAGGTTTTTTTTTGAGGTGGGTCTTCTCCCACTCTGAGGTAAAGCAAGAAGGCGTGTCAGACTTTTATTAACTTAACCAACTATGTTCCTTTATTTATCTTTTTCGTTGTAGGAGTGACCAATGAGTATATCGTTTCAGAATCAATTCTATGGCCCTAGCATGCATCGACACTAAGTCAGTTCGCATAGGACGAGCGGACAGCGAGCTACCCATTGTTTGACATCAGCAAGCCCGTGCCTATGGTGGCTGGGAATCCAGGTCAGGGTCCTGACGGTTGGAGCGTGAAGAAGTATGGTGTTCCCTTGGGATAATTTTCTAATTTCACGGAGCAAAGTCGCTGGCAAATTTCTCCGTTTATGTTTTCGTTTCGGTTGAAAAATCATCAAATAACAACTCCCACTCAAAGTGGAGTTAGAGAGAGTATCAGACTTGAATCTACTGACTATAACCCACCTTTATTCCTTCAATTGCCCTGTACGTTCCAAGGCCGCGGTGATTTTTCGAAAAATCTAATTTCTATATATTATCTTTATATAATGTGCCTGTTTATTTATTTTATACTTTAGTATGCACCAAGATTACAATGACTGATGAAACACAATGAAAGATGATTTGTTGTGTGATAGATTCGTTTATTTAGGACAACTGGCAAAACACGCGTGTCCGTCTCCCCTAGCCCTTTGGGAAATGCAAGCATATGGCTATAAAAAAGGAATGTTCAAGGACTGTAAGCTTCCACGGTGATTATTACACGGTGAAATATTCAAAGCTATTCTTGTTTTAAACTCTAGGGGCTTCGATATTATGGACCACCCCATCACTTCCCCTCAATATTGTAAGAGGTCATTAAAGGATTATAAGGAAGATAGACAGCTGTATAAAACTAAGTACAATACCACCATTATATAGCGAAAAAGCAAATGAAGAGTGACACTATAATCTGCAAGTCTTTCTTTTATGAAATTGCTGCACACTAAGAATTACTACTGAGTTTTGGGGTTTTTTTAAGGATGGACGACGGGTGGGACCGACAGGGTAAGTCAGATTTTTACTGACTAAAACCCACCTATGTACATAACTGCATGCCTTCAGTAAACAAAGACAAGTTCCAAGTAAAGTTACGTCAGCTCAAAGAAAAAATAACCTATCCTTTTCTTGACTTAAGTTTACATTTTTGCAATGGTCAAATCACACGAGTACCATGCAGGTTAGTGTCTGATACGGTCTTTTGAGGAAAGAGCCGTTGTGTAGCAGCTCTTCTCTCAAAATATCATCTAAGATCACAGCTACAGCTATGAGTAGATCTGCCCAGTCAGCGCAAACGTTTGTCAGTATTCATAAAGCTTAACTCAGCATTAGCATAATCGGCCTTATAATGTTCCCACTGCTGGGACTCAGGCCTCCTCTCTGGGAGAGGGAATGGACCATAATCCAACGCGCGGGCCCTTTGCGAATTGGTGGATATCACATGTCTTCAAATTTTTGGTTCTAGGACATGCCGGTTTCCTCACGATGTTTTCCTTCACCGTTTTGAGGGCAGTGGCAACTCAGGTCTACTATATATTTCATTATTATCTAGTCAAAATCTTAACTACTTAATTAACTAAATCATAACACGTTGTTAATAGGTACTATACCTATTAACAATAACCATACGAGCACAAATAATCCTCATTAACGGAACATCACAACATATATGTACACTATAACAATATTTCAACTGGTTCTGAATCAGTTCTCATCAAATACATTGGTAGTGTGAACGCTCTGTTGGAATTTCAACCGAAATTTGAAAGGATTATAATCATGTAAAATGGATAGGTAAACGCGAATATTATCAGACCATAATTTCGCGGTCCTGGAATTATTTAATCGGGACAACAGGCCGTATCATGCCTACAATTCTACATATTTAGGTGATTGTAGTAATCGTAAATCAAATATTGATTGTATCATTGTATCGGTATGTTCAAGTGATTTTAAGCGTAACTGATACTCATAGGTAGTGTTCTGTGGGCTTGCGGACGGCGAGCAACGGTTAGCTCGCAGTCCCGCCGTCCTGTAAACGTACGGACCGAGCCCAAGTCATCGACGTCGTGTACGCACGCCTTAAGAAGTTGTCAGCAAAATTGTAGCCATGGGTTGGCTTCTGATAGTAAAGCCCCGGAACGCAAGGCAAACAAGGAACAAAGAGGTGTGTTTTAGTCAGTAAAAGTCTGTCACACTCTCCTACTCAGCCCAAAAGCAGGAGCAGTTATTAGATGATTTTCCACCAAAAATAGAGTTCTGAATTTGATTTCCAGGTTCCGTAAAAAGTGTTATTGGGTTTTCCATTAAGAATTGAATAGAATAAACGTTATTGTTCAACAAAATAGCACTCAGTGACAGCTCAAAGTTTGAAAGTTGGTGGTGTGCCTTTGAAAGCTAGTTAAAATCCCTGGTCTTTAAGCTGCGAAAACGTTTGAAAGAGTTACCGTGTTCCTAGAACGAAAACGGCAAATAAAGGAACATAAGTCGGACTATGAAGGTAAAGGAATAGAGAGTGAACCTGTGTTTGCCTAAACATTTGTGCTCTTTAGTATCTCCTGTTTACTTGGCTATAATCTCCTTTGAGATTAGCCAACGTGATCTGTATTCGTTTGGAAGGATTATAAATGTATATTATTTTATCTTACTTTGCCCAGTAATAATAAAAAAATATTGAACCTTTTGCATTCTAGCGCCATGAGCATATTCTTTCCAGAACCAATCCTAAGGCACTAGCAGTAAACACTTCCAAAAATCTCTTCCTATCGCTATTTCCAGAGTGGGAGAAATTATTTGGTTACCCACCCTCTAAAAAAGGACTATTCAAAATAAATCAAATTATTGTGACAATGCTGTGCGCATCGCAAAATTCATCTAACCTGTAAAGCACTAGGCCATATACACGACGTATCTCCAACAACTTCCACAGCAACCGGCTGGTATTCCGCCAGGTCTGAAGCACAGGATCCCTGGGTTGCTGAGGCTCCATATTGAGCCACTTGGATGCTGATGGTGGTCCCTCGAGGACAGATGAGAGTCACCATCTCCTCATCACAAGCGGCCTTCTGGTGTGTTCGTAGAGTGCCCAGGAGAAGTTCTGTGAACAATAAAGAAAAAATAATCAGATAAGTGTGACATACACTACATAAACTGGTGGGAAAATATTTTGGCTACTTCTATTTTTATTATTTATTCAATAATTACGATCTATTTAAAATGAATAATAAGTTTTTGTACGTACAATCAATCGTCAACAAATCGTACAATCTTAGTAATATTTTGATAAAATTACCAAGTATAATTGTGATGTTTAATCAGCTTTTTACGTCTCTATTTGTTACTTTCTTATGTTTAGTGTGCTGTAGTTAGGACACTGTTTTAAACTATCGTCAAATTGGTATTACTGATTTAAGTTGCATGCCTTCCACTTCCTTTTTACTGACAAATATGGGTCTACACGAAGCAGAGTTTGTCTGATTCATAACGTCGACACAGACTGCCATGAGCAACCGAAACTTCGCTTGACATAGTAATTCAGTCGATTAACAGTTTAATCTGTCTACAAAAGGTATCTAGAGATCAGTGGCTATATACTATATAGGTATCAGACGACCTGAATCGGGTTGATATTACTTAAGTTTATAATTAGGTTACATCATGATCCATCAAAATTATTGTTACATGTTACTAAGACAAGGCCAATGTGCAGCTATATAATAACTCTATAGTAAAGGGTAGACCAATAGGTAAAGCCTGGTTTGATATAAAATCGTGCTCAAAAGTAATTATAAGTAGTGTTCGGCGTAAAAGCAGTATATTTGGGTTCTGTGAACTTGAATGTTAGTGTTAATATGGATATGACCCGAGATTCCCGGGCATAATTTATTTAATTTCGATGTATTTGGTAAATGATGTTAAACTGTTTTCATGCAAGTTGGGTGTCATTTGAACCACAGGCTTATTTCCGATATAATTTATTCTGATCTTAATTTAATAATAAAGTAATCAGAACACAGCAATATCCATATTATACACGGAAATGAGATATTTTTTTGTGTACAATAAAGATTAAAGTAAAGTAAATAACTGTATTTTTTATGTTCTTCGATGTCTATTTTTTGACACTCAAAATCCATTTGTATAGAGAAAATTTTCACACACATTTTTCGACCACAAAAAAAAACAGTTTAATAAAATAACTTCCTGGGATTAAGAAAGCATATCCATTTTAGAATAACAATGTCTAAATCTCGGTAATAGCTATACCTACATACGCCGACTACTAGTTAGACCAAACGATTAAGTCAAACCAAGCCACAACGATGTTGACTTAAGAGATTGTTCGACAAAGGAATTTAAAACAAAGCATGAATTTCTAGTCTAATATTAACAGTAGATCAAAGGAATGTCCATCTTAACCCTGCTAATTGAACTCATTATCCTAACCGCAGATGGTATTATCACCATCGTTCAGTACCAGAAATAAAGCTAAATGCCTAAATTAATTTAGGTTAGCAATTATCATTAGTAGTTAGAGGTCTCTGGAACCTTGTAATCACCTAGTTGTAACTATAGCTATATTCTTTGAAAAGAAAAGATAACCAGAATTGGCTGTATTCATTATAATAATTATAGTTATTTGCTAGGCTAGGAGATGCCAGACGTTTCATTAATTGAAAATGTCTGAAAATATAGAACAAAAAACGAAAAGTAATTATGTTTTCATGATTGATAGAAGTTAGACATTTGTAACGAAATGAAAATAATGTCTTTAGAAAAAAGTTGTTTGCGAGACATACTCGTATTCATTAATTTTTATATGTCATCACAGTGGATTACATACGCAATATATGAAACATAAACTGTTTCCACTTAAATTTACAAACAATTTTGAACATGAAACACAAGACAACACAAACAATATCGCAAAAAGCAATCAAAACGACATTGAGACTTCGTAAGCGGTAACCTACAACATATTGCAGTACCAACAGACGAGACGCTTCCTGATGTGAAAATAACGGGAAAAATCTTCTATAAAACACTGTCTGAGGTTTAAAACTGCCGACAGGTCTATTTACCTCGGAGCTCAGCTGCGTATTGAAAAATAAAATGAAAAATACCACAGGAGTCCCCCAAGGACATAACATGGGCCCAACAACGATTTATCAATCTTCATTCTACCCTCTGGAGTTCGTTTTCAAATTTTGTTTGCGTTGGCCAGACTATAATGGTCTCATTTTCTGTTTTGACAGTTTTGTTACTTTTGGTCACGATGGTTAAGTGTAAAGTTGTTTTTGTTTTGGTTAAATTAAAAATAAAATGTCGTTTTTTTTCATCAAATAATAAATTTAGTTTAAGTTTGACACTATTTAGTTACTAAAACATGTTCTTGACATTTAATCAAGGGACTTGCCAAGCACACAAACATCGATTAAATTATAATAATTCATTTAAGTTTTGGCTTTTACTTGAATTTTATAATCAAGACCAAGAACGAGAAAAATAATATTTTTTTCTTATCGTTCCTTTCCTTATGTAAATGAAGTCTAGTTTTATTTAAATTACTCTGTGTAATTAGAAGCTGGAAATAGATTTACTTTCTTCCTTTTACTTAGCTTAATACAATTACATTACAAGTCTATAATATTCAACGTTGCCAATTAGGGTCAGAAGGCCAACATTCTACCATCATTTGGCATCTAATAACCCTAATTGGCTTTTTATTAGCAACATAACAATTTGAAGACTGTGTTGGAAGCCCACAAGCGATCTTAAGGCTTCTCAACGAGTCGTAACGATCCTTGTTATGACCGAACATGTTGTTATGACTTGAGTAGTGTGACGCCATATTAGTTTTGGTTTCTAAGGAAAGGATAGTGTCGATAAATGGATATGATGTCATTTAGAAAAAAAAAACAGCTTTTATTTTTTTTTCTGGCATGATATGGCTTTCTTTTGTTTTTGTGAGTGACAGTAGCTAAACCGGTAGTGTGTAAGGTTACTGATAGGATATGTCAATCAGTTTCAGCGTAGAAAATACTGTGTTGTTTTTGCTTGATCAACTTTTCTTCGTCCATTATGGTTTAGCTTTAATGTGTGCTAAAATTACTAATATTAGTTATAAGTTAAATTTTTGTTACTAACTAATTTTGTGGACTGTTTTGTCTGAATTAAAAGATTTTTCATTTATTATCCGACACCGTATAATTGTAAATACTGTCAGATTACAAACAACAACACAGATTGCTGTCTTGAGAGATTGCAAACTATCCAAAAATTGTGAACCTTGACAAACTTCTCACGATTTAACCTATCAATTCAACCCGCGAAACGAAACACAATAGTAAGACAATAACAGCGCGGTCCTATGAGACCGGTCGGGGATGCATGAATTAATGCATTATTTTTCGCTAAATTGTTATACAGATCTCTTCGTGTTGATGACGATGGCATATTGAAGATGTTTTTCTACCACCAATATTATCCACTTCAGATTAAAAGCGCAGTTTATCCTACTTTTAACATTATCAGACAGTCTCTTAGTGACAGATAAACGCAAAAACTGCGGCTTGTATGCACATGGTTTCAAGTGGCGCTACGTTTTTTTCAAGAGTCGGAAGCTCTTGACTACTTTGTTCTTTATTAATACCTTTATCAGTCAGTGGTGAATTTAAAACAAGTTCTTTTTTCAATTACTGAAGGTGAAACAACTTATTTTTTATCCGAATGCGGTGAAGTCAAAGGAGGGTTATGATGTTATTATATTAATTCATGAATCCCCGACCGGTCCTATGAGACTGCGCTGTTATTGTTTTACTATTGTGTCTCGTTTTGTGGGTATGTGATAGGTTAAATATTTTAATTTTGTATTCATCTGTTCAAGCAGTCTGATATCAGTTTAGATATTCAGTCAATCCATGTAAAGTGTTGATATGCAGCTGCTTTTGGTTTGATTGGAAGCTGCACCCAATTTAGTTGGGTAAAGGCTAGACAGATTGAGACAGATTTCTGTCCCAACCAATCTTTGCGACCTTACTTGTGTCCGTTGAGTTTGTAATATAACATAGTAGACGTCGTGATCATTATTATTATTATTACTGGCGAAAGATGTCCACTGTTGGACATATTCATAGGCCTCCACAAAGCGTCACCAAAACAAACTGTCCTATGCGTCTTGCGTCATTCAACAGTTTTATTGGTATACCTTGTGGGTGGCCTTCCATCGTTGCGTCTCTCGGTACGCGGTTGCCACTCCCCACCTTGTAACCTTCTTTACCTTTCAAACGACATCTCTAAGGACCACCTTTAACACACTCCATTATAGCTTCCAACACAATATTATCCGCTTCCTTGCCCAAACAACAGCCAACAGATCCCATAAAATAAAATCCAATAGCCTCTTCTAATATAATAAATAATAATAGGCTATCAAACGTATATCCATACTTAATACTAATTTATAATGTCCAATAAATCTAAAGTACTGTTTACCTTATCTTTATAAGCCCACACGTGCAGATATTAAAGCTTCCAGATTATATTTTATGACTTCTGGTTCGTGTTTTGCTGTAAAATGTCGACCCTTTTCGCTACAAAAGGCGTAACTCTAAATTTCATACTTTTGGCAATGAGCAAAAAGTGAAAAAGTTTTGCTAATACGTGTTTTAGAGGTTTAATGAAATTTTAGGCTGTTGTCCTTTAATTTTCATCGTAGACCGATTTTGAATAATACTGATCAAAAGATCGTAGAAAGTAAGGAAAAATGCATCAAATAATTAATTTCTCCAAAAAGGAATCCATTTAAGGAAAATGTCTGCGATTAGTTTTGGCATTAGCTGGAAAGTGGTGGTTGGTCGTCAAGTTGGATATTAAATTTAATTTTAGAAATATTTTTAACTTTATAGTGTTTGTGCTTTTAGTCCTTGTCGATTTTGAAAGGATTTAGTTTTTCATAATATACAATCGCTTTATTTTTGTAGTACACACGTATACTGTTTCAACGATTCCACGTATTTTCTAGTTGTGAAGCCACTTGTCATCCACTATAACGTCTGTTTCAACGATTCTACGTATTATCTAGTTATGACACCACTTGACATACAAAGCATCGCCAATGTCACAACAGAATTTCAAAGGTATCAATATGCAAATAATTAAACCAGCCACTAAACGTTGGTCATAATACATAACTCGCCAAAATGTAGGTTTGAAAATAGAATTATAGCAGAAAGGGCGGACAGTTTTTAAATCATAATTTATTTTTAAAGATTTAAAAAAGTTTTTATCAATGGCCAGTGTTTTCTGAAAAGTTCTAGATTAGACTGATGGATGATATTCTCTTTCGTTTAAAAATATTGGTTTCAAATATTTGTTCGCAATTTAAATGAAAATATGAGTGTATAGAGAAAAGAACTTTGTCACAACCGGATTTCGCATTATATTTTTGTACCAAATCATTGTTACCATCAATAAATAGTAGATTATTGCATCGAGCACAAAGTAATTTATTATTGCACCGAGTGCCTGATTTAGAGCCCGAGCGTAAGCGAGGGCTATAATCTAATAGGCACGAGGGCAATATTAAATTACTTAAGGCGAGGTGCATAATCTGCTTTTCTTTCAACTATTACCTATAGGAATAGTAGAAAAAAGAAACTAATATCAAACAGTTAAAATTGAAGTTTCTATAACACTGTCGGCTTCATTTAGAATGTTTTCCGGAGTTAATGTGTCGCTAGATGATTCCATTTTAATTCGAAGCCGAAGCACTCAAAATCAGATAGTATCACACTTTATCGTTTCCAAAAATATTGTCAAAACAAAATTAACAAAGTTCCCGCCAAATCACTTTTTTAAATTTCTTTCATTTTTAAATCAGAGTTAGCAGCAATCATTTTTTAAATTTGGAACAAGTAGGATAGAAACAAATAATACGTACGTAAAAAAAAATATTGATATCGGCTGGCTGAATAGAGCTAACCCATTGAGATTGGCGCCTTATGGTGCGATTAAAAAAAAAACTGTGCAATAATGAAATTTCATACATTTTTATTTCTCTAGAGCAATAAAGACTCGCTTTGTGCTGAGTTTTTAGTGTGATTATGATGAAATTAAAGCATAGTTGGAAGAAAAATTCATTTCACCTCATAACGAGTTTAGTTTTTACCACAAAGCTTTTTCAATAACTCAGGCTTATCCAAACCACGTACAAATCTTAATAATCTTGGAGCTTACCAAAAAGCTAACAACTGATAAATATTGGACGGTATAATCCCTGAGGTAGCCAAACAACGAACCATTATGGGGATGTAGTTTATTAATAGCGAGGCAGCTCGTATTTCAAACTCGACAAGAGGCATGCACGTGGTGCCTGTCAAATTGACAAGAAAGACTTGACGGAATAAGTAAGGGTGTTTATTAGACAAATGCAGTTGTTTTTGGAATGTTATTTTCGTATTTTTGCGAAGAAGTCTGTTTTTCTTTGAGATCCTTTGAATTGTATTTTTAACTTTTATGACATTGCATCGTTTAAAATTGTCTTATAGTTTTGTACTTGCAAATAATTATTGTTACAGCCATATTTTTTTTAAATGATTGTTTCTGTAAATTACTTACCTATTTAACTAAGAGTGCATATAATTATGTATTAATGCTTCTTTATTGTGTATGTTTTTCTAAAAACCTAGTAAATTTCTTATTTTAACGTTTGAATCCCCAACCGGTCCTATGAGACCGCGCTGTTATTGTTTTACTATTATGTCTCGTTTCGCGGGTATCTGAGTAATTAAACGTGAAAATCTAGGAATTGTTAATGATACAACTATTATGTATTTTTTTCATTGCAAAGAAACTCCTAAATCCGTTTTCATCGAGCAGATTGATTCCAAACCACAAATTCTTATTTCCAGCTGATCTTTCTTTCAATAATCTGTTATTGAAACAAAGGTTTATTTATAGGAATGTGAATAATATTTCATTCTTGATGAGAGGCGTAATACGTCGCACGTGGGGACCGTCATGGACGGATGGGAGACGTTCCACGGTATGCTGTACAATATCGGAGGGTGACATTAAAAAAAAAACAGGTGTCAATGTGCAACGGTGAAAAAAAAAATGTCGTTCTGTTGTAGAGAAATACATTTTATTTTGAGTGCAGCTTTTTTTATACTTAGTTTAAAAGTGATGCTATTTTAATAATTTGATTTTAAAATATTATTTAAAATTGCAGCATTATAGGCGTTATAGGCATTGTAGGCATTATATTATTATAGGCATGAATAATAATAAATAAAAATACATCGTACTACGTAACGTTATGTATTATAACACCAATCATGACTGATACAATAGGAAAAAAAAACAATTTCTCGCTAGCACGTTTATTTAAAAAAAAGAAATTACGTACAAAAAAAAATATTTTCACCGAATATTATTGATAGATACGGCTTTAGTTTCATACAATGAACAGTGTTGTAAAAATATATAATAATATATATATTGTTCGATCCAAGTGTTGAAAATCATATTTATAATTAAGAAAGCGTGCCATAAAGCCCAAATAACCGTGTCTTTCATCCTGAAGCGAACCGTAATACCGTGCACATGTTAGAACTGTCAGATAAACAGAATGGACGAGCTCGGACTACAATGCAATACTCAGCTGCAGACCCAACATAGGACTTATACAGCAGTACTATATTAAATTAAACAAACTTCCATTTTTGCCCGCTTAAAATGTACCAAATAAAATGTGAGATTTTAGTATGTATTGTGACGTTTATGTTGACATAAAACGGTTTAAGTCTCATCTAAGTGATGTCTGTCATAAAAAAAGAGCGTGTGGTTACCCTAAACACGTTTCTAGTACTAACTTTTAGGGTTGCCTCTGGCGGTATCAGTCATCGCGACTAAACGAAAAAAAAAGCAAAAAAGAACTACGTATAATTTATATTTCACTCCCAACACATCCCAGTCCAACTCTATTAACACGTTCATTAATTTAAAAACAGAACACAACGGAAAACAAAAAAGAATCAACCGCAAAGCCAAGATTAATTCTTTTAAAAATAAAGTTTTAAAAAAGGCCACTTATCTCATTATTTCTATACAGTATTATGCTTTAAATTTAGAACAAGGGCGCATCTGTTTCGGGAAGCATGCGCGCTTAAAGGGCGTATGTACGTACCAAGCTAATGAGAGTTGAACTTGATGAAGACACGGTTAGGAGCCCATCAATCTTAGTCACTATAATGTTGGATGGCAACTGAAGCGGTATGCGACAACGTAGTTTACGAGAAATGTGCTTATTTTTAGTATTCTTCGTAACTAAAGTGTTGTGTGCGATGAGGAAAGAATTTTGCTGTTGGTTTTTGTGTTATGTCGTTTGATAGATTGTGGTTATAATGATCTAAGGTAGATTTATGATAGGTTAAACATTGAAGATTTTTGTTTTAAAAGATTGTAGGTAATTTGTTTTTGCCTTTTAGTATTTTTTTTTCTTCCTGGGCATGAAGAAAAAAATAAGGAAGGGCATTTTTTTATTTTTTTCAATAAATGATCGCAACTCATTTGAGGTTATTTTTTATTTTTATTTTATTTTATTTATTCTTCATGCACAAAATACATAGGCGGACTTAATGCCTTAGGCATTCTCTACCAGTCAACCTAGGGTGGTGAAGAGATAATATGGTAGGTGCATAAAAGAGAAATAGTTATTTAAAAATATAGGTAACAACAATATATGCATACAAATAAGATAAACATACAAATAATAATAATAATATATAATTATATGATGAATATATATATATATATATATATAAATATTATATAACAAAGTAAGAATAATAAGTTATTGAGACGATTCTCTCATCAGTGGAGAAAATAATTCCGCAACTTCCGCTTAAACGCATATCGACTTTCAGCCGTCCTGATTTCGAGAGGAAGTGCGTTCCACAGAAGGATAGACTGGATATAGAAAGAAGAATGGATAAAATCAGAAGTATGAGAAGGACAGAGCAGTAAGAGATTATTAGTAGAACGCAGATTCCTAGCGTGTGACGAACATAGAAACTGAAAATGAGTTATGAGATAGGCTGGGGGCGAAGGAGAATTGAGTAGAGAAAAAAGGGTAGTCAGAGCCCGCAAATTTCTTCTCTGGCGAATAGGCAACCATTTGAGTTCCAACCTGAAGTTCGAAACATGGTCATATTTCCTCAGGTTAAATATAAACCGGATGCAGTTGTTGAGCAGTCTGTCTAGCTTATCCAGCAAAACCGCGTTCAGGTCAAAGTAACACACGTCACCATAGTCTAGGATAGGGAATATCAACGTCTGCACAAGCATTGTCTTAGTTTTGGCAGGCAAAAAGTTCCTCAGACGATACAGACACCGCAAAGTCCCATTGACTTTTTGGCATACACTAGCGACTTGACTTTGCCAGCCAAGCGTCGAGTCCAAATGCAAACCAAGATCCTTTACGCTAGGACTGATGGGGATGATGGACCCATTGAAAACAATAGGGGGCAGAGAGCTAACCACCACTCTACTCATCATGCGCGAGCTACCAATAACAATGGCCTGACACTTTGAGGGGTTTACAGACACCCCAAACCTTTCAGACCAGCCATTGATAGCCTCCAGATCCCGGTTTACATCCTCTATAGCGTCTGACAAACTTTCCACCCGCGCAGATGCATACAACTGAAGATCATCGGCATAAAGATGATACGAACACCGAAGACAGTGAGTTATAAAATTAATGAAGATGGAAAATAACAATGGAGAAAGAATACCGCCTTGTGGAACTCCAGCACCAAGATCACGCCAACTCGACGAACTCTCATCAACGCGAACCGACTGCTGGCGTCCCCGAAGATAAGAAGAGAACCATTCCAGTGCTTCGGGAGAAACCATAAGATGGGAAAGGATAGCAAGGAGTATATCGTGACTGACGGCATTAAAGGCATTAGAGAAGTCAATCAATACCAACACAGAAACCTTTGTTTCTTCCATTGCTTCTCTAACGTCGCCAGTCACTTTAAGGAGAGCGGTGGTTGTACTGTGTCCAGGTCTAAATCCAGACTGGAATGAGCTTACAAGGCTATGTCGGTGAACAAACCTCGAAAACTGCTTGTGTACGCAGGCCTCCAGTACTTTAGAAAGGAATGGGAGAATGGAAATAGGTCGAAAATGATTAGGCAAGGAAGGATTTGAGATTTTAGGAAGGGGTCGGACATAGGCCATGCGCCACAAGGATGGGAATTGACCAGAATCGAGAGAAAAGTTTATTATGTGAGTAATGGGTGGGAGCAGATAGTCAAGGATCAGGGTAACCATATGACGACTGATGTCATCATGGCCCACTGCCTTGGATTTTATGGAAAGGATAATCTTTTTGATTTCATCTAAAGCAGCTGGAGAAAAGCAAAATGGTTCTATGGTAGGACCGGGTAGGCCAGAAATGAAATCCACCGTCTGGGATAACATTTGTGTGTCCAAATGACAAGTGGTTGTGAAGTGACGGTTGATATCATCCAGGCCAATAGTCTTAGGGAAATCCACATTACGTGCCCTACCGATACCAAGAGTTCCTAAGAATTTCCAGGTATCAGCAGGGGAAGAAGAAGAAATGTTATCAAGAATGTGGCGGCGTTTGGCGTTGCGTATCACCTGATTACACCGATTTCTTGCAGCTTTGAAGAGGTTTTTATTGACTTCGCAGCGATCCGATCTGTACCTTCTAAAGGCGCGATCTCGATGCTTCATCGCCACACGAACCGCCGTCGTCATCCACGGAGCAGGAGGACGCCTAAGTTTAACCCTCCTCACAGGCGCATATTTATCGTAAAGAGCAAGGACGGTGTGGTTAAAAATGTGGACTTTATCATCCACAGTCACAGCCCTAGCAAGATCCTCCCAGTCCAATTCCGACGCATCCTGACGTAACCCCTCGACATCCATACGGGCAAAACAACGCATGTGCAGAATTCTAGGAAGAGGTTTAGGAGGTTTTAAGACGTATGACAGGAAAATGAGGTCATGGTGGGAAAAACCAGGGGCAGGATACTGACCATGAGTGGAAACAAGGGAGGGATTGGACGTTAGGATCAAATCGAGCCACGTGTCATCACCAGAGGCATTAAAATGGGTGGGCTGAAGTGGAAGAGCATGAAGACTTACGGACTCGATTATGTGAAGGAGTTTACGGGAACGAGCTGTTGGATGGGTAAGGTCTGTGTTAAAATCACCCATGATGACGCAATGTGCATACTCCGACCCGACAGACTCCAGTGCCAGTTCAAGGTTGGAAAAGTAGTCCACGGTGGGCGGACAGTAGACAACACCAAGTAGGGTCTTGACACCTTTGATATAGATCTCCAGAAAAAGATATTCAGCGGAGGCACTGTAAGAAGAAGGAGAAGAGGCAATAATTTTATAAGGGAAATGACTACGGAGATAGATGGCGACTCCGCCACCTCCCTTTCCGGTTCTATCGTTCCGGACGAGAATAAAGCCAGGAAGAGAGTAAGAAGTGGATAGGAGATGAGGCTTAAGCCAACTCTCAGATATCAGAACGGCATGGACATTGGCATCGGAAAAGGTGTCGAAAAGTTCGCTGTAGTGACTTGGCACACTCTGGGCGTTGATGTGGCAAACATTAAAAAAGTTTTTACCCTCCTGATTAAAGCTTTTACGCACAAAATCACCAAGAGAGATGCCGGACAAGGAGAGAAAACTTGCATCAGCGGAGGAGTTTACGGAATCAATGGCTGAGTGAAAAGAATCATCATCAGATAACATAAAAATAATATAAAATAAAAATAGATAAATATAAAAACAAAAATGCAACTAAAGTACTATTTTGGTGCACACCACTATCTGTGCACCACCCACCAGCAACACCAGTAAAGTAATTGCTACAACATAACAGTACAGAACACAACATTAGAGTCTACAAACAAGAAATATAGCAAGCAAATATTACACAATATTAAATAAAATAGAAGCAAGACAAACATAACGCGAAAAAGTTACGTTAGCAAAAACGAAACGCAATATCGAATGAAATATGCATAGAAATATGACATATTTCTACTTCCGTGGAAATATGTCATTTTGACATTGACAAGTAGGTAAGTGACAGTGACAATTTTAAACTTTCAAAACAACCAACTATAGAAAATGTTCTTAACAAAATACCATCAAAATCACTATTTATGTTATTTAAGGAAGGAAATATGAAGTGGGTATAAGCGTTCCATAATAATTATATAACAGTTAGATGAAATATGACGCACAAGCACAATGAGAGAATTGTAAATATGCTAAAAGTTATTGGACTGACATTATACGATTGCAACTAGGAAAAGCTATTAATTCCTTTGCGCTCCAGTACCTGGCTTGCTTCCAGTAGCAGCAGCTGATTGTCCCGCCCTCTTAGGGAACTTAACCACCAAGAGATCAAGTTCCTCCAAAGACGAAATCTTCAGCCGTGCTCCATCAGGCGATCGGACAACAATAACGCCATCCTGTGTCCAGCATGATGACATCCCGAAGTGCAGCCTCGCTCTACTGAAGACAGTCTGCCTGGTCCGGGTCAGGAACTCTTTGACAGCGACTGCAGAGCCCTTTAGTCCGGATTTTGCCCTCCAAATAGCAGACTTACAGTCCATGCTGGAAAACCTCACCAGGATAGGTCTGCTGCGTGTGGTACCTTTATTTGCCACTCCGAGTCTGTGACAAGTTATGATGGAGGATGAGCTTATGTCCGGGAGCGCCATTCTCTTGTGCACTATGTCCAATACAAGGGCTCGGCAATCTTCTTTGTCTGCCTCTGCAATCCCAGTGAAAAGGAGTGCTTTTCTCCGAGTTCGTGTCTCCAAACCATCAATGGCTCTAGAACACTCAGCAATCTGCTTCCGGAGTAGCCCCAGCATCTTGAATATGAGCTCTCGGAACGTCCGGAACTCTTCAGCAACCTTGGCAACAGTGTCTTTGGCCGGTCCAGCACACCGGATCTGTGCCTCCAGCTCGTCCATCCTCTGTGTAACACACTCCTCCAAGTCTTTCTGGGCCGTCTGGATGCTGTCTAGTTGTGACATAATGTTGTGTAAGTGATCTTCTGTGGTGAAATGTGTAGTGAACAGCTGGCAGGTGGTGGTTTTTTGAGTAATCTTACATTGACTATTTCACCAATGTAAGTACTTGGTAATTTGGTAACTTTACAATACTACTGATTGCAAAATATTAAAAAAATCAATTTATTTTAATTTTAATTAAAATTGCTGTGCAAAAACGCGTCTTAACTTTTCTTCACCTACCGCCGAAAAAAAGGTTAGTGCTATAAGTAGTTAATGTCTATTTAAAGTAGGCTATTTACGGCGTGTTTTATTTTTTATTTTTTTGTTTTGTTGTAATCCACAAGTAAAGCTCATGTTGAATACGAGAAAATAACCTACCTACGTATAAATGTTACATTATTTTACTTGAAAGTGTTTTCCTTAATTTGGACTTTTATATAAAAACCGTAAAACACAAATGTCGTCGTGTAACCTTTAAAAAGTATACCTTACATAATTGCCTCTCATGTAAATAACTAAATAAAATAAAACGAAACTTGTTAACACAAAAAATATACGTGTTCAAAACTGGTCTTTTTTGTACACAATTTTTGAATAATAACGAAAATAAAAACAAGAGAGACAAATAGCGTCCATTATGGCGTTATATGACGGAAAAATGTAGGTAACTATTAATATTTAAAAAGGTACGTGCCGATGTAAAAGCCTTCTTTCGAAGGGTTTTTCAGCAGGCCATAGATGAGGGTACGGCTATAAAGGCCAATGAAATGACAGGCCTTTAAAAGAAAATAAAGGGAAAGAGTAATTCGAACTAATTAATAGACACCTTAAAAGTATTGTTAGTAAAATTTGCTCTAATTAGTCTGGCAACCTTTTTAATTTCGTTCGCAGATTCCTTTAAATAGAATGATTTTGATTACCAGCTCAATTTTCTTTTTAACGAACAAATGGTAGGTTTTTAGGAAAATAACTTTATCATTTTAATTCTGTTTTTTTCCGATCTGTATTTTGTGGAATCTTTCAGCTGCTATAAATAGGCATGCCTGTATATAGAAGATACGTTTTCAAAACATGTTTTTTTTATTATATAAACCCTGTATTTTTTTATTTGAACTTCATGCAACATATAAGGTACACAGGCGGACTTAATGCCGTAGGCATTCTCTACCAGTCAACCTGTATATATATATTTCTTGTCAAGTTTTGTTTGAAGTAAGGAGAATTTAAATAAATAAATAAAAATAATACTCAATATAAAAAAATAATCATTGCATTCTTTCAGACGAGACAATGTTTAATGAGCAATTTTGTCAACAATTTGTTCTTGCATTGTTTGTAGCAGTTTGGCAAATAATACGTTTCATTTCTTTCTTCAATTTCTTCAACAATGTAAAAAATATAGGACCATTTAACTACTGAATAATCGGGCCGGCCATTTATCTCGATCTTAACAATACAAAAAAAAATCCTAGCACTTAGTCTGAAGACTAGGTAACCCACATCAAAGAGTTTCGATTTCTCAACAAATGCTTTATCATGACGTGACCCCAAATTCCTAGGAAAATGTTCGGGAACAGTCTTCGTTCTTTAATGTTAAAGACATTCAAACTGTACATTCTATACATAGGTTCAATGTGTTTTTGTACCAAATTCTTCCACAATACGGCGTGACTCATACGGCGTATCTCACCTGATGTTATGAGTAAGTTAATGGTCAAACGTATACCTCAAGCTGTTTTTAGCATTATCGGTCTTATAATATTCGTACTATTGGAAGTCAGGCCTCCTCTTTAGAAGAGGGAATGGTACGTAACACTTCCGTTATCTACCGTGCGGGCCGCGTGTGGATTGGTGGACGTCACATGTTTTCTTTTCGAATGCTGGTTTCCTCACGATGTTTTCCTCCACCGTTTTGAGAGCAGCGGTAATGAAATAAAAATAACACAAAGTAATGTGCCTGATTGGGTTTGAAACCACGACCTACGATTACTAGTAAATCCGGGAGTTACCACTGACGCACCATTGCTCTCAAACTAAATTTAACAAAAGGTAAAAAAATAGTTACTTATTTTATCCTTCCCAAGTTTTCATAATTAAATAATCTAAACCCAACAGAAGTCCGAAATCAAACTCTTTTAAAATAACCTTTCGAAGCTAAAATAACATTTGTATTCTGCCTATTAAAGATATCCAAACTTTAACCCTAAAAGGTTTTACACAGAATAAAAGTAAGAACGTAAAAATAACAAGAACAATAATATGAATTGTAAATGTGTTTCAACAGTTATTTTAAAAGGATTGGAGGCTGAAGATACTCGTAAAATAAAATTGAGGTAAAAATATACGATGGAAATGGTTTAACAGTGTGCACTAAGTCATCTCTTACAAATGCCTGATCATCATCATCTACCTAGCCTTTTCCCAACTGTATTGGGTACAATCCATTAACTGAGGTAACACGGTACTTCATGGCAAGACTGGAGTCAGATTTACTGGCTTCGGACTATTCGTAACGACTGCTAAAGATCTACAAATGACAGCCAGGACCTACGGCTTAACGTGCTTTCCAAGGCACGAAGGAAACTCGGTATGTTAAGATGGTCACCCATCCACAGACCAACCTAGGCAAGCGTTGATTAACCTTGAATATCGACCTGTGTGGCTGTTCTATCCACGAGCTCTTACAAATGCCTGATGCATGGAAATAAATGGAGGATAATACACTGATTTATACAGTGAGAAAAGGGCGAACCGCACATTTTTCTGACGCCCAAAATTGGCCACACAAAGGCCCGACTAGACCAAAGAAAACTGGCTACACGCCGCCGGCTATCTACGAGAGCAATCGTGTGTTCGGGATGTTAAAAATGCCCTGGTTTTTTGTACTCAGCACGTGTAAATATAAACAAACTTACAACGTTTATTATTTAAATAATAGAAAAGAAGAAGAAGACGTTTGCCTCAACTGTCGTCAACCACCAGTCTTATGTGTCTCGTATCCATCAGATTACCACGACCCTTATCAGGTCATCGGTCCACCTTGTGTGTGTAAAATCAGAATCTTTCTATCCATCGATCATCTGTTCTCACACATGTCTAAGACAAAAATTGACCCACATCCTCCCGTTGAGGTGTGTTTGTTTAAGGTACTTTCAAATACGCAGATTATCATATTTATAGGTAAATATTTTTTGTATATCTCCTCTTGTCAAAATCGGTGCACTTCTCGTTTATAATAAGCCATCGTAAAATAATGTTTAAAGTTTGTTTCACCATACGAATCCTTCATAACTCCTCAAAGATCATAAGACTTAATATTCCAAAAAGGAAGTTTAGTAAATAAAAATAGATTCCAATTTCATAGAAAACCCATCTGGTGTTAGAATTAAGAGTGAGTACAAAGAGAATCGTGTTTACGGATCGGATACCACAAAGAGCCGTTTGAGAGCGTAAAAATAAAAACGTTGTAAAGATGGGAGCTTTTAAACATTAATTAGTATGAATTGGGTAGTTCTTTCTTATGTTTTCTTGAGAAATATTATGTCTGGAGTACAGATAGACTGTATTAGTTTGTACTTTTCTCGAGACTACTCTATTATTTATGTATCTATCTCCAATTTTTTACAAATACAGTTAGTTTAGAATGAAACTCCTTTGAACTTTCAAAAAGGGTGGGTAAATAAATTCTTTGCGTTTTGCTGAAAAATTACGATGATTTGGAGACATTTATTTTCAGGTTCTATTTATAGCTATAACACTTATTAGTTAAGTTGTTGCATGAAGAATAAATGTTATATTGAAAAGAAAATTAACAAAAAAAAAATCATGCATAGTCTACATTCTAAAGTATAAACCCTGGAACACAACTAGGCTAACGTAACACCTTAACAAAATTGAAATATATTCTCTCTTCGAAATAAAGATGAAAGCTCACTGATCAGGTAATTCACAGTTACTAGCGCGAGTACTAGCGCAAGTAGCAGGAGTCAGCCAAGCGAAATGGGTCAGGCAAGTGACGACGATGATACTATCTAGATTCTAGGTATATCGTATGCACTGGCATAAAACTGTGTGACGCCTTTATTCTCCGAGGAACGGTGGCGCGTGAGAATGCATGTGTTTTGCGGATGGCGTTCTTTTATTTGTAATGTAGTTGTATTGGGAATCGACAGATTTAGATAAGTTTTTATCTATACAGGAGGAGTTTTTGAAAACTAAAATTTTAAGGGACTGAAAAGAGGTAATCATTTGTTTGCAGTTCAAATGTATCTCTTAGGCCCATAAACTTTAAACTTGGCATAAATAATACAATATATCTTTTTTCAAAAAAAATGGTTTAGTGGGTGTTAAAGATTGTAACGAAGAATCTAAATTCTAAGGTCAATAAACTTCAAACGTGGTACAAATTTTATGAATAACGAAGACTCGTAATTAGTTTTCAAAACTACTCTCCAAATACGATTAAAGTTTTTGTGAAAATATTCTGACGAATAAAAGTGCGGGCAAAGACAATAAGACAGTGGATTTACATGGATTTTATAAAGCTAGTAAGATAGCTAGTTAGTAGATAAACAGTGTTCTAGCTGCACCACTGTCTCTTGCAGCTACTATATTGCATACTACTGTACAAACTAGCTAAGGTTAGGTTCAATATATGTAGTATGACTTTATGAAACCAACCAAGGCGGCATAATTGCCCGTGCGATAAAGTCCTTAGACACTTACCTATGAAACATGGATTTTATACAGCTTTTTGGTCTTTGGTTTCATGGCTTTAGGAGTTTTTAAGTAAATTATGTAGTACTCATCAATATGAATGTTATTAAAATTGTAATAAACCTACACAACTATACAGTTATAACAGTACTGTAGGCTTGAGGTAATTTGTGTAAAAGTAATAAAATAAGTTTTATAAATTCTAATTTTACGAGAAAAAATGCTCAATTAGCGTATATAATAAATTAAATTGTACATTAAAACTTACCTTGAACCAACTTTCCCGTAAGGTAAAAAAAAAAAATCGCCAAAAGTCTCCAGGCTAACAACTCTACTATAATAAAAAAAATTAAACTTTTCCACAACATAAAGTCGACGTTTTTATTGCGGAAATCTTAATTTTCCTAATAATTAATCTCAGATTGTGGGAACCCCTTGTGAAATCGTTTCATTTTGAGGAAGGAAAAAAGTTGTAAGTTGGAACCTACATTCCTACCTGTTACATAATTTAAAAGCAAATGAACTTGGATTTCTTTTAATTTGTTCCCTTATTTTACTTCCCCACTCCTTATGAATAAAACATTTAAAGGATTGTTTTATAAACATTTTTCAAGATGTCTTACGAACAATTAAATTCTTTGCTCCGGACAAATAAACCATCAGTGAGCTTCAAAAGGCTGCGCTCAAATCAAATACATGTCCTTTTGAAGTCAGCCATTCGGAGAAATTACTCAAAGAGATAGTTTTACGATTAGGGAAGGAAAAAAAGCTGGGCGACATGGTCGGACATTTATGTGTTTGGAATGTATGGGCCCATGCTCCGCGAGCCATCAAAACGTTTTACGACTTACATGGCCAATAGTAGAAACTGCCCCCAACGACTGATTTATAGTGTTTCCGTCGAAAAACATAAAGAATACAGCTGCAGACATATTTAGCGGTTAATGGGACGTTCGACTTTTATAATGTTGCCTTAAACATTTTAATGTTGCTTCTTGGGGGCCTATTAACGTTGTTTCGAGTTCGATAGATATAACAATCGTATGTTGTGAACACTTAAAATTAATAACAGATGGCAATTATGACGAAAATAAAAAATGTTTTTAATAGGTATTATCTCCACATTTTTGTTTTGTTATTTTAATTAATTGAAGGATATTGGATGTAATAATACGAGTATATAAATCGTAACTAATAAATATTGTAGCTTAACAGGTATATACGAGTATTACGCAAAAAAACTGTTTAATTGATTCAGATTTAAGTTTAAAAATCTTTTTGAAAATAAAGCTTAAATTAAATGTGTGGGAAAAAAAATGTGTGGGATAAAACTAAATTTTTTGCTGAACCGGAATTAAAACGGAGCTAGCACTAGCTGATAAATGGTAAGTGTATATTAATAAAATCGAACTATGTAATAACCGTGGGTGCAGTTTGCATTTCAATACCGACGAAGCGACCTTCTGCTTCCACATGATAAACACGCTAGTGACAACGAAAACAGTTTACACTATCGGCAAATTCAGGCCACGCCACAAATTTTTAAAGCTTGAGCGTTAAAAAAATAAACCTCACCAAATACCGACTGAATACTGGTCACTCTTGCGGTTTTTGACTAAAATAAAGATAAAACAGACGGGTTTTTGTCACTGGGATTCAGCCATATGGTGTAAACAGATCATAAAGATCCCTAAAGAGACGTAAACAACATGAGCCAAACGGGAGATGGTGTAAATGTTGATAATAAACTTAAGAATTTACAATGTAATGTCCCGTTTTGGCTTACCCCTGGCTTTGTCCCTTCAGCACCCTTTCGAGGACCTTACATGTGTACCTCTAACCACAAAGCTATTCATTCGGGTGGGACAAGCCAACCGTGAATAATCTTTGCAAAATACGAGCCCGAAATTATCTTGGTCTGATGGTTTTGATGTCTGCGTTATTAGACATACATTTTGTGTTAGTGATATCTATTCTATCAGAATTTATAGTATGGATGAAAGGTTTCCCGTAAGAGCTTGAACTATGCCGATACTAGTTCTTGATACTTTATGTAACATATTTTTTTTGTAATAATCTTATGTACTGGTTAAGGACTTTGTCTCTAGCCAGTATGCAAAGAAAAAAAAATATTTAAATAACTTTTTTATTTTTAGGTTAAGCTATGCTTGTCGGGGTCGGTTTGTGGATTCAATATATTATTATACATACTTTTTGAACCTACTTAGCGTTGGGCGGAAACGCTAAAAGAAAATCCATTTGTCTAAAGTATGTGGAACAGAAGACAAAAACGTCTTGAAACGACTTTAAGTACGTAAAATGGGATAAGAGCGCAGAAAAAAATGATGATGAAAATTTTAAAATCTCAACAAGTAATTGTTTAAGTGCATAAAACGGGAAAATTGATATATATCACTACAAATATTATAAAACAATGTCGCTTCCTGCTGTCCGTTTGTCCCTATGTATGATTTAATCTTTAAAACTACGCAATGGATTTAGATGTGTTTTTTTTATAGATAGAGTGATTCAAGAGGAAGGTTTATATGTATAATACATGCATAATATAGTAGAGTAACACTGACAATTTTGCACCCGTGTGAAGTTAGGGCGGTTCGCCAGTTGTTATTAAAAAGACGTGACATTTTAACCTTTCACAATAAATTAAGAATGACACGACTATAATACAAGCTCAGTATATCTCATTAAGTCTATATTTGATCCATAGAAATGTTGATCCTTTATTCGTTTCAGTGAGCAAAAAAGTCTTTGTCTCGTATTTTTTGAGCGTTAATAATAGTTCTTTCAATTTGTCATAATTGCAGACGAGTACCTTCGTACTTTGTAATTAATTTACAGTTATTGGAACGACTGGAACGATCTTATGGACTGTGAAGTAGGTAAATAAAATCTACAAAGTAATTTTCTATCAGCGATTTTGTTTGTAAAAAAAAGGTTTGACGTTCAAAAATCTTTACTGTTTATAGATTTGTCTAAAATTAATTTGCGGTACATTTTAATAGATTATAGTTTCAATTTTTTCTCTTCGAGCTAAAATTTTGATACCTACCACAAAATACACAACTATGTAATGTCACAAAAAGACGACAAAACTTACTTAAAAGTAGCCAACATCTTGTTCTGTTTTCAAAATTCATTTTTTAACACAGTTGCTCGTAAAGCTGATGTAATTCCACCGGTTTTAAATACGTAAAGCGGGTCATAAAAAACGCGTGTGTTATGTAAAGCAAATAGTTAAGTTATAGTCCATACAAATTCCATAACAGCATTATTTGCCATTTCGCGCGCGGCGATTAGTTCGAAATTTGAATAGCCTCATCATTTTATCATTTGTCATGTTTTATCACTTTTTGTCATTTTCTGTAACTTTTTGTCACTTTTTGTAACTTTTTGTCACTTTTTGTCACTTTTTGTCACTTTTTGTCACTTTTTGTCACTTTTTGTCACTTTTTGTCACTTTTTGTCACTTTTTGTCAACTTTTATCATTTTTGACACTTTTTGTCATTTTTTGTGATTTGTTGTGATTTTCTGTCACTTTTTGTCACTTTTTGTCACTTTTTGTCACTTTTTGTCACTTTTTGTCACTTTTTGTCACTTTTTGTCACTTTTTGTCACTTTTTGTCATTTTTTGTCATTTTGGTCACTTTTTGTGATTTATTGTCATTTCAGTCATTTTTTGTCACTTTTTGTAATTTTTTGTCATTTTTGTCACTTTTTGTCACTTTTTGTCACTTTTTGTCACTTTTTGTCACTTTTTGTCACTTTTTGTCACTTTTTGTCACTTTTTGTCACTTTTTGTCACTTTTTGTCACTTTTTGTCACTTTTTGTCACTTTTTGTGATTTATTGTCATTTCAGTCATTTTTGGCATTTTTTGTCACTTTTTGTCATTTTTTGTCATTTTTTGTTACTTTTTGTAATTTTTTGTAATTTTTGTCACTTTTTGTCATTTTTTGTGATTTTCTGTCATTTGTTGTCATTTTTTGTCACTTTTTGTCATTTTTTGTCACTCTTTGTCATTTCAGTCATTTTTAGTAATTTTCGTAATTTTTTGTAATTTTTGTCATTTTACCAAACAATATTTGCGTTCGATTTCTTTGGCGCTAAACACTAAGATGTTCCTCACACAATCAGTGCACAGCAATTTTTAAAATGAAAATGTTTTTAAATGTTTTTTTTTCTGTTTCCTCGCAAATGTGTTAAAAAACGTCGTACGATATACGTGCGTATTGGTTATAACATGCTCGGCTCAATTACGCCCTCGCCTTCGGCTCGGGCTGAAATTCCGCCTCGCATGTTATAACCATCTTTACGCACTAATATCGTAATGTACTATAACCTTATGTCACTCAGTGCCAAAATGAGTTTCATATTGTATGGGATTGACATACTATCGAAATGTCACGTAATCAAAATGGGGATTACATTTCATACTTTTATGCTGATAAAATGTTAAATGAAAGAAATATTTTTGTTTTTCATTAACTTGATTATAAAACTACTGTCTGCTTGGTGTTCACCTAACTCATTAATCCAACAAAAATAAGATAAATATATAAGTAGTACACAGGTATGAATATCAGCGAGTGTTCATAACCTTGTTCCTGAATTTCAGATACAAGTATTTGGATGGCGTACTAACTTTAGTGATACGTTTACCCTCGTGATTCGGGTCAGATATTATTGGCAATTTACTGATAATCAAATATTATTGAGCCTCGGTACAGTCATATAAAATCAGCTGTACCAACGAAATTTTCTCAGAAAATATACACGCATTTTTATTAACACAGACATTAAGTAAGTTATTAATCTTGCTACCAAATTAAGTTAATTTTCGCATAATTATATTTGTTCTATCAGAAAGACTAATCAAGTTCAAGAGACATGACCTTACAGGGGTCAAGGTCATCGTAAACATGAAAACAGTCAGCTAGCGAGGAATTTCATCAACTTTCTGATTCATTTGTTTATTTCATTCCTCTGTGAATTGTTTAGATTTGTTTGATGGACTCTGATATTTTATCTGTCATATTGTATTTAATACTCTGTGCTATCTTGGTTTTATGTATGGCTATTCTCTAAAGTAGCAGACAAAAATAGAGTAGCTGCAAAATATATAGGAATTTTATACTAAGAGACGAGATTTCAGCAAAAGTACGATTAGGGGCAAGAACTAAGGCAAAGAAATGAGGCTGTTATGTTCGCGCGGGGATGTAGGAATAGGGGTTGAAAGAAGCTTTTATATGATTTTGTATTTCAGGGCGTTTATCCGCGAATGGCTTGGCAGTAATCCTGACGAATGTGCTTAGTTTGATGTATTACTAGAAGCGTGCGATGAATTTGGCAACACGTTGTCTTTTTATTCAATAAATGAAAAAATAATGCCAAGAATTCGAATAGAGAGAATTAAAAAAAAATTACTAGCCTATATCTTAATTGATCAAGTTTTTGTCTGTCCACTGCCTACCCAAGTACCCAGTTATTGTCAGTTGCTTTACGCTAAGAACAAGTGACTTAAAAAAAAGTACCATAACTTTGCCCGGGGGTCGCAGAAGGAAATAACTGCTTCCCATTCCCTCTAGCTCCAGACCATGGCCTACACCAAACCGGACATGAAAGGTCACCGCAGCCAATCGCCTCTATGAGGACACGCCTATATCTCTGCCGAAAGTTCCACGACGTCCTACGAGCGATCCATAAAATAATAACAACGGAGTATTTCTTCCTCCGAACACAAAAGAGATTAAATCAACCCTTTTTTTTATCAGTGGGTAAGTAATTATAACCATCTGAAGGTTAAATGAAAACGGGTGTCAGACATTTACTTACTAAAGCTCAACTGTGCTGCTTCAATTCATCAAATAAACTCTTGTAGTACGAATCTAGATTTTCGCGCCACTTATTTCAAGGCTGGCCTCGGTTGTCACATCTGTCATCAATTCATCATAAACCCACTGTATGAGGCTGAAAACATGAACTAATGGTACAATGCAAATCAATCAATCTGCCTAGCATTTCCCAATCGTGTTCTTGCTGGCTTTTAAATCAAATTTTGCATGAAAGGACTGCACAACGATACCCTAGTCTAGATTAACTGGCTTCTTACTACTAGCAATTTCTTAAAGTGTTTTGTTGCAAATATGTTAATGGTAACACAAAAAAAATTCAAAAGAAAACCAAGCTCTATGACATTCGAAACTCAAATCTAATACAAGTTCAAACCAGCCAGAAATACATTACATTAATTGCCACGAGTCGCGACCCGGTGAATACGTATACAGTCGAAGAAAACTTTACTTAGCTCAATTAAGGTTCTCCTCCAACTTAGTTACCTTACTTCGTTGTGTATATTGAGCCAAGAACACATGGGTATTGTCGAGATCAACTTAGAAACTTGGAACTCAATCACGTTCTCTGGGCCCGAAGTACTTGATTGTCAGGGATTTGCAAACGAACAAATGAATCTCGGGAAATAAATTCATTTGTGGAAGTCTCGTCTTTTATTCCACGTGTGTCTTTGATATTATGAATGAGCATTTGAACGATAATGAAGGCTTTTGTCTATTTAAGGAACATATAGACATAAGTAATGCGCTGTTTGCAGAGACGTAAGTAAAGTGGAAGAGTCTGATAATTTTATTGAAGCTTTGACTACCTCAGCAAAACATGCCGAGAAAGACTCAAGTTAGACTAACTCGGTGGCGTTTTTGTACAAACATTTGAGCACTTCAACAAAAGAAAAAAAACGAAAAGTTGACAAAAAATCACGAATTACGACGACATAAATAATAACATGCCAGATGCTTTGCCTGATTGTTTAGAATAGCGAACGCAAAGTTGAAGTCTGATAAAAAGTAACCTTTTTTCATTAACTACGTCATCAAAATCAGGTTAGTAGTTAACCGTGAAAGCATAACAGACCAAAAGACAAAGTTACTTCACATTTATAATAGGTACCTATCACATTTACAATAGGTATTAGTATACCGATTTCACCGAATCAATGAAGAAGAACTATCTCGCACTTCTCTAGAACTGTCCACAGAAATATCGTATCTATAAATACATTGACCTTCTCATAAAACTACAACAGTATTACCTTAAAACGTTGTCTTTTATCACAAAAGATCAGAGATCCCTACTTAAAACCCGAGTGGAAACTGAAAAAAGAAATCTACAAAGAATACATTTGCATATACAGGGTGTGAGACTTCCCGACCCAGTTTCGTGTCGAACCTGCAACCGTGTTCTCTGACCGTGTTGGTGTAAGTATACTAAATCTCAAACTATGCGTTAAAAGGTCAGCGTTGGAAGGTTTAGAATATTATTTTACGTATACATACTAATATTGAAAATGTCAAAGTAACTCTGACTGTTACGCTATCATGTTAAAACTACTAAACCGTTTTGATGAAATTTGGTACAGAGCAAGCTTGAACTCCAAGGAAGGACATAGGCTACCTTTTATCTGTCTTAGATTTCGTCTTCTCGTCTGCAATAACCAACATTCACGAGGCCGAAGCCGCTGGCAGATGCTAGTATACTATAGTTCAAACCCGGTCAGGCACACTACTTTGTGTAATGTATTTCGTCACCACTGCCAAAACGGTGAAGGAAAACATCGTAAGGAAACCGGCATGTCCTAGAACCAAAAATTCGAAGACATTTGACATCCATCAATCCGCAATGGGCCCGCGCAGTGGATTATGGCCCATTCCCTCTCCAAGAGAGGAGGCCTGAATCCCAGCAATGGGAACATTATAAGGCCGATAATGCATTTAAGGCCGAAAATCAATCTTGATCTCTGAATAAGAGCTTATACACTTGAGCGGTATATTGTCAAAAGCAGAGGTAACTGCAGTCATTGACCTATAGTGACACTTAACACATACGACGACTCCTGCTGATCCTCGTTCGTTGGAGTGTCGACGGCCGCCGACGACGCGTCGACGACTGCAGTTACCTCTGCCGTTGGCAACATACCATTCAATTGTATCAGCTCCAAGACCTCTAGGCTCTTTTAATATATTTTTTTGAATTGATAGTTCTAGTAATATAATTTATGTTTTATTCTTTGTAATCGATGAAATGTTGAAATGAGATTATAGATATGATATAATGTTAGTTTTATGTTTTATTTGGAACACTTCATTTGGTGCGCTTACAAAATTAATTATTTTATTCCTCCAAGCGCATCAACGACAAAACAAAGGGAAAAAAGACAAGGAAGGATTTGTAAGAAATGGTATCGATAAACGTTTCCGTTTAAATAAACGGATCCAGCTTTAAGTAGTTTTAATAAATATTAAAACTACTAGAAAAGCAGAAAAAGCTGGATCTATGTAAGTCCTTAAGAGATTTATTATTTAACAATATAGGAGTCATTTGTTGTTTTAATAAGAACCAGGGCGACAGAGATAGAATTGTAAAAGAATAAATAAAACGAATCAATAAAAATGTTTAACAAATTACAGAGTGGCACATCAGCAGACTGAAATGATGAATGATGATGATGAACGATTGTCAAAAATCTACTTACGACAGCTAGAGAACGATTGTTTAGGGATAAAGATTTAACGTACTTTCTGAGGCACGAAGATCGAAGAAGTCTCAGTATCTACTTTACTGTACAGGATGATCAAATCATCCTCGGTCTAACCTCAAACAGCGTTGCTTTACCTTGAAAATAAACCCGTTTTTAATTGATAAACCAAAAACTATTTGGTTCGTAATTTTGTGCGTGTGTTCTTTTAATTTGTCGTAATTGAAGACAGAGTACCTTCGTTCTTTGTAATTAACGTTTGAACCCCCAACCGGTCCTATGAGACCGCGCTGTTATTGTTTTACTATTGTGTCTCGTTTCGCGGGTATCTGAGTAATTCATTTACAAGTAATAATTGGAACGACTGGATCGATTTTATGGACTTCATTTAATTTTGTGTAACAAGTAAATAGAACTTTCATTACGAGATTGGAAAGCATCGAGTAACTTTTCTCGCTCTATAGTGAAACGACTCTTTTGATTCTTTTTTGTATGACTTTTATTGACTTAAGACCTTGTATCTTCAAGTGGCCCTAAGCGTGCTAAATAACTTTTTTCGCTTAAGAGAGGGCGGAAGAGTTAGAATTTTACTAACTAAATCCCAGTGTTTTTATCAGTTGACTATTATTTCTAGGGTTGTTGTCCTTCGAAAAATCCTCATACCAGGCAGTCGTCAGAGCTAACTGGTCTCTACAATTTGGCAAATCTATTTGAGACGCGCGTAGTACACAACGCGCCGTCTACCTGGGTTTGATCTTGGCCAGCCGGTCAGATAGCGCACTAACAATGGCTCGCTGTCTATAAATCCACGTCTATAGTGGCAAAAATGTTTCTGCAGCCCTAGAACCTAGCTAACCTGCTGTGCCTGTTATTAACCTGAGATGAAAGCTTTAGAATTTAGAGGAGGTCGTGGCTAGATAATAACAACCGCACAGGTTGATCTTCAAGGTTAAGCAACGTTTGCCAAGGTTGGTCTGTGGATGGGTGACCATCTTAAAATACCGAGATTCCTCCATGCTTCGGAGACCACGTTAAGCCGTTGGTCTTGGTTGTCATTTGTAGATCTTTAGCAGTTGTTACGGATAATCAGAAGCCAGTAAATCTGACTCCAGTCTTGCCATGAAGTACCATGTTACCCTAGTTAATGGTTTGTGGAGGTCTGGTAGGCACCCGCTCCTCGTAAAATACTGGTATATATTTAGCTAAATATGGCTTGACTGGAAGCCGACTCCAATATAGTTGGGGAAAAGGTTAGATAGATGATGAGATGATGATGAAAGCTTTAGAATTTAATTGCACATTATAATTAAGTAGCGAAAGACCAATATTAGTTTGAATTGCCATTTGCAAAGTCATATCTGAGAGTAAAAGAAGCTCCTTTGAAGTCTCGAAATGGATTCGTTTTAGCTTTGTAAATAAATAAAAACATAAATCATAAGCGGGGTCCGCCTTGAAGATTTTTGTGACTTTTATCTGTTCTCGTGAACTAGTAAAGCGTTTAGGCTGACAGGTGCTGATTTATCAGGGTTTCGGATAGTTTTGTACGTAAACGGTTATATTTTTCGCTTTGTTTTCTCGTTTTACTTCAGATTTTCTTCTCGTCTAAGTAAAGAATAAATTTTCATTCCAACACAGTCTTGTAAAGTTAAATCATTTCTTTTACTTCATAGCGTTTGTAATATCATTATTTACTGTTGGCACAGAAGATGAATTTATGCAGTTAGTAACTAGGGCAAAAGGTTTGATGCCAACTACCTATTATTTATTTTTTGTAGTGGAGAATCATGGTTCAAATAACTGCACATTAAGCGTGCAGAGTTATTGAAGATAGGAAATAAGTCCTATTAAGTAAGTATATGTATACATAATCAACAAGTTTTTTTATATAAAATTGTTTACCAATAGATTTTGTTTTGATGGGAAATCATCAAGTACCCACTACAGTTGAAGTGAAAGAGAGTTTCAGTAATATTGACTAAAATCGCCCATGTTCCTTCAATAGCAAGTTGCTTTCCAGACCAATAGACCCAGATTAGGAAGGAATGGGAGCCCCACGCTTCGTTCTGCGAATCAGTAATGCGAGCGAAGGTAATGGCTGCTGCTGTAAGGAAACGGACATCCTCGTGCGCCAGTCTTCACCGAAGGAAATACTTCGGGCATTGGAAGTCGACGGGCGAGGATAAGCCACTGAGGGCGGGGCCCGCTGTCTAGTAAGGACCAGACCCAAGTCAACGGCGCGTAGTGTTCCACGCACGCCTCAAGCGGATGTCAGCAAAGCTCTTTCTTTCTTTTTTCTTTCTTTTTTTGCTGTCTTAGTAGCCCAATGCCCCGCCTGGCCCCTTTGGGCCAGGCGGGGCATTGGGCTACTAAGACAGCACAGACGTTTAAAAGAGTCCTAGCCGTGATCCTAGAACGTAAAGGACACAGATGGATTTCAGCCAATAAGTCGAGAAACAAAAAAAAGTTCCTATAAGTAATCCCTAGTGTCCATAAACAACTTACAATCATTGATCATAGTCCGGTCAAAATAGACTAATTAATTGGGGTGAGGTTACAATAATTCGCACTTGGCTGAAAATTGGTAGGTTTGTTCAATACACTATTATAAAGGAAATGTGAAAAGTCCTCATCGATCCGGCACGTGCAAAAAAATATACACGCGGTCAAAGGTCACAAAAATGGGTTTTTCGCGTTATTAAGCAAAATGGTAAGTTTTATCATAAAATTAGCTCAGACAAAAATTATAGATCAGACAATTATCTATAAATATGTTTAAATACTTTTTTCCTAAGAGCCACCGTTTTTGAGATATAACGATTCAAAATATTGAAAGAGTTGTAATCGTCAAAATATGAATAAGTACACCACGTATATACTCGTACATCACTGAAACCGTAATACAAGCAAAAATATCGTTCTATCGGTCAGTGTGACTAACACATATAAAATATGAAAATTTGGGGTAAAAAAAACCCATTCCCTTATCTTCTACGCCAGTGTAACCTTCAGCAACATCTGCCTCCCATTCAATTGTCTGCGTGGCTAGGGTCGTATACCTGCTTTATTTTACTATGCCGAATACATTCAATGCTATTAGAGTGCGTCTAATGATAGAACGACCTGGAGTTTTTGATTTAATGGGCCACATTATTCAGCCACAATTGTCCGAAATAAAAAAAGTTGTGAAATGTCAAGACATGAAGAATCATGTCTTGAAACTTCAAAACTACTAGTCAGTAATACTACTGTTTCAACTTTTTGAATCGTTATATCTCAAAAACGGTGGCTCTTAGGGAAAAAAGTAGTTAGACATTTTTATAGATAATTGTTCGATCTACAATTTTTGTCTGAGCTAATTTTATGATAAAACTTACCATTTTGCTGAAAATCGCGTAAAACCCATTTTTGTGACCTTTGACCACGTGTATTTTTTTTTGCACGTGCCGGATCGATGAGGACTTTTCACATTTCCTTTATAATAGTGTATTGAACAATCCTACCAATTTTCAGCCAAGTGCGAATTATTGTAACCTTGGATGTCTAAATTGACCGGACTATCAACTTCCGGCCTTATAAAACAAAACTTATTATTTTAATTTCATCTGCACTTACAACACATTCCAAATTCAACAAAGCCTGAACAAAAAGAAAGAAATAAGAAAAACAAATAATTTTTCCAATTCGACAAATTCAAAATGTATCCGCAATAAAACGCTGGTATTTTTGTAGTGAAGCTCGTTGGATTACGCAGTACTGAAGTGGTATTTACTGCCTACTTACCCGACAGAGGCAGGAAGCCTCCGATTGAAACGAACGATTGCTCACACGCCAACCGTCATACTTCACTTGTTTTAAATCCTCGGATTATAGTTGCCTGAAGTAAGTGTGAGAAACGGCTTCATTTGGTGGTAAGTTTGACAGTGAGGTATGGACTTTATGAAAGTTGTGGAGGAATGTGGTTCCGTGGGTCAATAATGGATACTATGGTAAATCAGATATAGGTATGTGTCCCAGTTGGGACAACTAAGACATGCATTTAAAATTATATAAATTATACAACTTAAGTTCAACTTGCGTTGTATAGTTAACATCGGCGTCATACTTATCAATACTGTTTGATGAAAACCCAGTCATCTACGACTTCCGCATGGGTAAGTCCGCGAATCAAAGTCAGTAGTTCCAGTATCTATACAAACCCTTCCATCAAAATATCGAAACAGATTTGGACCTATTTTGTCATAATTCCGCTTACGACTAAGTATATGCCTTTTTTGAGTTGGGAAATTATCAAATATCTTCCCACTCTGGGGGCTTAAGAGGGAGGGACTGACTTTTACTGACCAAAATCCACATATGTTTCCTCAATGGCCCTTTGCATTTCAGGACCGCGGTAACTCTTTCAAAAAATCCTTCAGAAGCATAAGTAGCCCCAGGCAAACATTTATGGAACACTCACGTAGGAGTTATGTTAAAACGGTTTATACCTTAATAAATATACATAGGAACGACATTAATGAACACGCAAGTACTAACTAAGCAGTTAATTATGATAAATTGTAGGTTTATTGTTAGACTTCATGTTTGGCATATTTATTTAGGTCTAGCTAAGTGTAGTCTAGTGTGCTTGAGTAAAAAGAACTGGTCACGTGATACATTTTTTTTATAATTTGCACTTGCTTGTACCGTTTAATAAAACATGTGTACGTATAAAGGAATATTTTTAGAATTTGCTCTATTTTGGATCCATGATACAAATTCAAGACATTTTATCCCTGTTCTAAATACCTAAAGGGCTTACCTTGGAGGGCCTAAAAATGCCTTAGACGCCAATATAAACATAGCAACCTACTGGGATCAAAAACTTTGTGGAAAAGAAAACCGTCGACTCGAAAAGAAGAAGAAAATGTCATCTATAGAAGTCTTGGTCTTGGTTTAATCAATTTAAGCCTTTCGGTTATACTTAGATCTCTCAAATAAAACGGTAATTATGCTGTGAAATGCAGCGCTTCTGTGATCTAAGTCTAAGAAATGATTTTTACTAACTAGATTAAAACAGCTTCAACCATGTTTTTTTTACATTAACATTATCGGCCTTATAAAGTTCCCACTGCTGGGACTCAGGCCACCTCTCTTGGAGAGGGAATGGGCCATAATCCACCGCGTAGGCCCATGGCGGATTGGTGGCTGTCACATGTCTTCGAATTTTTGGTTCTAGGACATGCCGGTTTCCTCACGATGTTTTCCTTCGCTGTTTTCCTTCTACGATGTACCAACAAAATATAAAACCAAAACTAGGGCTAGTGACATTAAGGACACCAAAACAACTTTTCTAAATAAATTTTCTTAACCCTTCCAACGCAACACAATGGTGCTTCATCCCGCTCCGCCAAAAAAAAGGGAAGAAACTTTATTTGAGTGACAAGAAAAAATAAACAACTATTAACGCGTGCGTTTGACAAGTTATTTCGTTTTGTTTCCGCTACGGAACCCGTTTCATTCAAGCTGTCACCTTCATAAGTATTACTCGGACGCTTTACGAACTGTCAGCCGAATGAAAGTTATTCAGGAGATTTTCGGCTTGTTTTAAAAGTAATTATGTAAATCTTCAGTTTCTTGGGATTTGTTTATAAATATATCATCGATATTTGGGCTTTTTACAAGGTTTTGTTGTTTTGCAATTTTCAAATCATGCAAATGAATTTTTAAACAATTACCCCTAAGGAGACTTATATAATTCATCATCAATATTATAATTTCAGCCGAAGACACATACCACTATTGGAGGCGACTTCCATGTGTTTTATGACACATTCTGTGTCTGTTCTGTGCCTCAGCAGGCTGCCTTATTCAGCTATTATTATACTAGCCACAAGCTCCTTCAAGTCAAGTTACTTACACAAAATACATTAAAATCAAGTTAATGCTACAAAGTAAAAACACTCGTTTACTCTCTCCCCAAGAAGGTGACATGTGACATGCTAAGAAATAGTATGTTTAGTTATAGTCATAAACAAAAAGTACTAGACTGAGCGTTACCCTCAATAAGTCTCACCCGTAGACGCAATTTTTTTTTTTAAATAAGTGACTACTCGCAGTTTAACATTGACGTTATCATCTTTCTAACTGGCCTGGTTCCGGCGATCTTAATGAAATTAAAGTTTCCAGCCAGATATAGTAAAAAAGCTAAAACTGAATTAAAAACTAAGCGACTACACGCTAAAGGTTCTCCCTGTGAGGTACGAACTTCAGCTTGGGGAATTGCTGGGAGGAGGTAAGTAAGAGACGGGCTGAATCGAACATTGATGAAATACACACAAAGCGAATGTACAGCCAATACCTGTCTTATTGCTATAGGTCAAACTGACGTTAGTGATACCGGTAACCGGTATCACTAGCCCCAATGATCACTATATTGCTTTCACACTATTCTGCCTAAATTCACTTGACTGACACGGAACGCCTAGATCAGTTCTCTACGACTATACCTATAGCTTATAACGCTAGTGTCGACCGCATGTTGTGTAAACTTAGCCTAATGTTATACATCCCTATTGACCGTCCTTTCGATCAATCATTTCCCGGGATTCGGTGTCAAAGCTGAACCTTGGCACACCAAAATATGCGTAGCCATGGTCGTGACATTAATAAATGTGGGAAAATAAATTATTTATACAATACAAAAAGGCTATGAGGAAAAAATCAATCAAATCTGCAACAATTGGGGTGAAAAATAACGTTTGCGGAAATATATTTATAAGAAAAAAAACAAAGACTAATCTATAACTTATTTTACTAGGAAAATAAAAAAAACCGGGCAAGTGCGAGTCGGACTCGCGCACTGAGGGTTTCGTACCAACCTACCTATAAAAACAGTTTAATTCTCGAATCGAGTCTTGAAGACTTTTCAATTTATTTTTCTTGTGACGTAACTAAAAATTTTCAGTTTTCAGACTTTTCCCGATATTAGTGCTATAATACCTTGCTTCGTGCCAAATTTCAAGATTCTAGGTCAACGGGAAGCACCCTATGAGTTTTGATTCCTTTGACAGTGTCGAAATGTACGTTTTTTGCAACATAAACGGGCGTATCTTTTTTTCCCGTCAACTTACAAGTTTGATTTTTGCACAACTTCAAGGAACCGCGGATTTCAATATATGGTTTTAATTTCAACTTGATACCTTCACGCGTTCCTGAGAAAAAGGGTCTTGACAGACGGACGGACAGACGGACAACAAAGTGATCCTATAAGGGTTCCGTTTTTTCCTTTTGAGGTACGGAACCCTAAAAACAGGTCAAGTGCGAGTCGGACTGGCGTTTGAAGGTTTTCGTACCGTTCGTAGCAAAAAACGGCAAAAAATCACGTTTGTTGTATAAATGTTTATTTTATTCTGTTTTTAGTATTTTTTTCAACTGCAACAGACATCATCTGAGAAAATTTTGACTGTCTAACTAAAACCGGGCTCTATCTCATGAATGAGATAGAGCCTAGTGACATAATACAAACAAAGACTAATCTATGTCTCATTTCAGGCATCACTTTATCCAGTTAAGGACTAAGAAAACCAAAAAAGAAAATCTAAGCCACGTCAATAGTTGCAACACGAGTCTAACTAACCCCAGCTGTCGATTTCAACCCTAAGGTTTCCGCTTAAACATCCGTTTCCCATTCACAAAACGGTAAAACGAAACACTCTAAAAAGTTTAAATCGAAATCGCGTTTTCGTTTCGAACTTGGACGTTTCAACTGCGTATTTTACGTTGCGACGACGCCAACGCGACTTTGTGGGCAACAAAACGCATTCAGGAAATTAATGATTCATTTACGTTATTTATTAGTAGACTGTTTAACATAATAGCAACTACATCACTGGCACTTTACTTAAATTATTCTAGTTATTCAAAGTAGGAACACAGCCATTTGCATTGAGAGGGCTCCCTTGAAATATTATAACGATGATGCAGAGTGGAAAACTGGAATATTTTTTAGTAAATTAATGCGTATTATAATAAGAATCCCACGCCTACTAACTTCATCTCTCCGGCAGAACGTCTGCCACCAATCTGGAAATCTCTGAACCGACTGCGGGCTCAGGTTGGCCGCTGCAGAGATAATCTGGCCAAATTTCCTCGAACCATCGCAAATAACCTTCCGTCCCCATCGACCATCTGTACTACGAGCAATGTGCCCTGCCCACGCCCAAGGCCTGCCCTGCCCAAGGTTCTAGAGTGGCGGCCACCGGAAGACGCAGCGTCGGAAGGCCTCCCACAAGGTGGATCGACGACCTGGCGAGGGTCGCGGGAATCCGATGGATGCGAGACGCGCAGGACCGGTCGTTGTGGCGACGCTTGGGGGAGGCCTATGTCCAGCAGTGGACGTCTTTCGGCTGAGATGATGATGATGACGATGAAATCGCAAATAACGTGGCAGTGGGGAACCCTTTCACAGGATAAGCGTCATCTCCTTTCCTGCCCAGCATTCACTACTGCCTGCACCTTCAACGACCAGACCAACGACAGAGCTGTCCGGGTGGCTAATTATTGGTCGGAAAAAATTTGAGTTAAATTGACACGAGATGAAGTCTTCTTATAACAATGTGAAACTCTGGATAAATGAAGTATCTCCTATTCATAAATAAATTAGAGATGGCGATTTTCAATAAGAGTTTTAGTGTCGATTTCACAAATTAATATTTCATTTTATTTTGTTTTTCCTTAATTTAATAATATACCATAATAGTATATTTTTATTATTTATCTTTCTTTATACTACTTTCCAGTTAACCTAGTTTTATAAATGCTGTTATATTTTTTCGTTATTGTTTTATAGTAAAATTATACAGTTTCTGAATTCATATTTTGTATCTCTATTTATTACAACTTTGCGTTAAATAATAACTTTTTAGCATTAATATTTATTTTAATTGTGTTTGATTAGTTAGACTAGTTTAATTCATGAATCCCCGACCGGTCCTATGAGACCGCGCTGTTATTGTTTTACTATTGTGTCTCGTTTTGCGGGTATGTGATAAGACTTCACAAAATGTAAACTGTAATAAGTTCATATTTATATTTGTGTTGTTGATACGTAACGTATAAAAAAAAAGATCGAATGGGAATTGACAAGCGCTGTGATCGATGTCAAAATGACCGATGGATCCAGTGACAGAGATGATCAATTCGTGTACTTTTTTGGCATTTCGACAATTGCTATGACTTATAGAAGCTAGGGCCTCGGAGGTTTTAATGATAGATCATTGACGACCCTAACTGAACGGTTAAAAGGATGGAGCTATATAGGCTGTATACTGTATAGCTCCATCCCTATTATTTGCTCGTATGCCTAACATGTCAATTTTTCATACGTCATGGTAAGGCCCGTGGTCTGAAAATTTGCTGTAACTAGTAAAACTAAAACTTTTGAAATCTGATGGAAGGGGAAAATGTCAAATAATAGAAACATGATGCACAAACTAAGTGCAACGTCACTGCTATTCGTTTACGTACGTACAATAGAGATAGCGAAGGTGATTCCACAACACACTACACTTAATTACAACAATATTTTAAATGCTAATTGCTGCTTCATTTAACAATCCATTTAAAAGCAGTTTTCTTAAAAAAAATACTGTTATTCGTTGTTTACTATAAAAATATCGTCTCCTTATCAGCCCGGCCTTGCCTTATTTGCCTTGTCAGTCTTTGTTTACTATTAAAATAATATTGTACAAAACTGAACACACGAAAATACTCAATTAAAGAGCTTGCTAATTAGCAACAATGATGATTTTAAATTCAACAGCATGTTTCACAACAACAACAGCACTGTGTTGCTGATTTCACAAATCAGCAACAACTCGACATTATGACAATTTTCGCTTATCGGAAATTCGGGACGAATCCGTATGGAAATTCTACAATCCGAGCTGAGTAAACACCTATTGTATTAGATTTGATTACTGAGAATAACAGCTATTTCAATCTCAGAATATAAAATGTGTAAATTAGAATATCTAATACATAGAAATCACGTGTCATATTGTTAGTTATCGTACTCCTGCGAAATGGTTTGACCGATTTTTGCGAATATTTTCTTATGTATATACATATTTATTTGGCAGGTCTGAGAACAGGTCGTAGACTATTAATATTACTCTTTGATAAAACGATTTGGAAAAACAAAGTTTGAAGCATCAGCTAGTATTTTTATTTAGGTATATAAAGTTTTCTATAAAAATATTACAGATCACGCTCAGTTCTTTTACGTTTTTACTAACATAGTTGTTAGAAAATACTGTCAACCAACAAGCTAGATGGATGATAGCAACAGTGGTTATAAAAGTGCAAACTCATGTTTTAACTACACTTCAAGGATTGTAGATCCTGCATGAATGGATGCATCCAAGGCTGCGGAATTGTTCGAATGAGTTTCCACGGCCCTGGAACTTAAAGAGCAACTGAGAGAACACGGTTTTATCAACAAAATTCTGTCACTCGCTCTTGTTGCACTTAAAGAAGAGGAGTTACTAAAATTTTATGATATACCATTACGAAAAAAAAATCCTTGAGCCTCAAATACACTAGATGACAAAATGTCCTCCAACATTTCGCGCAACGCTGTCAAATTGTCCAACTTCATATTACGAGAATGCATTGTATTATATTGGAAGAAAGTTCCAGGACATTGGGCAATGTTCCACTGTTACGTTTATTGAGCGTTACACGTCATATTCCGGGACATACATATGTATATAGGCTTTGACAAATGTACGGATGAGTAAGTTTTTTCAATTTCCTAACTTTAATATTAAGATCTGAATTCGGGCCTTACCATGACGTGTTAAAATGATAGGCGTGCGAGCAAAAAAGAGAGATGTAGCTATATAGCCTTATCTCTGAGCTACCTTAGGCCTTAATTTCAGGATCTCATAACAAAGCTGGCCTTAAAATAATTTCTTTGAGAGTGGATGTTCAGCAATTTATATTTTTATCAAATACAAAGGCAGCATAGCGGGAGGCCATAAAATATAAATAATGGTTGGTGTGATAGCCCTGTCGACTTCACCGCGGGAAAACTCGAACAGACTGGCGTATGCCGTTATTTTTTAGTTTCCCAGCATTAACTAGATTAGGTTACGCCGCGAAAATCATAAAATGTGGCGTCATGATCCTTGAATCTAATTTTTTGTGGCATAAAGGTAAGGCGTATTCAAGCGGCTGGTGATAAATTGCAACTTGAGATAGTCTCGACTAACATGCCTGTAGTAATTTAATTTTGACGTCGTGGTTTCTATACTCATATTATTTGATAATTAGCAACCGCGCCGGCTTGCCACGGGTGTCGCCTAAACAACCGTCCTCTCCTTATAAATGACTCTGTCTAATGGTGAATAGTACGTATTCATTTTTTTGTGGTTGCCTTCTGCTATCCTGGACCAAGTAGTGGCACCTGGGGGTCCTAGATAACTTTTAAGAAATCTCTAGTGGCCTGTCGGGCATTAGGCCTATTACGGGCTTACGCCCGTTTTCAATAAGCTATCTAACTTCAGTTGGAGCTACTAAAGATAAACAAATCTATCATTTTGCCCTTACTTGCTTTCCTATAACCTACCGACCGACAGCAGTTCCTATCAAAGTTGTCAATCTATTTTCGGGAGGTCGGATAGTCTACTAGAGTTAGGACGCTCATACAATTCTCCCTTACTTGCATTTCAATATAAGTTTGAAGTTACTCTCCGGTAGGCGGAGCTAACTCTAGTAACGCCATATGCGTATCTGTCATTATCGGTCAGTAACGGGAATTGACGTTTGAAAAATATTTGTTGCGTTGTAGAATTTCTTGTAATAATGGAATATTATAGCAGTGATGATAGTGATATGGAATTATTCCAAATGATAATAGATTGCGATGAAGACAGTGATACCGATAACATACCGTTGCAGAAGGAATATAAGCCACGTGTGAATTATTTATCTAAACTAAATACGGTGCTGGAGAAAGATGCTCCGTATCCCCTGGACAGCATTTCGGACCAACGTATCCATCTTGCAAGAGCTTCAAATCTCCTCACGGCTGTCGTCCGAGTGTCTTCGCAGGATTCTGCAATACTTCGGTCACATTGCAAGGAAAGAAAGTGACAACCTCGAAAGGCTCATTGTGACCGGTAAAGTAGATGGAAAAAGGGCTCGCGAGCGCAGCCCAATACGTTGGTCCGACCAGATCCGCGCCGCTCTTAATTCTACGATTTACGGTGCCCTTCACAACGCCTAAAGATAGGAACAGATGGAGAAACATCGTAAGGGCTAAGGTGATGAACAGTGAGGTCACGACCCTAAGCATTGAGGAATACGACGCAGGGAGGAGGATATGATTACGAATTTGCCTACAGATTTAGACTAAATAAAGTGACTGTGTGTCAGTTAATTAATTTAATACACCCTTATTGTGCTACATCTAAAAGGTACGTAAAATTAAGTATTAATTTAGATGGGTTCACAAATGTTCTTTTAGTGTCTGTTCTTAGAGCAATAGCGCACTAGCGGCCAGGTCGCGGGCCGCGGCGGCCATCGAGATACATACCTACATTAGTATGACATCGCCATATAGCGCGCGCACCTGGGCGCACGCGGCCAGCGCAACGGCCACAGGTGCGCGCGCTAGTGCACTATTGCTTTTACCTAATATCAAGCTTAATCAAGTTTTATTTTTTACAGGAATCATGGGATATCCCCACTTCATCAAATACTTCTGGCTCTACGATTTTATGCATTGGGTACTATGCTAGTGCTTACTATGATAGCGCGTCAGTCGACCGACGAACGCGGCGCTGATGAGCGAGACCGACGCGCGTCGTCAGCGGCGCGTAGCAACTCGCGCGCCGCTGATGTCAGCGTCACAGTGTGGTGCTTCATAGAACACAACGGTACGCGCGACCGACATCAGCGACAGAGGAATTCGGGCCTAAGAACAGCTAGAATTTGTTTTTCATGTGTTTGTGAAGTGGATTCATCTGCATCTCTCTTTATTATTCCTCTGCTAGTACCTAGTCATAGCATGATGTTAAAAACCCTTCCTCAATGAAAGGTCTATCTAACATATTATCTATACTTAATATAATAAAGAGGTAAAGTTTGTTTTTTTGTTTGTATGAGGTAATCTATGGAGGTACTGGTCCGATTGCTAATATTTTTACACCAATAGAAAGCTGCTGTATTTTATTATATGTAGTTTTTTGGGGTGATTGGGGTCCGTTTACATCTTAAGGACCCAAGCCAACCTCACCTGCTAGCGGTGCACCCTGCTGTTCAACGGACGAGGCTCTGGCGATCCTGGTTTCCCTCTCGTAGGGTTGTGGGGGTCAGACGGCTGGTCGCCCCACGTAAAACCAACTTCAGTCACATATTCATGGATAAGGCAAAGAATAATGTGGGTACTTGGACTAGGGCGTCGCCGAACAACGACGCGCAGGCACATCGCCTTAAACCTGCGATAAGTGGGCTAGGGCTACCGTGTCAAGTACGGGCACGGCTAAAGACGTTAGTACCCAAAAAGAAGCTCCGCTTTGCCACCTGGAACATTGGCTCTCTAACTGGACGTTGCAGAGAACTCGCGGACGTACTTGCGAAACGTCGGGTCCAGTGCGCCTTCCTTCAGGAGACGCGCTGGAAGGGGAATAAGTCCCGTGACATCGGGCAGGGGTACCGGCTAATGTACACCGGATCACCATCGGGCAGGAACGGAGTAGCCGTAGTACTGTCTAAGGACCTTCAGGATGGACTTCTTGAAGTAGACCGATACAGCGACCGGTTGATGCGAGTTAAGGTGCTGATCGAAGGGTCGGTAACGAACTTAGTCAGCGCCTATGCTCCTCAAACTGGCTGCTGTGAGTCTGAAAAGGAGGCCTTCTGGGATGAGTTCGAGGACGTAATGCGCGCTATTCCGAATTCTGAAGATATTTTGGTTGGGGGGGATCTCAACGGTCACGTAGGTCAGCGTGCTGGAGAGTACGGACGTGTTCACGGTGGTTTTGGCTATGGCCAACTAAATGCAGAGGGAGTCAGCATACTCAGGACCTGCGCTGTGTCGGACCTAGCCATCGCGAATACGTTCTTTCAGAAGAAGCCCCAGCATCTTATTACGTACCGTGGTGGCTCATACTCAACCCAAATTGATTACCTGCTGGTGCGACGGTGCAACATTGGCAAGGTTACCAACTGTAAGGTTATCCCAGGCGAAAGCTTAACGGCTCAACATCGCCTCCTTGTCATGGACCTGGCGATCGTATCAAGGAAAAAAGTGACCCAGAAACGCAATCCCCGCACCAAGTGGTGGTTGCTTAATGGTCCTAAACTGTCGGAATTCATCGCGGAGGTCGAGCACCTCGAGATCAGTTCTCCGCATGAGTCCGCTCAAGAGATATGGAGTAGGATTCATTCAGCAATCACCGCCGCGGGTAAGCGCGTCCTTGGCACTTCTCGTGGTGGTCGCACCATGGACAGGGAGACGTGGTGGTGGGATGACGGGGTGCAGGAGGCGACCCGGAAGAAGAAGGTATTATTTAAGAAGTGGCAGGGGTCCAACTCTCCGGAGGACAGGGAGGCATATGGAGCGGCTAAGCGCGCTTGCAAAAAAGCAGTAGCCAGAGCCCGCAGCAAAAGTTTGGCGCCCTTGTACGACAAGCTGGAAACTGCGGAGGGGCAAAAGCTTATTTTTAAGCTGGCGCGTGCCCGGGAAAAAGCTACACGGGACATTAGCAAATGCCTCTGTGTAAGGGACGCCCAGGGTAAGCTGCTCTATGATGCCCCCTCTGTTAAGGAGAGATGGTGCACATACTTCGAGGAGCTGTCTAACAAACAGCATCCCCATAACCTTCCTCCCGAACCGCCTCCTAACCTTGGTCTTATTTCCCTTATTTCCCCCGACGAAACTCGCATTGCTCTTCGCCACATGAAGAACCGGAAATCGGTCGGGCCTGACAATGTGCCAATCGAAGTGTGGAAGGCCATGGGCTCACATGGTGTGGACCTTCTGACGGATCTTTACAACCGCATCCTGACCACCAAGGAAATGCCGAACCAGTGGCGATCAAGCCTCATTATTCCTATTTATAAAGGCAAAGGTAGCGTACAGGATTGTAGTAACTACCGCGGTATTAAGATCATGTGCCACACCATGAAGCTCTTCGAGCGCATAATTGACACAAGGCTCCGTAGCGAGTGCACTGTCTCTGAGTGTCAATATGGATTTCGGGCGGGCAACAGCACCATGGACGCAGTGTTCGCCTTGCGGACTCTGACTGAGGCTTACAGGGAGAGAAGGAGAGCTCTGCATATGGCCTTTTTAGACCTGCAGAAGGCCTTCGACTGTGTTCCTCGGCAGTCCATCTGGTGGGCACTTCGCTTCAAGGGTGTGCCCGAGGCCTATGTTGACATTATCAGAGACATGTATCGCGATTCCGTGTCCTCTGTCCAGACCGCTGTTGGCGAATCCAAAGTCTTTCCAATATCTGTTGGCGTTCACCAAGGATCGGCTCTCAGCCCGTTCTTGTTTAACGTTGTGCTCGATGTAGTTACGGCATGCATCCAAGATCAGCCTCCATGGCTAATGATGTATGCCGATGACATCGCCCTCGTTAGCCAGAACAAAGCCCAACTTGAGCGGAAGGTCAACATTTGGAAGGACACGCTGGAAAACGGCGGTCTGAGACTAAATGTGGCGAAGACTGAGTACATGTCCTGCGGCAGCACGGATTCAAATACCATCCGAATAGGTTCGGACCGGATCAGAAGCTCGGATAAGTTCAGGTACCTTGGATCCGTGCTGCACGAGTCTGGCAACGTGGACGACGATGTCCAAGCACGTATAGGCGCGGCTTGGTCGAAATGGCGAGAGGTAACTGGCGTTGTATGCGACCGCAAAATGCCTCCGAAGCTTAAGGGACAGATATATAAATGCATCATACGTCCTGTCCTCCTGTACGGTGGCGAGTGTTGGCCAGCACTAGGCAGACACACCCAGGAGCTTCGCGTCACGGAGATGAAGATGCTGAGGTGGATGAGCGGCGTAACGCGATCTGATCGCATACGCAACTCATTCATCCGAGGTAGTCTTGGTGTCCGTGACGTGGGGGAAAAACTGCAAGAGTGTCGTCTGCGATGGTATGGCCACATCATGCGCCGCCCTATGGAGTACGTTGGCCGGAGATGCATGAATATGGCTGTCCTTGGCGGTAGGTCGCGTGGTCGCCCTCGCAAGCGCTGGCTGGACGTCGTCAAGTCCGACATGAGAGCCAATGGCCTTACTGCCAAGGATGTAGAAGATCGGGCAAAGTGGAGCAAGCTAAGCCGGAAGGCGGACCCTGGCAAAAGCCGGGACTAACGCCTAGTAGAAGAAGAAGAAAGCTGCTGTATTCCTGAGTGATATAAGCTATATTTTATGTACGCGGGCGAAGCTGCAGGCTAACGCTAGTATACGATAAAATTATTAATTATAGCTACTTATTTTATTTCAGATGCATTGGAGTTTGGAAGAGACGATTCCCTGTATTATCCTTAAAAAGTAGGCTAAAAGTATAAAATATGCAAGCAGTTATTATAGCGACTGCAGTACTGCATAATATTGCCAGAAATCTGAACCTGGAAGAAATAGAGCCAGAAGTATCAATTCCAGACACTTCTCACGACAATGATGTAACTGTTCATGAACATTCTTCTTCAGAATTGACATCGGAATAGTTACTACTGATAAACAATTACTTTAATATATAAATTACATACAATAATAATATTTTAACTGTATTTTTATTTCATATCACTTAAACTACTCTTACACTTAATATAACATACAAACATTGCTTTTCTTCTTGAGGATAGTCTCTAATTGAACACAAAAAAATTGAGATCTTATATTTTTATTAATTAAAAATATTAAAAACAGTAATTACATGCAGAATTCTGATTAAGGTTCTTTGTTAACATCTGGTACACTCTCTCTGCAAATCAACTCTCTTTCGGAACACATATATACTACCAGCACTGCATCTCACTATTATGGACCTATTCCAAACTGTCAAACTGTGTTGAGGAACTTTCTTCTACATTTGCCTCACGAATGACACAGTATGAGGAAGACATGAAGAATGCCAGTAGTGAAGCTTCCCACAAAACCATTGTCAGCCTTTCCAAGGATTTCATTGATATCAAGAGTCAGGTTTGGTAAACATTGACTTCGAGTCTACCTCGGAGTATCGAGAACTTGTTGCCCAGTTCCCCGTTGCTGAGTCCTCCGCCGTACCAGCAAAGCCAATGCCAGAAAAGAGAACTCGTAAGCCGGCGAAATGAGTGTGCAACATCATGATACTTCCATTGGTTTGTTTAGTCCATAGGTATTTATATAATTTTTCTTTGTATGTAGGTCATCGTTTTTTTTATAATTATTACGTATTACGTCTAACATTTTTGGTTTGTTGTTTCAATCTGAAATTTTTACAGTTTTGACGTATTGAACACATTTATCACTTGTCACAAATGTCACTTTATCTATATATTTTTACAGAACGAAACGTAATCGTTCTGTAAAAAAATATAGATAAAATGTTTTAATTCTTTATTTATTTAAATGAAATTTATGCTGTTAACAAATTAAATACATTTATTAATTATGAATAAATAAATAACATTTGTTGTGAGCATGTAATGTTTTAGTGATTAGCATAGAACTAAACGTTTCGAGAAGCTTAGATAGATGAGAGGGAAAAAGCTGTCTGTCATTGAATAAAGATAGCTGTCTCTTATCTTTTATTGTGAAACGCAGAATATTGATTGACAGAATCTTACTGTTTATCAGGGATAGCAATCTATGTATGAACTGCGGTAGGTTATTGAAAACGGGCGTTAAAGGACAATGGGAGGGTGAGCTATCCATTGCTCGTCATCCGCAAGCCTACAAAGCCTGGGGAACGACTTCAAACGCCTGGAGTGTCTCCTGTAGCTGCGATTGGAACGTGAGAATATCTGTTCTCTTCCGATTAAGGCTATCTCCTTCGCTAGTAGGTATTGCTGCTCCGCAGAAGGAGACGCCTGTATCCTATTCCCTGTCGCTCCAGAACATGGTCTGTATCAGGAAACGAGAGGTCGCTGCTACAGATAGTGAATAGCGTATGGAAAACCTTTCAATCGTTCTTGAGTTTATCACAAACAGACAGAAACATTTGGACTTTGTTTTGTAAAAAGTATGAGGATAATAAGAGTTACTGTGGAACGCGAAAGGTAACTGAAATAATTATGTAACTCAAATTAGTAAAAGACAGTCACAGTCTTTCTCACTGTAACTAGAGCGGGATTACTTATTATTTTGTCAACTCAAAACAAAAGTCAGCACTTAAAACCGACTTCTATGTTTAGTCTTAGTCTTCAAGTCCACAGCTAAGTAATTAAAACTAAGTGGTAAGTCAAATCATAAGTTAGTACAGTATAGCTTAATACGAGGTGTTGTTACACCTGGGTCTCTCGCATTTGTATTTTATTGCAGAACGTGGCTTTAGTTGAATTTATGCTTGTGAAATTCAGATATCTAGTTATTTTGGTACAAATATCGTTGGTTTTCATTTGCATTTAATGCAGAGATTTGTATCTTATTGTTATTAATTGTAGGTGTTGTTAGCTTAAAAGGTTTACATTACGTTTTAGAAAATTAAATGTCACATTGGGATGTCAAGTTGTACGTATCGTCATCGAGATCGGATTACGAAAATCTGACGCGACGATTTGGACTCAGATTGGCTGATTGATTCTATATATAAAAGTTTTGTCTCTTCGTTATTTCAAAATTAAAGTTATTTTGTGTTTTTAAATGTTTTTTTTTTGACATTGATTTCCGTTGTATTTTTTTTTGTAAAATGTTTTTATTTTACACTTTTCAGTTGTGATATAGTGGATAAAAAAATACACAACCAAACATAAAACCTTCTTTTTGAAGTCAGTTAAAAACAAAACCATTTTTTCAGTCGGATAAAAATTCTCTTGCGATTAAAACACAAACAAAAGTACAAAACTCAACTATCCAGCAGTTACCCGGACCAGACACAACACTCGTCTAGTCAGAGAGTCCTATTAAAAACGAAATCCAGTTTCGAAAGATATCATTAAAAACGTGTCAGCCTGAAACTCCGTAATTAGCAACTAACTAATCCGGTTGAGTTTTGTGCGATGAAATTCCCAATTTCGAAATTGAAAAATTAGCTGGACGAAAACGTAATGGTCCCCGTATTTCCGTCTAGTCCTGTGATTAATATTTCAGATGAAAATTGCAATCATATTTTCTCCATCAAATAAGTAAGTTTGTTGCGATGAAAATGGTTTCCTGATTTAGACTATTTCATAAAATATGTATTCGTTGAATACAAATATAAGCAACATACAAGTTGGTGTAAGTGGTAATTAACATTTTGTTGTTTAGTTGATAATTACTTGTTAACAAATATAAAAAAATATAATCACACGATTTTCTATCCTAATATAAAAGTGAACTCTTTGTTTTGATATTCGGAGTATTACCAGCGCAAAATATTTAAAATATATTGTATTTCATTTCTTTTTCATCCATGTATATCCACGATCTATTGAATATTAAATGTGAATTATCTACTAAAAATTAAAATGATTTTTAAAAAAGCTGCCGACTATTTTTTCAAATGATATATTATGTGTAATATTTACAACACAACCCTTTACAAAACCACTCTCCTTATTGATTACATTACAATTGGTAATTTGGCAGTTCATTTGAAATCAAAACAAACTCAGCTTTTCTATAATGAAATTATATTTAGAAAATTAATTAACTTTCTCTTACTCGTTTGAAGGTAAAATTAATATTTGTTGCAATGTAATATATTTTGTGAAACCTATTTAATATCGGTACTGTTTAGCATTCGACCCAATCAGTTTCTAAATTATAGTCATCATTGGTTTTAATTAGGTTCGGCACAAATTTGGGGCCGGGAAATTGTTACTCCAATTTGCTTCTCTAATATTTCGTGTTTCTGATTATGTATTATGCGCGGTATGTAGTCTTGAATGCGAGGTGATACCTGTTTTGGTTCTGTAGAATTAAAAACTGGGTTATTGGAATTGTGTCTACCTTTGCCTCGTTGTTTATACCACGTACATCGAAGGACTGGAATAATCGCTTGCTGCGGTCCTTCCGTCCGATTACAATTTGGGTGTCTCTCATCTCAAGACTAGAGTGAATAGGTTCTTAATAAACTGGTGCGCCTCACCATCAACGACTTTATCACTGCTTACCATCAGGTGGGATTTCAGTCAAGCACTGGTATATGTATTATTAAAAAAAAAACCTTTTATAGCAAAACTTTTTATGTCAGACTATGATTTTGCATGACAGCCGATAGCATAAAATTAATTTTGTAGAAAATCGTTTAGCGAACACTTCATCATCTGCCTAGCCTTTTCCCAACTATATTGGGGTCGGCTTCCAGTCAAGCCGGATTTAGCTGAATACCAGTATTTTACGAGGAGCGGCTGCCTACCAGACCTCCACAACCCATTACCTGGGGAACACTTATTAATCTTATATTCAGAACTTATAATTTTTAAATCAGAATCATCTTTAGCCATTAGCCATAATAATTCGATGGTTTATATCAAAACGATAGGTAACTAAACTTATCAATAAATTTAAAAACACTGTGAGTTTATATAGAGTCGATGAAGGCCCTTTGCAGAAGCCTCTTAATTTTTTCTGGAGGGTTTAAAATAACCTATAAAGATAAGGAAAACGGGGGTTAGAAACGAAAAAGATTAGTTTAAGGAAAATCATGAACTAATATTTTTCGTTTGTAATGCCAAATGAATTTTGAGATTTTGCAACAATTCTAACAAGTAAAATCGGCGGTCGAATTAAGTTGTTTTAGATTTAGCAAGTCGAATTTAGCATACACAATATGCATAATCACAACGTTTAAACGTTTTTAATTATGGCTATTTATTATCACCGGAATCTCGTGGCTAGATAATAACAGCCGCACGGATCGATCTTCTAGGTTAAGCGACGCTTGCCAAGGTTGGTCTGTGGATGGGTGACCATCTTAACATACCGAGTTTCCTCCGTGTCTCGGATAGCACGTTAAGCTGTAGGTCCCGGCTGTCATTTGTAGATCTTTGGCAGTCGTTAGCTAGTCAGAAGCCAGTAAAATCTGACTCTAGTCTTGTCATGAAGTGCCGTGTTACCCCAGATAATGGGTTGTGGAGGTCAGGTAGGCAGCCGCTCCTCGTAAAATACTGGTATTCAGCTAAATCCGGCGTGACTGGAAGCCGACCCCGATATAGTTGGGAAAAAGGCCTAGGTATTATCACCGGAATAAACATCTCAAGAGTTTGTTTTTGAAATATAAATACTTTTTAATAAAAGAAAACAAGGCCAACAGCGTTGTTCAAAAAACGCCATTAAAACCTTTTGTTAAGATATAAACAAGACGCTTCACAAAATAAAAAAAAAACATTTCCCGTCGATCAGTTCCGAACTTCCGATACAGTAAATGGGGCGAAAAAAAAACATTGCTTTTCATTGTTATTAAGCTAGGCTGAATGTAAATATTTTTTCTTTTACTATGTTGAATTAAAATCTTTCAAACCGAAAAAAATATATCAGGGAATATCTAAAAAAAAATTAAAAAACAAAATCTCTAGATAACCTTGACCGAAAATCTGAAAACTCACATTAACAAATCCACACTGAGACCTCGAGTTCAATCTACAGGATACCCAACTCCTCACAGCTGAGAGGTATCGTGCTTAGGCTCATTGTCAAAATGATCTTAATGCACATAGAACATATATAAAATTACTAGCTGTTGCCCGCGACTTCGTCCGCGTCAAGTTCGTAAAACTGCACAAAAGTAACCTATTATCCTATACTTCCGATTAATTCCGAAAACATCCAGTTCAGTCATTTCACATAAAACTGTTTAAGTTAAAATGCCAATTCAGTACTTATTTTTTAGTTGGGAAATCATCGAATGACTTCTCCCGCTCTTGTTTGAAGCGGGAGGGCGTGTCAGACTATTACTACCCTAAGACTCATTCCTATTATTCTAAGACGTATTCCTTCCTTGCCTTACGTTCCAGGATCTTCCTTTCAGAAGCGAAACCATGGCCCCAATAGGCTTTTTTTTAGGTGGGGTATCATTAGAACGACTTCTCCCGCGTTTAGGCAAACCTGTGGCAGACTTTTGCATTCGTTCCAGGATCCCGGGTTTTCCTTTCGGAAGCTCATCCATGGCCCCAGAGGCTTCGACCTTGTTGGGCCCCTACATTTTGCTGACATCACTTTGAGGCGCGCGTAGAACGATACCCACCGTTGACCGTCTGGATTATTACCGCACCGCTGGACGGCAAGCTACCCATTGCTCGCCGTCCGTAAGCCCACCTACGGTGACTGGAAGTCGGGGTCGTTTTAGCGGCGGGGACGTGAACAAATGCACAACGCTCGATTTTTACGGGTAGAGTTTGCAGAGCTATAAAAACTGTATGCTTAATTCATGAATCCCCGACCGGTCTCATGCGACCGCGCTGTTATTGTCTTACTATTGTGTCTCGTTTCGCTGGTATTAATAGGTTAAACTAAAACCTAACCTAATAAGAATATTTATGTAGATAACACCTATTGTATTATATTTTATACATCAAAACTAAAAAAAAGTGTTAATAATTGTGAAATTATTAGAAACAAAATATTATCCTTTAAAAAAAATGAATTAGTATTTAAAAAGTATTATTACACGACGATATTATATCGCAAAAACAAATAAAGCTGCATACAACCGTTCGGAAAGAAGCCGACCACGCATCTGAGACGTGCGGCATGGTATCTCGTATAGCTACACCCCCTCTCCGCGTCGCCGTCGCTCGCAAGCCACGCCTCTGCTCCTTGCAGCGTCATGCGGCGCGGGTGAATTTTATATGGGTGTTATTTTAAAATTGTAATATCTTCTAAGATGTTCATTGAAATTAAGTGATGTCAAAGACAATTTTGTTCACAATTAAATACTCTTAATCAACAACACATTTATTTGGATAAAGATTCATATTATTACGTTGATACAACTCTTAAAAAATAATGCATTAATTTCGATCAAATTTGATTACCATAAAAACGGTTCTAGTGAGTTAATCTTAAAAGATAGACATATACTGTCGCGGACATTTTTTTAGATCAATTCAAGAGGAATAATTCTTTCAAACATATATTTTTGGTATCTTGAATCGTTTTCGCGGCGCACGCAACGGAAGCCCTCGATAATTTTCCCCGTTTTTTTTACATTTTTTATTATTTCTTCTCTTCTAATAGTGGCAGCGTGATGTTATATAGCCTAAAGCCTTCCTCGATAAATGGTCTATTCAACACAAAAAATATTTTTCAATTCGAACCAGTAGTTCCTGAGATTAGCGCGTTCAAACAAACATACAATCATACTCTTAAGCTTTATAATATTAGTAAAGATTTAACGATCTTATCAAGTCAAGACCTTTCCAAAAATAGAACTGGAAAGACACCCTTAAAGATAGACTGAATCCTACTAAACCTTTTTATTAAGTTAGAATAACGAATAATCAAACAATTAAACGATAGTATTAAGTCAGGACCATTTTAAAGACAGAACTACAAACGCACCTAAAATTTTACAAAAGAAACCGTTATTCGGAGACATGGGCGAAGGCCATTTTTTCAAGGAACATCTTAACGCTGCCCGCCCACGACAGACATTTTGTAGGTCCGATAATCGTCACAAATTATAATCCTATAGTATATTCTGACCGATTTTTCGTAGGCCGTGTGCGTTGCACTATATCAGTGTGTTTTATGTTTTACCTTTAAAAAATCGTTCACCAATTGTCGGTTGTGGGTGGGCAGCGAAACACCGCGATTCAGAAAAATGACGTCACACGCCAACGCCATCTATCGAATATCTATGTTCAATAAGTTATTGCACGCAGTTGTTCTCTATGTTTGATAGATGGCGCTGTTTTAAAATTTTACTTCGAATTTTATAGCTGAACCCCGCGGTTTCACTCGCATTTTTGGTTACTGCTCCGCTCCTATTAGTCTCCGCGTGATGATATATAGCCTATAACCTTCCTGAATAAATAGGCTATCTAACAGTAAAATAATTTTTTAGATCGGACCAGTAGATCCTGAGATTAGCGCGTTCAAACAAACAAACAAACAAACTCTTTCGCTTTATAATATTAGTATAGATTTGCACCCATTAATCGATATGATATTTTGATGTACGTTCTGGAATCAATTACGTAAGTGTCGACAGAAGAGTTTCTTGTAGGAAGGAAAAAATCATGTTTAGGATTGTGTTTGACCCACGAGATAGCAACTGATGATATCGTAGTCAATGATGTAGCATACTTGGCTATTTGTTTGAATGGATGTATGAATATTTGTTAATCTTTCAAATAAAAACTAATCAATAGGTTTCAATGAAACTTGGCATACATGTAGACCAAATCCTTAAATAGCAAATAGGATACTTTTTATCCTGGGAATAATTATGCTCTCTTGGGTTAATTTTCTAAAAATACGCCGGCTAAACCACTGGCAACCGCCAATTTTAGTAAGTTTAAATGTTTTAGTCTCCCCAAGCATAAATAAAACAAATCTCTTTCCCAACAAGGTTTATTAAGTATGTATTACACTCAGCGAGCGTGACACAAACGATACTGACAAATCGTATTGATGTGTTGTGGGGTCGGAAGGTCACACGTGTTCCTTTACAGGCTCTGGATATTTATCTTCATTAACGATGCGCGATCGCGAGAGGTTTTACTCGATTATTTCGATTATTCGAACATCTTGATGCTTCTCGATTGTTTCAACTTTGATTCGAGCCCGACTCGGTCTGTTATTGCGACTGGTGCATGGCAAGTCCATTCGCGAATTCTTCTAAAACGTAACTCTAAATGATTCGAATAATCGAAAACTAACAGCCGATTACGATTACTCGAAACAGTCGAAAAAAACTCGATTATTTTTTAAAACGACGAGTTGATGGTTGACTCGATGGTTTATTTTAACGATTCCGATTCTTTCGATTTTTAGAACATCTCGAATTCCCCCATCACTAATTCTCATATACATGAGCGATCAATTGTGGTAAATTCATTACTTTGTTGTAGCATCAGGATATTCGTGAAGGCTGTGGAATAAAACATGTTTTTTCTTGAATTTACTCGTCCAATTTCCTCATCCATTCATAAGTTATTCACATAATTATAATGGATACAAATTGCGTATGCTAGAGTTTAGAAGGAGGAAAGATAAGTGTTTATCTACAAGTGAAATACATACAATAAAGGCCAACAAAAAGGTCTACAAAATATTTAAAAAGAAACTAAAAAAGATCTTCGTCGTTGAATGATTGCGACGATTCAAACGATAGTTTATTCTAAAACTGCTGACCTACGGCTATTTAAACGTGGTCTACAACCACGTTTAAATATAAATAAATGCAATTAATAATAATATGAACCAAAAATGCGTCTGAAAAAAAATTTGCTATGAATAAGAAAGAATTTAAAAAAAATCTTTATTGACAACGAAATTAGAAAACTTTAAAACTGCTGTTAAGAAAAAGAATAAGGACATGTAATTTGACGTCAAATTACATCACGCCTGTACAGCTCCCATACAAAATAGCGTTTAAGCGAGAGGTAGAGATATACATACCTATGTTTGAAATAGTTATATCTCGTTTGCGTTTCTACTGATTTCACAGTTAATAGTGTATTTTTGTATATCTATTGATAAACTGGTTTGATAACAAAAAATATTTTTCATACATACTCCTTACTGCAATACGAATATCAATAAGTCTCCCGTCTATTTTTATCATCGCATCAAACACCCCGAAAACGAAAAATATTCATATATCAACCGACCTCTTTTCCAACACAGATCTACAAATAGCAATCCACATTTACACTCCAAGCCATACGTGGCCATTCACCACCATTCCCAAAGGAACCCCAAGTGGGATTACCATTTCTCTGTCACGAACAAGATTTTCTGAGACCTCTCACTTACATCCTAAGCTATCAGGAAACACGTAATAAAGGTATACATTTGACATCGTGATTATCTTCTTACGCACAACAAAAGGTTTTTGACTTGTACTTCAGAATTCTGACAAGCGTTATCCATGTTTAATAATGTGCCTTAAAAAGGGACTCGGAATTTGAAACGTAATTTTCTGCAACCTTTAAATTTTAAACGAACGGAGTGGGTTTCTACTTAGCAGCAAGAATTTATAATATTACATGAGTAGGCAAAGGGTTAAGGGTTTTATTGTTTAACTGCGGTAGATTGAAATTGGGAGTATGTATTGTTAGATTCTTCTTTATCTGTAGTAACCCTCGTTTAGTAGCTATTTGGAAGAGATTTCGGTGAATAGGCTTTGATATTCATACGAACGTTGCCTCGTTCGATGCTGCCAGACTTTTGGATGTATCAAGATGACAGTTGCATTGTAAGGGTGTACTTCAACGCCTAAGTGTATTTAATTTCATATTTATGCACCACCTTCTCCCAGTGGCTCCGCTCACGTCTAAGTTGGTTTATCTATACAAATTTTGGAAAGCCGTTTCGTATTTTTTTAACGACATCCTTACCGTTTCTTTTGTTTTATTTTGAACATAAAAAGTAATCTCTTTGCAAAATTTCAGCGTTCTAGATCCACGGGTTTGGTTAGACGTTGATGAGTCAGTAAGTGAGTTAGGACTTTGCCATTTATATTATACAGATACATAATATATCTCTGTCATAGTTAGATTACAAATACTCATAGTTCATGTTCTACACATTAAAGTACACATATTTTGGGAACAAGCTAGCCAGATGATAAGATGATATTTTACGATATTCCTATTGAAATATTCCTCTTAACTACGATAGAGCTGTGCATAATACCCGCGATAACTTAGCTCCTTCAATTCAACGCACTATCGAACATAAGCCTCTACTGAAAGGAAGTTTTAGATCCCAGCATTAACGGTCGGCAAGTTAGATAGCGATTCCAAAACCCAGACTTTGCGCGCCATTAGTCAGAATGGATATTAGAGAACATTCGTATTAAAATGGCCTCTGTCCCCTGAAAAGTTAGCGAATTTTGCATTCCCATTGATTCTGCATTTAAATTCTTTTCTGTTGCCATTTTCTCGATATTATACGCGCACTGGCTGCTGGTGAAATCTCGGAGAAGAAAACTCGAGTACAATTTTTCCTGACCCAATTTAAACTATATGACCTCTCGATAATCTGCAATGCAAATGGCGATCATTGATGCAGTATTCGGCTAAAATGCAGAGTTTTGGAAAATATAAATATTGCATTTGGTCATCTGGAATATATCTGGAGCACGGGATTGTGCCAGATTGGTGGCAATGAGATCAGTCATAATTCTATGGCTTGATTACGGTGCGTAGTGTTTCACGTTCACCTCAAAGATATGTCAACAAACCTCAGGGGTTTACCATGACCGATGACTGCAAGGGCCACGAGTAAACCACACTACGAGTATCTCTTTCACGTGGTCCTATCGCGCAAAAAGCGGAGGAAAAAAATGCAATAAAAAAATAACAAAATACTCCTACCAAAGTTAAATAACAAGTTGTAGAACATAAATATAATAAAGCATTCATCGAATATTGATCATGCTCGCACGTGTCAAATAAATTAACATAATACCTGCAAAGGCATCATAAAAAAAAAACTTTCGATCCAATATACTCAAGAGAAGGTATAAAACAAATATCGTTTACAATACAAAGGTGTGAGTTATAAAACAGAAGTAATCCAGGTTTAATATAACTTCTAGGAAAATTTTCACAAAGTCTGATTTGTTTGTAAAAGTTTGAAAAGGCTTAAATATTTGAGGACAATATTATATTACGAAAATCTAGGCACAATTTTAATTTTGTTTGAAAAAAGTAGACACAAAACTGTAAACTAATAAAAGAATTTACTTTTGAGTAGTAACTTTATAAGCCTGTAATAAAACAAATCGACTTTCAATCAACTTATCTTTTAGAAAACCAGTTAAAATAAAAATTTATTAAATAATACTACTCTACTATTATTTGGAATGTAATTTATTTCTTTGACACTTGAAGGCTGATAATTTTCAAAGTGACATAAATCAGCTTCGGATAAGTTTTCTCAATAAATTACATTTTTTTTTAACTTAAATTGTCATTGCAAGTCAATAAAATCGACTTCTCACAAGTTTTCGCAATATACGATTTCTTTTTTTTTATAAAATCTGATATTGCTTAACTATCACAAAAACAAATAATAAACTTGGTCTATTTATAACGTGCAATCAATTTTCAACTTCAACTTAAAAATCTACTAATTTCTGTAACTGTGACTACTGAAAAACCAAGAGGGCCAAACCATCATATCATAAAAATAAATCCTTAAATCTGAGCTCAAATATATGCCTATTCCCCAGGGTAGAAACTTTCTCTCGATATTAGAACGACCACGAGTCAGTATACATTTAAGCGAAAGTTACGGAATTATTTTCTACAGTGATATATCAGAATCATTTCATGGGCTCCTTTTCTTTACTTTACAAATATTTTATTACATATTCACTTATGTTGAGTTTTTTAACTATGTATATACTTTTGTATCCTTATTTTATACCTATATATATATATTTTTTTATGCACATGCGTACGTAAAGGTATAAATGAATTGTCTAATGTCAACTCTAGTTGATGCATGGAGATAACTAAATAAGTATGATTGTGTCAAATAGGCATCATATAAATCTCATTGGTGAACTATGTCATTTCAAATCTATTACTCTTCGGTCAAAAAGGCAAATCCGTTGGGATTATAAATGCCACCCGTCTGAACTTCAATATATTCCTAATTCAGTTATTGCGCTCTATAACCTAATATATTTGGATTTCTGGATAAAATATAATCTACTAGTTTTTCTAACGTATTTGCTCACTCGTAATTTTAAAATTAACCTAAAAGTTTATACCACCAGAATAAAAAGTAGCATTTCTCCCTGTTCCAGTGGTGGTCTCGGAGGGTAAGCAACTGGTAGCTTGATGTTCGCCTGTCTAGTAAGGACACGTCCAGTAAAGACTGCGATTTAATGAGATGTCAGTTTAGCTGAATTGGCCCAGTAGGGCCGATGTATGATGTATGATGGGCTGTAGACTGTGCTTGTCTAAAAATGTGATTGGGTCCCTAGAACGCAAACACGGCCCAGACATAATGACGTGGGGCCATGGCAGACCACGAATGAGATGGTAGGACGACCTAGATGGCTAACCATGTTCGTTAGAAAGAGTGGAGGAGGGCCTTTACCTAACAGTGGGTCCATACTGGCTGGCTTTAATAATAATATTGAATAGGATTTTAACAAGCTTTCAATATGATAAACCAAATTGGTTTGCGTTACCCGTCAGTTATCCTATGTATTCCCTAAATTCTCATAAGCTAATCTAAATATTGGTCCTAAATTGGAATTATACTTCAAAATTACTCTTCCATATAAAAATATTGCTTTAGGCTTCAAAAACAAGATTTTATCATCAATATTCTGTAGGTGTTCTTTAATTAAGGACGTGACAGATGGGTTCATTTATTAATTAAAATATATTTATTTAAAAACATGTCGTGTAAAGGACTGGATTAAGATTGTTTTTAGAACTTATCTAGGGATTGCAGATGGACTTCAAAGAAAAGTTTAATTAATTAAGATACGAGTATAAATAGTCAAACATTTTTTTAAGAATGTTGAGTTCTAAGCCATTAAAACTAATTAGTTCGTTTTGACCAACGACGAAAATTTGTGAGTGTGTGTGTTTGTTACTTCTTTACGTTCAGGCTGAACGGATTTGAATGAAATTTTGCGTATAGGTAGTCTTTATATATCCTCGAATTGCACATATGATACTTTTTATTCTGTGAGTTTGATGTTCTCTTAAGATAATTTTCTACTATCACGCAGGAAAAGCTGCTGGCAACAATAAAGCAGTGTTTGTACGTACCTACCTATGTGTGTATATACACTTGCTAGTATTTTACGCTCAAGCTGCAGAATGGATTTAAATGAAACTTGGCATACGGGTAGACTGTGTCCTAAAACAGGATACATTTTTATCCAAGGAGTAAGCTCTCATGGTATAATTTTCTATATTCACGCGAGTGAAGCCGCTGGCTTCAGCTAGTGGATAATTAAGTCACGGGACAAATTGAACAGAAGCATGAAATCTATTCCATTATCAACTACAGCTACAACTTGAATCTCGAAGAACCATACACAAATGGTAATAAGTAAAAAAAAAAACTCTTAAAAAACTAAGAGGGGAATTTCGCATTTTCTTTTCCTTCTCAAACTTCCAATAGTGCCAGTTCACATCGGAATGCAATAAACTTGGAAGCAAAACCGTTGCAATAATACAATAAGAAAAAAATTATACGAAGTAGATACGGTACCGTGAGTTTTATTTAACTTAGTTGCAAAAGATAGGAACGCTGGTATCGGCAGCATGAAAAGTAGTTAAGCAAATTGAAGTGATATAAAAAGAAGTTGATATAAAAATATCTAAGCACTATATCTAAATACTGGTATTCAGCTAAATCCGGCTTGACTGGAAGCCGACCCCAATATAGTTGGGAAAAGGCTAGGCAGATGATAATGATGATGATAAAAATATCTATGCATACTCAATATTGTCAAATATATGTATAGTTATAAGCTGTTGCCACCAGTTTCACTTGCGTGGTAATAGAAAATTATCCCAAGGGAACATACCTACTCCCTGGACAAACAGTATTCTGTGTTATATCAGGACTCATTTCACCAATTACCAATGATTACCAAAATCCGTTCAGCCTTTCGTGCGTGAAGAAGTGCCTTATAAATAGAGACTCTCGACTTTCGCCCTTATAATATAAGTGTCTTTTTGTAATTAATTTATTGAAAGGTGGTTGGTTGAAGGTTATACCAAGTCAAGCTGCTACGTAGCATTGCCTGCTTAGTAGAAGGAGACGAGTGTCTGTCATTCCGTCTCACATTGGATCATGGCTTGAACTATAGTATATTCGTGTTAAGAATGCAGTAAAGTGATCATTGTCCGTTGGTCTAGCCCCACCCCATAACCAATCAAAGCTGTTTAAGTGTATTTTTATTAATTCGTTAAACTTGATCTTTTAAAATATAATTTGTTTGGATTTGACACCACTGTAAATACCTACACCTTTATCTCGCAGTTGCACTGATAAATCACTGCATTTTTAACGCGAGAAGTCATTGCCATCGATCGCCTCCACGAGGACACGGCGATGCACCGCCCAAGCAAACATAGGTATGCTGCTGCATTATTACTGTTGACCGTACATTACCTGTAGAAAACTTAAGAGTAAACTTACCAAGATTGTCGGCTCGATATAAGGGAAATATGGCCACCCACAACACTACTAAAAGGCCTGTTTTTCTCTCCATTTTGCACACACTGTCAGTTTCGCACATCTGAGTCTAGTTCAGTTGAGTTTTTGGTTTTTAACGCCATGATTGCACTGTTTGTAGAAGATGATGAGTTCCGATGGGCCATACGGTTTCAAGTTGAATCTGGAACAAAGAAAATTGTTGGTTTTTTATAATGTTTTTTAGCTTGGATGTTAAGTCACTTTCTATAGAGCTGTCACTTTGTTTTCTATTGGTATACCGAAATAACACATTCTAATGTGTTTACAGTACCTTACAGCAAATACATTGAGTCAACCTTATTGAAAAATTTATCCTTAAGTAGTAAATACAACAATAACATTATCAGTTCCATTTTACTGACATTGCGCCTGTTTCAATGTTCCTGTTGCAAACACTTGAGATTCAAAATCACACCAAGTTTACGTTACTATATTTATTAGGGATCAGTTGCAAATAATTAAAACAGTCACTGAAATTTACTTGACAAACTCCCACCGTTTGAGTGGGATTTTATTTCAATTCCAAAGAAAGTTTATGATAAGATAAAATAGAATCATAGAGTAACTCAGTAAAGCCGTAGAGTGGCGATCATAGTTTCGGGATCGTTGAAAATTTCCGTGGCCTTAGAACGTAGAGTATTTAAGGGGATATGGGTTCGGTTTTTGTCAGTAAAATTTAGCTAATTATTATATTATGCTCTCTCTTTCAATCCAGAGCAGGAGAAGTTATTAAAGAGTGTCAATCAAGTTGTCAACCAAAAAATAAAGAGTGGCAATCACACTTTAGAAGATAAGTAAAAATAGTTTCTTTTTTGGACTCACTAGGAATAACTCCTATATTGTGGGTACGTTCACAAACATATAAACTCACATATACTCTTGTGCCTCCATTTAGGCTTACATCATGTGACAACTTGACATTTACTCAGAAAATTGTACTTTACTAAATTATTCTAAGACTAACATAACTTACGCTACGGAAAAATATCGTTCAGAAACCCAGATTTAATGGTATCAAATTGCGAACACGTAGTAAGTTAGCGTGATGATCAATGTTCTCTCATTTATTGTATGAAAAGAGTCTTGCTGTGGAAAAATGATCTCTAAAGACATTCTTATTTTTTGCTCTACCCTATGATATCTTCTTAAAACGTCCCTCCATTTCTTGGATTTTTCGCAAACGTGCTCGCTTACCGTCTAGTTGGATACAACACATGCAAGTTATCTAATTAAACAGTTACCAAAAACTTCTGCAACAGGAAATGTTTATTACATAACTTAGGTAATTAATCATCCCTTCAATATTCTAGTACTGAGACTCAGACCTCCTTTCTAGGAGAGGGAAAGGGCTGTCAACCACCATTTAGGTCCAGTGCAAGTTGGTGAATGTCACGACACGTGTCAATTTTTTTTTCTTGTAGAACTTGCGAGTTCCTCACGATATTTTCCTCCAACGTTTTGAAAGCAGTGGTGCTGAAATAAGTTACACAAAATAAAGCGCCTACCTGGGATTAGAACAACGACCTACTCTCGTATGTCGGGCCGTTATACTAAATATATAATATTTGGAGACCTTCCTCAAAGGAGAGTTTTGGCCGAAGGGGGCCGGTCGACGATTTCGTGGAAACATACCGACCTCGCCGCGAAACATGACGCCGTGACTTCGTATGCAATCGTTTATTAACTGTTATACTCATAGTTTCTTCCGAATATGTAATACTTTATTATCTTGCAAGATTATTTGTGTATAATGTATAATATGATTATTTATATGTCTATGGGCCTTAGTTGCCTGATAATAAACATTTATTACATTTATTTATTAGTCATATAGAAAAAAAAAAACATTACAAAAACCATTTAAAAACCATTAAAAAAATATTCTGCTGGCATCGGGAACAGGGTCGGTTGAGGCTCCAGGCTATTAAGCCATTGGCTGATACAACTATAAGCACAATGATTGCTAAATTCTTCTACTTAGAAAATTTTTTTTTTTCTATATCAATTATCTCATACGTCTATTAAACCTAGCATAATATATTAACTACTGCAATAATCACTATTAGTCATCCACTTTGAACCACGTCAACACTATGATAATAAAATTAAATATCCCACACTGATATGTCGGGTACCGTGGCCCGGAAAACGGGAAATAAGGCCAAGATATTCCTCATAAATGCTTAAAGACTGCTTCACTATGTAAATCTCATGTTAATGGGGCCACGCAACTACGGGTAATTGTTTTATAAAATTAAGAGCAGTGGCATAAATCTGTAGTTCATTAAGTTTGCTGGTTAAAACTGTTTGGTAGTTAGCGGTAACCTAATAGTTTTTAAGCTTTAGTAGGAACTGGATGCTATTAAAGTTGATTAAGAATAAGTAGAGCAGTGAACAGTAATGGCTCAATAGTATAGATCCCGACTTATGAGTTTTACGTCACGGGTTCAAACGCTTTTACCATCGTCATCATTTCAGCCGAATGACGTCCACTGTTGGACTTAGCCTTCCCCAATAACGACCGGTTCTGTGTATTCTGCATCTATTGCATTTCCGTGATCTTCACCAAGTTATCGGTTCAACTTGTAGGAGATCTTCCAACTTGTAGGTGGTCGCTACTCTAGAAGCTTTCGTTACCATCAACGATCTGTTCTGGGAAGGCGCTTTACTTATCGTAATTAATTTCATCTCTACTGCTCTCAAAACGGCGAAGGAAAACATCGTGAGGAAATTTGCATTTCCTAGAATCTGCGTGGTGGGTTAAGAGGAGACTTTTAAAGCAGTTCGAACATTGTAAGGTTGAATGCTATGCTTATGATAAGAATACTATACCTTAGGGCCTCAACCTCAACCACAATCCTTATGCAGAGCAAGTGTATTCATTGGATATTATCTCCAAAATAATTATTATAAACTATAAGTAAAAAGAAGGGATCCAAATAGGACAAAATCTTTGAGTCTACAGAATCTAAAGTGTATCACAATCACATTTTCTAAAGATATACAAATAACAACAAACCTATTTTTAAATCGCAGGATTGTATAACAATAATAAATCTGTACTAAAGTTAGCGGTATATAAATATCGTTCCATTTTTGATGAGGATAAAGTATTTCATTGATGTAGGTTTCCAACAAAAAGCTCTTTGCTTGTATTTAAGCTTTTGATTCAGTGAATGATTGAGTTTATCCTACTTACGACTGTAATGTTACAAACGTGATAATAATAAATACTGTCGAACAGATTTGAATGAATTTTTTATAACCTGGATTAAGTCACATAATACGGGACCTACTTCTATCTTGTTAAGTAGAACGTTCGCTCAAGACAAGATAGATTATAAAAGAGACGGAGTGACGTCATAAAAACAGCAGGAAAAATATAGAGCAGAGTAGTCCGAGAAAGAAGCGTATGGGGACTATTCGGGCTGTTCAATAAAACCAGTCGTTTTGGGAATGGAGATGAATATATTTCCCAAATTAATATTTTTATATTCGTTTTTCTAGTGAGTCAATTTAACATGTCATGTGTCAATATTCTCTGACTTCCACACAAAGAGTACCATATACAAACAGGCTCCCACAGTATCCCCCTTCAAGAAAACCGTACATGTTTTGTAGGTTTAACGATCCTGCCGGAACGGGTAACGTATGGGTTTTCCTTGACGTCTTCTTCTGGGACCGCTGGCAGAATGTGGGCAGGTTTAAGTCGATCTAATGATACCACTGATTCTCGGTTGGGCAGGCTTATTTTGAAATACTTGTCGTGTTTCTCAATAACTTCGTAGGGACCTTCGTACGGCGGCGTTAATGATTTTTTTGTACAGTCTACACGTAAAAATACATGAGTGCATGTCGACAGCTGCTTCGGTACAAATGTAGTGCGTTGTTGTGGAGCGGGTGCTCGTGAGCAGGACTCATTAAGCGATGCCATTGATTGAGTTAGATGACGTAAGAATAACGGATCTTCGTTATCTATCTTCGCAGGTACAAAAACATCTGCAGGTAACCTTAATGAAGTGCCATAAATCATCGTAGCGGGACTGTAGTTCGTCTCCTTATGAATGGCCGTGCGTATTCCAAATAGTACGGTGGATAATTCTTGAGCCCATTGTTGTTTATTCCCTCTTGCGGTTAATGCTGTCTTGAGAGTGCGATGAAATCTTTCTACGAGACCGTTTGATTGCGGATGGTAGGCAGTAGTGCGGATCCTTGATATACCCAGTTTGTTCATTAGTTTTTGAAATAGTGATGATTCAAACTGTCGTCCTTGATCCGTAGAAATACGCAGTGGGCAACCGAAGCGAGTGATCCATGTATCGTATAAGACTCGAGCGACGGTTTCCGCGCTTATGTCACTGACTGGCACTGCCTCGGGCCATCTAGAGTATCTATCGACAATTGTAACCAAATAACGGTATCCTTCTGATGGAGTAAGTGGTCCAGTAATGTCAACATGTATGTGTTCAAATCTTCTGGACTCGGGAAACTGTATGAATGGAGTTTTCGTATGCCGATGTATCTTAACTCGTTGACATGCAACGCAGCATCGCGTCCATTCAGAAACATCTCTGTTCATTGCTGGCCAGAAATACTTCTCGGCAATCATTTTTCTGGTTGTTCGGATACCGGGATGACTCATTTCGTGTAATGCTTTGAAGGCAGTCTCACGAAAAGATTTCGGTAAATAAGGACGTGGTGTTTTAGTTGTGTTCTCGCAGTAGATTTGTTTTTTTATTCCAGGCAATGATATCTTGATAAAGTGGAGATTGTCTTGCTTCATTAAGTCCGTCAAATCTTTGTCTTGTATTTGTTCGTCTGCCAAATTATTAAAATCAATTACGGAAGGACAGTCAATGGCAGTTATGCGAGATAGTGCATCCGCAACTACGTTGTCCCTTCCGTGTATATACTCAATCTTGCTGCAGAATTGACTAATAAAATGGAGTTGCCTTTCCCGTTTTGGAGTGTCACTAGCGTTTGCTGATTTGGCCATGGCGTAGGCCAGAGGCTTGTGGTCTGTATACACGACGACATCATTTCCTTCGATCAATCTTCTAAAATGTTTGACAGCCATGTAGACAGCTAGTAACTCGCGATCGTACACGCTGTATCTTGATTGGGTATCGCTGAGCTTCTTCGAGAAGAAAGATAATGGTTTCCAAATGTTGTTTATTTTTTGATGTAGGACTGCTCCTACACTTAGGTTTGAGGCGTCTGTCATGATGCATAGCGGCGCACCTTGTACAGGGTGTGTTAATTGCACAGCTTCCATTATGCTTTGACGGCAATTATTGAAAGCATCGTCTAATGTCTGGTTCCAGATGATAGGCGTTTTATCGTTCTTCTTTTTATTATGAAGGAGCTTATTCAGTTCTATTTGAGTTTGAGCTTGCTTAGGTAAACAATCGTGGTAGAAATTAAGCATTCCTAGGAAACGTCGAAGATCTTGAACATTTTCTGGTTTTGGGTAGTTTGAGATTGCTTGAATGCGCTCAGAAGTAGGCGTGATACCCTTTTCTGTCACTTCGTAGCCCAGGAAATTTAGCTTCTTTTGACCGAATAGGCACTTTTCTAAGTTGATTCCGATTCCGTAATCCGACAGACGTTTCAAAACAAGTCGCAAATGTTTTTCATGCTCCTCTGGGGTTTTAGAGTAGATAATTATGTCATCAATAAAGCAGTAGCAGCAGTAATCCAGGTTTCTCAAGACTTCATGCATAAATCGCTGAAAGGTCTGTGGCGCGTTTCGTAAACCAAATGGCATACAACGAAACTCAAAAAGACCGAATGGTGTTGTTATTGCCGTCTTTTGTATGTCGTTTTCAGCAATCGGTATCCAAAAAAATGCCTTTTTCAGGTCGATTTTCGAGTATATCTTCATGCCATTTAATTGATAGGTGAAATCTTGAAGCCTTGGTATTGGATAGCGGTCTGGAAGCGTTACTGTGTTTAGGCGACGATAATCCCCACATATGCGAAGGCTGCCATCTTTTTTTGATACAACGTGCATGGGGCTGGCCCACGGACTTTTGGATGGTTGACAAATGCCCATTGACATCATTGCTTGAAACTCGGCTTTGGCGGCGTTGTATTTAATTGGCGGCAGTGGACGAGGTCTTGCAAAGAGTGGGGGGCCGGTAGTCTCGATATGATGCTTCACATTATGCTTGATTTCTTTCGTAGGTGTCATAGGTTTTAGGACTTCAGCAAATTCTTTGAGAAGTGCATGATAACGGTGTCCTGGTTCGATTACATATAGTGTTGTATCTTGTGTAGTATTTACCGTCATAGTGTTGATTGAAAGATCAGTCAAACTGTCAACTAGTTTCTTGTTGTGTAAGTTCACAAGAAGTTGGTGGTGCTTCAGGAAATCCGCACCAAGTATTGACGTCTTCACATCCGCTATTATGAAAGTCCACTTGAAGTTGCGTCGGAGTCCAAGATTTAGTTGCATAGTTTTTTCTCCATATGTTTTAATCGGTGTACTGTTTGCGGCGAATAATTTAAAAGGTGTTACTATCGGTGTTCGCTTAGTTTTTACGGCTAGCACCGATAGATCTGCACCAGTGTCGACCAGAAATCGTTCTCTCGTATTTCTATCGATTATACATAGGCGGTTATTCATTTTTGCTACACCGACGCCCGCCACAGTCGATGTGGTCTTCAGTTTTCCGACGACTTCCTTGCACATGGTGGTTCACACTTTTTAGCTCTGTCTCCGAATCGGCGATGGTAAAAACACTCCCAGTCTGGGTCTCCTGGTCGCCTTCCTGACACTGTTCTTGAGCGCGACCGTGATCTTGGACAGAAGTTGCTGCGAGGAAATGGGCGACGATGACTTACGTTCTCCTTTCTCATTGCGGCAATTTCCAGAGTCAACTTCTCGAGTTGTTTTGTAAGAACTCGAATCTGCATATCTGATACGGCGTTGTCAAAATTTTCCATGACTATTTACGTATCACTGCGCTATATCACGTCGGGGTCACCAGATATGGGGACTATTCGGGCTGTTCAATAAAACCAGTCGTTTTGGGAATGGAGATGAATATATTTCCCAAATTAATATTTTTATATTCGTTTTTCTAGTGAGTCAATTTAACATGTCATGTGTCAATATTCTCTGACTTCCACACAAAGAGTACCATATACAAACAGGCTCCCACAAGCGGTTTATCTAAAGGTCCTTATTCCATGCTTTCTCTTTACCACCCTTGGTTGACTGGTAGAGAATGCCCAAGGCATTAAGTCCGCCTTTGTACCATTATGTGCAAGATGTTTAAATAAATAAATAAATAATTTATTCATTTTAATACATCTGTAATTTAAATATTTCAATAGAAAAAAAAATGAAAAAATGTGAAAAACAGTATTCCACCGGAGTCGGAAACCTGGTTCAAGCTATCGGCAGTCAGGACTCCAGAGAAAGGAACATGAAACTATACGAGTCGTGTCCAGGAGTACCTAAGATCTTGGTCGAGGCTCGTGGCTACTAAGCCATTATTATTATTACGCATTATTATTTTATTTTAATACGTTTGCGTGAGATCATTTTCGTCTTTCCTACGGGTTAAATCACTGACAAAAACAAGTAAAATCTAATAAAATAATTGATGAAAATTGGAGAATAAATATCCGGGTAGATAATGTAGGTGGCTGTTCAACTGTTCATTCGCAAATGAGATCTGATCTAAGCCTCAATTAATTATGTAAATACACAGTTAAGAGGACACCAGCGTCTCTTATTCCAGGAATATTTTAATCTTACTTTGGTGTGAGAGAGAAATTTACTTTCCTTATATCCAGAAGATTACCATCCTTTTTCGCAACAGAAGTTTAAAGGGACTTTATATTAGGACCAATTTACACTTCCCCAAGCATAGTCCTTAGCATTTTTGTCGGCAAATAGACCGAAGTTTTGTTTTGTGACAGACGTGACAGCGTCTCACGTTGTGGAACGAAATTTATCGATTTTTTTTTGTGATAAAATATTAAGTGAGCGGTCGTTTCTGTCATTAGTTGAATGAGTTTTCATCACACAAGCTGTTTTTACAGTTATTTTTTTGCAGATGCGTGAATTTTTAGCTATAAATTAGGGGCTTTTTAGTCAATAATGAATTGGTTACTACTAGGCTAGTGTACACCACGTCGACCACATAATCTTTTACCATCACTTGAGATAATGATAAAACAAGAACCTATCAATAATAATCAAAATGATATATAGGTATTATGCACTGTTATGTAGTACGTTACGGTGCGGTAGCTAAAACTATTTTACTACAGATTTGTAAATGTATAAAATAGGCCTGAATTCATAAACACAAAATAAATCATGAAAGTAGGCCATAAGTAAGAGAAAACATCCGGATGGGCTACTGACCGAAAAATAAATGCGAAAATGATAACAGCATTTCTTTCCGAACAGTAAATCTTACTATTTTCCTTATTCAATCTAAGATTAAATCTCGATTTTCTCTATGAACAAGTTAAAACATTTCGGAATAATATTTTCTCCGAAACTTCAACACCGAACAGTTTTCTTTGGAGTACAATTTAATATTAAAATCATACCTCGATTCACAAATCGAATATTCAATAGACCTTTAAATTTCAGGTCTTAAGTCTGGCTTAAGTTTTGCCAGTACAACTACTGTTAAGTTAGGAAAAAGTTGCAAATAAGTTTGTTTATACCAAGTTAGTAGGAACAGTGCTGGAAGTCGAACAGCGTCGTCTTATGAGTTTTATAACGTGGGTTCAAACCCAGCCAGGCGCATTACTTTGTGTTATTTGTAGTGATCGGACGAAAGTTCGAGACGAAAGGTTCTGGAGTGGCGGCCAAGTACCGGGAATGATTTATTTCATAGCCACTGCTCTCAAAACGGAGCTGTAGTAGATGTGGGTAATATACCTCACTGTTCCTACTGTTGTATGTGCAATTATGCATATACAATGTGGGGATGACAATACGATCATAAATGATAATACTCATCATTACCAATAACTTTAGTATGGGACCAACCCTGAAATCGTGAAACAAAATTCAGCTGTCCAGTACATTTTGTCGACTTATACAAACATAAATGTACGGGATACCTGAAATTTTTTTCGCGATTTCAGGGTCATTATGATCGATTGGGATTGATGGATTGGGTCATTTATGATCGTATTGTCATCCCCACATTGTATATGTACAACGTGTGACTAAAACCATGTGCACTATTCACACTCACTTTCTTTGTTTTTCAAGTAATGTTTTAAATTAGGTTATTCTATCTGTATAGTATAAAAAATCTGGATATCAACATACTACATTGGTAGTGCATGACTAGAACTTTGTCACGAATGTTATCTCAGAATTCATTTTTTTGCCTCAAATAATTATTCTTAAAAATGTGGGTGAGTATATCAAACGAGCTTTTGGCATTAAGCATGAGTTACACTAGGTACTTAAACCAGTTTTGAAACTAAGTGTTTGAAGTTAAGACCACGTTAATTTTGTGTGATTATATGCCAAAGTGTGACGGGTTTGGAGGGTAATATACTAAGTTTGACAAATACTCAACTACAAACACGAAATTCAGTAATCGAAACTAACTTTTCTGAATGGCTCATATTTTTAGCACAATTTATGTAACTGCTTAAGAGGGCTAAAAGTATACGATGCGTTCTAGATTGTAATACCATCTAAAAGGAATCTTTTCACGTATGTATCCCTACTGTTCGTCTAAAAGTATGTTTTGGCGCCGTGATGTTCGCTTCTGTCATATCACTGTTAAACTTGTGATGGTTTGTATGTTAAGTTGGAAAATGATTGTAACAATGTTTTGTATATATTATTATTAACCTACTTAATGCTCATCCATGACAGATAATACAACCAGTTAATAATAACCTGCTCATTTATTCAAAAGAAAATTTTCTATTCACAAGACGTCATAATATTAAAATACTCACGTAATGTCAAAACGAATAAAATTCAGTAACAACTCATTCACATCGAATTCAACATTCAATATACCTACCTCTTGTTATTTCTCGCGCGAAAATTACTGATCCATTACCAACAGTATGCCTAAAATATCAAGTTACGGAAGCCGGTAACGGTTAGGAAAACTAGGTTAGTTTGTGGAAGAAACACGAACGCCTAACACAAAATGTTTTAACAATGTGGGCTTTTATATAAAAGTAATTTAACACTTGTACTTTGAACTTTATTATATATATTGTTTCGCTTATTACAGTTCGTAATTAATTTATTATCTTTCTGAGTAGAGTGAGATTTCACGTTTCAACTAATAAATTAGTGATTCTTTGTACGGTCAAATGCAAAATAGTATGGATACTTTAGTGTCTATTTTCCCGTGAACGTTTGAGTTCAAGTGTTCGGAAAATACTTATCGCGTCATTTCTCGCATCACACGATTTTTTTTTAAGCTTGACTGGTAGAGAATGCCTTGATGCATTAAGTCCGCCTATGTACCACCACTGTACCTGACATTTAAATAAATAAATAAATTTTATTCCTGTACTATCCATGCTATTTGGCATCTGAATCTACCTATCAAAATTGATTTTTCACTGCACATTTGTGCGGCAGCCGGGCAGTGTGTGCGCAAAAACGTCACTTAACCAGGTATAGCACAGGTTAGCTGCAAAAGGGTCAAGGAAGTTGAGTATTTGTTAATGAAATTCTTTATACACACTCAAGTACAGAGGTGTGACTTAAAGCCTTAAGTATTTTCCACTATTTAAACTTTGGGTGATACAACTTTTGGTTATTTGATGATATATTACAATTTAACTCAAAAATTACTTGACCGATTTCCAAAATACTTACACCATATGAACCATAGAAGGTTTTTTGTCCAGCAATATGTCACGAGCAAGCCAAATGGTGTGAGGAATGGAAGCCACTCCGTTCACCCAAGCGCACCACAACCAGTCTGTGTACAACTGAAAAAAGTTTGCTATGCATCATAGCACCGCCCAGCTACACAGTGTTCCATAACTTTGCATCACAACCTCGCACGGAAAAATCTCACAGCTTTGGTGGAAGCAATCGCACATTTTCACAGTGACTCCACACATCTTCGCTCACCTAGTTACCTTGCTCATCTCTGAAGGAATATCAACTTTATTAAAGGTAAACAACTGTTGTGTTCTAACACAATATGAAGTTTGGAAAATACCTCCTTTGACTTAACATTTCGCAGAATTCTGAATCTACGGAAAATCACTGGCATTGATTCAATCAGAATGTCAATCAATAACGTAATATGTGTCTTCTGCACTCCCTATCAATAATGTAGGTAGAAGTTATTGTGATGGAATTATTTCATTTCATGTCAGTTTTTTTAGTAGTAAAAATTTTTTTTGAACAGTCTTGAAAACCCGCGGTACTTTTACTGTTTTTAGGCTCGGTTTACTTCTCCACACCAGTGCAGAAAAATCATTTTTTTCGTCATTTCACATAGAAATTGGTTACTTAGTATTTTATCTATGAAGTTATTAGCTTTTGCCAGCGGCTTTCCTCGCAAAAAAAAAAGTGGAGTGGAGTCTCTCGACTCCAAAATGGCCTCACTTTTAGATCAGGCATCTATTCTACCTTAACTGCAATGATGAGATGTGTTTCCCACTTTCATTAAAAAGTGATTTCTCCCATTAAAGGACACGATGAAATGCTTTACGTCAGGTATCCACTAAAGACGAGAAGAAACAATAGGCGGACCAGGTTTGTTATAACGAACTATGTATGTTTCGAGATCCTATATCCTAATGGCTTATCTATAAAGTTGCCTCTTGTTTTGTTTTTTTCACGTCTCACTACATTATGTTTTCAATTCATTTCGAACCTAAATCGAGGAACTCATTACACACAGTAACTTTTGTAATCTATCATGATTATCCCAACTCCCTATTTTGGCACCGTTTCAAATAATATATCGCTTTCCTGGAATAGAAATCCGGAGTTTTGTAACTTATATTTTCAACAGATATGAAAGTATTTTGTTATATTGGATTCATTCGGTTTTCACGAGTAAAGTCCTTGGTAACTTATGAGCTACTTAATTTGAGTTGTCTTTTCCTCCAATATTTTCAGTCTGAGTTAGAAAAGTAATGTGACCGGTTGGAAAATAGAAAATCACATTTATTTTGGACAACATTTAAGTATCGAATCGAAGAGCAATAACTTTACGCATTTTATTAAAAGAAACATGGTTTTTAGAACAACCAAAGATACATACTAAAATAAATGTGGCAAATTGTAAGAAAGAAAAAAAAAAGAAAGGAAGAAAAAACCTTACACACCATACTACAACCTACAACACACACACACACACAACAACAACATACTTTAGCTACTGTAGTTGCTTGGACTTCTGTTCTAAGAAATTCGAGCAGCGAATCAAAATCCAAGGCTCGCTGGTATTTCAGGGAAACGATAATGTTCAAAAGAGTCACTGCGGCTAGGGAATACAAGGGGCAAGTGGAATAACCAGTAACACAGTTGACTTGGCTACTACTGCCAGTGGTATCGCTCGCGGCAAAGTACATACAAAACTGTACCAAGGGAAAATAATTATTACTTATTGTGATTATTGTACTCCCAGGATAACATACAGTATGTCATGTGTTATTCCAAAAGAGATATCAGCAAAATCATAGGAGTCGATGTCCGCTAGGTTTTTTTTTCTGGTAGTGGAATCATCAGAATGACTTCTCCCGCTCTTGGGCGGAGCGGGAGGGCGTGTCAGACTCTTACTGACTAAACATGTCCGCTAGGTGTAGTAGGTGGTAGGTAGTAAAAGTTTGAAACACCGTCCCGCCTCACCCCATAGCAGAAGACTATTAGATGATATTCTACCACATAGAATAAGTATTTATTTCATATGAATATGATTTACCCTCATCCTAAATTTCTTCTAAATCCGTTTGAGTGTGATTGGAGCAAGAGCATATGCATACAAAATTTCGCATGTATAATATTAGCGTGATTGCATCGACGGTTTTGCATTTATTCAAAGAAGTTTTTCCGTTTCAACAACCAGAAGCTAGAAATCTAGGTAAAACGGTAACAAAATATACACCGTTATGCGCCCCTGATAAAACACAGTGCCTAGCTAAGAGGATCCAACCGTTCTTGGCAGCTGTAGGCAAGACCGGAGATTTAAAATCGAGATAGCGATCACAATACAGTCCAGTTGCAGCGATACGTTAACTGGAAACTCGATAAAGTTATGTCAAAACATTGGAAATGTAAATACTGTTACATATAAAGAAGGTTGAATCTAATTCTGTTACAACATTATTAAGGAAAATATCGTTTAAATTTAGTGTAAGTAGTTGTTATGAAGTCCATTTTTGTACTTTATAGGAACTTATATAAATAAAATTTTAGCAAAAATATTTTAAAAGAAAACTATTATTATAGGAATGAATATTTAAATTAGTTGTAGGAAATGAAACCAGTTTTTGCCGGACTTCTCAGAAAATCTTTTCTAAGTTTAAAACTAAATTATACGTGTTCTGGAAAAAACTTTTAACAAAAAATCTAATACAGAGGGAATTTAGTATAAAACTATTCAGCATAAACCTCCTCGTTTTCTTTGGTTTTATGTTGGCAAACTAAATCGATATTATTTCATCGATTTAGTCTGGCAGCATTCTCGAATCCTTAATGTTACTTTTATATCTTGGTATAAAAATTTTGTTAAGTATTTTAATATTGTTTAAGGTACCATTGTACCTTTGAACCCCATTGTGTTGACGTATAAAAACCCTAAACTAATATAAAAAATTAAAGAAGCACATGCACACAAACAGATCAGGCACAGAAGAAAATGATGTTAATTTAGAAGGAGGCATTTGCACAGGATGTTAATTTTTTTTACGTTATTAATAAATGCATTTTCAATAAGTTACATAATAAAGATGATGAATTCACTGAAGTCTTAAATATAAATACGAGTATAGCTACTGAAAACCTGTTTAACCATTTCCTTTATCTAAAATTCATAGGTAACTTAAGAAGATTCTTACATAACAATACACTCTTTATTTACAAGGACAGCTAGAACACATATTATGCAAATAAAAATATGCAATACAAAGTTTTGCAGAATACACCTCTACACACATGCTCCAAATTTTGTCTGTGTGTGTGCTATCTCGTTGTATAAGGACAAAAGAGGGTGATTCCGCAGAGTATTAAAAGAACAATTCGGTTTAAGGCAGTTAACTTCACAGATGTTTCCAGAAAGTTTGTAGTCTTTAATGGAACTGGCCTGGTTTTAAACAGACCTGGAATACTTTTATGTTAATTTTGTAACTTTAGCAAGGTTCTTTATGTAGAAAATTTGGGATATACCTAAAGTATTTAAAAATAATGTAGATCTTTAATCATTTCCTCTTCCGTTAAAAAGGGAACACCTTTGTTTAATACATTTTCACGACTCGTATCGAAATAGTAAGTAGGCCAAACTATCAATCAATTTCCTTTTACTATTTATCTGTTTTAAAATTTTAATATATTTTATAAAATGTCGAACCTTATGATTAATTTAGGGACAGATTATACAGAAATCAAATTAGTATCTGTTAATCAGTTTTCAGCTTGGCACTAATTATAATTATGGTAGTAATTAATATATGAATAAGTCTATAAGTATAATAAGTTGATATATTTAGATGAAAATTAATTGATTTGCTGGCAGAAAATTCAACTGTGAGTTAAACTCGCCTATGCACATGAATTTTATAATCCACTTATATTTTAAGTTGCTATGGTGTATAAAAAATACTGCTGCTGTTTCTTTTCTTGCTGCTTAAAGAAAACTTCAAGCATCAAAAAAAGCATAAAAAGAAAATTTATCAACAATTAAATTGAAAATTTTATTTTCTTTTTAATTGTTGATAGTTTTGCGCTTGACCGGTATCTCACCATCTGATGGAAAGTTAATGGAATGAGGTTTAATTCGAAGTCGAATCTGATTTAGTCCTTACTTGACGGCAGAATAGCGATCTACTTATTGCTCGCCAGCCACAAGACCACTCCTATGGTGGCTACTTACTGTGCAAAAATTGTATACTATAAACTTTTCATGGTTGATCTTACATTAGCCGCCGAACTACACAGTTTTTAACAAAGAAACTCGGCTAAATTCCCTATTAGGCCTTATAATGTTCCCACTGCTGGGGCTCAGGCCTCCTCTCTAGGAGAGGAGGAATTCCCCATTAACAAAACCTATTCATATTAGATTACTTTCCACAGTTTCCACCATCACCACCATCAGTCTCCAATATTTATTATGTATGCACCCTCATCCCATAAAGTATTTAATCCCATGAAAATAAAATTCACTAATTTAGGTAGATTAGGGAAGCACGAACAGATAATAAGACGTTAATTATTTATTGCAGGGGTGGTGACGTTAAATAGAATAATAAAATAAGTAAAGTACTTTTGTGAAATATAGATCATGCATTTTAATTTTGGAGGTCTCGCAACAGCGAAACTATGTACCAGATACCAAGAAAATATGGCAGATAGAGGATATTCTTTAATTTTAAAGTTAATGGAAATATTGTTTTGATAATAATAGTTCATCATCATCACTAGGTACAGCTGAAAGACGTCTATAATAGGACATGAGACTTCCTCCATTGCGACCGGTCTTAGAACACGTACATCTATTAGATTCCCACGACCCTCACTAATTCATCCGTCCACCTTTAGCGGGAGGCCTTCCAACACTGCGTTTTCCGGTACGTGGTCGCCACTCTTAAACCTTTCGTCCCCATTGACCACCGGCTCTGCAACCAAAGTGGCCTACCCACTGCCACGTAAGTTTAGCGATTCTTCGGACTATGTCTTTTATCTTCATTTCTAGAAAACTTCGAGCACAATTACTTTACAGCTACAATTACCTAATTAACGTTTGAATCCCCCAACCGGTCCAATGAGACCGCGCTGTTATTGTTTTACTATTGTGTCTCGTTTCGCGGGTATCTGAGTAATTAAGTTATAAACAAAAAATATATACTTTATCTCGGAAACATTGAAAACAATCCGCGTACTCAATAAACGTTCATAGAATGATATCAGTGCGAGAATCAATACCAATATTTTCACATAGCAACAGTAATAAACACAATCCACCGAGACACTCCACTAATCCCACACACTCGCCTAACAAAACGAAATCCTTAAGCCAACAACGTTTTCTAATTGATATAACACTTATTATTCAGGACACGTCTTGCGAACCGCTATACACATACCCCTATAGGGTAAACAAACAGGGCATAAACTTTAATATAAACAAAACAAAGGAAAAGAGGCCGTAAGTTCAACTTCCGATTCCTTGGTATATAATACGAGTTACATTGTTGTTATAGTGTAGCTGTATTCAGGGCGGTTCGGCTTAACCAAAAATTTCCTCGGTTTTTATATTGTTTTAAGATGGGAAATTATATTTAATGACATCTTCCGCTCTAGGGTGGAGTGGGACTTAGTGTCTCTAAGTTAGTGGACTAAAAGACAACAGAAATACACAGGTTTTAAGCTGTGTTCTTCAGTTGCTCTTTGCGTTCCAGGATCACAGGTCTACTTTTTTAGGAATTCCCGCGGCATCGGTTTTTGCTTGGTCCCTACGGTTTGCTGAAATCCTTTTGAGGAGCGCGTAGAACACTACGCACTGTTGACAACTTGAGCTCGGTCCAGACGATTACCAGACGGTTAAGTTTACTTAACTAATCTAGGTATTTGTTTATTAATTACAAGGGTTGGACAACCAATGACAGTAATTAAACAAAGACAACTAATATTATAAACATCACGTACATTAATTCCTCACGGTCACGCAGTACTCCTGACATGCCAGTAAAAACATCTTTCATTCAAACGCAATGCAAACAGATAGTCTGTTGGATTACAATCCAAGAGATCATTTAGTGCAACCAAAGTGCGAGATATTGGAGACTGAGTACAGGCAATAGCGCGACACTGAGGCTCAGCAAATATCCTGTGTTTTTTGCTGCGGCAGTAATAACGAAGCGTGCCAGCACAGCAGCAGGTTAGACGCGTCAATAATGCCACGGAGCGTCTTGCAGGTGACAGCTCACCATAGCCTATAACATCAGCATGTCGTCCCTGTCTTACCTCCAGTGAGTTGTATCCGAGGCAACCCTATAGAAATTTTGTCGGATAAAAGTATGAATTGAAGTCTCAATATTTTTTAATAAAATAATCAGTACTTATAATAGTGCTCGCAGTATTCATGTCATTGTCAAATGGGCCAAAAGGTTCAGGTGTGGCTACTGCGTACCGGAAGACGTACCTACCTTTGGAATTCCTCTCACAAAGTCATCTAATGACCGGCGAGGGTCACCATAATTCTATGGATTCGAAACTTACAGGATCGGTTGATGTGATGACACTTAGGTGTGTCCTATCTATTAGTTTATCGTCGAGCTGAAATGATAATGGTGATATTGATAACATTACCGAACTGGTAAGGGCATTTTCTCATACAAAGAAGGGACAGATGTTCGATGGTCTAGTAAGTTTAAATATATCATGGTAGGTCAAAATAAAAAATGATTATCTTCTAAATTAATGTTATGAAATTTTTATGAGGATGATTTATCGAATCGTTTTTAGAAATAGTAGCGAATAAGTGGTTTTATTTTTGGTTCAGTCAATGTTATTATTAAATTTCACTTTAACATTGCCACGCCTAAATTAACACGTTTTATCGCTCAACATTTACGACTATTCTTGTACTTAGTTGGTAACGTTTGGTCTTTGCCTTATAAAAGTGGTGAAAAACACGAGCTCCTACAAAAATACCTACAATGTAAACAAAACAAAAACTGTGCCCTTAAATTAAACCCAATTCCTTTCTATATAAAAAGTCATTCATTGTAACCAACGTTAAACCATTTCGTTCGTAAAGTGAGTCTCTCCTGCGATTGCCTTCATTTATTCTGATGAGTTTTATGGGAGAGTGTGTTTCGTAAACACAGCGGGTTCCGTATTCCGTAAGTGTTCGGTGTATTTTCGGATGTTTATTTAACTTGGCTCTGTTTTTTGTGGTCCTTCAGTCGGTGGAATTCAGTGGTACTAGAGTAAATTAGTTGATCCCGCGGAATTTCTTTTGCAGTGCATATTTTTGATAGTGAATGTAAACAAACTTTAATTTAAAGCGTGTTTTAGTTGGTATGTATGAGTAGGTACCTCAAGTTATAACTGCTAATTCTGAAGTTAAAAAACAAGTAACTTAACTTCCATAACGTTTGCAAAACCCGAGCAGTAATAAGGTAATTAAAAATAATTAATATTGCCAATGGTATAGCACCTTTATTATTGGATTTTGCCACTAACTCTGAATCAGTATCCCTATCCACATTTTAGCCACAAGACCTCCAGTGTTGGACATAAGCAAATGTCACGACAGTAAACTGCCCTATCCATCGGATTCCCGCAACCATTACCAGGTCATCGGTCCTCCTTCAAAGAGGCCTTCCAACTCTTCTGGTAAGCGGTCACAACTTCTGAAGTGGGGTGACCTTTTGATCCCAACGGCCATTTCTTCTGTTAGTAAATGAGTTTGGGTAGTATAAGTGTATTCACAGATAAATGGGGTAAATTAAGGTATTCTTGCCTTTAGTTACTAATAATTAAAAAATACAAGTATGGTTAAAAAAATATTTGGTGTTGGTATCGTTAGTCAGAGAAATTCTTACAGTAAAGATATGACAGACATATGTCAATCTTTTCAATAGAATAAGTACCGAACATATAAAAACCAAAAACAGTAGAGTATATTATCTTAAACAAAACGAAAATGAAAATATAATTCAATATTATTTTCTGGTGCAGTCATCCAAAAATTGTATTAAAAATAAAAGCAAAAGTTACATTCGCCGACTGAACCCTGAAACACGCGTATCATTCTTTTATTCTATTTTTTCTGGAAGGAAAAAATATAATGTCACATTTCTGCGGAGCGTTGTGATTTTTGTTTTATGCATGAGGATTAAACAAGACTGCAGAAAAGACAAAAGAATGCGAATTAATTGAATTAGTACTGAACCTTCTTTGTGGCTGAGTTCTGAGTCCAGCATTATTCATGGAATAAAAAATAAGGAAAATTGTAGAAGGGTTAAGCCTTTTGATACTACACGCTCATTTTAATGTTAACCTTCCCTTGTGAATTTTAATAAGAATAATATTAAAAGCTTATGGGTGCTTACTTTGATAAAATATTCTAAGAGAACAAACTTGCAGTTTTTTAGAAAGTGTATAACAGTCAACATTGATAGAATCTAAGAATGAAAATAAATATCAAATTCCTAAGATCTTTGCTTTATTTCTCTAACATTTTCTACGAGGTAGCATGCAAAGCTTCTTTGATATCTTCAAGTGGCTCATTTGCCATGCATTTCTTGATAAGAACCGGTAAAACGAATCCTCTTTTCAAACGGCCAAGCACATATTCTTAAATCAAAATTCATTTCATTGTAGATAACGTCATAAGCTTCTCAATTTAAAAAAGTCCAATCTTATTACCAACTTTTGACCAATCGTTTGTGAGACCGGTATCGCTATTCATTCCATATTTTTCGGAAACCGACGAACACGGTAGGTAGATATTTGCAATTTACTTTATTCCTCCCGCTGGAATGGCGAAAGAGACCGAGATTGAACTGGCTTGAACAAAAGACTGCCGGAAGTTAGGAGTTCCTGTGCGCGGAATGCATGAACAAAATGCATGAAAACAGTTGGATAAAAAGAAGTTCCAGAATTGAACTTAACTGGATCCAGAATGAATGTAGCGTATAAAAGAATGAGTGTGTTTGTTGTGTGTTTGGTTGGTAAGAAATATATTTTGAAACGGGATAACTTCAACTGACGCGACTTTTTTATGAATATGATTTTGTTTTTGGTGGTACATGACTTAGTATTTTGATAGTGACTGTTTCAGATTGGTTGTTCAAAAAATGTTGAAAATGTTAAATAGTAACAGTGAGTCAAAAAATGTTTATATGCACGCGTTAATCATCATTGTCTTAATTTCAGTCTCTTCTCGCTCAATGTGATGATTCCAAAATATGATTTAAAAAAATTCATAAATAAAGGTTAAAAATAAAACCAAATAATATTTATGTCACTTTCAAGCTAAAGCTGTTTTAGTTACCTATTTAAAACAGTCGAGTCTTCGGTAAATTTTTTCATCATTGAAACAGATGATACCAGCATTTCCTAGTTAACTACTCTGAGAAGAAACACTGAGACACTCTCAAGAAGATATTAACTTTTGGCATTGCCGTATACCACCGATAAACTCTAAAATAATCCTTTAAACCAGCTTCATTGAAATTTATAGCTTCTGATCCATAAAACCTAGCTAAACGCTGAAAGCTAGCGTCCTCATGAAATATGGGCGAGGCATTGATTCTCGGCTCGTACGATGAAGAGGTGAAATACACCTTAAAGCTGACGTTAGTTTATCGCGCACTAGTGTGTATAGTGTAAAGCTGAAGTGGATTCACCAAACCGCACGGGGTGCGCGTGGTGGGTTACGGCTAATATTGTCTCTTAGAGAGAAGAGTTGAGTTTTAGTAGTAGGAATATTATAATTATGATTACGAGTATGTCTATCTATAAAGTAGGAGTTAGGGATAAGTCAAAACAATGCTGAAGTTATAATATCCAAGAAACCGCTTTGGGCGCGTGTGATGGATTACGGTTACTATTGCCTCTAATAGAGGAGAATTGAGTCCTAGCTCCAGAAAAATTCCCTAAACTAGCACTCGTAAAGATGATTATTAATGTATAATGTAGGAGTGACATACAGTCACGTACCGTATATTAAGAAAGAAGAAAGAAAGAAAACACATTCATTTAGCATACAAACACACACAATGAAGGAACAACTTTATGTAGAAACTTTTATTTTTTAGTTTTATTTTTATATTTATTTATTCTGGGGTCATTACCAGTCGAAAGCGACGTGTTGGAGATTTTTAACGCGATATTTTTAGTTTGGTTTTAGTTAGTTGTAATTAGTACCTTAATGGTTATTTTTATTTGGGTGATTTTGAGCAGTGCTGGCCCAGTGATAACTGCCCCGACTTACAAGTTGTAGGTTGCAGGTTCAAACTTAGCCAGACGTGCATTACTTTGTGTAATTTATTTCATCACCGCTGCTCTCAAAATGGTGAAGAAATACATCGTAAGGAAACCGGCATGTCTTACAACCAAAAGTTTGAAGACTTGTGACATCTACCAATCCGGACTGGGCCCGCGTGGTGGATTACTGCCTACTCCCTCTTCTAAAAAGAAGGCCTCAGTCCCAAAAATGAAAACATTACAAGGCCACTAATGCTAATATTTTTATTATTTTTTTATTCTAAGCTAATTATAGTTGGTTAAATATTTTTAAAATGTAAATTACACATATACAAACTTAAATAAATAAAATAAAAAACAACAACAATGTGTCTCACGGCTGTGCCAAATACATATCAATCGCCAAAGATAGAAAAGAAAGGCCAAACCTTTGATAGCCAGCCTTCTGCTAATTTAAGGTCTTGGTTTTCCTTTTCGAAATGTCCCAATACAGAAAGACTTTGTAGTAAAAGAACACATAATACATAAGTTTCCGTATTATTGATATTTCAGTCAGTCAGGCTACACATAAGGAAAAAGAGAAATATAGATTTAGTATATAAGGAATTGGGAAGGCTGTAAGATGAGGAAAAGTATATAAGTATATTGAAGGAGTAAGTGATAGAATCAAATTTATATTATAGGTACAAACGAAAGCTTGTATTTATGAATTAGTGTTGGTTACTCGTTTACGCTTACACACCTATACGATTTTAATGATATTTGGTTCACGGATAGGCAGGTAACTTGCAAATCATCTCATGAGTTCTCCCGCTCTGTGATGGAGCGAGAGGCCGTGTCAAATTTTTACTGATTGAACCCATGGATCGATTGAACCACGCCTATGTTCTAATATCTATAAATTAAATTGCATTATTTTCGTAGATTAAAATATCGTACGTTAAAACATCATATTCAGACGCACAAAATTTTTTGGAATCATATTTACTGTATGGACCCATAGCCCAAAATCCGAATATTTTGTCATATTCTGTTTTTCCTGATAACTACAACTTGATATCCCTAAGTCAAAAATGAATGGGATACTTCGAGGTAAGCGTGCTCCATTGACGACTACATTATTGCGTATAAAATATTTATTTATTTATAATTATAGTTTTTAATTGGACACCATAAATACAATTTTTACAAGGATCTTAGATTAGTACGGTGTTACAATGAGCGGTCTTCGTTAAATTTTGTTAAAGTATGCTATAGATGAAAAAATCACTCGTATATTTTTGGATATTTTGGTCATGTTTTAAACAACAGACTAACACAAAATATTTAAGAATGTAATTTTTACAGCCATATCTTACTTGCCTGAATTGATTTGAGTCTGATTTTTATTCAGCTGAATAAAAAATAAATGTCTATGTCAAATAGAAACCTAAATATAGAAGATTCATATTTGAAACATTTTCTCAATGAAAATTGATACGTGTTAAGTCACAATTCATTATTTTATTTCTTTTGAACATATCGTACCTGCGATCAAAGACACATATAAAAATGTCACAAAAATATAGCTCAAAATCTTCCATAAAATTTTCCACCGCATAAGATTCTATTCAATGCAGCGTAACTGTTTTAAAACTGTCCATAAAACGAATAATAAATTTATAAGTTCAACAGCATAATAGCCCAATAATGTAGACGTTGCTCCCAAAATCTAGATTCAGGTCACGAAAACCGCCTCTCACACACTATTGAACTACAGCACATAACAAAACAACATACATTACTCTAACACCCTCGCTTGTCACTGACGTTGCCAATACAGCTTCCGTAAGGAGGCTTAATACATCTATGTGTATGTTTTAAATATCTCAGCATATGCTGAGTTAGGCGCCTTTTTGGTTTCGTACAGATTTTTATTTATTTATTTACGATACGATAATATAGCACGAATAAAAAAATTTTTCCTTCTATGTTTAGTAGCGACCCAGGCTGTGTCCACAATTCAAAGCTTTATGTAAAAATTATTGACTACTTATATTAATAACTAAAAATAAAAATAATAATTTCGTCCATTAAACAAGTATTTTTCAAGATATGCGTACCTAAGCACCCAGATTCTCTATCATTGCATTTTTAAGGGTATTCATATGCATCAAGCATAATTGACAATAATTGCAAGTTCATTATCTTAAAAAACCGCTCTAGTCTTCGTCAGTGTAACATGTTCGTACTTTTAATTGGAATTCTCTAGTAGGTGCTATGAGAAGGTCCTCTAAAGGAGCGATCCTTTGATAACTCTACAGACGTGCTCATTACTCAAAATACCTTACTGTCAAATATCAAAGAACACCCTTTGTCTGATTTTAATAAGCTAATAATAAACCCTAGCACTAATAGATTTGACCCCGACGCGGCATCTGAAAGAAATATAGGTAACGCAGAATGTCGTGATGCTGAAATATTTCAAAGCGACGTCTTTATTCTCAATTTAGTATTCATGGCAGGTAAAGGGCCTACTGTCTCAGGTAATAAGTTTAATTTAGAAATTTTCAGGCGTAGCAAATAAATTATTTCAATGTGATTCAAATCTTTATATCACAAATCAATTGAGAACTTATTTATTAGCTTCGTTTTTATCTTAAATGTCAAGAATCACTGCGTTATCTCGGTTCAAAGAATTGACGTTATATAATTGAGAAAATGACTAGTCTTTACGCACGGAATAAGATAGGAAACCACAAGCCACCCATCCAATTACTAACCCGACTGGCAGTGCCTTAACCACAGTTCACTGAACAAATTTACGATTAAACTCGTCCTCCCAGGGATATCTCGATTCAGTTACAGATTGTTTAATTCAAAAGTATTGTTCCCAAAGCTTTTAAGTGATTGGACATCGAAAAACAAATGAGTGAAAAGCTGTTTTTATTTGTCACGCTGGAGCCAAAATTTCGAGTAAATCAAGTGAATGTTTGTATAATCTGTCTTTTACCTAAATTAAGCATCGGAAAGGAGTTTTTGGTTGAATTTATTCTAGTGAAATTCAGTGTCTGTTTTTTGTATCCTAAAATAGTAGATATTGTGATGTAAAATTGGTGTAGTTTTGTATCTCAAATGTCTGTGCAAATGAGCTATGTGTGGAATCATTGAAAGAGGCGCAATCTCGATAAAATGGAGCTGAGAATTTCATTGTAGTTTAGACTACCTTAGGGAAGTTTTTCAAGGAGGTAGACTTGATATATTTGCTGTCACATAGTACAAAAAAAAATAGTATGTGTTCATCCATATTCTAAAAACAAAGAAATGAACCATTAATTACTAAGATACATATTACCTATGGCTTGAAAAGCTTAGTATGCAAGCCACAAACATTAACAAAAAACAAGCATCAGAAAGTTCAATCGGCGTCTTCAAATATTTATCAAAGAGCCCTATTAACATTGCAAACTACGCAACTATGAACTTCTCCACAATTTGCAAGTTGCTTAAATTATTACGTTTTACGATCTAAAGCAATAACTTTGGGAGGATCAAATTTTCAGTAAAGACAGAAATTTAGAAGCTAGTTACTGATACTTTAATAGTTTGATTACCAAATTCTGAACACTATGAATAATAAACGTTACTTAATACATCAGCATCTATTACTAGTACAATGTCTGTCAGTTATGTGTCAAAAAAGACAAGGATAGTGCTGAAGAAATATTTCCTCATAATATTGTCACTGACGACAAGTATTATAATAACAGGGTAGGTACTATTAAGGGTTTCGGATACAAAGGTTAGTAAGGCGTAAAATAGGACCTTAATATGACACCGGGATGTTTATACCACACAAGGTATGGATCAGAGGTTATTTATGTGTTAACGCAGATAATGGGAGTGTTGTTCACTCTTATATACAATATAGACCCTTGGGTCATGATCCGGGTAATCGTTTCTTGATTTTATGAATGTTTACGTTACATAATACTTATAGGCATATTTAGCTTTATATTGATTCCATAGTTGGGACTCCGGCCTCCTTGACAGGAATAGGAATGAGCCGTTATCCACCACGAGTGCCTAGTGCGTTTGGTGAATGTCATATAAGCATGAAGTAAAGCATAATCAGATGTTCCCACTACTGGGATTCAGGTTTATTCTCTAAAATATGGAATGGGCGGTAATCTACCACGCGAGACCAGCAATGAGATGTCATAGATTTTCAATACAAGACATTGAGAATGATAGAGCCGTACAGGTTGCTAAATACTGGTCGGAAAAAATTTAGTTGAATACATCGACACGATAAGAAGAAGAATACAAGACATGCCATTTTTCTAACGAGGTTTAGATTCATCATTTTGAGAGCAGTGATGAAAAAATAAATGCACAAGAAACCGTTCACGTCGTATATACAAAGCCTCTATATGCGTCGTGTGTTCAAACCCGGCGCTGGCCTGACTGGATTTCAAGACGTGACTTATAACTCGTAAGTTGGGGCCTGAAGATTCTCTAGCTTATGTTCGTGCTACCTTATCTACTAAACATTGTTTAACATAATTTCAAAAACTATTTCAACACCGAAATTCACACTAAGACACTCAGTACTGTGAAGTTTCCTCTTAGGTCCATCAGTCAAATCAAAGTTAATGCCGTCAAAAGATGCTTCACAGTTCGAATGAAACTTCCCTTTAGGAGAAAATTCAGCAAGAAACTAGACAGTTTTTCTCTTAAAAGAATTATTTAATTTTTCCGCTACACTGCAAAAGCCATATCAGAAAAGTCAATTCCTCAAGAGAGCAGTGAAAATACAGCTCATGCTTCCATAATAAAAAAATCCTATTTTTATACGCCTATAAGAAGTATAAAATTCTCGCTCTCACATTTCTCCTGTCTTGTAAAATAATGGATAATTCTCATGATGCGACAGCCCTACTGGCTTGTGTGAAATGAAATTATAAAGAAGTAGTAAAAAGCGAGATAAAACAGAGAGATAACTTCTTTCAGGTGACGCTGAGTTTTATTGTGACGAAGATAAAAATATATTATTATGTTGAGGTAAAACAATTGAATTAAAATGTTGCTTTTTTGCTGTGATGTGAAAAATCCTGTTTAAGATTGAAAAATGAGTTAAGAATTTTGCTCAAGGTTTTATTTTAATTTTAGTACTACTGCTTTAAGCTACTCGCAATTTTTCTAGCGACTTCGCCCAAGTGAAAGTTGAAAATAATCGAAGTTGAAAATAATCGCTAGGGAATATATTACCGGTACAAAACGTATCCCATGTCCTATGTTATGCTATATCTAGGGTATGTTCTACTCGAGTAACAAATCAAATGAAACAAATGTACCAATAACTTCTAATTGTCAAAGTGACTAATTTATAAAATCAGAAAAAAGTATAAGTTTTTGTGAAGCGTTATGAGCTAGAAAATAGCCATGATATGTAGTTGTGAGGTATTGTCATAACTATATTTTATGCAATCGCATCTAAAAATGCAGTTCGAAAATACGAAAAACGCTTTTAATTTTAAAGAGACAAAAATTAGTTAACCTATCATCTCCCGCGAAACGAGACACAATAGTAAGACAATAACAGCGCGGTCGCATGAGACCGCGGGGACCCCCGGATTCATGAACTAATCTCAAATTTTCTTCCATCGGCTTTATTCCTTACACATTTAGCTAAAAATATGTTGGACGTCTCTACTTTTTCACAAAAGTCACATTTAGGTCAATGAACCTTTTTCATGACCACCTATTCATCGATGGGTTCGTCAGAGTTGAACATCCGAATTACGGCACTTATGTTTAACTTCCTTTATATGAGTCCCAGTTTCTTGTCAAGAGAGAGAAATCACAAATTCCAGATGATTGCATTACGGTGGAGGATGTCCAATATCCATCACTTGTTGATAGAATCGAAAATTACCCAAATCTGACTCTCTAAGCACTGATGAATAATATTATAGTTTCGGATAAAAATGGCGGTGACATACGGACGGACAGACAGACTGACAGACATGACGAATCTATAAGGGTTCCGTTTTTTGCCATTCGGCTACGAAACCGTCCGTCTCGAGAATCGAATTCAGGACCTCGGATTCAGAAGTTTGGTTTATAATCACAAGAACACCGAAACGGTTTCTAAAGAATAATAAATTAGTTTTCGTTGTAAAATAAATCAACGATAATTACCTATCCGATATTAAAAAAAACATAATTATTTGTGGAGAAGGCATCTGCAGTTATCTATGGTAACTCTACTATGGTATCCGCTGTTCATAAAATTATACATCTAAGGCCATCCATTTTGTGTTTAGGCAATTTCTGTCCATTCCAAATTATAAATGGAAGAAATTAAAAAAAATCCGATATTAAAAAAAAACATAATTATTTGTGGAGAAGGCATCTGCAGTTATCTATGGTAACTCTACTATGGTATCCGCTGTTCATAAAATTATACATCTAAGGCCATCCATTTTGTGTTTAGGCAATTTCTGTCCATTCCAAATTATAAATGGAAGAAACCGCAGAATGCAATAAGGCCACCTAGATTTTGTTTTTTGTTGTTTTATAATGATTTGTATAATATTATTAATTGTCATCTTTACCCCTAGAGACTGATATATTTATATTAGCATTAGCATTACTGGCCTTGTAAGGTTCCCACTATTGGGACTCAGGCCTCCTCTCTAGGAGAGGGAAAATGTATTGATTAACTTTACTCAGTTAGTGTAGAATCTATATTCGAACGGCAGCTTTAGAGTTACCACAAGAGTTACCTACTAGAGCAATTTATAATAACTTATTCTAAGTGTCATTACCATGAATAACATTTCCCAAATTAATTGCTCTGTATTTCCAAATTTGGGAGGTTTAATAAATCATAAAAAAAAACAATTTATAAAACGTTAAAGAAAAATCTAGAGATATTTCTCTAGAGATTTTTCTACCACGCACCGCTACCACGAAAAAGCTCTAGTCGACTAAATCCTGTACAAAACTAACCTATACACATTCTAAGAGTGCATAAACTAACCGAAAGCTTTGCACGAATCAAGAATCAAAAGTGACAGAAAACAATAAACTGACAAATTGACAAAAAAAAAACATAATTAAAAAACGGACCCTTATTTATAAAAGGTTTGCTAAGCTCCCTAGTGTTTATCTTGCTGTCCTATATTGCTTATTTTATAAAAAAAAAACGTGCACATAAGATTATGAAAATATGAAAGTATTCGTACTTATTTCTACTCTAATGTACATAGTTTCAAATGAATATCATCCTATTCACACTAGTTTACGTCGAGCCTCACAAAACCATCTTTCTAAAAGGCATAAACCTAAAATTTTATAAAATAATTAAATATCACGAATAAGATATCAAATCTTAAAATTTATCGCAACACCATAATCATAGCTCGAAGTAGACTCGTCTCATAAACTCGACTCTCCACTATAAATTAAATATAAATATATCCCTCACAAAAAATCCACCAGAAATAAAATTGAACGAGCTTCTACGTGTATATTTGCGTATAAATAAAACATTGTTTTATATACATGCCAATTAAACACGGCTGACAAGTTATGCAGAATTTTTAGCTTCAATTCTGATCGAGCAATCGTGCGTTCAAGCGCACTGGAATCCTTGAAAGGGACCTAATTTAATGAAAATTATAAATAGAAACTGTGAGGTGGCGTTAATATCGTAATAATTTTAAATTGTAAGGTTTAATCAAGATCAGAATGATCTAAGTAAGGTTAATTAAGGTAAAGAAAATAATTATATTTGCAGAAGATTATTTTAAAGCAGTGTCTCACTTCATTATCTCATCTGAGATTTTGACTGATTGCCTTCATTATTTCCAGGAAATATCATCTTCAGTGGCCAGATGACATATCCTAAAAATAGCTCGGGTCTCTTTGAATCAAAGGGAAAAGGCGCTTTAGTCCCTCACGCTTAGGTTAGCCATCAGATAAGCCGGCGCAGTTACAAAAGGAGAATTTAATTTATTCTAAAATTAGTTTTACCCAAATTAGCGCTAACTAAGCCGAGTATTCAGCTTATACACAATCAACGTACCTTCCACCACAGAAATTAATTACGGAAATCCAGCCAGTCTTTAATTAATTCGCATTCGAAACCAAAATTCATGGGGAACCACACGACACTAATCAACGTGGCACATTATAAAACAAATCACGTATTAAAGTTTCACATTTTAGCACTGAAGTTTTAAAATACGCTTACGTAAATTACGCGGTTGATTCATTCGGTTTTCAGGGATGCGAGGTACACGTGCAACCGTGACGGGTCCGCGCGGGCGACTGACACTGTCGGATGTTTCAGTGAGAATCAACGCGGCAAAACTGCGCAGAGACGCAACCAAGGGGTATTTTATGGTGTTCTAATATCGGTCAGTCGGTACATCGATGAGTATCCTACTAATTAATACAAATTTTCGCTAATTCCACGTGGAAAGCTTGTGGAAAATTAGGGATTTCTAAGATGTATTTGTAAGATTTCGAACTGGAACTTTTGTTATTGTAAGGAAACTACTAGACTGAAACGAAATTGTTTTACATTACTGAGAAAGTTCATGTATGTAACACGTATTTGTTTTGCTATTTGTCTTGAAACTTGGATTAACACATGTTTTCGCTCCGTTAAGATTTTGAAATATTTAATTTCAATGTATATGGTTTTTTTATCTTGAATATTGCTTATGCAATCTTACGCCCTAGGCCTGTGTCCAACAGTGGACCTCTTTCGGCTGAAATTATGATGATGATTGCTTACGCAGTGGTTGTAAAATTTATCCTTGTATCATACCGAATTCTTAAGTAAGGTTAATGTATTTAGCCCAATCACAAAAGGTACGGCGACGCGCTACCGGCACATGGTGGACATCCCGCATAATTTCCCGCACAAAACCGTCTTTTGAACAATAACAATAATTGTGCATACAGCCTACTGGGGTTATGGGTTATGTAAAAATGAATCCTGGAGACCTGAGAACGATAGCAAAGAAAAAACAACGGAATTCGATTTTTTTATTCAGTAAAATCTGACATGAACTCTCGCTCTGCCCAAGAGCGCGAGAAGGGATTCTGACGATTTCCCATTTAAAAAATAGCTACGAAGTAGAAATCATTATCAGAGTCAAGCTTTTGTAATAGCTAGAACCTAAGTTTTTTTAAAGTCAAGAATGGATAAGTTACTTCTAGGCAAGTGTGCTCCATCGTTGACTATATTATCGCTTACTACCAGGTAATCGATAAAAAAAAAGTTAGTAATACTAAACCACGGATGAAGCAGACTTCAAGTCGAGGCGGCGTAGACTCTGTAATCTATTCGTAACTTCTTCGGTGTAACTTTAATGCGACTTTATGCTATATGTAAGTATGCTTACCTTATCATAGCTTAGCAACTTTTTTATAAGCAGTGAAGCTATAATGTTTCTTTTTTTTTGTTGGAACGTTTAGCCAGTATTAAGTATATAATCATTTGGATGGCACACTGTGCCCAACGTAATCTTTTGAATTAAATGAACTAAATAAATAAATAAATAAATAACTGATAAATTATATTTATTTTGCAAATAGGTTTTTAGAATCATTTTTACAATGTTTTTGTTAATTTAAACTAGTTGAGACCGGTGTTTCCTATCTGATTACCCTGAGAAAAAACACCGAAACAAACCCAGGCGTCAGTCTCTTTTAAAAAGCCCATAGATTAAACATAGGTAATATATTGCCATGTTCAAACCATAAATGAGAACCATGCAGATCGAAGTTTGAGTTGGCATTTTGAGGCAAGAACCATATAGATTTGAGTGGACCTGTCCTCTCATTGCAAGCATTTGTCATGGTTCGTGTGGCTCAACTCAAGACTACTACGAAGCACAAAGACTTGACGAACAATACCAAAGAATTCTCTACTGTCACTATACTTTGAATGTTTTCCTTGTTCAGTGTATTTCATCACTAAAGTTCCAATTTTAAAAATATTAGTTAGAGTTGTTCCAATTTTGCCAGAAGTAGATTCAAATACAGAGTACAGTCCACTTTTTGTATCATTAGAATGCGGATTTTTCGCGGTATTTGGCAGCAAAAGTATCGAGTCAGCCTATTCGGCAAGCTTCGCTGAAGTAGTCAATACTCGTACTACAATATAATTTTCAGCTCTATTTTTCGAAATTGCGCCTGTTTCAATGATTCTACTTATTGTCTAGTTACATAGATAGTTGAAATACAAAACTACACCAATATTACAGCATGCTATCCGCAAAGAGTCAATTTGCGAATAATTAAAACAGCCAGTGAACTTCACGTGGAAAAAACCTGCCAGATAAACCCAGAATGTAATAAAACTATTTTTCTCGGGTTATCATCAAATAATTTATCCCGTTATCTGTGAAGCGTAAGAGAATGTCAGAGTTCTACTGATTAAAACCCAGATGGGTTTAACTTATCACATACCCGCAAAACGAGACACAATAGTAAAACAATAACAGCGCGGTCTCATAGGACCGGTCGGGGATTCATGAACAAAACCCCAGCTCAGGTATATTCTTTCACATTCATTATATTTTTTTAAATTGATATAAACCAGTAAAATCCCACAGATTGTAAGCAGCACATACATAAGTTAGCACATTAACATTAGCATTATCGGCCTTGTAATGTTCCCAGTGCTGGGACTCAGGCCTCCTCTCAATAAGAGGGAATAGGCCGTCATCCTTCACGCGGGCCCAATGCGGATTGGTGGATGTCACATGTCTTCGAATTTGTGGTTCATAAATAAACAAACATACATATTAATACTATTTGCAAAGTCCGCTTCCAGTTCAGTAATAGTGTCAACTAATCATGAATTTGTGTCTGCAAAACCTAGCCCCAGTCTTCGTTCAAACTAAATAATTCATTGTATTTCAAATTCAGTGACTAAAGCTCAGTCAGAATTGCGAACAACGAACTGTACTTACCGACTCACATGTGTTTTGTTTAATTAAAACTATTTGTTCAGATTCTATTCACCTCAAAGTCTGCAAAGTTAAACTTTGACTTTCAGAGTCTTAGCATGTGTGGCGCATTAATAAGTTTAAAAATGAATTAAAGAATTTATGAAATGTGTTAAGTGTTCTTTAATATTAATATTGTGGTTAAAAAGTTTCACAGATTATTTTAGATCAGTGAGTTTTTGAATATAAAGAGGATTCAAATGACATAGGTAGTATATTATAGACCGTGAGTCAGACGTCGAGGCACATAATAAAAATCTGACCTTTTTAATTATAAACTGTGTAAAATCGTTATTCTGTAACGATCTTACCATTTGATTAAATAAAATAATTAGAAAATACTTTCTAAAAATCTTAGGTTAACGATTTTATAATGTTTCTATTTAAAAAAGTACTAATTTAAAAAAATAGGAAAAGCCAACGAAAACGTTCAGAATCATGTGTTAGGTATTCGTTTTGTGGTGGACAAGGAATTGTTTCTGTATCGTGGTGCGATCATAAATATTTAAACTTTCATAACAAAGAGAAGAAGGCTATATGGATTGAACAAGAAATCATTTGACCGGTATAAAAAATATTAAGTTTCCATTATTCTATAATATTCCAAAGTTAGTACCAGATGTTGTTTTGAGTCTCATAATTCTGACCAATAGACCAAGACGACATTCTAGTTATTGGTTTAAGGTGGTAAATGGTTTTGTATTAAATTTAAATAATTTTTAATATTTATGTTTTATCCGGCGGTATTCAGCAGTTGATATGTTGACAACAAAACAAGTCACACCATCTAGTGGCAACTAGAGGAACTAGAGATGGCGCACTTTTGAGAGAGTCAAACGTTTCTGATTGTACTCGAACCATCGGGACGATCCTTCATAAATTATATAAAAAAATGTTGCAATCAATTTCTAACTATACGGCAAATATTTCAGCTACTTTTTGAAGTGCTAGTTACCTAAATGTATTAAAAAAAAATTGAGTACATACATTAAAACTGTAACGACATCTAAATGGCGCCACATATGAGCTAACATGCCTCTAAAGTTCTCCTCGCGTTTTGAAATTTCGTATACAGCAGCCTGAAATCATCTCTGGGGCAGCTGCCTAGATCAGACAAAACATCCATCTAGTCTGTGAACCTTTTACGAATACCTAGCTCCATAAAACTATTGGGTATTTGTTATGGAATGACACCTGTTGTTGTATTAGGACTAATTGTGACTGTATTTATTTTCCAAACTCTACCAGTTTGAAGAATTTCAGAGTTTGGAAAATTGAAACAGTACGTAAATTTTTTTACCTTCGCTTTATTCAACTCAATTTGTGATCTTTTACAACCGACTCCACAAAACAGAGAAGTGTGCTACAAAACGAATACATTTGCCCCGGTTTAAAAGTTCTGGGAACTAGCCCAGACTAATTTGCGAGGCTCGTAGCCTGGCAAATGGACTATATCGCCATGTGTCAGTTTTCAAAGCTTTGTTGTTCAACACTTGAGTGCTTCGTGTTCAAGTTTCACGTATTCTAAAGCTGGGTGCAGACTGATTTTCAATACCAGTCAGGCCTGCAGTGTTGTTTGAAAGATATACCATGGCTAACGCAAAACACAACTAAAGGAACACGGTTTGTCAACCAAAAGTGGTCGGAGTTGTTGCAGGATTTTTCGACTCGAAAATAAAACCAGTCAAGAGCGAGTCGGACTCACGCACCGAGGGTTTCATAAAAAATTACCTATGTAATAACGAACCAATTGAAGTCGTGAGTTTGAGCCGTTATTCGTCAGACATTTTTCTTTTTTGCGTCGCTAGTCATCAAATTATTTCAATTGCTTTGGTTGGAGTCCAAGAGAGTGTCAGACTTTTACTGACTAACAGTTGCCTTTTGCGAACACCACGATAACTCTTTCGAACAATCACGCAGCCCTCGCAGATTATTCGACTGATATGAGGCAGATTTTTCAGCCCAATCCCATTTTCCACTTTCGAATGTACTTAAACTACATATAAAAAAGAAAACACCAGAATAATTTGTTTTAGGTAGGTATCTGCTAATGACCGCTATAATGCATGATTAAAGGGGATATACTACTACTTTTGGCAAGCACGAATTTCTTCCCCTCTAAGTTAATAACGTGGGTAGCAACTTAAGGATAACCCACTACCTTCATTATTAAACGCCCACACAGAACAGATGTCTCTTATTTGACCTAAATAGATAAAAAGATACCTACAGAAATTCAAGATGATTAAATTGAGTAACAGTCCTTAACTTAATTGTATAATCAAACAGACATGTGTTGTACTGCCTCGTGGGGCTCGTACCGTTTGTTTTCTATACCCTGAGACTAAAATGACATTACAACACAAAAGAATTGTCATCATTCCTATAGTAAGTTTGACATTACTAGTGACAATTTGGTCTCAGAGTATAAAAAATAGACTATAGTCGCAAGCGCGACTGCTGAGGCCGCGTGTGCACGTTAGGAAGAAGAATCGCCAAGCGTATGCAAGAATTAGTGTCGTTTTTACACACGAACTGTATACTTACACTGCTTTGGCGCTGATCAAGAAAAAATCTTGTCTGCTCTAGATACGACGCGTGAAGTTTATATGATGCGAAAGGGGGACGGAGCAGGTGAGGGGTGCTATGATGCATTTTCGTGCCTAGATCCGACAAAGTTCTTATCGTGAACATAATGAATTGGTCCTATCTACCGCAGGTACTGTGAAATTTCTTAGCGTTTACAAGCTCCCTAAGTCTGTGGTTTTGGATTCAATTCTAGGGTCAGACAAAAAGTGCACGAACACCGTCAATCTAGCTGATATGTTTTTCAAGCGCACGTGGAATGAAACACGTCACTGACTCGGGCCTAGACCGCATTGTATTTTCCACACTGCCAGTATACTCGTAAATCACATTGGTCGGCTTTCGTCAGATTCGGTAAGGCTTAGAACGGCTATTGGATTCCCACCATTGGCTTATACCTGATAGTCGACGAAAAGGCTCGTTAATAATTAGTTAGGAGGGTCAGTATGGCGTTGATGTTAAATGAATATGATATTGCTTCTGTTTCCTGATTGGTGAAGTTATAAACAATAACTTGGTTTGTTTGTTGCTTTCCTTGTGTTGGATATATTACAAGGTTTCCTTTTGAATCAACTTTGAAAACAGAGAAGGTAAACAAATTCGTTGTTTTCTTGTAATATACTAGCGGTACCGGCAGAAATGATCCTATCCAAAAGATGGCAAATTGTCAGAAAAAAAATAAGTTACACCACCGTTGCTACACCACCTACCACGTCTTATTCTATTTTAAAACCCTCCTGAGATCCACTCAAATATACACAAAATTACTATTAAATCTGTCAAGCCGTTTGAGGAGTTTGATGACAGATATTATTTCTTGATTTTTTTTGGGATGAAAAATTTTAATCATCAAGTGACTTATTTTCACTCTGGTAGAGAGAGAAAGAGTGTCAGTGAGTGTATTGACTACGTTCCTTTAGTTGTTATTACCTTCTAGGGCCACGGTAACTCTTTCAAACCACTCTGAAATCTTTCATAAAAAAATCTATATTTAAATAGATACAGCAAACCCAAACAGTAAAAAAAAAATATTAGGTAACTACCTAGTTTTTCAAAATATCGAAGCCAATCCGTCTATGATAAGTCGTGCCAACTGTTATGTGAGGGTCTAAACTACTAACCACCTATTGGCAATATCCGTCATGTCCAGTGCCAATGGTTCACCAAAACGGTCCTGGATTTGTTAGAATTAGTGGCTTTCATACATGCATGCATGGACCTAGGGGTCAAAAGTACAATTGCACTTAACCAATTCTGGAGAGTCTAAAATGTTCTTTTTTAGTAGAAGTTCAATGATCAACAACTAGTTTATTTAATACTAATTGTTTTTAATATTAAAGTCACCGATAGCCCAATGGAAAGGTTTGTATCAGGAATGAAGATATCAGCAAGAGGACTAAAGATAGCCCGATGAACGATGCTCGCAAAACCGATGAACGATGGCGCCGAAAGGACGTGGATGGACATAATATTATCATCAAACATTAATGTTTAAAATGATTTGTTTAGCTTTAGTTGGCCATATCATGAAGTGATCAATTATTATTCTAAAATCTGACCACAACATAATTATACTTTGCAGCTGGATGAAGAGGGAGGCCAAAAAAAAGATGAATAGATTGTGTGAGAAGTGGTATTGAAGAAAAGGGAGTTAGTGATAGCGTGACGAGTAGCAGGACTGAATGGAAGACAAAAACGTGATGCCCTGACCCCAAATAAAATGGATATAGGCAGGAAGACGATGAACATAGACATTTCAACCATTCGACGACAACAATATGACGTGCTCAATCAATTAAAGGTAGAATTTCACCTTTGTCTACAACTCAGACCTTTCCCCATGCGCACCAATCACACTGACCAAAAAACCAACCAAGCGACTCACAAACACAAACATACATTCTCTGTCTGCGTCATCCAGGTTTTTTAATCTCGTCATATTACATACGCCTCGGCAGCGAGGCTACGACTGTCACAAAGGACATCACCAATAAGATTGGTTTAGCTTTGTGCTCCTCTATGGTATCAGCTTCCGGCATTTTCACTGACGTCCTCTTTTGTGGTTAGTTACTTTAAAAATTGGTAAAGTGTGAGTCGGACTTGCGTATGAAGGGTTCTGTAACATTCAATATCGGCAAATGAAACACGTTTTTGGTATGGGATACTTTATTATTTATTTTATGCTGCTTTAAGTATTTGTTGTCATAACGGCAACAGAATTACATCATCTGTGAATGTTTTAACTGTATAAATTAAAACAACCTAGTGGCGGGTATCCTTTGAGTACAGAACCCTGGGTCACCTAGTCTGTGTTATGTGTACTCAAATAGAAAGCTTCATAAGTGATATTTTTTATTAAAGTTTTGCGAAGGCTGGTAGGCTTTGGATAAAAAACATGGGATTGGAAAGGTCACGTCAGCTGTATGCACACGGTGAGCTACCCAGTGGTCATGCATCACATGCTTTATATATAGTCTACTAGGTTACAAAACTTAAATATTCAAAAGTAGTTCAAATCAAAAGTTTGCATTGAGGTTTGGAGGAAGGAAGCACGAGTATACTGAGATTAGTTGGATGGCAGAGATGAAACTCAATACACTGTTATTTACAACTGGTGCAAATCTCGATTCCCTCAATGTTTACCTCTAAACCTCGTAGCAACATGGGATTGTGTGTGGCTTCCGTATGTTTCCTTTTGAGAGAACAAACAGCGTTCGAGCAAAACTGAAGTGGAAATCTGTTGCGAACTATGCGATCGGAAAACTGAAGAATTTTGAAACAACAAAACAAATGAATGCTGTTCGTTTTCACCGCGCCGGTTTGGATATAAAAAGAAAATATAGTTTACAACGCCTGCAAAATGGGTAGTAGAACCCAGATTTTTTATTTCAATTCAATTTTCATTTCGTATGGAACGAGAATGACAAGATATTTTTTTTTATATTTCTTTTTTATTAACTTTATCGTCCTTATAATTTTCCCACTGCTGGGACTCAGGCCTCCTCTCTTGGAGAAGGAATAGGCCATAATCCACCGCGCGGGCCCATTGCGGATTGGTGGATGTCACATGTCTTCCAATTTTTGCTTCTAGAACATGCCGGTTTCTTCACAATATTTTCCTACACCGTTTTGAGAGCAGTGATGATGAAATAAATTACACAAAGTAATGCGCCTGACCGGGTTTGAACCCGCGACCTAAATACTAACGCGAAATAAAAAATACAAATGCTGGACTGCGATCCCATCATCCCAGGCAGTGACCGCCGTACATCAGGATGTCCGATGGTAGAAACGCGATGGTGAAATCAAGTCATGCAATTCCCGCGCACACTCTCCAAAATGCGTACTGTAAAATACCGAAAGACTGGGTACTGGCGCTAGATTTTGCAGATTGGACTTGACCAAATCTGGATCACCAATTACCAATTATGTAACCATAATATGTATTCATATTTATAATGGTTGAAACGCTTCCTACATTGGCCGACTCATTTAGGTTAGGATTTTCCAATACTACACAAAATTTTACTGCCTAATATTCCTTCGAGTTCCTGAATTAATAAACGTAGAAGTACATAGAATACTGTGTGAACTAGAATTGAATGGGTATAATACTAAAATAAGGTTCACGATTACCCCTTTAGAAAGTTTATAGTTTCTAAGCTAGACATAAGACTTCTTCATTTCCTACACAGAACTTATTACAAAAAATATGTACGTCATAAAAGTGAACCTTGTGCAAATTTAGCAATCCCATTCGCAGTAGTTTTAAATGCACGTTGATATGTTGGTCAGTCAGTTTACCTTTTATTTGTATAGATACATTTTTTGATCGTCTGATTTATTCTTTGATTTTTGAATTGTTTTCGTCAGAATTTGTGGTTCCTGCAAAAAAAAAGAAAAGCGAAATCGGGTCAAAAAAGTTGATTTCCAAATCACCGTTTGAAGTCAAAATTATTCGATTTCACAATATTCTAAATCACTATCATTCATCGCAAACTGAAAAAAAAGTATTCAAATACATAACAGTTTAATTACAATAATTTACTATGGAATAATTATTTCGATTCCCAATTACTTGTTCAATTTACTTACATTAATAAATTCCGGACTGTTCAATTAAGGGCTGCAGGCAACGCCATCTGTCGCGTCACTGGCAGTTAGCGCAATCGGTGCGTTGTGAATTATATCAGAGGAATTGGAAAAGACCAGTCATTTCCAGTTCATATACTTGTGTTTTTAAGTTATAAATTGTTCTCGCGCCAACGACGACTTGGGCTTGGTCCGGACGGTTACCGGACGTCCGAAAGGCGAGATACACATTGCTCGCCATCCGCAAGCCTACGCCTACGGCTGGTAATTTAGGGTCATCACAATAGTGACCACCAGGCGTTCCTTCCGAACGAATCCGGTGCACAAAGCTCCTGAACTTACCATGTGGAATGTGAGGGCGTAAGGACGTCTTTCTAGCCAAATTCTCTTCAAGTTCATTAGCCTTCAAATCATTATGGCCGCAAGTGGATAATGATGACGTGCCTAAATGAAGTTAAAGTGTTGAGGTTTAAATAATGTAAAAACAATGTAATACTCGTAAAAAGTAGACATACTTACACAATTATTTATTTCAGACTAGGATTATATATTATACCAAATCTCTTTGTCTTAATTGTCAGTAGATCATGTCTTGTGCAAGTGTGGTCAGTCATAGTAAATAAACTATAAAAATAGTACCAGTTTAAGATTTCTATGAGTCTATGTCACCCAAAAAAAATATTATTACTTAAAGGAGAAACTGAATCACAAATCAACGCACAGCCGAAACTACTAAGACTAGAAGCGTATAATTTTGCACAAAGTTTCGTTTTATAAAGTAGGCGAGCAGATTTTCCAAAATTCACGACCTAAGGGGAAATGGAGGACGAAACTTTGTATAGAGAAACCTATTTTCATGCGGGCAAAGCCACTGGTAGAAGCTAGTTTTATTATAAAGATGGAGCAGCAAATAAACTTGCGACTAAGATACTTATGAAGCTAAGGGGGTTCTCCTGAAATACTCCTATCGTATTCAATATCAGTTAAGAGTAGGACTACTCATCAAATCGTTGACCTTAACGAGACAATGACCTCTTTTACCTTATTCTATTGTAAGTACAAGTATTATAATACTATTATGTTTTATTACAAAAACTTTAGACGTACCACTAAGTAAAACTTGTCAGAATATTACGCCCTTACGAATTTTATTCACCGAAGTAGGTAGGTACTTGGAATAAGTTTAAATTACTTTTCATGAATAGAAAAGTATTTTGTAGTACACATTGTGCGTAAATCTAAGGAGTTGAACACCCTATAGTAGTTTATGTTTACTAACAGCTACAATCAGGCTCTTTAAGCCATAAGGTAGGTTACTTTTGGGCAACCATACTTCAATGTTGGCTTCATCATCAATAATTACAACAGTTTAGACAGTTGTCAAACGTGAGCTTATCAATAATACATAACACACACAAAAGCAACCTTAAAATGTCCCCACTGCTGAGACTAGTAAGTAATAGTCAGCTAGTAAAAAACATAAAATATCCCATTACATTTTGAAAGCCTTACTTTCTGGGTATAAATTTCTTCTAATAAGAGAAGTGTAACTAATTAAATCAAATGCAACCAACGATCAGGAACACACAGCGTTTTATAAACCAACCACTGGATACATTATCTCTAAGCAAAAAATATTAAATCCAGCATCTTGCTACGGAGGTGAAATATATTGCTGGCATATTTTTCGTTCGGTGCAAAATCGCACGGAAATTCAGCGCAGACCCGTAGCTACTGTGTCAAAGGGAAAATATTTGATTTCTTTAGCAATAAACACATGCTTCGCAGTTCGTTGACTCCACTACACGCTTCGAGTTAGCTTTCAAAGGTTATTTCAATCGAACACCTTCAAGTCAAGTTTGATTACATTAAGTATATACTTAGGATTGGGTTTGATCGGAATCAGGACTGAATTGCGAACGATTTTATGAATATAGAAGTGTTGATGAAAATATGTTGTACATATAATATAATACAATTTAACGCTTAAGCTTTGCACAGATGTTAGAAATCTTTTAAATTGTTCTGCTTTTCTGTATTATAATATGCGACCTTCCACATGAATTACTAATTAATTAATTGTTTTCCTTAAGGTGTTCTCAAGGGTTTTGTTCACATAACGGTGACACTCGGGGATTTCTTTCGCCTGAATCCTATCCATGCAAGAAGCTCCAGAACTTTGCCATGTTTGGTGAAGACTTGCATCGTGCAGAAGGTGATGACGCCGTGACCCCTCTCTTGCCACTCCTCAAAGAGTGGACTTACCGCCATGATTTCGGCGTGCCCAGACTTGAGTATTTCATATTCATTTCAGCTTCAAACCTCCAACCGTTTTGGATAAAAAGTGTCTTGACTCACGGACAACAAAATAATGTTTGAATTCTGTTTTTGCAGATTTAGGTACAGAACTGCTTTAGGTACCTACTAATATCTCTTTCACATTCCTATCATCTGGGCTCAACGAAAACATGCTCAAGAGACTGCACCAAGTCTAAGTCTTCACCTTTAGGATTGAGTGACTTTTCGCTTTAATTTCGATTGCAATTTTTTTTATACTTCATCTATTTAGTATATTTTATCAATCCGTACATAAAAAATTGTTTTCATCTACGTAATCAATCATAAAAAAAATATTATTTACATTGCTCAACCAGCGTCAACCTTTTCATATTGACCAATACAAAAATTCAAAATTCATTCATATTTGACTGAAATTCATTCTTCAAATAATTGGGACACATTTTTTCATGCAACGCTTGCGCTTTGATTTGTAACTTATCAAACATGCCACCGGAAAATAAATACCGGGACCAAAACAAAATATGCTTTTATTAGGTTTAAGGGTTTGCACAATTTACTCTTGAATACTCTTTTCTATATAAAGTGGTTGATATTACCGTTAACTAGATTTTGTGCGTACAGCTTAGAAATGAAATTTCCTGCTGGAGTCTGAGTTTCCTGATAGCTACAATTGGTGGCTTTAAGTCAAGAGTGAATAGTTTACTTTTTGGCAAGTATGTTCTATAGTTAGCCACATCATCGCTTGACATCAGGTGAGACAGTGGTCAAACGCCAACCTAAGCATAATTAAAATAAACTTCATCTACGTTAAATTAGATTTCTCCGTGCAAAGTGTGAAACCCAAGTCATTCCCTAAATTTCAGTGCTTTAATAGTGGTTGTAACTTAATTTTTAATTAGGGTGTATACTTGTATAACGGTGTACATTCACCACTCACTAACTGTATAACTATAAACTAACAAGGCAAAAAAACATCAACAAATTTTAAAAGCAATAGTAACCTAAGAATCAATCTATTAGTCCTACCATCAGCCGTATCGTTTGCCCGGATCTTATGACGATCAATATTTTATTCAATGGAAATTTTTCCAATCGGAAGTGTTGTTACTTTCGTAAATAAAAAAGGGTTTCAGGCGAATAGCGGATATTAATCGGCACACAATCATTTAATGGGTTCATTTCAAAAAATTAATTTCAATACCGATCTTTCAATTAGGAAATGTTTTTCAGGGATGGGTCCTTTGTTCAGGGGTTGTTGAATTTCGCGATTCCATTGTGTTGATATTTTTTTTAATCTGTGCCGTTATATCTTGACGTTTATAACGCGTTTGCTCTCAGTACGATTTACTTAGACTTTAAAAGAAGGAGGAGGTTCTCAGTTTGGTTGTGTGTTTTTTTCGATAACTTTCCAAACCACTTTAATTACGGAAGGAGGTGTTATAATTTAAAATCAAAAAGGTAAAACCAAAAACACTGACTTCCGAAATAACAATTAACTATTTTGTACGTTTTATGTTTTTTAGTCTTTTGCTTCGTTTTTGAAAAAGTAATTTTAGGGTTCCGTACCTAAAGTGCTAACCCTATTACTAAGCCTTCACTCTCTGCCCGTCCATCCGTCCGTCTGTCTGTCCGTCTATCTACCAGCAGGCTACATGTCATTTTCATCTTTAGATTTTCCTACGGTCAATAAAGCTATAATTAATCAGAACAAAATTTTATTTCCAAGCTAAGAATACTAAGAAATAAAGGCTTTTTTATTTTATAATAATAATAATAATAATAATCCTTTATTATCAGGCAACCAAGGCCCATAGAAACAATACACAAATTATATTACAAAATTATAAACTAATACATATAACATAAACTATTACTCGTAAGTTAAATTTGTTAGTAAAAACGACTTAAAGCTATATTAGTAGCACTTCACTATGCACTATGTTTGTTGTGTTTGTTTATGTATAAAGTCTACAATTTAAACGAATATGAAACTTTGCAGCATCTTCAACTCTATCATATTATTATAAATAATTCCATTAGACTCGACTTTACTTCTTGTTAGTTTGTTATATTCTTGTTAAGAAACGAGAAAAAAATCGCTTGGAAGATGTACTACTGTAGTCTGTTGTAGTAATATTACAAAAAGTACAGATGTGTGTTTTTAGATACCCGTATTTTTTATTTTTGTTTTACTTAATAATATAAAAAAAAAACTAAAACATAAATCCTTACTAATTTGTGTTTTACTATTTTATCAATTTTTATTTATAAGTACTTTAAAACTTAAAAAAACTACAGAACTGATTAAAAAAAAATACTATTAGAATACTATTTTATGACTGACTGACATGCGGGTGAAGTCGCTGGCAGCTTGCAGCTAGCTAGCAATGACTAAACTCAAAGAGACTCTTCATCAATTAAAAAAAGTCTTTCATCAGTAGAATGCTATTTTATCAGTAAGTAAAAAAGACCACTGGCGGTTCCAGAATCATTTACCTGGCTCCATGGTATTCGTTTGTGCGTCGATATTTGTCAGTTTCATGTAGGCAATGTCTCTAGCAGAAACTAGTGTTAAATATTCAGATGGTATTTGACTTGGCGGAACTCAATCACAAGTAACTTCAAGTAGTTCCGTACCGGCCTTACGAACGAAAAGTCATTAGTTCGAACGAAACCAATGTTTGCCTTTACATGGAGTGACTGCCTATCTGACCTTCATCACCCAGTTACTGGGAAACAGAATACTAAGGACCAGAATGCTAGTAAGATTGGTTGTCAGATATTCTTGTTACAGTCTAATAATGCTGACAAAGACTATTTTCTTTACACAAGATACCCAGACCCGTTACTAACTTTAGGTCAGGTTAATATCTTTAGGTCATACAGATATTTATTTCGTGCGGGAATCCAAGTCTCGATATGTAACTCTGTGGCCAATCTCGCAACCACTGCGGTACATAATTATGTGTTATCAAGATAATAATAATTTTAAGGGTTTTACTTATTAAAAGTCCGTCAAGCCCTCCCGCTCCGCCTAGAGTGAGAGAGAGAATTCATTGGATGATTCAACTTAAAAAAAGCTTTTTGTAAATTCAAATTTGTAAATTAACTGCATAAAATATGAAAAGTGAACGCACAATTTTGTATTCAAATATTTTACTTCGACAACCCTACACATTCCGGATATTCAACATACAAAATACTTCTATTGACATAACACAACAGTTTTGTTGATATATGCTTTTAATTTATTCATGATGTTCACCCTCTATTGCCGTTATTCTATTTTATTTAAATATGCATATTTTAAAACGATTGGAAAAAAATATAACATAAAATGACTTTTATAAAGTTAACTTCGATGGGGAAAGCCAATCCATGGGGACTGTTTTAATCAATCGAATTAATGACTTAATATTTAATTCAGCTATAGCAGTTCGGTAAGTACGCGACGCGATATTCGAAGGGCGGTATAAGGGTCAGCTTACACCGAGACGCGACGCGACGCTGCATGCACATTTTTAATAGAATAAGAACGAAAAGATAAACATTTCATTGTGAAAATTTAGAATACGTTGCTTCATGCAGCGCTTCGCCACGTGACGCCGCGTGGTGTCTCGCTGCGCAGCGGAACGTTTTTACATTCGCGACCGTCGTGTTTAACAACGATTTTACAATGCGCCTCGCAACGATGCGATGCGTCTCGCGGCGGCACGCGGCGCACCGCGGCGCAGCGCAAAATCACTGGCCTCTTCCTGCGTCGTCGCGTCACGTCGCGTCGCGTCTCGGTGTGAACTGACCCTAAGTAGGTACTCATTTAATTACTTTCACCATTGCTAATAGCTCTCGCATAAGTCTTGGCTTCGTTTGAACAAACGTTTCTGGATATATCAACCAGGTTTTGCAGTGTTTTATATTTGTGTTATGGTGGCTCTGAGTTAATGGCAACTTGCGACTTTTAGGTCGTGACTTCAAACCTAAGTAGGTGCTCTCATCATCATTTCAGCCGAAAGACGTCCACTGCTGAGTATAGGCTCCCCCAAGCGTCGACATAGCGACCGGGTCCTGTGCGTCTCGCATCCATCGGATTCCCGCAACCCTCGCCAGGTCGTCAGTCCACCTTTCATTGACTAGCTACTGCCAGCGGCTATGCCCGAGTGATAGTTGAAAATTATTCCAAGAAAACATGCTCCCAGGATAAAAGTAACCCAAAAATATGGTGCATTTTAGAACCTATTCTCACCTATCCTATTTTTATTTTGTAAATGTTGTTGTACAATAAATAATAAAGAATATTTGCGTGAAATAGTTACAAACCCCCATACCTTCATACATACAATATTTTTCGTTTGTAATATTAGTCGGATATCATCACCACTGCTCGGCGAAGAAAAACATTTTTAGGAAACCAGCATGTCCTAGTACCAAAAAATTCAAAGGCATGTGACATCTACCAACGTGCACTAGGTCCACGTAGCAAATTACGGCCTAATCGTACTCCTACAGATGAAGCATGCGTCCTAAGCAACAACCAGATTTCAACAACACCTACACTAATGGTATTTCCAAACCCATTACCAAGAAAACCTTATTAACCAAGATTATGTAGGCACAAAATACACAAACATTGGCCAAAATAAACTATCCTATTCCATGACAAAGATCACACAGCCCACAGCAGCCCTTATTTAATGAGACTACCAAAATAGATTTAGCACAAATAAAACCGATGCTTCCTTCAGATCACATCAATCGCTGTCCCAAAATATCTGTTAGTCGTTTACAAAATTTGTAACCCCCCACAGATAAGAGCTGGGTCAGTAATGAAGTCAGTTCAAGCGGAAGAAGGAACGATAAGGTGATTTTGAGCCAGTATACGGGTATATTTCGTCTTTCTATCAAACTAACTATGTTTACGATGGTTTTATAGTTGTTTAATCGTTGAGAGTTATGTGGAAGTTAGTAGTTATTTATTGGGTTAGTAATGTTTGTAGGTGTTTTTGATTTGTGATGTCTTATTTATAAAACAAACTACTAACCAAACTTAGAATCGTATCGTAATTCTGTGCAATTTACCAGGTTATAGTTTGCAGTACATACTATATTATGACCATTACTCGCCCGTATTGGGAGGAGCTCGTGGCTAGATACTAACAGCCGCACGGGTCGATCTTCAAGGTAAAGCAACGCTTGCCAAGGTTGGTCTGTGGATGGATGACCATCTTAACATACCGAGTTTCCTCCATGCCTCGGAAAGCACGTTAAGCCGTAGGTCCCAGCTGTCATTTGTAGATCTTTGGCAGTCGTTACGGATAGTCAGAAGCCAGTAAATCTGACTCCAGTCTTGCCATGAAGTACCGTGTTACCCCAGTTAATGGGTTGTGGAGGTCTGGTAGGCAGCCGCTCCTCGTAAAATACTGGTTGAATACCTAAATCTATATCCGATTTGACTGGAAGACGAATATAGTTGGGAAAAGGCTAGGCAGATGATGATGAGTTTGCAGTACTATATAATTATGACCATTACTCGCCCGTATTGTCCTACTACTGGACACACGTCTTCCTCCATTCCTGCCAAGATTCACCATTTTTCGATTCTCTCTTCTCTCTCTCCTCTTGCCAATCGTCAAAGAACATAATATCCAGGTAGTTCTGCCATGTCCTTCATGGTCTGTTGCGGCTCCGTATTACTGTGTTAAGGCACCAAGCCTCTTCAGCCTTGCAGGTATCATGTCCTGCCCGGTTTTATTTATGCTGGACAGCCTAACGCCCATTTTCAATAACCTACCGCAGTTCATAGATAGATAGCTATCCCCGATAAACAGTAAGATTCTAACTATCAATCCACAAATTCTGGTAGGAAATGCTATCCGTCGGTAGGTAATAGGAAAGCAAGTAAGGGCAAAAGGATAGATTTGTTTTGCTTTAGTAGCTGCAACTTTAGATAGATAACTTATTAAAAACGGGCGTTAGTCACATCAGCAATATTTGTTTTGGACCTCTTTACGAGTATAGTGTTTCCAACGCGATTTTTTAATTTAACTAATAACATACTGCACTGCACAGTACCTACTGTAGGAACATTATACCAGAAGAAAAATCATGATTGACTGAAATATATAGGAAGGCAACGTACACAACATAAAAGTTATTAAACTTGTAACTTATTCTACAAACTTGTACTAATTTCCTTCGACACTCGAATTTATAGTAAACATATATTAGGCACCCTAGAAAAACTTCTTAGAGAACCCCTCTCGAAACTTCTACTTCAACAAACAAGAAAAGTCGGAACAAACAGAAAAATATATTAAAATAATAACTCACTGTCGGCTGTCGCCAGCTAATACTTCGATCCCAGAAAATTCAAGATTTCTATTACCTACCATTTTTACGAAGAATATAAATTTTAACGACCCTTATCTTGTGATATCAACACGTAGAATCGAGTGAAGAAGCATGTTGTTTGCTGAAAATATTTTGGTGTAAAGGGTGTCAAAGATTTGTTTGTTGTTTTGAAGGGAGAAGGATTTTTGTTGTCTATAATATAATTTGCATTGACAATTTCTTTTCAATTTTATATGTCATACGTCCCTCTTCTAAACCAAGCTGTTCTGTCCTACCTCATCTAATGTAGTATGGGTGTACCCTCGCAGTTCTTTGGAGGTCATTACATAAATACCTCACTATATTCGGGGTTAAAACTTAGCAGCCTTCGTTTTATTCGGAATTCAAAATCATATTAATATAATTATTAATTATATTATATAAAGGATAGACTTTCGTAGACAAAGGGAAAGTGGCAGGCGTTGCATCAACAATAGAGCTGCTAGGTACTCGTTTATAAGAAAAGCTTAAGGTGAAAGCGTCAGGCTTGCCCGCGAAATTCAAATTTTCTTACGTTTTTTGCAATTTGCAGGTCAGTGAGTCGAGGAACGATTTTTTCAAGGTCAAAAACGTTCCCAGACTTAAGTGAGCTTGGAGGCTTGTATTGATGATTTTTATGGTTTAAATTATGTAACTAGTTACGTTTTACATTCAAAAAAGTATTTTTAACTTCATACTACCTACCACTGGCTTGCTAATTGCAAAAAACGTAAGAAAATTTGAATTTCGCGGGCAACCCTGACGCTCCCCCTTAACCTATTCATACCCGCGAAACGAGACACAATAGTAAGACAATAACAGCGCGGTCGCATGAGACCAGTCGGGGATTTATGAATTAAACCAAATATTTTGAACATTTAAAACGTGTCTATGGCGATCAAAAGTAGATTCCTATGAAACAAGATTTTCATTTTAAATGATATAAACATGTACTTGACTGCGTTCCCACCTGGATGTACGCATTGATGCAATCGTTGATGGCGATGCGCACTAGTTTCACACTAGTTTCGAGGGTCCCTTATAATTATGTAGATGCCTTCCGTATATGTAGATATAAACAGTATGTTGAAATTCTCCGAAAATAGAAGCCTGAATATTTTACACGACGTTTACATTAAATTTTCTTTTTGTTTTCATTTCTCCCTTGTGTATCTTTTCCCTTGTTCCTCAAAACACTTTGATTTAATCCTAGAATGTGCTCGTTAAAATAATATGAATGAAATTAATTCTCATTTATGCTTTGGACTTAATTATGATGTAATTGATCTTCAGGCTTTTAATATATTAATGGTAAACAAAGACTTATGATCCTACGATCTACTGCCGGCGTCCTTATTTATTTATTTAAGCTTTATTTTCATTATTGGTACCTCCATGAGCGAACTTAATGCACCGAGGCATTTTTATAGTTGTCAACTTTTGGGTTAAAAAAACTAAACTGTAGTAAATGTGCATAAATAAATAAACTTTTATGATCTGTATTGCACAGTACCAGTCGTTGTGGCTCAATCAATTTAAATTTATGTTGTCATTAGTGTTCATAAATAATATTTTATAAAATAAACTTTGAGAGGCGAATTAATAGCCTTAGATATATTAATAGCCTTGATGCTTAACCTATCAATACCCGCGAAACGAGACAAAATAGTAAGACAATAACAGCGCGGTACTATGAGACCGGTTGGGGATTCATGAATTTATAAAGATACTTGAAAATAAAAATGAAAATGAGTCATTGTGGCGACGCTTGAGGGAAGCCTTTGTCCAGCAGTGAACGTCTTTCAGCTGAGATGATGACGATGATGATGAATCTATATTTAAAATTGAACTAGCAATCAAAATATGATTTCAACAGTTTTTCGTTCCTTCGTTCATTACTTGTAAATACATTAAAAAGGATATCTTGTTTCACTAACCCTACCTGTCGATTGGATATATGACAGCTCTCGACGTCACAACATGGCGTTACATCGAACCTATTCTCAATTGAATCGTTTTATATTCCGACAACGACAAAAAGAAAGAAAAAATAAAGAAAAATAAAAAATAAAGAAAGAAAAAGAAGAAGGAAAGAAAAAAAAAGAAGGAGAGGAAGGAGGAGGAAGAAACAAAGAAGGAAAGAGTCGGACGGATTATAATCGAAATCATAACGATTATAATCCTTACAACTATTTAGTACGAAATTAGTTTATTGATTACAACCGCAGAACCGCAAATGTTGATTTAATTTTGCATCACTTTTTCATCATCATCACTCTTTCATCGTATCTGATTACAATATTATTACCTTTTGAGCTGCTCTTAGCTTTAATTTTGTCCGTTAATTAGGAAAAGATAAGAAAAAAAAGAAAAAGAAAAAAGATAAGGAGAAAGATAAAAAAAGAGAAAGATAAGGTTGTATGGTAGATATCGCTGTCAGATCAGACTTCAGAGACATAGATTTAAGTTTCTGTACAATTTACGAGTATAACTTCTTTTGGTGTACAATAAAGATTATTCTATTCTATTCTATAAGACCTAAAATGGAATGAGCTAGCAGAGAAAATGAATTTTCATTCCTGTTTAGTACCAGAAAACGACTCCTACTTTTTACTACAATACAAGTCTATTTCAGTTGTAATTTAAGTTCCTTCACACGCATACTCAAAAACAAAAGCGGAAAACTAGAAGTGTCTCGGTAAACGATAAACTGTGTTGGAGTTTGCAACAAAGTTAATCAAAATAAAATAAGGAGCGCAGGAAAAACAGTTTTCAACTTGCTTCCTTAGTAGAATGTGACGGAAAAATTTAAAGAGATTTTGACGGACTTTGAAGAAATGGTGATAAGATAGGTACTTGAGAATAAAAAATATATTTCTTAAAGTTTTTAGAATTAATTATATTGAGCTTAATCCAAGCTCACTTAGTTGCAGGAACGTTTTTGACCTCGAACAAATCTTTCCTAGACTTAGGTGAGCTTGGAGGCTTGTATTGATGATTTTTATGTTTACAATTATGTAACTAGTTACGTTTTACAGCCGCGTAAGTATTTTTAACTTCATCCAACTTACCACTGACTTGCAAATTGCAAAAAACGTACGAAAATTTGAATTTCGCGGGCTACCTGAAGCATTCACCTTAACATTATCATCACAGCTGGAGTCTTTTCAATGGCACGTCGTTATATCGAGTAAACCTGATAAGCACTATTGGAGTTATGTCTGATACTCGACTACTCTATAGGCTTATCGTTACAGAGAACTAAGGATGTAACAAAATATATAGTAGTCTTCTTCTACTAGGCGTTAGTCCCGGCTTTTGCCAGGGTCCGCCTTCCGGCTTAGCTTGCTCCACTTTGCCCGATCTTCTACATCCTTGACAGTAAGGCCATTGGCTTTCATGTCGGACTTGACGACGTCCAGCCAGCGCTTGCGAGGGCGACCACGCGATCTACCGCCAAGGACAGCCATATTCATGCATCTCCGGCCAACGTACTCCATAGGGCGGCGCATGATGTGGCCATACCATCGCAGACGACACTCTTGCAGCTTTTCCCCCACGTCACGGACACCAAGATTACCTCGGATGAATGAGTTGCGTATGCGATCGGATCACGTTACGCCGCTCATCCACCTCAGCATCTTCATCTCCGTGACGCGAAGCTCCTGGGTGTGTCTGCCTAGTCCTGGCCAACACTCGCCGCCGTACAGGAGGACAGGACGTATGATGCATTTATATATCTGTCCCTTAAGCTTCGGAGGCATTTTGCGGTCGCATACAACGCCAGTTACCTCTCGCCATTTCGACCAAGCCGCGCCTATACGTGCTTGGACATCGTCGTCCACGTTGCCAGACTCGTGCAGCACGGATCCAAGGTACCTGAACTTATCAGAGCTTGTGATCCGGTCCGAACCTATTCGGATGGTATTTGAATCCGTGCTGCCACAGGACATGTACTCAGTCTTCGCCACATTTAGTCTCAGACCGCCGTTTTACAGCGTGTCCTTCCAAATGTTGACCTTCCGCTCAAGTTGGGCTTTGTTCTGGCTAACGAGGGCGATGTCATCGGCATACATCATTAGCCATGGAGGCTGATCTTGGATGTATGCCGTAACTACATCGAGCACAACGTTAAACAAGAACGGGCTGAGAGCCGATCCTTGATGAACGCCAACAGATATTGGAAAGACTTTGGATTCGCCAACAGCGGTCTGGACAGAGGACACGGAATCGCGATACATGTCTCCGATAATGTCAATATAGGCCTCGGGCACACCCTTGAAGCGAAGTGCCCACCAGATGGACTGCCGAGGAACACAGTCGAAGGCCTTCTGCAGGTCTAAAAAGGCCATATGCAGAGCTCTCCTTCTCTCCCTGTAAGCCTCAGTCAGAGTCCGCAAGGCGAACACTGCGTCCATGGTGCTGTTGCCCGCCCGAAATCCATATTGACACTCAGAGACAGTGCACTCGCTACGGAGCCTTTTGTCAATTATGCGCTCGAAGAGCTTCATGGTGTGGCACATGATCTTAATACCGCGGTAGTTACTACAATCCTGTACGCTACCTTTGCCTTTATAAATAGGAATAATAAGGCTTGATCGCCACTGGTTCGGCATTTCCTTGGTGGTCAGGATGCGGTTAAAGAGATCCGTCAGAAGGTCCACACCATATGAGCCCATGGCCTTCCACACTTCGATTGGCACATTGTCAGACCCGACCGATTTCCGGTTCTTCATGTGGCGAAGAGCAATGCGAGTTTCGTCGGGGGAAATAGGGGAAATAAGACCAAGGTTAGGAGGCGGTTCGGGAGGAAGGTTATGGGGATGCTGTTTGTTAGACAGCTCCTCGAAGTATGTGCACCATCTCTCCTTAACAGAGGGGGCATCATAGAGCAGCTTACCCTGGGCGTCCCTTACACAGAGGCATTTGCTAATGTCCCGTGTAGCTTTTTCCCGGGCCCCCGCCAGCTTAAAAATAAGCTTTTGCCCCTCCGCAGTTTCCAGCTTGTCGTACAAGGGCGCCAAACTTTTGCTGCGGGCTCTGGCTACTGCTTTTTTGCAAGCGCGCTTAGCCGCTCCATATGCCTCCCCGTCCTCCGGAGAGTTGGACCCCTGCCACTTCTTAAATAATACCTTCTTCTTCCGGGTCGCCTCCTGCACCCCGTCATCCCACCACCACGTCTCCCGTCCATGGTGCGACCACCACGAGAAGTGCCAAGGACGCGCTTACCCGCGGCGGTGATTGCTGAATGAATCCTACTCCATATCTCTTGAGCGGATTCATGCGGAGAACTGATCTCGAGGTGCTCGACCTCCGCGATGAATTCCGACAGTTTAGGACCATTAAGAGAGCTCGTGGCTAGATAATAAAAGCCGCACAGGTCGATCTTCAAGGTTAAGCAACGCTTGCCTAGGTTGGTCTGTGGATGGGTGACCAGCTTAACATAACGAGTTTCCTCCGTGCCTCGGAAAGCACGTTAAGCCGTTGGTCCCGGCTGTCATTTGGAGATCTTTGGCAGTCGTTACGGATAGTCAGAAGCCAGTAAATCTGACTCCAGTCTTGCCATGAAGTACCGTGTTTCCCCAGATAATGGGTTGTGGAGGTCTGGTAGGCAGCCGCTCCTCGTAAAATACTGGTATTCAGCTAAATCCGGCTTGACTGGAAGCCGACCCCAATATAGTTGGGAAAAGGCTAGGTAGATGATGAGGACCATTAAGCAACCACCACTTGGTGCGGGGATTGCGTTTCTGGGTCACTTTTTTTCCTTTAAACGATCGCCAGGTCCATGACAAGGAGGCGGTGTTGAGCCGTTAAGCTTTCGCCTGGGATAACCTTACAGTTGGTTATCTTGCCAATGTTGCACCGTCGCACCAGCAGGTAATCAATTTGGGTTGAGTATGAGCCACCACGGTACGTAATAAGATGCTGGGGCTTCTTCTGAAAGAACGTATTCGCGATGGCTAGGTCCGACACAGCGCAGGTCCTGAGTATGCTGACTCCCTCTGCATTTAGTTGGCCATAGCCAAAACCACCGTGAACACATCCGTACTCTCCAGCACGCTGACCTACGTGACCGTTGAAATCCCCCCAACCAAAATATCTTCAGAATTCGGAATAGCGCGCAATACGTCCTCGAACTCATCCCAGAAGGCCTCCTTTTCAGACTCACAGCAGCCAGTTTGAGGAGCATAGGCGCTGACTAAGTTCGTTACCGACCCTTTGATCAGCACCTTAACTCGCATCAACCGGTCGCTGTATCGGTCTACTTCAAGAAGTCCATCCTGAAGGTCCTTAGACAGTACTACGGCTACTCCGTTCCTGCCCGATGGTGATCCGGTGTACATTAGCCGGTACCCCTGCCCGATGTCACGGGACTTATTCCCCTTCCAGCGCGTCTCCTGAAGGAAAGCGCACTGGACCCGACGTTTCGCAAGTACGTCCGCGAGTTCTCTGCAACGTCCAGTTAGAGAGCCAATGTTCCAGGTGGCAAAGCGGAGCTTCTTTTTGGGTACTAACTTCTTTAGCCGTGCCCGTACTTGACACGGTAGCCCTAGCCCACTTATCGCAGATTTAAGGCGATGTGCCTGCGCGTCGTTGTTCGGCGACGCCCTAGCCCAAGTACCCACATTATTCTTTGCGTTATCCATGTATATGTGACTGAAGTTGGTTTTACGTGGGGCGACCAGCCGTCTGACCCCCACAACCCTACGAGAGGGAAACCAGGATCGCCAGAGCCTCATCCGTTGAACAGCAGGGTGCACCGCTAGCAGGTGAGGTTGGCTTGGGTCCTTAAGATGTAAACGGACCCCAATCACCCCAACAAAATATATAGTAGTAGTTTTTTTAAATACTTGTATATTTTATTACACAAAAAATACATGTTTACGCATTTTGTCTTTGAGTTACTTATATTTTTAGTAATAAAACAATGACAATTGATGTCTAAATATTAGCATTTTTGGCCTCTATTTTGGTACTACGTAGGTCTGCAAGTACAATCTGGTCAGCACTGCATATTTATGGTCTTAAATGCCTAACCTTGTAGCATAACCATCATAAACTCTGGAATCTAGTCCCTCACTCTTTAAGATGACAAAACTTTGTCAGAAGATAAAACACTACCTTATGATCTTGCTGTTCTTGCATTCTTTCATAACACAGGACGGTGCTTTTGACTTTAATTACGTTATAAAGTAGGATACCAAGCCCAGACTACATTTAATTTTATATTTTCTCCTCAAACCACCCCGTTTTTCCCCATACAGTCAGCATTTGTACACATTCCTACGCTGAAGCACTTGTTAATTCTACGCGGAACCACATCGTTAAAATTTATAATAAAAAATACTTTTCATAACAAACGCTACGTATGCGTTTGGTTGCAATACAGTATAAAATATTGGAAAGAAATGATGTAACGTTAAAATTTAAAAGCGTCGTAAAATATTCGTGTTTTATATCGGGTTTAAAGTTAAATTTCGCGTATTTTAATGATGTGTATCGATCGCTGAAACACACAGTTTATTTTATTGGTTATTGAATTATTTTGAAACATGAAGTTGGTAAGCGTTTTTATTTTAATCTGGTCTTTTTTATTCTTATTAACATTATTATGTCAAATGGTATCATGAAATTATTAAAAATATATGATCTGTATTGTCTTCCTAGTAATCATTATTTCAATCGAAACAGACCCGTCATATCATCATTTTAGTCAAAACCTGGGTCGGCATTAGACATACTTATGTCTTCTTGCTGCAGTTGTCATAATATCGACCAGTCCTGTCGCATCCATCGGATTCCCGCAACCTTTACCAGGTCATAAGTTTACCTTGTGGGCAGCCTTCAAATGCTGTGTGTTATAGTATACGGTACTCCAGAACCTTTCAGCCTCATTGATCATGACATCTGTTCTGCAAGCAATGTGTTCTGCCTACTGCTACTTAAGTTTGGTAACCTTAATTCTCTTGTGAATATCTTCATTCCTGATTCAGTCCCGCAAGGAGACTCCGAATATACATACCTTCTCACCTAAAGGGCAATTAGAGGGGCTAAGCTTGTCTTCCTGATACAGGACGATAAAAACACTGTCTTTAATTGCCATAATACTCCTTACCATATCCTTTCAAAAACTCAACGCCACCAAAATTGGGAATGATGTTTCTGCTTCTCATTAAATTTGCGTTGTTTTCATAACACCGTGAATAATTAGAACAAAACGGAATTTAATCTTCAAATGCATCTTTCTGGTTATAACTTTCCTGAAACATTATTTTTGATTAAGGTAAATGAAAAGAAATTGGTGGGCTGTTTTGTGTCTGCATTTGACTAATACAATGGTTTAGTCAAACATCTTAGATGTTTTATATTCTGCTTGATTTTTGCAGTTTTTAAATGTATATAGAGAAAAAAATAGGCTCTTTAAACTAGTACCTCAACCACACCACATCGCAGCGACAAAAAGTGGTGGCTTGACCACTATCTCACCTGATAGAAAATGACGATGGATTGCGCTTACCTAGAAGTAATCTATTCATTCTTGCCCGAATCCAGGGTTGTAGCTATCAGGAAACACAGGCTCCGGCAGTGAACTCCGGGGGATTTACGCTGTAGCCAGTATTTGCAGACAGATTACATCGCGATGTCGCTGGTCGTTGCACTGTGGTTGCGATGTGGAAGCGGTTTAGTTGATTTCACCCACACGGTTGTGTTTTATGAAAAAATATGGTCAATGTAAATTAAACTATTTATTTTCATAAAAAATAGGGCAGGACCACGTGTATTTGTTGTGGTGTAGTTGTGGCTCGTCTGAATAGATCCTTAATGGTAAACTAACGAGCCCTTAATATCTTATTTATCTTTGACCTTATAAGTAAAGAATACGAGTATTTCCTGATTACACATAATATTTCCATCTTTCTGTTCCAGATCCAAATAATACCAGTGATTTGCGTCTTCCTTTTTCACGAATCCAATTCCGTCCGTTTAGACAAACTATTCCAATTCATCGATGGCTACCAGTCTGAACATAACCTTCGAGGATTCCTTCATGTAGGCAATGACTACGCCATATTCCTTCGTACTCCAAACCCTCATGACAAGTACCTCGTGTACGAGCTATATGAAGTGAAGAATGTGCCTGATGCCGAGAATTACAAGCCTAGAATGTTAGCTATAACTAAAGTGCCTACAGAGTATGTGAAAGAACAATTGACGACTTTTAGAAATGAATTGTACAAAGCCAAGTATGTGGATAAGAATACTGTGCCTGGTACTGAGATTAAGACGTTGAGGGAGTGGCAGATAGGCAGGGCTTTGGAATTTCATGATAATGCTGGTCAGCTAAACGATAAAGTACCTCTGTTGAGGACGATGCTCTGATTTTAACAACTTTAAATACACAATTTTCTGTTTCTGCGTATATTTTTTTTATTCCACCCCAGCAGGCGCAGGCTTGCGGACGGTGAACATTGGATGGCTCGTCGTCTATTAGTTCCATTCAGAGCCAGAAAATATATTTGTATGAACTATGAAATGCGTGAAGATGCTATTTGCCATTTTCTGCTTATTTTTAGCACAACTTTCTTTTGTTTCATAAAAGCCTTCATCATTTTTATCACTATTTCATTTTATTAATATTAATGTTTTTATTTTTTCATTATTGATTATAATAGATAGTTGTTCTGAGTGTGGGTGTCTAGTGAATGTGAATTTACATTTGTGCACGAACCCAAGCTAAGAGAGTATTTTTTGGTGTGAAGAAAAGTTACTGATTTTATCACGACAAGACTCCAACAACGGGAAATGGTGACAATCATTATAATTTTTAGATTATAAATTAGTGCTTGACTGCGATCCACCTTGATAGTAAGCAGTGATACAATCGCTAATGTTAATACTTAAATAAAAATTCAAATATGTAGAGGAAATTTTTGCAACTAATTCGCATTAAAGTTCCACTATCGTGGCAAGCCTAGACTATCTTTGAGAGGCACAACATTAAAAAAAAGTATCTGTAATCTTTTCAATACACATAAAAATATTTCGCAGCCTATTCGTTTCAATGAAAAGGGTATATTTTCCTTATCGGAACAGTTTTGATAAATAATTCTTAATATTCACTACTTGAGCCTCATTGGCGGTCATCCATCATCCGAATGGTTCCCGGCAGCGCGCTGTGCTAAGAGTTTCTCGTCCCGTACTATGGGATGAAGATGGAAATCGAAAAGTGAGTGAGATTTGGTTAATAATATTAATATATTATAGATCTTCAATGAAAGAAGTGGGCCCGAAAAGGATTTTCATGTTCTGATATAATTTCTGTATTTTATTGTTAAGTATAACATAAACTAAAGTTGACTGCGACCACACCTGATGGTAAGCAGTGATGCAATCGTTGATGGTCAGGCGCACTAGTTTATTAAGAGCCTATTTACTTTAACCTTGAAGATATCCAAATTATAATCAGACGGGAAGATTGCAGCAGGGAGATGATTCCAGTTCTCATATGAAGATGATTTGTATGATTACAACTTCGGATTACAATGAAACTTGTAGATTGATTAATTTACTTCCCTTCCATTCCATTCCATTTGAAACCCATAATATAGAAAAACTTATATCTAAACGACATAAATGTACAATTAGTGGTCTTATCGCATTCCGCGTTCCTTTCCAAGCGTCCATAGAGATGCGACTAGCACAATTTCCAAGAAATTGTTAAACAAATTAATTGAATAACTTAGAATTTATATTTAAAAGCTGGACCCAGCAGAGATGATACCCGTTAGGACCATAGGGATTTGCTCAAAAGTAAACTTGTGATCTATGAACACAGAGGGCAACATACAGACTTTCGAATTCAGGAGTCATGTGACATCTCCCAACCCACATTGAGTTCATATGGTGTGTAACGGCTACCTTTCACAGAGTGTATTTGTGTCCCAGTACTGGGAATAACTAACCCAGAGGAGCCCGTGGCTAGATAATAACAGCTGCACAGGTCGATCATCTAGGTTAAGCAACGCTTGCCTAGGTTGGTCTGTGGATGGGTGACCATCTTAACATAACGAGTTTCCTCCGTGCCTCGGAAAGCACGTTAAGCCGTGGGTCCCGGCTGTCATTTGTAGATCTTTGGCAGTCGTTACGGATAGTCAGAAGCCAGTAAATCTGACTCCAATCTTGCCATGAAGTACCGTGTTACCCCAGTTAATGGGTTGTGGAGGTCTGGTAGGCAGCCGCTCCTCGTAAAATACTCATGGTATTCAGCTAAATCCGGCTTGACTGGAAGCCGACCCCAATATAGTTGGGAAAAGGCTAGGCAGATGATGATGATGATGACTGGGAATAACTAACCCAGACGAGTACACCATCTACTTGTATACATACATATAAACTTTCAACTTTATATGTTAGTGTGAAAATAATATGTATAATGAACGTAGTCTGTATACATAAAAAGAGAAGGAGGAAACTGACTGACTGACATACCAATGTACGTCCCAAAATACTGGGACTAGGAGTGTGAAATTTTGTACAAGGCTTCCTTTTATGACGTAGGCAATCACTAAGAAAGCATTGTTTAAAACTTAAAGACCCCCTAAAGGGCTGAAACTGGGGTAAAGTTATTATAGTATAGTTTGTACGTAGAAACCTACTTTCACGCGGGCGAACCCGCTGACAGAAGCTAGTGAACAAATAAATGAATTTCCCTAGTTGTCACCCATATTGTTTTGTGAGAGTTGCAGCGTTAAAAATGTCGTTTGTGGATGCACATTAACTTATTTACCACTTGGCACGTTCGCAGCCCATATTTTAATTTTGCACAATAAAATGCCTGGCAACGAGGTTACGTAGATGGATAATGTATTTTTCAAGCCAAACTGCCGAATTAGCCTTTGTGATTAAGCTGATAATGAAAGAAAGTTTCAAGGAGACACTCTGTTATAACTACGTATAATACTACCACAAACGATTTCCCTGCTGCGGTCTTCCCTTCTGATAATAATTTGGGTGTTTTCAAGGCTAGAGTGACTAGGCTCTTAATAAACTAGTGCGCCTAAACATCAACGATTTCATCACTGTGTAACATTAGGTAGGATCGCAGTAAGCACTAGTTTATATTATTTGAAAAAAATATATTCATCACCAGCTCTTAAGCCTTTTCCCAACTAGCTTGAAGTCGGCTTCCCGTCTAACCAGAAGCAGCTGAATACTCGTGTTCTAAATGGAGCGACGCTATCAGACCTTCACAATGCCATTACTGGGCAACAAGATTCTTTTTGGACTGATGGTCAGATTTTCTGGCGTCTGACTACCGATAAACGGTACCGGTAACAACTGGTAAAGATCTATAAATGACAACACGAACGGTTTTCTTTCAAAGCACGGAGTGTCACTAATATTAGGACATTAGTAATGACAGATAAACTTAAAAATACGCAATTAATCAAAATATTATAGTTTCTAGTTAATTAGGCCAAACTAGCGCGGGGGAAGCCGCTGGCTAAAGTTAGTTTTAGATAAAGACACAAAGGTATTTTAAAAATGGGTTGCAGGCTTATTCGAATGTGTCACCGTGGCCCTGATTCACAAAGGGTAAGGGTAACTATAAGCACCTGGGTGGCTTTTAGATGGTAAAAGTCAGACTGTCTTCAATCCACCCAAAGAGAAGTTACTTTATGACTTCCCATCACAAAAAATAAATAAATAACGGTACCTATTAGAAATCAATCACTGTAACCTTTAGTAGGGTCTCAGCCTTCATTATCGTATAATTTATTGCTTTTACGCCGCGCGGAAAGGGTTCATCAGCCATGAGCCACGACATCCAACTATAGGAAAAGTATCGTGAAGCGTGCATCATTGTATTTTCTTATTCGGGTAATATATTATCCGGAGAATGAACCAGGGGAGAAAGGAATAAAGGAATTAATGGTTAGCGGTTTATTGAAGGAAGATTTCGACTCTCTCCTTTTTGTGGTTTGACGTCATAATAGGAAAGCAATGTGGAATTGATTTGTGTTCAAAGTTTGTATCGCTCGTTCTTCTCAGTGGTCGTCAGTGGTTCACAGAGGAAGGCTTTATACGTTTGAAGTTAACTTCAGCTGCCCCTTTCCGCTCTGGGTGGAGAAAGATGGATTGTCAGACTTTTACTAGAACAATTCCATAGCCCTGGCAGGCCTAGTACTACCAGGTGGGCTTCGACAGACATGATGGCAGTTTGAAAGCCTGGTGAGGGTCCTAGGAATCCGAAAAATGCGAGACGCAAAGTGTTGATCGTCGTGATGACACTTAGGGGAGGCCTATATCCAAGAGTGGACGTCTTTCAGCTGAAAAGATGATAATGATCATGGTGATCAATACAACAGCACACGCTTCTTTCAACATTTTATACAGGTTTCACATTAAACTTCTGAAATCATCATACTACGCCTTCCCAAAAACGTGCCAACCTCTCAATATCAGGAATGTTTTTCTCTCACTTCTTGGAATCACTGAGAAGAAAAGTAAATAAAATTATTCTCTTCCCTTGTTTTGACAAGGTCGCCATTATTTTTGTTCGCATTTGATTATTTCAAGGATAAACTGTGGCCACAGAAAAGGATTTACCTACAGAGGGTTGGGTCCATACAACGGATAGAAATGCACACTCATACTTTGGTACAGTGATCTAAGCCAAATGACAGTTGCAAATATGCTTGCAGTTATTTTTCTAAGTTGTATAATAAACTGCCTCTTCGTACTCTCGGCCGTAAGTGCGACTGCTGAGCGTGGGGTCTTTTGATTGATTTCTCAGGTCGAGCTTATAGAGATTTTGGGTTATTCTATTAGGAATACCTGCCGGAGTGTTTTTCCTGAGAGATACCACCTAGGGGTCTTTAGGCAAAAGTGAATACGTTACCTTATGGCAAGCGAGCTCCAACGTCGTCGACGTCATCACTTACTTACCATCAGGTGAGATAGTGGCCTATACATAATAAAAAAGCTGCTCCGAAGTTTGGTGGTGTGACACTTTCGTGTCTAGGAAAGCACCTAAATCCGTTGGTCGTGTCGGATTGTCGTCCCATCGGACTATGAGAGTAAAATAACAGAGAGTGCACCTGCGTTTGCATACTCTCTTGTGGACTATACTACCTCTTGCGATAGTGCGATAATACCTCCGGCATACTTAGTTAATCTCCATTGAGATTAATTATTATTTCACTGAACACTTGCAGTCTTGCATCTACTTTAAAGAGAGTACTTATACATTTTTTTCTTTATTTTCTCATACTCTTGGTATAAGATTCTTTTTGGATTTAGTAATTGAATTTAATGAAATAATTGAATTGATTTTTTGTTTACATAAACTGGAAATACATAGTGTCACGTTACTTTTATCTTGACTTAGTTACCAGAGGTCGATAAGCTGTGGTAATTGATCATGCAAAAACATAAATTAAAAAATATCTACTAACTGCCAGCGGCTTAGCCCACGTGATAGTAGAAAATTATTTCAGGGGAGCTTTAAGGCAGCGTTAGAAGGCCTCCCACAAGGTGAACCGACGACCTGGCGAGGGTCGTCGGTTCACCTTGTCGGGAATCCGATGAATGCGAGACGCACAGGATCGGTCGCTGTGGCAACGCTTGGGGGAGGCCTATGTCCAACAGTGGATGTCTTTCGGCTAATATGATGATGATGATACTTATAGGACAAAAAGTATCTTATATGCTATTTCAGAATATGGTCGACCTATATGCCAAGGTTCCTTTAATTTTTTTTTCATTAAAGTGTAATAAACATCCATCCATTTATTCATCAGTTTATACAGTTTATAATATTGGTAGGATTATTATTTATTGAAGATATACAGTAGACCTTCTGAATAAATTAATTGCTCTCTAGCTTGTTTAAATTCCTTTCAAGTTGGATGATAATTTTATAGCATTTTCACAAAGTTTAATATCCACGATTAGTTTTAAGAAGCGGATAGATTTGTTCCACGTGGATCTGGAATAATATCATAAACAAGAAAAGAGATTTTGCCAACTTTACTGTTAGTGCCGAAGTCTGAAGGTCATAGTTGCTAAAGTTTATAGGTGTTGAAGCGATTTAAATAAAAGAAAATTTGAATTTCGTTATGACTTATTTGGAGGTGTTGAGGAAGAGAGAGAGGTGTAGGTTAAGATAGTTATTGAGCAAACTGATTTGCTTGAATGCGGTTCTGTCGAAAAAAATATCTATTATAACAGCATGTTAATTATAAACAACTTTTAATATGGCTGTTTTAAAGCAACATTAAGCAACTTACGATTTTTTGTAATTAGGGTCTGCTAGAAGCTTCGCCTGCGGTTTTGGAAATTGGCCGAAGAAAATAAATTTCCGAGACAAAACGTATGCTATGGCGTATTCCAAAGCATGGAATACGCCATAGCGTGCCTTTTGTCATTACCCGTTTACCAAATTTCATCTAAATCTGTTGAGCGTGAAAGAGCAACTGACGTATCTCTATGACATTAATGTGATAAAAAAAAACTAAAAATGGCTTTCAGAGCAATACTTAAATACAATTTTCCCTCAAAAAGTAGGTCCAAAGTGATTTATCTTCAACTTTATCCAGTGTCTAGCACTCATATTTCTATGGATCAGATGAAAAAGCTTATAATCTTATTCGTTACCGTTTCTGGGTCAAAGTTCATCTCAAAGCCTTAGTAGATAAAATTAACCATTACAAAAACGCCTCTGGAATTTTATTGCAATTAACCTTACTTCGATGTCCAGTAAAACCATGTATTGGATTATCTGCTTTAAACATTTTTTAATAAGGTTGAATTTTGTAAATGAAATAAAGGATATATAATGCAGTCAATTTGTAAAGCGAGCTACTTCACTTGATTAAAAATAAAATCGTCTGCTAATTTAATTTGGGCGCATAATAAAATTATGGCTGTGGGTCCTACTTCGATAATAGGAGCCACACCTCGGCAAATTCCCCAATATTGCCAAAAGAACGACCAACCGTTACCTTTTGTTTAATGCTCCGAGATATTATTTCCGGTCATGCTATCGTTTTGAATTATTATTTTATCGCTGTAATAAAATTAATAGGCGCCACTCCTTGCTCCGTAACGATTGATGAGTTTTATATTAAGCAGTTGTTTTCTTAATGATTATTATGAGATTCTGAGAGACCCGATAAATAAGCTTTTTGAGTGGAATTTGAAAGGTATTTAGCGAGATAATAGCTTTATTATTAAGCTACTTTTTACTTGTAAGTAAAAAGTAAATGGAAGTAAATTTATTTTAGTTGACAAGAAAAATTAGTAACTAGAAATAATAAATATTGAAGGAAAAAGTTGTACCCATAAAATGTAGTTATGTAATAGGATATGAAGAGGTTTATATCTGGAAAAATATTTTGTAGAGAGCTTTATCCAGCATAATTTTTTATTTGTATTATTTCGTAAATATTTGCATGCGATTGTCCAAGGATTTTTTTTTCTTTAAGTCCTCGCTAACCTCCGCAAGACATTTTGTGTTGTAAAAAATATAATTATATTGTATTCATATTTGAAAAAAAATAATGATTTACTAACTTATCTTAACGGTGAGAAAAAATAAGCTAATAACTTACTTAATTCATGAACCCCCGACCGGTCTCATAGGACCGCGCTGTTATTGTCTTACTATTGTGTCTCGTTTCGCGGGTATTGATAGGTTAATGCGCGTTCTAATCATTTTGAAGTAGGCTTAAGTAAATTAATTTACAAAATAAGAGACTTGAGGTGTCGTGGGACAACCGGAAACGAAGTGCGACCTCCTATTATTCCCCTCTTCACTTTTCATTGTGATATTCGTAAAATCTTTTACATAAAAGAACTAAAACTTTCTGCAAATCGAAACGTTATTGATATATTTGTACATATGTCATTGCACCATTTTGCGCTAGTAAACTGTTTTTCCTTCTTTCTTTATTTTCTGTATAATATTTTTACGGAACTTAAAGTCCAAATTTAAGCTTTGCTTGCGTGTTATAAAACAAAATATAGGTACTTGGTTAACACCAAGCATACTTTGCAACAACTATCAGACCACGTTCGAAACACTATATTGCGTACCAAAGTAAATATCTTTAACGTAGCTCAGAAGAGTAGAAGCTTCAGTGGAACTTGGCTCGATATGTCTATATCATGGCGATCTAGTGATGGGCCTGAAGAACTTAAGATTGATACCCTAAAAATGCACGACGCGATGGAGTCGCAGCGGACCACTAAAGAGATTATGTCTTCCTTAAGAATTAGAAAGAAACAATCCAGAGCTGAAAAAAAATGGAAGAAAAGGAGGGAGGTCTTTGCATTGTGAAAAGATAGTATAAACTAGCATAAAGCGCCATCTGCCTTACCTCTACTGCAAAAGTCTTCGAATTTTTGGTTTTAGGACATATGTCTGGATCCTTACAATGTTTTCCTTCACCGTTTTAAGAGTAATGCGCCTAGTGAAAACAAACTAGACAGTTAAACTAATGATTTTTACAGGCTCTGATGACAATGAAGCATCTTAAACAAAAGCGTTCCGTTATACTTCTTATCACTTAAGTTTCACCTCAAATCCTCAATAAAAAAGGCAAAAATCTCATTGATTTAATGTCATAGGTGAAGAGGCTTCGGAATCTGTAGATCACACCCACTTACCTGCCACGCCTGCTTCATATTCTCGTCACGTTTTACAACGATTCGCGTATTTCCGATATTAAGTCCCAATGTGATAGCAAATCCTATCGTCGTTTATCAGCCGCACTTCCAGTCTGGGGCGTGTTGCCAAGTATTTTTACAGGGATTCCTAATTACACTTTTATATAGGAGTGGAGCCAAACTTTTGTAGGATTTGTTTTGGTGTTAGAAAAGAGAGAATAGAAAAAAAAGAGTTTAGAATTGATAGTAACGCTGCTTTTATCTATAGTAGTAAGCATAGTTTAGCAGACGTGAGGGATGCGGAAGGTTTTTTTTAATTTAGTTGTATAATCAACCTAACGAAAAAACAACCCGCGGGCGTTGGACAGCCAACTACGTGGCTGTAGAATATAAAAAATTGTAATTAAATTTTTCATCTGAGGTGTTTTGCTCGTTATTTTAGTTTGATCCTGTATAGTGGTTATCTGAACGTATGTGTAATTTTTTCGTAGAGCGTCAAAAAAGGTTTTTGTTAAGTTGGTTTTAAACATACATTAGCCTTCATTAGCCTTCGCTTATAAGGTTGTGACATCATCGAACAAATTCTTCTTCTCCGTGTGAAGCTTAAGGAATGTCAGACTAATGACTAAACCTACAGAGGAACACCTCTCTTGTTACCCTTTGCGAAGGCCATAGTAACACTTTCGAATTATCGCATAGCCCTCACAGACGTTGGTCCCACCGAGGCCTGTCTATGTTGCTGACAGCTTGTTAAAAAGCGTGTAGAACACAACACCCGGGATTAGTCCTTCAAGGACATTGAGATATCCATTGGTAGCCGTAGGCAAACCCGTACCTATACTGGCCGGGAAGCGCCCGGTGACCCTGCTCAAGACTTATAGTATACTTTCAAACTGAAACTATAAGCATCAACATTAGTTACTCACGCTTCATTCTCAAACCTAATTCAACTGTGCACATTTGATGTTAATTCTAGTCTTAACTTTATCTCCGTAGATTAACTTAATGTGTAAGAATGGGTGATTAATTCGGGTTAATTTACTAGACGGCCCGTTTTGGGCACAAACGGGTAGATTATCGAACGTTAGGACAATGATTATGGGCAGAATGGGCAAATGGTGTTGCGGATGGTAATATGTTATATTGTGATCGAATTGAGATAATCAAGTTGAGAAACGCATTATGATCAATGTGTTCAACATTATGTTTGTTTTGTTTCAACCAATGTTAGTAGACGTAGCCCGAATAGTCGAACGTAAGGGGCAGTGGGCAGGACGCATTGATTGCTTATAAGGATGCTTTATGAATGGTTAATGGGACCTAAGGGATCTGGAGTGACGACACAGCTTCGGCAGGCCTCCTGAAAGGTGGACCAAGGACATTGTGTGGGTCGTGAGAATATGTCAGATACGAAATGCACGGGACCAGTCGTTGTGGTGACTCTTAGAGAAGGCCAATTTCCAGCAATGGATGTCTTTCAGCTGAAATAATGATGATATGCGTGGAATACTTAACCTTTAAGTACACGCGTTGTTTAGGACAACATTCCGTCACGCGCGGGGTCCAGAAGTATCCCCAATATAAAATTACATATATATTCAGATTAATTAAATAATTTTTAAAAGCCGTTTTAGATAATAAGAAAAGACATTATAATCTTTATGAAAAGTATTTATTTATCATAAAACAATCAGTTTTTAAACAGTAAGGAACATTTTTATCAAATTAACATTCTCGTACATAGAATTTTTAAGGCACATGTTTAAAGTACTATTACTTAACAAAAGAGTCCACATCTGATTAACTTACAATTTTTTTCTAATAAAATAAGAATCAAAAACAAGTAATTATAAGAAAAATTAACAATGAACATTATAGTAAAAAAAATCACAATTGTTGAAATGGACTACCCTAAAGTAACGTTAAAATTATTCTTTGGGTAAGCATGTTACCTAATTGTCTACTGAATGAGGCATGCAAATAGTTTTTTTTGTAAGACTTATAGACAATAGTACTTTTTTCATCCGAGGATCTGAGACAATACTAGCATTTTCACTTAATTTTTGAGGCACAGGGTCCAATTTCATCTGAATTGGGCAAAAGCTGCTCTCTGTCGATCAACTTGCATATTATTGGCCTGTGGTCAAGTTATAATTTATACATTTAATTTTCGGTTATTCGGCGACTCCATTTTTTCATTTATCTACACCAATTCTCGAAAATAAACAAATAAAAACATAACTTAAGTGAAAAAAGTAACTACGTTAAATCACGGGTGGGGTCTGCAGGTATCCCCACGTAATCAAAAATGTAACTTACCTTAGCAGAAGAGCGACGAACGTCTACTAGCCGAAAGGTCTCGTGTCGCACTGAGATTAGCCGAAAAAGCGCGATCGTAACTTGTCAATTAAAAAAAATACCGTTTAAAAAGAGCGCGTGGGGTCTGCTTAGACCCCGCCCGTGACGTTAAAGGTTAAAGGTGCGCGTGGAACACTAGGAGCTATCGATGACTAACAAGCAGACGGCGAGCTATCTATCGCTCTTGGGCGGAGATCGCTCTACGATTTTCGACGCCCGGGGCGTCTCCTGTCGTGGAGGCTGGGGCAAAAAGACGTACGTCCCCTCACTCTTGCGGCCACTTACTTAGCAAGCACTGCTATATTGCTTCGCAGAAGAATGCGACCTGGCATATTTTCACAACCTGAAAAAAATAAAAATATCACAACTCTTGCACATTTCATAACCAATTTTATCCTGCAACCAAAACTAAAAAGCTTTTTATTTAAATCAGGTTAAAAAGTAAGCAAAAATCTAAACTCGGACTTCAGTTTTTTATTTCTTAAACCAGGAAAAACACAGCAATGTACGGAAAATAGTCGGTAATAATATAGACGAACATTTGGATTCATGAATGCGGAGATCGCATCTGCGTATAATAAAATAAACTGTAGCCTGAACACACGTATACAGATGAATAAAGAATTAGGGTGTCTGTTTTTTACAATCTACGCTATAACGGTTTTTTTTTCGGTTCGATTTTGGTTGCTTCTGTAGGTATCATTCGATGTATAAAAATCTCGTATCAGAGCGTTTGTTATCAAATTCCTCTGAAACGGCTTGACCGATGTATACGAAATTTTTGTGTATATTGGTCTCCAGTTAATACCCCAGTTAATAGATTGTGGAGGTCTGGTAGGCAGCCGCTTCTCGTGAAATACTGGTATTTAGCTAAATGCGGCTTGACTGGAAGCCGATCCCAATAGAGTTGGGAAAAGGCTAGGCAGATGTTAATGATTGGTGGTAGGTCTGAAAATAGATTGTAGTTGTATACTATTTTTTACCCTCCTACCCCACCGCCCATGCCAAGTCAGCTAATATAAAATATACCTGTAGATATATTACTATGCTATTCTTTTTAAAAACCCAAGGTTACCGTCACAGCCCAAAGAATCACCACACTTAAGTGGCAGTGGGGAGTAGACATTGCTCTCAGAATAGAAGTTTGATGGGGTGAAAGGTTCTGGAGTCTTCCACGAGCTTGACCGATGACCTGGTGAGGGTCTCGGGAATCCGGTGGATACAAGAAGCGATCGATAATAGTGACAACGAGCAGTGGACGTTTTTCGGTTGAAATTATGAAGCCGCGGTGAAGCAACACTTACCGAAGTCGATCCGTAGATTAGTGAAGTACATCATGATTGACGAAGTTTTTTTTTCTGATGACCGTTTGATTATATCATTGAGGTTATTCATTTTTTTTTCATTTAACCAAATTACTAGTTGGTCAAAGAACGAATACAATAAATAGTAATAAAAATATAAGTACAGTTAAATAAGGATATAAGTAACCACGGTCGTCAGATAAAGTTGAAGTATTCATGGAAATTAATTTTAATTTTATTAATGAGTTGATTATTTACTATGAATGAATCTTTAATTTAAATCCATTCATCAGTTTCCATGAAATATCAGCGGCTGCTAACTTTTTCAGTTTACTTATATAAAATATATTATTATACAATACAATTGTTAGCAAATATGATATAAAATGTGATATTTAGTAGCAGGTTCCTGGTATTCAATTTCATAACTTAAAAAACAGACCTGTTCTTCGTAATGTATTTTTAATTAAATACCTATTGGTACGTCCATTGAGAGAATAGTCTTTTTTCACAATGACTATAATAGTGTACGGTATCCGTTTTCATCAAAGTAAAATATTTCCAATAGTGATGTAACGAATATTTGCATTCATATTCGCATTTGTGTATATTCGTACATTTTTTGACATTCGTATTCGAATTAATTATTAATTTCCATACACAGTATAGCTACCTATACTGTTCATTGGGGAAGAATTTTTGAATTGAAGTATGGTTTATTACTTATAGGCTGAAGGAATAAGTGACAGCGTTTTTTGTATAACTGACTATTATGATTGGTTAAAACTCCACGTAGATCGTGCTAAGTACCGCTTTCAACGAAGATGTCACGACGATTCACGTCGTGACATATTAGCTAGCTAGCTAGCTTTAAAAATCAGCATTGATTTTAGCAGATGCTGATATTCGCAACAACCCCGCTGTATAAAAAATTATATACTTTGGTTACTAATCTCCTTGCTTGATACACTTTTTTCGAATATATTCAACCTAACTACGTACATACAGAAAGAAATAGATTTAACGTTTGAATCCCCAACCGGTCCTATGAGACCGCGCTGTTATTGTTTTACTATTGTGTCTCGTTTCGCGGGTATCTGAGTAATTAAGCATCGAAGTACTCCTCCACATCGCTGACATTTGGGTACGCCGAAAACGTGCCCGGAGATTTCTATCTCATATCACAAATCTTGAAATGTTTATTCATATTGTTCATACTAATGACAAATACTAATATAGAAAAACAATTACATGGATCCAGCGAATCCTATTTTTAGGACAGAAAAAGAGAAATTTAATGAGTTTTCCTAAACCTTTTGAGCTCCACAGTTGTAAGCCAAAAGATCCCGTCCCAACCACACAAGGAATTACTCCTGTATCGTGGGCGTGTTCAAAAACATGTAAACTCAAGACAAACAGACGCAGACCAACTTTCTGTACATTAAACAAATATTATGTTCCGTGCGGTATACGAACCCTCAACACGCAACGTATCAGCCAATGTCTCAAACACTCGTGCAAACACTGCATCAACCGTGCCTAAAAAAAGTCCAGAAGTATTTCTACGGCCGAATGAACTGTGAAACAAAATTCCAATGAGCTGAGGCCATGAAACAAGAAGAAGTAGTGACAAACCACGTAGGAGATGTTTCATCAGATAGATTTCAAAAGAACTGGAACTGATAGTCGAAGGAGGCTTCTAACAGGGATAAAAAATGGTGGTGATGATTTAAAAGAGTAGTATAAAGCTAGTACCTTAGACGTTCTTCTCCGTAGAGATCTACAGCATGTGCAATTAGCTTCACCTTTTGACAGGCCGACTTTTTGAAAATTCAAAATTACCTGGTTTTCCTGATTCATTTTTGATTTGATTTAGAAGTCTACTCCTAAATGACCTCATATAGGTAAAATAACAGATGAAATGCTTTTCCAAATGAAAATTTAAAATTAATCAGTAAAACTAATAGGTAGCCACACAATATAATTAACAATCAGCGTAGCATTTTGTTTGCCAACGAATTGTAACGTCATTTCCGTATTTATTGTGTTAACACTTCCGGTAATTAATTTGGAATCGTTAATTAGCAGGTACAAGTTTAATTTTGTTAAGCGCATGACAATTCAATAACTTAGTAATGTAACCCGAAATGTAAATACATGACCCCGACTACGATTATCAGTTATCGTAGGCGTGAGCTTTCGGACGACGAGTAATAGATAGCTCGACGTCCGTCTGTCTGGTAAAGGTTCGGACCTAGCCCGACTCGTCGAAGGCACATAGTGCACCTCAAAGAGATGTCAGCAAAACGGTAGGGGTTCAGCAGGGCCGAAGCCTACTGGAGAAACGGGTCGACTACTAAAAGGATTACTTCTGATAGTCCTGAGAAGCAAATCGCAATTGTGATTTTAGTCAGATTTTTATTTCTTAATTTATTCATAAAAAAGTCACAGTAAAACTACAGAATAATCCTACAGCCCATTTCACAATTCCTCATACCTCCTACATGTGCACTTTCAATAAGAGTGCCCATGTAGGAGGTATGTGCCATTTGTGCCAACGTAGGAGGTGTGTCACAACCTAGTGCACGGTTCCAATTTCCAAAAAATCGTTTCTTATGCAGAAGAACCGGTAAGAAACTCCACGTTTTACAACTTAAATTACATGTCAAACCTTGATTCAATTCCCACTTACTTCAATGAACAGCAAATGCTAAGATAAGCCCGTAGTATTTGGCAACTGAAAGATGAGATAGCGATCCAGAATACTACGACAATTGAATTAATGGAATGACAATAGCATTAGGCATTTCAGTCATTTATCATTCTTGTTAGACTGTAATTTAGAATAATTACTGTCTAACTTAATGCTTCTTAATTAACTGAATACTTAAAGTAAGAAATGGAACACTGATTTGGAGATTGAAAAGTCCTTTTCCTTGACTTTGAATCAATCAAAGTCGGATAGTACGTGTAGGTTACACGTGTAGGAAAAAATTGAGGTTATTATTACTTGTAGGTAATTATTTTAAGGCACGTGCCACTATTACCTTACTATTGATTTTCCAAGGAAAGCTATCTGCTTGGCCCTACAGTGGTTTAATACAAATTGATATAAAGTTATTTTCTCTTTGTTTTTATTTTTTATAAAAAAAAGAAAATAACGTTGCCACACTAAGAACTACTCCTATATCGTGGGTGCGCTCACAAACATGATTGTAAACTCACATACACAAGACACCCGGACCAAGAACCTATCTGTAGGTTATACAAATATATTTTTCATAAGAAGACCGAACCCGCGATATGCAGCGCTGCAGCCAATCGCTCAACCATGCACAAACCGTGTCTTCAAAAAATTATGTCAAAATACAAAATACTTATTTAAAATCAAAATTATCCAAGACTTCAACTCAAAAATTTGCATCAGCGCTGTCCTAAGCATATTTGTCTCCATTCCAACAGAATAATAGCTAGCTAATTCAATTAGCGCAAAACTCGGCGGTCAGGATATTAACCATAAGACAAATTACCCATTTTCACGCTTGGCGCCCGTAAATTCTTGTAGGTGGCCATAAATTAGCATCGTCCCTTTAAGGACTGCTCCTGTTTCCTTCAGCCATTGAAACTTGTTGTTTTTTATTTGCTCCTATCACGAGTTTTGTAGGATCGGCTAATATGGAAAATGGAAATGGATTGTGGTTTCTTTGATGCATAAAATTGTAGAGAAGAATGAAATTATGAAACGGGATTTGACGTGAAGTTTATGTGACAGGAAATAGTGTTGTCTGATGTTTTTGTAATTATGTTATGAGTGTGAAAGACTAATTATACTTATTAGTCTTTCTTAAACTCTCATAAAATAATCTTTTCTGTTATAAAAAATATGGACGGATTGTTACTGTTAGTAGACTTTAGAACATTAGATTTTCATAACAAATTTATTACCCTTGAGACCGTATTATGAAGGTAGTTTAACAAAACTAATAATTAATTAAGTCCTTTTTAGGGTTCCGTAGCCAAATGGCAAAAACGGAACCCTTTAATAGTTTCGCCATGTCTGTCCGTCCGTCCGCCCTTCCTTGCTTAATCTCTGTGACCGTTAGCACTAGAAAGCTGAAATTTGGTGCCAATAATTTTTTTTCTATCTCTTATGTAACAAATGTTTATGCTGTAAGTTTAGTTTTTTTTAATTCAGTAATAATTAGTAGATATATTATCTTAAAATACTCAAAAGTTTTTGAAATTGTTATCTCTTACAGGAATGAATGATGTATAATCTTGTGTCGACTTAATTATTAACAGAAGGTTTCACTTTCAGATTTTCAAAACTAAACTATCTTTATCCCACAACTTTGCTTTCATGCCATTTCCCATCTCGCATTTTTTTCGAAATCAAGGACCTGGCCGAGAGAGAGTGATGAAATGCACAAGCACTCTAATGCTCGAGTCAAAGTTAGAGTACTGCGTAGTTTTAGTTAGTAATAGTCTAACAGAGCTCTGCGCTATAGAAGATCATAAAGAATAATAAAGACAACTCCTTAGATTTTGTCATCCAAACAATTTAACTTCTTAGTAATTAGATAAATAATAAATACAAATAATAAAATAATTATACTACACCATCATTGCAAATCCCAACATATTCGATTATAGGTCAAACTTCAAACCAGATCATACAGGCAAAGTTGCAGACCGCAGTTTTGCAGTACAAGACAATATGCTTCAAGATACTTTCGTTTCGGAAACCTTTTCATCCATATCTTCATATATTACTCCTGTATTCATGTTTCTGATATCTAATATTGAACTACGAGTAGTATTGAATATCATCAATATCCAACCTTCAATATCAGACGATTTGATCATTTTAGGTCACATGTGTTGTGCGATTGTATGTATTTGGATATAAATGTATAGGGAATATGATTTTGATACTTTTTATATGCGGTAGATGAAAGTCTTGAGTAATATTGTGGTTTTCGGAACTTATCATTATGTTATATTGTATACGAGTATGTTATTAGTATTTATTGATGGGGATTATATTTTCTGTCATCAAACTTTATATTTGTCATCAAGTTGTATTACCTAATTAATAGATCTATCGCCACGAAATAGTTTTCGTTCTCAGATAAACCAAAAGTGTATCCAGGTATGAATTATCAAAAAATAAGAGATGAATCACCAATAAAATAAAACTTCGTTCTTATAATAATAGTTTTATTACAAAATTAATAGCTTTGTGCTCAGAATGGTAGATCTGTCGCTAAAATTGTACATCGGTCGCCAAAATGGTAGATCTGTCACCAAATAAATCGATTAATTATCAATCCGTGACTGCAACTCCTTTTTATTTGTTATTTTGTCACCAATAAAGTAGTTACATTTTATTTCGTTCGGTTATTAAATTAATAGTATTCCTTACCAATTTAATACATTAATTTATAATTTTGTTGAAAATATGTTCAAAGAGGCGGAGACAAATTGGCGCGCTTTCCATCCTCAACGATGTGTCGTAGGTACTCGTAACTACCTACGATGATCATACGATGCCACGAGATGTCAGCAAACTGTAGGGGCCCGGTAGGACCGAATCCTCGGGGGAACACGGAAAATCCAAAAGGTTGTCACCGTGTCCCCCAGATCGAAGGCAACGAAGGAACAGGGTAGGGGTTTAGTCAGTAAGAGTCTGACACGCCTTCCCGCTCCGCCCTAGAGTGGGAGAAGTCATTCTGATGATTCCCCTAACGAAAATAAAAAAAAACCATAACGACCGGCGCCCGGTCTAGTAGTAACACAATACATGGTTTATTGGTGATCTCTTTCAATTAGTTTGCTTAAATGCTTATTAGGACAAACCTATTATAATAAGTACAAAAACAATTATTTGGTACTAGATCCTATATCTCCATGATTTTACATTGGAGAATTGATTTTACATTGTTTGGTGACTACATTTTGGCGATAAATCTACTATTTTGAGGACAAAGCTATTATTTAGGAAACACAAAACGAATTAAATTATACCCTTTATTGATTACATACCTATGAAATTTGCATATTTTTAAACGGATTACATTGAACTCCGGTTTTATATTGAGTTATAACTTAAATCGAATAAGAAAAGTGTTTTGAAAGAATCAATCAATTAATTAATTATTAATCTGCCCATCGTTTTTCAAACTATTGCGGGGTCGTCTTCAGTCTAACCGAATTTAGCTGAATATCAAAACGTTATATAGAGTGACTACAAATCTAATCACCACAGTTGGATACCACGAAACTGCAAGACTGTCAGATATTCTTACTTCTGACTACCCGTAACGATGGTCATAGTTTCAATGGATGATCACCCATCTACGAATCGATCTCAACAAACTTGCTCATCCAAAAAATACTCTTACAGCTGCTATTACACAGCCAAAAGTAAGAACTAAATAGAAAAATCCACACCCAAGTTAAAAATTAAACTTTCACAAAACCTCAACACCTGACGTTTAAATTGGCCTCATAATTTTTAGCACTATAGCAAAATATCCCGGACTTTCTCGTCACGAAACCACGCATTTATTAAAGGGAAAAGTCCACTAATGGAAGCGTCTCGTTTGGAGATTATGTCCCCCAAGCGAAAAACGTCACTGAAACATGTCGTTGTGAGACTAGAGTCGTCTCTCACACCGTCGTGTAACAAACTATTGTTTTGTGCTATTTTGTTGAATGTGAATTATATTTAACTGATGTTTTTTTAATTATTATAATAATATTATATTGTTTACGGATTACCCAATGTACTATAGGTATGGCGGTTTGTATCGTACGAACCTACATTATAATTATAATCATAAACATAATCAGCTTTATAATGTTCCCACAACTTGGACTCAGATTTACTCAGACAGAGCGGACTGTAATCTACCACGCTAATTGGTGGAAGTCACAAGTCTTGCATTTTTGGTTCAATGTAAAATAGAATTATATATATTATGACCAGCGGTCTTAGCAGACGTTATTCTGCCCAAAACCTGACTTTCATCTTGAGACAGTAGTTTAATATAAGGCAGTGAGTTGTTCCTGTTCTGTAATAACGTTTTAATGAAATATTACATTTCGCTCGTATGCTGTTCAACATGAGGTTCGAATTTGAGTTTGAGTCATTGTGGTAAAAGCATAAGTCAGCTAGACGCAGCGTGGGTTGTGAAGGTCTGATAGGCAGTCGCTCCATGTAAATCAAGTATTCAGCTGCATCCGGTTAGTCAGGGAGCCGTAACCAAGCTAGTTGGGAAAAGTGTATGGAAATGATGTTTTACAACAGTGGGCATGTTTTTTATAAATAAACTAAATACCGGACATACAAAGGACATTATTTAACATAACATCAGCCTTATAAATGTTCCCTCTGCCATGACTCAAGCATCCTCTCTAAGACAGGGTATGAGCAGTGATTTACCACGCGGGCCCAGTACGGATTCGAATATGGATGTAACATGTCTTCGATTTATTGGTTCTGGGACATGCCGGTTTCCTTACGATGTTTTCCTTTTTGAGAGCAGTGATGATGAAATGAATTACGCAAAGTAATGTGCCTGGCTGGGTTTGATAAATTCGTAAGTCGGGGGTAACCACAGGGCCACCACTGCTCTCTTCATCATCACTGCTCTCAGAGGACATTACTTAATCGATGTTACCAAAAGGAAAAGGATGTTTTGTCTTAATTCCGCAATACTGATCGGTGTAATACGCGCCCCATTTAACATTAGTAAGTACATAATGAAAGTTTATACCACCAACACTGTTTATTGTGACGGCAATGGATTACTGAAATGACTTTTTAACTAAGAGTGAATTATGATGATGAAATATTTTAATTCCTGCTTCTGTGTACATTGTACACTAAAGTAATATTTTCTGTATTGTAAAATGTTGAAAATGTTTTAATAATAAATGTATGTACAAGTATGTCAACATTGGTAGTGTTAACAACGAAATCTGATGCATATTATTCATACGAGTACATATATTTACCTATGTACCTGAAAAAACGGACTGCATAGCCGAAACTACTGTGACTAGGAATATGATATTTTGCACTACAAGTCTTCCTTGTATGACGTAGGCAAGCACTAAAAAAGGGCATTTTAAAAATTCAACGTATAAAAGGAAAAGGAAATGACAAAATGTAAATATTTGTGTCAAACATTAATTTAATACATAATAATAAACAGGCACTTGCATAATTATTTATCAAGATGGAAGGAAATCAGATAAACATTCAAATTCCGATTCCTGTTCGTTATCATCGGAATCATCTTGCACATTAAGCGAGCTTGAAATCCAGGTCAAAGTATTTCAAGTATTCTTGTTCAAGTTTTTCGACATCATCAGTAATTTTTTGCCACGTTTCACAGCTCACTTTTTCAATTCATGCAATCTTTTATTGATTAGTCTTTCCATGTTTGCGAATGCGTTTTGCATGCGTTTTGCATGCGTTTTGCATTCCCCACATACTTTATATTTCATCCTGCTGTTCATAAACATACGTCTATGAGTGATATTTTACTATTAAAATTCCCCCCCCGCCCGACCGCCACAGCGAGCAGACGTGTATTTGTGTGCTCCCGAAGTTTTTATTTCCAAAATAAGTCAAAAGTTAATTTCCGACCGTAAAACACTAAGGGCCTGTTTCACAATGTCCGAGTAGGCACTACTCACTGAATAAATTCAAAAATGTGACAGAATTTGTATGAAATTATCTGCCAAGTAAGATACTCGAAACTTAATCATAGGTGGTGAAATAGGCCCTTAAATTTACATGGATAATAGTATTAACATTGAAACAGTGTAAAGTCAAATCTCTACGGAAAGTTTTAGTGACTTAAATGAACAAAATAATTTAGAACAAAAGTGTTGTTGTGCCGAATGACTAGTGAGTGACTTGCAAAAGTGAAAGGAACTGTGACGCGCTCATTTGATCAAGGTCACGCACGCTAATCGCCACAGCAAAGAAGAACCAACTGCTTGCCTATTTCGCTACTTCAGACATTAGTGCGTGTGGTCGAGTGGCTGCAGCAGCGGCCGTAACACTTGGCTCGAGTTCGAATCTCGCGAACCGCGACGAGTACTTTTGGCTTTTTGGCTATATTTTTGATAGTTTTTTACCGCTATTATTTTTATTTTTTGGAACTTTTTATTGCTTTTTGGTGATTTTAGTGAATTACCTCAGTCTAGTCCTTGCTCCAAGGATTGCTGTGTGCTTACCTACGTGAAACGGACATTTCGGTCTAATTAAATCTCCGCGAGCTTAAAGCAAGATGCCCCGTATGCATCACTCGCCTCCAACGATCACTCCAAAGGCAACTATGGCCGACTCGAATAACAGCAATGATTCGGGTGACGACAATGTTAACTCTGCGACTCGAGCAATTAAACGTCGTGCGCACTTCTCTCCGAGTCAGGATTTCAAAAACGAAATTCAGCAGATGCTGAGAACATGGAAAGAGGAGCAGCAAACCAACCTTAAGATATTTTGCGATACCCAAACTTCTTCTCTGAATAAATTAGTGTCAGAAATAGCCGAGATTAAACGTCAGAATCTGCAGATTCAGAAATGTAATGTAGAGTTTGAAAAATCTCTAAATTTCATATGCCAACAATATGAAGATATGAAAAAGCAAATCGATACGCTGCAGAAGGAAAAACAAACTTACAAAGAAGCGATACAAAACCTGGAATCAAAGATCCTTGATGTCCAGCGGTTTTCACGGCCTTCTACCATCGAGCTCCGTAATTTACCTGCCAAAGAACATGAAACCGCGTCGGAACTCCACACAATTATCACTAAGGTCGGCTCGGCGATTGGCGTCACACTTGATAATTCACATCTCCGTGACATATACCGCCTCCCGGGAAAACCTGACACCGTCAGACCAATTGTGGCAGAGTTTTCAAATGTGGCAATTAAAAATGAAGTTCTGGCCGCAGCAAGAAACTACAATCGAATGAATCCAGGCGATGGCCGCCTCGGTACACAAACTATTGGCCTGACCGGCGATCGTCGACCGATTTACGTATCAGAGCACCTCCCTGCCAGCTCCAAAAGGCTCTTCTTTGCTGCTAAAGAGTTTGCGAAGACTAGGAGCTACGCTTTTTGTTGGGCTACAAACGGAAATATATTCCTAAGAAAAATCGCTGGAGCCAAGCAAATACTTATTAAGTCGGAGCAAACCCTGCATGAACTCCAAGAAAAAGGAGCGCAATGACTATATTTCCTATTCGTGTACCTTTTTTTCTTGTATTACTTGTTATTGTTGCATCCTTTGTTAACTGAAACCAAATCACCTTTATCATCTAAACCTGTATTGTATGTTGTTATGTTTGTTTACTGCGTGACATATCTCTGTTTCTGGCCAATGGCTACTATTTTTATGCATTATTGTTATTTGTTCTGTGTTGGTTGCACCGCTACACAATATAGAGATACTTTTCATGATCACTCAAATACACATATATTGAAGTCACACTCTAATATACACACAAGAGGAAAGACCCTAGTCATATCTATAACTAACAGACAACGCTTGTTACTAGTTTTCGGTCGTTTTTTACTAATCCATTCAATACCACGTTAGATATATTGTCAGACATTGACAACCTGGCTTTGGCAAAGTCATCTACCCTCGACATAGACAGTTGCAATAACATCATTGGAAACCAAGACCGTTCGCTTAAAATAATACATCAAAATATAAGAAGTATAACACGCAACACCCCAAGCTTAATGACAATGTTAACAAGATCGCAAACAGAATAGGATATTATAGCCCTAACAGAGTGTTGGCTGCCCTGCACACACTACATTCCAGCACTAGACGGTTATACCCACTTTCAAACAATGAACAACAAATCCCAAAATGAAGGAGTTGTGGTGTACTACAAAAATACCTTTAGTATTTCTATAGTCGAACCTTCTATAACAGATTGTAATTGCCTTTCCATTACAGTTAATAAAGACACGGTCGTTTTAGTAATGTATCGTCCTCCCGGTTACAGAAACATAAATAATTTCGTTCTATCTCTCGATCTTTATTTACAAACTTTATCTAATTTTGCTAATATTATTCTGATTGGTGATCTTAATATTGATATCTCTGATAATAATTCTGACTCAAATAGCCTATGTTACTTGAACCTTCTGGCATCACACGGGATGTTGCCGGCATATACTATACCGACTCACGGCAAGACGTGCCTTGACCACGTGTTTTTAAAAACTCGTCGTCTAGCATCCTGCTACGTGGTCGAAACTGCCATCACAGATCACGAAGCAGTTATTCTAATTATGGAACTATCTAAGGCAATTACTAATTCTAGAAAAACGATCAAACGCATAAATTATGATAAAATAGACGTTGATATCTCTAATTTAATTTTTTCTGATATCTTTTCTGCAACTGAAGTTAACGTGGCAGTCTCGCTCTTTACCAGCAAACTAAAAAAAATAATTTTAGATAACACTCAAACAGTCAAAACATCCAACCGTAAAAGGCTAAACAAACCGTGGATCACTATAGGATTATTGAGATGCATGAGAAATAGAGATAACTTACACCGGAAAGCCAAAGGTAACCCTGAAAATCAAGTCATTGCAGAGACGTATAAAAGATACAGAAACTTCTGTATCTTTTATACGTCTCTGCAATAATAAAAAGTAATGGAACGCTATCCAGAATGTTACGCGAACATCTAAATCAAAGAACGAGTCTATGAAACTTATAGATTACCGAAATCCAGTTTCTTCTACAAATGACATTAACAGATTTTTTGCGAGCATTGGAAAGAATCTTGCTGAAAAGTGCAACCCCATCGTTAAAAATTACTCTTCTCCTCTCCCTCCGTTGAAATACCATACGCAGTCATTAGTTTTGCTTCCCAGTGATCCTGAGGAAATTGAAAGTATTATCCTAAACCTAAAGAATGATTGTGCAGTGGGTCGGGATGGCATCTCAACCGCCTTTATAAAAAGGTATAGGCACATTTTAACTCCTCCAATCACGTTCATCTGCAACCTAGCCCTAAGTTCTGGTGAGTCCCCAAACGATTGGAAACTGGCGGAGGTACATCCTATTTATAAGAGTGGTGACGGGGCATGTGTCGGTAACTATAGACCAATTTCCATTTTACCAACCCTATCAAAGATTCTTGAACGACTCATGAACAAGCGTTTAGTCAATTATCTCGAAAAACACAATCTCCTCTCTTCCCAGCAATTCGGTTTTCGGTCAAGGCGATCAACGAGCGACGCCATACACCAATTGACAGACTTCGTTTCAAGCAACCTTGATAAGAACAACAAGGTTATAGTAATATTTATGGATTTGGCTAAAGCTTTTGACACGGTCTCCGTCCCACTACTGATAAAAAAATTGGAAAGGCTCGGGGTAAGGGACGCACAGCTTAATCTGTTCTCTGACTATCTTAGAAGTCGGTTTCAGAGGGTCAGGGTGGGAGAGTGGACAAGTGACGATCTGCCAATTGTTCATGGCGTTCCTCAAGGAAGCATCCTTGGCCCTACATTATTCCTAACCTATATAAATGACCTGTGTGACCTGATCATGGAGAGTGGGAGAATAGTTACATTTGCTGATGACACAGCACTACTTTTCGAAGGAAAGACGTGGGAAGAGGTCTATAGCAGAGCGCAGCGGGGCTTTGATCTAGTTCGAAACTGGTTAACAAGCAACAAGCTCACGCTTAACGTAGAAAAAACTAAATATATAACTTTCTCTATAAAACCGACTATTATTCCCGATCAAATCCGCCGTTGTGGCTCGTCAGTTATTAAGGCTCACCTCGATAGCTGTGGTACGCACTCGGCCGTGTGTTCCTGCCCCAACTTACAGAGAACTGACTCGATTAGATACTTAGGTGTTATAATTGATAGCGCACTCAGCTTTCAATCCCATATCAATCTTCTGGTCTCAAGGGTCCGCAAGTTAATATTTATTTTTCGAAGCCTACGCCAAGTTGCTGACTCTGATATTATTAAGATGGTCTATTTTGCACTGTGTCAGTCAGTCATTACATATTGCATAACCATCTGGGGTGGTGCTAATAAGACATATATGTTAAGACTCGAGCGGGCGCAGAGGGCAGTCTTGAAGGTTGGTAACTTCTTGCCTTTTTTACATCCCACCAAAGACCTCTATGCGCTCACTGGTGTCTTGACAGTGCGCCAGCTTTATGTTTTGAATGTCATCCTCCGTAAACACTCCCAACTTAATTATAATCCCACAGCTTTTTAAAGCAAGCGACGTAAGTATGAGGTGTGTCCGCGCGTAAAAACACACACAAAATTCGCGCGCCATCACTACATGTTCCTAAGCATCTACCTTTACACAAAAATAAACAAGGTATTGACTTTATACCCCCTTTCCAAACAATCATGTAAGGCTAAACTAGTTAAGTGGCTGCAAAGACTGGACTATGACAGTACTGAACAGCTGCTTATGATCTTGTCTTAGCCTTACTCTCACACATACCACTACACGTTGCCACTACACCCATTCACGATCACAATCCACACGCATGGACGTCTCGTCTCTTCTGTGCTTCCTTCATATGTTTATATTCAATTCAATTCAAATTCAAATTCTGTATTTCAGACGTAAGTCTAAAGTAAGTCGTAACAGTATTTGTATACCAATCTCATATGTTTCCCATCGATCTGTAGACTATTAATTATTCTTGTATTCGTTTAGGGTGAGGGCCTGAAGATCCGTAACACAGGGTCTCCCTAGCACGGACTCCAGTCTCTCGCAAAGGAGCTTGTTACTCATTTATAGTAAACTTATTTAGTTTAAGGAAACCTTTGTGAAGAGAGAACAATAAATTTATTATTATTATTATTATTATTATTAGAAATATTGTAAATATTTTTCATTTTTATTTTCATTTTTTTATTCTACACTAAATTCAATGTCATAAAATTAAATTTACCGCTTTTTTAATGGTTTTCAATGACATTTAATTTAGTTATATATTTTTTAAACTTACTTAATGACGTTTATTTTGGTAATTTGTTTCATTGTACGGACACCAAATTTTTATTGTAATATTATTGAATTTTTGAACATAAAAATAAGTTATACTAACACGTAATATGGACCAAAAATTGTCTGTGAACCAATTATTATTACATTTTTTTTTTTAATTTCTTACGTCATATTTGTATGACATGACACTGTGTCAGAGTTTTACAATTGTTATCTGTTTTACGCCACTTGTAACCTAACTTCAGTTGTAAGTTGCGAACAGTTTCTGAACAACCTTTAAATCTAAATTTTTAAATTTACTGTTCTTGACTTACACATCGTTTGAGTTTCTTTGTTGAGAACATTGAAACTTTGTATTGTAGGTGCTACAAACAACATCCACTGAACAATTTTCAATTTCTATCTTATTATCATGTTTTCTTCTTTATTTAATTTCAGATGTAAGTTTTGACAAGAATGACAATCTCTTTCCTCTTTTTATTATTTGTCAAATAAGTTTTTATAACGTACGGATACCTAAATGGTAAAAATGGGAGCCTATTGTGTTGTCGTTACAACAAACAAATACATATAAATAATAATAAATAATACACTTATTTTATACATGTATTCCGATAAATGAATAAATTAAATGTTTTATTATTATTATTTATACGTCTGTCATGATCAATTATAAATAATTCAAACAATCGCAGCTATCAGGTACAAAACAAAGTCAATTAAGAAAGCTGCACATCCAATGTCACATTCCCATCATAAACAAACATTTAATCGTTACCTTGATTACGGCAAACAATATAAAGGTCATTAAATCCCCAAAAAACCATAACAAGCCATGGGCCAATAACCAATATATCATTGGAACCAATAAGTGTACCAACGTTGGATAAATTACACCAAAAAGGCCTGTTATTGCTTTGCCCAGGTGTTAAGTATTGGAGCCTCGTTGAATTATTAGGCAAATCCCTTGAATACGTGCTTACGAGTACTTTTCGGTTAAGGGCTGGAGGAAACCCGATACGTATTAAACAAAGTATTTTTTACATCGAAAAAATGTCAAATGTTAACCTTGTAATGAATTTATCATGTCCGATTTTTGGTGGGAAATCATCCAATGATTTTTTGCTCTTGGGTGGAATGGAGAAGACGTGTCAGACTATTACTGATATAAGAATAGAACAGAGAACATTTGGATTATTAAAATACCTAAGCTTCGTAATCTCATCATAGAAATTAACAACATATCAATTTCGGTAAAGAAGTTGGAAGGCAACGACTGTTTGGATATAGGTTAGAGGAAAACGCAAGTAAAATGCCGAATTAGCAACATAGATAAGTACTTACTCGTGTATCGTATTAGCTTAATAGAATGAAAATGGCCTTAATCCAAATGCCTGTACCTTTCTGATTGCTATAAACGGACATTTATTAAGAGCTTATTCTGAAAAACTAAACTGAAAAGGAGAGAAACACGGCAGACATAAACTTTTTTGCTCGCAATTTTTGAGTTAGGGCACTTTCATTTTAAAAGGATGTGATTTATTCTCTTCTCCACATAGAAACTTTCAATACACAAAACCACACGATAAAAATTCAGTTCTCGACATCACTACCACAAAAGAGATAAGTACAGAAGGTAATCTACATACAAAGCGCGCTGGAGCAACGCACACATAAACACCGCTCACAGACACGAAGTTTTGGACCCTAAGCGCTTGGGTTGTGCTCGGATTGAGCTGCCAGCGCCTACCTTAGCACTATCGCCGAGCGTATGTACGAAAAGTACAGACACGGCATTGCCTTCTCATCATTTACCTAGCCTTTTACCTACTATCTTGTTCAGTCAAGCTGGATTTAGCTGAATACCAGTATTTTACGAGGAGCGGCTGCCTACCAGACCTCCACAACCCATTAACTGGGGTAACATGGTACTTCATGCCAAGACTGGAATCAGATTTACTGGCTTCTGACTATCCGTAACGTATGCCAAAGATCTACAAATGACAGCCGGGACCTACGGCTTAACGGGTTTTCCTAGGCACGGAGGAAACTCGGTATGTTAAGATAGTCACCCATCCACAGACCAACCTTGGCAAGCGTGGCTTAACCTTGAAGATCGATCCGTGCGGCTGTTATTATCTAGCCACGAGCTTTTTTGCCTTCTGCACCTATCTATTTTGTGTCACTCCTGATATGAAAGCGCACAATATTCTATGGAACCGTTTTCATCACTTATCGAGTCGACGTGCGACGTGTCAAAGTCACTCTTTTATTTGTAGTCACATATGCGGTACCATATTATCGGTATCGAGGCGATGAAAAAACCGTATGCATCGTTTTTTTATCAGTTAGGGTCAGCTCACACAGAAACGACACTTAAAGTTAGGTTGTTCAAAAGAGTTATCGCGTTCTGTTACAAGCGCACCTCAAGGAGATGTCAGCAAACTGTTATGTAGGGGTCCGGCAGGGCCGAAGCTTCTGGGGACTTGGATCGGTATTCCAAAAGGTAAGCTCGGTGTTCCCAGATACGAAGGTTACGCAGGAACGGGGGTCGGGTTTAGTCAGTAAAAGTCTAACACGCCTTCCCGCGGCGCCTAAGAGCGGAAGAAGTCATTTTGATGACTTGAAAAAAAGCACTGGAATGCAAAAGACTGAAAGTCTACTGGTGTGCCAAATTCCATTTAAGCCTATTTAACCATTCGAGTATGAAGAAGTAACAAATTTACACGTAACTTTTGTCCTTACAATACTCGTAGTTATGAAAATTATGAGACGAGATCTGCAAAAGGATACATAATAAGTGACGCTTTTATTTGCGAACTATGTTTATTAGTGAGACCAGCTTCCGCCAGCGTCTTTTCTCGCACGAAACTAAAAAATATACCAATGGAACATAATATCTCGGGATCAAAATTATTCTATGTCCTATTCTAGGAGTTTTACTCGTGTGCCAAATTTCATTATGAGCTCATGTTTGAGCGTGAAGGAGTAGAAAACTTTCCGTGTTTATCACAATTAGTGTGATGACGTAGAGTTAGTGGTTTCAAAATATACAATGTATAATCAAGTGTACAAAACGCTTTAGTGAGAGGAGAGGGAACTATACCGCAAAAATCACACGTGCAGTGTGGTGCAACGTGAAGCATTGTGAAAGCAACGCGATCCTTTGTGACAGCCACGCTAACGCGACGCGATATGTGCGTTTCAATACGTACTTTTGTATTATTATTCATAGGATTGCGTTTGACAGTGGTCTCACCTGATAGTTAGCGATGATGTGGTCGACAATGAAGCACGCTTGCCTAGAAGTAACCAATTCACTCTTGACTTAAAGAAGGTTGCAGCTATCTGGAAACACAGACTTTTTTATGACTTTTCCTGTTCTAGGAAGGAACAAGAGGACGTATCAGACTTTTACTAACTTTAAACTTAAGTTTTACAATCCAGCAACTCGGTATCCCATTCAAAAAATCGTATGGGCCTAGTGAGGGCAAATTCATACCTGGCCTATTTTCAGTTCACGTTCTTTTCCGATTCCCTCTCATCTCGTAGTGGGCTGACCCTACTCTGTCAAAGGAACCGATGAAAGTTTACAGACAAAAGGCGGCTTCGCAGAAAAAAGAAATTGATCGCGATTGAGATGTCAAAGTGTTTGCACGGAATGCTTGGTTTTCTGTTCCTAAAATTAAAATGAGAGTTTGATGGTAGGTGTTTGAGCGTCGCTGTTTGATGCCTGTATTTCTCTAAGAAAATAATTTGGACTGAATGGTCTATTTCTTGGAAGTTGGTTGTTGGTTTTGATCTTCGGAACGGGCTAAGTGTTATTGGGTTTTTCATTTTGTCATTTCTGAGTAAGAGCCTGTGTTTATACCTGGTTGATGGTAAATGGGCTTCCCTTTTATTTTTATTTTTTTTGCGTCAAAATCATCCAGCGACTCCCGCTCTGGGGCTGACTGACTTTTTCTGACTAAAAACCTACCTGCGTCTTTCAGTCGTTCTACGCGTTCCAGGGCTACGGTCAAGGGCACGGTATTTTAAAAGGTTTCCGAAATGTTACCATACTAAAAATTAACAATGGCATATTTATTTTATTCAACATAATATTTATTATATGGCTTCAAATAGAAGCAAATTATCCACAAAAACCGTCTTTATTTATTGCTAGCAATGATATTTGTATCGAAATCCGAAGTGTGGTTTACTAGAAGGTAATGGATAAGCAGACAACTAAGAAAAGGGAAAGTAACTATACTCTATTAGCTGCTGTCAACGTCTTCACCCACGAGATAGTCGAAAATAATCCCAAAGAAAGATAGTCCTGAGATGAAAAGTGTCCTATGTGCTAGCAGTAATACTATTCCAGGATAAAGTCTACACGTGTACCATCCATGAAAGTCCGTTCAACCGTTCGAGCGCAAAGAAGTGACAAACGTACACACACACAAACTTCAGCCTTTATTATATTAAGTGTGATAGAGAAGTGAAACTGACACAGACAGATCTTGCAGGATGAATTCCATCAATGTTCTTGTGCCGTGGTCCGATTCACCTAAACCACAGTCTCCTAACCGCAGTAGAGCCGCAACTGTAGAATATTGATATTGACAGCTGTTCCAGATCGTGGTTTAGATGATCGACCGTAACCAGTTTTAATGGTGAAATTCGCCTTAATTAGAAGCAGATGAATAAAAAAGAATCTCTAAATAAATCCTCATAATTTAAAAGTTTTGTTTATTACTAACTAACTTCTGCCTGTAAGAAATATGTTCCCGGAGTAAAAACAAAAAAAAACTAGAACTGAATAATTGACAAACTAAACATTCATAAATAAAACGTCATAATTTAAAGTTTTGTTTATTATTAACTTCTGCCAGTTTGAAACATACTCCCAAAGTAAAATCAAATAAAATAGAATATAATAAACAACAAAGACGCATATATGTACAATTGTACATACATAATCATACATACTGCACGGTAAACTCGCACATTCATAATTAAGTAGGTTATGCAACTTCAACGTTTGCACACGCGCGATCATTTAGTATAATATTTAACAAGTAAAGTAAATTCGAGATTTCTCTACACTCAAAACGGGTAGTTTTATTGTCATCCCGTACTAACTATTGTCGTATATTTTTTTTGGTTCTTCGAGCCGGATTAATTAAAAAATATGCAGATTCACCGTACACATACAATATTTCGCTTTACTTATTTGTTTTAATTTAAACAGTCTTAACACATTTCAAATCTATAGAACAATCATAATAACTACGTACATAGCATTCACTATACTGTAAGTTGCTCTACACTGCTGCTTTTAGAAACATGATTTACGAGTAATTATGTAGGTACATTAAACAAACATTCACAGTAAAATAAAAAAACAAAAAGAAATACCCAAAAAAATCGAACTTACCTCAAATTACATTAAAATTAAAACGCTGTTTTAAAATACTCAATAGCAAAAATGAAGTACAAAAGTTTAAAAACTCCGAAATCAATTTTCAGTTCAAACAAATCCGATTGAACTAAATACTGCATCCATCGGAGCAAGCGTTAATTATAAACCTTGGTGAGTAAAAAACTTAAGGAGGGGAAGCTATATTTATCACAAAATCTGACTCTTAAACGCGTCAAGTTCTTTTTTCTTACAAAACGAACAGAAATAATTAAGAGAGACGAAGTCTGGAGTAATAAAACACGAACCGTTGACTGACGAAAATCACTGCGACATCTAATAGTATACAGGGTGGAGTATTTTTAGCGGTTGGGTTTTTGTGTTGTTCATTGTTGACTTTAAAATGAAACCGTCTGATTTTTTTGCGTGCTTGTTCTACCCTCTTCTAGGCAAAAGCCTCACTCCTTTGCTCTCGACTTTCGCAATTCTGTACTTAGAGTTCTGCCTCATCATATACCTACGTTGTTTTCCGCGATAACTTCTCATTATCTCAGGGCAACAACTCTGCTGTTTCGACGTACAGTTTGTATAGCATGTGGGACGGACTTGTTGTTTGATAGTCAGTGGTTTCTCATTATTTTGCTGCATTCAGTAATACAGAAAACGATCGGAGTGAAAGTTGAGGAAAGGCTGAACTACTGATAATGTGTATCGACTGTAGTAATCGTGTTAATCCCCAAGTATACAACTAACCTAAACTGTTAAACACCTTGTCAAAACATTGTAGCGTCTGTTTTATAGTTATTTTGTAAACTTCAAATACCTAGCTCATGTATCTAACTTCTAACGTCTCTTAAGTGGTCATAAAATTCAAGTTAGTACAAAATATTTTGTAACCAAAAAGTTTACACCCTGTATAAACCCACTGGAATTTCTAAAATGTTCCTTAATGAGGCAAAACACCTGCGATGGATATTTTAATGTACGCAATTTAACTGCTTGTATGTAAATCATTTAGTTTATTAGAGACATATATTTCCTTCCGTAGATCTCTTGGAATGTGTCCTGGTGATAGATTGATATCTTGTTTTTGAGAAGGAAATTAGCTAGAAAAGTCTTTCTTAAAAATATGTAGGTACGATTATTTGCGATAAAATGGGAATTTACAATACTGTAAGAATAGAAGAAGTATAACTTAGACACAAGCTCGATAACCAATAGAAACACAATAAACACAGTTTCTCGTATCCCTATTGGTTAAAATACTTCATCATTATCATCTCAGCCAAAAGATGTCCACTGCTGGACATAGACCTCAACACACACACAATCCCTTACTTCACAGACAATCCCTTAATTCACAGTTTGGCGAAGAGAAAGTATCTAAGTATATTTTTATATGTTAAATAGAAGCATGCAGTTTTTTCAGAATATTCGCTGCCTTAGCAAATCTCTTAGTCAGATTCGCTAAGGCAGCTAATTCTCTCTTTGGTTACCCTGTTCTCGTCGGTATGCAAATGAGAGGTGGTATGTGTGATGTGGTGGTTGTGAATGTAGGTTTATATTGTGCACTGGATCACACCCTCAAATATGTTTTCTCTCAATAGCTCAAAGGATTGCTGGAAGAAAACTCATTCCTGAATTAAGCTCGATTTTGTGCAAGAACTGTCTGTATCTATGTATTACCACATATTGTGTTATGTTTTTGTGAACAATAAAGGATAACCTATCAATACCCGCGAAACGAGACACAATAGTAAGACAATAACAGCGCGGCCCTATGAGACCGGTCGGAGATTAACACATTCAAACGTACCTGCCCGGAGCATACCTCATATTTTCATGTTTGCGCTAGCTGTTACCAGTAGCTTCGCTTGCATGAAATTAGAAAATTGTTTCAAGGGAACCCGCTTCCGATAAAAAGTGTCCGGTTTTTTTTGTTCTATGTGCTGTTTCAGGTCTACGAGTCTGAAAAATCATCCAAATCCGTACAGATGGTTGAGTGTGTAGAAGTAACAAAAATAAAAACCCACTCACAAACTTTTGCCTTTATAATACCAGTGTGATGGAATACCTCAGCGAACGAAAGCTCGACAACCTCGGAAGCCAAATCAAAATACTTGATTTGCTTATCATTCTCGTCTTTCCAAGGTTTCAGTCATTCAATACAGTTACCTATGTCAATAATAATTGACATTGCCGACAAGTCGACCGTATCATTCTGCACAATAAATGTTCGTTAGATATTCGTCATAATGACTTCTTTCTAAATTAACTACATACATAGACAAAATCAGATAAGGTTTCTGGTAAGGATGGTAAGGGTTGCAGAAATGATGGTCGGTTGTTTTGTACTGACGGTGGTTATAAGACATGCTATGGAATCTATTCTGCTCCATCATCAGACCAGCTTTATGGTACCGTATTAATACATTGTCATACAACTTAGTCAAGAGTGAATAGTGTAGTGAAGTATCTTTTATATGAACCGTGATATTTTTGAAGATAAAAAAAAACAACTTGTTACTGCGATTTGTGAGTGTATTTACTTCAAACACACATACCGGACCCAAGGTCTACCAGAGCTTAGGCTTTCTACAATATCTAATCCTTTCGATAGACCTACGCAAATATTTACAGGTTTGGTAAAAGAGAAGGACATCAGGGTTATAGAATCTATTATTATCTAGCCTTTTATCAACTACAATAAAAAAAAAACATAAGATTTATTTGCTAACTTATTTGGATATTTTTTTAACTAATTTGGCAGCTGTTCCATGATAACTACTTATTTACTCGTAGGTAGTAAACTAAATTAGCTTTAAAAAAAAAATGTTTGTGCTTTTAAAAATATGAACAACACGAAAGTTCGAAACACCGATTTTATTATTCTCCCCCTAAAAATACACGTGGAGTACTGACCCGTATTTTAAATTGAACAGTCAACAAGTTTCGTTCGATTTTAAATTAAAAGCCTCTCTTCAGCGGTGGAACGAACGAAATGCTTCACAGCGAGCCGAAATACCCACTCACTAACATCGATTCAATTTGAGTTTTAAACACTATTTATTGCGCTAGGAAACAGGTAGACTAGCTTCAGTGGCTATCATTGGTAAATTCTCTAAAATAGCAGAATGACCAAAAAAAACTTATAAATTTAATTGCAATATTTTGCTGTGTTTGTTCATTGTCATTTGTTAGTTCTATTACATTTTTGAATTGTGATGTTTTAACTGTTCATTTTCACAATGAACTCTGTATCCGCTTTTTCCGACAACCTAAACTTGCCTATGGATTCTGAATCTGCTATGGACGCAAATGGTCTTGGTCGCTCTGTCTCGGACTTTAAACAGTATTACAAGTATTAATCTTGAGTGCATGCCTCGGTGGCAGAAAATCTGACTACCAATCTACATGTTGCCCAGTAATTGGGTTGGTAAGTTCTGACCGGAACTCGCTCTATTTAGAACACGGGTATTCAGTCGCACGCGGTTAGACCAGAAGACATCCCAAAGCTAGTTAGAAAAAGGCTGAGGAAATTATATGTATATCTGAGGATACGGTGGTTTCCAAAGTGTCTAATGTATATCCGTTCTCGTAAACAGGCCAGTTTATGTAAATGGTATTAAAAACAAATTATATTTTGAATAAAATGTAAAACTTGGTTAACTTAAAATTTTGATACTTAATTATACTCATTTTTGGTTGAATCAAAAAAAAAAATTGTAGTAGCTTTTGTAGAGAAAAGCTGAGACTCATTTCTAACGAAGTTGGAGTGGGTCGCCTTGCTTGAAAATAAATAGCAAGCATTGCCTCATCACCCCTCTCTTTCTTATCCACGCAGACCGATAGTGACCGCGCTTTAGTTCATGCCATGGCACGCCACTCAGTAAGCTAGATTCAATTTTAGTTTTTAACACTATTACACCGGGCAACAGGCAGCTTAAGCTTTAAAGCGTAAGATGAAACCACAGGGTCTAATCGTAGTTTAACCGCAGTTTAACGGGGCAAGTTAGATGACTGGTAATGTACCCACTTTGCGAATGAAATTTTCATTTCGTCTAGGTGGCGCTAGTATGGAATCTTTTGGACAGTTTTGCTTGTTTGAAGATGAGATAAGAATTTGTGACTAGTTGTATCTTTAAATGGTTTTTAAATTTGTTCCAAAGTTAGTGCGCCAAAGATAAAAATAAGACGTGTGGACCGGATTTTACGCGCCCAGTACATTTTTAAAATAACAACAATAATGCTACAATTACTAATACAGGAATTATTTAGTACACCACTTTAAATGTAAAATTATATTAATTTGTTGACAAAAATAATTGGATCATTAACATAACCAAACTAACGCCATCTAGTTTTCAACGTCAGAACAGCCACCGCCACGTACAGCAAATGAGAAATCAATCGAAAATTCCAGACATACTATCTAAATACTATGCACTAGAAATCCATTTGCGAATAACTAAAACAACCATTGTACCTAATTCACTCAAAAGATTTTTTTTTTATTGTTCATAAGCGTGCGTTTGACCACTATCTCACAATATTGAATCTACTTGCCTAGAAGTAACTAACCTATTCACTCTTGAATTGAATCCGTCATAAACTCCCTGTACACGAATTACATAGATTCGTTTCTAATCGTGGCTACTATGACATCACCTCCTCCATCCACCTAATCATCTCTTGTCTATTATAATTAGCTCACACATTGTTATGTTTATTTATTATTACACGAATGTTACTTAATATCTTCTTATCATCTACTAAACAGGACAAGACAAAGCTTCTTAAAAGGATTCTCTTGTTGTGTGTGTCCTTGGCTATAAATACGATACTCTATCACTTCCTGTTAGGATCTTTACCTACAGGCTACTTATCTGTTTCATTACGAGGTTTGGTGGCAGGAAAACAGTTGGTATAGTTCGTCTGATGAAAGCACGACCTGAGAAAAAGAGGTTAAATCCAAAAATTTTGAATGTGATATTATTAAGAATCATGTTTTGACACTTAACAATTTTTTTATTTCCTAGAATGCGGCTGAATAATGTTGCCAATTATTAAAAAAAAAACTCCAGGTCGCGCTTTCATTATACGCACTCTAGCAATGCAGAATATATGGATAGCCATATACCCTACCCATGCTTGCTACCAACTGTTCCTGTTCTATGCAGAAATGATTTTTTTTAGGATTCACTATAATTTTTTTAGGATTGACTGACATATCAACGCACAGGCAAAACTACTGGAACTGAAACCAAAAAATTTAATACAGTGTTTTCTTTTGTGACCTAGGCGAGTTAGCGGAGAATTAGCTAGGAGAGTGAATTTTAGAAAATACATTCTTAATGAATGTATTTTCTAAAATTCACCCCCTAAAGGGATAAAATTGAGGTCCAAAGATTGTATGGAGAAACGTACTTTCACGCGGTCGAAGCCGCTAGTAGAAGCTAATTGTAATAAAGAATAAACGTAAACATCATTTCACGAATTGAAGATTACTCTTCATATAGATATTTTGATACCTACTGATCTTTTGCGCGTTTTAGAAAACTATAAACCCTACTACTAAACTAACTAAACAACATTTTTCCCACTACCTAAATAAACTCTTTTTTTCCCTCCTACTGTGAGTGAACCGAGAAGAAATGAGAAGATTTTTTCAGACTGAAACCCACTTGAAATCTTTCAGTTGCTTTTACGTTTCATGGCAGTGGTGAGTCTTTGAAAAAGCCCACAGCTCAAATAAAAGCACGCTGTTTGATTTTCAACGTTGAGTTTAGCTACAAAGTTAGAACTCGAACAGTCAATTTTAGGAATTCGTCGAAGTGTTGCTAAATGTTAGTGGAAACGGGCTTAAAAGGGGAATTAAAACACAGTCATCTAGCTTTGTCAAAATTGACTATAAAATAAAGCCCATAATATAAAAGATCTTCCTAAAAAAAAGATAAACAACTTACCATAATTATTTTTGGCATCATCAAATATTTTCCGAGTCGTCGATGGCATGTAGCGCCTCAAATAGATGTCAGCAAAACCGCAGAGGCCTAGCAGTGCCGAAGGGGTAAAAGGTTGACTTCTAAAAGAGAACATCAGGGTCCTGGATCAGAAGGCAAAGAAGGAACATATGACTGGTTCCAGTCAGTAAAAATCTGACACACTCTAGAGCGAAAGAAGTCATTGGATGATTATCCACCTCCCTTTGTATGCTCCCTATGTATCCTCCTCAAACGCGATTCGCGTTCTCGAATTATTCAAAAATGCGAGAGCACAAAGAATAAAGAGTAAAGAAATCATAAAATATTTTGTTTACGATTGCAAACGTTTAGTTCAAATCCATTTTCTAAACCTACCTGTCTGTCCAACAAACCATTTGAATTAATTAAAATCCCAACTGAACTACTTACATAATACTAATGTAATCTCTCCCTAAGCCTGTCTTTGTTTTTCCATGTTATCTATACAAAGGGCTCATTATCAGGATCGGGTTACACAACTGACGTTGATGGGGGTGGCTTAAGTAGATTATCATCTAGTACGTACTTATGGTGGATGGTGTACACCTTTAAAAATAACTCTTTGAGCTGTTGTTTTTGTTGGCGGGAATTATGGAATGGTTTTGTTAGAACAAAAAAGTATATCCTGCCTAGTCATCATTTCCTTTGCATTTTCTCAACCAGCTTGGGGTAATCGACATCTATGGCACCACATCATCATCCTCATCTGTCTAGCCTTTTCCCAACTATATTGGGGTCGGCTTCCAGTCAAACCCGGATTTAGCTGAATACCAGTATTTTACGAGGAGCGGCTGCTTACCAGACCTCCACAATCCATTAACGTTTGAATCCCCAACCGGTCCTATGAGACCGCGCTGTTATTGTTTTACTATTGTGTCTCGTTTTGCGGGTATCTGAGTAATTAACTGGGGTAACACATCTATGGCACCACATATGATTTAAATTACGAAATCCTGCATCACGCAATTTGAATTTGATTAGAACATAATTTTTAGCCCAAAATCGTCTCTCGGTCCATTGACCAGATCAGACAAAACTTCCCGGTCGGAGGGGAGGATCTTCCTGTTTTCAACGAAGATTTCCAGGACCTTACACTGTGTTTCGAATACCTTCAAATTGATCACGTCGGTCGGTATCACCAGTTTGGAGGTATCCCGAAAGTCCCGCAGGTCTACGAATGACAACCGGGATTATTGGTTTTATGTATTTTCAGTAATGTTTTAATTAATTTTAGAAAACCAATATTTCTATTAAAAAACGGGCAAGTGCGAGTCGGACTCGCGCACTGAGGGTTTCGTACCAACCTACCTATAAAAACAGTTTAATTCTCGAATCGAGTCTTGAAGACTTTTCAATTTTTTTTTCTTGTGACGTAACTAAAAATTTTCAGTTTTCAGACTTTTCCCGATATTAGTGCTATAATACCTTGCTTCGTGCCAAATTTCAAGATTCTAGGTCAACGGGAAGCACCCTATGAGTTTTGATTCCTTTGACAGTGTCGAAATGTACGTTTTTTGCAACATAAACGGGCGTATCTTTTTTTCCTGTCAACTTACAAGTTTGATTTTTGCACAACTTCAAGGGACCGCGGATTTTAATATATGGTTTTAATTTCAACTTGATACCTTCACGCGTTCCTGAGAAAAAGGGTCTTGACAGACGGACGGACAGACGGACAACAAAGTGATCCTATAAGGGTTCCGTTTTTTCCTTTTGAGGTACGGAACCCTAAAAATCACATTGATACTTGCCTGGCTCTGAATCCACAACCTCATGTATTACAGGCCATGGGGTGCCTTAATCATTGAGCCATCACGATATTTACCTACTACTTCCTAATAAATATTAATGTGAAAGTAATGTGTTAGTGTATGTTTGATGTTTGGTAATCAATCACGTCTCAACAACTGGATGGATTTGGGTGAAACTTGGCACAAGGCTGAACGATCTTTCTCCTATTAAGTTGATTAAGAACGTCTAACACAATAGTGTTACATAATTATGTAACGAAATATTGCTGCAGCTCATTCAAATTAAGACTATTGCTTAGCAAGAATGTTGTTGTGGGTACGCCTTTTCTATGTTCATTTTATGAAATTAACCAAATTTTTAGATGGTTTTGTTACAACACAAAAGTATATCCTGCCTAGTCATCATCTCCTTAGACACTTTTCAACCAACTTGTGGTCGTCGACATCTATAACACCACATTCAAGATTAACATATAATTTTTTGTAGGAATAGTATGGACCCAGCAGGGTCGAAGCCTCTGATATCATGGGTGTGCTTTCAAAGGGAAAACCTGGGACCCTGGAACAAAGGAAAAGAAGGAAAAAATAAGTGGGTTTTAGTCTCGCTTCACCAAAGGACGAGAAACTCGATGTGATGATTTCAAACATGTGGACCAAAAAAAATCCAGTGGTGGTGGACACTGGGCCTGGTTTTGTTGTAAAAATGATGAAGAAAGTCGTGAGAAAACAGTGCTAGAATTAAAAATTCTACAGTATTTATAAATAATCATTTATTTCTAAATATAGATTTGATTAAAAAAAATATTTAAAAGAAAGCTTGCTTTTGTGATTCATCCCCTAAAGTAGGTCAAAGTTGTTGACTTGTGTGTCTTATTTGCCTTCTATATGTTTGATATCGAAAAACGAATTTAACTTTAAAAGAGAATGAAGATGACTGCGTAACATCTAAGAAAACGTAATATAGAAAATCATAAGATTTGTAAACAAAAGTTTGATCATACCTATCGTAATAAACATCTACTTAAAACTTCGGCTGAAAAGTCAACACAAAGCTTGTACTGCGGTAATGAAGCCTGTGATTGGTCCCTCGAGTTTCTATATCCATTATGTCGTTGAAAAGTTTTATTACTTCCGACTTTCCGACACATCGACAAACTGGTACAAAAAGTTGAATAAAATTCACATAGCTTTTATAAGTTTGATTCATATCTAAATAGTGAGGTCAGTTATATTTATTTATACTAGCTTCTGCCAGCAGCTTTGTCCGTGTGAATATTGATTATTGCGAATGAAAAGTCGAAGTTGAAGACAGATAAAAAGCAACCTATGTCAATCTTTGAAGTTCAAGCTTGCTGTGTACCACATTAATTTTATCTTTATCAAAATCTGTTTAGAAGTTTAACCGTGAAAGCATAGCAGACAGAGTTACTTTCACATTTATAATTATTAAGTATGTATTTTGACACTAGGATTCTATTATAACTTGAACCTAGTATTAAGACGAGCGCTCAAAACAAGCAAAGAGATGACGGAAATAAGATCGTATTATAGTTTATGTAGTAGTTAACCTGGATATGGCGTGTGACGTGTTATAGCAAAACTTGAGGGCATGAACATGACACGTGAACTTACTCATATGTTCAAGTATTTGCGCAGAATCCAGGTTAAAGGTGTCAGACGAGCGGGTGTATTATCGGAGCCGTACAGGCTTTAATGTGGAGTCAGGATGGGTTAATTTCATCCATACTGTTCAATCTGTACATAGATGCTCTCATCTTCGCCCTCAGTAGTCCTCGCGTATCAGGATACCACGCTAATGAAGGCTGTATAATCGACCAGAGTTATGAGGACGATATGGTGTTGCTGAGCGCATCGATCTATGGCGTACAGAGGTTGTTACAAGTGTGTAAAGAGTCAAAAGAAGTCAAAGCATGGTTTTTCCGGTCGGGACCAAATACCTGCAACATGAATCACCCATTCACTTTTGGTATGGGTGGACCAATTTAAGAATTTGGGGCATTGGGTAGCAGGTTACAGCAAAGCTCTTACCATAATCATCGGTTACTTCTACAATACATATTATTTGAGAAAACAAGCAAAGAGATGACGGAAATAAGATCGTATTATAGTTTATGTAGTAGTTAACCTGGATATGGCGTGTGACGTGTTATAGCAAAACTTGAGGGCATGAACATGACACGTGAACTTACTCATATGTTCAAGTATTTGCGCAGAATCCAGGTTAAAGGTGTCAGACGAGCGGGTGTATTATCGGAGCCGTACAGGCTTCAATGTGGAGTCAGAGTGGGTTAATTTCATCCATACCATTCAATCTGTACATATATGCTCTCATCCTCGTCATCAGTAGTCCTCGCGTATCAGGATACCACGCTTATGAAGACTGTGTAATCGACCAGAGTTATGAGGACGAAATGGTGTTGCTGAGCGCATCGATCTATGGCGTACAGAGGTTGTTACAAGTGTGTGAAGAGTCAAAAAAAGTCAAAGCATGGTTTTTCCGGTCGGGACCAAATACCTGCAACATGAATCACCCATTCACTTTTGGTATGGGTGGACCAATTTAAGTATTTGGGGCATATGATAACAGGTGACAACAAAGACCTTACCATAATCATCGGTTCACTTCAACAATACATATTTGTTTTTTAAGGTGATTATAAAAAAAACTAATCCCATAGGTGAAGCGACAAACTTTTACTGACTAAAACTCACCCTAGAGTGAATATTTAGTGTCAGTAATGCCTATGTTTTGCAATTCGTTTAAACAATTTTATAAAATTAATAATTAATAGTACTTATTTATCAAGTTACGTGTAACTAAAACAATGAATAGAAACACTAAGGGCCTGTTTCATAATGTCCGAGTAGCCACTACTTCCCGAATAAATCCAAAAATGTGACAGAATTTGTATGAAATTATCTGCCAAGTAAGATACTCGAAACTTAATTATAGGTGGTGAAATAGGCCCTAAGAATAAATACAATACGACAATAGTATCTGCCTATTCGGACACTTCCTTTTCTGTATTCAAATCAACGTTACGGACAGCAAAAAAAATATATCACACATTTAAATAAGGAGCCTATTCCCATAATATTTAAAAGAATTGTTACTATCAAACGTTACAATATTTAATTACTCACTTCTAATTTATTTTACTGCTGACAAGACTTTGAGATTACGACTAGTATTTGAAACTTAAGTCCTGACTCTGCATCGCGATCCATTTCATGACCTAAACTGAACTGTTAAAGGGAAGCTATGTATAGTAGAATGATACTTATATAGCGCCATCCCGCTTGCTCACTTGCACGCCTGTCATATTAACAAGTTGTGGTACCAGTGGTCTTTATGATTTGTGTAAATATTAAACAGGGATAGCCCTACTTACCCGTACGTCCTGCAACAGTTATATTTGAATGTGTGCCTCAGGTTAATTTATCAGGAACATTAATTGTAACTATTACTGTGAACATTTTAACTATTAAATGGGGCTGTAATCTAAAAACTTTTCTCTATTAGTAAACTATCGTTTAGATAGAGACCTGGTAGTGGTTTTTCCGTTTAAGTGCAGCATAATGATTCAATAAATTACAATTTATAACGTAGATACATTTTTTAAATCTGATTTGACGCATTTTTAGGAATTCTGACACTAACAAAACGTTTTGAGATTTATATTGGTCCTCCTGATGCTGAAAAACTAACAATTTAAATACATTAAGACTATACTGACAGATTTTTTTTTAAATTGTTATAAACTAGCGCTTGACTGCGATCCCACCTGATGGTAAGCAGTGACGCAATCGTTGATGGTGAGGCGCACTAGCTTATCAAGAGCCTATTCACTCTAGCCTTGAAGACACCTAAATTATAATCGGACGGGAAAACTGCAGCAGGCAAATTGTTCCAGTCCCTCGATGTACGCTAGTTTGGAAAAACCTATTTGCAAATAAATATCATTTAAACGAGGAAGCGAAACGCTTAGAAAAAATGCAACGATTTCCATGAAAAATTAACTAGACCGGTTATTTTTTTTCCCTTGATTTTATTTGCTTTGCTTTACTGAGTAGATTTAAACGAAATTCTGTAAAACCTGACTTTCAAAATAATTTTGTTTACCTAATATGCAAAATATGGAGGAGCTTTATTGAAAAGTACCACCAAGAGCCACCAGTTCCATCTTAATTAAGTAATTAGTTTAAGTTAGTCACTTAAGCTAGTCTAATTAATATAAATTAATTAAATAATTGATGTATTAAATGACTAAAAGTACAACTTTTAAGGCAGGCTTTTTAACCATTTATATGAAGTCAACACAACAATCACTTTCTACGTAAGTGAATTTTAAAAATGCCATCACACCTACAGAATTCCCAAGGACATTTTCTTACCAATAGATGGTAATTTGCACTCTTCTCGTGAAAAATGCACATAAATTTAACCGCAACTTCCTCAAAAGAGTGAATAGTGGTGCAATATAAAAGTTGTACGAATATTTTGTAGCATTCTTGTGGTGCATTCTGTGGCAAATTGAATTCTCGCATACAAGATGATGCGGTCACCTCTACGGTAGCAAGTGCTTATGTAAATGTAATGGTCACGAGGCGTAGTACCTTTGCTTGGCCGCCATCTTTCTTTTGTTCAGTACTTTTGTTTGGATTGGAATGTATTGCTGGATGAAAGTAATAGTAATAATGTTCTTTGGTGATGTTTTTTCTTACGTGCTTAGTTAAAATTCTCTGAAAACAAAACAAAACAATATGTACCTACAATTTCTAGTACCAATTCATACGAAATCAATTCAAGGTACTTATTTAACTTTCAGTGTCATTTGTAATTTGTTTATTTTCTGTTCTCTTATTTTGTAATTCTTGATTGCTACTTACAAACAAACAAAATTATAAAAAAATATTATGGCGACCTAAATTCGGTTACAAACTTTGAATACATAAAATTTTCAAAATAACGCAAAGCTTTTCTAAAATTCTCGAAATAAATAATTACTTATTTATATCAGACATCATTAATGAACATTCTTCCCTAATTAAATGTTGACGATTTTCCTTTCCAAGAATTTTATTTATAATCCAAAGCATTTTCAGTTTTCAACGTTATCATGATTTAACGTCGCACGAAACCAATTATAGAGCTCATTTACAACGGACAAGTTTTAATACGAATTATTTGAAAAGATAATAATTTCTAGAACGCTATTTGACATTTAGATTCCTAGCATAGCATAGCTTAATTAGCCTTCATTTTCTTTTTGTGTCGATGGCCTCAAATTATTTTTCTGACCAGTATTTGATAACCAGTCTTCTCTTCTTGGTTCCTACACTTTTGTCAGGGTGGTCGTGGTAGTCATAAAGGTAGCTATCCGCCAGTTTTGCCTGGTGGCAGTCATGCGAGCGCTCGTTCAATGTGCGGCCAGCAGCCGCTTTGATCTGTCCATCGCATCGGTGATCTGCCACGCAGCCTCGTCTCGTTCACATTTCCGTGCCTGTACAGTTTGGTTATTGGTTTCATGAAAATCTTGAAAAGTGCAGGTTGAGCAGGGCGGGCTGCAGGTGACGTATGTTCTGAGCAGTAAATTCATGCTAGCAGTGTTTTCGAGATGGATCGAAGAAGCCTAAATATTGATATATCAATAATAGAATAGAATAAACTTTATTGTACACCAAAACGGCAAAAAATAAAAACAGAAAATGTCCAATTCCAAAATTTAAGTCTCCTCAACTAACAAAAGTGTAGCTTTACGAGATTGAGACTGCTTCTAGGCCAATTGATCTTTTTTACCTACAAACCCTATAATTTTAACAAAACAGCACCTGTCTAACTAATTTTAGCTCATACACTACCAACATGAATAGAGTACCGCATCTCTCTCAGTCTTCCACTAAAGTATTAACGAGACCTCTTACGCAGAAGGCACCGGTACCTACTTTAAAATCCCTAAATATAAAATTAATTCCACGAAGTACCTACGTAATGCACATCACACCGCGAAGTTCCCTGGGGATCACTCATGAAATTTCCTGTTTCCGAGGTGCAAAACAAGCGGGAACACTGAAGCGCTGCCTAACGATGCCAACGTCACCACGCCATCGCATTGTGAATATTGAATGAGCCCCACTCTTATTTGAATGGGCCACGATACTTGGGCATAGAATAGATGGATGCAGAAGGCTGTTTCCACTCGCCGTGTGAGCAAGAATACATGCACATACAGAAGCGTATGTACGGCGATTAAACAAAATGACAGTCGCGAACATCTGTTCAACATCTGTTCTTGTTCTGTGGCAAGCAAACTCATCTGAGTTTGCTTGCACTGTCTACGGATGTGTAGCGTCATAGATGCATCAAAATATACCAGATAGCTTGTGTAACTCAGCGTACTGAACACATTCTATGAGGCGTATTACACGCGTACGTTTTCAATTATTTCTGTCAATGCCGCAGGACGAAGAAGACGTTCCGCTATTTTTACAAAAACAAAAATTTGCTTTAAATCGTTGTAAGCCCAAACGTATGACATGCAGTATTGCAGTTGATATGAAGCCTGCATGCAAGCACGACGCGGCTCCGTCGTCAGAGTTTCATAGTTTTGTGTGTTAAAATATAAAGCAAAGAGGGATGAAGCTATAGACCCTCGGCTTCATCCCCCTAAAGCAGTTCAGCTTTGGTTGTCAAATGGATCACGTTAAGAAGACGTGATAAGGCCCCATTTTAAGGAACTCACCTTCTGCTTCTATTCTTTGACTTCAGTACCGATACTTAGATATCTGCAGTACTTGGGTATCGGTACTTATTATTAAAACAGGGAAATGGAAACGAATCTTAGATGTAATGGAACCGAGGGAGTTTGATTTGTGTTTTACAAAGTGGTTTCTTCAAGACTTTTGAGAGGTTTCCAGCGTGAAAGGAGAAAATGGTTAATAGATTTTTTAAATCACTTTTAAATTTGTTTTTAGATATGTTTTTTACGATATTTTTTTTGAGGTGGGTAATCATTAAAGGGAGAACTGTATTAGGCACACATGGGCTACGTACGCCGAATCTGGGCGAGTCTATCTCCATACATTTTGTAAGGCAACTAGAAAACTAGAGCTACATTAGACACACTCGCCGCGATGTCATTAATGTATGAATCAGGCGTCGCTGACGTGTGCGTTGGTCTAATATAATGTTCCTGCTCAATTGACTTCTGACATTGACTCGCTCCAGAATGGCGTGAGAAGGCATTTTGGACATTTACCGAATAAAACCCACCTGTATTCTTTAGTTGCCCTTTGCATTCTAGGGCCACGGTAACTCTTGCCTGCATCACTCAATTCCAGCAAACTAATTATTAAACAAATTAATTTAAATATTTCTAGAAACTAAACTTGCTACTCTCTTAAATAACTTCGCACACACCCATGTTGAAAACCTCTAACATTTTCGTTTTTCTTTTTATCTATAATAATATATGAGTGTGTTACACACAAAACACGTGTTACGCCGACCCCAAGTAATATGGGACAAGGACAGGTAAATGATGAAGATACATTTAAACCTTCCTCACGAATTACTATGTCTATAAGTGAAAACTGCATAATAATCAGTAGTTTTATAATGTATCATAATACAGATAGACGCGTTAGGGGAGTTTTTATAATATTGACACGTTTTAGGAAGAACTCAGTACGTAAGCGACAGTTTGCATTTTTTTCAAAAAAGCATTAGTGAAGAAACCTTTCTAAGAAATATGATTTATATTCATACAACTACAGCTAATCCAATAGAACAGTTCTTATTAATATAATTATAATCGGTGGTTTGAAAATACACTTGGACCTGTTAAGTGAAGCTGAAATCGGGTTCTCACATTTTTATTCCGACCAAAAGCTAGTTTTCATGTAACGTCTGTCGGGACCGCTAGTAATATTAAACATAGTTTTTAATTACAAATGGTAAACCTCTTTCTGTAAAAAGCGAATGTATAATTTAAATGTTTTTCCAGAAAAAGCTGATGAAAAAATGAATCTTACACCAAATCAATTCGAATCGGAAATCCGAATCGCGAATAACGTTTTTATTACTCAATATTACCATAAACCTTTATATCCCAACACCTATATGAGGGATAAACATTTTTCTTATAAAGACACGGATGAGGGTAGACAGTGAAGTGGCATATTAAATTATGTGTGACGTAAGGTAAAGAGGGATAATCCTCGAACGCCGTGCTACTTTATTGGACACGGCACGTATTAAGCCTGGTGCTACGCCGCTACGCCTACTTTTTATAGCAATCCCTGTTAGGTTAGCTTTAATTATGTCATTACAGGAGTAGGTCCACATTAAGCCATAAATAATCAAGATAATGTTGCGGTGGCTTACGGATTTTGGTTGTAGCTTTAAAACATGGCTTGTATAAATTATTGTGTTTAAGGAGGTTGTCGTTTGATGAGGAAAATGGGATTGGGTTTTAATAAACCTATTACATACGATTTGGGAAAACAGGTAAATTATGGAAATAATAATATGCACATAATGAAGAGTGTATTTTTGTAATACTCATTTTAACAGAACATACGTATAATTATATTTACAATAAACGTTTGCATTGTACGTCATTATATTTCAAGGTACTTAAATTCGTTTTTTGTTTCTATTTATCTGTTTCCATCTTTTAATTTTTATTTTTAGGTGTGTGTAGACTCCTCGAATAATGCATACCGCTTAGATTTATTGGATGCAACGCCTGAAATGTATCAAATGCAGTACTAGTTTTTTTTGATTTTGGTATGAGGAGATAGCCGCTCGAGAAGAGAAACGTTAAATAAATAAATGTGACAATAATAACAAATAATAGAGACCTAATTTATGGATTAAAAAAGGTTTAACAAAACGGAAGATAAAAACTTTTTGCACCAATCCAAGTATTACGTATAAGAATCTGTAGCTATAGGTTATAAAGTATTGTATTATAATTTACTACGAGTATTAATTATACTCACTACACAGGGTGACCTAAAAATGCCAACAACAAGATCGCAGAAATGTTAATAACTGATTTTCTTTCATTCCAAATTAAAAATAGTTCTTAATCACGACTAGGTGCTTTCACCAGCTTTCACCAAAACGATTAGTAATGAATTTGAAAAGTCGTCCAGTATATTCTTAGTATTTTAGACATCACTCAAAACTAATTAGTTTCTAAAATAAAGCAATGAAAGCTAATCTTTTCCTTTTAATTCAAACTGGAGGCTTTATTTATCAAAGACCAATATTTGAGAATTGAATTATAATAAAGTAGAAATTCTAAAAACAAAATTATTAGTAGGTACTACTTAATTTTATTATTTGAATGAAATCTAAATTATCCTCAAGTCTACCTAAATAGTATTTTTGTTAAAACTTTCTTGGAAAACCGAAAAAAAAACCTTCGAATTTCTCGTTCGGACCTTCTAGGAAAATCTAAAAAAAAACCTTCGATTTATTTTTAGGTTTTTTCAATTTTGTATGCTTATCTATATATCTATAAGGAGATACAGATTGACTGACTGACAGCACTAAGAGAGGATTTTTCAAAATTCACTCCCTAAAGGGATGAAATGGGGTTCCAAAGTTTTTATGGAGAATTCTATTTTCATGCAGGTGAAGTCGCTAGCAGCAACTAAGTAGTTATGTAATAAAAATGTTTGAAATATCAATATAGTGGGCACAATTATTCGGGGAGACACAAACGAACAAAAAATTTATTTAACAGGAAAAAAACTTTCACAACCAGATTACAAACTTTATTTATTCAAATATAATTTCTCTCTTTCTTTAACATTTTAATACCTGTAAACACCTCAACACTAATACAAACCATTTGTCTAAAAACAAACGCAGAAAAAGGAAGATAAAAAGTCAGGTAACATCTCAAAGATTTTTACAAAGTTCCTTTATGTATTTACGATTTCCTTACGACCATAATAACGGGCTTAGTAAGAGTCATCTTATTGGACAATGAGGTTCTCTCCAAAGCTTTTGACAAGGTCGCCTATAAAAACGGCAATTGTGTCCAAAAAATAGTCCCTTTTGTTCGAGATTGACATTGTAATTGATATTGTGATCAATGTAAGTTTAGTTGGTAATTAAATGTTTAGCTGTTCGAATCATTTCATTATTATCATGATGTTGAAATAAATACATAGGTACTTGGTGTTGGTATCTATACTAAAATTGCTGTAAGACGGTACGGGTGACAGCTGTCAGATTCATACAATGTGGCTACCTATTTATAATAATAAACCACACGTAACTTCAAAAGCAAAACCAATAATTATATTTTACCAAAACAATCGGATAGTAAACATACCAAACTAACGCCATCTAGTGGTACACGACGAAAGTGATTTCCAACGGAAAAATGTTAGACGTTATACACTAACTATAATACTTTAAAAAATAACAAACATTCTTATTTAAATAACTCAATTTATTTTATTACTTGGCGCTTAGATAGACATTCTCCTGAAATAGGATATAGAATACTTTATAATATGGAAGTACTTCACTTTCGTTCACTTGGGATACCTTTTACTTTTAAATTTTAAATAGGCTCTTGTTTGACTATTGGCTCACCCCTTCTTTCAAAATGACATTACCTGTCACGTCACTACCATGGCCGCATGGGGGTGTATGGTAATGACGTGACAGGCAATGTCATTTCATTCATATCAACGTCACGCATAAGGTTGTAGGGCGAAAAGCGTTTTCTTTCCGGAGAGTTCCTCCTGTAAAAATGCGTTTTCGTAATCCTTGAAATACTTTAACCAATGTTTTTATATTATGCAATTATTAATCAGGTTGAGATCACAGTAGTAATAATAATAATAACAGTATTGATTTATATTTTTATAATATATTGTAATGTTACTCAAAAAATATATGTGACATCTTTATGCGTAGCACAAATACTACTCCATAAGTGATGATGTGACCAAAAATGCACTTTTGCCAAGAAGCAACCTATTCACACTTGACTTAAATACCCCTACTGACAAAGCCACTAGCACAAGCTAATATTTAATAAACAGAGCACGTGTCCCCAGCTTCCCTGCACAACTTTCCCAAAAAAAGCTTTTTCACTCGTCAAGCGCGTTACCGAACTCAAATACACGCATTCTCATAAATCCCCTATTCTCAGCATCTGTTTATAAGGCCCCCTATAAATTCAAGTAGCGTACGATATTTCTCGTATTCCTTGGCACATCAATCTATGCCAAGTAATTCTGTCAAGAAACTGGTGCCACGGTAATTTATAGTTCAATTTCTCAAGTTAGATGACCATTCTAACTGTTCCCCGCTAATTGTCAGCCCAAATCGAAATTCTGCCTATTAAGAGTATAGAATTGTATTCAGAAACTGTTTTCTCTTAATTCCCTGACTTTGGAAATTGTCTAGGAACAGAGGACGAGGTTAATGGCGAAGGAATTAAACAAAATGGCGGAGGTCTTAATTCCTTTGATTGTCGGTTATGAAATGTTGAGTAAGGCTTATTGATTGAGACTAGGTCGTGAACAATAAGGTTTGATATTTCAAGACCTAAGTCGAAAGATCAAACCGTATTGTTAGCCTAGGTAAAGATATAAAATAAGTGGGACAGTATGATAAATAGCACCTAAACTAAAGCTTAAATAGAACTAGAACATGTAACTGGAACATCCTCAGAAAATTATGTTTAAATCATAATTTGAACACTGAAATTTTACTTAATAGTCACTAGATAGTGTTACTTTAGGTTAAGCTCATTGGTATTGGTATATTATATCTATAGAAGAATACACTAACACGCTACTGACACAATCAGGACTTATCAAGAATATTATCTTAGAATTTTATTTCATTATATTCTCAAGTAATCCTGGATTATTTTCATGATACAATAAAATAAATATAATATCTATCGATTTTAATAAACGAGATCAAACTACTTTCAGGAAATGCGTTTATTAGGTTACGTTAACACCCGGATAAAGGCAAAATAAATCGTATGATTCATGGGACTTAAAAACATTACTCTGCCTATACTTTCGAAGAATACGGGTGTGTTGTTCTTGTACTTAATTCGCGAGGTTAGTGACCTTCCCATGATCTACGTGTGTAGATGTTATATGTAAATTTTCTTTTTATCCCTACATCATTATGGAAATTTGTTCTTTTGAATAATACAGAATAGTCTGATGAAAAGCTGAATATGCGTGAACTTTTGGTATTTCTTATTTTGATGACGTAATCACTTTGTGGCTTATCAACAAACTTGGCTCATTGAATATGTTTCGAATTCTTATTTTCGAAGCAAGTTCGTAAGAAAACCTATCATTTGCTTGACGAAACAAAATGAAATTAAAATCGTCTCGAGTAAATTTGAGCCTTTGTAAATTTTGTACTGCATTAAAAAGAAAATTGAATGTTGTAATATGATAAATATTACAAAATTTACTTAATATAACATAGTTTCGGCAAACATAAGTATTTTTCTATATTTTTGGCAGACTGGCATTGCTATTTTCATATTTGACTAGCTGACTGATATGACCGTTAATTATAGGTAATATTATGCTTGAATTCCATTTATAAACACAAACCCAAACCAAGTTACGCTTAAACACCCGGTTCAATTCCTTTCACAAACCATAATCACTCGAAACGTTTTGCGGTACGCTCTCACTGAGTTACATCCAAGGCGGGTAATTTAAAAAACATTAAAATTGCAATTAAGTTTCTAAATTAGACAAAAACGCAATTCCCTTTATTTCCTTTTAATTTTCTTCCAAGCTCTAAAGAGTATTATAATGTTTAAGGATCTTAATGTTACAATGTAGGAGGTCAAAGGTCAAAATAATTGGTGAGCGAAGTTTAATTAAATCAGAGTTAAAGTCTTATGAAAAACTAGGTTTAGATACAACAGGCTGTATTAAAAAAATAACACATTAACTGTTGTGATTTGTCATGATGATTATCAGTTCAGATAATAAGCGTTGACTGTTGGACACTTATCTGATCATGGATCCTTCCTACACTACGTCTTCCTCTACGCGGTCGCCAAGAAATTTTCGGCTTCTCGACCATCTATTCTGTGAGCAACGTTTTAAGATCCTTTGGACTTTATAAATTTTTGGTTCTCCTGTGCACATTTTCATTCCTTATTCGATCAGCTATTTTCATTGCCATTTTACCGACTTTAAGTCTCCTGATAAGGCCAATTTGATAAAAACATCGGTGGTTGAATGAATTGTGACGTCCAGATTTCCTTTCCAGAAACTATCAAGCAAAGGTAAGGTTAAGGTACGTATGGTTTACTACATTCAACATTCGTAGTTCATATTTAATTATAACCTAAGTACACTTTCAAACACTTTGATCATCCTCTTGTGCATAACATCGCATAATATAAAATTCCCTCTCAGATTGAAACCATCTCCTTTGAAATGCTCTTCCGGAAACTCGACGCAGTGGTTTTGATTTACCTGCGTCTTAAATCTTATAGCTTGGATACTCCGAAAGTTCTATAACTGAATAACGTAGCCAAACAGGAAAGAAATTCTCAAGGACGTCCAGTGGAACTGTAGTCTGGAACTCTGGAACTCTGCAACTCTGGAAGTCATTACGGTAGCCTTGTCAACGAGCTCAAAGTTAGTCATAACTCGCGAACCGAACTCAGCCAACGCCATTGGACGAAACTTCTCTCATTCGCTAGTTGGAGTGACTTCACAATTGTTTAAGATCTCCACTAATTGTTTAAATGGGAATAGTTTATTTGGTTAAATGGTTTTCGCGAGCAGGTGCAGTTGATTGAAAAATAAATTTACTTACGCACTAACTTAAACGGGAACATAATTTTATCTGATATTCGGATTGGTTCCACAGATAGGTGTGACATGACATCATAAATGACAATGCAGCATTAGAATGATGCGACGATGCTTTTTTATAAAAAATATTACGCTTGCATTGCAGGGTCAGCGTTTTAAAGGTTGTCCAACTATCGCATGGTAGCAACTTTTAAATGATAGCACTGACAGCTTTGTTACTTTTAGACCGTTTTCACATTTTCCGATCCGATATCGGTATCGGATGCCGATACGATATCGGGGTAAGTAAAATGTATGAAATATGTACCTGTCTTTCATATTGTCCGGCCCGATATCGGATTTCGGAGCACGGCATTTCATACATTTTACTTACTCCGATATCGTATCGGCGTCCGACACCGATATCGGATCGGATAGTGTGAAAACGCTCTAACAAAAACAATGTTTTCAAAAAAGGCATCAGATGTTGATACCAACTGTATAGCATTTCTTTTAAATATGAGGTTTATTTGCTTAAACTTGATAGAGAATTTGTGATTTTACGTTGTGGCGTAATTCAAGTTTACGTGCAAAAAAAAACTTTAACACTTAAAGCATTTTAACAGCTGCTAATGTTGTGGCCGCATTTTCACGTAGTGCCATGAAGCCATTCGTTCCGGAGGTTCGTGTGTTTTGCACGCTAAAAAGTTATCGCAACTCAATAATGCGGTGGCCACATTAGCGGCTATGTAATTGTATGAACACACGGTCGAAATTGACTCAGTGTGATAAAATACTGATTAACATTAACACACGCTCGAACTTAGTACGACAGATTTGGTCCATCGTACCAAGTTAGAACGTGTGAACTCTATCTTTTTATACAGCGTAGCGTATATAAAATGTGTGTGGTAATCCAAGATGACCAAAAATTACATCACAATGAATTAAATGTTTTGAAACCACGGCTCAAATCAGCCTCCAAATTATTTTTAAGTAACATTTTTTGGATCACATAAGGGCTGAGATTCAAAATGTTGCATTAACTATTTCATCGCTCCAATCCATAATAATAGGCAACACGTCCCATCGATCCGAATGCTCGAGTTGAAATGAAAGACGCTGGTTCAATCACGCTGCACAATGTTTGCAATAAGCCATGTACGCACGTTCGAACTTTGTTGCGTTGCATGATATGCCAGAACTGGATTCGCTCGTGCGTACCACTAACAAATAACGAACACTCTGTTTCGTCAAACATGTTTGTGGCGATCCTATTACAATGTTCATTATGGACGGTGTTTTTCTAAGCTTTCCGATGCTTCACAATCGACCACTCTCAACGGTGCCATCATGGCTATTAGATAGAGTTCACGACTGTTGTTCGCAAACTAGATTCAAACTATGTTCGCGTTCGTGTTCGAATATACCGTCCATACGAACGAATCAAATGTTCAAGTTAAATTTTTGTATTCGCTGAGCTCGTGTTCTTAGGCTGACTCCACATTAGGCGTGCGCGATCCTCGGGCGTGTGAGTAGCGCGGGCGCAGCTTGCTCGTCGCGAGCGCACTACGTGAGCATCGCGTTTTGCTGCCCTGCGGCGTGTGTGAAAAGCGCGTGCGGCGCCCACGCGGCGCTCAAGTCGCATTCTTACCCCACCGCCCACTACTGTATCGGCAGTCACATGGTGGACAGTGTTGGCGAGCGCCGCGTGAGCGCCGCGCGCTCGCTGCGTACACGTCACACGACTGCAACACGCGACGCTCACGCAAAGCGCTCGCGACGCGCGCGCTGCGCCCGCGCTACTCACACGCCCGAGGATCGCGCACGCCTAATGTGGGGGAGGCCTTATCGATGACACCCGTAGACGAACTCAGCACGAACATTCGCCACTAAAACTTCATGTATCGTGTCAAACTTCAAAGGTTCGTGATGGTACACGCAAATGCGGCCCCAGCATGAAACATTCGTTAACTTTAACAAAAACTCCTCCCACACTACCAACGTTGAACATGTAGGTATTTTATTATTAAAGAACACCCAAAAATGTCAACACAACAAAACTTTGATTAAAACTTTTGTCGGCCTCCAGGAGTTGAATGGGTAAATTTCTCAGAAACTTAACATACTTTGGAACAACGCATTCATATAGCCCGGTTTGTAATTCTGTAATGTGTGAGGTAAACGAGAATAACTGTTTGCTTAACGAGAAAACTGCGGTGTACTTCTCTATGGAATTCTGAGAAGAAAATGTTACTCTGGAGTTGTTTACGGAAGCGAGGTTGTGGATAACAGTTTTCCTTGAAATCAGAATTAAGCGAAATTGTGAAAAGCGCATTTTTCTGGCATTTTTTGGTGCTGTAATGTTGGTTTATTTCGATCCTGAAGCATAAATTGGTAAGGTAACTAATAGAAACTCAATGAACAAAGTGTCACATGTGTCTATTGGTTAGTAATTTTCAGTCAAAGTGATACCCAAGAACAAAAAACTCCGAAAGACTCATGAATATTAACCTAAAAGTGTTTTGGGCCCATACACCTGCACTTTAGAGGACTCAATGAACGCCACCATTGCTGCAAATAACCACCAACTAGCAATTTAGGGAGCTTACCATTGACCCGAAAAGAAGATTTCTAGATCTATACAATAGGTTACCGGACAGTATAAAAGAGTGCGATAGCGATAGATAGCAAGATAGATGCATAAGTACTTTTAAATATAAACTTAAGCAATATGTTTGTACATTGTAACTGCTAATATACTCTGGAGGAAATTTGTAATTTATATTGTACTATAATGTCATATGTACTCTGTATCTCATCATCATTGTAAGCGAACTATGTTCTTATGAGAAATAAATTTCTTTAAACCGAGATTTACGTAATCTTCATAAACAAAAAAAAAACACAACTAAATCAGAAGATAAACACAATTAATTTCCTATTTACCATTATTGCTATAGTTAATTAAAGCAGATAATTAACTGGGCTGTAATTACTATAGTCAACTGGAACACTTAAGCTGAATTGTAATTAATAGAATCAGATTTGTGTAATCGTGGGATAACTGAACCTACCGGAGCATCCCCGCTTCGACACCCAGATTTTCGGCACCAAAATGTTCGCCACCCAAGCTATTCCCGTTTCGGCACCAATAGGTATTTTGGATTGAGATTTTGTTCAGGCGTAGAAAAGTCATTGTCTGCGCTTATAAATGATTATGACTAGAAATCACACTTGGTAGAGTTTTAGTTATGATACAAGTGTGTAATGTGGGTGATTACCGTCGAGGTGGTATTAAGACCCGAACCTAGGCGAGGGTCTTAAGAGAACTACCTAGTGTGATTTCTGGTCATTATAATCATTTATAATCGCAAACAATGCCTTTTCTACGTCCAGGCGTACTACCATCCAAAATACCTATTGGTGCCGAAACGGGAATAGTTTGGGTGCCGAAAATCTGGGTGCCAAAACGGGAATACCTACTCCAACCTACCATTAAGTGGGTGGAGTAGTCTGTCTTGCGCGCTCCAATTTATCACGGATTAGTTACCAGTGCGTTTGTCTAGTGAAATAGTTTAAGTTTAACACAAAGATCTTTATTCACAAAGATCTTTATTATAATAATCTATACAAAATCCCAATCCAAAATACCTATTGTTATAGCTATTCCCGTTTCGGCACCAATTGGTATTTTGGATGGTAACCTATACAAAATCCCAATCCAAAATACCTATTGGTGCCGAAACGGGAATAGCTTGGGTGCCGAAAAATTGGTGCCGAAAATCTGGATGCCGAAAAATTGGTGCCGAAAATCTGGATGCCGAAAAATTGGTGCCGAAAATCTGGATGCCGAAAAATTGGTGCCGAAAATCTGGGTGCTGAAACGGGAATCCTCGAACCTACCGTTAAGTGGGTGGAGTAGTCTGTCTCGCGCGCTCCAATTTACCACGGATTAGTTACCAGTGCGTTTGTCTAGTGAAATAGTTTAAGTTTAACACAAAGATCTTTATTCCTCGAGGGGTGCGGGTGAATAACAATAGGGGATCGATTGAAGATTATCCTGCGGTACTAAAATCTGGGTAATCTGTTTTAGACGTTAGTGATTGGGGTAATTATTCAATAGAGGTAAGATGCTATGTGATATTCGTTAAACTTTTGAAACTACTGTGACGTCGTATTTATTATTATTTTTATTTAAACTTCGTGTACAGCGATGGTACATAAGCGAACTTAATGCATCAAGGCATTCTCTACCAGCCAACCAGTGACAGTTCAGTCCTGTAAGTGTGTCAGTGTTTCGAGAACGGCAATGGTTTACGCAGCGGTGGTGCGATTGGCTGCTGTGTTGCGTGTCGTGGGTTCGATCTCCTCACAAAACAAATAAAATGAATATGTATGGCCTACGCACGCCATGGTTCGCATAGGACTAAGTGCGGCAACCACACTAAAACATAACATACCAACAAAACCTAGAGACAGGAGATCAGTCAGGCTGTTTTTAGGGTTCCGTAGCCAATTGGCAAAAACGGAACCCTTATAGTTTCGCCATGTCTGTTCATCCGTCCTCGCTTAATCTCTGGGACCGTTAGCTCTAGAAAGCTGAAATTTGGTACCAATATGTATGTCAATCACGCTGACAAGGTGCAAAAATAAAAATTGGAAAAAAATGTTTTATTAGGGTAGCCCCCCCCCTACATGTAAAGTAAAAAGCGATTTTTTTTTAATTTCAACCCTAACGTGTGGTATATTTTAGGATAGGTATTCAAAAATGAATAGGGGTTTACTAAAATCATTTTTTGATAATATCAATAATTTCCGAAATAATCGCTCCAAAAGTAAAAAACAATGCGTCCCCCCCCCCCCCTCTAACTTTTGAACCATAAGTTTAGAAAATATGAAAAAAATCGCGTCGGTCTAAAGATATTCTTGGAGCACAGTAACTTTCAATCAATTCACCCAATTAAAATTGTGATATAGATAATGACACATCAGTTTAAAAATTACCTGCATTCTACAAAATCTGGGTAAGCAATAAAATTAACCCAAAAAATCATATCACATCACACTAATTTATTGCAAGGGCGAAAATTTGTGAGTCACACTCTAACGGTTCCCCAATGCGATGGACACACCTGAAGACCATGTCCTGGAATAGTACAAAGGATATTTATTATCCCGGAATTATGATCTGTTAGATCAAAATTCAACATTCACACAGACGAAACCGCAACCAACAGCTAGTTCAACATAATTCTCAACTTTAAACCGAATCATGTCCTAATATACGCATGTTGTACAACTAAATGTTCCACAACATTGGTCGTGGTCCGAATTTGTACGTGTAATCCATACAATTGGGATTTTACGGAGTAATTTATGTTTATAATGTTGGCTCTCGATTTCGCTTGGTTTATTTTTGGTTCGTACCGAATTTAGAACAATTTGCAGACCAATAAATTAACCTTATTGGTCTGGGGGATAAACGAATTATCTGATTTTTTTTCGGGTTTTCATGCTACAGGTACCAATTATCAGCGATTAAAGTATTCATGTATTCTTTTCACACAAAATTGTGGATGAATAATGCGAGCTTTTTATTTTTTTCTCCTCATTACGATAGGGAAGAAGTAAAGTAAAATCATAAAGGGTTACATAAATCTGAAAATTTCAAAAATCCTATCATAGTTAGCAGAAATTACTTCATCCTTGGTCTACACAATTTTATTCAATTTTTGATGATATAACTTACTTAATATTTTGATAAATTAATACAGAAAAATAAAAACTCTGAAGTAATTAAACGGCGAAAAATAATGAAAATATGGCGTTACAAAAATAACTCCGCATCGCTGTCATCTGCAAGTGTCCCTAAAGGCTGCATTACCACGCTGTATGGCAATGCTTAATCTCTGACAGAGATAAAAGCCAGACCTTGGAGCATGCAACGTATCAACTAGGTGTTTGGTTATTTAAACAGCGTATCAACACTTGGTCATACAACCACAGCCCAAGAGGTTCAACCCTAAATGGTTCAGAATTATAACTGTTCATGAGGTAGTTATATCTCCGACACTTCGTGTTGACCGCAGCACCAGCAAATCACGATGAGACAGGAAGATGGGTTGGCTGAAAAGTATCTAAATAGATAAATCTTCCATTGAAATACAGACATACCGTCCGGTCTCTTACCATTATCGTGCGATAGGCCATGAGGATCCAAAACAGCTAGAACGCCAACAAAGGCTCATCGGATGATGTTCATTTAGTTCTGTAGGTATCGTGTCGAGCACCTAGCAGTATACGAATACCTACACATTTTTTTCAGTATTAAGCAGTTAAAACAAAGCTATCAGTTTTTCGCCAACATCATCAAAATAATGAGTAAAATAGTCATTATAAAATTTTATATTCAAAATGAGTAAATTGCGATCGTAAAACGAGCCATAGAATTAATTAAAAACTCCATAATGTCTTCCATTTTTAACGATGATTAGTAGTTGGAAATTGTTCTTTATGGGAGTAGGAAAGTTGTCATTTCGGATGCCAAGATCCCTTATTTGGGTCGTGGCGCCAGAAACAGTTTCCGGGTGTAAAAATGACATTTGAAGTTTTTTGACACTAACTGTCACTCAACTTTTTAAGCGGACTCTACGAAGCTGAATTATATTTTTTAACTGGTCTCTTTTTGGCAAAATCCGGCCACAATGGTGTGCCAACCGTTATTACTGCTTTTCTATTTTTTGGGATCAGAAATCATCAAATGACTTCTCCCATTCCGGGCGTGTAAGAGTTTTACTATCTAACTCTGTCTTATTTTCCTTTTATGTTCATTCATTTCCCTTTTCTTTTTTAGGTCCATAGTAAGTTTTTTTCTCTCGAGCTCGTGGCTAGATAATAACAGCCGCACAGGTCGATCTTCAAGGTTAAGCAACGCTTGCCTAGGTTGGTCTGTGGATGGGTGACCATCTTAACGTAACGTTTGTAAAGTTTCCTCCGTGCCTCGGAAAGCACGTTAAGCCGTTGGTCCCGGCTGTCATTTGTAGATCTTTGGCAGTCGTTACGGATAGTCAGAAGCCAGTAAATCTGACTCCAGTCTTGCCATGAAGTACCGTGTTACCCCAGTTAATGGGTTGTGGAGGTCTGGTAGGCAGCCGCTCCTCGTAAAATACTGTTATTCAGTTAAATCCGGCTTGGCTGGAAGCCGACCCCAATATAGTTGGGAAAAGGCTAGGCAGATGATGATGAGTAAGTTTTTCAGACTGTTCCGCAGATTCATATTGGCCCTATTGGGCCGCTTCAGTTTTGCTAAATATCTTTTTGGGTCGCACGTAGAACACTATGTGCCGTCGATTTGAGCTTAGTTCTTACCAAACGTCCAGACAAACCTACCAATTACTCGTCGTCTGTAAGCCCGTGCCTGTGGTAGCTCAAATCGCGTGACTCCAGATGAACATTGCTTATCAAAACAGAAGAATATACTTTTTATATCGATCAGGAGGCAGAATAAAGGGAGGCCAATAAAAAATTCGGTGTGTCGCATTAAAGCTAGATGCTGTATGTCAGGGGTGCCCAAACAATCGTTCTTGGCAGTTATTCCCGTCAATCTTGGCAAGCAGTAACGTATTTACTTTAAGGCCAAAAAATTATATTGCGAGATGACAGATATAGCTATCTGCCATCACACACCACAATATTCTTGGTCTAGGACGGATAGATAGCCCCTGGAACTATTTTTCGGTCATATTTTTTAGGCTGCCCGCCCACGTCCGATAGTCGGTGACCGATTTTTTGTAGGAGAAAAATAAAACACACTGATAGCAATAGTGCAACACACACGTCCTACAAAAACTTGGTCAGAATATGATATATCATTATAAGATTTATTACGATTAGGTACATATTATATGTCCTACAAAAAGTCTGACGTTGGCTGGCAGCCTTAACAGAAACCTGCCACCATTGCTACATTATCAGCCCTGCTACATTTTATTAACTTGTCGCATCGTAACTACTTATTTGTCCAAAAGAAATTAAACGTGTTCAAGACAGGTTCTTTAAATTTTAGAACTCACTTTTTTAATTATTTCTTTTTTTGTTTACTCGATACTTTTTCAGCTAGCGATATTTTTTTTCTTTTCATGATATAAAAGTTTATCGTATTGAATTTTTGTTCTCGCTCTCTTTTATTCTAATTGGTAAATTGATTTAGCTCACAGAGTCTAATTAGGCCACGTTTCCATTATATCGTAACAGTTAATTTATCGCATGACTCATCTCAAGCTATTCCCAATATAACGACAGTTTGTCTTGGCCACGGCAAATAGTCGCAACAACGACACATGATTTACCCTCACGTTTACCATATTTTTATCGTTTTACGACTGTCGTGCTAGCCGGTCCCACTGTCAAGATTATCTGTTATCTCTGCAAAAAAATCGTGGACGACAGTTAATCTTGTCGTCCTATATGTGAATATCTCCATTTCAACATACGATAAGTACTTAAAACTTAACGGCTGTCGGTCGTCACGATAAAGTAGGATCGCGGCCTTAGGAAGCAGTAGATTGTGAAGTTGGCCAGCCTTGCTGTAAACGATGACGGTAATATTACCCCAAAAAATTCATGGTACAAGAAATTCATAAAACAGAAAATCGACACAATACCTCTCCACTCAGCCAAATATCAAATATTACTGATGAAAACGAATTTCAGACTCACAGAGATAAAACAGAAGAAACGAATGGCTGCCAAATCTAATTCCCGACGAATTACAGAGATACGTCCACGGGTTAATCGGATAGAAAAGTTTGAATTCCTTAATAAAACCACATCGTCGTCGTCTCGGTATTCTCGAACATTTTATCCTTTATTATTATAAAATTGGGAGACGTTCGAAAGTTTTCTAATAACTTAGTAGAGCCCTCGTTTAAATTCCAGGTAAGGGACGGGGATCTCAATCAAAGTTGGTCGCTTGAAGCGTGAAGTTGGTCAAACAGCGCGCTAACTTATGCAAAAACGTGTCGCCTATCCGTGGCGTTAATTGTGTGTAACTAATGTGATGTGGAGCTCTGTTGGAGTTGCAGAATTTAGTAGTAGATAGGTATTAGTTTTGCCTTTCCTTTTCATTTCTCAGTGCTTTATTACCTCTCTATCACATTGCCAGCGACTTTGTTTACGAGAATATTACTACGACTACTCACTTTTGGAAAATTAATAATGACAATCTTTTTTTAGGGTTCCGTAGCCAAATGGCAAAAATGGAACCCTTATAGTTTCGCCACGTCTGTCCGTCCGTCCGTCCGTCCTCGCTTAATCTCTGTGACCGCTTAATCGAGTATCAGAAAGCTGAAACTTGGTACCAATATGTTTATTAGAGATGTCCCGATTAGTCGGCGACTAGTCGGTAAAGCCAACTATCCGGCCACTATTGTAGTCGTCGATTAGTCGGTGACTAATCGGCAAAGAGTGCCGACTATCCGGCTTCTTACGTTGTATGTATTTCCCAATAATATATGCATGCGGGGGAACTACATGAAATAAAAACCTTGATTATATATTTTTTTTTATAATCAGTCTAATACATTAAAAAATGCAAAGCCATCTTTCCTTTGGTAATCAGTTTTTAAAATTACTTGCTTGTAAAAATAAAGTAATTATGACATTTATTGGACAAAATTAGTTCCTATCGTAATTAACATAAAAAACAACATACTTATCTTCAATGAACATTTATAAGTATTTCTTATTATTTAAATAAAAGTAGAGTAATCGGCTTAGCCGACTAGTCGGTCTTATTACAACCGACTAATCGGCTAGTCGGCTAGTCGGCGAAAGTCATAATCGGCACATCACTAATGTTTATTAATCACGGCAACAAAGTACCTACTAAAATAAAAATTCGAAAAAAAAATATTAGGGTAGTACATGTAAAGTGGAAAGTGTTTTTTTTTTATTTCAACCCTAACATGTGATATATTGTTGGAAAGGTATTTTAAAATAAATAGGGGTTTACTAAAATAATTTTTTGATAATATTATCAATAATTTCGGAAATAATCGCTCCAAAAGAAAAAACAATGTGTCCCCCCCTCTAAGTTTTGAACCATAAGTTTAGAAAATATGGCAAAAATCTGGAAAGTAGAGCTTTATAAAGACTTTGTAGGAAAATTATTTTAAACTTGATGGGACGAACAGTTATTGAAAAGTTGGGGACATTTATTGTGACGGACGGAAAACTACGGAACCCTACACTGAGCGTGGCTCAAAACGCTCTTGGCCGGTTTTTTATTTACCTTCGAAGCGGGAGGACATTTTATATATTTTTTTAATATTGATTGGTTTGCGCTTGACTGCCATCTACCCTAATGGTAAGCGATGAAATGGTCGACGCTTTAGCACGCTTGCCTAGAAGTAATACTACTATTCACTCTTACTAGAAGCCAGGTTGTAGCTGTCAGAAAATATATGTAAAGCCCGGCAAGGAATTCCGCTCCTCAGCTAAACGTACGATGAATGTGTTCCCAAAATATCTTGTTTTATAGGTTTTTTTTTTAGGTGAGGAATCCTTGTTTTATAGGTGGGATGTCCGCTTTGTACCGGTGCCATTTCGCCGCAAGTCTGTTCGTCCGATATTCAAATAGGCTAGGCGGGATTAAGCTATACTATACCGACCAATACTCTTCGAAATGCAACTGATGAAACCGACAGGCTAGCTACTCGACTATTGGTCAAGGAGACCACAGGAGCTAATGCGCAAAAGTATACCCAGAACGGAGAATTTTGCTTGCGCGATGCAGGATTCGGTGATGTCACGCGTCATAGATGTCGCTACAATCCGCTACAGCAAATGATCAGAAAAATATATAACTTCTTCAGGATAAGTACTAGATATATAACGTATCCATTCTGAAAGAGCCTCGAAAGCCTTTCTTCGATTGTGCAACAGCGAACCTTTAAGATACAAATCTTAAACAATGATAGCTCTTTGGAACATTTAGTGGTACAGGGAAGAGTTAAGGTCTAACATTCACGCAGGTCGAACCAGTATAATATTAAATTTCCTTACATGTAGCGTAACTAAATGTATTACTCTAAAGGGGAACTAGTGTTAATATAATATCCCCTTAGGGCAAACTCGATATCTACAGTGTTTTGCTAAACACTGTGTGGAAAATACGCTTCTTTGTAGGTAGGTAAATAATATGTAAGAGCGAGTATAAAATAGATTAGTAAATTGAATTAGGCAACCACAAACAACAACTTTTGGCAACCATGGATTCAAACCACCTTTTGGTAAGGCACTCTACCTAATACAGTTGTTTTTTTTAGTTGGGAAATCATCTAATTACTTCTCTCACTCTGGGCGGCTACTTGTACTGATGAACGATTTTAGAAGGAGGTGACCGCCTGCCACCTTTTCCTTTTCCTTTCTCCTCACTCCGGACCATAGCAATATAGCGGTGCACCGCCCAAGCGGGGCACACCTCTAGAATATGGTCCACGGTGTCCTCAGGACGATCCGCAAAGATGAAACTTAGGGCCTGTTTCACCACCTATGATTAAGTTTCGAGTATCTTACTTGGGAGATAATTTCATACAAATTCTCTTCCATTTTTGAATTTATTCAGTGAGTAGTGCCTACTCGGACATTGTGAAACAGGCCCTTAACCCCATAATTATTTTAATCGTAAAGTATGAATTTAATTCAAAATATATTTTTTTTGGACTTCCTTTGTCAACCACCATTTTATTTTATTCGTATTTGAAATGACACGAAAATGATTACGTAGGTATTACAAAAAAGTTTTACCTGAAAAAAAATGATTACGCGATTTGCAAAAACAGATTTTTGTAAAAGCAAATTTATTTGACAAAAAAAAGGTCCTATGTATATACAAATAATAAATAGAAGCTCATCAAATTATGAGGCTACCCATTGTAGGCTCTCGTTTATATTCAATGAAAAAATAAAGACAATTTATCAGTTGTATGTAACAAAAATAACAAGGGTAAAGAATAATTTATTTCTCTTTTTATATCAGGCTTTTTGCTTTATTTGGAATTGGGCAGCTGACGTATGTGACCAAGGTTAGGGTTCGAATGCCTTATTTATAGAATAAGTAGACAAAATATTGGAAAAAGAAAATATAGCGCCAGAAATGTTTTGTCCGTAAATAGTAGTAAATACGTGGGTTATCTTGTTTTATTTTTATTTTGTTGATATAAACTAGTGCTTGACTGCGAATCTACCTGATGGTAAGTAGTGACGCCTATTTAGATAAAATCTGTTCCGACGAATATATACAGGAAAAGTTTTTAACCACTGAATTATAAAACATAATTCTGTCTGCCTGTGTATCTGTTCCCAATATTTTTTTTAATAGGTATTCAAATTCATGCAGTTTTCATTGATAGACTGAGTGATTCATGAGGAAGGTTCTTATAATATGTATGTGTTATATGTTACACAGTTATTTTCATCTATACAACGTTGATACGACAGAGGGGCTTTCCTTAAAAAGTATTGTTGTACTCATCAATATGAACGAATTTTACTATGCGACCAACCCTAAGGGCTATTACGCACTGTCGACTAGTCGCCGGCGACTCAGTCCCTCGGCGACCGAAACATGGGAAACTAGGGCCGGAGACCGAGCCGAGCGACAGTATTCCAAGTACATTCGTGCAGTGTCAAAACTCATTGTGTGCGGCCGTCCGGTCGTTACGACAGTTGCTCGCAGTGTGAATGCTTTCATTTGAAACCGTGCTCCTATTGGTCGCCGGCGACCGGCAGTTGCCTGTGCGTCGCCACTGCGCGGCGAGTCGCCGAGTCGCCCGGGCAACCGGTGACTAGTGCGTAAACACCTATTTAAACTATACAATATTACAGTCGTTGACAACTGAGTCGCCGGCGACTAGTCGACAGTGCGTAATAGCCCTAAAATCAAGAAAAAAAAGTCCGCTGCTCCATACATTTTGTCAAATTGTGTGAACATAGCCAATTCTTCGACAATCGCGCCAACCATAACGTCATACCATTCAGTTTCTTTTAAATTTTAATACAAATGCAACTATAATAAAAATCCTCTCTAACATTTTAAGCTTCTCATGCGAACCCAATTAAATTAGTAGCGATCCCGCTAATCGGTTCCGTGGTTAGTTTACAGAGCGCTATAACGGTGTGCATTGCACGTACATACTCGTACACTAGTAATTTTGGTTTTGTCTATCCTAATGGAAAATAGCAATCAGTTTTATCAACTAGGCAGCTTATTGTTAGGACTCTATTGTTAGTATTTTGATAGATTTTAATACGTAATCTGATTGGTTTTTTTAATGTTTTTTGTAACCTAGAATATTATTTCATTTTTAAATTATTCATTGCAATTGACTGATTCTGCTGGTGACAATTAAACGTATCTGTAATTGTCTGAGTTTTTGAGTGAAGTTCAGTGGCTGTTTTAATTATTTGCAAATTGATTCCTAGTGATGTTAAATTGATGTAGATTTGTATTTTAAGTGTCTGCGGAACTGGACCATATTATGTAGAATTATTGAAACGCGCGATCTTAGGAAAATGGAGCTAAGAATTTTATTGTAGTGTTGACTATCTCAGCGAAGTTTGCCGAGAAGGTTGTCTTGATACATTTGTTGCCAAATACTACTTATGAAACATGAATGTGTACATCCACATTTTATTGGTCAACAAATTAACTATTTAGAAACTTGTTGATGAATCTCTATTATTCCTTAGGACTTTGTATCCGTAGACAAGAAAATAAAAAAAAAACTGTAATTATTCTGTAGTAAAGCTGTCAATGTAGTATAAAAGTGGGCTAAAGATCTCTTGTATAATTGGCGACCATGCATTGAGGTCGGACGCACAATGTGTCTCATGCATCTGTCAATGACGTGCACGTCTGTAATCGACAATAACACCAGTTTAAGACCTCAAAGGATGAATGTTGTTGATGTCATCATCATCTGCCTAGGCCTTTTCACAACTATATTGGGGTCGGCTTCCAGTCAAGCCGGATATAGCTGAATACCAGTATTTTACAAGGAGCTACCAGACCTCTACAACCCATTAACTGGGGTAACACGGTCCTTCATGGCAAGACTGGAGTCAGATTTACTGACTTCTAACTATCCATAACGACTGCCAAAGATCTACAAATGACAGCCGGGACCTACGGCTTAACGTGCTTTCCGAGGCACGGAGGAAACTTGTTATGTTATGTCTGTATGGTTTGTAGATGGTCACCCATTCACAGACCAACCTAGGCAAGCGTTGTTTAACCTTGAAAATCGAACTGTGCGGCTGTTATTATCTAGCCATAAGCTCCTCCATGCATAGAGCTCCTCTGATGTACAATGAATAAATAAAAAATAAACAAAACGAGCTAGACAAATCAATAAAATAACACACCCATTGACCTTACGACCAGAAATTTTACTGTGTACCAACGATACCATTCAAGACATTTCACCTACTAAAAGAATTTTGATTACACAATTCTTTCACGCAAAATATCCTATAAACGTACGCATCGCTAAAAAATAAAGTGTTTCAATTGATTATTTGGCCCAGTCGTAAAAGTTTACTAAGGGAAAAGGGTTCCATGGCGTTGCTGCGAAATAAATAAGTATTTATGTTGCAATTTGGACCTTTAAACGCCTTGGGAATGGCGTCCGAGAATGTAAGCTTATTTTGGAATGTCTGTCTACATTTTCACAGTTGTTTTTCTTTATGATACGTGCAGAGTAACAAATTGATGTCGAACGAATGGATTTTTTTACTGAGCCTCAATTTTTTTTTTTTTGTTTTAACAGCCCCAATTTACGAGTTATAAAGTCTGCGTCACGAGGTCAAATCAAGGCAGGTGTAACTTTTTCATCAAAGTAGTCTGGCGATTGCAGCCAGAAAACAGGCATTATTCTTAAGGGATGCTTCCAAAACAAGTGCGTTAAGCGCTCGTTAAAAAACACTCGCTCGTTAATGATGGGAATGCAGGCGAAAAGTTCTAGATTGGCAACTGCTTAACCGGAGTCGCAGCGCTAGAACCACAACTTGGACTGAAGGCCTGGAAAAAGACGTGTAATTTCAATTAATTGGAGAAGAATAAGATTGACACATGTTTAAGAGTACTACTAAATTTAAGAGTCGCACTCTTAAATTTAGTCCATCAGTAGTCGTCATTATCATCTACCTAGCCTTTTCCCAACTAGGTATATTGGGGTCGGTTTCCAGTCAAGCCGGATTTAGCTGAATACCAGTATTTTACAGACCTCCACAACCCATCAGTAGTCGTATAGTAATGAGAAAGCTCATGATGATATTTCTAGTTGCATTCACGAGATAACCCAAAATAATGAGTCCCAAATCGAACAATTCTCGAATTTCGTCTCTACACCAGTCCGTGTATCAACACACACACGGTACGATTGAGGTTATTCCAACACACTTACGTACGCGACAACCAACAACTGCCACTAACCCTGATCCTAAGCTAACAGAGCGGCTATCTCCAATCAGTAACTGAAGTGGTTAACTCACAGATAAACGGTTATCCGTTGGGATAGAACTTTCTGACGTTGCGGAGACGGGTCTATGAATACGTACCTATACAGTCTATAACTAAACTACTTGAGGGAGATGAGTTTCGTATCTTCAGACGAATTAATATTTTGACAATCTCTGTCACGAACATGCTAATTTTTTTACCGTTGGTACGGTTTACGGAGAAATTTAGAAATGAATACGAATTCAGAAGAATATAATCTTACAGTATGGAGGAGCTCGTGGCTAGACAATAACAGCCGCACAAGTCGATCTTCAAGGTTAAGCAACGCTTGCCAATCTTAACATAACGAGTTTCCTCCGTGCCTCGGATAGCACGTTAAGCAGTAGGGTCCGGCTGTCATTTGTAGATCTTTGGCAGTCGTTACGGATAATCAGAAGCCAGTAAATCTGACTCCAGTCTTGCCATGACGAACCGTGTTACCCCAGTTAATGGGTTGTGGAGGTCGGGTAGGCAGCCGCTCCTCGTAAAATACTGGTATTCATCTAAATCTGGCTTGACTGGAAGCCGACCCCAATATAGTTAGGAAGCATTAATGCTTCGCAGAAGGACCGGGAGGAAAGGCGACTGCGTGCCACTCCTCCTCGCTCCTGACGAGTGCTCGCTGCCGCCGATCACCCCCACGAGGACACGGCGGTGCTCCGCCTAAGCGGGGCACACCTCCACTGTATACTCCACCGTGTCCTCCGGGCGGTCATCACGATGCCGATGGTGATATCCGTGCGTTTGTACCACACGAATTCGGTGCAGGAAACTCCCGATCTTCCCATAACCGGTGAGGACCTACGTCATGCGAAAAGTGAGAATGCAATGTTGCCGTTCCAGCCACACCTCAAAGAGGTGACTGACCACCGTAATGATGGCGTTACCAATAGAGACGTATGTACGAAGTAAGGACCTAATGACATAATTCACAATTATGTATACGGGGGCTCTCGTGTCGTGTGCTACTTCGTTAATAGAAGACAAATTGCATGGCATACAAACAATGCACGCACGTTTGACTAAAATAGTGAAATAATAAAATCAAGTCAAATTGCACAAAATATACAAATGAAAAAGATAAATAAACATATTTTAATAAATTATAATGAAATGAAACTTTAAAATGTCACTTATGGGATATCTTCCGGGAAATAAACCGTGATAGCCTAAAACAGTGTTTAAATTATAATGAAATCAAAATTTTAACTTAGTATTTAAATATATTACCGATACAATTTGAATTATGAATTAAAAATGATACCTAATAAATAATGAACGATAGGTACCTAAACCAATTTTTTTATTTAATGAGTTTATCAAAAATATTGATAAATAGAATACCTAATACTTGTAAAAAAATAAATCAAAATTGGCGAACAGCAAAAAAAAAAAATTTAAATGACTATAAATCTATCAATAGACTCTGTTTAACAGGAAACGAATTTCTATTGTTATTTTTTACGGACGTGATGAAAAATGAGTTTAAGTTTATTTATTTTGTATCGACTTACAATAATTTATTAACAGTGCATTATTTTTAAATAACATAACTTTAACTTTACTAGTTTTAAATAACATAACTTTAACTTTACTAGTTTTAAATAACATAACTTAGTAAACTCAGGAATTGTATTAGCCCAAGGTTAGCCCAAAACAGAAGTCAGGAAAACGAAGGTCATTCCTTGTATACTCGCACCTGCAAAGAAAATATAAATAAATTAGTTATTAGCTATCAGAAAAAATGTACATATTAGTTTGAAGTTAAAGTATCGCTACACTTAAAAATAAATAGCTGAATTCCAAGAAGTATTCATTAATTCAGGCAAAAGACGTCGACTACTGGACGTAGGCCTCCCCAAGCGTCGCCACAATGACCAGTCCTGTGCATCTCGCATCCATCGAATTTCCGCAACCCTCATCAGGGCATCGATCCGCCTAGTGTGAGGCCCTCCAACGCTACGTCTTCCGGTACGCGGTCGCCTCTCCAGGACTTTTCGTCTTCATCGACTATCTGCAGTTCTACGAGTAATTTGCATTGTCCATTGCCACTTAAGTTTGAAATCAAATCTTTGGGGTTCTAAAACTGATTACTGGTTAAAAATTTAGTATTGAAAATAATAATTGAAGTTTGTAACTTACGCATACATTTGCTATTCGAATATACTCATAACCATCTGAGCATTTATTTAAATGAACAGCATAAGGAATCGCAAGAGTGAGAGATGCAAGTGCGGCAAGGACCACAAAAATGACGAGATATAGTTTCATGTTGACACGAATTCGCTTGTCACGACTATGTTCTGTGGACGCATGGAGGACTTCTTTATATACCCATTCGCATTTTTAAACATTGTATTATCCTCGTGCAATGCTAATAAACTCGTTTGCCCGTTTTAACAATACAACAGACAGGCAGCCAATTTTTACCTTATACATTGGATACGGTAAAAAATGGCTACCTATGCATGTAATGTACCTATGTATGTGTGTACCTATGTGTGTAATATATGGATCCAATTATCTTGTGGCTAAGTAATAATGCCCGCACTAGTTATTGTTCAAGGTTAAGCTACAATTACCAAGTGAGTTGGGCACGCCATCATTGAGGCGGTAAGTCCCCTCTTAGAGGAGTGGTTGGAAAAAGGTCACGGCGTCCTCGTTCCGTATGACGCAGGTCCTCACCGGACACGGTAAGTTCGGGAGGTTCCTGCATCGGATCAAGCAGGAGAGGATGCCCGGGTGTCGCCACTGTGTGGACCGCCCGGAGGACGCGGTGGAGCACACGGTAGAAGTGTGCCCCGCTTGGGTGGAGCACCGCCGTGTCCTTGTGGAGGCTATCGGAGGCGGCGACCTCTCGCGCCGGACCCTGGTTCAGGCCATGGTCCGGAGCGAGGAGGGGTGGCATGCGGTCGCCTCCTTCTGCGAAGCAGTAATGCTCGTGAAGGAGGCTGTTGACTGCGAGTGCGTGAGGGAACGGTCCTCACGCCGCCGCCGCCGTGATCCTGATCCCAATTTCCGACCACCGTAGGCGCGGGTTCGCGGACGGTGAGTACTGGGCAGCTCTGGACCGAGCACGTGGTATTCCGAAAAGTTGACACCGAGTCCCCTCCAGATCGAGGCAACTATGGAACGGGGTAGGGGTTTAGTCAGTAAGAGTGTGACACGCACTCCCGCTCCGCTCAAGAGCGGGAGAAGTCATTCTGATGATTACCCTACCAGAAAAAAAAAATTACCAATGTGGGTATCGTTAAGAGATTAATACATGAATCCCCGACCGGTCTTATTGGACCGCGCTGTTATTGTTTTACTATTGTGTCTCGTTTCGCGGGTATTGATAGGTTAAATAATATTCAACGAAAATCGAATGACTAATAATATTTTTACAAATAACACTTAACAAACATCACATTTTTTACTTTGGAAATACCTAGTTCTAATCTCAAAATATCATCTCAAAAATATTCATTTGACCTTTCTTGCTTGTTTCTCAAATGACGCATCACTATTATCACTACCACTGTCGGCTTGGTTAAAGTTGACTTAGCTTAGATAGAGTTCATTAACTCGCTTTGCTCTCTCACTGTAGCCTCCGCTATTCCTTTACCACCTTATCATCATCTGCCTAGCCTTTTCCCAACTATATTGGGGTCGGCTTCCAGTCAAGCCGGATTTAGCTGAATACGAGGAGCGGTGGCCTACCAGACCTCCATAACCCATTAACTAGCTATCCCGTTACCACCTTACCTGTCCATATTGTAGTGCTGGTGCTCTCCTGCGTTCTAACCTAGGGTTGGCCTAAAATAATTATATTATTTATTCATGCCTATAATTTTTAGATTATATTATTGGAAATTTAATGATTAATTACAATGAATTCGAATGCCTAGGGCAATAAAATCATCGAAATACAGAACTTTGTTACTGTGGATGGATAAAAAAAAATGAGTAGCTAATAATGTATTTTTTTTTTTCAAAATCTAGTTCACAATTTTAAACAGGTAAACTTTTTTATGCTTATTATTAGCTATTCATCTCAGTTTTTCTTTTTAAAATCCATCCACAGTTAAAAAAGTTCTGGGTAAAACCCCCAGGCACTGGACTACTAGGAAATCTGCTCATCCTTTTTTCGCCTAAAACGATAAGGATAACTTTTAGTATTTAATGTGACGTGGGTATGTACGTATGTGAGGGCAATCGCCTCTTTTCAATAAACACGTATTCAAGTCTGTGGCCGAATTCTCGGAAGAAATCAAATTAATTTACTGATCGGTTATTTAGAAGGTAAATACTTATAAAAACGATCCAGTCGCACAAACATCTTGTGCTCCCCAAGAAAATCGTATTTATTTTACGACACAATTTGTTGGACTTTTTAGGGCTCCGTAGCCAAATGGCAAAAACGGAACTCCGTCCGTCCGTCCATCCGTCCGTCCTCGTTTAATCTCTGTGACCATTAGCACTAGAAAGCTGAAATTAGGTACCAATATGTATATCAATCACGCCGACAAAGTAATAAAATAAAAATTGGAAAATAATGTTTTATTAGGGTAGCCCCCTACATGTAAAGTGGAAAGTGTTTTTTTTATTTCAATCCAAACATGTGATTTATTGTTGGATAGGTATTTAAAAATGAATAAGGGTTTACTACAATCATTTTTAGATAATGTAAATAATTTCGGAAAAAATTGCTCCAAAAGTAAAAAACAATGTGTCCGGGGGGGACAATTATAAGGGGGAAAGTAATAAAATAAAAATTGGAAAATAATGTTTTATTAGGGTAGCCCCCTACATGTAAAGTGGAAAGTGTTTTTTTTATTTCAATCCAAACATGTGATTTATTGTTGGATAGGTATTTAAAAATGAATAAGGGTTTACTACAATCATTTTTAGATAATGTAAATAATTTCGGAAAAAATTGCTCCAAAAGTAAAAAACAATGTGTCCCCCCCCCCTCTAACTTTTGAACCATAAGTTTAGAAAATATGAAAAAAATCTGGAAAGTAGAGCTTTATAAAGACTTTCTAGGAAAATAATTTTGAACTTGATAGGACGAATGACGTGAAAGTAATAAAATCAAGACAAATTACACAAAATAATGGGTCTATATTTCACACTCTAAAGTTCTTTACCCGAAATTGTTCACCTAAAGTTCTTTACCCGAAATTGTTCTTCCTAATGATTTGTAATCCGAATGATCACTCCTCCTAAAATTTTTCATCCTAAAGTTTTTATTCATACTATTTGTAGTGTTACCGGCGATGTTCATAACACTCATGTTTCCGAAAATTAAAATGAATAATATACTGTACTAACAGTCACCAAGCCAAATGCAACGTCACATCCCACCACGTGGTTGCAGTGGGGAGGTGACAGATGCGGCCAAGCCAGCCAGCGAGTCTTCACAAAGCCAAGTAGCGCCCTTGTATCATCATCTGCCTAGCCTTTTCCCAACTATATTGGGGTCGGCTTCCAGTCAAGCCGGATTTAGCTGAATACCAGTATTTTACGAGGAGCGACTGCCTACCAGACCTTTAACTGGGGTAACACGCTACTTCATGGCAAGACTGGAGTCAGATTTACTGGCTTCTGACTATCCGTAACGACTGCCAAAGATCTCCAAATGACAACCGGGACCAACGGCTTAACGTGCTTTCCGAGGAACGGAGGAAACTCGTTATGTTAAGATGGTCACCCATCCACAGACCAACCTAGGCAAGCGTTGCTTAACCTTGAAGATCGACCTGTGCGGCTGTTATTATTTAGCCACGAGCTCCTCAAGTAGCGCCCTTGTATATGGTTCATTATTATTTTCTAAATTCGAGAAATATATCTTATTGCGGTAACATATACCTTTTATTTGTGCCACGCTTACCTAAACATTATAAAATGGTGAGTCATAGTCATATTAGTGCTTGACCGGATTTCATGACCTCAAGCAAAAACTATCACAGACAAAACAAATTCATATTACGTCATAACTAAACATTTATGTTTGAGCATGATATTATTATCTACGTTATATTATAACAAGCTTCCGCGCGCGACTTCGTCCGCGTGGAATTTTTACTTTGGGCACACTTTAACATTAAGCTTTGCACGTTGTGCGCGCAGTACTCGATAATTACTCGTATTTTGTTGTGGTGTTATTTTAAAACTGCGATATCTCCTAAGATATTCATTTAAATCGAATGATGTAAAGGACAATTTTGTTTGAAATTAAATACTTGTGATGAATAACGTATTTCTTTGGATAAAGATTAATATCATGTTTATAAAAACAGCTTCGCAAATGATGCAATACTTTAGTACAAATTTGGTTAGCATAAAAAAGGTTACAGTGCGTTAACCTTAAAAGGTAGACCTATACTGTCCCGGACCTTTTTTTAGAACTTTGAAAGAAAAATAATTCTATCACACATAATTTTTACGAAACTTTAACCGTTTACACAGCGCACGCAGCAGAAGCTCTCAATAGGAATAAAATCCCCCGATTTTAAAACATTCTTCATTGGTGCTCCACTCCTATTAACTTTAGCGCGATGATAAATAGCTTATAGCCTTCTGTGATAAATAGATTATCTAACACTGAAAGAATTTTTCAAATCAGACCAGTGGTTTCTGAGATTAGGCTACGGCGATATTGTTTATTACGCCTCTCTATAATTTCATTGCTGCTTTTAGCAGGTGTAGTAGTAGACATTAACAAGCTTAAGCATCAATGGTTATTGAATTGAGAGAAAAAATCGTTGACTGTCATAATCGTAGTAACGGTGGTGAAAATATTTAATAATAATAATAATAATAATGCCTTCTGGATCAAGGGCCTGATACAGAAGGCAGTACTCCTGGATACGGCTCGTATCGTGAGGAGGTTCCTGTCTCTGGAGCCCTAACCACCGGTAGCTTGGACCCTGCTCCCGCTAACGGTGGCATTCTATTTTTTATATTTTTAAATGTTTTTTTTTAATTATTTTTGTAAGAAATATTTAAAAATATATTTAATATGTTTTAAAAAAGTAAATAAAGAAATAATAATAATAATAACTTTATTAGCAATTTAAATTACAGTTTACAAAAATAACAGTGAAGCCACACTAGGCAGAGCCTGAATCGTGGCTATCAAACAAAAACGATTGCACTAATAATAGAATAAAGATAAATCTGCATATCATTCTCATGTAGTTGAAGTGCGAGTATGTTGTGTGTATGTGTGTGAAATGTGTAAATGAGTGTTTGGGAGAGTGTTATGTGTAATGGGTGTCTTGTATGATAGAATTTAGTGAGAGTCTTTAGCTTAGTCTTTAGGCAACTGTGCGTAGCAATTGTTCCATCTGATGGTAGTTCATGCCGGTGATTAATTTCCTAACTTTAACTTTAGCTTCACGAGTCGTATTATGCTGGAGCTGACATTTATTTGCAATTTTATTGTACAAGTATGGAAACATAAACTTCTGTGATCTTCTAGCAAATGAAGTTTTACATTTAGTACTAGAGATTTTAAAGACTCTAAGCTTTAGCATGTCATTGTAACTTGGCGAGCTTAGGACTAGCTTATGAGTGGAGATAATTGCATACATTGCATAGAGCCCTCGCACGCTAAGTAGATCAGCCTCTTTATAAAGATCTTTTGTTGGAAATCTAGTAGGCTTCTTTAACATTACTTTAAGAACTGATCTCTGCGCTCTTTCCAACAGCATGAGGAGTGATGTTGATGTGCCACCCCAAACGCTTATACAGTATGATAAGATAGATTGACACAAGGAGATATAAATAGCTTTAAGAAGTTTCATGCAAGCAACATCTCTAAGTTCCCTAATTACATAGATTAACTTTCTGGTTTTGGCTGAGAGTGCAGTGATATGCGCCTTGTATGAGAGTTTTTCGTCAATAATTATGCCAAGATATTTTATAGATTGCGATCTTTGTAAATTACAGCATTGACATTTGGTGTTGGAGAACTGCCTTTGGTCACATGTATGTATTTGGATATTTAGTAGAGAAGAAGGTGAAGAAGCTGCAGTTTTGTGAAAACATAGAAACTTGGTTTTGTTGGCATTTAATGTTAGTAGGTTATTGTCAAGCCATTTTGCGATTGTATTGATGCCTTGTTCTGCATTTCTAAAACAGTCTTTCCAGTTACTGTCGTGAAATATAACAGCGGTGTCATTTATTAAAAACAACATTATTTCAAAAATTAAGTACTTATGATACGATATCCCTTTATTTGTAAAATTACAAGTTTTGGAAGAGTTTTCGCAGTTGGATATGCTGCAAAACACCATATTTACCTCTCCGTGTCCGAAACAACACAAGTGACCACAGCAACCGCTCAACACGGTTGAGACGTAGGTACTAAAATACATATACGAGTATGTGCGGCGACATTTTCACGCGTCTATGCCACTTCTATTGACTTATTATTTAGATTTCTGTGACTTAAACCAAGGACTATAAATAGTACCGTGATATAAATAATAAAAAAGATATGACTTTGAATAATGGTGTAAAAGGTGGTTATGTTGAGAAAATAATTAATAGGAAAACAAATAAAAGTATAATTGATGTTTATTGCTATCGACATTAGGAATTGTGATTGTTAGAAAAAAAATAGAAAGAATATTTTCGGACTTCCAATTACCGGAGTTGAAAATTTGTGGACTCTGTTCACCAGGATTCCGATTTCTATTGTGGTTTTTTTACGGGCGTGACGAAAAAAATAAATGCATAACTGAGTTTAAGTTTATTTATTTTGTATATACTTACAATTTATTAACAGTGCATTAAATGTATAATATGGTTTTAAATAACACAACAGTAAACTCAGGAATTTGGTTAGCCCAAAACAGAAGTCATTTCCTGTCTATTATCACCTGCAAAGGAAATATAAAAATAAATTAGTTACTAGTTAATAATTCAGAAAATTATGTACATATTAGTTTGGGGTTAGAGTGTCACTACACATAAAAATAAATTTGATTCATCATTTCAGTCGAAAGACGTCGACTACTGGACATAGGCCTCTCCAAACGTCGCCACAACGACTGATCCTGTGCATTTCGCGTCCACCAAATTTCCGCGACCCTCACCCGGTCATCAGTCAACTTTGTGGGAGGCCTTCTACTGCTGCGTTTTCTGTTACGTGGTCGCCACTCCAGAACTTTTCATTTTCAACTATCATCTGTATTGCGAGCAATGTGCCCTGCCCACCACCAGTGAAGTTTGGTGATTCTTTGGGGTTCTAAGACCGAATACTAGTTAAAAATTTAGTAGTTAAAAATAATAATTGAAGTTTGCAACTTACGCATTTATCAAGAAGTCGAACATAACCACTTGGGCACATAAGGGTATCAACAGCATAAGGAATCGCAAGAGTGAGAGATGCAAGTGCGGTAAGGACCACAAAAATGACGAGATATAGTTTCATGTTGACACGAATTCACTTGTTACGACTATGTTCTGTGGACGCAAGGAGGATTCTTTATATACCCATTCGAATTTATAAACATTTTATAATCCTCGTACATAACTAATACCTAATAATCTCAACGTAGCATAAAACTCGTTTGCTAGCAATACAATAGACAGGTAGCCACACCTATGCATATAATATACTCGTATGGATCCGATTATTTTGTGGCTAAGTAATAATGCCCACACTAGATATTGTTCAAGGTTAAGCTACAATTACCGATTGGCAACCGTTAAGAGGTTCAATAAAAAACGAATGACAAATTATCTTTTTTAAAATAACACTTAACAAACATGTGATTTTTTTTTTATTTGTAAATACCTAGGAATGATATTTTGACATTACAATGTCAAAATATCATTCCAAAATGTTGTAACAGAACGCATCATCGATTTGGCGTCTCTCCGGATGATTACCGGATGGGCTGGCTGGCTTGCTGGCTTAGTGGAAACTGTCACATCCCCACTTCTGCCACGTGGTGCACTTGATGAAGGCGTTTTCCTGCTATACCTACGTCGGTTCGTATTGTAATTAATACCTGATCTTTTTTTGGCCGCTATGTGTGCTATAGCAAAGTGAGGGACCTTTGTAGGTATTTCTCCTGCCAGAAGACAGTCTATTTTTAGAGTTCCGTACCTCAAAAGGGAAAAAACGGAACCCATATAGGATCACTATGTTGTCCGTCGATCTGTCTGTCTTTCTGTCAAGACCCTTTTTACCTCGGGAACGAGTGGAGGTATCGAGTGGAAATTAAAAACATATACTAAAGTCCACGGTCTCTTGAAGCTGTGCAAAAACAAAACTTGTAAGTTAACGGAAAAAACAGATCCGACCGAGAGAGACCGCTTATATCGCAAAAAAACCCACTTACAAAATACTTCCCTTTGACCTAGAATCCCAAAATTTGGCATAAAGCAAGATCTTATAGCACAAAAATAGGGAAAAGTCTGAAAACTATCATCGGACAAACCGTCGTACGGCGAGTATTCACCTTTACGCTGCCGAAACCTCTACGGTCCGGACCAATTATTTCACTTCGTCGTTTATACCGCGTGCATCGAAGGACTGGAATAATTTGCTCGCTGCGGTCTTCCCGTCCGATAATAATTTGAATGTCTTGAAAACACCCAAATTATTATCGGACGGGAACTAGTGTGCCTCACCATCTACGATTGCATTACTGCTTAAGATCAGGTGGGATCGCGGTCAAGCACTAATTTATATCTACATATTAAAAAAAAAACTGAAAATGTCTATTTACGTCACTAAACATGTTTTTTGGAAAAATCTTCAAGACTCGATTCGAAAATTAAACTGTTTTTATAGGTAAGATGGAACGGAACCCTCAGTGCGCGAGTCCGACTCGCACTGGCCGTGGCCCGGTATTTAAAAAAATGCGTTTTCTATTTTATGGTTGGTAAACTGTAAAAGGCGATAAGTGTACCACATCAAGAATCGTTATGGCCTCCCCAAAGCTTCACCATATTAACCAGTCCTATATTTTTGGATCTGGTTGGTCTCCGCTACTTTCACTAGTCCACCTCGTGAGGGATGTGGTCGTCACTCCATAGTTTTCGACCCCAACAACCATCTCTTTCGTGAGAAACGTATCATGTCTACTGTTAAAGCACCGAACGTAAACCAGGGCCAATAAGTTACCGATGGCCAAAGCTTCCAAGAGCAGTACCTCCTCACAATACGACCGGTGTCCAGAATTTTCGCTATCTGAATAAAGCTCTTGATCTACCTACCTCAAAGGATCCTCCTAAAGTGTTAGTCGAGACTCATGGCTATTAAGCCATTGGCTGACACGACTATCGGTACAATGATCACCCGGTTTACATACTACATGTCGACAACAACGCAAACCCGGAATTAAGGCAAAGATGGAACAGGAGTAGGTTTTAGTCAGTAGAAGTCTGACAATGTCCTCAAAGAAGTCATTTGATGTTTACCAATCTTAAAAAAAGTCAAGTATCTTAATTTGTTTGGTTTTCATATTATTATTATGCTAACGGCATTAAATTCTGGTTGAATGACTTAACAATAACTTCGTAAAGGTTCTAGGAAAATCTTCGTAAAGTAACAAAGAATGTTATGATAGACTGCACAATAAACTCCCGTTTATATTGAATTCTTTAATCTAATTAAGACGTTAGACAAACAATGGCTTTATTATCCGACTAATAAATCACGTTTGCCTTTCATTCTTGGTAATTTAATAAAAAGTGTCGTAAAATCAAATTAATAGACGTCAAAATTCGGTTGGTTGCTTTGGTGGATGAGATAACTGGAGCACTGGACTAGATACATTTTGATCTTATTTTATTGTGTTTGTATTGGTAAATCATCAAGAGAAGGGCTTGTCAATTTTTTACCGTCTGTTATGTGGCATTCAGCTGCCCTTTGCGTGTTAAGACCACATGTTGTCTTTTTTTTTTTGTTGTTTTTTTCTTTTTTTGTTGATCTCTAATACACAATTCTGTCTGATTGTGAAACATAAGCAAGTGGGTCCTATTTCGAAAATACGGTAGTATTGTAGATAATTTGTATTGTACTATAATTATCTACATGATTTCTGCTGTCGGGTATGTCATAAAATTTTATATACAGAGACATCATTACAATGCATTTGAAAACCGAAGAACCGCGACTTGTCGAAAGATGTATTGCTGCTAGACAGGTTCTGTAGGCGCTTGCAACTAAGCCACAATCCATGTTAGTAAAATTTTAACAAGAATATTTTTTAAGTTTTTTGGTATTAAATAAGTTATTTTTTTGCTAATTTTAACTAGTATTGTTATTCTTTCTAAAAATCGAAATATTTTATTTACTATTACAAAAATTGAAATAAAAATGGTCCAAGTCCATATTTTTTACTACCATAGGCTCGTATCTAATCATAATCTCACCTAATGGCAAGTAAAATGAGTACTTTAAAACTAATTTAATCAAGCGCTATCGACTCATCAGGAAAAATCATAGACCTAATGAAGTCCACAAAGCAAATAAATCCTAACATTATGTAATCCAAGCACTAATTTCCCCACAACCTTGTACTTGAATATGTACGAGTACATCATATGGGTGGCGAAAGATTGACGTAATACGCGCCCAATCAGCTTATTCACGCACTAGTATAAATAAACGAGCCGGCTGAAAGGACAAAGAAATCTTAAAAAGAGAATAAAATAAATAAGTTTCACATTGCAAATATGATATAATAAACTGTGGAGATGACAATAAAACACTGCTAAATTACTTAGGCATTGCAGCATTGTAAACAACTTTTATTCTAGGGCTCCGGTTTTGTTGATATTTCTTTAAGGAACACGTTGTAAAGTCTACGTTCACGTAGCGTCTAACCCACTTAGTAAGTCCAATACAAAGTAAGAACGATCTAAGTAACCTACGGACTGAACGTCTGCCATTACGATGGGAAATCCGGTCAATGATTGATGCACCGTCGACTACTTGGGCTCAGTTCGGATGGTTTCCAGACAGCCGGACGACGAGCTTCCCATTGCTCGACGTCCGCGTTTTGCCTACGGTGAAAAAGCCGCACATTGCGTTCACGTAGCGTCAAACTCACCTAGTGAGCCCAAAACAAAGTAGGAACAATCTAAGTAACCTACGAACTGAACTTGTGGAACGTCTGCCACTACGATGGGGAATCCGGCCAATGATTGATGCTCTGTTGGTTTAATTAATCTTACTCAAGTCGGCTTGGCTTGATTGCTAAGAGGTAGCTCTCCGAATATTTGTCGCAAAGTGCCTCCCACATAGGAAGGAATGCTGGCCGAAATTTTAACATTAATTTTGTGAACAACGTAATTATCTATCAATTCAAAAGTTTTGTAATTGAGTTATTAAGTTCTTGGTTTAACTAATTATTTTGTTGGATTAATTTATTGGGGTACGATTTTGGAATTTCAGTTTAATCTTAAACATGCTTTGGTATTTTTTGATGGAGTTGAAGAGTTTGACGTGGTTGGTACCTTGGTGAATGAAATTTCACTTTTCATTTAACTTTTACTTGGCCAATCAATGTCTGTTATAAGCCACAGATTTCTGCATTTGCTATAACTACCTCGAATATGTTTCAAAATTGTATTGGCAAAAAAAAAAAATTTATGACCTATGATTTTTAACTAGGAAAATAGAACTATATAATACATCAAAACCTCGTCGTTCACAGCTTTGTTTAGCACCAAATAAAAATATCTATCATTTTTATAAAAGATAAAATATTTAATTTAATAAATATTTCATATGAAATTGATAAATGGACTGGTTTTGCTTTGAAAGAATGCAATATATTTCGAATAGTGTGAATAAAACATGCCTATCGAATCTAATCGTATAAATACTCGTATATAGGGTATGTATACCTGGAATACCTCGTCGAAACTGGGTTCCGTAGGTTCCCAACACTTTTGGAGAGTGCGATTGCATGTAACGTGATTTATCTCGTTGTATTCCGCCTTTTATTCATAGATATAGATTTATGGCTATAACTGATGTTCTTTTTTTGTATAAGGTGGAAAATCATTCAATGACTTCTTCCGCTCTAGGGCGGAGCAGGAGAGCCTATCAGATTTTTACTGACTGAAACCCCCTGCTATGTTAATTCTTTGCCTTCGTTCCAGGACTCTGGGGATCTCTTTCGCACAACCCCAGTCAAGGAATGGATCATTATACCACCACATGGGCCGAATGCGTATTATTGTTGGGTGTCACATATTTTTCAAAGGAGATTGCCCGTTTTGTAAGGGAAGTTGGATCCGAGTGGAAAATGCTCGTGCTCTGAAGATTTTTATTTTACCTAATAGTAAAAACATATTAACTTTCTGTTTTAAAAATCTACGTTTATGAAAAGTTATACAAAAAATAATTTGCACACAAAAAAAAAAATTAGGTTATTATTCCAAACAGGTACACGACATCACAAAAGGGACCTGCCCTGTGGCATTTTCGTTTTCGTTTAGTGGTTTGGACTAGGACTTAAACACTAGCAAAGTCATGGCGTACTATAAACCCCTGCCTAACTTTCTCTTTGAGAATCAAGGCGTGATGTTATGTCAAATTAGTACAACCGCAAACCACTTGACTGGATTGGTCTATCTATATTATATCTATAGTACACGTGTAACCATCCGGGCAGCGCAACCTACCGCAAACCGCTATATCACACCATATAGCGGTGAAAGTTTGTCTATGTGTGTGTTTATTGGATACTTCTTAAAGTTTGAACGACTAAACGGATTTTTCTTGGATTTTTTATCCGAAAATATTTATTATTATTTATATCTTTCATACAAGTCATCAATTAAATGACTAATGATTATGCTACCTTTGTACAGTCAAATTTTGACTTTATATTAATTTCAAAAAGACATGATTTTACTTTGTGCACTTAAAGGTACAGGGGCGGACTTAATGCCTTAGGCATTTTCTATTAGTCAATCTTTGAATGATGCAGAGTTTAATGGTAGGTGCAGTAAAAGAGAGTGAAACAATTAATTTTAAAAAGATGTACAATTGAACCGCAGATACTGTATAATATAAAATACTAGCTTTAGCCCGCAGCTTCACCCGCGTACATAAAATATAGCCTATGTCACTCAGGAATACAGCAGCTTTCTATTAGTGAAAAATTTTTAGCAATCGGACCAGTACTTCCACAGATTACCTCATACAAAAAAACCTTTACCTCTTTATTATATTAGTATAGATAATGAATACACAATTCCATAAAATATAAATATTCAGAAATTAGATACTAAAAAGAGAGTTTCCTTGGGATAATTTTCTTCTTTCACGCGGCCAAAGCCACTGGTAGCAGCTAATAAACATATAATTATAGTACTGAATCTGTGCTCAATAAGTATTCCGAGTATTTTTGATTTGTTTTATACAAAGCTTTTAATTATTATCCGTAGAGGAGTAAATAACTGTAAATAATAACCTGAGTGGAATATAATTCGTAAAATGAACTCGTTTATGATGTTCCCGGAAAATACTTTAGGGTTTGGTTAAAATATGTTTTGCGGCCATTCAGCTAACCTTATTGAATTACTTTTTCATGAAATAGACATTTAATAGGGTTGTATTGATGATTTTAATAACCAGTAACAAGAATTTGAAATACATTTGTGTTACTGTCCCCAATAAATATTTGAATCAACATACAACTTGACACCGATTTGCTGGATGCGGAAAAATAATTTTAATTTTGCATTTCAATATGAGGATATAACTAGATGAGCTGCTCTGATACATTGCGGACAGAATTTAAGTAAATGGAGATAAAACTAACTAAATACTTTTGAACAAAAAACTCTCATTATTTTATACTTTCAGCGACAAGTACGGCTAAGAAAAAAAACCGAAGAAAGTGCGATTCGGACTTAATTTCGAACCGTAGCAAAAAACAGCAAAAATCAAATTTATTTTATGGGAGCCCCACTTGAATATTTATTTAATACTTTTTTTAGTATTTGTTGTTATAGCGGTAACAGAAAAACATCTGTATTTTCAAATGTCTAGCCAGCCTGATGATAGACAAATGGACAAGGGAAATAGGGTGCTGTTTTAACGGTTTGGGTAAGGAACCCTAAAAATGAATAGAAAAATTACAGTTAACCTATCACATATGCGCGAAACGAGACACAATAGTAAGACAATAACAGCGCGGTCACATGAGACCGGTCGTGGATTCATGAACTAAACTACAAAACGTGCTAACAAAACTGACTACCTACTGATCAAATATTCGATTGTACCTACGTCTTACAAAGGCAAACCTAAATACCTACAGAATTATTAGGAGTAGGCTGCTATCCTAGTTTCACTTTCCACTTCAGCAGATTTACATTCTACTTAGCATCCTAAATCTACATAGGTACAAACCCTACTTCAAATTAGGAACTGCCAACAACATATCTTAGTCATAAATGTAGGATTTATGCGTAATCAAATTAAATGTTGAAACTTTCAGCACTAAACAGTTACAGAATATCCTGGTAACTGTTTAATTTTTTTAGAAGCGGTATTTATCAGATAACTGGCAGCCGCTTCTCGTAAAATACTGGTGTTCAGCTAATTCCGGCTTGACTGGAAGCCGACCACAATATAGATAGGAAAAGGCTAGGCAGATGATGATGATGATTTATCAGATAACTGCTCCTGCTTAAGGTTACTGAAGCGGGAGCTGATCATGATTCTAGAACAAAGGGCAACTAAAGCACACAGGATTTAGTCAAAAATAGTTTATCACGCCTTCCTGCTCGATCCATCCTAGAGCGGAAAAAGACAATAGATGATTTAACATAACACACAAATAAACTGTACGCACAATCAACGCATTTCCAAAACGATTTGTGTTCATGGATGCATCGACGTACTAAGTAATTTGACACTTCGCGTGACTCAAAGGCTGGCTTTTACTTTGCACAGATAATAAGCATTGCCATACAGCGTGGTGATGCCGCCAGTCTTTTGCGTACACTATCAGTTTACGTCGATGCGGAGAAGCTTTCGCGATGCCATAATTTAGATTTTGGTTAGTTCTTAAAGATGTTTATTTTATTTTATTTATTTAGTGTAGATTTAGGTATATAATGGTTGTAAGTATTTTTTAATATGGCAATATTGTGAGCTTCCAGAAAGAACTCATCATCTGACAAAAACAAAACTAAAAACACTTTAAATATTGGTTTTGTAGATGTCGCTACAACTTTAATAATTAAATGTTTCTTTAATCACGATATCTTTTAATAAGCTGACGATATTGCATATTAAAAAAAAAAGTTAAAAAACAGATTATTTTCATTCCTCAGACAAAAAAGAAAACTTTCAAATATGTTAAACCAATCTCATAATCTTGTAAGACATCAAATTCACACGAAGAACTACCATTCTCGACTATTCGGGATATAAGAGGTCGATTTTATGGCATCTTTAAGTGCTTTCTGACCGTCGTTTGCTTTTTCAATCCATGAAACTGGCCCCAAAGGTCGATGGGCCACCTGCGACCTTCGCATGTTCCAATCAAAACATTCTAACGTTTTTGTCTTACCCTTTATCTGCCAATATATACTGAACCGCAAACATTCAGGGTCGCTAGTAAAAAGTGTGATAGTTTCTTGGAATAGAGAAGATGAATTTGTGAAACTGTAGTAGCAATATAATAAGATGTCGGGTTTTGTATCGAACATTATTTTATTTTAGAGGAGCTCAGGAGGGCTAGATAATAACAGCCGCACAGGTCGATTTTCAAGGTTAAGGTTAGGTTGGTCTGTGGATGGGTGATCATTTTAACATAACGAGTTTCCTCCGTGCCTCGGAAAGCACGTTAAGCCGTAGGTCCCGGCTATCATTTGAAGACCTTTGGCAGTCGTTACGGATAGGCAGAAACCAGTAAATCTGACTCCAGTCTTGTCATGAAGTACCGTGTTACCCCAGTCAATGAGTTGTGGAAGTCTGGTAGGCAGCCGCTCCTCGTAAAATTTCTCAGTTAAATCCGGCTTGACTGGAAGCCGACCCGACAATGTAGTTGGGAAAAAACTAGGTGGATGATTATTTTATTCAATGAAAAAATAACTATTAAGTACAAAAAACTCAAGAACTTATGATAGCAAAACTACACATCGCAGTTTAACTATAAAATAAAAAACTGACTGACTGACACATCAACGCATATAGTGCATACGGTAGTCGAAACTACTGGGTCTAGGAATGTAACATTTTAGAACAAAGCTGAAGTAGCTGAGTACTAAAGAGTTTCTGAAAATTTAACTTTTAAGGGGGTTCCTACTTGGATTCCCCCTTTATATAATAATAAATGTTTTCATTGAGGTGCTCTTAACTACTTTTTCTGTCATAATCAAACAGAAGTGTGGTGCACCTAGGTAATTAACATCTGTGTATTTGTCTAACCTCCATTAAGATTGAACACTCTGATCGAAATTTGGCAGGCCTAATTCAATCCCTCTCGAACATTTCTCTCCCTTCATCAACAAGAACGATTTTATCTCACAATTCCTTCCTGCGTTTTCTCTAATGTCGCCAACTCAACCATTATTATTTAAGCATACATAAATACATTCATAATGGCCCATATTGGAAGCCATCCAACGTTTTCCGATGGATTATTCACAACTCGAATGGAAATGAGAACTCTTGCATACTTTTTTATAGAAGAAGTTTTTTCAAAGTTTTAAAAACATTCTCCGTGAAGATTCAGGTCAGCTGTATGAATCTGCAAACTATAAAGTTGATAAATCTTAACTAGATATCTAACCTAGTTTTTACCTTATTTATACTGTGATCCTTCTCCTTGATTCTAAATCTAGCGACACAATATTCATGAGGCGTAGTTATGAGGTATTCCCTGGAAAGCTATGCAGATGAGTTGTTACAGAACGATTTTCATTGGGTTAGGTTTAACACAGCGTTTAAGCTTTTGGTTACACCATAGTTATGGCGGTAAGATTTGAGGTCTTTGAGAAGTGGCTGGAGAGGCGTAGCGGCGGACATGGTATATTGAGGATGTTCCTGCATCGGATTCAGGCAGAAGAAACGCCTGGGTGTCACCATTATATGAACAGCCTGGAGGACACGGTAGAGCATACGGTGCTCCACTTGAGTGGAGCTCAGCTGTGTCCTCGTGGAGGCGATTAGCAGCGGTGACCTGCGACTGGCTAATAATTTGCTGTATGTATCCAGATTAAAAAAATATTATTCATAAATTCCTTTTTTTAATATTAGAACGTTCACCTACCTTTGTTTTCATGACAAAAATACTTTTCTAGAGCAAGAGCCAGCGGCCCGCAGACCTTCGGTAAAGTATAAAAGCTGTAAGTTTCTCAATGTATGTCCCCAACACAGGTAAGAACGAATCCCGTCTATGTAACTTGGGTCGCGGTGGCTTTCGCAGGTATCAGGTAATAAAGGTGTGTAAAATTGTGTGTTAGATTTGGTAAAATATAAAACTCAGTTTTTACATATTTTACTTATAATAATCCCAAAAGTCATCTTGCCGAAAGCCAGACACTTCGTACGGTTCCAACCCTCTGCCAGACACCCTTAAAGTATATTTAATTGTTACTATACTTACGGTATAGTATAAAAGCTGCAATTTATATATGTGTAGAACTGTTGCGTTCGCGCCGTCGCGCCAAAGTTGTTTCGCGCGCTAATCGTGCCACGCGCCGCTTCAAAGTTACCTACCTACCTCGCTCGCTTCCCGCCGCCGGCGCTCGCTCGCGTCTTCAGTCGGCCCCCCGCCACAGGCGAATCAATACGTCACCGCGCACGCGACAATCGTGCGCCGGCCACCATTACGTATTTGATGTAACTCGTGTATATAATAGCTATAAGGACTTCATGTAACAATACTTGTGCTGTGAAAATATAGACTGTTGTACATACCGAGCCGTGAGATTATTATTCCTCAACCCGTCCGTTAGAAATTGCGCCCAACTCGTGGCACGTGCTCCGTACACGTGTCCGGCAAGTACCTAACCGACGCGAGTGCGTACGAAACCCACGCGAACAGAGTTATCTAAACCTATTGGACTACATCGTTACCGTTTGTGACCGAGTGTTATCGTCGAGAATATGCCGCCGATAACACGCCGCGCGCACGCAGACGAGAAGGAAAACGAGGGGTCCAGTAGCGACGAGGAAACCCACGCGGTAGCCATCCCCGCGTGCGTGAACACCACGGCTACGTCTACACCTGTGCCAGCAACTACAAGTAACATGATTTCCATGTCCGAGGAACAACTGACACGACTGTTAACCAGCGTCATGAGAAGCGTCGCGACGCCGCCGACGCCGACGCCATTTTGTGGCGACGCTACGGGACCGACTCAACCCACCGCTGCACAAGCTGGATCGACTGTGTATGGGATGCACGGCATACACAGCAACTTCACCCGATGTACGGCCCGCTTTGACGGAGCTGCCCGCAGTACCGAAGCCCTAGAAGCATTCGTTGAGAGCGTACTCGTGTACAAAGAGTGCGCAAGTGTTTCCGACGAACACGCTCTTCGAGGTCTACCCATGCTGCTGACCGGAGACGCCGCAGTGTGGTGGCAGGGAGTGAAGTCTACAGTGAAGACCTGGGACGACGCGATACGACGGCTCCGCTTCATGTACGGCGCCCCGCGCCCCGCCCACCGAATCTTCCGAGAAATATTCGCTCGCGAACAAAGTGACAGTGATAGTGTCGATTCGTTTATATCGCGAGTGCGTTCCGAAATGTCACGTATACCATATTATATCCCAGATGTAATTCAAGTAGATATAGTTTACGGCCTTTTACACCGAAAGATTCGTAAAAGAGTGTCACGCGATAGTGTAAGTAGTGTCGACTGTCTACTCGAGCGAGCCAGGTATGTTGAGGAGACGCTAAGCGAGGTGAGACATACTAAATCACCATCTCCATCCGCGAGTATTTCGACTGATAACACTACGAATACCGCGAAATCTCGAAACGTAGAGGTTAATGACCCTTTGGCGTCGACGGATAGTCGACGTAACCTTTCGCGCGCTTCCGACTCTAGTTCGAATTCTTCGAATATTCGCAACGATACGAATTCGAATACGAAACGGGTTAGGCCGCGCTGCGTTTTCTGTAAACGGTTCGGTCATTCGATAGACGAATGTAAAACGAAATCGGATGAACAAGGTAATAATGCACCGCCATCTTGTTACGGCTGCGGTCATGAAGGGGTGATACGGTCGAAGTGTCCGACGTGTAAAGGTACGCCCTCCGCCGACAAGGTGAGTTTCCAAAGCATTATCACGCACGTGTCTGCTGACCTATCCCAGCCTACAGTCAAAATAGGTGTTGAGGGATTAGTAGGTGTCGCAGTACTCGACACAGGTGCGACCGAGAGTCTCGCGAGTCCCGGACTGTACAAGATATTATTGGACAGTGGGACCACTTTCACGAAGACACGTCGTAACCTCGGCCTCGCCGACGGAACGCAGCAGGTACGTGAACTGTTATCATGTGACACGAATGTCACCATTCAGGGACGCGTGTTCCCCATCACTTTCCTGGTGATACCGGAAGCTGATAATAGGACGCTTCTAGGACAGGATTTCATCACTAGAGCAGGTATTTTAGTGGACCTCCAACATAAATGTTGGCATTTTAATAGTTCTCCTGAGCAGAAGTTTATTTTCGTGCAGTCTTACAGCCTTACATCCACCAGCGACGCAGAGCTGAAGCAGGTTCGTACCACCGGCTTGGCGCTGATAGAAGATGAAGGGATGAAGCTGTCATCTGCTCAGAGATCGCAGCTTAAACAACTCACAACGAAGAGAGTTGAGCGTTTTACCACCGAAGAACCTCCCACGACTTACGCCGCCCATCACATTCGGGTTGATGCGAAGCAGGAGCCAACCGCTTCACCACCCAGAATGTCGCAAGGTAAGAGAGAGTTGTTGGACGGTGAGATAGAGTCAACCGACGATCCCTTCAGGGGGAGGGGGTGGTCAAAGAGAGGATACCTGATGTGTGATGGTATCTTACCCCTTAACCACCTACCTGCGGTCTCAGAGACCGCAACGATTTTTCAAATTCAAATATTTCCGCGTGTGAGTGGCGTGCATCAAAATGCGTTCATGTACCTTTTCTACATACCACTCAGTGTCGCGCTAGCGCTCGGCGAGTTTGTATGTGCACGCGTTTGGCCAGGGTAAGTAAAATAATTTCGCCAGCGGTCTCAGTGACCGCACGTAGGTGGTTGTGTGACGTCTTATTTTGCAAATAAAGGAAGATTTACCAAGTATTTTTGTTGCCGAAGGACTTGAAGTTCGTCAAACATGCTTTACGTGTGATCCAAAAAAGAAATGCAAGACGGCTTACCTATGTTTCGTGTGTAAAGTACCTATTTGTTCGGAGTGTTCGCAAAAAATGTATTGTTACTGCCGCGAAAAATGTAAAAGTTGAGGCTTTGCAATTTTGTTTAATTTTTTATTTTTTCTTTAGTCTTTTTATTTGATTTTATTTTTAGTGTATTCAAATTATTAGAAATAAGAAAAAGAAATGAAAAATTTAAGTATTTTAGAATAAAGATCTCATTTTCTTAGTGTAGTTATTTTTGGTGCCATATTTCTTATTTCATAGATATTATTCCATTTTTATAAAACTTTTATATTACTTTTGCTAATTTGTGACGCTTAAATAAAGCAATTAAGTATAGACATGCATTTTATTTAACCAAACTTTAATTTCTTGTCATAGATCCTAAAATAATCCCAATAATTTATTAGCGGTCTCTGTGACCGCACGTAGGTGGTTAAAGTACAGAAATAGGTGCTAGGTGGTTAAGGGTTACACCGCATCAGAGCGCGACATTTTAGGCCAGGTATGAAGTCTGTCTCAGACCGTAATTTTAATCGCTGTGCAGCTTACCAGCGATATAAAATTGATAACAGGAAGCCTGCTGGACTACTCCAGGCTCCTGCACATGAAGGCAGACGCGCGCCTTCCAGATACAAGGTGGGTGATCTTGTTTTGTTAAAAGCACAAGGGATGAACAATGTTAGCCTCAAACCGTCTGCGAAAGTTGTACCCCGGAGAGATGGCCCTTATCGCATTCGTGAAGTAGTAAGCCCTACTACTTACCTAGTGGAGGGAGTTACCACAGGTGAGCATGCAGGAGGGTACCACGTGACCGATTGGACTTCGTTCATCGATGATGTTGGGGCTCCGGTTAGGAGAAAACGCAGACGCGGTCGACCACGTAGAGTTTGTTGCTAGCCCGAACGCGAGGGCGCTATGTTCGAGCTAGAGGGGGAGTGTGTAGAACTGTTGCGTTCGCGCCGTCGCGCCAAAGTTGTTTCGCGCGCTAATCGTGCCACGCGCCGCTTCAAAGTTACCTACCTACCTCGCTCGCTTCCCGCCGCCGGCGCTCGCTCGCGTCTTCAGTCGGCCCCCCGCCACAGGCGAATCAATACGTCACCGCGCACGCGACAATCGTGCGCCGGCCACCATTACGTATTTGATGTAACTCGTGTATATAATAGCTATAAGGACTTCATGTTACAATACTTGTGCTGTGAAAATATAGACTGTTGTACATACCGAGCCGTGAGATTATTATTCCTCAACCCGTCCGTTAGATATGTTATTTGGATAACTATAAAATAATGTTTTTTCAATAGCCAGACAGTTTCTGTGGTTCCTCTATGTTGCCAGGCACATAAAAAGTCTAATGTAGGTGCAAGCGCGAGGGATATATTAGTCAGCGGGTGCGACTGAAATAGCGCGTTCGGTCCATTGCGACGTTTTACTGCGCATCAGCTGTCATTTATTGTGTATTAAGTGGTGAATAGTCATACGTACAAGAAGCGTTTTATTATTGTTTTGTTCAGTTTATAAAATAATAATAAGGGAAAATCAGTGTGATCATGGAAGGACAATTAATTTGTTTTCTGTGTAAGAAAAGTGATGGAAAAATAATATTGTTTTCTGAAGGAACATTAAAAAAATGTCAAACTATTTTAAAGGCGAGGAAAATACACAACCTCAAATATAACAGCGTTATTTTACCAAATGAATATACAGACGGTAGTTATCACCGCGAATGTTATAAAATATTCACAGGACTGCATAGCCAATATTATTCTTTAGAACCGATAATTTCAAAAATAAAAAAAAGTGTTAAGAATCAAACAACTAGTGTAATTACAGACGATTCATCTGCTACCACGCCATTGACACTTGAATTAACAACAAAGTCAACACCCGAACCTCCAACAACATCAGACCATAGTTCATCTTCTCAATCAACGGAACCACAACCTTCAACTTCTCAAGAACAGTCTCATTCACCACCTTCATTTACAGAATCTTTCTCAATATCACAACCAACCTTTGATTTTGAATCAGGAGCATCACAATCTACATCTTATCCAGAAAATCCGGATGTTTCAGCATCACATGTAAGTGAACATGATGATGCAAGTATGTATTTTATTAATGAATTTTCATAGTAAATCTAGAAAATAGTTCTCATTATACACAATAAATGACAGCTGATGCGCAGTAAAACGTCGCAATGGACCGAACGCGCTATTTCAGTCGCACCCGCTGACTAATATATCCCTCGCGCTTGCACCTACATTAGACTTTTTATGTGCCTGGCAACATAGAGGAACCACAGAAACTGTCTGGCTATTAAAAAAACATTATTTTATAGTTATCCAAATAACATATATAAATTGCAGCTTTTATACTATACCGTAAGTATAGTAACAATTAAATATACTTTAAGGGTGTCTGGCAGAGGGTTGGAACCGTACAAAGTGTCTGGCTTTCGGCAAGATGACTTTTGGGATTATTATAAGTAAAATATGTAAAAACTGAGTTTTATATTTTACCAAATCTAACACACAATTTTACACAGCTTTATTACCTGATACCTGCGAAAGCCACCGCGACCCAAGTTACATAGACGGGATTCGTTCTTATCTGTGTTGGGGACATACATTGAGAAACATACAGCTTTTATACCTTACCGAAGGTCTGCGGGCCGCTGGCTCTTAGACTATTCGTATTATTATTTAATTTCTACGTGTATTGAAAACGTCTTCGTTAATTTTCACGCGAAAATTTGTCACTGCAGCATTCAGCTCCATAACATGAATTCCGCCTCGGTCGCAATGACAAAGTTTCTCTCTGAACTTGTATGAAAATGTAACAGAACCACAAACCAATCTACTACACTAGCTTTGAACTATTAAGACTCATACACAGACGGGCTAATTAGGCGTCCTATTGCCGACCATTACAAAGCTTTCACGTGCAGTTTGAACGCGCTGCGATCATCTGATTGTACGTCACTACCGCTTTTTACACGGATACCGAAAGCTATGGAAATGACTTGGTTACCTTGTTTTGTTTTCATCATCTCAGCCGAAAGACGTCCACTGCTGGACATAGGCCTCCCCCAAGCGTCGCCACAGCGACCGGTCCTGTGCGTCTCGCATCCATCGGATTCCTACGACCCTCGCCAGGTCGTCAGTCCACCTTGTGGGAGGTATTCCAACGCTGCGTCTTCCGGTACGTGGCCGCCACTCTAGAACCTTCCGTCCCCATCGACCATCTGTTCTACGAGCAATGTGTTTTGTTTTAGAAGCTGGTGAATAGCTGAAAATTAAAAAATCCACTCTTATCGAAGGAGTATTGGTAGTTTAACTGGATTGTGAAGGTTCTTTACAGGTGTTTTGTAGTCAGTTTGACAAGAAACCGGCCGCAAATCAGGTGGGACTAGGCTGGACATATTAGTTTATTATTAAAATATTCTGTTCCACCATTAAAATGACCGCATGAGTCTTACAGGGCTACGGGTTTCTTTGAAAGAGTTCAACGGCCCTAGAATGCAAAAGGCAACTCAAAAACAGTGGTAAGTTGTCGACGTTAAAAGAATTTTCCGCTCACTCCTTCCGGAGGGAAAAGAATTATTTGACGATTTCCTATAAAAAAAATCACTACTCGAGCTTAGTGTGGACATTTTATACGAGTGGTTTGGATTCCGTCTCACATTAATTACTCAGATACCCGCGAAACGAGACACAATAGTAAAACAATAACAGCGCGGTCTCATAGGACCGGTTGGGGATTCAAACGTAAATAGGGCTAAATATATTTAAACCGAACGTCCACTTAAACCCAATTTATCTAAACAAACAGAATAATATAATATCAATTGCCACATCCACATTTGTCAATAATATGCAGGATGTTGTCAAAATCAATGATGGCGTCCTCAATTTCGCCTGATTCCACATAGAGCACCCTTTGCCTAATTAACTGGAAGACCATTTGATACATCAGAACGTTTCTGGTTCACTTCATTCACGGAGCTGTTTGATCGGAATGTATTGCCAAGAGTCTTTGTCAAGGTTAAATTGGAATATCATAGCGTAGCGAACCAATTTGGTTATTAAATCTCTTTTTGAAATGATTTTGATGAAAGGGTTTTCATTTTGGGTAATAGATTGGGTTGTTGTTTTGAAATAGAGGAGCACAATTTGCAATATTTTTATTGGACCACTGAACTTAAACTAAAAAGGAGCTCTTCGCTAAATGATAACAGCAGCATGGGTCGATCTTTAAGGTTAAGCAACGCTTGCCAAGGTTGGTCTGTGGATGGGTGACCATCTTAACATACTGAGTTTCCTCCGTGCCTCGGAAAGCACGTTAAGCCGTAGGTCTCGGCTGTCATTTGTAGATGTTTGGCAGTCGTTACGGGTAGTCAGATGCCAGTATATCTGGGTTGTGGAGGTCTGGTAGGTAGCCGCTCCTCATAAAATACTGGTATTCAGATAAATCCGGCTTGACTGGAGGCCGACCCTAATATAGTTGAGAAAAGGCTAGGCAGATGACTGAACTTAAACTAAAAAGCACATGATAATTATTAATACATTTATTTCAGATATCATTATCCATACAGAATCACAAATAAAGAAAACATAAAAACACAATAAATTAAACAAAACATAGAATTATCAATTACATACAATAAGTAATGGTGGACGCTTTATAAACCTGCGTTCATAATACATCCACCAAGAATTATATTTTTTATTCATTTCTATTATTTTTTTCTTCAAAATTTATGTCAATTTCCTATAACTATCAATGGTTTCTTTATTAATTTGCAGTGAAAGTATATTTTTTAGTAATAGCTGAGTAATGCTTATTGATGGTATACCTATTTATTAGTCTATATTTTGTGTTATACGTATCAACCCACTGGAGTTCCCTTTAACCTATCAATACCCGCGAAATGAGACACAATAGTAAGACAATAACAGCGCGGTCCAATGAGACCGGTCGGGGATTTTTAATGAAATGAGTTGAGAATTGATTATCTTTAAAGTAAAACGGTTCATTTAATTAATCTCTTTTTTTACTCCGAACCCCATATCTTACACTTTTTCTTATGTTGTATTGGTCACATATTAACAAAGAGACCTATACTTTGTATATTGATTAAAAATGATCTTATAATTTCTTGCACGCCTCCGTAAAAATCTACTCTATGGAACGTGCGAATATCTGCATCCTGTGTTTACTGATGTATCTTGACAATTTCAAAGTAATTTGAAATTGTTAAGTTGAATTAATTGCTGTGAGTTTTATTTATTAAACTATAACTTTTCCAACTGTTAGTAAGCAGGCCTTAGTACACGAGGGCTCAGTGCAAATTGATGAGTCAAACATGTCTTCAATTTCGGTTTTACACACGACCCACACAACCGTAACTATAATTGCGTATTTGGCAAATTTCATAATTTGGCAAATTCACGATTAGACGAACTACAGCTTTGACCAATTTCAAATTCGAAGAACGGCGTATTTGACACATTCACGATTAGACGAACTACAGCTTTGACCAATTTCAAATTCGAAGAACGGCGTATTTGACACATTCACGATTAGACGAACTACAGCTTTGACCAATTTCAAATTTGACGAACTGCGTATTTGACAAATTACCAACTTGACCAATGTCGTGCAACCCGAAAATCGGCTACCACTGTTTTAATATAAAACGCCACCATTTGATTAACTCCAATAACATTTCTGTCTCATCTAGTCACGCTAGCTCTCGGATAGTTCTCGTGTGATTGATGATGTGGCGTATCAAGCGAAGTGATGCCGGATCATCGAGCTAATGATTGATTACGGCTCCACGTCCGAGCTTCTTGACTACCTTTGAGCTTCCTATGTCTTGTTTCACTGATGAGTATAGTAGACGCTAAATAAATGTCATCGGTGAGATTTTGATGAAGAATGTTTTAGGTTTAGAACGTTTAGTGAAATATGTTTTTAGGTTGTTCTGTTGTTATTTTTTTTTTTCATCAACAAATAAACATTTGTGTTTTTAACAATAAACACTGTTTAACGTAAAGAAAAGTTAAAAAGTAAGTAAGATAAATGTATACATATAAGTTAGTGTGACTCTTGCGAGTCAAACTTTTATTATGTAAAGTACCTACCCGTCACGAGAAGCTATAAATTATGTAAACAAACATCTTTTACTAAGTAACCATATTCAATCGACATGAAATATAGACGGGTTATATGAAAGTAACAACCTATTTAATTTAGTCGGATCATATTTTAACGACTCAAAGCGCTATCGTTTTTTGTTTCTTGGTCCGTCGCAGGGATTGTAAACTATCGGGACACCATTTTGAAATAAACGCGTCATTCGAGTTTCGAATGCGTACGGGTTTGTTTCATTGCTTTGCATATATCGCGGATCTGATTGTTACCTATTGTTATAAATCAATGATTGATAAAACTGTAGACAGCTTCGTGATACATGTCACTGATTCTGACACAGAAATGGAAACATCTGAATCTGACGAATAATTATTCCTAAATAATATAAATGTTAATTAATATATTTACTTAATAATTTATTAAATCTTAAACAAATTCATTTTTTTTTTGTTAGTCCAAATGTTGTGAACTCCTGAACACTTGTTTACAAAATTTATAGCTTCTCATGACGGTTACTTTAGGCATTACAATTTAAAAGAAAGTCACTGTAATTCTAATAAATTGAAATTTAGTTATAATAACTAATTATCTAATTATAATTCAAATTCATGTACAATGAGATCTTAAAATTAATAAAATCAGTTCCTCAAAATCTACCATAAAGGTGTACATTCTTTAACATTATTCGTAAATATTATAATAATATAAATATTTATATGGTATTATTAACTAAAAAAGCGTCAAAATTTGTAATTTAAGAACTTAAAGTTAACAATGTCCACAAATTAATAAATTAATCTGAATCTGAATTCCTTAAACATTTACTACCAGTCTACCAGGGTACATCAACATCAGATTGACCGACCAACGATCTGTCTGACGGCTTGCTTTGCAGTCGAAGTCAATTTAGTTCAGCATGAATGGGACTATTGCTTTATTTTACACAACATAGATCTATGGCCCAGTAGCCTGCATAATGTAATCTGTATTTAGCAAAGATTACCTAATTGGCTAGTCAGTGGACTGCTTTGTGCTTAACTCAAAGCAATTCGCTTTTGACTGCTCAATGCTTTTGTCAAGCGCATTTATGGGGTTTCTTACCAATTTCCCTTACGATAATGGCTCTAATATGTTTTATTTTTCTTTTTTCACGTCTTTCTAGAGTGGCGACCACGTACCCGAAGACGCAGCGCTGAAGGGCCTTCACAAGGTGAACCGATGAACCGATGATAAGAGTCGCCGGAATTCAATGGATGCGAAATGCACAGGACTGGTCTATGGTCTTAGGGGAGGCCTAGATATGTCTAACAGTAGATATTTTTTTGGCTATAATGAAAATGATGATGATTATTCCCTGCTAAAGTATGTTAGAGTATAAATTCTACTTCTTCAAACGTCACAGACAGATGTGATGTTGCACCGCTTTTTATACCTATTTGAAATTCTAGGAAGTAATGACGAGTGATATAGTGAGTATTGATAGGCTTTCTTTAAAATCGTCATCAAATCAATCTCTTTACTCTGGTTTGAGTGAGAGAGAGTGTCAGTCACACTTTAAATGACTTAAACCTCTGAAAACTCTTTCAAACAACCCCGCAGTTTTGGTAGAATTGTTTTAATTTGCCACGAATTATTTTAAGGGAAGGGGTAAATACCAGTATTTTTAGTTTACCAGGAATTCTAGCCAAAGCCTCTGCGACAGTTTAAAACAAATCAGAGGACTAACTCCACACACATAACTTATGACGTGCCGGTCCTCCCAAAAACTTTACTAAAGTAATATCAGTATATCATCCAGCCGGTCTCAATAGGGCCAATAATGGGCCGATATTACTCACAATAAGGCGAGAAATTCGACTGGCCTCTTCGAATAAATGTCAGATATCCATAGCTTAAGTAAAATAAACAACGGAACCCAAAATCTGGAGTCTGGACTTGTTTAAGTAGTGGACGTGGAACGGGAACAATAAGGATAAATAATGAAATGGGTTGGAACGTGGTATCGAGCGGCGACAGTCGAAAGAAACTGTACGTTTTACATATTCAACTATGGTAAGTAGGTATCAAAAACTTTTACTGTATTGTTACCTTGTTATAACTAACATATTTCTAGTGAAACTAAAATAAAATATATACATAAAATTAACTGTGCTGTCAACATTAAAATTGAAACTAGGTACAGTCTAATAAATTCTAGTCTTCGGTCGTAATGATGTCATCCGGCGCGAAGGACCAAGATTTTTATTTCGTTTTTCTAAAAGTATTATGGTATTATCTGAATAAGCATAAAATAAATAGAAGTTTGGAGATTTAATAACTTTTTAAGATACGTAATGACGTATTAAGACAAGTAATTTTTCAAAAAAAAAACAGATTCACAAACAAAATTTCTGAATTTCGTAGGGGTGACCTTCTAGATTTCAAAAGTGCTATAAAACGAAAAATTACTTGGTTCAAAGCTCTCTATTCTAGCAGGGACTAGGAGAAACCGTATTTGGATACATTACCATATTGAACGACAGTACGACTATGGCGTACTCAGAATAGAGATCCTCTGTGAGTTGAAACACGTGGGTATTGTATTAAAACATTCCAGACAATGGTTTATTTTTTTTATGAATTCGTGATTGAGCAGTGCTTCCCAAGGATGGGTGACCATTTTAACTTACCAAAATTTCTGCTTGTCTCGAAAACAACGAAAAGCTGGACAAAAGTCCTGGCTGTAATTTTTTCATTTTCGACTCGGTCGTTACGGGTAACCTAGTCTAGGAATGTCAATTCATTTTTGCAAGGGGTTTTGTGTGACCCAATTGCTGGGTTATGGAGATGAAAGAGGAAGGTGGTCCATATGTCGTAAAATACTGGAACACAGCTGTATTCGATTGGACTAGAAGCTGACCCCAACAAAGGTTGGAACGAGCTAGGCAAACAATTTTTCATTATGGTATTGTTTATTACTAGCTACTTCCATATCGTCGCTAGATGGCGCTTTAGCTACAAGCATCTGAATTGTTGTTCTCCGTTTTTAAAATTCACTAATAATAATAAACAAAGTGTAATAACAATATTTGTGCACCAATAACATTAAGCAAGTTATAAATATCAAGTGTGAACGTTATCCCCGAAAAAACTCAACTATTATTGAAGATAATTAAACATTTGTGAATAGTCGAAAAACTCTCAAACAAACAATAGTAATCAAACCTGAACTCAAGTGAAGCAACAGTGCAAAATAAGTGACTAACAGTGCATAATAAGTGAACAAAACTTTATAATAATCCATCATTTAAACTTAAACCATTTGAGTTGTGAGGAAAAAATTCCACAGACATGACTCATATCTAACGAGTTTTTATCATTTAAAAATCTTTGTCGCAATAAACGATCACCAATTTCAATGACTCTGGCAATAGTTAAGCTGGCGAGTTAATTCAAGCAGTCGACTGCCGTGCAAGTGGACCTGCGTTCGAACCCCGCCGACTGAGTCACTTTTTGTAATTGGCTAATTGTTGTCTTGACAGTTTCTTACAATGAACTTCTTCGGAAATATCACTCAGCGACGTCAGCACCGGCGCAGACATTCGGATAAAAATGAAGAGTTAAACATAACCAACGACATGAATTGTACCACTAGCAATAGTGTGCCGGAAATGTCAGACGAAGAACATAGCGATGAAATTACCCAACTCCAAAATAAAATTAAGGAATTAACATTGGGATTAGAGGCAGCACACGCAGAAGTGGAGAGTTTAAATTTAGAGAATACTCAACTTAAGAAAACCATTGACGAATTAACTAAAAAGAAAAACATCTATAAAAAAATTACAACTGATATTATTAGCGAGAACAGTAAATCTCCAGTAACTAACATAAAACGGAAGAACAAAACGAATACTACAAACAACAGCCCACAGACAACACCCAAAATTGACAAAACTAAAACTAAATGTTTGCCTACACAGATTGCTGACAAATCGACACAATATGACACTAACTTAATGACGAACCTGAAAAGCGATAAAAGTTGTTCCTTAAAACAAAACGAAAAACGCAAAAATATTTGTATAATTAGCAATAATAAAAGGAATAACTTATGTAACTTCATAGAGGACACTTTCTGTATGTATGATTACTGCCACTATCTACATCCAGGCGGTGATATTCAACAAATGCTGCAGGGCATCGAAAATAAACTGAAAAACTTTAGTAAAAATGACTATTGTGTTATCATGATGGGAGAGATGGACTTCATACGGACTGGAAATTATCACGACATCATATTTCATATAAGAGAAACAATAAGGAAAATCCATAACACCAATGTCATAATTTGCCTTCCGACCTACAAATATGGCTATTATACCACTTTATATAATGCAAGAATAGAAACTTTTAATAATCTCTTGTACCTGGATAACTTAACTTATGAATATGCCTACTTATTAGACTCCAATGCAGAATTAACTTGTGGTTATGAGATGTTTTCTGCGCCACAGGGACACATAAATGGAACAGGGTTAAAGAATATTTTCTCTAATCTCCAAAGATTTATGACCGAAATCGATGCTGAATATAACATGACAACATCTAATTCTTTAACCACAGATATTAAGGAATCAGACACGTTTTTTCTATAATTATCTGATTATTATGCATCAAAACATCGCGGGACTAATTAACAAGGCGGATCAGCTAACATTACACCTGCAAGAACTAGCCCAACAAAAAAATGGTGTAGACATAATTTGCGTCACAGAACACTTTATGGAGCGAGGACACGAGGAGCTTCTTTCAATACCCAATTATAAATTAGCCGCTTCTTATACAAGAACTACGAAAAGAGGAGGAGCCTGTATTATGGTAAAATTTGGTCTCCAATATAAAGAACTTACGAATGTCAGTAAAATGTCTATTGAAGGCGTTGTCGAAGTTTGCGCAATTGAACTTATACAACACAAAACGATCATTATTTGTATATACAGAGTACCAAAGTTAAACAATTTAGATGTATTTTACTCAAAATTAAACAATATATTATCAAATTACTGTTACAACACGAGCAAGAATGTAATTTTATGTGGTGATTTCAATATTAATATTTTAAAACAGGATAAAGTATCTCTTGAGTTTACTAGTTTCCTATTGAAGTACAATCTATCTTTACAAATTGGTCAACCAACTAGATTGCAAAGCAATACCTGTATCGACAATTTTGCACATAATATTTCACGAAAATGTACTCATAATGTCCTTGATCTACATTTGTCAGATCATACCGCGCAAACTTTAAAGCTCCCGGTAAAAAAGACATATTTAATTAAAAGTTGGTATATAAAAGTGCGTGACTTTAGTAGTGAAAACTTGATGAAATTTAAAGACTGTTTGAAATCAATTTCTTTTTCTGATGTCTATCTCACTAAAGACTCTAACGTAGCATATAATAACTTTTTAGAATTATTCCAATTATTTTATAATTTATGCTTTCCAATTATGTACAAAAAAAGAAAATTAATAAAAAATCCAAATTGGCTAACACCTGGTATTAGACGGTGTAGTCAAATAAAACGACAGTTATTATGGCATCATAGATTAAATCCCTCTAAAATAAACGTGACAAAACTTAGAAATTATTCAAATAGACTCAAGAAAATTATAAAATTGACCCAATTAGCAAAAAACAACTATAAAATAGAGACAGCACATAATAAATCAAAGATGACATGGAAAATAATAAATGAAAATAGAAGCAACTCTCCACCAGAGTACATAAAAGAAATAATTAATGACGGAGTTACATATACTACACCCAAAGACATAGCAAATACGTTTAACGACTACTTCATAAGCCAAGCAGAAAAACTTTCCACTACTTCGACACAATTGACCACTGACAATAAAATCGACTTCTCGGCACAGTCGATGTTTTTAGCCCCTATCACACCAGATGACGTAAATAGAATTATAAAGGACTTAAAAAATATAAACAGTGTAGGATACGACGATGTTTCGACAAAGGTTGTAAAGTATGTTTCAGAAATAATATCGCATCCCCTCAGCTACATATTTAATTTAAGTATTGAGTCTGGAATCTACCCTGATAAGCTTAAACCTACTGTCATAAAACCATTATTTAAAAAGGACGATGAAAGAGACATTAAAAATTACAGGCCAATAGCTCTTATTCCGGTAATATCCAAGATATTTGAAAAATGGATCTATAGATCGATAGAAGCATACCTAAACCAATATAACTTACTTGTAAAAGAACAAAAAGGGTTTCGGAAAGATCATTCAATAAGTATGGCAATTTATGACTTTCTCAATGATATAATACCTAACATGAATGAAAGAGTTCCAATATCAGCGGTGTACATGGATATGACTAAGGCATTTGACTTGGTCAACCATGATATACTGCTGAGCAAGTTAAATGCGTATGGGATAAGAGGAAATGTCTTATCACTCATAAATTCTTATTTAAAAAATAGAACACAACACACTGAAATAAGTCGTATATGTAAATTAAATAAAACTATTATACAATACATTTCTAAGGAACAAAAAATCATTTATGGCGTGCCCCAGGGCAGTGTACTAGGGCCTTTGTTATTTCTTATATACATAAATGACTTTCCTCGGAATATACCCTATCCTATGACATTGTTTGCCGACGACAGTACTATCATAGTTAAGCTTGAAAAAATAATACTGACTTTGAAGATAAGATAACCAATGCATTGCAACAAGCCGTTAACTGGTTAGAACAAAACCATTTAATTATAAATTTGAAAAAAACTAAAATTATGAACTTTCGTCAAAGAGTAGTCAATTCGCAATTAAATGTAAGCTTTAACAATGAAAAAATTGAGGAAGTTGCAAACACAAAATTTTTAGGCTTAACAATTGACAATCAACTTAATTGGAAACAACATACTTCAATATTAATTAAAAAAATTAGTAAGTTTGCCTTTGCTCTGTATAAACTAAAGAAAGTAGTCAGTCAAGCTGCAGCAGTCACTGCATACTATGGATATGTCGATTCCATACTACGCTACGGAGTCATGTTTTGGGGTAACTCCTGCAATAGGGATATGGTGTTCAAATCGCAAAAAAGATGCATTAGGGCTATTACCGGCATAAAAATAACTGATAGCTGTAAACCTTATTTTGTATTGTTAAAAATAATGACTTTACCTTGTTTGTACATATTTGAGACTGCTATTTTTGTTAAAAAGAACATGCATCTATTAAGAAAAGCATCTGAAAATCGCTATAAAGTGATTAGACCAGAATATAGACATGAATTATGTGGTCGACCTTCAAAAACCGCCTTGATGAACAAAAGCATACTTTGTATGGCCCCAAAAATATTCAATAAATTGCCAAATGGGATTAAGGACTTAAATATTGTTCAATTTAAAAGTAAATTGAGACATCTCTTATTGGAGAAATGTTATTATACTATTGAAGAATTCCTTAATGATAAATTTTAAGTTATTTGACATTGATATTTATTTAATTTTGACTTTGTACTAAAGTAAGTTATTTGACATTGATATTTATTTAATTTTGACATTGTACTAAAGTAAGTTATTTGACATTTATAACTTAATTTTGACATTATATTATAGTAATTTGTTTGACATTCATATTTATTTAAATTTGACATTGCATTATTTTCCTAATTTACATTCATTAAGTTTTTCATCATTTTTAATATAAGTATTGGTAATCCTTTTTTTTTTTTTAATAATATTTATGAATTATGTGAAAGAGTGTACACCTTTATGGTAGATTTTTTGAGGAACTGACTGATTAATTTTAAGATCTCATTGTAAAATGTACCAAAAATCACGCTAATAAATGAATTTTGAATTTTTTGAATTTTGAATTTTTGAATTTTGAATATCGTATATGCTATTCCAAAACATGGTCTATCTTTTTTACTTTATTTATTTTAGGTCTGGTAATCCCTTCAGCCTTTCGAGCGAACAAACATGCAGAAACACACTACACACAAATATTACAAAGGCAAAGATTTGTGAGTGTCTGTAACACAAGCTTTGGTCTCTATAATATAAGTGTGACTAGCTGTATAGTGTATGTTCGTCAAAGTGTACGAACGCTACGCTCAAGATAAACTTCTTTTTCTATCCTTAAAAAAATAAACTTGGTCAAAAACATCGCGTCAATCATTTATGACATGATTGGCTAAAATGTTTCATGACCTAATTCACACATTTCGAACTTTTTATAACCGTTATCGCCAATAATATCACTTTGCCTAGAGCGTCCGGCTTCTTTGTATTATATGTATTTCTTAGCAGATTATCAATCATAACTTTCTTAAATAGATTCCAGACCGAGAATCAACTTCCAATAACATCTAGCGAGAATAATAATAACAAATTATCATAAAGCAATATAAGGCTGGCCGCAGACTCGCTACCAACTGTCGTTGAAATAATCCATAGTTGATCAAGTTATTTATCTTGAATAGAAAATTAACTGGAGGAGCTCGTGGCTAAATAATAACAGCCACACATTGATTGGTTGATCTGTGGATGGGTGACCATCATAATATAATGAGTTTCCTCCGTGCCTCAGAAAGCACGTTAAGCCGTAGGTCCCGGCTGCCATTTGTAGATCTTTGGCAGTCGTTACGGATAGTCAGAAGCCAGTAAATCTGACTCCAGTCTTGCCATGAAGTACCGTGTTGCCCCAGTTAATGGGTTGTGGAGGTCTGGTAGGCAGCCGCTCCTCGTAAAATACTGGTATTCAGCTAAATCCGGCTTAACTGGAAGCCGACCCCAATAATAGTTGGGAAAAGGCTAGGTACCTAGATGATGATGAGTAAATTAACTGCAAATTTTTTTTTTCCTGTGACTATTTCCAAGTTTGAGTATTCTTATTTAAAAACATTTTATTAAGAAGGTTTTTTGAAGTGAGAAATCATTCAATGATTTCTTCTGCTCAAGGATGGAGTGAAAAAGCATGCCACACTTTTACTGACTAAAACCCACTCCTATCATCCTTTTTGTCTTGTGTACCAGGACCTCGAGGTTCCTTTTCGGACGACCCACAGCAGGATTTATAATTATTTTAAACAATAACTCTGACTACAAAAAGAACTAAATACTTAGTTTAGTATAAATAAATATTTCTCTCAATTACCAATAGTAGCCGACACAAAAATTTTAGCATCCGTCAACAATGAGCAATTTAAGATGCTGTTATATACCCCAATCTTGAATCCCAAAAAAGCACGAAATCGAAGCTTGATACTAAAACAAACATAGATTTCTGTCTGTTTTCAAAAAAACAAATCATACACGCGTTTATGTAAACACAAAAATTGGTACATCACTCACCCACTTGTGTGGAATGAAGCATTATTTTGTGTGTGCACCGTTAATGCAGGAGTAATTGCTATGTGTGGTAAACGATCAAATAAATTATTTTAAGTCAGTCCCTAGATTATCTTCTTTCATATTTTTTTTAGGTGTAAAATCATCCAATGACTTCTCCCGCCTTCGGGTAGGGTATGCCAAACTTTAACTGAGAAAAACCACGTTCTGTTGGCCTTTGCGATTTCGGACCACGAGTTCCATCTAACATTATAATCTGTAAATATTCGGAAAACCATACTAATGTGCGGCCAATCTAACGTCCAGTAGAATGTCTCCATTTCAATAACGTCTAGACCAATCAATGTTTGGGAATAATTGACTATTCATAATTCACAATATTGGATGATAGATTCAATTAGACGTATAATTTTGTTACGAAGCCGTCAGTTTCAATACATTGTGTCATTAGCAATGGTCTGCTGACCAAATGGACATGCTGCGTAAATTATTTGGAAATTAACTAATGGCTCTAAATTTGTTGTGCTTAATTCTGGTAGGTACGATGAACTCTTGGGTGTTCTTTGTGGTTGGAAAGGTCAGATGGGTTGATCTACAAGATATTTTGCTTCTACCACTCTACAGTGGAGTGGGAGAGATTGCCAGACTTTTACTGACTAAAACCTACTCCTATATTCCTTCTTTGCCCTAGTTCCAGGACACCGGAATTGTCTTTCGAACAACCTATGGCGAAACTCTACTAGAACACTACTCACTGTTGACGACTCGGACTCGGTCCGAACGGGAATCTATTGTTCAGCAAAAGACTCCCTTTTGTGGTTATGAAGGTCAGAAGAGATGATCTACAAGATATGTTGCATGTGTTACAGAATACATGAGAAATATAAGAATTCCTAATTAGATATTTTTCGGTATATATAATTACCAAATTTGTTTCTATTTTTTGGTGGGAAATTATCCAATGACTTTTTCCGCTCTAGAGCAGAGCAGAAGAGTATGTCCTGGGACTTAAAAACACCTTAATAAAGGTTACAGAATTATAAGTGTTACATGTTGAATCTGGAACAGAATCAAATCTGTAACACTTATAAATGTGTTTTCAATGTGTTTAACCCAAAACACTTATAAAAGTGTTACCACTGTTAATAAGTGTAACAGGTAAACGCAGCCATACTTAGACCGTTTTCACATCTTCCGATCCGATATCGGTATCGGACGCCGATACGATATCGGGGTAAGGTAAATGTATGAGATATGTACCTGTCTTTCATATTGTCCGACCCGATATCGGATATCGGAGCACAGCATTTCATACATTTTACTTACCCCGATATCGTATCGGCGTCCGATACCGATATCGGATCGGATAATGTGAAAACGGTCTTACTGTGTAACTGTGATTATTTCTGTTACACATATTAACACATATTAAAGGTTACAGTTTGATTCGGTAACATTATTGTATCTGTTACATTTGAAAGTGTTGTTCTGTTAATACTATTTTAAAAAATAGTGTTAAAAAAATTACGGTTACAGTTTGAGTCCCTGGGTATGTCAGTGTATGTTTACTAACTAAAACCTACTCCTATATTCCTTCTTTGCTTTCGTTCCTGGCCCCAGGGGGTTCTCTTTCGCACAAACCATGGCCCCAGTAGGTTTCGACTCTACTGGGCCCTATGGTTTGCTGATATCTCCTTGAAACTCGCGTAGCACACTTGACACTACTTGCCGGAGCTCGGTCCGGACGGTTACCATGCGGCCGGACGGCGAGCTACCCATTGCTCATTGAATAGAGATTAATAGTACATTAAAATATAACAATAAAAACTTAACATAAAGAAAATACATGACACAAATCAATTACAAAGAATTAAAGATTTTCTTACAATAACATAAATAAATAGTTTTAATTAATTTCAATTAACAGCTAAACAATATTTATTTCAAAACCAAAGGTACATTTAAGTGAAATATTATCAATTTTCGGAATAAAGGGCACTGAAATCGCACTTAGTCGGAAACACTTTAAAGTAGAACTCCGTATATTGATCACCCAATTTAATAAGAACCCAGCTTATTCTGTTTTTTTTTGTACTGGTTTTACTAACGACTATACCACAGATTTTTATACAAAACTCTATCCAGTTATATTCCCGCCGACTACTGTATAGAGGTTTAACCGATGTAATATTTTTTTTTGGTAAAAAAAAACCGTTACTGTGACCTGCTCGGATTTTTCCTAAAATAAAGTGAGAAATGATAAAATTTGTCAGAAAAAAACTAAAATAAAAAGACAGTCATCAGGTAGATACTTACATCATCTGCCTAGCCTTTTCCCAACTATATTGGGGTCGGCTTCCAGTCAAGCCAGATTTAGCTGAATACCAGTATTTTACGAGGAGCGGCTGCCTACCAGACCTCCACAACCCATTAACTGGGGTAACACGGTACTTCATGGCAAAACTGGAGTCAGTTTTACTGGCTTCTGACTATCCGTAACGATTGCCAAAGATCTACAAATGACAGCCGGGACCTACAGCTTAACGTGCTTTCCGAGGCACGGAGGAAACTCGTTATGTTAAGATGGTCACCCATCCACAGACCTACCTAGGCAAACATTGCTTAACCTTGAAGATCGACCTGTGCGGCTGTTATTATTTAGCCACGGGTAGATACTTACACACAGCAGAAATAATAAAGACAAGTGATACTGATCAAGTCATCTTCCAGTGAACCTGAGTGACAGACCAAAATAAAAAGCAAATGTGCAGAAAGTTATAATTTAATTAATCTAGTTTTTTGTTAGAATAGTGGTGGCCCAGTGGTAATGTAAACCACAACTTACAAGTCGCTAGTTCAACCTCAGCTGGGCGCATTATTTTTGTCATTTATTTTATTACCACTGCTAACTAAAATAAGTTAGATTTGCTAACACTAGTCAAAACATTTATGACGTACAAAATACATAAATCCAACATGCCGAGATCTACCGACAAGGAAAATGGAGGACACAAATTCGTCTCCCTTTGCGTTAAATTCATATAAAAAACGTGACAGGCGTACGTACGGACGGTGATGGCTCAGAACTAATACAATCCCTGGAATAGACAGCAATAATATTGTTTTATTTTGCAAGACAATAATTTGATTAGGTATTGTGTCCTAAAACAATAAATGTTATGTAAGGCTTTTAGATTGGTAGAATTTGAATGTAAGAATAAATTTGACTTGCGAAACACTAAAATCAGTAGTCTTATTCATTAAAAAATAACTGTTATATTTATTTTAACTTCTCTATAAAACTACAATAAGAAATTTTATAGTTACGATTATCGCACGCCATAACACCTGGTGAAAATATAAAATTTTAAACTCAAATGCATTTTATGGCTTTTATCGATTAAATAAACATTTTGAGCTTTTTTAGTACCTTACCTATAATAGTATTATATTTTTTAGTGCATTACCTAAAATGTGTAAAACAGAGGTGATGCACTAGATAATAATAAGCTATTGAAGACGGGCTATTTGAACTTAACGTTTGAATTCCCAACCGGTCCTATGAGACCGCGCTGTTATTGTTTTACTATTGTGTCTCGTTTTGCAGGTATCTGAGTAATTAAAAGTAAAAAATATGTTCCCATTAGAACACAGCAATTTCACAAAGATAAGTTCACTAACATTTCTAGCTTAAAATATCGTCTTCTCTAAAACCATTCCTACCAAAAGCGATAACTACGGTACTCGATCTTTGGCAAACACGCGTCCTACATGTTCGCTCAACCTAAAAATATTCATGTCACTTCACAATATTATAATGCTTACATCTACGTTTTTCACTTTTCCGTTTGCGGGTTGATGAATGGCAAAGGTCAATGGCTGATAGAGGGTTCCTCAGAAATTATAATTTAGGGACCAAAAGATAAGTTAAGCGGTGGTTTAAAGTTGACGTGACGGTGTTCTATAATATAATTTGACTGTGTGTAGAAGGTGGCTTAGTACTCGTATTGTTCATTGAACCTGTCTCTCTTTGCTTGACCTGCAAGTTCATTCATGTAAAATTAAATTAATATGTTACCGCAATATGGCATTTATGTAATACAAGTTTTAGCAAGCAGCGTTGCCTGTGCGAAAGTGGAAAATTAAACCACGAGAATTTACTCTCAGAATAAAAAGTATTCTATATGCTCTTCTAGGACATGATCTACTTTTAAACCAAATTGTATCAATAACCATCCACCTGCTCAAGCTTGAAGGAGTAAAAGACTGACATACAAACTTTCGTCTTATATCTTATAATATTAGTACCTACAGTAATGAAGTAAATAAGATGATTTGCTAGAGATCGCTGTCAGCAATAAGACCGCTATTGTACCCATAGAATTTAATTTCTGCAAAATTGTTACTATTTTGGTGTACAATAAAGTTCTATTCTATTTTATTCTATTATGTAATTTAATTCTTATACAGGGTTTGATTCAGAAAGCGTTACTTCTTAGACATGGCTCGTATAGTTAGGAGGTTCCTTTTTTCGGAGCCCTGACCGTAGCTTGGACTCAGTCAGCGGCACCGATGGGATACTACAATTTAATTTTTTTATGAATTTAAAATGTAATTCAGCATTTTTAAATTAGTTTTTGGTTAGAAGATAATATCAGAAGTGACTGTCACCAATATAAATATACATATATGTATTATATTACGAGTATACTTCTGCAACAGTGCTATATTATAGTACTGTCTTGCTTATGAGTTAATAAAATGTATTTTGCACTGTTTCAGAGGTGGATGACTTTAGTATTGAGCGTTGACCTCAATAATGTGACATGTCCATATTTGTGTTTGCGTTGTGGAAGATAAATAAATAATTGACTGCCATTTTATATTACTCATATAATTAAATAGCATTGTAATTTATTACTGCGGTTCTTCTACACGTCTAAAAATCTATGTAAGTAAACCTGTATAAGTCTGCCTATGTACCCACTGTATATGAAGTTTAAATAAATAAAAATATCCGATTATCGACAAGACATGGAATTGTTCGAAAAGAACGACGAAAAGAACACAGGACTGGTTTTGTCAGTAAAAACTGACACTCTCTCTTCCTTCATCAAGAGGAGAGCATTAATTAGATAATTTCTCCTATAAATAACCAGGCAAGTGTGAGTCGGACTCACGCTCTGAGGTTTCCGTATAGTCCAGTCATTTTAGTACTTTCACCTCGGAATTCGAGATACCCAGCTGTAAGTCTGTAAATACTTGTATATTGACACCCTAAAAGTTGTCTCAAAACCTACATATGGTAGGGTGTACGCAACTATGAAATTTCAAGGTCAAAGGGCCCAAAAATCGTTTTTTTGCACTTTTTTTGTAAATATCTCATTTCCTAAAGGTTTTTTGCTATTTGTGTATTTAACAATATTGTAGAATACAAAATTTTCTACAAATTTTGTCTACAAAACTTTTTCCTACGGTGAACCGTTTTCGAGATATAGGGCGGAGAGCGCACGGTCACAGCATCACTTCAGGTCAACTGGTTCCTCCGGTCGAAAACGCGCCACATAAGTTGATACTATCGATAAATAAATGATTATGAATATTTGTCAATTTTTATTAACTATTATATTATATTTTATGATATTTTTCCTAACCTATCCACTTTTTATTCAGTATTAATTATTTTAACAACACTTACCTGGCGTGTCAGACGTTTACTCACTAAAGCCCACTCCTGTTCCTTCTTTGCCTTTGTTCTAGGGCCCCAGTCAGTGTACCCTTTCACATACCCCATGGCCCCAGTGGATTTCGACCCTGCCGGGCCCCTACGATTTACTGAAATGTTCTTGAAGTACGCATAGATCATTACGCGTCGTCGACGACTTGAGCACAATCCGGATGGTAATTGGACGACAGGACGGCGATCTACGCATTGCTCGCCGTCCGCCGTCGCCAGCATGGGCTTGTGGACGGATGTACGATGGAAAGGAGCAGTGCGTACTGAACTGAACTCACTTACTGAGAATAATTAGTTTCTCTTGCTATGCTTGCTATGCTTTTTTTAATTTAAATATCTCTATCTTTCTTTAATTTTCAAAGTAAATAACTAGAGTATGTCTTTTATTAATAGAAATTGTAGCAAGAACCTATTTTGGGCACGAAGGAAAAGTGATTACTGTTAACAATAATTTAAGAAATTAGTTTCTTGTTTTGAACTTGTATGGATATTATTTTTTTGTGGCTGGCTTTCATAAAGTAGTATACCATTTTGGAATCTTGATTAGTTGCACCAATTTTTAAAAAAACTTGCTATAGTAGTGTTCATACTTTTTTTTAAACCAGGACAAGCAAAAGTTGGCTAAAAGTAAAAATCTTCAATAAATTTGGGTAATCACATAAGTTTCATTCATTTTTGTGAAAAATCTAGAGGAAGTCTGGATTTTTTAAGAATAGCAGTAGATAGCAGTTTTATTCAGATTGTCGCTACAAAAAAAAGAACAGCAATATTTAAACAATTGTGGTAATGGTAGAGGAAAATATCACAACAGATCTAAATTTTAAAAGAATTAATTTGTGTTATTTCACTTATTACTTAAAAATTGTGTGATATTTTTTTGTATTTTTCTCCGAATAGTCACGACTATTCAGACAAATATTTATAATCATTGATTTATCGATAGGTCATTAACTACATAAATATATGGCGCGTTTTCGACCGGAGGCACCAGTTGACCTAAAGTGATGCTGTGACCGCGCGGTCTCCGCCCTATATCTCGAAAACGGTTCACCGTAGGAAAAAGTTTATGAACAAAAATTGTAGAGAATTTTATATTCTATAATATTGTAAAATATACAAACAGCAAAAAACCTATAGGAAATGAGATATTTACAAAAAAAGCGCAAAAACCCGATTTTTGTGACCCCCGACCATGAAATTTAATAGTTGCGTACACCCTACCATATGTAGGTTTTGAGACAACTTTTAGGGTGTCAATATACAACTATTTACAAACTTACAGCTGGGTATCTCGAATTCCGAGATTCTTACCTTAATTGAGCTAATTTGACTGGACTAGTAGCAACTTACCAATGATATCAATTCAAATCTCGAAACGAGTCTTGAAGATTTTTCCGATTAGCAATTTTTTTTTTCTTGTGTCGTAACTAAATATTTGTAGTTTTCAGACATTTTTCCATACAAGTACCATAAGATCTTGCTTTATACCAAATTTCAGGATTCTAGGTCAACGGGAACTAGGTTGACTGGTAGAGAATGCCTAAGGTATTAAGTCCGCCTATGTACTTTGTGCATGAAGAATAAATAAATAAATAAATAAGTATCCTATAACTTTAGATTCCCTTGAGAGTGTCGAAATCTATGTTTCGTTGTTGTTATGTTTTGCTGCCGTAACTTTTTTTTTCGTTACTTTACAAAAAGTCTTACAAGTTTGATTTTTGCACAGCATCTAGGATCTTGACGATTTCACCCCCAAATCTTATTAAAGGTTTACTAAAAAATTAAAAAGGTTTAAAGGCCTACTTTATACCATCAACATCTTTAGAAAACATATATTAAAGCCCAGTAACCATGTTAGTTCGTTAATTACGCCGTCAGCAAAAACCTCTCCAAAAAAACCTAAAGGAAAGAATATTGCCGCTCCAGTTGGACCAGCATTCCAAAAATACGAAATTTTTCGGGTAGTAAATTCATAACATCCCTTCAGCTTACCGTAGTCAACCTAAATGAAATTTTATGCAGCATCCAAAAGGGATTTCCGGAGAATTGTACTAATTGAAGGAAATATTTACTTAGGATGCTTTGAGCTTCTCGTAATTAAAATAAAGTTCTTATATTATTTCTGGCAAATGGAACTGTTTTTATTAAAATCTTCTGAAAATATTTTTTAGTACGGAGTAATGTTTATTTCTTTACTTTTCCTACGGAATTTCTTAAATATGAAAAAACACATTTCTCTACATTGCTCTGTGCTGATATTTTTTCCTTTTTAGGGTTCCGTAACTCAAAAGGAAAAACGTCTGTCTCTCGGGAACGCATGGAGGTATTGGGTTGAAATTAAAACCATATACTTAGGTCCACGCTCCCTTGAAGTTGTGCAAAAATCAAACTTGTAAGTTAATGAAAAAAAAGATATAGGCGTTTATATCGCAAAAGACGTACATTTTGACACCCTCTAAGGAATCAAAATTCATAGGGAACCCACTTCCCATTGCCCTAGAATCTTTTTTGGCGTACAGCACGGTCTTACTGTATAAATATAGGGAAAAGTCAGAAAGCTGAAAATTTGTAGTTACAAAAAGTTAAAAAAAATTAAAAATCTCCAAGACTCGCTTCGAAAATTGAACTTTTTTATACGTAAGTTGGTACAGAACCCTCAGTGCACGAGTCCGACTCGCACTTACTCGGTTTTTTGTTATTACTATTGAATCTCTTAACGGTTACCACTCGATAATTGTAGCTTGACCTTGAATAATAACTAGTGTAGGCATTATTACTTAGCTATAAGATAATCGGATCAATAATTATGTTATATGCTTCCATTTTTTACCTTATACAGTGGATAAGATAAAAAGTGGCTGCCTCTATGTTGTATTGTTGGCAAACGAGTTTATGCTACGTTAAGATTATTATTAGTTATGTACGAGGATAATACAGTGCTTATTCATTACGAATGGGTATATAAAGAAGTCCTCCATGCGTCCACAGAACATAGTCGTGACAAGTGAATTCGTGTCAACATGAAACTATATCTCGTCATTTTTGTGATGCTTGCTGCACTTGCATCTCTCACTCTTGCGATTGATGATCGTGATGATTTTTATTCAACTGATTGCCCAAGTGGTTATGTTCGACTAGCAAATAAATGCGTAAGTTACAAATTTCAATTATTATACGTACTAAATTTATAACTTATAATCAGTCTTAGAACGCCGAAGATTTGATTCCATACCTACTTAAGTGGTAGTAGACAGGGCATATTGCTCGTAGAATAAATGGTCGATGGGGATGAAAATTTTTGGAGTGGTACCGTACCGGAAGACGCAGCGTTGGAAGGACTCCCACAAGGTGGACTGATGATCTGGTGGATGATCTGGTGAGGGCCGCGGAAATCCGATGGATTTGAAACGCACAGGACCGGTCGTTGTGGCGACGCTTGGGGAGGCCTATGTTCAGCAGTCAACGTATTTTGGCTGAAATCATGAATAATTCTTAGAATTTAGCATTCTGCCAACTTATTTTTAAGTGTAGTGATACTTTAAAGTCCAACTAGTATGTACATTTTTTCTGAATCATTTACTAGTAACTAATTTATTTTTATATTTCATTTGCAGGTGCCAATAGACAGGAAATGACATGTTCACTTCTGTTTTGGGCTAACACAATGCCTGAGTTTCCCACTAAGTTCTGTTATTTAGAACTGTTCATAAATTGTAGGTAAAAAAATAATTAATAAACATTATTTAAACTCCGTTGTATATTTTTTAATTATAGTAAAAATCCAACATAGAAACGTAAAATCTTGGTAAATAGAGTCCACTAAATATTTATAGTTATTTAAAATTTCTAATTTTTGTTTTTACAATTCTTAGTATTCTTCCATATTTTTCCATACTTGTCAAACTCTAAATAATGAATTTGGTTTACCTATGATTAATTTATTATAAGATTTCTTTTTAACTCGTAATTCGACGTCTATTCGATTTTATTTGGGAAGTAGTAGCTAATAGAACATCGTGAAACAAGCCCTTATTCTTCTGGACCTGTAGATAAAACTTCTTCGACTATTGAAAAATCGGGCCCAAGTGACATTGATATAGTTTATCCATTATCATGATAAACCCGAATAATTATTCAGTTCGAAATCTCTTAATCACAAGATAAATTATAAATTTTGTTAAGTCCTACCTAAACGCCATAATTGGAACACGTTATAAATTCCAAGGATGGCTAACAACCCATAAACTTCTGGAGAACGAAGGATAGCATCTATGAAGACCATAAAATAGTAGTAACGTTCGTTTTATGGCGTATATCTGAATTTATGGCGCTAAGGATCTTCAAACCATTAACATAGTGTGGAGTGAATAAGATTAGGTATTTAAGTATGCAGAGGTACTAAATGGGACATAAGTGATGCAGAAGATTGGTAGCTAAAAGACGGAGGATTATATAGTTATTAAACTGGAGCTTAAAGACCTTGCACCATTGCGCTATATATAAGCTACTAGCTGCTGCCCGCGACGTCGTCTGCATGAAGGCTCTACAGCACCAAAAATACTTATGATGTCGCTATCATAGCATTATAAGTAATCAACTTTTAAAATAGCATTAAAATACATGTTTTTTTTGCAAGCGAAGCAAGTTTAGAGAATTATATGGGAATTCTGCTGAGTTCAGTCATAAGTTGTGACTGAAGGAAATAGAGAAAATGATGTATGTGTGGAATATCAGTCTTGCCATGAAGTACCGTGTTATCCCTGTTAATGGGTTGTGGAGGTCTGGTAGGCAGCCGCTCCTCGTAAAATACTGGTATTCAGCTAAATCCGGCTTGACTGGAAGCCGACCCCAATATAGTTGAGAAAAGGCTAGGCAGATGATGATGGTGATGTATGTGTGGAATGTATTCCATTCCAGGACACAAAAGTGTAAACATACTTACAAAGATATCGTACCTTACAACACTTCCCTATAAATTACGTTGCCAGGTGCCAAAATGTAAAGAGAATCAGGACTGGTGACGCGGGAGCAAGCACCGTACAGTTGCCTTTGTGAGAAGCAACTCGCCCTGAGAGCTGTACGCGCTTGAACTGGAACGGGAAGTTGTAAGGTAGGGAGGAAATGCGTGGTATAAATGCTGCCTCGCCGATGCCACAACCATAAGAATTTCTGCTCCAATGGTGTGTCTGTGGAGTGAGACGACTTTAAGGCGAGTCTCGTTACACAGCTCTGGAGGAGATAGGTTCCGAAGAAGCACAATTGAGACAGTGACCTTCAGCTGGATGATATGCACTGAAAGTCCAGTTGCTGACAGGGTGTTCAGAAATTCCACGGGATAATGTGTAGCGTTATCTTGCTCGACAACAGTGTTTATTGAGGTGTAGACCACATCATTCCCCTCAATTTCCCAGAGAATGCATTCGTTAATTGCTGCAGCCTGATCATTTATGGGCATCTAAATGGCCTACTCACACACCCAAGAATTCTATTGGTGCAGTATACGACTGTCATCCCCGTACACACAGCGAATGAGTTCTTCTAAGCTGGATACTATTTTTTTGTATCACCCAAAGGTTGACTGGTAGAAAATGCCTAAGGCATTAAGTCCGCTTCTGTACTTCTACCAAGAGAGTGTACCAGTCTACCGAGAAACTCTAGCAGCACCACCTGTCCACTTCTCTCTTCTTGTGTGCGTTTGCCATGACTTAGAAGGACATCGTAAAATTCCTGAACACGTGCATTGTCTCCAAGCTAAACATTAAAAATTAGCATTTCTAATTGAACTTAACTTCAGGTGGAATACGCGAGAGATCAAGTCGTGCCTGTCGTACGAAGCCTATCCTGCAAGGAGTTGAGCTGTTATTTCAGGCTACTTTGGGTTGGTAGCGATGATAGTGAAGAGGTCCGGGCGACCAAACTTTCGTAACAAAATGCATCTTGGGTCCTCTCGTGCATGTACCACGGACCTTTTGTGAAGGTGGAGGGGAGAATGACCATGAATGAGCATTTGTATTATTCTGCGTAGAGATAGACGTAGTTCTCAGCTTTGAGCTTTCTTTGGTTGGACCTTATAAATACCAAAAGCTCTATCTCAATTTTTGCGTACATGTCCTAAGACACTGAGTAAAGAGCGTACGATAATGGCGGATATAAGAACCATTGTTTACCCTCAGCTGGATCAAGAAGCTGTAGAAATGCATCGTGGATGGTTTTTATTATGATTTCGGGGTGCCTGTCTGGGGGTCTACATTATAGTGGGCAAAATGGTAGCCAACCTCTCCGCGACAGAACTGAAATGAGAGGACATTGAAGAGAATCGTACGCACGGTGAGTCTCGCTGATCCTTCGAAGCCGGTCATCATGCGTGCGTAAAACGATGTCTCTTTTACCACACTCCTGATCGACTAACACAACAGCTACCTCATTTGTCGTTGGAGCATTATACCTCCCTGGATGGGCTGTGATCGGCCTTCTATCTGCTCTGATGACAAACTTAAAGTGGTTGCGCTCGTTCTCAGGCACCGACGCGAGGGCTGCTTTGAAGTTGCTAATTTGCGGATTAACGTTACGCAACATACTTTGCAATCCTTTGAACAGACCAGACCAAATTGAGGATGTGTCACTGACACTTGCTTGTTGTTCACCAAACGAAGTCATCTGGAAGGCGCTGTTATAAGCTCGAATGTATTTCAAAAAATGGCTGGACTTCGAATGCTCGCCATTTAGTCCCCTTTTCCATTTGCGGACTTAGCAGTGGGTACAAACTTCTTCTAAGGCAACCATATCTCCATGGGCGGCGTAGTTAATGACGATATTGTAGATAAATCCACTTCCTTCTTTATTTAGCCGTTTGCTCTTCGATATCGTAAACCGTGGATTCATCATCAGATGTCGAAAGTTGATTTATGTCACGACACAGGCGATCTTATTCTATTTGTGCCGCACGCTGTTCTCTTGGATTCTGTCACATTCTTGCGATAAATGAGCTTCAATGTCACTTTATCATCAATGAACATCACTTTTTTGTAATACTTAACACCGCATTTTTTTAAATTGTCTTCCTAAACTCTGCTCAAGATTTTGAGGGTTTTGTTGGAACTTTTATAATTGTCAAACGAACTATACGATACAACTGTTATGAAGAAAATGCAAAATGCCATCTATGAATTTTAAGAATAACTAACTAACTAACCTCGCCAACATGATAAAATTTTAATTATAATTTCCAAAAAGTGTTAATATGTAACTTGATTTGATTTTTATGAAATGTCATAGATGGCGCTGCTTTAAAATTTCTTTTATAATACTAACATTCATTAAATTATGTTTTTCTACCCAAGTTACTTAAATGGCGTAGTTTTTATATTGTAAAGCTAAATAATAGCATGGCTTACTCAAAAACAACATTTATATATGCGTCGTTAGATTACACGCTGCCACATAATGCGTAAGAAAAAAAATAAAGATTCACAGCTCCTCCCCCGTAGGTGATAGCGTGATAATATGTAGCCTATTTGTTTTCCCGACCTCTCAGTAATATTCATGCAAAATTTGAAGTAAATCCATGCAGTACTTTTTGAGTTTAGCCCGGACATACAGATAAACAGACAAACAGACAAACAGACATGAATTCTAAAAACTATATTTTTGGCTTCGGTATCGATTGCAGATCACGCCCCAAGTATTCTTTTAAAAAAATATTCAATGTACAGTTTTGACTTTCCTACGATTTTATTATATGTATAGACTAGCTGCTCGCCCCGGTTTCGACTGGTTGTATTTTTTTTTGTATTTCAATCTAACGAGGCCCCTCGAGCTAAACCGAAAAGCCTAGTAGCATTGCGTTGTTAGTTCAATTTACCTCACAAATTTACTAAAAATTACAATTAATCGCCTCATCCATCTAGTAGGGCCCTTGGTTCCATTACGGGAAGATATATAAATATATAAAAAATACTGATCGGGTACTAAATGACATGTTTTGACTATAGGTACTTCCAATACTCGGAGTCCGCTAAGCTCTAGGATTGGCACGACCGCGTGTTGTGTTTCATGAATGCCTTACACTGATATCTGCTTGAAGATCGACGGGGCCCGCTAAGGTCGATACCTGCTAGAGTTACAAGTACGTAATTGTTTGAAAGAGTTACCACTATCCTGGAACGCAAAGGCCAGCAAAAAAGCCACGGATGAGTGAAAAGGGAGAAGCAATTAAATGATTTCCTACTCCAAACAAAAGGGTACATCCTTGGCCTGGTACTCTCCTTACAAACCGGTATACAAGTATATTCTATTTGTTGTTCAGAGGAAGGAAGTTATTTTTACCAGACTGGCTGCTCAGAAAACGATAAATTATGATAAAAAGCCACAGAATTTCGAAACATAACTTTTCCCCTTTATCTACTCAGTCAGGTATAAATGGCGATACACCGGCTCCCTCATGCATCATAGACGTCAAATATTATTGAGAACGTGTGGCTTCCTTACACATTGTTTTCCTGCTGCTAGTAATGTATTATGCACATAATATGTTCGAAAAATACTCGTACAATGGTGCAAGCTCGCCAGACGAAATGTGGTAAATGCCCTACCAAGAGCTCTTATCGCAATTTATTTGACGATGTAAAGTGAACTGAACCACCTTAACATAGCGAGTTTCCTCCGTGCCTCGGAAAGCACGTTAAGCCGTAGGTCCCGGCTGCTGCTAGATCTTTGGCAGTCGTTACGGATAGTCAGAACACAGTAAATCTGACTCCAGTTTTGCAATGAAGTACCGTGTTACCCCAGTTAATGGGTTGTGGAGGTCTGGTAGGCAGCCGCTCCTCGTAAAATACTGGTATTCAGCTAAATCCGGATTGACTGGAAACCGACCCCAATATAGTTGGGAAAAGGCTAGGCAGATGATGTAAACTGAACTGTTAAAGGATGGAGTTGTATAGGGTGTATAGGTCCATCCCTCTTTCTCGCTCGCACGCTTAACATTTTGATACGCCATGGTAAGGCCTCGAGCGGCGAGTAAGTTCGAAAAATTCACCAAGGTCCTGAAATGTAAGACTTTGGTCAATACAAGTACTTTCTCTGGCTTCGCCCAAAGTTGGACAACTTTATTGATGATTTTCCACCCAAAGAATTAAAGAGTACTTAAATTTACTCACAACAAGTGTTGTTAAGAAAAATCTGTAAGTGTATGGTTGTTATTATTTTCGTTGGACAAACCCATCCTAAATTAACAGTGACTACCTAAGAAGAACAAGCAATGAAACTATGATTTTCGGAGAAATATTTTTCGCAAAGGAAATAAACGAAAACTAAATGGCAAAAATACAATTTCTATTTCCTTGCATAGTAACAGAACAGTGGACTGACTGACACCTAGAAGTAAAGACTTACAAAGTGCATGCTATAGGTACAAGAAATCAGAATGTCCTACAATCAAAACTTCGAAGATGTGAAATCCATCAAGCGAGCAATGGCTCCGTTGTGCATTACGTCCAATACACTCACCGGGAGAGGAGGCCTGAAATTCAACAGAGGGAACATTGTTACGCTGATTGCGCTTAAACAGAATGCAAAACGTGATTCGCATGTTTGTTATAAACCAAAAACAGCTCATAGGATATAATTTACAATAGTATCAATTTCCCAGAGGCTGGGTTTGCAATCAGATGTGTTATCGATACAGAAATGGATAGTTAAATCCGATAGTGTATCGAATACCCAAACATTCACAATAGAGCTCTATTGGCTTAGTTTTGGCCAAATAGTATCGATTTCTGATGTCAGATTTTGTAGTCAAATCGTCGGGATGCTAGGATGACCGCAAAGCTTCAGATTTAGAACAGAAGATATTACAATACAGTCCGAAGGATATCTTACAGGTGGTTGGATTCCAGTATCTATTCGGAAGTCAATCAACACTTCAGTTTGAATTTAGCTAAAATCTTCGGTTCCTGTATATATTTTACCGCAGCCATCATTGATATTATTTCGCCCAAATGACGTCGACTGTTGGACCAAGTGTCGCCACAATGACTGGTCACGTGTGTCTCGCAAACATTGGATTCTCACGACCCTCACCTAGCAGGAGGTCCAACGCTGCATCTTTCGGTTTGTGGTCCCCAGTCTAGAACCTTTCAGCTCCATCGACTAAGTATCTGCCTGCCTCACTATTCTGCCCACTGCCACTAAACTAGTGCGCCTCACCATCGACGATTGCATCTCTGCTTACCATCAGGTGGGATCGCAGTCAAGTACTAGTTTATAACAATAAAAAAAAACTCTAGGCTAGGTTGGTAATTATAATCTTGGTTTTTCTGCGGATATCTTCTTACTACAGTCCGTATTAAAAAAATATTATCTAAGCATATTTACCGTCATCAGTGGAGGGAAAAATTAAATTAATAATAGCTTCCTTTCGGGCCTATCCCACAAATACCACATTCTACTGAGTGTCAGACTTTTATTGACTAAATTCTATCTGTGTTTCTTGAGTCACCTTTTACGTTGCAGTGCCTCCTTCAAACCATCCCATAGTCCTGGCACAGGCCTGACCTTTGAAAAGCACACCTGGAGTGCTCGAAATTTTCGTCTTTACAATATTAGTTAATTTTTATATATTTATTTTTCTCAGGACCTCAAGGTCTTGGGCCTTAGGAAGGCATGCGGAGAGTTCCCTTAGACACCAAAACGAAGATTATTCCTGTATGCGTTATGTAAGTGCATCCAAGAACTCCGTTAGGTGGTAACTGTTGTGCATTTTGGAAAACATAAATATTGGGCTACGGTTTTGAGAGAACATATAGACTGGGAATAACGGTCATTGATCCACCTATATTTACTGACATTCCTAATTTCAATAACAGAAATAAATACATAAAGCCGTTTGGAATCGACATCTATCGAGATCCTTTACATTTTCTAGAACTGAAAGACAGTAATTGTTTGTCTATCAGGTACCTACGCAAAGATATTAATTAGGAAAAGGTCAATATTCTTTATTCCAAGAATCTGGCGTCTTGTGTAGTACTAATGACTTAGTAACAAGAAGGAACCTGTAACGTTAGTATAGGTATATTTGTAAAAGGAGAAACTAACTCACTGATTTATCTACGCGTAGCCGAAAGTACTGCTACTGGGTCATTCCGTGGTTTTGTGCAAAAAGCAATTCCAGACGAAAATACCCATGTATTTATTAGAAAAAGTGAACTGATTTTTGGTTAGAGAATAAAGATATAATAATTTTAAAAGTAATATCGCTAATTTTACATATTTTTTATTAAACATTAAAAAAAAAAATCTAAAACTGCCTGTAAAATCATTCCTCTCCGTTTCCAACTAGGGACTTCGGCAGTTCTTTCGATGTTTACTTATCTAAATTCGAAATTATGACTTTAAATAAAACCCAATATTAAAGCTAAAGGACTGAACTACAATTTATGTAATTTAGTTTTCAATTTATTGCAATCTATATACGTAAAAAATTCCTTTTTCGAATTGTTATAAAAATAAATCATCACCATCCGTACACACAAACTTCTTAATTTAAGAGAATATGAGACGTTCTCCGTTACGATTCACGTCAAAACGCGTTTATACTAGTTAGTCGGCCCTGGTAACAGAGACGAGTGGATGTTGCGCGCACTGTGGAAAAAAATATTTACGATCCTCTAATTGTAACCGGTGTTTCGTCAGTAAATCAGCTCATCACCTTCCTTCGATTCCTCAAGGTACAGTTATAAATAAATTATTATAAATACGTAATATGTATATTTCTTAAAGTCATATTAGACCTGTTTTAAGATAAAATATTTAATGTTTTGTGCAACGAAGTTATCAATAAAAAAGGTGAAATTTTTCATTCATCTCCTCTGCATTACCATCCGTTCCGTCCATTTTTTTGCGGGAAGGTAATGAATAATTTTGGAAGGGAATGAAGATTTTTTTTTTAATGAATGTGTTCCAGTATGTATAGTGTATTATCTATATGAGACATGTTTTTTCGGGTTCCTTATGTCACTGCGAAACATGACGATTCGATTTTTAGTATATGTACTTCGAATTAATTATTAATTAGTTAGTAAGTTACATACAGTTACCCTAGTTCATTACAATCCAGACAGTTTTCATCGCCATCCTGTTACTGATTTTCAACTGTCCATATTCAGTAAGTAAATAATATAAAGAAGTGCCTTCCACTTTTTATGAATGTGACGACGTTTTTAACTCGAATTAAAAAAATAAATATGTTAAATCTAACATTTTTTTTTTATTCCGCGAATCGTCGCAATTTGCACGAAACGACGGAATCACCCTACTAAGAGTGTGAAATTTTGCACAAAGTTTCCTTTTATGACATAAGCGAACACTAAGACAGGATTGTCTAAAATTCACCCCCTAAGAGGATAAAACGGGGGACCAACGTTTGTATGGAGAAACCTACTTTCACGCGAGGGTAGCCGCTGGCAGAAGTTAGTTATAATTATAATATTATAAGCATCGAGTTCTTTACCCAATGTTTTCCAAACCTGGTAAAATTTTCACCATCATTTACAAACAATTTTATTTACTTCCCAAATGATAGCAGCAACAAATACCGACAAAAACCGTTATTATCCCATTTCAAATACCCATCTAAATCAAATTAAGTCATATAAACATCACTGACAGTTGATTTATGATATTTTTCTCGTTTACTCTTCAATGACAATTTATTATTTTTACAGGCATTTTGGTTCAAGTATTCCTAATATTTTAGCAGCAAATTGCCGGATATTATTTTTCATAGGACTTGTTTTTTGATTGTTTTGTTATTGAGGTCTGTAATGGGCTGAATAAATGTTAGTTTTATTTACGGTGTTACGTGAAAATACCCGTGAATAGTCTGTTTATTAATGTGGGGAAATTCTAAGTACATTTCGAGCAGAAACTTTAATTATAATACCTATCTTACTAAGCCCTAAAATCCTCTCTATATTATTCTATAGCGCAAGTTTCTCCAGACTTCCAATTCGACAATCGGTAGAACAAACGATTATATTAAACGAACTTTGAGGTTCCTTAATCATACGTATGACCGGGTCCGATTTTACTTAATATACTCAATAAGGAAAGTTATATTACTTTTGTTCGATTTCGTCTCGATTCCTGATTAGCGAGGTGACTATATCCGAACGTTTGATCGCCATTTTGTGAATTCACTTTTCTTTTTCGCTTCCAGGTTTCTTTTTTCTTTTGGGTTCTTTTTTATAGTGATTGTATGACCTCATCTTTTATACTTACTGTGTGAATTTTACTTTAGTTTTTAAACCGGTAAAGTTTCAGATATGTACCAACTGTCGCTAGCGACTTCGCGTGCGTAATAGTTGAGCCCTAATTATCTCAGACTATTTCCTGGAATAAAAGTGTTCTATGTGCTATTGTAATACATGGCCTACCAAGTTTCATCGAAAATCGATCAGCAATTCGGCCATGAAGATGTAACAAACATACTAACTTTTGGCTTTATAATATTAGCTTGATTATTAATAGATGTTGTGTTAAGTAGTTGTACTTTAGTATTAAACATGAGGAAAAGTATCCAACTTATTATCATCGTCAAGAAGAAAACCCTTTTACTAAGGCAGTCCTAGACGGGTAAATTGGTCTAGATTTTACCCGATTTTATATTAAACGTTCACGTGACTTTGGCACGTTGTTCTGAGCACTGCAAATTACTTCAGGTTATGTTCATTTGACACCCCTTTTACAGACATTTTCACAAAAAACGTACTATTAAAAATATTACTGTACCTACTTGGCAACCGAACTTGGCAGGAAACAAGGAATATAATATAGATAAGAAAAATAAAGGTGTATTCACTGCCAACAGTGCAATCGAAATATTTCCACGAGTTTAACTACAGACACGTAGAACGGATCGTAAACTGTTAATACAAGGGTCGAGCGCACGTTCCGATCGTACAACACGGTATAAAGGAAGGCTTTCCATTTGACATTCCGGAAAATGACTTTAGTAGTATTCTGCTTTTGGTTGTCAATTTATTATTATTAACTTTGAAGTAGTGCGATGGCCCAGTGAGTGGTAACGGCCCCAACTTACCAGTTGTAGGTCGCAAGTTCAAACCCAGCCGAGGCGTATATAATTTATTTCATCACCACTGCTTTAGAAACGGTGAAGGAAAATATCGTGAGGAAACCAGCATGTCTTAAAATCAAAAATGTGAAAATATGTGACATCCACCAACACGCATTTGGCTCGCTTTGTAGATTATGGCCTATTCTCCCTCGCTCGCCTAGAGAAGAGGCTTTAGTCCCAGCGGTGGGAACATTCTAAGGCTGATGTTATGCTAACTTCGAAGTACAAAGCTACTACGAAATCACCACAATGGTCGGATGATAAGGTCATCATAATTCGACCATTTTGGTGCGTGGGCATCACTCCAGACTCTTTCGGCCCCATCGACTGTCTGTTCATTGTGGGTTCACCAAGAGAGCAATGAAAAGAGCTATGCTAGGAGTTTTCTTGCGTGATGACATCAGAAATGAAGATATCCGAAAGAGAACCAAGGCTACCGACATAGGCCGAAGGATCGCCAAACTTAAGTGGTAGTGGGCAGGGCACATTGCTCGTAGAACGAATGGTGGCTACGTACGAGAAGACGCAGCATTGGAAGGACTCTGACAAGGTGGACCGACGACCTGACGAGGGTCGCGGGAATCCAATGAATGCGAGACGCGCAGTACCAGTCGTTGTGGCGACGCTTGGGGAAGGCCTATGTCCAGCAGTGGACGTCTTTTGGCTGAGATGATGATGATGACGACTATCTGTTCTGCGAGCAATGTAACAGCTTACTGTAAACTTAAGAGGCCGGCGAACTCCGCGCGCTATCTCGATTTGAGACGAAATAAAATACGTTTTTGAGGTTGATAGAATGAATCCAGATAGTACAAACAATTCTTGGACACACTGCAGTAAAGTCATAGTCCACACACTGACAGTTGCTTCCTGTGATAGCAATACAAACTATTTGAAATTTGGGAGAAATTTGGATGTCTTCCATCATCTGCCTAGCCTTTTCCCAACTATATTGGGGTTGGCTTCCAGTCAAGCCGGATTCAGCTGAATACCAGTATTTTACGAGGAGCGGCTGCCTACCAGACCTCCACAACCCATTAACTGGGGTAATACGGTACTTCATGGCAAGACTGGAGTCAGATTTTACTGGCTTTGACTATTCGTAACGACTGCCAAAGATCTACAAATGACAGCCGGGACCAACGGCTTAACGTGCTTTCCGAGGCACGGAGAAAACTTGTTATGTTAAGATGGTCACCCATCCACAGACCAGCCTAGGCAAGCGTTGCTTAACATTGAAGATCGACCTGTGCGGCTGTTATTATCTAGCCACGAGCTCCGTATGAGTATGTCTTCCATAATACCAAAAATGATGAATGAAAAATTAATGCGTTTCCAATTTTTTTTCCACTATTTATATATATGATAATAATATCTGTATTCCCACGGAGAGTTCCTATTTTGAAATAATGTTGTTTATAATATAGAAAAAACAAAAACATGACATTTCCCCTGTGAAAATCTGCAAAAAGCAATCTGCAAAAGGATACACTAGGGGACAAATGGAGCAACATGTTGCGGAACATGTTGCTCAACAACTACGTGGAACATGCATACTGACGCGGGACTCGTGCGCTCGCTCTCGAGGCGGGAGCAAGCAACATGCCCCGCGTCACGTACTATGTTGCGGGGCATGTTGCAGGACAATATGCAACGTTGCAGCGTCGCGTAAATTTAGTGTTGCGCGTCGTGTTTCGGGACAAAATGTTCCCGAGTGTATCCCAGGCTTCAAGCAGGAGAGGACGCCCGGGTGTCGCCACTGTGTGGACCACCCGGAGGACACGGTGGAGCACACGGTAGAAGTGTGCCCCGCTTGGGCGGAGCACCGCCGTGTCCTCGTGGAGACTATCGGGAGCGGCGACCTCTCGCGCCGGGCCCTGGTTCAGGCCATGGTCCGGAGCGAGGAGTGTTGGCATGCGGTCGCCTCCTTCTGCGAAGCAGTAATGCTCGTGAAGGAGGCTGCTGACCGCGAGCGCATGAGGGAACGGTCCTCACGCCGCCGCCGCCGAGATCCCGATCCCGATTTCGGACCACCGTAGGCGCGCTGGGGCACTGGGTAGCTCGCTGTCCGGCAGTCTGGAAATAATCTGGACCGAGCCCAGTCGTCAACGGCGCGTTCTGTTCCACGCGCGCCTCAAGGAGATGTCAGCAAACTGTAGGGGCCCGGCAGGGCCGAAGCCTCTGGGGGGAACATGTGGTATTCCTAACGGTTGACACCGAGTTCCCCCCAGAACGAAGGCAACGAAGGAACGGGGTAGGGATTTAGTCAGTAAGAGTCTGACACGCCCTCCCGCTCCGCCCAAGAGCGGGGGAAGTCATTCTGATTATTCCCCTAACATAAAAAAAAAAAATCCCAGGCTTGAAATTCGCTTAAATTTCGTTTGGGGTAAGTTTAAAAAAGAAAGACGACGTAGGAACCTAATGAACCTTAATATTGTCTGAATCGGAATAACATCATGTTACGGTGTAAATATGCTTAAACTGCAAATGATTTTGGTATTACGTTTGTATGGATAATTCACATGTCGCGGAGCCCTTAAATTTTCGTTCTACATCGGTAACCTTGGTACCGATGATAACCTGCAGATATATTCAATCCTGAAGCATTCACGTTCAATTAGTTTAGCAGTTCTGTTTGATGAAATTTCAGAGAAATAAGCGGTTCCTTTATACTCGTATTTATAAAATATTATTGTGTGTTACAGTTTTTATATGTGTATATAAATAATCTCATAAATAAAAAGATCTTTTTGTGCGCCAAAAAATAAATTGTTATATTTTTGTCGGGTTACAGAGGAATCAGTCAAAGCTCTTTTTTTTCAAATTAATAATTTACAGACACTTTCGAAGTATGAAGAACTCAGTCAGTCTGAAAAATGATGCTAATTGCACATCTATGGAGACATAGGCAAAGATTGACAAGACATCATAATTTGTTCAATATTTTCATACAAATCAAGAATATCAGTTTAAATTTTCAACTGCTCGGCATTTTCAGAATCAAAGATTGAAATTGTGAGAAAAACAACTACTTAGTTCACTTAAATGCATTACCTTTTTTAAAGTGAACCACTACTGTTCACTTGACAATCAAAAAGCACGAGGATAATTGCCCATTACCAAAACCACAAAAACGATCAAGTGCAAAAAACCACATATTATTATTTTAGCAGTCAGGCTTACTGAATTTCGAAAGCACCTCTTCAACCCTGCAATTACCACAAACAAGGGAATTTCAACTAGACTTAAATATAATAAAAACCGACAGAATATAATTTTATAAACATACTTACAAACATATAAACAGACAGAGGCAGAGAAAAAGTAGGTTAAAAACAGAAGTTGCGAGACTACCCGCCAGCGACCACTTCCATTTACATCGGGACTCGGGAGCACTATCCCTCAGTACTAGATTCAGGCCACCCAATAAATAAATACAGAAGGTTTGTTTTATTCAACGAACGCGGAAAGGTACCAACGCAGAAAAAAAAAATGTTGATATCCATCAACGACAATTCACAATCAATGTCATCCGGACAAGGAGAGGAAGAGCAAAGAATTGATTGATTGTGCCAATAAGCATAATTAGATTTATACTTTTTCCACTGTTGGGACTCAGGCATCATCATCTAGGAGGATAGTGGAAAAAGTATATTATGCGTCGTAATTCCCATTTATTTTCGTAAGTTTTGGTTCTTAGACATGCCGATTCCCTAACAATGTTTTCCTTCACCGTTTTGACAGCAGTGAGTGATCAAATAAATTACACATAGTAAAGTGCCTGCCTGGATTTGAACACACAATTATTCACCACTGTTCACTGACATCAAAAAAAGAAATGACTGATATCGAGAAAGAAAGTGTTCTCGCGATCGGCATTTGTTTAAATTACGCGTTTGTATCCGCTCGCCTATTTTCACTTGCTGCAAGGAACTGGTCTTCTGATACTATCTGTTCTGTGTACAGGCTTTAGTAAAATAAGTTAGTACTTTGTTTCGCTTTAGCTTATAGCTAGCGTATTTGCGACTAACGTTTCTGAGAATCCCTGAGATTTTTGTTCCAAGTTACGAAGCTTTATTTAAATGACTAAAGAGTCTCTACTGATGTAAGAATATTTGGTCTTTTCTTAAGAGTATCGCGTTTAAGTTTGTGCTTAGGGAGAATAAGCTACCTTTTCATTACACAGACCACCTTGTTTTTACGGTAAAGCTTCAAAGTTGAAAATAGCAGTTAAATAAGACCTACTGTCCGCGCTGTTGGCGAAGCGACAGCGTCATGCCTCTGTGTCGTTGCCACTTCGTCGACAGTTTCATAGTTTTGTATGTAAGTTTCACGTAGGCACCAAGCGTATTATGACGAATACGCGTCTACCATGCTAGTCGCCTGTGTACAGTAGGCCTAACCGTTTGTAAAACATTGCCTTAAAGAATTTTATACCTACTATTCTGTTTTTCTGTTAGTCACACATGCTGTTATTTTTTTTAATGGTGTATTTTTAAAATACTGCTCCTATCCTGTCCTTTAATCCCAGTCTGAATAAAGCGAGAGGCAATGTCAGATAGCAATTTATTCGCTACGACCCACCTTTGTTCCTCCAGTTTGCGTCCAAAAGCCGTGGTAAGTCTGTCCAACAAAGCCGTAACCCTATAATTCGATCCTGGTCCATCACACTTGCTAGTCAAATTTGACGGCACTATTGGCGTAGTGGTTGACCTTTTGACTGCTGCGCTGCTTGTCGCGGGTTTGATTCCCACACGGAATAAATATTTGTAAGGGCTACAGATAAGTGTTAGTGTTATTTGTGAAAGCACCCACGATACAAAAATAATTCCAAGTATGGGACAAGGGTTTAATTTTTTAATTTAAGCAATACTGAGTTTTGCGTATCATAGTCATCATAACGCAGAAATTTAAAATAATAACCAGAAAACCAGTGCGATACAGAAATGAAACAGCTGTTTCCAAACTGTCACAATAAAACAATTATCCTTTAGTTAGAAGCCCGTATTTCCTAGATTTACCACTGGCCTTCATCACTAACAAGTTTTACAATGAAACAGAATTTCCACGAAGAAATTAATTAACTCATAAATATAAGAGCGAACTCAATCCTAAAGTAAATCTGCTTTACTAAGAAAGACGTATTTAAAAGCATTTTATAATGTAGCAAATGTATTTACTTACTTCATTTTAAAAGAGCAGAGTGCATTAACATTTTTTACTGAAAGAATCGTGTAAGTAAAGGTATGCTTGGATTGTTCTATGTAATGCGTCTACTTACTAATGTAGGTAGTCATGTACCTACGAACGATGTAAAAAGGATTGTAAAAAAACGGGTAAGTGCGAGTCGGACTCGCGCACTGAGGGCTTCGTACCAACTTACCTATAAAAGCAGTTCAATTCCCGAATCGAATCTTGAAGATTTATCTAATTCGCAATAAAAAAAATTGTGACGTTGCTACAAATATTTGGTTTTCAGACTCTTTCCTATATTTGTGCCATGAGACCTTGTTTTATGCCTTTCAGGATTGTAGGTCAACGGGAAGTACCCTATGAATTTTGGTTTCTTTGAGTGTTTCGAAATATATCTTTTTGCGAAATAAACGGGCGTGTTTTTTTTTCGTTAACTTACAAGTTTGACTTTCGCAAAGCTTCAAGAGACTGCAGACTACCGTCTTACGTTTCCAAGATCTTGACAGACAGACAGACGGACAACAAAAAGATTTTTTAACGAACGCAGAATAACGTTTTTTTTACTTTTGAGGTAGGTACGGAACCCTAATAAAGAAAAACCGAGATAAAATTAAGTTTTCCCTCTTTTGCCTCTTTTTTGAAGTTGGAAAATTGTTTAATGATTTCTCCCGCTCTAAGATGGCATGTCAGACTCTTAATAATTAAAACCATACCCGTCTTCCTTGTTTACTCTTAGCGTTCTAGGAAAACGGGTTTCCCTTTTGGAAGTAAACCTAACTTTATTACCATATAACAAAGCTTTTTAAAAATTACAATTCATTAAGGAAAAGGAACTGTATTAAAATAAAAACTGGCCGAATGCAAGTCGGGCTAAGAGTTTCGTACCTACTATATTATAAATCCAGCAAAAAATGCAAACAACGTAACTTTTTAACCTTTTCCTTTTTGTCTTCCCTTGGGATAATTTTCACTATTATGCCGTAGAAGCCGCTGGTAGTAGCTAAATAGTAGGAATTAATTTTGTAGGCTCAAAAAACTTACTAACCACTAACGCCATCTAGCATTTACTTATGTAAACTTACCGTTAGCGAACTTGTCATAGTCTAAAATTAATTTTCACTGTTTCTCCACAGCGCGAAGCGGACAAAATTTCAAATTTCAATGCGAGGATAAACAAACACAATTTGTGTGTCTTGTAATTTATTTTCTTTTTAAACATTTATCACAATTTGCCTCGCCGTACAGCGCAAACACAACTATTATTTTATTATATTTGTATGACGGATTCAAAAAGTGGGACTAATTTTTCATAAATTTAAATTGGTTTATCAATTATGAATATACATTAGTACTAGTTTCAGCCAGCGTTTTCGCTTGCGTGGAAGTACGAAATCATTCCAAGGGAACGTAATGTCTTACTCCAAGATCCAATCTCTCATCTAGACTTTTTCAACATTTGTTCGTCGGTTTAGACAGACATAGCTACATAGTTACCTATTTATAAAAACGAATTACAACCAGAGTAGAAAACAAATTACAATAAAATAAAAACTCCAAACTAATTATAACCGACTAAAAACGAACTAAACAAACTCGGTACATTACCACTCGACTGCGATGTAAAAAACTCTCCCAGTTTTTCGACGCCATTTTAAAAAAAATATTAGTATGAATAACTACGACCGCAAATGAAAGGAATATCTTCACAAACCAACCCGATCTTTAGTAAAATGACTGAGAAAATTGAAGATAATTACACGGTACGTACATTCAATGATCATTAAGATGTCGATTAGGGTAGCACACGCGTTTTTCCATCAAGTCACGACCAAAAGAGGCTTACGTACAATTTGGACTCATTTGTACGTGATCGCATGAAAACTCTTTCGGTTTCGTGCAATGTTATTTTTGTAAAGCAAATGTTTTCTGAAGCTGTAGGTAATTTTGGGAGACTGCTGAGGTTAGATGGGGTTAGAAATAACTTAAGGCTACCAGCAGGGTCAATGCCCGCTAGAACGAGGAATTTCTAAGAAGGCAACCTGCGGCCCCAGAATCCAAAGGAAAATTTGAGGATACTGGTGTGATTTTATTCACTAAATATCTGACACGCTCTCCTACTCAACCCTAGAATAGGAGAAGTCATTGAATGATTTCCCACCACAAAAAAAAAATCTTTTCGTTATAACCTACAAGAAATCTGGAGCAAGATTCCAAGTGCCCAACAATATGAAACTTTCAAGAAAATAAAGTCTGTAAACAGAGAAATTTTCGAAAACACTATTTAAACAAACGGCATTTTAGTAACTCGCTACGTCTGTAAAACAAAAACAATATCTTTTGTTTTGACTTGAACATGGAAAACTTTCACTCGTACTGAAAATATTCGCCATATTGGATATATCTGAATGTATTATGCAAAACAAGTTATGTACGCTCTTATAAATTCTCTGATTTTCATTGTAAGTTCAATGCCACTGGTTTTCTGTTCAATATGTAACAATTTTATAGTGTTTTGAATATGATATTTTCTGATCAGTGAAGGGTAAACAAAAATATATCAATTTCTATAAGCAAATACTCTGATATTAAAAGATATCGCTTGTAAAACGTTCTTTCTTCTTTTTGTATAGTATTTTAAGTTTCTTTAAATATTTATTCTTTACTCTTATTATTTGCTTGAAAGTGAAACATTATCTCAAGGGATCATAGTCCCGAGATAAAAAGTATCCATATATATAAAGTGCTATTTCAGGACATGGTCTAGCCGTCTGCCGAATTCATATCCAAACTAACATCATAAACTAGCTGCCCGTCCCTTTTTTGTACAGGTGTAATTTTTCTTTTGGATTATAAAAACAAACATACAATTTTTACTCTCACAATTGCGAACACAACTAATAAAACACTAGCTAAAAAGGTGCAGCCGACCTGAATTGATGCGGTTATACATTGATTGCGGGAATACATTCAGCAATTGATAAAAAATGTATAAAAATAAATAGATTTTTTTTTTAAACATTGTTATAAAATTTTGGCTCACAGGCAAAGTTTTCCACCAAATAAAAACTTTAAACAAGGTCACATTAAAAAAGCAGCTACCAAACAAAAACTGTCTTTTCTTTACCAACTAAATAACAGTTTAAAAGAATTAGTTGTCGACTTAAGTCTGATGTTAAAGGTAGTATTTTCCTAAGATTGCTATTTTCGCCGAGGTTGTCTGGAGACGCGCGTCGGTTGAGTTTGAAAACTTTCGACGGGGGCTTATGACTTTGTTGCCGATGCCCTGTACGTGGCCCGAATAGAGAAAGACGAGCTTTGACATAAGTGCCTTTAAAGCTTCAACACTCGTCTAGAACTAAAAGGTCATTGTAAACATGTATAAACTTATAAACAGGGATATAATAGTGTTATGTCGCAAACAGTTGTGACCCAGTGGTAACGTCTTCAACTTACGTGGATATGAATTCAGGTAAGCATTTTACTGGGTTTACCACGATAGTTTCAGGAGATTCTTGTTTCGGATTCGGCGGGAAGATCTAGTGTCACCATTGTGTGACTCTCTCGGAGGACACGGTAAACAAGAGTCACAGGAAACAGTTACCTCCTTCTGCAGAGCAGTTAATATTCTGGATCGAGTATTAAATGGCAATGAAAGCGCAGGCTTGTGAACGGTGAGCGATGGCCAACTTGCTTTCCAATAAGGATTAGACTTGGCTCGATAGCGTATTGAGTTGCACGTACTCCCCAAAGAAACTTTACCATAACAAAATAAAAATAGGAATTGTTAAGAAAATAAATATAACAATAACCACGTTCCTGGCACACAAAAAGCAACTAAATAAACACAGCTGGTTATTAGTCGCTAAAATTCTGACATTAGCTCTCCCTCCACCTAGAGCGGCAGATGTTATTAAATGATTTTCTATTCAAAAGAAAGGAACTTACTACCGCTAGTATCGATAAGAGATTTATTTAAAATAGAATACAGTAACAAAGCCCTTATATTTTCCAATAACAATCATCTAAAAGCTTCTATTTCTATTAGCAACATATTACATATTTCTCTAATCTGTCTATTGCAGTTGCAGCCACAAACATACTAAGCTTTTCATAATAGTTTATAATACGCGCTCGTGTTGAGAGGCACTCTCGCTAATCTGCAAGAGTATTTAGAATTTAATACTAATTGAAGTAAATTTATAACAGTTATTAAAACACGTTTTAGATTTTAGGCTCGCAATGTATTGTATTTCGCGCTACTTTTGTGTGCACTAGATTCTAATGTGTGTAAGTCCCCTTGTAGGCCTTTGACTGATAGAGTATCTATAGGAAGAGAGGCAGAAAAGAAAGGAAGAATATAACGTTACCAACGTGATGATCCATCATCATGTCCCTGCCCTTGTTCCGTTTTATTTGGGGTCGGCGCAACACGCTTTTTTTCTTCCATTTTGTCCTATCACTCGTCACGCTATCACTAACCAACCGATCCTAAATAATATAGGACAAGGGCAAAAAGATGATGATGACAAAGTTGTTTTTTAACTTTTTCCATCCTAAGAGTTACTCCTGTATTGTTGGTGTGTTCACAAACAAGTATACTTCATATGCCCAAGACATCCAGAATAGAAACCACTATTTGTAGAGTGAAAGCCACACAAATATTTTGCCGTGCGAGAATTGAACCAGTAACCATTTTTTTAGGTAACATAAACTAATGCTTGACTGTGATTCCACCTGATAATAAGCAGTGCAATCGTTGATGGTGAGGCGTACCAGTTTATAAAGAGCCTATTCACTCTAGCCTTGAAGACACCTAAATTATAGTCGGACCGGAAAACCGCAGCAGGCGAATTGTTCCAGTCGTTCGATGTACGCGGTATGAACAACGAGGCGAAACTCTTAGTCTGGACCGTAGAGATTTCAACAACGTAGGGGTGGGATACTCGCCGTACGACGGATTGTCCGATGGTACAAAATCAAACAGCCTATTCAATTATAACATTACAATATTAGGTATAATACAAGATACTAAACTACCCCAGCGAGTAAACAGATTGACATAAGGTGAAGACTAGACATACGACCAATTATGTCATACCCATTTACTATATTGATTTGTGTATATTCTTAGACGATCAGAGATTGGGTTATTTATGTTATATGAGACACAGTCTAGACCGTGACCTTTCTTTTGCAAACTAAATAAATAGTGTATATTGTGTCCCTTTAAGGTTTTTTAAACGCATGTTTTAACTGCAGCATCAGCATCATCATCATTTCATCAGAAAGACGTGCACTGTTGGACTTAGGCCTCTGCTAAAAGTCGCCATAGCAATCGGTCTTGTACTTAAATGTAAGCGTTTCGTAATAATTCTCGATATATTATTTAGAAAATCATGTAAACGACTAGCTGCTGCCAGCGGCTTTGTCCGTGTATTGGTAGAAAATTATCTCAAGAGAACATACTCCTGGCGTAAAAAGTATTCTATGTGACTATTACATCATAACATATGTGTATACATAAACTCCCCGGTCATTGAGTGTAGCATGGCGATCCCTGGACGACGAATAATGGGTAGCTTAGCGTCCGGTCGTCAGGTAACAGTTCAGACCGAAACCAAGATGTCCACGGTGCGTATCCACGCGCACCTCAAAGAAATGTCAGCTAAGCCGTAGGAGCCCAGCAGGCCATGGCAGGTGTGATCTTAATCGGTAAAAGTTTAATCACTTCATCCTGGAGCGTAGGAATTAATTAGATGATTTCCCATCTCATAAAAAAGATCCATGCAGTATATAGGTATATACTTACTGCCAAATTCATTAACCTCCCAGTGGTGGGTAAGAAAGCTATCTAATTATAGATATACTTGTAGATATTGCTTTCTTAAGAGAAAAATAGCTAGAGATAATAACCTATCTCATAAACTCCCCAACCTGAAAAACTAAACGCATCCCGTGACGATCTTTAACTAAATTCCAACAAAAAAGGAAAAGAAAAGCAGAATTCGCGGCACGTACCGATTTCTATTGGTATAAGTAATCCTTTGCGGGATTTACATGCATACTAAAGAAACAAATGGGGCCTATAATAATAAATCAGCAGAGTAACGACATGGGGTACAAACGGACCGTGTTTTGAAGGAATCGCTTAGATAGCAACGTTTCGCTGGGTTCGTCTTGATTCAGTTTCGACTTTTTTGTTGAAGATACGACCTGTTTCGGCTTCGTATGGTATTGTTTTTTTTTCTATCCAGTGTTTACCGCTTCTGGACAATGGCCTCCTTAAAATCCATCTGACATAAGTGACAGGGCCCACAAGGATCCATTCCTGCCAGGCCACCGCGCTACACCGCTACCGTGGACCACAAACAAATTTTAATCCAGTTAATAGAAATGTAAAAACCTGTGTACTTGTGTATGAAATGTTTATTACGAAAATATTTCCTATGTTATTCCACTATCATATATTTTTTTATCAAGGAATCCATCAGTGGCTATTTGATCAATATTAACTATATACTTGTATACATATTTATCTTCTCCCAACGGCTTTGCGCGGATTATAGTAGAAAATTATCCTAAGGGAACTTTCTACCGGTGCCTTATAAAGTATTATGTTCTATTCTAGGACATGGTCTACATATGTGCCAATTTGCATAAGTTTTCATTCTGAATTTTAAGCGTAAAGGTGTAAATACCTTTTATTTCTTACTAGCTGGTGCCAGCGGCTTCGCCCGCGTGCTAGTAGAAAATTATTCTGAGGGAACATACTCCCAGGATAAAAGTATCCTACATACTATTCTAGAACACGATCTACCTGTATACCAAGTTCCATCGAAATCCATTCGGTAGTTTTTGAATAAAAGAGTAACTAACATCCATACATACTAACTTTCGCGCAATATCAATAATCTAAAATACTTTTCGTTATTACAACTTAATGAGAGGCAGATTTTATTCAAAATGAAACTCAAATGCTTAATTTGTGACTTTAAATCAAACTACTATTGGATTAGTGACTTCTGTCGGCAAAGTTGGAACTTGACATCTCGCGACCAAGTTGCTAATTTGTTCAGTACCCACTGTAGTACGAGCCAGAAAAATTTGCAACAGCAGTAATTGACCTTGTTACATTTATTCATCATCATCACCATCCACTGTTGGACATAGACCTCCTCCAAGTGTCACCATAACGACCGGTCCTGTGCATCTTGCATCTATCAGATTTCCTTGACATTCACTAGGTTATGGACCCACCTTGTTGGAGGCCTTCCAACGCTGCGTCTTCCACTACGTAGTCACTACTCCAGAACCTAACGGCCCCATGGACTCTGCCGACTGCCACTTTAGTTTGGCGAGTCCATAGGAATTCACCTCCGAGATTCTTACATTTATTGACAATCTTAAATAGACATGCGGCTGTCTTGAATTAAAATCTATCAGTCTGTTCCCTAACGTTTTCTAGTTATGAAAAACAGATTTAGGTCACGGGTTCAGACCCAGCCAGGCGCATTAGTTTGTGTAATTTATTTTATCATCACTGTTTTCAAAACAGTGAAGGGAAGTAAATATCGTGAGGAAACCACCAACATATTATTATGTGACATCCACCAACCCGCACTGGGTCCGCGTGGTGGATTACGGCTAATTCCCTATCTTAGAGAGTAGGCCTGAGCCCCAGCAATAGGAACATTATAATATTGATGCTACCTACGAAGAGATAGGTGGTTGGAAAAAGTTAATGTAGAAACACTATTGCAAAAATCTGGTGCCTACCTTAGTTCGTATGAGTTTCAACTCATTTATAAATAAGTTAGGTAGGTATTTACAACTCCGGTTTGTGCTAAAATTACTTATTCAGTTATTTGAAAAGGTCTGTTAATTTTCTATAATCTCAAAGTAAATGACTTGGGGTTCAAACGTAAGAAAAAACAACAATATTAAGTATTTATTTTTTTGCAATAGGTTTGTGAATGTCGGTTCTTAGACGGGAATTGAAACTTCCAACTCAAATCTCTTTGCCTACTGTATTTTAAAGACGGCAGTCAATGCTCTACAATAGATTAAAACGGATCTTCTAAATATATTATTTTCACACGAGTCCAATTTTTTTGCATAACATTATAATCTTCATTAAAAAAAACAGTCACAGAATACTTCTTCACTGAATAAAAACTAAAACCAACCCCAAAAGTAACACATTCTCGTGCTCTTCGTAAAATTGTGTTTAACGCCATCTAGCGATCGTAGCGTGAACTAATCACACCGGGTTTCTGAATAATGAAGTTGCCGCACGACTGGGTTCGTGTAGATCACAGCGCGCTTCAGGAAACTCTGAATAAACTTACCGCCTTTTTCTCGCTTTTATAGTTTTTATTGCAAACGATTTATGTTGATATAGAACTTTAGTGCGGTCAAAGCTCGTGTGAGCCTTTTTTTTTTAAAATAATAGCGAGAATGAGAATTGTTTTCAAATGGTTAATAATTTGCGTTGTTTTTTTATGTATTAGGTATGTCGTGTAGTTTTTGTATGTAGATTTATATTAAGTAGGTCCAGTTTGTGGGATTCATAATAAAAATTATTGCGTGATAGGTACTGAACATACAATAATTTGAAATAACAGACTCTATTTAATATTTCGGCCATCATAGTTTGTGTTCTTGGCTTTTTTTGCTGGTTTTTATTTTATTATGTGGATTTATATAGATCCACATAGTAAAATGTTTTAGTTCCTTATCGAGTGTGACTTTAGAAGTAATATTATATTTCTCAGTATCTATTATGCACTTGGATCTTCCATGCTGTCCTATCTAAAAATTACAGTCTTGTGAATATCAGGCCACGCATAGGTAGGTAGGATTCATGAAAATTACAACCTGGGCAAAAATAAACAGGATCTAAAGACAAACTCAATCTTTTAGTTTCAAAAACATGCTGGTGGTCATGATACACTCAGGGCTGTGTTGCCTGTAGGTATGGCTCGCTGCTCGAAAGCTTGAGGAAATGATGACGTCACGACGTGGTTGCAGCACGAAGGCTGCGCTGACGTTCTTTGTCTTGGGTCACAAGTTTGGGGGTAGGTGGAACAGAGAGTAAAATCCCACATACCTCCTTTGAAAAGGGAGGATCGTCCGACCGGACCGAGGTGTTATGTCCGGTGGGCTACTACCCGATAGATGATTTCGGGCTGTTGTATCTAATCAAATCGCGCGGAGAACTTTGCTTGCGCGATGCAGGATTCTGTGGCGTCATATGTAAGTAGTAGATCGTAATTGCTAAACAGTGATATATGCCTCGGTCAATGCTGTAACTGAATATTCTATTTTTTTGTATGGGTTAAAACTACAAATAATGGTTTTTATACTTTTTCCTTTACTTGTTAGAGAATAAATATCATAATGTATGTTTAATGGAAAGTACCCGGTTTTAATTTCTGTGCAAGATTTAAAAATCTGCGACATAAACGATCATTTAGAAGTTTGATATTTTCACAGCTCCAAAAATAAAAACTAAATATAAATAGTATTAATTTATTATCAATGAAAACGATCTAGCAGATAAAATAGATAGATTGACCGACAACGAAATGATCCTATATAAGTGTTCTAATTTTGTCTTTTTTTGGTACGGCTCAACAGACTAAACTAAAAGTGTTCAAGGTTCATTTTCAGTTTAAAGGGTCATATGCGTTACAATCATCACTAAACCCAGCCATCCATTCTAAAAAAGCAATAACCAATGATTAAACTAGTTCCTTATGATTTAGAAACCTAAATCATAAAGTTAAATCCAATATCCCACCTACAGGTCCATCTCATAATCAACGAGAATTATTGAACAGATTACGACAGAACTAACTCTTAACTATTGATACGGAGGCAAAGTTGTGAACCTTTGGATTACAGTTGTAAAATTATGCAAATTCCTCGTCGGGATTCAAGAGGCGAGCCAGTGAGCCTCTTTTGTGCTTTAATAAAAATTTTATCGTCTTCGGCACTTGGTAATGAAAGTTCACAATCAATATTGCTGGCGGTATTGAATTTTTACACGTTGTGATCGAACTTTATAATGCTGTGAAAATTTCAAGATTTAATTTTTACAAGTCATTCGATTTATTTAATAGTGATTTGGTTATGTATATAGTTACAGTTTAATCAACATCATCATGTCAGCCGTAAGACGTCCACTGCCGAGGCCGTCCAACGCTGCGTCTTTCGGTACATGGTCACCACTCTGGAACCTTTCGTCCATTTTTGCGAAAAATTTACCCTTTCCACTACCACTTAAGTTAATATACTGTTTGCACCTACACACTACAGTGGCCAACAATATTGCGTTTGTTCAGCAGTTTCAGTTTTGTGAACCACCAAATGCAATTTATTAAACATCCCAGTTGTACGTACAGTAACAAACGAAACAAAAAAAAGCTAATAAAAGTATGACTGCTATTGTAGCAAACACAATATTAATTTATTCTCCGTGATTGCAAAAACAGATACTTCATGTCGTAATAAATTGCATTCCGCTCCAAAATTTCATATGCGTGACTTCAAACGGCATGCCTATTTTCATAATCTATTGCTTTTATTTTTCATATGCATAACTTTGTTGTTATCCGACCTCCCATTATCCTTCTCCCCTATTTAGCTTCTTGAGTGATAGCCACCGGGATCTCCCCTTAATTTCCATGAATAATGACATCAACCACGCGACCATTACATCGCGTTTTAACAAGAAAAAATATCGCATAACTGTGGTTAATGTCTCACCCATTATTTTTGTTGTACATCTTTTACCGTGGCCGTCAAATGAAACACAGATTTTCCGCATTTTTATTTAAAAAAGTGATATAAAAGGATTTACAATGTTCTACATGTAGTAGGGCGAAATTTTATAAATGAAGCTTCAGTTCTATACAAATAATCTTTTCTATATTTAGAGTTGTAGAGGATAATATAATTAACCATCACAGATGGGATTGTAGTTATAGTTTGAAATACAAAAGTGCTGATTTGACTAGTATAGGATGTTGAAATACAATAGGTGCTTCTCTAATGAGCGTGACAGATTGAATAATGAGTAGGAGAACTTACAGTACAATCAAGATTCTTAAACTAATACAATGTAACAATTAAAAATCTCACAAACAAATCCATAGTCTTTAACAGTTCCGTACTTTAACCATTTATTTTTACACAATCCTTTGCTTTATAAGCCTTCTGTTTCTTTGTGCACTTGTTTGATATTACACTTTAAAAGCAGTATGTCCTAGAGGCATCTTGTCTGCCTCCATCGTCGTGATGTCAGCCGTAGTAATAATTACTGGAATGCGCTCCTAAACTCCTAGGACTAGTCATAACATTCGGTTCCATTTCTTCTTCATTACTTCTGCTTCGAGTAAACCTAGGAGCTATCTCTCTCGTGTGTGAAGGCACATAGTCCACGTTACCGTACATATTAGCTTCTGCATTAGTAGGATAAATTGTACACAATGGTTTCATAGCTCTTAGAGTTCCTCTGCTTCCGGGAACGTTTTTGTAAAGAATCATATCTGGATGCATAGGGTCATGGAATGTTCCTGAAATATGGCTGATGTCCGCGTCATTGTCGATATCAGAGAAAGCATCATTGAAGACGTTAGGAGCTTCAGTGGTATACATGTCTCCATTTTTGGAAAGATCTTTCTTGCGATTAATATAACATCTGACAGCAATGATTGCTCCAATAAGGATGATGAATATTAGCAGTCCTATACTAACGGACAACAGTAATATCGGGTTACGGTGTTGTGGCTCTGAAACAAACAAATATTTTCTAATACAGCACCTAATATTTGTACGAAATTAACTAATGCGTTCTAGTTTCGGATCGGCACAAATACATTGATGTATTATGTTTGTTAGGAGTTTAATTGGTGTACTCGAAATTCATGGATCGCGTTTTAGCATGAAATATTATGGTTGAAAGGGATTTTGGAATGATTGAATGTTTGGAATTTTTCATAATCGTGATTTACCTTCATTTCTGTTCAGGTTCCTTTTCGGTTGGATAACAGTTGTCGTTTCAACTTCTGGAAGAGTTGGGGGGACAGTATCTTCAATAAGAGATGGTTGCAGAGCGTGATCAGCATTTGGCTCGCCCCATTTTTCACCCGTTTCTTCTAAATAAAATAACGAAACATAAATCATTTTTAATTGAATTGAATTGCCACTGATAATTTTAAAAATATAGTCATATTCACCTGATTCATCAAAAAGTGCTCTGGTATAGTCAAAACTTGTAGAATCTTCATCGCTCTCAGGCGCACTCTCATATTTTTCTGAGAGGACACCTAATGGAACTGTAAAAGAAAATTACATTTTAGTTTTCACATAGTAAATGACTAAAGAAACATTGGTTTATTCATAATCAAAACGAACAGAGCAACTAAATATTTCCAATTGACTACGTAAGTTGATAAAATCATTTAGACGTTCACGCCAATACCAAAAATTTTAAAAATGTTTTCAAGCAAACTTAGAAATGTTGAACAGAAAAGACGATGATGACACTAATACGAGCATAGATTCTTGTACTCCACACCTAACAAAGGAACAAAGAGCAAAGTTGCAAGGTAAAATAGTGATTTGTATTGTTAAAACTTACAAGATGCACCAGAATAGGGTAGTTCAAGAGTTGAGCAAGTTGAGCAATTACGGGCTGAATCGTGTCAGGAGTTGTTCGAGGTTACACGAGATTGAGGTGATGTAGTGATAAAGCAATCTACTGATTAGTGTACAACTTTGCAGAGCTTGAAGTTAAGCAATTTGACGAAAGTCCTTCAGACCAGACTTTGATGTTATTTAATACGTGAGTAACGGTTACACAGTTACTTTATACAGTGTGAGTCTTTATAATGTGCACAAATCGAAATGAGAATTTAGGTTTTTTAAATATTTTTGTTGTCGATAAAATTAAGCATGGATTCCCTCATTTCGATATGTGCACATTATAAAGACTCACACTGAATAGTTAAACAACATTGATATTTTTATGTCAACATTGCAAATGTAAATAAATAGTGCTCGAAGTGAGGATGTAATCGTATGTGAAAAATAAATTGAAAACTTAAAAATACAAATTGTTTGGTAACTTAGAAAATCCACGATGTCTTCAAGAGTAATGTACATAGATCGGTCGTTTCTCTCGAACAATTGATTGAATAATGGTTTTCCACATAAAGCGATTACTTTCTGCATACGAGTAGTTTTCTAAAAATGTATTCCAATTTTTATGTTTAGAAAACTAAACAGGGTTTTAAAGTTGCATCTCCTATAGAATTTTCGAACTCAAACGTTTTTTTTTTATTAATCTTGCAATTTTAATATAATAATATGTTATTTTCTTTAGGTGCTTTTATTCTGTAGAGTTGAATTATTATACATCACATTCATTTAGGTCCAATGTAGTTGGGAAAAGGCTAGGTAGAAGAAGAGGACATTGATTTAGTTCTAATGAAAATATGGTGGTAAGCTTAACCTGCATCAAAATTCAACATTAGTTCCATTTAAGGGAACTCTTCAACATTCAATATCCATTGTGTGCGAGCGCCAAAGTTCAAAAGATAGCACAGATATGAAAATTGCATTAATAACTTGAACAATTCTTTTATTTAACAAGCTTTCTACCAGAGGTTTCTAACCGAATTGCAGCCAGCCCAAAGTCACATCACATCAATAAGCCCCTTTTTCAAGTCCCTTAGTTCAAGTGTGTCAATCATCAGAATGACTTCTCTCGATCTTGGGTAGAGCTCTTGGGAGATGTCAGACTTTTACTGACTAAATCCCACCCCATTACTTCGTTGCTTTCGTTCTGGGGTCACGAGCTTTCTTTTCAGTTTGTTAACATCTCCTCTACTAATAAGCATAATTATGATAGTAATATTTATTATTAAAAACATAAAAATAACACATAAAAAACAAGAAGTGATTTCGAAAGCTTACCACAAGCATAGATGACTTTAAGATATGGTCTGGAACGAAAGTTGCAGGAAGAGTTGAAGGTCCTGTTGTTAGCAGCTATGTAGCATCGCCTCCTGCCGAGACACAGCTGGATGACAGTCTTCACTGCATGGGGAGCCTCGCATGCTGTGGGCAAGGCTACAGATTACAACATATTAATACATCCACTTCCTTTATGTCAATTGGGAACTAAGGCCTACTGTCTACGGGCGCGTTGCTTCATAGACGTGTATTTATCATTAATTCATTATAAACTTGGTTTAATACTGGCTCTCTACTCACTCTCTCTGACTTCGTACCTACTCTGTCGCTAAAACATCAATATCATCTGCAGATGTTGCAGTTTCGTTTTATAGTTTTGTACGGAATGTGTGTGCAGGCGTGTACGAAGCATTTATGCGTCTATGAAGCCATGCGTTCATGAACAGTAGGCCTAACTCTAGCCTAAGTTTTGTTTGTACTGCCAATAGGTATGACGGACGTTAACGCGAATTACCCTAATTCATTGAACCTATAAGTACAAGTATTATCAGTAAAATATTTCTTATTATCTTGGGATTATGCGAAGTGGTGGTACTTCTTTGACCTCTGGGCTTTGTTTTGTTTTTTCTTCTAAAAGTAGTCTAGGAAACGATGAACTTGTCAAGCTTAACAAACAAATAAGATACATTCTCAGATTATCGCGCCACACTTATCTGCAAGGGCCGTAAAACTGTAACTATTTTGATACAAATTTGTTTAACCATGAACACGTGACAGACAGACAGGCAGTACTTTCACATTTATAATATAAAAACTATGGATTATGCGCTTTTCCTACATTTTAACCTATCAATACCCGCGAAACGAGACACAATAGTAAAACAATAATAGCGCGGTCCAATGAAACCGGTCGGGGATTCATGAATTAATCCGATATTGCTTCCCCCAGTCACATTAAACACACACAAACCAAATATGTCATGCTCATATGACATTTTATTTTATTTTACCACGAAAAAATAATTTCACTAATTTGGAGTATGTCAAAACAAATTACAAATGCTAGCGTTACACACTAATATAGGACAATGCCACACCCGCCTGCCATTACGGATGACAAATGAAATTCACACAGTTTTGGAACATACAACACGTTTTCCACGAATATGGAGTGACTTCCTTGAACTTTCATTTTTGTTAGAAGTTGTAGTATGTTTTGTGAATATAACTGCGTATTATAAATCGTATTGTTGTGGTTAAGACAGATGACTATCTGTCGAGTATCTTATCTGTAAAGTGTCGTTGTTGCGACTGCAACAACGACACTTTTTGTACCGTGACGGTTTAGTCGTGACAATTTTTTAATCGTTTTACGACTGTTCTAGACGTTCCCACTGTCACGACTGCTGTGATTTCTTGGCACCACAGAAAAAGTCGTAGATGACAGTTAATCGTGTCGTCCTATATGTGTACACCTCCATTTAAATATTTAAGCCACGACACTAGAAACTACACGAGTATCTGTCGTCACGACAAAATGGGAACTCGGCCTTACAATAACGAAAACTAATTTAATTAGGTACCCGTCAGTTGTTACTCCACTTCATCAAAAGAACCTCGTTTAGTTTTTGTCTTCAGAATCATTAAGAACTTGGGAGACTTCCGTTTGCCTTATTTTCTTCGAATGATTACGGTTTTTTTGGATCTCAAACCGTTTCAATATTCTCGCTTCTTCGTCATCGTTACCGGTTATTTTCTACACTTCCTTTGAAGATTTAAATTGTTAGTGAAAATAGAAAATGGAGTGCCTACAAACTAATTTTTGTTGTCCCTAACTAAAACGTAACTATTAAAGACAAAATGAATAGTACCGATTATTAACATAAATTTATTAAGCAACAACTTTTATGCATTATCGGCCTTTTAATGTTTCCACTGCTGGGACTCAGGCCTTTTCTCTAGGAGAGGGAATGGGCCATAATCCACCGCGCAGGCCCATTGCCGATTGGTGGATGTCACGTCTTCGAATTTTTGGTTCTAGGACATGCCGGTTTCCTCACGTTCACCGTTTTGAGAGCAGTGGTGATGAAATAAATTACACAAAGTAATGCGCCTGATCGGGATTGAACCCGTGACCTACAACTTGCAAGTCGGGGCAGTTACCACTGGGCCATCACTGCTCAAATTTTATTTATTTGGATATAATAAACTACCTGGGAGAAGGCCTCCCTCTACTCCATCCATATTTAAAAAAAACCGTCATTACATACTCATGTGTTACTGGTCATCGGCACAATCCAGTATTTTATACAGTACCAAGGTAATGTATAGAAAACCTAAAGTCTGGAGTGAACAAGTTACTCCTAGGCACGCGTTTTTCATTTTTAACCACATAATCACTTACCATCAAGTGTGATAACATTCAATTGCGAACCTACCAAAAAATAATCTTTGCATCTTATAGGATAAAGGACTCTCGTCATATTATTCCCGTAAGAGCTTATGTCAGCAGCTACTAAACTTATGTACCTATGCACCCTACCAGTTATTCTTGATAAGGCAATGAAATATATGGCTTCATCATCCAACTACATTGATGGAATCGTAACTTTTCTCTTGTTATGACAACGTAGTCAAGAAAATAGCCTATTTTTCCTTGTCATCATAAATAGTTATTTGTGCAACAAGAGAGCAAAGTTGGTTTTTGCCGCGAGTGTTGATTTTGAATCCCAAGTAAGCGAAGGATTCTATATTTGAATCACGAGCGTAGCGAGTGATTCTAGGTTTGAATCCTGAGTGCAGCGAGGGATTCAAAGACACGAGATGCAAATAACTTTGGTCTCGTGTAGCACATACAACTTTTCACTTCAGCAGCGAGAACAAATAATGTAAAGGTAATAAAAAATACAACTTGGTAATATTTAGACCACATGTATATTTGTAAAAATTAAAAGTAAAATTATTGCAGTTTTGCAAATTAAAAGTAACAGTTTTATTTGGAACCGATATAAAATAATAACATCCAACGTGTATCGCACTTAGTAGCTAGCGAACAGAAGAAGAAAACAATAAAAAATTAAAGCCCGCTATTTTTTAAAGATGCGTTCGGAAATTGCACTATTACTAAATTATTCTGTCACAATAAAGATTGTTAAAACTTTAAATGATTATGTAGATACATGATAAACTTCGTATTTTTTAATTCAACATCTCTTTATTTGATCATAAAAAAATATAATTCGATTATTAAGAGAAAAGTATAATACATAATTACATTTAAACCTTGATTTGAAATTTTATAGGTGACGTGTTTCCGAACGTTTTATTGTTGGTTTCTTTTTTGAGCCTATTATATATGGAATTTGAAAATCGAACTTTGAATCGACTTGTTTCTATCTCTCGCTCTTTTCGTATCGAAGTGAAAGTGACAGAACAAAGTGAAGTTCAAATCTTTCGAATGTTGTGAGTAGACCCAGCACTGACTCGGCATTTAAAAAAAATAATTAAAAAGTTACTTTGTCTCACGCTCGCAGCAAAATCGAATTTTGCTCACTGTCTTTAAACTGCAAAACATACTTGTTTGAGGTGCTGAGGTGAAAACAATATTATTATTATCAGTGTCAACAGAAAGTACATAAAAAATCAAATAGGGTAAAGATTCTAAATTAAAAGTAAATACAGTTTAGTCTCAACAGTCGAAACATTTATTTCAGTTAACATTTTATATAGGAACTTTTGAATTTTCAAGATTGGTACGTCCGAAAAAAAGTGAAACTATACGAACGGTACAACACCATCTATCGATTCATGCTAAAACGAATTACTCTAAGTAGTACTCCTACTATAATGTTGGTGGTGGATTGTGAAGCACTTTAACAGGTCTTCACGGCGAGATTTTTATTGAAAATTTTAGTGATTAAATTTTACGACAAAGACGTATTTATGTAGGTACTATACCTACACTGGATCCTAACCTAAAATGTGATCTCTCTCTGTCACTCAAAAGTTTGCTGAAAGAAAACTCATTGTTGAGTTTTTTTTTATCTAACATATACTTGATAGGGCTGTGGACTCAGAAATCCTAGGTATCCTGCGTAGCCGTTATGAGGACTGCATGCTCTATGAAAACCCTGACCATGCAAAGAAATGCAAACCTCTGTGGGATGTTTACAAGGAGTCTGAAGAAGCCTGGTTTATCAAATATGGTGATCTGGGAGCGTACGCTGACGCTCGCAAGGCATACATGAAGCAAAAGCACCGCATGGTCTGGGAGAAACGTCACGGACCCCTGTCTGACTTGACGCGTTAAAAGAACGTCTACTGCCGCAATATATTGTTCTAATGTCTAAGTAGGTTTTTTTTTTTTTATTTGCTGTTGCAATAAAAAAAAAAAAAAATAAATAAATAAATAAATATACTAGTGCTGCAATCTCGCCTGATGGTAAACAGTGACACAGTGAGCACAAATCACTGTGTGTTTAATAAGTTTTGTGTACAATAAAGAGTTAAGATGAAAATGACCTTAAGTAGGAAGGCAATACTTACTTTCATCCGGCACTCCTTGTGTCTGGGGACAGTGTATGGCCTCGAATGCAGTTCTGCCATACTGTGCATCAAATATGGCGATTCTGGAGTGAGGGTTGCAGCTCAGCCTGATTGCCTCGCCTTCACAGCCGGTTCGACTTCGGAACTCATCTGTGGACATTTATTATTGTTAGAAATGTTATTGATAAATGATGATAAATGAAATTTATTTTGCAAATAGGTTTTCACAAACTTTTACACGTCAATTTTTTATGGACTTTTTTTTGTTTTTACTAGATGAAGCCGGTGTTTCCTATCTGACTACCCTGAGAAGAAACACCGAAACAAACTCAGGGGGAGTATTATTGGAGATCAATGAAATCCTGAATGTGCCAAAACGATTGAGCGTTAAAAACCAATTTATTCAAGCACAAGAAGTATCGCTTATATGGAAAATAATGTATCAAGTTTGGAATAATCTTTCGTTCTAAAAGTGGGATAAAGTGAGCTGTCATTCATTGTCGTCCATGTGGAAGTATGTGTTAAGATTTATAGAAAACAAATAGATCTCTCTGCGAACAGGTGGCTCTGCGAACTTGAAAACAATCTTTAATAGCTAAACTGCCTGTGTGTGTTTTTAAGGTGAGAAATCATTAAAATGACTTCCTCCGCTCTAGGCGGAGCTTTACTGACTGAAACCCACTCCTGTTCCTTCTTTACTTTCGGTCCAGGGTCCCGGGGTTCTCTTTCGTTCAACTCAGGGCTCTAATAGTGATCTTCACTTACTAAACTATTAAAACTACTAAACGAAAATCATAATTATCATCCTCAAACCAAAATAAATAACTGACCTTACAAACACAAATAACCACAACTAATATTCCGAAAACCCAAATACGTATTCACGAAATTGAAAATCAACAAATCTGAACAATAATAATAATCCAACATTTACGATATCGAGGCAAATCCCACTTTAAAATACAAATATTAATTCGAACTTAATTTGGAAGCGTGATCGACTCCATGCAGATTTATAATTATGATAATGGAGTATCACTTTCACCACTAATTAGTGCTGATAACCCTAGTTGACTCTTGAAGAGGAGTTCCGCTCGTCATGGAATAATTATAACGAGTGAGGGGGTTGGCGCTGTAAGCTAAAATATTAGTTTCCCCTAGTTTGATCTAGCTGCTAAAACTTTTATGTTTACGTAAATTACTGTTTAATAAGGCATTTACTAATTTGTAAAAGACAATAAGCACTTCTTATGTTAGAAATAAATGATTATCTTTAACAATTTGCCTGCTGCAGTCTTTCTGTGGGATTATAATTTAGGTATTTTCCAAGCTAGAGTGAATCTCACCATCATCACCATCACTGCTTATAATCAGGTGAGATCGCAGTCAAACACTAGTTTATATCGATTAAAAAAATGCTTGTAGAGGTCGGTCTGTAGATGGGTAAACATTTATTTACCGAGATTCTTTCGTGTCTTGGAAAGCACTTTTTTTAAGTATAAAAAATCATCCAATGACTATTTTTGCTCTAAGATCGGAATAGGAGAGCGTGTCCTTTTTCCATGGAGTCCATGCAGATATAAATAATTATGATAATTGAGTATCACTTTCACCTCTAATTAGTGCTGATAACCCTAGTTGACTCTTGAAGAGGGGTTCCGCTCGTCATGGAATAATTATAATAACGAGTGAGGGGGTTGGCGCAGTAAGCTAAAATATTAGTTTCCCCTAGTTTGATCTAGCTGCTAAAACTTTTGTGTATAGTACTGTTTATAGCAGTTTTTTCTAAAAGACAATAAGTACTTTTAATGTTAGAAATAAATGATTATTTTTAATAATTTGCCTGCAGTCTTTCCGTGGGATTATAATTTAGGTATTTTCCAAGCTAGAGTGAATCTCACCATCATCACCATCACTGCTTATAATCAGGTGAGATCACAGTCAAACACTAGTTTATATCGATAAAAAAAATGCTTGCAGATATCGACCTGTAGATGGGTAAACATTTTCTAACCGAGAATCTTTCGTGTGAAAGCACTTTTTTTAAGTATAAAATCATCCAATGACTATTTTCGCTCGAAGGCGGAGTAGAAGAGCATGTCCCTTTCCATGTAGTCCAAGCAGATTTATAATTATGATAATTGAGTATCACTTTCACCACTAATTAGTGCCGATAACCCTAGTTGACTCATGAAGAAGGGTTCCGCTCGTCATGGAATAATTATAATAACGAGTGCAGGGGTTGGCGCTGTAAGCTAAAATATTAGTTTCCCCTAGTTTGATCTAGCTGCTAAAACTTTTGTGTTACATATAAATTACTGCTTGAAACATTTTTATCTAATAAGTTTTTTTTTGTGTAAGAAATAAATTATTTTTATTACTACCTACTGCAGTCTTCCCCTCGGATTATAATTTAAGTGTGTTCAAGGCTATAGTGAATAGGCTCTATAAATTAATGCGCATCACCATCTTCGGTTGCATCACTGGTTACCATCAGGTGGGATTGGTTATATCGATAAAAAAAATGCTTCTAGAGATCGGTCTGTAGATGGGTAGTCATTTATTTACCGAGATTCTTTCGTGTCTTAGAAAGCACTTTTTTTGTTGTGAAATCATATAATGCCTTTTTCGCTCTAAAAAGCGGAACGGAAGGGTGTGACAGACTTGTACTAACTAATATCCACTCCTATGTTCCTTATTTGTGTTACATTCCAGGACTCTCAGACTCTGTGTTTTTCTTTCAGAAACGAATCCACGGCCTCAGTAGGCTTCGACCCTGCTAGGTCCCTAAAAGGTTTTGCTGATATCATTAAGGTTATAACCCTACCGGTCAACTTTAGATCTTTGACAGTCATCACGATTTGTGGAGATCAGATCGATACCTCATAGTCATGGTGGTAAGGCAAAAAGTGTATGAAGAAAATGCAAGCACTCAGGAGAGTTCGTTTTCGGTTTTCGTAATTATTAATGCTATAAGTATTTCACACTTTCAACTGATGTTTTTGCATTATGTCATCAATAAATTCAATCACAGTACCTACCTACCAGACGCTGGATCTAATAATAAATAATAGTGTTTATTTTATTTTTTATTTATATCATAATATTACTCCCTATTTTCCAACTCGCAACATATTTTATGTTTAGACGTAGAAGGCATCGAGATAAGCCGTTGTTCTCCGTAAAATTCTAATATTCAGCACTATCCGGTTATACTGGAAGCGGATTCCGAAGATAGTTTTTTTCTTTTCTTTATTTACATTGTTTTCACATACTAGTACCGACAAGAAACATGTTACTGAGATATTTGTAATAAATAACATGATCGAAAAGAGTGCCCATGGAGCATTTTGCATATTAATATTTGTATACACAATGCATGGCTACATAATTGTAATTTGATTATATTGTAATGTAATTAATTTAATAATAATATGGTTCTAATTGTGGTATTCTAATGTATTTTTTTATTTAATTCAATTTAATTTGTTATTAATACTATTAATTACTCAGATACCCGCGAAACGAGACACAATAGTAAAACAATAACAGCGCGGTCTCATAGGACCGGTTGGGGATTCAAACGTTAATACCTACTGATATTTAATTATTGTTATTATAAATGTTTTTTTTTCTTTTTTTTGGCTCGTCTCTTTCAACTCAATCTTAAGTTGTAATTTTAAATAACCATAATGAATGATGTGTATGCCGTTAACGTTTGAATCCCCAACCGGTCCTATGAGACCGCGCTGTTATTGTTTTACTATTGTGTCTCGTTTCGCGGGTATCTGAGTAATTAATTGATTTATTCACACGGAACTATTATCTGGTTAACTTACTCGTATTACTATTGTTTTGAAAGCAGGTTGTTGGTGTGCCTTTAACGTTTGAATCCCCAACCGGTCCTATGAGACCGCGCTGTTATTGTTTTACTATTGTGTCTCGTTTCGCGGGTATCTGAGTAACTACAAAAAATAAAATTAAAATTAAAAATACTCTTCTCCATAGATCTACGCTTTGGAATTTGCAATAGTATCAATTTTGACAGTCGGTTTGCTTGAAATAAAATGCTTCGAATCTTCGAGTTATAAAATGACAAGGCAAACCGACATTAAATATCACTTACACTATTAATTAGTGCTGATAGCCCTAGACGACTCTTTTACTGATATCGGAATACTTACCTTCCCTTTGTTTTTAGTTTCACCCCTTTAGCATCCATTAGTTGGTAATATAAAACCGCCACTGCGATAAAAGCTTCAGTAAGTGTTCGTGTATCAATTAGTGGAGTGTCCGAGTGTTTTGCGCTTAGCTTAGGAAGCTATAACTAATATTAATGACCTGGACAGACGGGCGATTGGAACGATACTTCCTTTTTAGGCTTGGCGGTCACTGGCGTCGTATAGCAAGGTAGTTTTTAGGTGATTAGGTTATTTTGAAACGTACGTGGGCTACCTTTCGTCTGCGTCTGAGATGGTCATCTTCAGTCGATCTTATGTTTCTTGCATCCACAGAATTCGCGACTCAAACCAGGTCATCGGCCCATAAATAGACCATTACAGACACTTTTAAATTTTCAGAGCTGAATTAATAAAACTAACCCTGAGCATCTACACCGATCTGAACCTCTGTTTTTGTGAACCTGCAGGGGCGAAGTTTAGCAAAAACAAATACGGAGTTTTATTCATAAAATCACAAAAGCTAGGAATGACAACCGAGACCGCTTTTAGACTTTGGACCAACCAAAGTTTAACCTATCAATACCCGCGAAACGTGACACAATAGTAAAACAATAACAGTCTGAATTAAATAAGAAATTTGAAATCAGAATTACTGCATTTTTGATATCTACTTAAATTACGATTCGTCACCTAAAACCCCTTGTGGTCCTGTGAGCGTCGGGTCTAAGTGGCCGTTACCGATTTAAATGCAACGTCATGTTACGAAATTATGGTAAAACCTTATACGAAGGGCATGGAATGGCGTCGTAAAAAATAAAGGAGCAACATTGTTCGCGATTTTATTAAGGGTCTGGGCTATGAATTTTAAGTTGTAAATATTGGTCCTTGTTTTAGATTCATGTTTTGAATTGTAACTTGTGAAAATATTCGCTTTCTACAATAATAATAAATTTATTTGTTTCAGGTTTGCAATACCCTCAGGTAAATAAGATTAAGCTACCTATATTACATTAAATTTACAATTTGAAGATTAAAAAAAAAGTAATAATCACTAGAATATTAGTAGTCTGCGGAAAAAAAATGTAAGATAATATAAATTTAACAAAATAAAAACTGTCATACATAATTATGTTATTACAAAGTTTCTTGTAACGACTGTATGCATAGAAAAATTAAAAGCAAAACAATATTATTATAAACAATTGTATTGACTTTTATAATAAACAAAATAATTAGCCGAACTTTTAAGATACTTTAAAAAACCCTCTTCAAACTTTGTTAAAATCCAATTGTTTTCAAAAAGTAATACATAGTCAGCAATCAATCAAATAATACTTAGTTCTCATCTTTCATAGTAATTATTTTGCTATGCTTTTAAGTTTTTTGTTTTAAATAAAACCTTAAAATATTTGAAGTATAAAACTGAAAGATGATTTGCAAAATAGCATTTAGAAATTTGAATTTGATTAAACTTTTTCATTTAGTAATTTGTTCTCATAATTGCTTTTTTCGGCTTCATTTTAATCACTATGCGTTTGCATATAAAAATATAAAGACTTAGGTAGTTTATTTCTGTTCAGAGTAAATGATTTATGTAGGTGTTTTTTGTATTACCCCGTACCTATTTATTCCAAAAAACTAATATGATAAATCGTTTGCATGGAAAAATATGAAGATCATGACAGCAGTTTATTTTTTCAGAATAAAAGAAATACAACCGTTTGATACGGGTCATGCAGGAGCATTACCCGTATCAAAACCATTAGACTAAAACTTAAAAACGTTATTTCACTTTGGCACTTATAAAAGTCAAAAGCGCACAGTTCCAATTGGCCGTTTCCTATGGCGAAGAACCAGTAAAAAACTCCATGGTTACTCTTTGAAAAAAGAAGTATTGATTATACAATACTTCCATAATTAAAACATTAATAGATATGAGAAGACATAGAGCTTTGTACTCAAAAGCACAATAAAAATTATAATCTATGTATCCGCGGTGTCTAAAAAATTCTCATATTCACATTGTAAAAAGAAGCTATAGTTACAAATCGTTTGAATCCCCAACCGGTCCTATGAGACCGCGCTGTTATTGTTTTACTATTGTGTCTCGTTTCGCGGGTATCTGAGTAAATAAAAATGATTTGATAAATCTATCTATAATAACAACAATAAACAATTTATTTACAAAACCGAGATCTCCTTAAAACATCTAAAATTCTCAAATTATTACTAATTACGTAGTATTATTTAATCAAAGATGAAACGCGAGTATTTTCCGTAACAGAACCGCTATAAAGTGTTCTCAAGTTTTAAAAATAACAAGATGGTGAGGTAGCAAGTAATGACGTCATTGAATCCTGCCACCACTTATTTTTCACTCTGAATAATAGCACCACAACTAGGTTCTTTTGCAATATTTCTAAAAATGGCTAACAAAATGTGCAGCTAGTGTAAACTATACTCTACTGAGATGGTTTTGAATTTATGATGAGACGTGAAATTTTGTACATATGGATTTTAGTTATTCATTCACGCAAAAACTACGGAATGGATTTCGATAAAACTTGGTATATAGGTAGACTATATCATGAAATAGCATATAGAAAACTTTTAATCCTGGGAATATGTTCCCTAGAGTTAATTACTCAGATACCCGCGAAACGAGACACAATAGTAAAACAATAACAGCGCGGTCTCATAGGACCGGTTGGGGATTCAAACGTTAATTTTCTACAATCACGCGGCCGAAGCCGCTGGCAGTAGGTTAGTTAGTTGTTAGTTGTAATAATAATATGCTTATATAGACGGATATAAACAGTTAAATTAATTAAAAATTTTGATAAATCTGTGAGTGATAAGCGTAATGAAAATAATGCTGACTAATAGAAGTCTAACTAACTACTAGATGAGACCTTGGAAAATATTACGGTTTTTATTTTGTTACTAACAGACCCATAATAGTTACATTAAATCAGAATATTGTTTTAATTTGGAACTTATCTCTTAAAGTGACTATTTCATAATAGTGTTACGGCTGAACCCAATAACCTATCTATCTCCAGTTTTGGCATACTGGAGATAGTAAAACAAATGATACAATACAAAAATTATACATGTTTTCTGTTGTTTCATTTGTTTTTCTATTTCCGATTTATGTGATAGACAGATTATTGGTTTCAGCAGTTAAAAGATAGTTCCAAATTTAAATACAGCGAAAAAAACACGCACTACCATAAACAATAATTGAAACCACAAACACGACACAGAGCGTTCGAAACGCCCGTCTGTGCCGTTTAATGTGCATGAGGCACACCTACGGCGGCACTCCTGTGCACGCCCCTACCTTCGGCCATTCACCCCATCCTGGAATTTATTAACTGGGCATAAATCACTTCAATACACTTCCAGGAGGAACGGTAGGTACGTACGTCACGCGATCGGTGATTCTGCTACCCTCTCTTTTATTTTAGAGGGTCTTGCTATCAGTAAAATACCCGATGTCTCCTTTTTTTGTGGGCAAACCAATTTCGATAATGGAATGTTCATTTGTGGTTATTTTTAGAATATTTGTTTTTTGTTAGTCAATACGAAGGAAGTTATTAAAATATTTTCTTAATCTTGTCTTGCACTACAGTACCTTAGTACTGTTAAAATAGATGGACTTTTAACATAGCTTTCAGTGCGTCTAACCAAAGATATCCAAGCAAAAAAAATAACACTGATGAAAGTGTTTTTATTTAGACCTAAAATAGTTAATAGCCGATATTTTCGTTAGCTGATTTTTTCTTTGTAAGTACGAAAAGCAATTTATTATTTTTACCAGGGTCTTTATTTCGATGATCTGAATGATTAGTATAAGTTTGACGCTCTAATTTAAAGTTTATTCTTTAGTGTAGGCGTACGGTCAAATTCCTTAATCTTTTATTTGGCAAAAAAAAAACATAGTAAAGATTTTTTTATGTCATCCCTGAGGTTATTTTTATTTCAGCACCAATCTATCAAAATCGATTGCTTGCTGAACCGATTAATTTCTTCTTGACCGATCGAAAAAATTCACCGCTCCCCTGCAAAGCAAACTCATTAATTTTAGAAGTGGTCGTTAGAATACGTCGCGGTCTTTACTGAATAATTATGACCCTGATTGAGGGGAAATGATGGAAAAATTGAGGAAAAATACAGACTATAAAAAGACTGAAATTGCGCTGACAGCCAATGCTTTTACATAAAATAGATTATTATATACTAGCTGACTCGGCAAACGTTGTTCTGCCATATAAATTATTATGTAACATGATTTTTTACACCTTGTGTCCGAAAAACCCAAATATTTTACGGAACCCAAAAGGCAACCGGAAAATAAAATTTAGCCTATGTTACTCATGGATAATGTAGCTTTCGAATGGTTAAAGAATTTTTTAAAACGGTCCAGTAGTTTTTAAGATTATTCATTACAACCAAACAAAGTTTTCCTCTTTATAATATTAGTATAGATTTATATTATTTATAAACACTTTATGCACTAATAAGAAACGCTGTAGAAAGGCAGAGTTAATGACATTAAGTTTGCCTTTGTGCAGGCATTTCCTATCAGTCAACTTTACGGTGCTGCAGAAACATAACATAGTAGGTGCAATTTAATGATAAACAAATAGAAAATAAATACAATAGTATTTAATAATATTCTTAGAGACATGTATAAAAATTAACAATGTTATTATAAGAGTTAATAATAAAAATGTTACATGTGACGTATAACTGAATTAATGAACACCCCAATTATAAATTTAAATTAACTACAATCATAATTCTAGCATTAAAATTTCACTAAAATGCACTCAAGTAGTGTTTTTTTTTGAGAAATTAGAAATCCGAATTTTTAGCCAAATAATGTTAGACGTTGATAGGTATGAGTATTTATGCAAGTACACACAAACACGCTTGTGACGCAATCATGATTGCGAGAATTGACATATTATGTAAACTTAGAAAAAAATTGCTGATATCGATTTAGTAGTTGATTCCGAAAATATTACTTTCAGTATGAGGGTTCATTATGTTACACATTGTATATTTGTAGTATAATTATAAATTATACTACAAATATATAATATAATATAATTATAGACAAGCTTCTTTCAGTGGCTTTGTCCGCGATTATATCGGTTATTACGGGCGCAAAATTGAACCTAAATAATAAGTAGCCTATGTCCTTCTTTAGGGTTAAGGCTTAGGGTGAAAGCGTAACAGACAGTCATTTTTACATTTACAATATTAGTATGGATTGCAGTCACGTCGTGTCGTAAAAACTGTTACCCTATTACTAGGTTTCGTAAGGAATACTAAAAAACCGATAAGAGAATTTAAATGCTGTATATTTAAGATGGTAGAACTGTTTCTGCTGCTATTGAATTCATGATATACCCTTTAGAAAGGTAACAAAGTCATTTATTTTCATTGTAGCTATTTGTAGAAAAATTCGCCACTAACTCTGCTGAATATTGTATAAATGAGTTACTTAGTAATCAACTGACCCAAAAATAGAAACACATTAATATGTACGAGTATTCACAATATACAATACTCGTACTACAAATTAACGTTTTTAAATCTGTGTGGTGGAGTTTAAAGTTGTCAAAAAACAAATGGCCCGTTGGACACAGAAATACTCCAGAATGTTACTTGGAATGAAACAGAAAGACACTATAAAATAATAATCAATTATATAGTTTTTTAAAAATAAATACGTTTTTTAGCGCATTAAATAATATGATGGAATATATTGCGAGTATTTTATCTTTGGTAGTCGTTACGGATAGTCAGAAGCCAGTAAATCTGACTCCAGTCTTGCCACGAAGTACCATGTTACCCCAGTTAATTGGTTGTGGATTTCTGGTAGGCAGCCGCTCCTCGTAAAATACTGGTATTCAGCTAAATCCGGCTTGACTGGAAGCCGACCCCAGTATAGTTGGAAAAAGGCTAGGCAGATGATGATGATGATTGCGAGTATTTTATTTCTTCACTAGCTAAGTCGTGATGAAAAATATCAAAGAGCCTTTTATTTTTTGGCAATTTTAAAAAATGCACCATTGACGTACTTTTTGTACGAATCGACGTATTGTCGATAAAAAAGTAAAAAATCCCATTTATCAATTGTGTTATCAGCGTAGAGCGTTACTCGTTAGTCAATTGAAGTTTAAAGTAAACCTAATGTTTTCTTTTTACAATTTCCAAAGTGATTAACAGAGCGAAAACTTTAATTCATTAAGCTTTTAACGAACACCCGAACTCGATTATTAATTTGGAAACTTGTTCAATTATATTTCAGCGAATATAATTTTAACTGAAGCCTGCAACGCAATATTTGAACTACCATTTATTTACGCTGAATTTTTTTGCTGTTAGTTCTAAATATTTAGAATATACCACGTAATATGAATAGCATATTTTTTTTTCAAAGTCAATATCACAATTTTTAATAGGTATATTTTATTTTGCACATAGCAAAACATGGGTGGCTTTTTTTTAATTCATCCACAGTAACAAAAATCCGAGGTTCCGATGACTCGCCCCAGCCAATGGAATAGTTCAGCAATTATTGTCATTTTTTATATTTCAAGTTTCAAATTGATGGAAATTTATCAGAAGTACTTAAATGTAAACTAACACCTCAATTTACATAGTAGGCTATAACTGGTCAAAAGTACTTCTGACCAATTTTTTCAGTTTTAAATGACAGTTGTTGTACTTTTGACCTATTAACAGTTTTGACTGGATAGATACCAAGTAAAGTAATTTCGAACCTGTTGTATATAAAAATTTGGCACAAGCTTATTAACTAATACGAACATGAGAAACTGTAGGTATTAATAAACTCATGTCAAAATTATACCCCAGGATCTAAATAACCATAATCCATCGTCTAATAATATTATAATAATATGGTAAATAAAAGTTAATATCGAGCATTTGTTCACAAACGTGTAAGCTCTCATTCACATTTATCAAAATGACTTAAATGACTCAGTTTCATATTATTATAGTCTAAGGAACTTTTGGTACGACTAGAAGCCATAACAAACAAAAAAGTACGAATAATGTCTCATGTATCTACAGTATCAAACAAACTGACGCAGGTTCGCTTTCACAGTTTGAACTCCCCATGAGTTACGGTTATGGGTTTAGAGAGAGGTAAGGAAATATTATTATGGGGCAGGTGGTTTATGTCACGACTAATGGCGATGCAGATCTTACAAGTGAGTCCCTTGTCTCCTTGTAAAAAATCGTATGTGGACGTACCACGTCAATTGTGGAACGAATGTGTTTGAACTCGCGACCTCTTGCACGCCGGCCCCCTTTTTGGGGTGACTGACTGGAGTATTTGGATAGTTATACAATTGCCGGGTCAAATTGGCCAATAAGTCAGGGCAAATGTGACTTGATGGAAAGGATCTTGAAGAAGCGTGAAGTGAATAATGACGCAGACAAGTAACCAATTGTTGAAAATTGGTGACCGGTATTACTATGCAATAAATTGCACTAAATTATCGCTTTTTCACTATTGGAGATGAAATTCAAAAAGCAAATAATTAAGATATGTTTGAAAAAATTAAACCTATTAAAAATCTATAACTTTGTTAAAAAAACAGTTACAACCAGTACACTGAGAATTTTTCCATTAAAACTAGTAGTTCCTGAGATACTGGGATGAGAGGTTGAAACAATTCGCAATCACGAAAACTAAAAATACGTTCGCGTTTTTACTTAATAATTATATTAGAGTTTTTACCAATTGACACTATTGCCTGTAACATACTCGTATAATAAATATATTAAAAATCAATAGTATTACTCACACGGCCGGCACTTATAGGCGACCTCGACGTACTTGCTCTGGCGAGGGCAGGGGTCCACGAGACCTGCCATTGGCAGGGTACTGAACTTGCACTGAGGCTTCTTTTGGCAAGCTTCCACCACCGTCTGCAGTAATGAGTACTAGAAGAAAAAGGTTTTAGTTAATCAATTTGAATATGCTGTAGAATTCTGGCTAGGTAAAGTTTTTGCTGCGGTTTGGAATGACTTGCAGTTTTTTTATTATTCGTTTGGTTAACAGTAATTGCTGGTATTAACTTGGTGAATTTTTTGACGCAGAATGCCAAACTGCTAAATTTTTTTATGATATAGATTATTGCTTTGGTCAGTAATAAATGCTACTTTTATCTTCTAGTATTAAAAAACAATGGAGAGCAATGGAGGTAACGGCTCAGACTTAGGAGCTGTAGCTCAAATCCAGACAGGTGACTTATTTTTTCTAATTTTATTTATCACCACTGTTCTCAAAAACTGTGAAAGAAAACATAATGAAAAAATCTAGTATGTCATAGCTGATTTAACCCGCTTGGTGGATTACGCCTCATTCCCTCTTCAGAAAGAAGGCCTTAGTCCCAGCAGTGGTAGCATGTCATAGCTGATTATGTTTACGCTGTGCTTTATTGAAAAACAAAACAGTAAACACGGACGGATGGATTTATCGCAATTCCTTTGTTTTTTGTCGTGTCTTTCTGAGGCTCCTAACTTCCACCATGAGCTCTTAACTTCCTTCATTTGTCGACCTAATCTAATATGGTAAAGGAAGGAGTTATATTGGTTATTATTACCACTCGCACGTTTGTTATTTTCATCATAGTAAGCCTTGCTTATAATTTTTAAATGCTGCAAGTGTATATGATTTTTAACGTAAGTCACATTCATCACACGAACAAACAATAAATTAAAAAAAAATATTCACATGAAATAAATTATTCTGTCCCTAAAGGAAACGCCGTACATCATCAACTTTAGGAAGTATCCCTAAGAAAAATATCACTTTAAGTGCGAAAGAGGATCTAATGTTTCCTATTAAAGTCATCATTCTTTTTTTATGTCAAAGGATGACAAACGGCCATTGGCCCACCTGATGTTAAGTGCCTGTTGAAGTCTGGAGACATCCGCAATTTCGCTACCTTTGCTAAATAAGGTTTTATGAATAAACTCTCCCAGAATTTTTAATACACTTTTATGGTAAGCCAAGTTTGGGTACGTTTACTTTAAAAGCAGTATACCAGTATAAGTTTTTTTTTAAGGTGGGATTTCTTTGAAGGCCTAATATTTTCTTTCGCTCCGAATTAAACCCACCAAGACCAACACCGACCACCACCACCACCTCACCGACACCATCACCACCACACTTACACCTTCAGTTGCCCTTTGTGTTTTAGGATCACGGTCGGAGTCGGAGTCGGAGTTGGAGAGGATCGGGTCATCGGTTTCCTTTACTGAAATTCCCTGTGACCCTAGCGGGCATCGATCCTACTGGGCCTCTACGGTTTTACTGACTCTTTGAGGTGCTCCTGAAACTTTTCATCGGTACTTATTGGTCATCGTCATTTTAGGCTTGAGATGCTTTACAGTTCACGAGAAAACCTATTTTACCAATCTAATTTTCACTGTAATAATTGACGATAGACAGAATTTAAACAGCTATCATCATCAGGTTTCTTTACAACAGCAATTATTCTAAAAATCTAAACACACAAAAAATCAAATACAATTCAACATAAAGGTAAAGTCACATCAGTTCGCTGTCCGCATACAGACCGTACAGACCGCATGCAAGCTGACACTATACATTACCTAATTAGAATTCAGCCTGCGCCAACCAATCAGAATGCGTTATATGACCGAACCAATGAATCGTGGGCCAACTACAATTCGGACCGAGAGTGTAATCGAATCCTAATGTTTCAATAAGGGGTCTGTACGAGTACTTGATAACTGAACGGAATTTCTGAACGGCTTTGTTGAAAAAGCGTACTTTATTAATAAAATTGAGAAAAGGTTTGGTGCTTATCTTTCACTGGAATTATGACAGTATCTTAGGCATTCAAGTGAAATTTAGATCGAGATATTTTTAGGCTATAGGCCTGGTAAAAAACGCCTACAATTTCATTATACGATAAAATATTTATTTAATTTATGTGGTTAATAATTAGTTTTTTTTTATTAATAATTTTAATTTTATTGTAAACCAGTCTTCAAATAATCCATATTTTGAACTATATCTTTACACAGTCATTTACGTAATCTGCTTCCATGGAGTTTCTTGCACATTCTTCTCCATAGAGATCTTCGCTTTGTTCGCATTTCAGAGCATCATTTTTATGACTAACTGATTTTATTAACCATTCAAAAGTGCCTGTAAATGGTTCACTTGTAATAAATGTTTTGAATCATGCACATTTTAATAGAGAAAAGTCGAAAATTTCAAAGATTTGTAGCACTCGTACTAAGCCGGGGCGAGTAAGTTCAAAATACCATTTTTTTTTTCTTTTTATTCTATAGGTAGAAACTAAATTACCAACCTGCATAGCGTTAGGTCTCTTACAAGTCTTGCTCTGTTCGATTTCCTCATTGCTCAAAGCAGGACAGCCCTGTTCTTCACCAGCCTTCCCGTACTGTGCCACTTGTATGCTGATGGTGGTGCCTCTGGGACATGCGAGGGACACGGTCTCATCGTTGCACACTGTCCGCTGTACGACCTTGAGGGTGTCCAGGAGAAGTGCTGTAACAAATATAGAAAACAATTTGTTATTGTAAATGTTTTTGGAAAATTCTCAACGATATACAAACTTAGATAGATAATATAGAATAAACTTTATTGTACAGCAAAAAGTTATGGTACAGTTTATACAATAACTTAAATCTATGGGTACAATGGTGGTCTTATCGCTAACAGCGATATCTACCAGACAACCTTAGGATGGATCGTAAGAACTTAAAATAGTACAGGGGGTAGTCTGTGGTTTATTTTGGGGCTTCCCCAACCCATTTTTAACATAGTGACAGTATAGAACCGCTGCCTAGGATATGCGGAACTTGCTATGATGCCCATCCTGCACAACCACCTACACTTTACAGAATCTGTACAAGGCCAATACCAGAGCCATACAGGGCAAAACCAAATACAGGACAGATTTTTTTTGACACGAAAAGAATTTATTTTAATCATTATTAAGAACAATCAAAACTATAATAGTAAAAATAATCTACAGTTTTATTCATTTTTTGCAATACACATTTACCAAATGGCAGATATTTTGTTTCACGATCTCATTGTGTATATTTTCATTACGATAATTGGAAAGAATTCCGCGAAATGTTGCCATAATCCGACAATCGCTTTGCTACCAGGATAGGTAAAGTCTCTTCCGGTGAATTATTCAGAAACCATATTACATTACGGAACACAGGTGAATAATAATCTTTTTTTTATAGCGTCAGAAATACGGAATACGAAAATACATTGTTCTGAGAATACTGCGTAGAACGTCACTGAGTGTTACTCAAACAAATTGCTTGGTTTTTACATCAAAGATGAAAACTGGAAGGAACTGATAACCTTGGCAGTTAGCACAAATCTCAGTATAGTTGCGATATTCGCTCCATAACTTAAAATGTACATATGTCAGGTCAAATTACGCCCGTTTTCAATAAGCTATCTATCTACAGTTGCAGCTACTAAAGATAAACAAATCTATCCTTATGCCCTTACTTGCTTTCCTGTAACCTACCCACGGATAACATTTCCTAACAAAGTTGTGGATGGATTGATAGAATCTTACTGTTTATCGGGGATAGCTATCTATCAATGAACTGCGGCGGATTATTGAAAACGGGTAATACAAGTGTTATAAACATGGTCAGAATGGCAATAAGTAAAGAGAGACTTTAACTCAGAGAGCAACATATTTAATATGAGATTAAAACAATTATAACAGTCATAATCATTTACAGAGATACATTTTTAATGTAGGCTAAATAATATAATAAATTTCTCAATTCTCATGTTTACTCATTCTGACTGTAATAATATTGTGTATCCAAGTAGATAATATTAAATCAAATATTTACATGCCACATATTATTATGATTAAGTGTTGTGGATCTGTAAGTAAATGTAGTAATACTATATTGTGACTAAATAGATTTCATTTCACAGAACATTTGATTTATTGACTTTGATTTGAAACCATACTTTTTAATTATATGGACCAAAGCGACGGCAATGATTTAATGACAGCAGGACATTGTTCATCGACAGTCGAGCATTATCACTGTCAGTTTAGTCCAGCTAACTAAAAATCAGAAATTGACTGGCCTGTTTTAGTCTAGCAGTTAGTGGCGCTGACTTAGATTCCCACCCAAAATAAATATTTTGTAATGAGCACGATCATATTTTGTTCTGTGTGTAATTTACCTGTCATAATATACAGTGTATGTATTTAGAAATATACAAGAATGTTCAACAGTTGTCTAGTACTCATAGCGCAAGCTCTGCTCAGTTTGGAACTAGATGGCGTTGTGTGAAAAAAAGAATACATTTGGTTTTTTATGAAATGTTTTGACAATGTCATCTCTATCATCGAGACGCATAATTTTTCTAGGCTCAGACACCTGACCTAGAATTCTCCAGAAATAACAATAATTATCGACTTCGTAAACAAGAGAAAACAAATAAGAAAGCATCGAGCTTCGAGACACTGATTGCGTCACACTCGCGAAGACGTTGATACTCTAATGACATGTGTTGTTCAGATTAACTTCCTAACTTTCCCTGTTGAAGTTTTGATGCTCATAAGTTGTTCGGTTATTGTCGTGTTCGTTCGTTTTATTATTCGGGAAAGTAATTTTTGGAGTCAAAGTGTTAAGGTTAATGTTTGGCATTTGACCTTGTTCGAGAGAAAATGCTGTGTTGCTAGCTTGTCTGTTTTCTATCAGTTGCATTTTGGGGAGTTTGCGTTGGGATTGCCTAACTTAATTCCACCAAACCAGACTAATGGCAATGTACCAGCGGTACATTGTGGATCTCACACCCATATGCATAAAACGTTGTAGAAATATTCATTAAAATTCCGTTACAAAATCGTGTGATTTTGAATCCACCATCACCTTTTTACCATTGAACAACCCGACGTACGGCAAGTATCCTACCTATGTACCTTTACGTTGTCAAAATTTCTACGGTCTGAGCTAATCGTTTCGCTTCAGCAGTTATACCGCGTACATCGAAGGACTAGAACAATTTGCCTACTGCGGTTTTACCGTCCAATTATAATTCGGGTGTCTTCAAGGCTAGAATGAATAGAATCCTCCTAAACTATGTAGATTGCATCACTGCCATGAATTGGGATCGCAGTTAAGCACTGATTATATTATTAAAAACAAGTCTCTATTTCTTAATGAAGATAGTTAAGTCAAGAGTGCAGTAAGGTAACATCTTCGACCAGATCATCGCTTAACGTCGAAGGGGAATAATGGTCTAGCGAGAGCATAAAGATAAAAAAAATAGGACTAACATTTTAAAAGATTTTATTATTGCCTTATTTTTACAGAAAAAACTTGATTTTTTACAGAACATTCAAACTATTAGATCTCATAGGAATCACGACTTTAATCTAGTTTTCCGTCCAGATTCATGTCTGAGTCTCTTTGAAATCTATTATATGTAAGTAGGCTAACCTAACCTAACGAGACTTACTCTTTGACCTACATTTTTAGCAGTTTCCACACAAAAAGCCTTCCCTTTGCCAGCAGTAAAAAAAACTTATTAGGTCAACATTTAATTATGCTTACTTTCTATGATGACACTTTTGACGTAAAAAAGCTTGCGTGTTTACTGTAGACATTAAAAATATGTACATAAAATAATGGCGAATATATACGCGACACACCTCGCATTTTAATGTTAACATACACGAGACTAAAAAAAATACTGACCATTTAGGTCCGTTACCTACACGTAATGGTAAAGTATACGAGTAGATATCGTATGTACAATCACACTATTCACCTTTATTATAAAGGGGAAGGCAGGGCATATTGCTCGTAGAAGAGATGGTTTAGCATTAGCATTATCGGCGTTGTAATGTTCTCACTGTTGGGACTCAGGCCTCGTCTCTAGGAGAGGGAATGGGCCGTAATTCACTACGCGGACCCAGTGCAGGTTGGTTGGAAGAGATTGTGGATCGGGCCGATAGGTTGTAGAGTGTGACTGCGTACCAGTAGGTGCAGCATTGAATGCCTCCCACAAAGTGGACCGGTGATACTGATGAAGATCACGAGAATGCGAGAGATGTGAGATGCATAAGGCCAGCCCTTGTGGTAAGACTAGGGAGAGGTCTATGTCCAACATTGAACTTCAGAGGTCTTTCAGCTGAAATTATGATGATGATAAAGGCGTAAGTTTTTAGGATGCGAATTTTATGACTGATCCTAAGAATTAAGAAGCCATTTCTGTTAGTATAGAAATGACTGACATCGCAATGATGGAGGCAGACGAGATTCCTCTTTATTCAGTATCAGTATATTTCTTTTTAATTTTGAAATTGAATATACATAGTTTGTATGTCATGCGATGGTAGGCTTTATTTTATCAGAAAACCGATGTACAAATAAATGATTTCTGATGTAATGCTTTTAAAATGCAATCTGAAACAAGTAAATAGCAAAGAATTATGTAAATACTGCGGTTAAAATATAAAACTGTTAAAAACTATGGATCTGCAGTTAAAAGCAAAAGTAATCGCGTTGGTTCAGGCGTTCCCTGGCTACCTTAGGCGTGGGTTTGCGGACGATGAGCAATGGGTAGGTCGCCGTCCGCCTGCCCGGTCAGTACCGAGCCTGAGTACGCGTACGCCTCAAAGATATGCCAGTTAATTCGTAGGGGCTCTGCAATGAGCAACCAATTTGGAACCGTGCACTAGTTTTGGACGTTTTAGGGCGATGTTCACCAACACCAAATCGACTGTTTTAGCAATATTTCCTGTTCACTACCGCTTTATCGTCGGTTATTGGCGTTAATCAGATGGTTATCTTAATCGAGCTACAAGTCGTTGTACGACCGACGCGACGTCTACGGTTACTGTCATTTGACAGAACTTTTGTAGGTTATTTTGTTTGATTTACAAACGAAGTACTTATTTATGTTTGAGAAATAATGGCTTTTAATTTTATAATGTATGTTAGATTATTTTAATGAGTAGAAACGATGACGAGAAGACCTAGTATCTTTCACATCCTTTTACTTGTTGAAATAAGCAATCGAACACTATCTTATTATTTACACAGAACTTCAAAACCTCATACACACACATTTACTCTAAATTGTTAATTTTTCATATACGATTCTTACAATAAAAATACCATGAAATTTTATCAGAGAATTTTAAAAAATGACAGCCACAGATAAGAAAGAGCGAGTTGATAAACCTTCCAATATAAAATGTATTTCCACAGCAACTTTCACATTTTATGGCATAAACTATTATCTGGCCATGTTAAAAAGTTGTAAGCGTAAACGAAATTTCAAGATGTAGTCTTACATTTTATTTAGTAGTATTGCAATTGCTCACTCATTCGTTCAAAAACAGTTATGTTTCGATTAGGAAACCGAACGCCGAAAGATGATGGTGAACACAAAAAAACCGCTCCTTGTTTTAAACATTGATTAAATTATAATGGGTCGATTGCAAAATCAATGTTTAAACTTATGTCGGTGCACATGGCCCTTATAAGTGCCCATGTAGGCCTATGTAAAATAAAACCACTTTGACTTTTTTGACTTTTGCATGCCGATGCCCGCTATGGCCAAGGGAAATCTCTGAAAAGGTAACCAGTGGCCAATAAAGTCTGACACCCTCCCACTCAACTATACAACTGGGAAAGGGTGATGCCCACCTCAAAAAAGGTAAGTACTAATTTTGGGTAAATAGTTTATTTATTTCTAGACTGGAGTACCAGTTTTTCTAGCGTTTATTATACTTGGGTCTAAACAGGTCGAAATGAATTATTTATTTTAGGTTTGAAATACGTCAAACATCAATATTATCAAGTATCAATATGTCAGTATAGTCAGGTCTAAGAAAAGAAATGAACTAATATATTAAATGTGCAAAAAATTGTGTAGTGCGTCTAGCTTCTACCGACCATTTCGTCTGTGTGTGATTAAGAGGGATGTGAAAAATGTGTAATATTTTGTACAGTTGTGTTGTAAAATCGAAAATTTTAGACTTTCATGATTTTGGTGTTTTGGTAGTCAATGGCAGTGGTATCGACCTCTTTCTCTTCATTTACGAGTTGTAGGTCGGAGGTTCGAACCTAGCCAGGTGCATTACTTTGCGGAATTTATTTCATCTCCACTGCTCTCAAAAAGGTGAAGGAAAATAATGTGAGGAAACCGGTATGGTCTACAACCAAAAATTCGATGACATGTGATATCTATCAATTGAATCTACACTGTCTGGGTCCGCATGGTAGACTATGGCCTACTCCGTCACCTAGAGAGGCTTCCTGTTCAGAAATATTATATTATACGAGTATATCACACAAAAATTTTGAATAAAAATAATGTATTGATATACGAGTTACGACACAAGTCATTCAATATAATTGAAAACTCCTGTTTACAAGCAGCATTAGCTGGCTTCAAGGAAAAAGAATAACACATTTCCTCGAAGACAATGCGTAATTTTGTTTATGGGAGGTAAGAAAATTCTTTCAATGATACGAAACTGAGTGCCATACAGTAGATACTTGTTATGCTGAAAAAATGAACGGTTTCTACAGAAAAAAAAAAGGAATAAATTATTTATAATAAATAATTATTTCACCCTGTACTTTGAATAGATACAATGCTACCGTAGCAGAAAGTTGTAACATATTTTTGAACTTACATTTTACAGTTAAGGAATGGATTTTTTTTCCTGACGGCAACTACCTCAACTTCTTCAAGTCTATAATAAATAGGTAACTTCCAAACAAGCATTCTCCATCGTCAACCACATCAACTGGCAAGCTAATGGATAAATGCGAGCCTAGAAGATATTAATTCGTGTCCGATTGCTACAAAACTATTTCCAAAACACAAACGAAACATCACAAAAAGGAAAATACTGAAAATAGAATAATACTGTCAGTATACCAGACAGAATCCAATATATAGTTAATGTACTGCCAACATTTATTTCGGGCCAACTGGACGCGTGACAGTAAATTTCTTAGGTGTGAAAAGTGTAATGTTTTATTTAAGTACAATTTATTTATTGCCTTCTAAAAGGAGTATTTGTTTTATTCTACCGAAAAGGAGGTTTGTTTTTGGAAGTAGTAATCGTATACCGTATTATGTGAGCGTTAACAACTGCCGGTTCCCGGCGTGTGTTACTATGCTAAGAAAAGATATACATTTTAGTTACTTTTTGGGAAAAGATTTTTATTTTTTTAATTCATTGTTATACTGTGTGGGAGGCTCCAACGTTGCGGCTTCCAGTACGTGGTCACCACTCCAGAAATAATAATAATAATAGGGATATTTAATGTATAAACTCCACAATGTGAATCACTGTCTCCCATAATACAAGCTCAGCTTAGTATGGGAATCAGGACTAGTACTTTAAGGTTAATACATTTTACCAGTGTCTTATTATTAATATAATATCTTGTTTGGCAATAAATTACTTTTTTTTTTTCATCCACACTGACCATCTGTTCTGCTAGCAATGTGCCTTACCCACTAAAGTTTGGCAATTCTTTTGGGCTATGACGGTCATCAGTCCTCCCAAAAGGTAAAACGATGACCTGGGGAGGGTCATAGGAGTCCAACGGATTCAAGATGCACAGGACAGGTCGTTGTGGCGACACTTAGGGGAAGCCTATGTAGACGTCTTGATTGATAAAAGCTAATGAAAAATTCCATCACTGGGGAATCATGATTCTAGAATCATGTACTGGATCTATGGTATTCGTTTGTGCGTCACACACACCCGATATTGTTAAACATTTTTTGAATACTCAATAAACTGTTTGATGTAAACTATAATCATTATAATGTAGTGAGAAAATAAAAAACATATTGTTATTATTCCGCGAACTCATCCATGTAACCACGCAATAAAATTCAATACCTACGGTTTTTACTAATAAATAGGTAACATAAACACACATCCTGAAAGTACCATTTTCAGAATCAGTCTGTGCAGTTAACGAATCGATTTCAGTTGTTTTTTAAATAGGTTAAAAATTAAGAATCATTTAGAAAAAATATTTTTGGATAAAAAATTACCTAATTAAAATAAATCTTCATTACGTGTTTATGTGTGCGCGTAGATATGATTACCGATGCACTACTACTGTATTACATTGATTCCCATATTATATTATTTACATATTATTTGCCTACAATTTGGTTACCTAATTGGAGGCAAATAATCGAATTGTGATTGTAATTTAATTATCTAATTGTTGGTTGTGCATTATACAAATACAAAATGTTTTATTTTGATAACATTTCGTTTAAATTAGTCTAACATTGGAGCCTTCGCTTTTTAGCTTTAGCTTTTTTACAAATCTTAAAAATATATTGTTTACGAACAATTTTTTTAAATAAATTATTATTAATTCATTAATTATTGTTCTAGTTGCACGTCGTATAGTTTTCTCCTAAGCAAATTTTGAAAAACAAACATTTACCGCCAAAATCGTTCACGTCCCGTTAATCCAAATGGCCATGCTAATATGACGGTTATGGTTCATCAGCGTAAGTCTTGCTAGCGGTGGCAGCTAAGTGCCAGCCGCATTATCAGCTTAAAGATCTAGCCGTAATGCAATGCTGACGCGGCTACAGCGCTAGATCTAATGAGCCGGCAATCTAGTATTAGGGTAGCGTATGTGGAGAATCTATAAATAGAATGAAATAGTAAAAATGTGGAGCGATGTTTACAGTTGGTGCAAAAACTACTGAACCGATTCTGTTCAAATTTTGCATACATAATCCTTGTCGGTGTGGTCAAGTTATAGGTTAAAATTATCACGCTTTTTGCTATGGGAGATGAGCATTATAAATAAATGTGATGTTTTATTTGCTCTTTCATCCATGCAAATTTTAAAAAACAAACATTTACCGTCAAATTCGTTCACTTCACGTTAATCCAAATGGCCATGCTAATATAACGGTTATGGTTCGTCAGCGTAAGTCTTGCTAGCGGTGGCAGCTAAGTGCCGGCCGCATTATCAGCTTAAAGATCTAGCCGCAATGCAATGCCGACGCGGCAACAGCGCTAGCTCTAATGAGCCGGCAATCTAGCATTAGAGTAGCATTTGTGGAGAATCTATAAATAGAATGAAATAGTGAAAATGTGGAGCGATGTTTACAGTTGGTGCAAAAACTACTGATCAGATTCTGTTCAAAATTTGCGTACGTAATCCTTGTCGGTGTGGTCAAGTTATAGGCTATTAATTATCACGCTATTTGATGAGCATTGTAAATATATGTGGTAGTTATTTCTTTTGCTTTTTTCCGCGCTAGAAATTAGCCCTATATCGTAGATGCATTCACAAATATATAAACTCAATACACAAGGCAATCATAGGCCATAAAAATTGCCTTGCGTAAATGAAACCCACGATACTCATCACTCACCCCGTTAAGAATTAGGGAACCACAAAAAAAACCTTGCTGAAACGTAATGTATGTGTATGTATAAATCAACGAACAAGTAGGTAGGTACTTTATGTATGCTAGTTCAAATTAAGTTTAAGTAAAGTAGTAGTGGTTGTAGATTGTTCAAAGGTTTTACTGTAGCATTCACAAAAAGGGAAACAAAGGAACACTGTGGGTTTTAGTCAGTAAGAGTCTGACACTCTTTTCCATTCTAGCTAGCTATTTCACAGGGTAATAAATTTCCTAACGAATAATTTTAAGAACAACACCAGATTATCTATGTAAAATGTTGTCGTCACATGAAATACATGCACTAAGCTATTTAATCGAGTGTCGAGACCTCGATGTATCGACGTTGCCTGTAGTTTATATTACAGTGACAGCGCCCCTATCGGCGATCTTAGGTACTTCCATGCGCTTTAAAGCTTGTATCACGTGGCTTACGATGAAATGTTTTATGTTTCACGTGGTTTACAATTAAATGTTTTTCCTGCTTGGATTGTGTTGAAGTTCAAAGGTTATCCTAAATTTGGAATCTCTTGAGGGGTGAAGAAAGGAAAACAAGGTTAATTTTTTTTTTATTCTAGACAAACTGTTGCCCGTAACTTCGCCCGCATTACGTAATATACGTTCGTACGTGTACGAATAACTACATAAATGTAGAAAACTAATTATTGGAAGTTATCTGTTACTAAAAGTCACAAACCGTGGGATTAAACAGACAGACTATCAGACTAGCATGCCGGACAAAAAATTATAAATTAAAAAAAAGTAAATAAATTTTTCAATGAGGTCACACTTCAAGTTTATTTGTAAATGTAGATATAGATGGGATTTACACAAAACCACGTATCTAATATCATATGCACATTGGAAGACGCAGCGTTGGAAGGCTTCCCACAGGGTGGACGGATAACTTAGTGATGTTTGCGGGAATCCGACGGATGCGTGACGCACAGGACTATTCGTTATAGGGGGAGTTCAAAAGTGGATGTGATGGTGATGATGATGATGGTAATCAAAGCACCATTGGTGTAAAATCAAATATTTATAATAATATAGATAAAGATTTTTTCTTTGGCTCCATAGCAACACAAAAATAATAATAAAGATACAATGGTTCAGACTACTCCGTACTTCACCGCCTTTTTCTAACAGATCTGCCACTCTTTATTACACGAGGAAAACTATGAAATAAAGCGCTATAAATATTACAAAATAAATCCTAAAAGTGTACTAGAACCGTCTAGGGTCGGGGCTTGAGACTTAAGAATTCTAGAAAGTTTAAGCAAGAAACTTAAACTCTAAGAATAAGTTAGGGAACCTACTCAAAACTTTAGCACTCAGTGAATCATAATTAACAATGGAAGATGCGCCTTTACATGTGGCTAACTTTATTCTTAAATGTTTTGATGGAATTTTAATATTTGATGTCGGTAATGAGAGCGATGTTCAAGACGTGAGTGACTTAAGATTCGAGTTTTCTTAATTGATGAAAGTTACGTGCCTGTTTTAAAAATGGAGAAAATTTTTAAGTTTAAAGTTTTTGATAAAGCGAAGTTGTCATTCTTAAACCATCTATCTCCTTTTTTCAGGCCTTATAAATGTTGGCCGTGATTTTCCTTTGCGAAAAAAGGAACCTCTTAAAACGTCACTTCTTCAATTATAATGTTAGTTATGTTTTACAATATTGTATGGGATGTGCATTTTTTTATAAAGCCTAGTTTGTGTTCCAGTCCTGGGCAATAACCTCCTCTTTCTATCTAACCAGCGAAGGTGAACACATCTTCAAACGAAATGATTAATTACAAAAAACCTGTTTAAATATTTGTTTTGTAAAAAATTGTGGCCGGTTGAATCTTTAAAGTTGTGTCTTATAATATACACATTTTAAATTCAGTCACCTCAAAAAATACTGCAAATGCTTTTAAAAAAGAGAAAAACGTCAAATATTTTCTCCGTACATCCAAAGACCGTCAGAGATCACATTTGCAGTAACCAAAGACACTATCAAAACTGCTGGACAGCTAGTAACAAATAACACTACAACCTTTTCAAGCATAATCTTTTTTCCTCCATAACCTTAATTTCAAGTTCTTTACAATTTCAGTTCCATTGAACCTTCACTCACTCAGTCTGTAACATCAGTTTAAACGTAACATAAAACGAAGATGACACGTAAGTTAAACCTACGTTTCGGGCCACATTTGCCTCGCTATTTATTCCACGTACGACACGTCTTCAAAACTTACATTGCCTGTTCACTTTGGGTGAACTTCAAGATGCATGTTGATGGCACAATAATCAACTATGATCTTACTCAGAATTTGGTTTAGTGTAGAAGACGAGAATGTGGTGGCATGGCAATGAGATGTTGTTTAGTAAAGTTCTAATAGTACGTAAGTCAATAAATAACAGGTATTTTTAACAGTATAATTGCAGAGGTTGAGCGATTGACTGCTACGCTGCTTCTCAGAGGTTCGATTCCTATACGGAACAAATTTTTGTGACATATAGATAGGTGTTTTTACGACCTTCAGATTGGTGTTCCGGGTCTGGATATCTTGTTTATGTGGTAGGTATATATGTACATGTCAAAGATATCACTCACTATACAGGAGTTATTCCTAGTGTAGGGCAACGATTTTTTTAATAAAAAAGAAAGGAATAGCTGTTTTACAGGGAAATAAAATGATGTCATTATGAAAACCAACATTAGAACAATAATTTTGTGAGGTATTACATAAAAAATCAACCTCATTTCGCGATTTCAGGGTTGGTCTCATAATAAAAGTTATACATAATTATTATGAGTATTGTTAGTGTTTTCATTTATTGTTATCTCCATATTGTATATTAATATCAACTAAAGTTAATATTAACTTACTGATATAATTATCAGTCCTTCACAATCCAGTTACTGCAAAACACGGTACATCCGGATTCGACAAGTGAATAGGTACCGTATTATGATTTTATTTTTAGCCTCTGCCATTGACTTCGGCCGCGTGACAATAGAAAATATATGGCTAGTGATAAATTAGCATTTTCTTGGTGATAGATTTTTTGACAATCTTCCCAGTAGTTTTTGAGTTTATTTATAATAAACAACAATACAAATCTTTCCTCTTCATAATATCTGTGTAGAAAACTACAAAGATTTGCTCTGAAAAACAAAAACTCCAGAAATTTAAATATTGTGGCAGTCTACATCGCTGACTGCAAAATCACAAAAACAAGAAAACTATTTTTTTTAAGTCTTTACGTTTTAAAATTAAACCTTCAGAAAAAAAACTTAGTTAATTGAGAGCAATATCAGGGTATGGTAATAGAATTCCCTACAAAACGTCTTAAGGAAAGGATACCTTAAATCCCAAAAAAAAGAAAAGCCTTTACCGAGAACTATTCAAAACTACTTTCGCTAGCCCCTTTGGGAAATTAGGCCCTATGCCCTTTTGACGATTTCTATCTTAACATACATCTGGCTCTATTAAATTCTGTCCAATAAGCTTAACATGTTCTGCCTCTGAAAGAACGCCGCGAAACTAAGAAAGAAAGAAAGAAAATTAATGTAAGTACACTTTGTTATCTTCAAATAAACTCATTCATCAAAAACACCTAAACCGAAAATTTCATACACATTACTGTCAAACAATAAGTGAGCTGAAAAGTTTTTAGGTATACTGAACACGCCATTACTCATATTTTTATGACATCAGTAAACAAAATATTTTGATGAAAATGAAAAACAATCAAACTGTCAAGTATCAAGATTGTATTTTCTAATTGTTTGTCGTGAGATCGTAGACTTGTTGAAAGATTTTGAATTTTACCTCTGATAAATTAAGGAAAGTCGCCTTTCTATTGTAAGAATAAATTCTTGTGTATTACTAGCTGAGCAGGCAAACGTGTTTTTTTTTGTCATAATTATAAAGGAAAAAATTGGGGAAATATTATTACAAAAATTTTATAGAAATCTATTACACCGTTTCGGAGATGTTCTTATAAACGTAGTGACACGAGTATTTTATATTTTAGAAGTGACATACCTATGTCCAACAGTGAAAGTCTTGCGTCTGAAATGTTGATGTTGATGGTTTTTGATGCATAAGCTATATTACCTAAATGTTCATTCAAATTCATTTCGCCAATTAAAAATAAAATAGCACCAATTGTACTCACACACAAATACGTACCTATGAACAGTGAAATTACAGTTAGAAATAAAATAAATAAGAAATGTTCTATAGGTTAACACGTGCTACGATTTATTCCCCTAAGTGTACTTAGTAGCCTTAAGATTTACTAAAGGAACGGAATTCCTAACCTGGGAAAGTTAAGTATACCTTGGTTTGAGCGAGCAATGCCTTTGAAAAACTACTGAAAGTTTTATTTAGAGACAGGCTACTAGCTTTTTCCCCGGTTTCACTTCCATCTTTTTTCTGACTTTTTTTAAGAATTGAAGTCATCAAATAACTTCTCTTGCTCTGAGTGGAGCAAGGAGTGCCAGATTTTTACTGACTTAAACTCACCCCTTGCCTTACCCTCCCTTCAGTTTATACCCATCAAGATCCAGGCTCGGTGGCTATTTCAAACAAATCCACAGTATATAGATAATTATATGTAAGTATACCTAAACTCTATATTGGAAAGCCTATATTTTATGTCTTTTACGTTTGGTTTGAGGAGCTCTCGGCTAATGTAATAACATAACAGCCGCATAGGTCGATCTTCAAGGTTAAGCAACGCTTGCCTAGGTTGGTCTGTGGATGGGTGACCATCTTAACATAACGAGTTTCCTCCGTGCCTCGGAAAGCACGTTAAGCCGTTGGTCCCGGCTGTCATTTCGAGATCTTTGGCAGTCGTTACGGATAGTCAGAAGCCAGTAAATCTGACTCCAGTCTTGCCATGAAGTACCGTGTTACCCCAGTTAATGGGTTGTGGAGGTCTGGTAGGCAGCCGCTCCTCGTAAAATACTGGTATTCAGCTAAATCCGGCTTGACTGGAAGCCGACCCCAATATAGTTGGGAAAAGGCTAGGCAGATGATGATGATGATGATGACGTTTGGTTTCTATATTAACTCTTATTAATTTTCCTAGTCCATAATTAAGTCCATCCTAATTCCTAATCGTTATCTGATTCAGCGATACAACCACCATTATGATTGTACCCATCATTCAAGTTTTTGAATATACCTAATTATTGTTAGGTTAGGTTAATTTAAAATCAATCGTTTACACTTTATACCATCAAATCAACCTCTACTCAATTCAACTCAAGTACCGAGAGAAAGTACATCACTGTCAATGCTCAGTCGAGCACTAAAGTCGAAACGCTCAATAACAATTAGGAAAATGAGTAGACTCAGAAGTACAAACCGCAGGGCTCTCTCTGACGTCATTAGGACGTGTGGCATTGGACATTAGCCCGTGATAGACGTTACGGCCAACCCTATTAATTGGGTCATAGGGCATGCCGACATCTATTCGTCTTCGTGAGCTGTTGTGGGTACTGGGCGAATTGGTAAAATTTGAGACGTGTAAAGGAGGTTTGTTAATTATGTAACCGTCATAGGCGAGACGGTGAAAAGAATGTGTTGGCACTATTTTATAAATCTAAGCTAGCTAAGATCTAATCATGATAATTTTAAGAGTTGGGGATGAAACAGGCTATAGGGTAGGAAGGGGGTGGTGTTTGTTATAAAAAAACAAATTCAGACCCCCATTCTGGTTCTAGGTTCTGTAGGACTGTTTGAAAGAGTTAGCGAAGTCCTGAAACACAAAGGATATCTGAAGATTTTAGTAAAGTAAACGTCTGACTCTCGTCAACACTGCCAAAACCGGGAGTGATTATTTGATCATTTCGAGTAAAACAAAAGGTCCCCATAAAATCTAAAATCATCATCATCATCATCTGCCTAGCCTTTTCCCAACTATATTGGGGTCGGCTTCCAGTCAAGCCGGATTTAGCTGAATACTAGTATTTTACGAGGAGCGGCTGCCTACCAGACCTCCACAACCCATTAACTGGGGTAACACGGTACTTCATGGCAAGACTGGAGTCAGATTTACTGGCTTCTGACTATCTGTAACGACTGCCAAAGATCTACAAATGACAGCCGCGACCCACGGTTTAACTTGCTTTCCGAGGCACGGAGGAAACTCGTTATGTTAAGATGGTCACCCATCCACAGACCAACCTTGGCAAGCGTTGCTTAACCTTGAAGATCGACCCGTGCGGCTGTTATTATCTAGCCACGAGCTCCTCCCATAAAATCTAAAATATAGCGTGGTAAATAGTGTGGTACACTGTACACAACACTATTTGAAAACATCACAACTGGGTAATAAAACGATTCAAAACAAACAAACACAAAACAAAGCACTGCTACAAAGTGTAAACACACTGGGTATTCAACAAATTAATAAAAAAAACCTAAAATGTACAGTTTTTACTATAGAAACGCAAACAAACCACATAGTGGAACTTTTGACCTCAAAACACACATATACAGTTCTTAACACGTTGAACGCCCAAAAAAAAATACGCCTTCGCCCTATGGGCCATGGCAGACACCGTATGGCTGACAATGAGCCGGGTCCATCGGGCCGCGGCAGACACGGTTTGACTGCCAGTACGATCTGCGTTAAAATGTCTTTACTGGGCTGGCAGACATAAATAAGTTTGTGAACGCTATTCGCAGTGACCCGCGGGGCGCTGTAGAACAAACCTCGCGCCTTAGCGCGGCAAAAATCTTACAAGTCTTTGAGATATTTGGGACCTGACGGACCCGACACATTTTTTCTCTGACATTTCTGGTTTAACATTTATACGGATGACTTTTAGTTAAATAAATTGTGTCATACAGTTATAATTTTAATTATTTACATCATTGGGGTATAAAATTAAGCATGCCAAATATTAGAAAAATACCTTTATTATAAAATAAAAAATACAGTACTCTACGCTATGACTTAAAATTGGAGATCAAACAAATTAAATGACTTCTTTCTTAATTATACATAATAAAAATGAAAAAAAAAACAATCAAAACACATGGACGGCTTATAAGGGCAGGTTTCACAAAATATACTGACTTTCTTGGTTTTATTTCTAGCATATTGTCGGCCCATGAAATAGACATAAGTTCTAAACTTTATGTAATCTATTAAAACAATCAAAACACATGAACGGCTTACAAGGGCAGGTTTCACAAAATGTGTTGACTTTCTTGGTTTTATTTCTAGCATATTGTCGGCCCATCAAAATGACATTTTGCTTATAGCATCCAGAGCACAAACGTCGGGTACTTTTAGATTTGCCATCTTTTTTAGACAATTGATGCTTCAACCGTTTAGGCACCTCACGAAGTCGATACTCCTCGCTCTCTGTTTGGCAGAATTGTTGTACAATTTCCTTTCTAAAATCTACTATTTGAATAGTTTTCTTTGTGACTGACTGATACAAAATTAGAGCATTTATCACTGTAGTGTTTAGTAGTAAATTAATGGCAAGCTTCTTATACCATTTGACAGATTTTCGTAGTGGAGTCGAATAAGACGCTAATTGATCAGAGAGGTCTACCGCACCCTTTGCCATATTGTAATCAACAATTATTTTTGGCTTCCGTATAGTTTTCCCACGCTGTTGAATATTAACAAATCGATCAGTATGTTTAGTGGATAGAACATACACATCCCTCTTATCCTTCCATTTTAAACACGTTATTCCGTCGTTACTCTCTGCAGCTTTATACTCTCCACGCTTAAGTTTGGCATCAATGACCTCTTTTGGTAAACCTTTACGATTTTTTCTTACGGTGCCGACGAGATGCATTTCTCTTTGTAATAATTGTCTGGCTAATGTAATGCTTGTGTACCAGTTGTCCGTAAATAATGTATGCCCTCTTTCAAAACGATCTTCACATAAAGACATCACAACATTTGTGGGTGTGTTATGAACATCATCATTTTTCCCCGCGTATACTTTTACTTTATAAGTATAGCCCGGTATGGTACATAGTTTAAATTCTTTAATCCCGTATTTATGCCTCTTTTGTTTATTGTATTGTCTGAAAATAATTCTCCCACGGAAAGGGACCATGCTTTCGTCTATACACAGGTTTTCTGTTGGCGAAAAGTTTTCCTGAAATACTTTATTTACTTCATCATACAGCTTGCGGACACGATGCAGTCGGTCTGATTTATGTTCATTGTCATTTTCTGAAAAGTGTAACATTTGCAGCAACAGCTCGAAACGATTACGAGACATAATGGTCTTTGGAAATGGATGGCTAATCATGTCGTCCTTACACCAATAATCAGCTAATTTAGGTAGCCTCACCAAGCCCATAAATAAAATCAAGCCAAAAAAACATTTCAACTCAGCAGGGTTAGTGGGTGTCCATCTACGAACCCGTGCAAATTTAGAAGCTTCAGGTAATTGTGTTATTTCTTTAATTGCATATTCATTAGTGGCATCGACTATTAGTTGCAATATGTTATCAGTCAAAAAAAGCGAAAAACATTGCGCAGGAGTCATTCCATGCATACACTTTATATGGGGTGCGGGACCAGAAATGTCTGTAAACGGAATAATACGGCGTTGATTACCTTGAACCTCTGTCCAGATGTTCGAAGGGCTTGTATTATTACTGGGGCAGGGCGGAACGTTTTCGGCATCGCTGTCTTCGCTAGTTGATAATATAATTCGGCGGCACTTTCGTCTTAGGGGTTGAATTATATCACTACACTCGTCATCTGAACTCGGCATTATAAAACTATTATTTAGTAATGATATTTCAATATTGTCCAGTTGCATCAGATGTTCAGCGGTTATATCAAAATCCAAGTCTTCCATGTTTATTAGTAATAGTAGGAGTATTAGTAACGAATACTGAATACGTATGTAGGTATAATTACAAATTACAGAGCGCGCGAAACGGTCCGCACTTTAGCGTACGACTTTTGCCACTGAGTAGTAGCGAGAGCAAGCGCAGCGCTTACGCGCGGGTGCGGGGGGTGGTTGACAAGGTGACCCGCGTGGCCCCCTCCACTGAAATAACGAATAGTGCTTTGGCTGGGCCATGGCAGATAATGGTGACTGCCAGCTATTTTTTCTCTATATTTACTATTTTTCGCTATTGTATTTATTTCATATTAGATTATACCCATTTTTCATACAATTAAACCGGAAAAATATGTTAACAAATTTTGACTGTTTTTTAATATTTCATGAAGCCCACTGAGAATACACACTGGCAGATAAATGGTGTCTGCCATGGCGTTCAACGTGTTAATGACGTGAGCTAGCCTTAAATGCGTAAAACACATTTCCCTTTAAAACTATCAAAAAGTCCATTAACTTGAAAAGAGGCAAAGTACTGTACGTCACGCTCACACGTCATATCTCGCAAAATTGTGCAAAACAATATTGAGACGGATATATTTTTGCAAATAATCGCTAATTTTAATCCACAAATTACCAAGTGCATTAGGTACTACAGCCTAGCTTTCTCAACCACTATAAGCTCATCGCGTCACATTTTTCTCAAAAACTGCAACCAGGCAATCAAATGAAGCGGGACAAGTCTCAAAGAAAGGCTTCAACTAAGCCAACTAACTCTCGAACAAATCTACAGAGACCCTATGTATAAAATAGATTGACTAGTAGAGAATGCCTAAGGTGTCGTTAAGTCCGCCTTTGTACCTATAGTTGTATAAAGATTAAATAAATAAACTGAACTGTAGTATCTTTCAGTTGATTGATTAAATAAATGCAATATTTCCTCCCTAGCTAGAGCTATTCACTATGTAGTGAATCTCTTCACCACTAGACAAGCATTTACTGCTTATCTTCTTGTCAAAGCGATGGTAATGAAACTCTTTACTTTTCGGCTCCAGTAGGCGAGCTAACTGCAGCATCTGTAGTACAATTTTTGTCAAAGTGTAGGTGTATGGGCAGTTGGAGCACTCCAACGTCTGGCTCATGTTCTGAACAGGGGCGCATACAGGGCAGACGACGTTGACTGCTCATGGCAACGTATCATCATTATCATTCTGCACTTGTTTTTATTTTATTTGTAGTCAGCGCAATACGGGGTTTTTATTTCTTTCTGTTTTGTTATCGCTGACTCCCTTTTCTTTCTTATCACTCACCCAATCCATCCATAGTTTCGTTCGTTTCGTTGCCCTCCTTTTCCTTCTTCAACAATTTAGTTACACTGTTAAAATCTAAATCTACTAAAAACGGACGGACAGACGGACAACAAAGTGATCCTATAAGGGTTCCGTTTTTTCCTTTTGAGGTACGGAACCCTAAAAAACTAATTTAATCTTCAAAGTATCATCATCATCATTTTAGTCAAAAGACTTACACTGTTGGACTTAGGCCTCAGCAAATGTCTTCACAATGACCGGTCTTTTGCGTCTCGCTGGCCTCGAATTCCGCGATGCATGCGAAACCCACCAGGTCATCGGTCCTCCTTCCAGAAGGCCTTCTACCGCTGCGTATTCAGTCGCTACAGAACCTTTCGTCCCCATGAAACATCTTTCAAATGCAAAATTCTACGAAACACTCAATTCTCTTAAAACTATCAAAAAGCCTATTAAGTTGGGAAGACACAAAGGACTGACCGTCACATTTGTCGCCAAACATCATGTCTTGTGCAAAATTGTGCGAATAATAGTTGGACAGATGTTACGAATAATACGCGTGAAAGGTGTCTTGCGAATCTCTCTAGGGACGAGAGTTAAGGTAGTTGGTATATTATTTATTTTTCTAGTATGTGCTACATAATAAAATAAACAAAGGAACTATGGGAGAAATATTGGAACTCATAATGATGGTTGATTTGTTGGATAACAAAAGAATTGGTTAAACAGTGATTGGTTTGTTTATCTATTGTAGTCTTATTAGGCAAAACCTGTGTTTTGTTGTACCCTAGCTAAGATTTTTTTATTCCACCAAATTTTTTTATATTTTATCCAAAAGGGTTGTCGTTTGAAAGAGTCCCTAAGCATCGAAATGCAAAGGGCAACTGGAGAGACATGGATCAGTTTCGGAGAGTTATAGTCTGACATTCCTTACTTGTGTTGTGATTGTGTGTTTGTCTTTGATGTAGGTAATCCAAGGACTTCTCCCGCTCCAGGATATATCTCCATATTTGTTACTCATTCGGTCTCAATTTACTGAATGGATTTACACGAAATTTGACAAAAGGGTAGTCTATGACTTAGAATAACACATTGAACACTTTTTATGCCAACAGTGAGTTTCTTTGGCATTATCTATACTTTTAGGCGGGCAAAGCCGCAGACAAGAGATAGTTTGAAATGAAAATAAAGATTTCTACGCTTAAAATTCAAATCACGCGATGAAATAAAATCGCTGAGATCAAAGTTGTTTTAAGCTACAGAAATAATAACACTCTCACAATAATTACTTTGGTCCCGATTTTGAAAGAAAAATGAAACCCTTTTAATTCTTCAAAGATCAGATTTAGAATTCTGTTGAATATTATTAAACCTTCGTTTTAATTAATCATTTTTGTTTTAATTCTAAAAGAATAACTATTAACTTTTCGAGGAATGATACTAAATGTTGCAGTTTAGACTATTAATTAGATACATTCATTTTAGACCAGGTGCTGCTAACGGCTTCGTTCGCATGAAAGTAGAAAATTGTCGTATATGCTATTCTAGAACATGGTTTACCTGTGTGCTGAATCTCGTCTGGATCCGTTCAAGCGTGAAGAAGTAACAAACGTATACACACGCCAACTAACAAATATTCACCTTTATAATATTTAGATATTAGTGTGACAAAGTGAAACATTACCAACCACGGTAGCATTAGGTACATTCGTAGTAACATGTCAGATACGCTGGTTTGATTCCCACGCGGAAAACTTATTGATATGGCCTTTTGATAGTTTTTCTGGGCCTGTCGGACCTTGTTTATATTTGTGAAAGCGCCCACAACACAGGAATAAACGAATGAAGGAAAACTTTAAAAAAATGTAGATTAATACATCAAACTCTTAAAAGCATGCATAATTGCGTATGCTATTCGAAATAGCAGCTCGCAGAACAGATGGTCGATGGGGACGGAAGGTTCTAGAGTGGCGGCCACGTACCGGAAGACGCAGCGTCGGAAGGCCTCCCACAAGGTGGACCGACGACCTGGCGAGGGTCGCGGGAATCCGATGGATGCGAGACGCGCAGGACCGGTCGCTGTGGCGACGCTTGGGGGAGGCCTATGTCCAGCAGTGGACGTCTTTCGGCTGAGATGATGATGATGATGATGATGATTCGAAATAGTATCTATATTTTGACACGTCTTTCATCTCTCAGAGTTAATATTTACCCTGTCATTAGTATGTAAATTATCATCAAAGATTTTCGCAAAGCATCACCCGATACTACAACCTAAACACTTTAATAACTAAATCTTAATTACAAAAATACGACGACGGCGCGCCAAAAACCTCCACCATCGAAATAACCGATCGTTTAATCAAAGATTAACATCGACCACGAGTCCAGGACACAACGCCCTGGGGCATCGAGGTTCATTAATAATTATCTAACGAGGTTGCAACTCCAGGCCTCGATTAACGGTGACATCGGCGGGGGTAAATGTCCGTAATACGGACGGCCGGCGATCGACTTCGCACACATCCCTATCATTTATACTCTGTGCTGCACGGTCTAGGCTGCATAATTAAGTTGCGTTTTAAGCTGGTGGAAATCCAATGAGATTGCGGTAAGATTGGTGGTCAATTTAGCTCATTAGGCTTTATACTTGTAGCTTAGTAGAACAGAATGTGACTAGGGGATAAATCAGTGTCTTTAAGTCACGGGTGACATATTGAATTCCAAAAGAAACGAAGGTTGACTGAAAACTTAGTTTTATACCCGAACGCCAGCGAAGGATCTATATAATTAACTCCCGAGTACTTTGAAGAAGTTAATATAGAATCCTGAAATGGTTTTTGCACCACCCTAAGTTTTTTTTTAGTTACTTTGTTACATTCTCTTTCTGCTCTTACTGGAGTGAGAGGGAATATCAGACATTTACTAACTAATATCCTACCCACTAATATTCTTTCAGTAGTCTTCTGCGTTCCTGGACTATGGTAACTCTTTCAAGGGAATCCCGCGGTGCTGGCAACTGCCTTATCGGGTTAATTAGGCTGACATCAGGTCATCATCTGCCTAGCCTTTTCCCAACTATATTGGGGTCGGCTTCCAGTCAAGCCGGATTTAGCTGAATACCAGTATTTTACGAGGAGCGGCTGCCTACCAGACCTCCACAACCCATTAACTGGGGTAACACGGTACTTCATGGCAAGACTGGAGTCAGATTTACTGGCTTCTGTCTATCCATAACGACTGCCAAAGATCTCCAAATGTCAGCCGGGACCAACGGCTTAACGTGCTTTCCGAGGCACGGAGGAAACTCGTTATGTTAAGATGGTCACCCATCCACAGACCTACCTAGGCAAGCGTTGCTTAACCTTGAAGATCGACCTATACGGCTGTTATTATCTAGCCACGAGCTCCTCCTAGGCTGACATCAAGTAGTAATCATAATAGCTGTTGGTTACGATAATCATATTGTTATAATACTCTTTCTAGTTGAAAATACCTAAAACTGATTTTGTTGCCAAAATACCTAATGTGGTTTGAAGCGCTTTTGGCAATGTTTGTGAACGCTATAGCTGTCAATGTCATTATATTATCAACAGTGATTGGTGACCACCGTTGATAATGGCATAATCACACTAATTTACTACAGTATAGACCATTACTACTGTACTTATTTATTTTTCTCTCGGTCATCCAAAGGTTAACTGATTAAAATATGTTTAAGGCATTAGTTCATGAATCCCCGACCGGTCCTATGAGACCACGCTGTTATTGTTTTACTATTGTGTCTCGTTTTGTGGGTATGTGATAGGTTAAGTCCACCTTTTTAGGGTTCCGTAGTCAATTGGCAAAAACGGAACCCTTATAGTTTCGCCATGTCTGTCCGTCCGTCCTCGCTTAATCTCTGTGACTGTTAGCTCTAGAAAGCTGAAATTTGGTACCAATATGTATGTCAATCACGCCGATAAAGTGCAAAAATAAAAATTGGAAAAAAATGTTTTATTAGGGTAGCCCCCCTACATGTAAAGTAAAAAGCATTTTTTTTTTAATTTCAACCCTAACGTGTGATATATTGTTGGATAGGTATTCAAAAATGAATAGGGGTTTACTAAAATTATTTTTTGATAATATCAATAATTTCGGAAATAATCGCTCCTAAAGTAAAAAACAATGTGTGTAACTTTTGAACCATAAGTTTAGAAAATATGAAAAAAATCTGGAAAGTAGAGCTTTATAAAGACTTTCTAGGAAATTTATTTTGAACTTGATGGGACGAACAGTTTTTGAAAAATTGGGGACACTTATTGTGACGGACGGGAAACTACGGAACCCTACACTGAGCGTGGCCCGACACGCTCTTGGCCGGTTTTTTTTTAATTTATATTACATAAAGCATTTAAAAAATAAATAATAATATTAAAAAGGTGACAGTAAATGAATGTGTGAGTGTATCTTGTTTGGTACTTGTTCTTGTTCGATCGGCAGATCAGCCGTTTGAGCGTATTTGGATGAAATTTGCCTCGCGGATAGACCATGTCCTAAAATAGCACATAGGATATTTTTTATCACGGGAGTATGTTCCTTTGAGGCAATTTTCAGCAGCTAGTTTCACAAATATAGAGCAGTTTCCTAACTTAACTACCGCGCGGAAGCACACTTTTATGTGTTGGTTACACTTACAAAAGACTATGTATCAAGATACAGTGTATTCTCATTCCACCTCAGTTCATTTCCAGACCTCTATACAGGAAAAGTTTTAACCACTGCGTAAATTTTTTTTGGTGGCTCAGTGTAAGTCGCCTTCAAGGTTAAGCAACGCTTGCCAAGGTTGGTCTGTGGATGGGTGACCATCTTAACATAACGAGTTTCCTCCGTGCCTCGGAAAGCACGCTAAGCCATAGGTCCCGGCTGTCATTTACAGTCGTTATGGATAGTCAGAAGTCAGTAAATCTGACTCCAGTCTTGCCATGAAGTACCCTGTTACCCCAGTTATTGGGTTGTGGAGGTCTGGTAGGCAGACTATGCGTTAATTTTTTTTTCTGTATACCTAATATCATAGATAAACTTCAGTCAATGGCTTTGTTCGCATTAAAATAGTAAATTAATAGTAATGTTTGCATGCCGAATGGTGAAATATGGCAGAACTCTGATGTATACCTACTATCTTTTTATGTACTACCCATATTTGCAAATAAATGCTATTCTATTCTATTCTCTGGGGATAAAAAGTAACCAATATCCTATTTTCAAGTAACAGTCTACTCGAGTGCCAAAGTTCATGCAAATGAGTTCAGCCGTTTGAACGAGAAATATTATCAAATAAAAATATTGACACACCCAAACTCTCGCGTTCATAATATTATAGTATGAGGATCAGAGACCCTATCACGAACTTTCAATGCATCCATATCACGACCTAAACTGATTTGTTAAACTGATGGCGCTATATAGGATGTATAGGTATATAGGTCTTTTTAGCTCGCCTTTCATTTTAACACGTCATGGTAAATCGCGTGATTTACAACTCAAGTATTTATAGATGAAACTTATAAAAATATTTGACCTTTTCTAGTTTTTTGATATTCGCTTTTTAATTTTGCTGAGTGATACTTCACAGCTGAGTCTGTATAATATGAATACATACTTACATTTATTTATTATTCACAAGCCTTGTCAGTATAAATATGTTTCTTTTTGTATAAGTTGGTCCTGTAGTATAATATCTGTGATTTCGTCTTTCTTTTCACTATTAACCAATTTTTTTTCTCTTTGATCTTTTTCTCCATCAAGGCCTTGTAATAGGAGTGGTGTAAATAGGATCATTAATTTGTGTAAACAGGCTGCAGGTTTTAAAATAGAATTTTTAAAGACTTTTTACTTTTAATTGGTGAAACGTTCCTGTACAAGGCTTCACACCCGTTGATAGTGAAGTTAGTTTTTTTGTGCACTGTTAGTACCTAGACTATATTTAGAATTGTGGTCTATAGTCACACTAATATTATAAAGGGAAAAGTTTGTTTGTTAGTATGTATATATCGGATTCCCGTGACCCTCGCCTGGTCGTCGGTCCGATGGATGCGAGACGCACGCTTGGGGGAGGTCTATGTCCAGCAGTGGACGTCTTTCGGCTGAGATGATGATGTATATATATTTGTTACGCTTGAAAGTCTAAGCAGATTTCAATAATATTTGACGCACGATTTCAATCATTTTTAAAATCATAGGTTCTCTTGGAATAATATTCCATTTCCACATAGGCAAAACCGCTGTCTAAATCCAGTACAAAAGTAGAGTGAGTATTGAACCGCTCAACATTATTTTATCGAATTGATGTATGTTGTTATACTCGTACGCTCAGTTTTGGACAAACAAATACGATCGCACAAAATAGATGCGACTCGAATATCAAAATAAATAGCCCCACATTTATCTCACAAATAATCTTCAAACGCTCAACATTTTCTAAATTAAACCTACAAACATAAATACTACACGGTAGAGAGTACTACAGACAGTAATTAGCACCCAAAATTATTTCCACAACCAAATAAAGGGCAATGAAACAGCTTAAATTAACACCGCCATTTAATGCATCGCGAATAAACGGCATGGAAATAATTACGGGGAGCATGTTTACGGAAATTACTGTTATAAACTTGCATGTAGAGGCGCCATTTTGTTTATGTCTATTTGTTAGACTTAACTGTTAGGGTGATGGGTTGAGGGTATATTCTGTTAAGTAAATAGGTAGTGAGGAAATGCATGATTAGACGAATCATGAGGTTAAATGTTATTTAAAGGCTAATGGAAAGGAATAGTTCCCTAACTATTCCTATTTCCTTGTTTCGGGTTTCGAAACTAACCTATTTCCTTATTTCTGCATAGGAAACCCGTAGTCCTAGAACGCAAAGGGCAACTGAAGGACACAGGTGAGGTTTCAGTCAGTAAAAGTTTGACACGCCCTCCCGCTCCACCCAGCAGGAAAACCAAGGTTACCGACATAGCCCGTAAAATCGTCGAACTTAAAATGGCCGTGGGCAGGGCACATTCCTTATAGAACAGATAGTTAATGGGGACAAAAAGTTCTGAAACGGCAACCACCGCAATACGCAGCATTGGAAGGCGTGACAGGGCTAGGAGCACGCCATTTAGGAAGGAACTTTAATCTAGTTTATTCTTAGAATATACTTAATAAGATTTTCTTTAATGACTTTACCGGTAACTCATCATAACACACTTAATAATTCAACATTAAGATTTAGTTTCTAATCTTAAGAGTTAATTAACTCTAAAATGGTAACAAAAGATTGTATAGTTACAAAATAGCTAACTAAACCAGAACTAATTTTCATAAATTAATAACAAGGTCAGAAGCGTCCTTAAACTAATTCTGCCCAAAGAAGAAACACGTCATAACCTAAATCACTCAAAAGGCGTGGACCTGCATATCCTATGCTCCCTATCCGGCTAGTGCCGAACGAGCGATGATTGCAATATGGAGAGGTATGCACCGCCTGCACTGCCGTTCATTTCAATTAGCTGCACCCAGTTCATCAGAGGATGTCTACGTGCTGTTACCTATGGTATAAAACAAGTTTTCGAGAGTAGGGGAAGTTATTTGATGATTTCCTTTCTACGGTATGTAGCTGGAATAATGCATACCCGTACAATATTTATTTATTTTAATTTTTATGTACAGTAGTGGTACCTACATAGACTGCAACAAGGTATTTTCTACCAGTCAACCTTCATGTTAAAAAAAAAACAACACTAGGGTAAGTATGCACAATAAATAAATAAATAATAGATTTTTCAGATAGAATGAAGAGTTATTAAAATTAGACGCTTAAAAAATAAATTGTATATTTTATGTATAAGCTAAAATTAAGTTACAATCATAATTCAAGCATTTAAACGTTATATAATTTTACTTAAACAGTGTTTTTTTAAGAAATTAGTTGTCCTAGTTAGCAAATAATATGGGCACTGGTAGCGCATCAGTATTGATATTCATGCACGCACACACATACCCAGAGTCTCCGTGCAATCAAGATTTATCAAGAATTTATCAAAATAGATCATTACGGTGGACACGTTCACCGTGTACTCCCCTGTGTCCTCCGAACGGTCCGCACAATGGTGAATGGTGACACCCCGGGTGCTTCTTCCACCTGAATCAAGTGCAGGAACCATACAAACTTATGTACTATGTTAGGTGAAGACTTGCGTCATGCGGTAGGTGAAGACGCTTATTACTTACAAGCCACTTGCATCAGTTTTACACGGGACAATTCTCGGCTTTTCTCTACTACAAAATGCATGTATTTTACTCATAAATTACTCTGCCCACTCATGAAAACCGCATGAAAATCCGTTCAGTTGATAGTGTTCCAGTTTATCGCGTTTGTGCATACAAACGCATTGATAGTCTTTATTTCATAATATGTAAATAATTACATATTTTAAGTTATTAATAAGTCATTATTTACTGACTGTATTATAAAAGGAAAAAAATTGAATTTTTGTTAGTAAGTAATAAATAAACTGAAAAGTTACTGGACCTATTTTAATAGTACATTGTTAACCTAGGTGTGAAAGTAACTTACTTTGGTACTACAATGGATTTGGTGTCCGAGCGTAGTGAGGGTACAAATAATACCCGAAGTAAACACTGCTTTTCCTAAACAAATACAATAAATAAAAACATGATTCATCATACGATTTTAGGTACCTTTTTTTTACTTGTTCCTCGTGTATGCAGCAATGCAATTGTTGATGGTGAGACGCACTAGTTTATAAAGAGCCTATTATATATTCACTGTAGCCTCTAAGACACCGAAATTATAATTTCCCTTTCTCTTCTTTTGATTTAAGCGGTAAAAATTTCCTCTATTGCTAAAGCCTCTTTTCTAAAGAAATCAAGTGTTTAATTTATAACTGAATCTGATGAACTCATCGTGTTAATAGAAATCTCTTATGCGGAAGTATAAACAAAACTCCGAAAACACAAAAAAAATACAAATTGTATTGCCGCTTCCCCGCGTATTTACGTAATATTTTGTTTTTTTTTTCTGCGGCCGGCCAGCTATTCAAACATTATTTTTCCTTTTCATCATTGAAAAAATGGTAAATATTTTGCGCAAACCTATGTTATTTAAAAAAAAAACTATTTGAAAGTAAATTATAACTGGCATTTCAAAAATATATTTTATTAAAGTATAAAAAGTTGGGACATGGTTTAATACAAATGTAAAAATAGAACTAGTTTTTATATTTATAATTTGACAGCTGTTAGTTTAAAACGATTCTCCCTAGAGTCGAAAGTATTACGAGTAACCTGCTCCGACCTACTTTCTGAGTATGAGTAATGAAAAAAATCTTGTAGTTGAATGCTATTTTATTACCATTATGCTATATATTTTTTCACTTACTTTAAAAAGATTTTTATTTTACACTTTTTTGTTGGGGGAAGGGTGGCCTCCTCTCAACCACTTTTTACTACTACACGTATAAACATAGCAATTTTTACGACATTTCTGTTACGATCCTATGAGCAGTTCCTTTCCATAACATTGAATGTTATCATCAGATCATAACAAAATTTCTACAGAAATTTCGAACCATTTAATCAATTTTTTTCAAAATCGGTCCTAAACTTACCAAGATATACGTGAACATGCATAAAGAAAATTGACATACAGACGAACGAAAATCCTCCTTTTTGAAGCCGGTTAAAAAGGGAAGTGTTGCTAACATAATCTACTCGTACATATTACTTATTACATGAAAGGTGACATAAATAAAGAAAAGTAAACATAATGTTACACATAACTCAAACACTCTGTAATAGGATCACCTACTTTGTGTTACAAGTCTTATAAGTATCAGGGACTCTAGTGCTAGATAGGAAATAATATAAATATAGAAGTACCAACAGGATACTTAGTGAATACTAGGCACTGTATGGATATTAAAAAAGGCTTTTTCGCGTATCATTATCACCTGCCTTCGTGATATGTTTTTGGGGTCGGTACAACACATCTTATTCTTCCATTCTGACCGGGCTTCCGTCAGGATACCGCTAACTCCGTTTTCTTTCATATCACTCCTAACACTCCATCCATCTTTTCTTTGGCCACCTCTCCATACGTTCATATTTGTAGTCATAACTGTGTTTCATCTCTCCTCTTCATAAGACACCACGTATCATTAAGAACACTGGTGGATTTTTGTCAATAAAAGTCTGACACTCTATCTCGCTCCAGCCAGAGTGATAGAAGTTATTTTATGATTTACTAAAAGAAGGCAGATCAGGTTTATATTTCAAATATATAATTTTTATTTTCAATAGACCTACATGGGCACATATAAAACGTTAGAAGCTAGCGCACGGTGTCATATGGAGAAGAACCGGCAAGAAACTCCATGGTTGCTCTTTTTAAAAAAAAAGAAGAATGTTTTTACAACATTTTTACATTACAATATTAATAGATATGAGGAAGACTATGCAGGCCCGTCAATTACAACAAAACACGTAATAATGCAAGAGAAATTAAAAATAAAATTTTCTGACAAAGCAAATCACAAAATTTAAATTCATAGTCATAATTTGAGGCTTAGTACTCAAACAAAGTACCAATTTTATTTTACTTAGGAGTCAAAATAACAAAGTCGTCCATTTTTACGAGAACGCTGAGCCTGAAAAGTAATACGCCATTAGATTTGAGACGAGATAGATTGCAATCGTTACTATGTTATCGTCAAAGTAAAAACCGCGTATAAAATGATAAAAATATTGTATATTCTGCAACAGTTTTAGAAGAATGTGTTGACGGAAAATATTCTATTAAAAAAATGTTTAATTGACTGATTTTGGTGGAAATGAATATTTTTTTTTTAATTCTGATAAGTAATTTTCAGGTTATTAAATTACTTCTTCCACTCTAGGCGGATAGAAAGGGTTCAGGCTTTTACTGACTAAAGCCCACCTGTGTTCTTTAAGTCACCCTTTGCTTTGCTGGGTCACGGTAACTCTTTTATACATTCTTGCAGCCCTAGCAAGTAAAGGCTTTACTAGACCCCAACAATTTTGCTGACAAATATTTGAGGTGTGCGTGGAACGCATCACACTATCGACTCAGTTCTGGTCGGCAAGATGTTCAGACGGCAAGTTACCCATTGCTCAATATCTGCAGGCCCTCAACTCGGCCTTACATCGTAATATTTGCATATAATATGTATAATAATGTGTAATTTAATTTAAGACTTAAAAAAAATGGGCCTAATTTACACTTTTTTAAACAGCAAAAGTAACAATCACAAGTGTCTGTAATTCAGGAAGGGTAACTACCATTTTGACTCCAAAAATGCCCTCTTCCTATTTTGAAGTAACTTAAAAATACAAGGGTTGTTATTTATTACTGTATTCGTCTCTTTACAAGCCAGTGTTTTGTTTGGCAGGCAACTGCCTTTTGCGTTCTAGGGCCACGGTAACTCTTTCTTTAATTACCGTAGCCTTAACAGGTATTGATTTTGCTGGGTCCCAACAATTTTGCTGACATTTCTTTGAAGCGTGCATAGAACGCATCGCGCCATCGACTCAGTTCTGGTCTTTACCAGACATCGTTATTGCTCATCGTCTGCAAGCCTTCAACTCGGTCTTAAATCGTAATATTTGCAAAGTGTAACATAATATAAGACTTTAAAAAAAATGGGCCTAATTTACACTTTTTTAAACAGCAAAAGTAACAATCACAAGTGCTGTAACTCCGGAAGGGTAACTACCATTTTGACTCCAAAAAATGCCCTCCACCTATTTTGAAGTAACTTAAAAATACAAGGGTTGTTATTTATTACTGTATTCGTCTCTTTACAAGCCAGTGTTTTGTTTGGGGCTTGTGCTCCGACCCCGTTCAGTTTAATATACTGGAATATTTATGCCTCGTTGCCATACCGAGGCATGAGGCATTTTGTGTACGTGGCATATTGAGATCTATGTGCAGAGGCTGCTTGAAACATGCAAATAAAATTATGGCTTGTTGATTTTGTGTTAGCGGCATTTTGTAATCAATTTTGTTTGGCAAATGTATCCTAAATTAATCTAAATTCAAGATATATTTTGTATTACAATACCAAATTTATCTAAATTCAGGATTAATTAGTACTTTTATGAGCCTATTCTGTCCCACTCATGGGCAAAGGCCTCCCTCCACTCTTTCCATCTTTCGCAAGCCCGCGCTTCCTCTTGCCAGTTCTGGCGGAAACTATCCAATTCGTCCCGCCATCTCCTTCGTGGTCTGCCACGACCCCGTCGCACTGTTTTAGAGCACAAATCCTGTGCTACTTTGGCCCATAGTTTGTCGCGCATGCGGCAGACATGTCCTGCCCAGTCCCATTTCAGTTGGACAGCCTTTTGAGCCACATCAACTATTTCAGTTTTGGAGCGCAATGTAGTGTTCCGAATTCGTTAATTTAACACCTAGTAGCCTTTCTATGGGCTAATTTCTAATTATAATCTAATACTAAATTTCAATTTTTAATCTAAATTCAGAATATATTTAGTATTACAAAATTAATTCTCATTACTATCTGGTAATGAAGATAAATAGGTAAATGTAAAATCGATCACTGCGCGATCCTTAACAATTATGAATGGCGCGCACATAATTAGGTGTCAAAACATTCTAATTTAGACCTCACACTCATATTTTAATAACCTTTTGTTATGTGACAATAGTATTATTACACGGTCTGGTAACATAAACCCATTTTAATTTTTAAATTAAGTATTTAATTCGTTATGACCTATGTTCTTTATGAAGCATATGGACATAATGGCTTAGGCATTTTTATCAGTCATTCTTTAGGTAAAACTGAGACAGAATGTGGTAGGTGTAAGAAAATGTTTAACATATTGTAAAGTATATAAAAGGATAAGTTCTGTTTCACTCACTGACTCATCGACGCCAGTTTAAACCTTTTGATCTATAACGCTGAATTTTTGCACCAAAGTTCCTTTTATAATATGTATACGATTCACCCCCTAAGGGGATGAAATTGGGGTTCAAAGTTTGTATAGAAAAACCTACCTAAACACGAGCGGAACCGCTAGTGATATGATTATGATTGCCGTCTAACATATTCTTTCGTATCAGCAATTACTTTATTTATCAGTCACAAATAATTTTGATATTTAAAACGCGTATACTCATATATATTGTATTCTGACTACATTTTTAACTGAGTAAACTACAACTACAAATATACTGACTAGAACATAATATCTTATGTGCTAATCCAGGACAGATCTACCCGTGTGCCAATTTTTATCAAAATCAGTTCAGCCGTTCGAGCATGTAGCAGTATCAAACATACATACACACACACACTTACAAACTTGTCCCTTCACAATATTACTGCGATTATAACAATATATGATCAAATTACATTACATTACCCTTTTCCTTCCACCCTAAGTTACTTTATACGCTAAACTGTTCACATTAACATGTCGGTAACATTAGCATTCCTGTATCTTGGCCGCCATTACCCTGGGATCAGATGCGCACAGCCATGCGGAAGCGTAGCTAACATTTAGGTCGACTGATATGAGTAGTGAGCAGTTAGATGCTTTAGGTTTTGAAATAGAAATCGTTTTATCTTTCAGTAAAGTATATAATATATTTACAGCTTATGAACATCGTTGTGTATTCTGACTTTAAGAGGACAAGACTAACTTGTGTCTAAAGACAATTTTTGAATGAGATCACACATTGAATGAAAATAGTTTCCATTGAGATTCTTGCACATTCTTTTCCATAGAGATCTACATTTTGAAATGTGCAGTATGGATAATTTTTCTTTTTGACTAATATGGTTTATTTGAAATATGCTTTGAATCTCTGAATCATCATTGGATGAGCTAAATCACAAAAATAAATTATGGCGTCAGACATATTAAATTACGGTTGGGTGACTGTTTGTAAATTGACAACCTATAAATAACTAAATTAATAAATATTATAATGTAATGTAAAATAAACTGTATGTAAAAACTGGTCAAAAATTTCATTGGGCATTAAAAAAATCATCCACATCGCTGTCGATAGGAAAAGTACCTACCCAGTATGCTGATTCATTACACAATGCAAAACGAGTCGATCAGTTTTTGCTGATATCTCAAACAACTCGATAAGCACTCGGACACCATGAACCTACTACTTCAAACCCCCAAACGACTCAGACATATAATAAATAGATATAACGAAATACTGAAGACTTTCAGATTTCAGAATATTGTATGAGCAGTTCTTCTTTTTCTTTCTGTCCTTGTCCCATATTACTTAGAGTAAGCACAACACGTTTTTTTCTTTCATTCCGTCCTGTCACGCGTCACGCTATCACTAACTTTTACACACTAGTTTTTTTAACTCAACAATAATTAAAAATGCCAAAATTAAATCCTATTTTAATAACATTTATAACATAAACTAGCTGTTGCCAGCCCATTTATGCTATATTAAGTGTTATCTAATCCATTGGGCGTTTACGGCCTACTAATATTTGTATCACGTCCTGTGATAACCGTAATCATGACGGCATGTCTATAAAGCTCAAAATTGAATGTTGATGGGAGTTACTAATGTTGATTTTTATGAGAAAACCAGTTGCAAACTTAAAGGTTTTTTTTAAAACTTATTTCAGTTACTTTTGCATTATTATACACTAGGTGTCCCCTGTGGATTGTCTAACTCTATAGAAAAAAAATTGAAACTCTTTAAATCAAGTTACGTATTAGAATACAACTCCTTATAATGTCAACTTATTTAATTTTACTATGGGAAATCTTCAAATAACTTCTCCCATTCTGGGTGGAGCAAGAAGCAGTGTCAGAGTTTTACTAAAACCCTGGCTGGGGTTTAGTCAGTAATTTTTCTTTCAGTTGGTATTTGCATTCTCCGATCATGATAACTCTTTCAAACAGTCCCACAGCCCAATTGACGTAAGCCTTCCAAAAAATATTGAAAGCATTAAGCACTGACACAGTTAAAAAAGCTATATAGGCTATAGCAGACATTTTAAAACTATCAACAAAAGCCATAATGACTTTTACCATCATAAAATCTAAAACCAACCCCATAAATTGTTATGAAAACATTTTATCGAACAAAGTCAAACAGTTTTCGAAATCCACATCGCTCTAGCTCCTTTTCAATGGGGTTTTTCGTGAAATTTATGAACGAAATAACACTATACAAAACGAAATGGATATTTAACACCTATTGTGTTGTATATTAAACATCTATTGTTGATCATAATAGGCAGGATATTAGTGTTTTCAATTGAATGGAACTCCAATTTATTTGAGGAGGCTTTTTTATGATATTGAAATGGTTCTGTAAATATTTATTAGATTTTATTGCGTTTGTAATATGGGTTAGCGACAAAGTGGGGATCATTGATTTTTCGCGAGATCGCACTTTTATTATAAAGGCGAGATTTTATATGGATACATTTACATATAAACTTTGGTGTGTGTTATCCGAGGTTTGTCCACCTGGGACGGAGCGGAAGCGTGTCAGATTTTTACTGACTAAAACCTACTTCTATATTTTTTTTTTACTTTGCGTTTCAGGGCCCCAGGTTCCCTTTCGGAGGCCAACCAATGGCTACGGCTTTGGCCCTGCTAGGTTTTGCTGACATTTTTGCTGACATTGCTGGCGCCGATGGCTTTAACCTGTGGCCTTACCTGCGTAGTATGTTTATTAAAAAATTTCTATATGCTTTTAGTGTTCCGTATATAAATGTTAAACAATGAGATCGGATTATCCGGTCGTTTGCACGCCGCAAACGAGCCTCAATGAGCTGTCAGCAACACTGACGGACCCGCTAGCGCTGCCAGAGTTACGTCATTGTCGAAAGAGTTAACGCTAACCATAACTGAAGACACACAGGTGGGTTTTAGTCAGTACAAGTCTGCAACTATCTTTTGCTCCACCCAGAACGAGAAAGCATTTGATGATTACCCTCCAAAAAAAAATGTGCAAAGGTAACAAATAAACATAAAGAGTTACTTTCGTATTTACGATATGCGTATGCTTTTGAATAAAATTACAAAAATATAAACAAGCCCTTAGCCTCCTAGCAATGGGAATATTATAAGGCTAAGGGCCTGTTTCACAATGTCCGAGTAGCCACTACTTCCTGAGTAAATTCAAAAATAGAAAAGAATTTGTATGAAATTATCTGCCAAATAAGATATTGAAACTTAATCATAGGTGGTGAAACAGGCCCTAAGTGTATATAACATAACATTACACAGCATTGCCTTATAATGTTCCTTTTGCTGGGAATCTGTCATGTCATCTCCGTAAGAGGGAACGGTATGTAATCCAGCACGCAGCCACAGTGCGGATTCGTGGAAATCAGAACATTCCTTCGATTTTCTGGTTCTAGGACTTTACTCTGGTACTAGGTTTTGAGTACAGTGGTCTTGAAAAAATTACGAAGTAATGAGTCTGGCTGGGTTTGAAACTATGACCTACAAACTCGTAAACCGGGGCCATACCACGGCTCTTAAAGGAAAAATTACAATTATATTAAAATATCCCGCAACATATTTAAAAACCTCATTCAATTCTGCTACAAACAGTTTCGAAGTATCCAACAATCGAATAAGGTACTATTTGATTTCCGACCCGTACGTGATTGACGGGAGCTGACGTGACGTACCGGAATTGAGACCCCTGTCTCAAGTCGAACATGGAAACGGAAAATACCAGGAAGGTTGAAATTAAACTGTTGCTAACAAACTTTGCACGCACGTGTTGTTCACCGTTTGAGGCAACTTTTTCATAGAATTATTGATATTTGTAGAGCTGTTATGGATCAATATCTAAGTATGAAAAAGCAGCCTTATGTCGTTGTTTGATTGACACGATGAATAGAGAAAGGAAAATACCAGGAAGGTTGAAATTAAACTGTTGCTAACAAACTTTGAAGGCACGTGTTTTTCGTCTTTTTCATGGAATTATTGATATTTGAGCTATTTTGGATCAATACTTAGATATGAAAAAGCGATGTTGTGTCGTTATTTGATTGACACGATGAATAGGGAAAGAGAAATACCAGGAAGGTTGAAATTAAACTGTTACTAACAAACTTTGCAGGCACGTGTTTTTCGTCTTTTAAGGTAACTTTTTCATGGAATTATTGATATTTGTAGAGCTGTTATGGATCAATATCTAAGTATGAAAAAGCGACGCTGTGTTGCTGTTTGATTGATACGATGAATAGGGAAATAGAAATACCACGAAGGCTGAAATTAAACTGTTGCTAACAAACTTTGAAGGCTCTAGTTAGGCAATTTTTTCACGAAATTATTGATATTTATATAGCTATTTTGGATCAATTTCTAAGTATGAAAAAGCGGCGTTGTGTAGTTGTTTGATTGACATGATAAATAGGAAAACAGATATTTCTCTTCCTGGTATTCCAGGAAGGGTGAAATTAAACTGTTGCTAACAAACTTTGAAAGCACGTGTTTTTCATCTTTTAAGGCAACTTTTTCATGGAATTATTGATATCTGTAAAGCTGTTTTGGATCAATATCTAAGTAAATAAACTAGTGCGCCTCACCATCAACGATTGCATCACTGCTTACCATGTGGGATTGCAGTCAAGTACTAGTTTATGGTACATAAAAAAAATATATGTATATATATAAAAAAGCGGCATTGTGCCGTTGTTTGAATGACACGATGAAAAGGAAAAAATCAGGAAGGTTGAAATTAAAGTGTTGCTAATAAACTTTGCAGGCACGTGTTGTTTATGTTTTAAGGTAACTTTTTCATGATTTCTTTATAAGTATGTAGAACAGTTTTAAACCAATATCTTAAATATGAACAAGCAGCGTTATATCGTTCTTCGATTAAGACGTTGCTGTCATGAATATGGACAAAAGCCTGTATAATAAAATCGTTTTCTTTTTTTTCTTTTCCGATTCACTGCTTAATTTCATAGGAAGATATTCACCGAAAAAACTGCTACTAAAAATAATTTAAGAAACAGTAATGGCTGTCAATGTAAAAGCTAGACAAAAAAAATGATTGTTTTGTTTGTAGAAAGATAATATTTCCTTTTCAAAGTCCTCATTAAATCTTACTACCGGCGCGGAACAATGAACCGGTGATAAACACTGTTTTCTTTTCCCCGATTCCAAGGTTCCTAACAAACAAGGATACTTAACAAATTGACACAACAAAAGGGACTTTAACTTACATAAAATTGTTTAGTTAGGACGTCTAAAACTGTCACAGTAAGCATGATATACCTACAATTTACTTTAACAAAATCCTTCCGTACCTTGTTGACTCTATACATTATAGTTCCCTTTACTACACGAGAACGCTTCTAAAAGTTTGAAGGTCAAAAAATATATATGAAATTAGGATTTCGGTGGCAACTAACAGTTTTTAGCGGTTAATTGGAGTGGAATTTGGGTAAGGGACTCGGAATTCCAAGTTTAAAGGACACTTTAACAGCAGTATATTTGGGTCTGTTTCGTCCTTATCTGTATGTTTGTTATTCGAGGTATGTTGGGTACTTTCCTAGTGTTAATAAGGTCTAGGACGTAAGAAGGCAAATATATGTTAGGGGACGGTGTTCCGTGGCAGGTTTATTTGGGTTTGTTTACAGGTAAATGTGTGAGCCTCTGGCTTATGTCAACGGAATTCGGGTCAAAGATTGTTGGTGGAAAAGAAAGGATTATTCTTATAATTGGATACTTTTCTTTGTTTATTTCTACCTATATAATATTTTGTATTACATGACAAAATAAATCTTTTTCTAAAACAACAACAAAATTAGATACTAAACGTATCGTAGTGAGTAGTATTTCAAATAATATGGAAAGAGTCGAGCCGTGGTTGTAATATCTTGCTATCTCTTTTCTACTCGCGTAACCTAGTAGCGTTAACGTCACATTTTCAAACGTGCATCTCTTTTCCGTTACTTGACAGTTTCCCCTTCCACTAGAGTTGTGGTTATATTTAAAAGATTTCTAACTTATTCTATTTGGAACGGATTTGAAAAATTATTTCTGTTTACGATTTTGGATACAGTTATTATTACTTAAAAAAATTAGGGATTTTTTTAACGCACAGCGTATGTCAGTCCCGTCGTACCCTAAGACTATTATTATTTCAAAAGAGATCAATGGATCAGGGCCATAAAATCGAACAACTTTCAATTTTGGATACAGTTAATTTTTGACATAAAAATAAATAATTATACTAGCTGTGAATAAACCAATACCTTCTTTCCGGTAGCTTAATAATGGGATCCTAAAGCCTTTTAACGGTTTCCAAAACCCAAGATTATTATTCGACAGGGCCTCGTTAGACCAACCTTAATTTATCGCTTTTGAAGAGCCATAAATTTTCAGGGCCAGTTCAACTCATCATCGATTTTAAACAGAATTTGTATTCAATGTGTGTCTATTGAATTTTACTCCGAATATGAAACCTTGTCGTAAATAAACTTATACGCATTTTCATCAGAGTGATCGTAAAAATATACGTAAAGTATATTATCTCCACTCGATGAAAAGTTGATAGTACACACTGAAATACTGTAAAAAAATGTATTTTATGAATTTCGAATTTCCTCTGAACTGTTTTAAGCTATGTTAATTTCATTTCAATTTCATAATAAATCGTGCAAAATATTTAAAATAACAAGGGAAGAGTTATTTTATTTCTCATACAATTTCATTTACCTCAAAGCTGGCTGTCCAGTGTTCATACCTCTCAATAGTTCTCACGTCTTACCTACGTCCTAAAACAAACGCCAATGAAAAGACCACAAAAAGTATAAATGAAATTTCACTAACTCGTTGACCACAAAAAAAAAATAAAGTGATAAAAACAACGTTTCACCTACAAGTAACCTAAAAAATAGTGGCAACAAAAAAGCTATTTATGGCATTTCACTTGCAGACCACACAAAAAATGAAAACGAGAAAAACAATGTTTCACCCACAAATAAAACAATAAACATCCCAAAAATACTGGTTAGAAAAAAAAACTATAAATGACATTGCATTTACCTCAGACCACAGAAAAAAATAAAATAACGTTTCACCCATAAACAACCCAAAAATACTGGCAACAAAAAAAAACTATAAATGTCATTTCACTTACATGCTGACCACTACAGTATCGCAAGTCAGTCCGTAACGGAATCAACCCCGTTATATAATAACAGTGCCTGACATTATCCTCACGTATTATCCCATGGGATACAAAGGTGCTCCTGAATGTTAACATACCGACCGAACAGAATACCTATATACTTTTAGCCGGGTTTTTATTGTCCCAGAGGGTAAGGTAAGAGCAAAGGGCACATTTCAAACGTATCGCAAAATTTTCTTTTTAAAATACTCTTAATATACATGTACGTGTGTGAATCTAAACCTACATAATATATATGTTTACTTATCTAAGGTACATTTGTGTGTTTTTCGACAAGGAAAAGCCTACCCTCTGTTTTGTTTTTCTTTTGATTCCCTCGGGTGTCTTTCAAGAGTATATGGGATTAAACGAAATGAATTAGCAGTAACAGTCTCTATTGTAATCAGCATTATGTTGGCTATGCTCTGCTTAGTTTATGATGATTGTAATGACACAAACATATAGAGTTTTCGTATTTTTAGGTGCCTACTGATATTCAGGAAAAGAAATATGTACTTAATACTTCGATACTTTCAATTCCGCCCGAACCCAGACTATGGAATTATCCGAAAAAGTCAATGCGACTCTGGAACGCAAAGGGCAACTAATAAAACACGAGTGATTTCTAGTCAGTAAAAATCACTAGTCAGTAAAAGACACTATCTCTCGCTCCACCGGAGTAGAAGAAGTAATTCGAGGCTTTTGCACAAAAAAAAAGTATAAATACTTTGAACGAATACAGTCGCAACATATTTTTTGAGTAAACTTGTATTATAAAAAGTTAAATAAGTATTAATGTTTCTTATTACATCCAGGGTATTAGTACTGTGATCCTAAACTGATTATTCTTGTGCCTGTGATACAGGTTTATCCTAGTACAGGCACATAACATACTCATACCTGTGTAATTATTTTTAAGATTTTATGTAACTATTTTACCACATTTTAATTCAGAATAAACTATTATTATTATTATATTATTCTTGATTCCATAAATACATCGGTTAAGGAGTATTTCATTACTGACATTATTAAAAATAAAAAATAAACTTCTCCTTTTTGACTTACGACCTTATGAGTGAATGGTGTCGAAATATGCACAGTTCAGGGAAAAATAATATAGCATTAATATCATATCAATCATCATAAAATGCACAAAGTGGTTCGTTGTATCGTGATCGATTATACAGAATTTACTCTCAGCCCTCCATAGCAACGGCTGATCCCCCTTATTCAGTATTTAACCCTCAGTATATAGGTCACACACTTATTTATTAATAGTTTCTATTTAACAACATACTCGGTATAAAGTAGGTCGGTCAATATTTTAGTTTCAACGAAGAGCTTATGTTTTATGCACATAGAAAGGTACCAAAGGTAAACAATGAAAAATGGAAAATATTTCTGCACTAAAAAGTACATACATAGCTCAACGCTCTGTTTATATATAATAGATGGTGCAGTTTCACTGCATTTGAAGCCGAAATTGAGTTCAGAGGTTGTGCGGTGTCACTTCCAGTGTCAAGATTCTTTTTATTGGAGTCCGCTTGAAGTTGGCGTTTGTATGCTGTCATTATTTTTTGGAAGAACTTCAGAAATACTACGTCGTTTTAAAAATAAATATTGTATGGAGATAGTATAAAAAAATACGCCGCTTTTTAGAGCTTGCTAAGTTTTCATTAGACAGACGTGATTAGCAAAAAGTACAATCTATGACATACTTCAAGTCCACTTACGGAGTTGAAAACTGCACTTATTTGAAATGTTGTACCCTCTAGGTGGTATAGCTCCTCTAGAAGTTTGCCTCGAGATCGCCAGCCGCATCAGGAAGAAATATAGTTTTATGCAATTTACGACATCTTCAATAGACAGTGCAAAGGACGAGACTGAGACCTGCACGCTTCACTTCACCCCAGCGGAATATCTCCCCCTAGATGCAAATTGCAGTAGTAAATCTGTAAATCTGGATAAACGGCTTCATCAACCTATCTGTAACACAGTGCCAGTGTGAAGCCACTGCACAGGACATGCGTCACATGCTATGCTGCCCATCCTGCACAACCATCTGCACTTTCAGGATCTATAAGATGCCAATAACAGAGGTTCCCAAATACTGGTCTGAAAAAAAATTGCAAACCACATCGACACGAAAACAAGAAGAACTCCACTTATTCCGAAAACTGTAAAGTACAGAAAGCTTTCATGTTTTTCCTGAATCTAAGTTTTCTTCAATATTAGTTCAAAGATTACCTCACTCTTGATGCATTTTAGCCATTAAAACCGCGCTTAGTAAGTAGATTGGTGATCATATTATAATCCCGGGACCGCAATCCCGACCTTTATAAGCTTGTGTGTCATGCTTTTAGATTTTTAACTTTATTTTGTATAAAATAGAGTCCAATAATGAACGGTAAGCTTTATTTATTATGCGAACAAGCGTCAATGGGCGGTAAAAAATGAACAGAGTTTTCTGTTCACTAGGCGATGATAGTTTTTACCTGAATTTCTCCTTGTTTTACTTTCTTTTTAAAGTAACCGATTTAATACTTAGATACATCACACTAATATTATAAAACCGTAAATTTATAAATATTTGTATGTTTGTTTCTTACTCATTCAGTGAATAAGATCAGCTTATATCCTTGATTAAACACTGGCAATTATATAGGGGTGGGAAGTATTAAGTTCATACGGACGGAGCTGCGAGTGATAGTTCTATATGTATTTTTAAAGCAGCAAGTTAATTATACCATTTAGGAGGAGCTCGTGGCTAGATAATAACAGCCGCACAGGTCGATCTTCAAGGTTAAGCAACGCTTGCCTAGGTTGGTCTGTGGATGGGTGATCATCTTAACGTAACGAGTTTCCTCCGTGCCTCGGAAAGCACGTTAAGCCGTGGGTCCCGGCTGTCATTTGTAGATCTTTGGCAGTCGTTACGGATAGTCAGAAGCCAGTAAATCTGACTCCAGTCTTGCCATGAAGTACCGTGTTACCCCAGTTAATGGGTTGTGGAGGTCTGGTAGGCAGCCGCTCCTCGTAAAATACTGGTATTCAGCTAAATCCGGCTTGACTGGAAGCCGACCCCAATATAATTGGGAAAAGGCTAGGCAGGCAGATGATGAAGTTAATGATACCATTTCTTAAAAAGGCATCCCACCTGTACGCAGAAAAAAATTAGGAAACACATTCATTGTGCGTACAGCTAAGGAGTCAAATACCCTGTCTGTGTTTTCTGATAGCTACAACTTAGGGGTCTTTGACTCAACAGTAAATAGGTTACTTCTAGACACGTGTGCTCCTCGATCAGATGAGATAATGGACTGATGTGAGCCGTTGCGATCCTGTCAAAATAATAATAAAATGGCAATAGTTTATTTACTACGATTGTTTAGCAAAAAGTATATTCAAATGCATGCTACTAAATTTATTTAGGTCGCGGCAAAGCCCGTAGGGTGTGTCGCATTAGTAAATGAAACACTCACCATTTAAAGGTTTAAAACTTATAATTATAACTGCCTATGCAAGTTCTCAGTAAAAATAATACAAACCTGCTCATTAGTGTTTACAACGTCATAATTTTTAACTACTCACCTCAGTTACAAAGTTCTTCCATTTATTTTAGTCATAAAAGTTTGAAAGTTATGACTAAAATTTTAATGTACTCTCATTAGTCGTAGGTACTTCTAATCTAATTTAAAGTAAAAAGACTGGCTGTCATTAAAGTGAAACTAGACGAAAACAAACAAGATGAAATGAAGTTTTACAAATACACAATTTTGAATGATAAAAACTGGAGAATAGCAAGAATATTTTTACTAATATCGCAGAAGCGATGTATGACATAAAAGTTTTGGCAAAGACACGAAGACATTTCCAAGATTTGACGAGCATTGTGTTCAGACATCTTTTCTGAAGTAAAATAAAAAATTAATATGTTTTTGTAACACAACACTCTGTATAAAGCGAGCTAAAGTTAGCACAATATTCGTAGGTAATCAAATTGTCACGTTTCTCAAGTAGGTATGTGTTTGTCCTCACGCTGTATTTTGCTCTTTCAACAAACTAAATTTTCTGTTCTTTTGTCGTAATTAGTGTCAAGAAATCAGGTTATGATAAATTTTGTTTTGTTTAACGTTAAGGTGAATACTCACTAGTTGACACTCAACAATACATTTTAACTTAACTATACTTGCTTAAGTAAGTATATCGCTATACCTAAGAGTGGCCAATCAGAAACCTTTCCTGAGTGACGAAAACCTTTTCCAAAAACTATTAAGGTTTTTAAAAAACACACTTCTTTGTTGGAACGGTTTTGTGAAATATTCAAAAAAAAAAATCTTTATTTTCAGTTTTACAATTTTACAAGACGTAAAGTAGCTCCGTTTTTAACTGAACATTATCGGAATTACCAAATGCCGACAGGGTGTTCAGGCATTATCTGTCTCTTTTTCAAGGTAAAATGAAACAACAGCATTATAATCTATGTTAAGGCTTGGAAAGGGCCCTCCTTAGCACTACTTGAATACTCAGAATCAGGCGAATTTTGAGGCAACAATTTGACTAAGTTTAATAAAGTGGAATGTCCAATTTTAGCAAATATCATTCTTTTGACTTTATACAGCTGGTTCAATACTCTAAAAAAAAATAAATTAAAAAATTGAGTATAACGCCATCTAGTGAGATCATGGCCGTCGCTAGGACCTACAGAATTTTCTGAAAAGTGGTCTTAAAACAAAAAGGGCAACTGAAGGGCATAGGTTACATTTTAGTCACTAAAAGTCTGACCCATTCCACTCAGAGCAAGAACAGTCACAGAATGATTTCCTACCTTAAAAAAAACACTTAGGTCTTTTGGTAGCTTTCAACTTAACTTCTTAGAACCGTTTTCTCATAAAGATAAGTATTATGCTAATTTATTTTAAACTCAAATATTTTATTCGTGATATTTTGTTTGATTCGCGCTCTGTCCATTACGGAACCATCTTTATGGAATGAGATTTATCGCAGTTTTTGCTCCAGGTCGTTTCCCCGAATCTGTTTAGTCATGAAAGGAAAATGCGATAGTGATACGTGTTTTTTGGTAAAACGAAACGTTCTGTACGCTTCCTCGGGCGTGATGTTTTTTAATGCTGAGAATAGAGAAATTTGCTGTCGTTTGAATAAGAATCAGTTGTTTTATTGAGGCCAATTTACGTCCAGAACAGAGGGTCTAAAAAGGCCACTTCAGTGGAATCGTATTAGGATAATAATATGAATCGTATTTTTTTCATGCGGCAATATATACACGGAATATGATTCTGATATGAAATGATTTGAGTATGATTCGGCTAATTTGTGCAACCATTTCACGCATATTAGAAGAATTGAATTCCGAGTATTACTATGAATTCGGGATATGATTTGTTTTTAGGATGAATTGCTCAATGTGACCTTTTTAGGTCAACAGATCTACCGATAATGACTTTGTTATCCGAATATTCCCCAGTGAATTCAGTAGAAATGCTTAATCGAATGTCGATCACCGGGCTAAATTCCTGAACTCGACATATACAGGTATGGGCTATGTGTATTGAAAATGTGTTCGCCGAAATTGACCAAAACAAACACCGAGACACTGGATTAAGCCAAAAACAAATATCACGCATTTATATTAATTAAGATGGGTATCTAAATTTCTATGAATATGCAATCAAACGCTGGACCCACATCGTTTTTGCGCGTTAGATCGAAATTACGTGTCAGCGAAACGTGCGAAAAAATCTCAACAATAAAAATCAATGTCCAATGTTTCATAAAAACATTGTTCTGGAATCTATTATAGATACTGTATTGTAATACAATATCAAAACTGTAGGCTGTATTCTGTAGGAGTTTGTATGTATTTGTTACACACAAAACATGTTTGTTACTGAGCGTGAAAGCTCAAACGCTTGTCGCAAATCATTATACAATAAATATTATATACAATATCGATGCTAATGTTATAAATAAACGTAACTCTCACGGTCTGTCTGATACCTATTGACGTGTTAGATACATACACGGATTTAGATGAATCTTGGTACGCGAGTGGAAAATGTCCTGAAATAGGACATAGAATATTATTGGATCATTTTCAAAAGTAATTTAGCACGAATTTACATTTGTATATTAAAGAATATTTCGTTATACGCAATCAAATATTAAGTTACCTACACCATTTTTGCGCGTAAGATCGAAACTTTTAAACAAAAATTCCTATTCCTTTGACAGCATATTTTACACCATCGAACATGATTAACATTAAATCCCGCTAAACTTCTCCCTCAGAACATAACCTCCATTGTTTCGTTACTCCACTCAGTCACGGCATGAAAAGGGCTAAATTCGCGGTTGTCACGTTTTTAATTAATTTACGAGTGGGTGAGGCCCGGTATCACGCATAACCTTAGTCCGCTTATGTGAAATTCATCAATTAACGTGGCTTTAGTGCCGCGGGCACTTACATTTACATTCTCATCATTGTAAACCGAAATTAGCTGTACAAATAGTGTTAGGGCGTAACTAGTTTGATCCAGTTTGGGAGAGTATAATCGGTCTGATGGAGAGTTTGAAAATTTTGGATTGAGGTGGAAGTGGAACATTTTTTTTTAAATTGGTTGCAAGCGTAGGTAAGTTTTAATTTATTATTTGTGAATGTGTTTGCCATTTTGGTTTGAATTGACTCACTCAGTCAGCGACGCAGCGAGTACTTTCAGAGTGAAATAATTTTGAACTTTATTTACATTCTTAAAAGACTAGTATCGCTTGAAAAGTACCAGTATCGTCAGCGGTGCCGCCAGGATGCTCGCGGCTTCTCGAGCAGTCTAGAGGCCACGCGCGACTTGTCAACAATCCTGCTGGTATATTCAGAAGTCTTTCATTATATACAATATTCAGAAGTCACAATAATATGACATTAGTACAAATATAGTCCTTGTTAAGGAATATATTTGTAACTCAATTCAAAAATCAAAATGTTTTTATTTCGCATAGGCCTACATGGACACTCAAAAAACGTCAGAAACTAGTGCACTAGTGCTAGTTGTAGAGTTATGGAGGTCATATATGCTGTCGCTTCATGTGAAATACTAGTTGCATCTGGCTTAACTGAAAGCCGATGCCAATATTTTTCGGAAAAGGCAGATTGATTAGTTTTATAATAAAAATAAAATACAAATAAATACTAGTAAAAAACAGCAAGGTAAAAATGAGGCCACGTTACATTTTCACGAAAAATTTCATTAAAAAATAAGGTGTGTAAACAAAAAAGTTTTTAGTAGAATTCAAAGATATGTTACTGGCCACTTGGGCTTACGTCTGAAGTTAACAGAAACTTGGAATGAGAGGAAAATCTTAAGTGTATTTTCTCGCTAAAGTTTTAAAAGCCAAAAGAAACTTTAGAGCTTCTAAACAATGAACTTACTACGTCAGTTATACTTACATACTGCAATATTAAGTTTATAAATATAGTATTTTTTGTTCCTGTTTGCAGATTACAGCAAAATTAGTAGCGTAAAGATCTGGGCGCGTCGGTCTCCATACATTTTAAATGGCAACTAGACTTGTAGAGCTACAAGTAGCCCCGCTACGCGACGCCACGCGACGCGACGCTACGCACAACTCAGGCGTCACCCACGTATGCGTCAGTCTTATGTAGTTTCCCGATTAATGGCTATTGTTGCCTGTGTGACAACGCGTGGGTGCGATTCCCGCTTTGGTCTCCCACTCTGATGTGAAGAAGGAGTGTCAAAGTTTGACTAACTAAAACCCACCTGTGTTATTTCCAATTGTCCTTTGTGTTAACCTTTACGACGCTACACTACCTATTTCAATATAACTAAAATATTTTTTCAAAGTGTTAAGCATCAGCAATTTACATAAATCTTGAAAGGGGTTTAATTAACCAGACAGAGATGTATGTCACCATCATCATCATCATCATTAGGCTGTAAGAATCATTCTGCCATAACTCAGTGATAGACTAACTCATTTAAATGAACAATATAACTTCAGGAAATTAAAGGAAATTAAACAATACAAATAGCCTCTTGGAGGCGCTACCTCTTTCTATAGAAACAACCAAAAAGCAATTTAAATTAGCGTCCACCTCAAGAGTAAAACACAATAGGAACAACAAAATAATTCAATAAATCCCATCAAAATTTCAATATTTTTAGCAACAATTGATTTCAACAGTACAGTGCTCAAGCAAGGAGGTGATTGTTTATTAAACAAAAGAACGGCTTCTAACGTTAATTGGCAATTCATGAGCATTCACAACTACCGTACATGTTGGTTTTGCCGGCAACATCAAAGCTTTGTTTGCCAGAAGCCAGCTTGCCCACAACTTTATAGAACCTATCAATTTCAAAGGAAACTGGGCTTTAGTCACTTGAGCGTGAACTGTGGAGGAACCTCGTTATGTGTGAAATAATTAGTGACCATATACGTATCCTTAAGAAAATAATAAGCAATACAATAATCAACTAGAAGAGACGACGCTTCAAAGTCTTGAACATCGACCCAAGTTGCTAGCCGGTTTCTACTGGTTGTATTTTGAGGAGTGTGCGTCAGAATTGCATACCCAAATTTTGTTAAGTCCGTTCCATCATCAGACCACCAGGCTTACTGTAATACGCCATCCGTAGCTGGTGGACATCCCACCTTTACGCACAGAACGTTGGTAGTTTAGGACCACATTCATTGTGGGTATAGCTATGAAGTGGAATTTCCTACTGAAATCTGTGTTTCCTGACAGAATATGTTTTTTTTACTAGTATAAACCAGTGCTTGACCGCGATCCCACCTGATGGTAAGCAGTCATGGTACAGTCGTTGATGATGAGGCGCACTAGTTTATTAAAAACCCATTCACTATAGCCTTGAAAACTCCTAAATTATAATCGGACGGGAAGACCGCAGCAGGCAAATGTTACTTCTAGGTAAGAGCACACTATCGTCGACCACATCGGCGCTTGCCATTAGGTGAGAGAGTGGTCAAGCGCGAGCCTATCAAAAAGAGCTACTGGTGCGTGAAAGCACTTTGCTTACGGCACGCTTTGCTTAAGCTAATGGACATGTGCTCCTAATTATGACGTATGGCACACAGATGTGATCTTTGACTAACATCCAATAATCCAAACTAATGGTTTGCCAATGAGCTTTGGAACGGAGTCCAGATATTCGGTGTTAAATTAACGGATCACATTCGAAATGCTATACTGCGCTCTAGAACACAGAGCGTTGACGTGACGCAGAGGTACGGTAGCTTAAGTGGGACTAAGGTGGACATGTCTGCCGCAAGCCGATCAAACGTTAGACTCGTAAAATACCGAATTAGTGATGTGAAAACACGAACGGAAGACTACGATAGAGATGGCGCGACGACGTAGATGCTTCCCTAGAAGTTGGCAAGAAGTGACCTGGAAAAAAGGAACTGGATTTTCTAGGAGTGGGACAGTATAGGCTAGATATAATAATATAAGTAATATATTATGCGGACAGTCGGCCTTTTGTTTGTGGTTACGCTTTTGACAAATGAAAATCGATCTTAGTGCAAAGACATAAAGGCTCGAATACCGTGAGCTTGCGGTTCCAGCGAACTGCGAATATAGGTATATGATCAAGATAAATAAGAAAAACAAAACCCATATTTTCAGATTGCCTTGAAATCCAATTGAATGATACTGAAGTTCGTTCCAGCCTTCCAAAACAAAAATATTATTATAATAATCAGAATCACGTAAAACTATTTTTTTACGTGGGAAATCTCCAAATGCCTTCTTCCAAATGGAGTGAGAGGGAGCGTCACTCTTTTACAGACTGAAACCCACAGTTTTCCTTCAATTGCCCTTTGCGAGGACCACGGTAACTCTTTTGAACAGTGCAGAACCTTGGCAGGTAAAGGCTCTCATTGACTACGCCACTCTTGCTGACATCTAATTGAGGCAATCAACCTAATCTTGATCCGTACCGGACGGCGAGCTACCCATTGCTCTCCATCCGCAAGACCACCTACGATGGCCAAGAATCTGCTCGCAACTCCCAACCTACGTAAAAAAATGTTTGCACGTGTTATTTCTACACAGTTGATTTCCTTCAAAAGAATACCTAGTGAAAATACGGAATTGATCAATCAATTATCAATAATATAATCACGTCAAAGCAAGATTGATTTCAAGAGGAATATTTCTCAAGAATCTTTTTAAATAGCAAAAAGTATTCTCTCTTTATTGCGCTGCTCATAAAAATGCAACATATTCCGTACAATTAGCATTGGAATAGAATAAAACGTCTTATCTTATATAATTTATTAACTTTGAAGAGACTGGCCACTTTTTTGTATGCGTGCTTCATTAACATAATAAAAGAAAAGTTTAATTGAGTTCCAAACTTGAACACCACTTGAGGAACTCGAGTATTATGCAAGATCGTAACTCGCATGCCGCCCAATTGAACGCTACGGCGTAGTAAAGATTCGTAGCTTCAGTGCTACGCTCGTAGCGAATGATGTTGTGATTATCCAAAGGCTTTGCTGCGAATTACTGGCAAACGTTTTAATTCCGCGAGTGAGGCTGTTTGCGTAATTTCTGTTGCCAAAACACGATGTTGTTAACTGTGCTAAATAGCGGAGCATATGTTAGCCTAGGGTTGCTAGAATTATGGAAACCGTTTTAATTAAAACACATATTTGTATAAGTTTAGATGTGGGTATGCTCTCGTTTTTTCTGGACTATAATAAACAGTGTACCGTCCTTTGAAATGTTATTCCTGGAATGATTGTGAAGTTATTTAAGTACAAGTCCGAGATGCTTAAAGGTAAAACATTTCTACTGCTAAGAATTATGAATATCTAAAACATTCACAAAGAAAATTTTAATTATTTAGCAGGCATGATCTTGAAGCAGAAATGAAAGATAGAAAAGCAACTACAATCGACGGTAAAATCTAAGCAATAATAATAATGAGGTCATTAAAGAAAATAGTACTAAGATAAGCAGTTAGATTACCTAACATTTGTCTTAATCATCTCATTAATGAGCACTAGATAACAACATTAACATAAAAACAAAACTATAAACACACAGTACAATTACAAATTATATAATTAAGTGAATAACATCTATAATTGCATCAATTTATACTTATTATGCATAAAGTATCTATTACAACGCTCATCATAATTAAAATGTGAAAACGTTATAATTGTACAAAATATTTTCAACTAATTGCATGCCATAACTTTAAAATTAATTTAAAACAAACACATTAAACTAATAAAAACATCACTACAAATAATAAGCTCATCGAATAACGCAATTAACAGAATGCGATAACACTAATAGTCGCTACAAATATACTCGTACATATCTAAAAGCATTAACTTGTAGAACCCCGTGGCACAAAAACGTGCCAGTAAACAAGTAATTACCTTTTAACTTTGAGAACCGCTGGAAAAAAATTGTGGCACCAAAACCTGACCGATTAAAAATTATGCTCTAGTAGTATAATTACAGAAGCAACAGAAACAGAGCAATAACAGTTTATATTATTAATATTATTTATATTAATTTATTAATATTAAATAAATAAATAAATAATAAAAAATGGCGGTCCCCACGGGGCGCCACAGGTTAAAACGTTGTCAACGAGTGTTATTAAGTAATGCGCCATTACCCACAAGCTGCGGATGCCCCGGTAATTATGTTAGTAATAAATCTAACACCAACCTAAATTATCAGAGTTGCTGCAGGAAGGGCCCGGGAGCGCCAGGAAGCAGAGAACGAGGTACCGAATACCGCGCATGTTGTTCCGTACTCAAAAACTACAACCAAAAACCGAAACTATCACAACTGTTCTCATTACAAAAGTTTGCATCACTATTTTCACTTTGACAGTTAACAAAAAAAAAACGCGCCAAAATTTGACAGATCCAACAAAAAAAAAATTAAATCGAAGTGATCGGATACGCGTTCGAATATTTAAATTTAAAAGTTGTTTTGTCACGTGCGGTATCCACGTGGTGACCGCGTGACAGGACGTGTCCACAGTAAACAAGCGTGTGGCCACACTGACTCCGGACGTTCGACTGACGCGACCCAACGATACAAACGCCCCACGACTATTGGTCACGGCACACGGCAAGCCCATCAATTTTGCTTGACGTTTCAATGAAAACCCTTCCTACTTTTCCCTCGAGTAAAATTAGGGAGAGTCTTGTTATAATTAAAAATGTTTATCGATGAGATCGACCTTATTGAACTTTAGGGACGGAATGTAAATGGTGGTAAAATTCTTAAACCACAAATCTACTCCTTTACAACTTGCAACGTTGACTTAATAACAGTGTGGTCAAAATATTTTATAAAAATAGTTAATATTAATTATTAAAAGCCTAATTAGGTCATCGAAAGGTATCACGATTTACCAAACCTGTATTTATAGCTCTATTTTCGCTCTCCAGATACCTTAAATAGTAAATACTGTTATGATAAATGTGTCGTCCGTAAAATTATTACAACAGAACATTATTATTCCTTACACGCGAGCAGGCGCCGTAAATAATAATATCACATCGAGTGGAAATGTTGGGGCATTCATACAAAAGGAAATGGACTTTCGAGTTTGTTTTTACATACATTCGAGTACACATAAAACTTGTTTAGAATTCATATACAGGACTAATTAGAATAACATTCTATGTTCATTTTTGAAAAACGAATGTGAATAGTTTGTGTGGCCAGTTAATACTGGCTGCATGAATGTTCTTTGTCAACCGTCAATACAAAGAACAAACACTATTTGATATTTCAAATAACATTAGAATAACGTTCTATTTTCATTTTTGAAAAACGAACGTCGATAATTCGTGTGTTTAGTTATTACTGGCCGCATGAACGTTCGTTGTCAACCGTCAATACAATAGACAAACACTATTTGATATTTCAAGTAGTTGGTGTGAAATTCGGGTGGCTGGTTTCCGAAGACAAATAGATTGTTAACTATTGCTGTTGACATCTTGTATACAACTGGACACGGTATATTGGATACTGTCGGCTGTTATAGACATATGTAGTAGATACGTGAAATTTCGAACATGACATAATTGCTGAACCCATATAATATCTTGAAAGGGACCAAGGCATTCTCGTCGTACTATCGAATAACCACAATTCATTTATCGGGCCGACCTCCTCATTCAGAAAGTTTTCTATAACGAACCGTACGGTGAATAAGCGAATGGAAAGACAAATTAATGAGTTATAATCTAACTAGTCTAGAGACGAAAATGATGATTTATAAATTGCTTATTCATTTTATTTTCGGCCTGTTTTGTTTCGGGCCTCCCTTTTCTTGTTGCTGTTTCTCCCGATTTTGGGAAAATGTGAATCAATCTTGTCAATGGTCGAAGTATAAGTCAAAAATTAAAATTAAATAAAAAAGCACTCTACTTAAAACGATAAACTTTGTAACATATTTACAATAACATCTTTAAAGCAAGCAACCCTAAGAAAATATACATAGGTATGTAGGTACTTATCCGAACCCTTTCTGAGTAAAAAGTACACACAAATTCTCGTATTATTTTACCAAATCCATTACGTTCCGTACTTTGGGGAGTTCTTAAAGGCACGGCCCGGGTTCGATTGATAGAGAAGGCATATAAAATGGAAACAAAATATAGCTAGATACGAATTGAGATCAAGTAAATTTAAATAAAATTATCTAAATTAAATGATGATCTGAGTATTCGACCGAATTACAAATTCTCTTTGAATTGTTTTTTTTTTATTTTATTTTTAGGTTGTTAATGGCTTGCAGAAGTGAATGAAAAAGAAAGAATAAACGTTTATTTGTGCTTCAAACAACTTATTAAAAGTAAAAGAAATAAGAAAATTTAAAAAAAGCTATACTGAGTGATAATAACTAAGTATTAGTAATGCATAATAATAGATTATATTGATGCATCCCTTGAATTCATTCTAATAATGTGTACTTCTTTTAATATAGGTATCTACAGTTCTAACTCATGATATCAGGAGACCACCAGTCAGTATGCATTAAACTGAAGTTACAGAACTATTATAGTGCTCCCCGAGTAACAGGGTCGTCCGAGAGACTCCATTGGATTATTTATTTAGATATAGGAAGGTATGTATAAGTTTATTTAATTATATCTGGAAATATAAAAGGAAAAGTCCTAACTCACTAACCCATCAACGCCCAGGCCAAACCCATGTACCTAGAGCACTGAGATTATGCACAGAGGCTCCATTTATAATTTGTACAAGTAAAAAGAAAGTATTTTCCAAATTTCACCCCCTTCGATGATATAACAGGGTTCCAAAGTTTGTATGAAGGAACTTTCTCACGGGTGAACCCGCTGACTTGATCTACTAATGTGCCAAAATTCCTCCAACTCCTTTGTCAATGGGTGACAAACACATGGTTGGCAAATGGTTGAGCGATTGACTGCTATACTACGTGTCGCGGATTCCATTCCCACATGAAACATATTAAGCACATTTGTGGCCTGCAGATAAGTAAACATTTCCTCGAAATCGGATCTGAGTGACTTACGTACGTCAGTTTACATGTTTGTGAACGCACTTACAGTTCCTAGTATGAGATAACGTTTTTGTTCAAAAAAATAAACATGTACAAACGTTCAATTTTATAATATTAGTATGACACATATTTAAAACGTAGAGAGCAACAACAGAACAAGCGAGCCCAAGTCGACAACGGTGCGTACAGAAAAGAGTTCCCAACAGGATCGAAGCCTCTGGGGCCATGGGTTGGTACAGTCAGTAAAAGTCTGAAATGCCCTCCAGCTCCATCCAAGAGCGGTAACCTAAAAAAAAGAAGATTATTAATAACCATAACTATCTTAAAAAAGTTCTTCCTTGTAACATTCGTTAGGTCAATGTTACTTTATCCAAAAAGAACATACATAATTCATTTTGCACCTAAACAAGTCCTTTTTTATCTAGAAGCAGGAAAAATAGAATACCTAAGCTGCTTATAGTTTTGGGCAAGACGTAAGTTTTTCTAAGGGTAGATTACTGTTATGCTAGTCTATTGGCCAACCCTTTACTACGGTTGCCTGTTGTATTCACTTTATGCCCTTCGATCAAAATAGAGGAAAGAAAAGTAATGATGAAAAAACGGTCAATAATTTTTTAACACACTTCTTTGAAAACTCGCTCCTATCTTTGTGAATTTTAAGCTTACCATAAAGTGTATTTTACCGTAGCGCGGAAAATGCACTCAGCCAGCCCCTTCCCCTATTTATTATTTTATTGTTTCAAGCTAGTTTCCACAATAATTAGTTAAAACTTAATTATTATGGTTATGAAGATTAAGGTGTGTTGGAAAACATCGTACAAGATACCAAGACGCGTGTGCAATTTGCTCTGCTCCAAAGCGGTCTGGTCTTCAGCTTGAACGTCTATTTCACCTTGCTTGCAATAACGAAGTATGCTTACTTGGGTTAATATGTATATATTTGTTTTTGTAGACCATTAATGAAATACCCAGCAGCGTTCATCATCATCTGCCTAGCCTTTTCCCAACTATATTGGGGTCGGCTTGCGTTGGCCTCCTGCAATATGGACCGATGACCTGGTAAGGGCCACGAGGGTTCACTAGACAAATATCAATTGCTTCAAAGGCCTGTGACTAACGTCTGTGCTGTGATGAACAAATTCTAACAATAACGATATTTTTTATGGTTAAATTACAAATCTGTACGATCCAGATGAAGCATTTCGGCTCTTCGTTTAAACCACGTACATCGAAAAAACTGGATTTATGTACCTGCAGCACTGCGGATTTGCCGTCCGATTATAATTTAGGTGCCTTCAAGGCAGTAATACTTTACCATCAACGATTGCATCTCTACTTACCATCAGTCTGGATCTTAGTCATGCACTGGCTTATATTATTTTAAAATAATAATAATAAGAAAACATTAGTCTTACCAAAGATCCAATATCAAAGCAACACGAGATTCCTTTCACAAATACCTAGTATTTGTTCCTAAGTGTTATGTTCTAGCTCCCTTTAGGTGTAAAGGCGTAAATAAAGCCACAGGTGACACGTAATGTCCAAAGTTGCCACCTAAAGACCTGAGTAGTACAAACTTATACGATTTACAGGGCACAATTGAAAATATAGAACTTCTGCACTTAAGGAACGCCTCAACAGGGACTAACTTTGTTATCACTACAACAGTTACACAATATTGCGTGAAACTATAATTGTCTTTCACTTAATACTTTAATAATTGAGCAATATTATACTAACTAAATTCTATGTGTAAACGTTCATGTAGATATTTTGTATAATTATGACCACTGAGTTTTGGATTCGGCCGAAGCTCCTTTTTATAGACTTACAGCCGAAACCAATAACCTATCTATCACATATCGGAGATTGAAAAACAAATGAAACAACAGAAAACATGATAATTTTTGTATTGTATCATTTGTTTTACAATCTCCAGTATGCCAAAACTGGAGATCGGTAGGTTATTGGTTTTGGCCGTTAGAGATTCTGGGTCGATTTTAGAATGAGTTTTAAGAAATGACACGTTTTCAGGTAATTGTTATAATTTGACAAACATTAAGTTAACGCCAAATTTGAAAATCGCGCAAAATATTGTTACGCCGTGAAACTTGAGTACGCTATATCTTCGACGAAACCAAGAGTAACATCAAATAATTAAAACGCATTGCTGTGCGAAGCTTCGAGAATAGGAGTACATACTCAGGCCTGGCAAATTCCAGAAAAGTCCGACATACGCTATTATTATTAGATAACATTCAGTAGGTAGTTATGTGGGTGGATAAGGGAATTTGTACCTTCCGGTGTTAGCAATAGAGTCGAAATTTGCATGTAAGGTGGTAGATAAGTACCTACTTACGAGAGTAATAATAATGATTTATGGCCTCCCGATGCGACTATTTTGTGCTAGAATGTCCTTGAAACGTCGGTATCGAGAAATTTCGATGACTTCGCATATAAATACGGGTCCCCGGCTAGAAGCAGTTCAGTTTGATTTCGTCAGCGATACAGAGCGAACTACCTAAGTGTGTGAAGTGATACCTAGCGACCTAAGCGATACTAAACGGAACTCTGAGTGTTTATAGTGATTGGTTATTTGTTGATTGGACTAATTTGTCATTGTTTTGTGGTTAATAAAGTTATCTGCTAGTAAACCGGCATTTAATTACTCACGTTCGTAACAACTGGTGTCAGAAGTGAGATGCCATTACTACAGAGGGACGACGAACAGGGACCACGAACAAGGAGGCAAGTGGAGATGGATGCTGCACGTCAACGTCTGGAAGCGGAAGATCGGGCTGGTATGGGAGCAACGGCAGCTGCTGAGGCGCCAACAGGGCCATCCTCGGAAATGAACCTCGCCGCAGTGTTGGCCGCCATGCAAGCTAGTATGGAGGCTAACCAGCGTAAGCTCCAGGATCTAATCGCGGCTAACCAGGAAGAAGCCCGCCGCGAACAGGAAGCTGCCCGCCGCGAACAAGAGGCTAACCAGCGTAAGCTCCAGGATCTAATCGCGGCTAACCAGGAAGAAGCCCGCCGCGAACAGGAAGCTGCCCGCCGCGAACAGGAAGCTGCCCGCCGCGAACAGGAAGCTGCCCGCCGCGAACAGGAAGCTGCCCGCCGCGAACAGGAGGAAGCCCGCCGGGATCAAGAGGCTAAGCAGAACCTGATCCTCGAAAAAATCGATCACGGCCTCGTCACGTTGGGCGGGAAAGTGAAAAATCTCACCTTAGAGGTCAAGGAGGTTTCCGCCCGAGCTGATAGCCTCGAAACCAGAATTGTCAAGCTCGAAGCACGCGAACCCGTTGCTGTTCAAGCATCAGCCGCAAAATTTGATATGCCGCGTTTTGATGGCACGTCGTCCTGGACGGCTTTTAAGTACCAATTCCAAACACTGGTCAAGACGAACCGCTGGGATGATGACCAGTCTTTCGCGGCGTTAACTTTGGCCCTACGAGGGGACGCTCTGCTGGTCCTAGAGAACCTTCCTTCAGACGGCAGGACGTTGGAGCGTCTAATGGAGGGACTAGACACTCGCTATGGTGACAAGCACCTCGAACATGTTTTCCGCGCGCAACTTCGCGAGAGAACGCAGAGGTCGAACGAGAGCCTTCAGCAGTGGGGAGTAGAGGTTGAACGGCTGGTCCGGCGGGCATACATGTCGATGACACCGGAGACGGTGGAAGTAAATCTGGTGCAAGCATTCATCGACGGTCTACGGGATACTGAAGTCAGGGCTACGGTGCGACTCGGACACCACCAAACTCTGAAGAGTGCGATGGCCCACGCTTTGGAAGTGGAAGCCGTACGACAAGACTCACGTACGCACAGAGTTCGGGAAGTGGTGGTCTCACCTTCAGTGCAACCACGTCACCGAGAAGTGGCTTCGTCGGCAAAGTCCCGCTATATTCCGACGTGTTATGGATGTGGAGAAAAAGGGCACATTCGTACCGATTGCCCCAAGAGGAAGAGGGGAAGTGTGGACTCCGGAACTCAAGTTAACGAGGAGTCGTTAAACAGGGCCGCGGGGCGGGTGCTGGCTCGTCAACTGAAGGCCCCAACCATCACCATTAATCAAGTCCACAACGGAAATAGTTTGATCATCGAGGGAACGCTGAATCAACGTGCTTGCAATTTCACCGTTGACACCGGGGCGTCACGGACTATTATAAGACCTGAGCTGCTGAAACGCACCATCTTGTGGCAAACAGAAACCCCAGCCTACCGACTTCAGACAGCCACCGGCCAGCCAGTCTCCGTCCTCGGTGATACAGAAATCGAGTTTAAAATCGGTGATCAAGTGTACACCCATTCAGCGTTAATTGCGAATATTACCGACGATTGCATACTGGGTCTCGACTTCCTGCGGAATTACCGATGTGTTTTAGATATCGATAAAGGAGTATTGAAATTCCCAGACCAAGAAGTCTTCCTGCAAGGAATTAACACATGCAACCTCTATTGTTTAAAGGATACCACATTGGCTCCAAGAACGGAAACCTTAGTCGAAGTTAAATTTCCTAAGAAAATTAGGCAACGCAGATGTGTTATGGTTGAAGACATTGGCCGGCACCCGGAACTTATCACCGCGAGGACATTAGTTATGACGAAAGGAAGATCCAAGGTCAGGATTGTAAATCTTGGGAAAAAGGAGATCCAGTTGAAGAAAAACAGTGTTGTTGGAAGATGTGAAGAAGTGAAGTATCTCCGCCAAATCAACACATCTTCAGTAAAACAAGACGCAATAAAAGGTGAACCTGATCACATTCAGCAACTTCTGGAAAATTCTAAGAGCAATTTATCAGTTTCGGAACTACAGCAAGCCAAGGAATTTCTGCTACGGTTCCGGGATATCTTTGCAACGGGAAAAGATTGCGGAAGAACAGGTCTCGTCAAGCATGAGATAGATACAGGTGATGCTAGACCAATTAAACAGAGACCGCGCCGCATACCCTGGGCTAAAGAAACTGAGGTAGCAGAAATGGTAAAGGATATGGCTGATAGCGGAATAATTGAACCTTCTACGAGCCCATGGTCTTCTCCTGTCGTTCTGGTGAAGAAGAAGGACGGCAGTACCAGATTCTGTGTAGACTACAGAAAGCTGAATGATGTAACGAAGAAGGACAGTTATCCCTTGCCTAGGATAGACGACACACTGGATATGCTCAGTGGTATGAAGTGGTTTTCAACCATTGACTTGAAAAGTGGCTACTGGCAAGTGGAAATTAGCGAGAAAGATAAGGAAAAGACAGCGTTTAGTACAGGAATTGGCAACGGCCTGTGGCAATTTAACGTCATGCCTTTTGGGTTGTGCAATGCTCCAGCGACGTTTGAACGCCTCATGGATAGAGTCATGGTGGGCCTTCTTGGTGACGTCTGTCTAGTATATTTGGATGACGTCATTATAATGGGTCGCACTTTTAAGGAACACCTGAGGAATATGGAGAAAGTATTCACCAGGATACGGGGGGCTAACCTAAAACTAAGCCCAAAGAAGTGTGCCCTGTTCAAGAAGGAGGTCAGCTACTTAGGACATGTCATCTGCGCCGATGGAGTGAGAACCGATCCTGAGAAGATAAAGGCTGTCCAACAGTGGCCGGCTCCAAAGAACAAAACAGAAGTACGTGCATTTCTAGGGTTGTGCACATACTACAGACGGTTTGTTATGAGTTTTTCGGACATTGCAAAACCTTTACATCAGCTGACTGAGGATAAACGAGATTTTATCTGGGACAAGAACTGTGAGTCAGCATTCAACGAACTAAAGCAACGGCTATGTGAAGCGCCTATACTGGGGTATCCGAGCAGAGATGGAAGATTTGTCGTCGATACCGACGCCAGCAACACAGGAATTGGTGGAGTGCTGTCGCAGGTGCAAGAAGATAGGCAAGTCGTGATCGCTTACTTCAGTAAGGCACTTTCAAAACCAGAAAGGAACTACTGCGTGACTCGACGAGAACTACTGGCTGTTGTAAAAACTTTGCAACATTTCCACAAGTACCTCATAGGGAGACAGTTTACGTTGAGGACGGACCACGCTGCATTGAAATGGCTTCTACAATTCAAAAACCCTGAGGGTCAAGTTGCAAGATGGCTAGAGCAGCTGCAGGAGTTCAACTTTGTGACGGAACATCGTAGTGGAAAAGGGCATAACAATGCTGACGCCCTGTCGCGACGTCCATGTAATGAGGACTGTAGACATTGCCAGCAAAATGAAGCCCGGGAACACGTGAACTTAATTAGGGCTGAAGGCAACTTTAAGAAGTCCCAGGAAGAAGATGACGATATTCGACCTATACTGGACTGGAAGCGTAGTGGAACTAGGCCTCAGTGGAATGAAGTATCGTCACATAGTCCTGTCACAAAGAGCTACTGGGCACAGTGGGACAGTTTAGTCCTAGAAAATGACGTGCTTTGTAGGAAATGGGAATCGAACGATGGCAAGGAGGTGACCACACAAGTGATAGTACCACGACGTGAAGTGGTCCCCCTGCTTCAGGAGATACACGATGGCGCTTCTGGTGGACACCTGGGAATCAAGAAAACTCTACTGAAAGTGAGACAGCGGTATTACTGGCTCAATTGTAGAGAAGACATAGAGCAATGGTGTCGGAAATGTACAGCGTGCGCATCCGTGAAAGGACCACAGACTAGGAGCAGGGGCAAGCTTCAGTTGTACAATGTAGGAGCCCCATGGGAACGCATTGCCATCGACGTTGCTGGACCTTTCCCAGTGACAGATGACGGAAACAAATACATAGTGGTGATACAGGACTATTTCACAAAGTGGCCTGAAGTTTTCGCCATACCCAATCAGGAAGCGACGACAGTGGCGAAAAAGGTGGTCGAAGAAGTAGTATGTCGGTATGGCGCACCTTTGGAGATCCATTCCGATCAAGGCCGCAACTTCGAATCTGCGCTGTTCCAGGAAATGTGCACTCTTCTGGGGATTTACAAGACACGCACAACACCTGCGCACCCACAGTCGGACGGAATGGTGGAGAGGTTTAACCAGACCCTGGAGAATCACCTGGCTAAGGTTGTCGATGACCATCAGAAAGATTGGGACCGGTATATTCCACTATTTCTGATGTCTTATCGATCAGCAGTGCATGATAGCACGGGCCATACCCCAGCAAGAGTGAATTTCGGCAGGGAGATGAGACTTCCAGTCGATACCATAACCGGCGTGCCACCTGGCAAGACTAAGCCAGTTACGGACTTCGTAAGTGACCTCCAAGATCAATTGGATGAAGTGCATAAACGAGTGCGTGAGAATAGCCTGCACACCAGCGTTAAAATGAAAACTAGATACGACCGCAATGCCAACGCCAAGGGATTTGAGGAAGGTGCACTGGTTTGGCTCCACAACCCACTTCGACGAAAAGGGAAGTCGCCGAAACTTCAAGCTCGATGGGAGGGACCCTACACCGTGATAAAAAGGATCAACGACGTTACCTACCGCATCAAGAGAGGGTTACGAGGGAAACCTAAGGTAGTCCACGTGGATAGATTGGCGCCGTATCACGGATCTAATAATGCTCGGGACGAGCATGACTAAGAGGGGGGCACTGTTACGCCGTGAAACTTGAGTACGCTATATCTTCGACGAAACCAAGAGTAACATCAAATAATTAAAACGCATTGCTGTGCGAAGCTTCGAGAATAGGAGTACATACTCAGGCCTGGCAAATTCCAGAAAAGTCCGACATACGCTATTATTATTAGATAACATTCAGTAGGTAGTTATGTGGGTGGATAAGGGAATTTGTACCTTCCGGTGTTAGCAATAGAGTCGAAATTTGCATGTAAGGTGGTAGATAAGTACCTACTTACGAGAGTAATAATAATGATTTATGGCCTCCCGATGCGACTATTTTGTGCTAGAATGTCCTTGAAACGTCGGTATCGAGAAATTTCGATGACTTCGCATATAAATACGGGTCCCCGGCTAGAAGCAGTTCAGTTTGATTTCGTCAGCGATACAGAGCGAACTACCTAAGTGTGTGAAGTGATACCTAGCGACCTAAGCGATACTAAACGGAACTCTGAGTGTTTATAGTGATTGGTTATTTGTTGATTGGACTAATTTGTCATTGTTTTGTGGTTAATAAAGTTATCTGCTAGTAAACCGGCATTTAATTACTCACGTTCGTAACAATATGCAATAACAACGACGTCATTATAAAACGGGAAATCTAAAAATAAAAGTGACCAACCCATCCAAATGATTTTCATTCGATGAAAAAATCTCTAGGTAATAAAACAACGTCCACATAGCACGTATAAGCAATTTTTCCAGTTCGCCAAAGGGTAATCGATTCTGCTACATATGAACCTGACTTGTTATACAGCTCATTAATCATCCTTTCTAACTTTGTACGGGGCTAGCGATAAAACCCGGATTTACTTGACTAAAATCAAAATATATTTTTCATACTCACACCTACATAATTCATACCTAACGCGGAAATGTCGGTAAATGTCGACAAGTTCAGTATTGTGTTTGTGTTATAAGTTGGGAATGTAAAAAGGAAAGTTTTGTTTATTTCTGTACCTTTCGGCTGACATAAATGTGGATATTACGGCTTATGTTGAACCTTCATGGGACAATAAATATCGAATAGTGTCGGCATTTTCGAGGATTGTATAATAAATCTAAGGGTATATGATCAATACCCAACACATGTCATGTTGTATTTTCCTGACGATAGACATAACATATTACAATCGAATTTCGTAACACATCTTCTAAAGTTTAGGTCGATAATTGGGCTAGATTTCCGACAGATTTTTTTATCAATTACCTACTAAAAGTTTCAACAATACGCGCAAAATTTGGAATAACCAAAACTGTTCTTTTCAAGACACGAAAGTTTTACTGATCGTTAGCTCTGCCTTAAATGTTTGTCATTCACAAGTTTCCAAACTAGATCCAAAGAAAATGGGCAGCAATCAGTTTCAACGGTCTACCTTGAGGAAACTTATGGTCATTTACATCAAAGACGAACAGATTAATGAAGAGACTGTTAAAATTTTTACTGTTTACTTGATATAGTTGGTAGAGCAGATGATCTGTGTGATATGAATTCATCTTGTAAGGATATCTTCAGTTAATATTATTTGTAGGGAACTTTGACGTACAGGACTCAATGAGGGTAAACTAATATGGACTACACATGTCTTCCTTTGGAAATGCTTGCATAATACTGTGTACTGTAATGCAAAATTCTAACTAAACAGAAATATGGAAGCTACAAAGGCAGTCATCAATGGAATAGAAGCTTACGAGTATAGCCAGTAGACTACCAATCAGAGCGAATCAAATATCACAGAAGTGAGATCCGGTAACTATAGCATAAGCCATGGAATCAATTTGTGTTTGCAAAGGGAGTGCCGAAAATGGGAAGCTGCATTCAAAGTCCATATGTATGATTTGTGGCCCCAGGCGAAGCTTCCTTTTGTCTCATACAGTTGGCATGAAAATCTTTATTTGCAATGTAAATATAGGTAATGAATAAAGCATACGCTTGCGGCTTTAATTTTATTTCATCGAACGGAAAATTTATAAAGAGCATTGTAAAGTAACCATGTGTATATTTTCTTTATTGAGCTTGAATAATTTCTTTTATTTGAGCAAACTTGATATTTATTCATTATCCCAATTTTTATGTTCATAAAGGATATAAAAAATGAACGCCTCCAGAATCAACCTTTAATTCATATTTCACTTTTTCTACCATAAAAAAAAAACATTTTTCCAATCCCTCAAAACGCCACAAATACCAAAACTATAAAAATTTTATTTCCAAGTAACCGCCACCTTTACCTTATCGAGACCCGTTAAGCAGATAGGCATCACATTCAGAGGGTAGAATGTTCCTCAAGTCAATGTTCGAGTCTTTCCGGTGCTCGAGCGAAGCCCTAACGACACAAGCCTCTCTGAACATACGTAATACGACGTAATCTTTTGTGTGAAGGGAGGGTTTGGAGGGAACAATCGTACGTATGGGGAACCGTGTACCTGTAGATACCGTTGCGTTAATAATTTTATTTGTTGCGGTAAAAGGGCTTTTATACGGTTTTTGGGTTTGTATCTTTAATCACACTTGAGTGCATTATTTTAAGTTACTTGATAATGTAATTAAATTGTGTTTTAATTTAAAATTGTATTCAATTATGAACTGGTATCTGCCAGCAGCTTTACTCGCGAGATTTTTTTTTAATTATCCCAAGGAACTACGATTAACTCCTGACATAAAAAGTATTTTGTGTGCTATTTTTGTTGTCATACACATTCAAATCCTTTCAGATGTTTGAGCGTGAAGTAATAACATACACATATACAAACGTTCGTTCAAATCCTTTTTTAAAATGTTGGTGTGATGTCAACGTCTTAAGGGGTATGGATAAAACATGGCACATAAGTTCTGTCTTGGACTAGGAAATAAGATACTTTGCCTCTGATTCAACTATCAAGCGAGTAAAGTAGATAGCAAAAGCTTTTTGTCAACTATTCAGTTAGCAAAATAACATTAATAATACCAACATAGTTTTTATTTTCGTAACTCTTTGCTATTTTAATCACATTAAAAACTTTATAATCCCTGTCAAATACCGCACCCTTAACAAAATAGTAGTTTGAGATTACTGTCAAAAGTCGCTTACTAAAAACGTCGCTAATATTTTTACACGGGTAATTTAGATTACTTATCGTGTTATACCAATTAATGGGTAGTGGAGGTCTGGTAGGCAGCCGCTCCTCGTAAAATACTGGTATTCAGCTAAATCCGGCTTGACTGGAAGCCGAACCCAATATAGTTGGGAAAAGGCTAGGCAGATGATGATGAATTTAGATTACTTACAAAGAAAAACACTGACTCAAAGTCAAAAAGTTTATTTTAAATCAAATGTCCTCCTCCTCCTCCTTGCGTCCTCCTTCCTCAATGCTGAGGGTCGTGACCCTGCTTCATCACCTTAGCCCTTACGATGTTCCTCCATCTGTTCCTATCTTTGGCGTTGTGAAGGGCATCGTAAATCGTAGAATTAAGAGCGGCGCGGATCTGGTCGGACCAATGTATTGGGCTGCGCCCGCAAGGCGTTTTCCCATCAACTTTACCGGTCACAATGAGCCTTTCGAGGTTTTCACCCTCTTTCCTTGCAATGTGACCGAAGTATTGCAGAATCCTGCGAAGACACTCGGACGACAGCCGTGAAGAGATTTGAAGCTCTTGCAAGATGGATACGTTCAAAATAAATCAAATGGAGACCAAATGTACAGTGTTGATATTATAATAGGTACTTATGACTTCGCAGCCTTTTTCAAGCATTGCAATTAAATCGTTCGTTGACTTTTGGTATACAGCTTTTTTTTTGCTAGCATATTCCGTCCTACTCCTGGATAAAGGCCTCTGTCCGCTATTTTCGCTCTTTCAGTTCTGGCAAAATCTGTCTTGTGTGTCGTGCTATCATCTTCATGGCCTGCTGCGACTACGTTTCAATGCCCTGAACACCAATTCATATTAGTAGCTCCTTACTAATATGAATTGGTGTCTAGATAATAACAGCCGCACGGGTCGATCTACAAGGTCAAGCAACGCTTGCCAAGGTTGGTCTGTGGATGGGTGATCATCTTAACTTACCGAGTTTCCTCAGTGCCTCGGAAAGCACGTTAAGCCGTAGGTCCCGGCTGTCATTTGTAGATCTTTGGCAGTCGTTACGGATAGTCAGAAGCCAGTAAATCTGACTCCAGTCTTGCCATGAAGTACCGTGTTATCCTAGTTAATGGGTTATGGAGGTCTGGTAGGCAGCCGCTCCTCGTAAAATACTGGTATTCAGCTAAGTCCGGATCCAGCTTGACTGGAAGCCGACTCCAATATAGTTGGGTAAAGGTTAGGCAGATGATGAATCAATTGTGTGCAAACAACTGCCAGATTGCCTCCCTAATCAACAACACAACGCCGAGTTGAGTTGTAGGTTCTCATTCTCTTCTCACTCGATTTTCTCGCATCCACTAGACTCCCGTAGCCTTCAGCGAATCATCAGTCAACCTTTTGGAAGGGCTTCTATCGCTATGCCTCTACTGTAGAGGTCCAGCAGGGCTAATATTCGCAAGTTAGGATCGCAGAAAATTTCTGAAAAGGAAACCTGTAGTCTTAGAACGCCAGGGGCAACTGAACAGGTGTGGCTTTAGTCAGTAAAAGTTTGACACCCCCTCCCGCTCTGCCCAGTGGGAGAAGTAAATAGATGATCTCCACACCCAAAAACTTCACCGTATTAAAAGCACTAAATCAGTCCTTACAGGGATGCTTGAGGGACTTCTATGTCCAACGATAGACGTCTTTTGGCTGAATTTTCTAGAAACTATTGAGTAAGAAAAGTCATTCAGCCCACTTTCTCTCATTAAGGATGTAAGGTGATAGAACGCTAAGAATTTTTTTTCTTTTATCCCCTCGAGAACAAAGAAAAAATAATAATGTATGATTAAATACACAGAAAGGAAGAGAAATATCTTTCTTGTTACACGTTTTATCTCCTTAGGGATATCTATATGACTATGTAATTGAATACGAAGAAGGCTATTCCTGAACATAAACATATTTTGCTAAAGTAAAATATATCAATTTCCACAACATACACATAATGTACCTACTCGTATTTTTGCTTTATTGCTATGGGTTTTTTTTATAAAATCAATAAAAAATATTTACACGTAAAGTTTGTCACTATTAAACATTCTATTTTAGTTTTCAAAAAGTTACAAATAAATAGAAACTAGTTTCAAACGTCATGTTAAAGTCTCTTTGAGAGAGTTTAAAATGTTGTTTGCAACTGAATTGGTAGATTGACAGACATACCGACCATGAATATAGTAACTAGCTGACCCGGCAAATGTTGATCTGCTTTATAAAATACTAGCTGTTGCCCGCGACTTCGTCTGCGTCAAGTTCGTTAAACTGCACAAAAGTAAGCAATAATTCTACACTTGCGAATAATTCCGAAAGCATCCAATTCATTCATTTTACTTTCACATAAAACAGTTTAACTTCATTCTTTTTTTTAGTTGGGACATAATTCAATGACTTCTCCCGCTCTTAGCTGACGCATCAGGGCGTGTCAGACTTTTACTGACCAAAACACACTCCTATGTTCTTTCTTTGCCTTGCGTTCCAGGGCCCCAGGAATGCCTTTCAGAAGCGAACCCATGACCCCAGTAGGCTTGGCGACCCTGATGGGTCTCTATGGTTTTGCTGACATCTCCATGAGGCACGCTTGGAACACTACCCGCCGTTGACTCGGTCTCGGTGTAGATATTTGGTTACCGAACGGTCGGACGGCGCCCCATTGCTCGCCGTCCGCAAGCCCACTTCTACGGTCGCTGGAAATCGGAGTCGGAATCTTATTTCCTCAACGCTGGGGCGTGAAGGCCATTTCCTCATCCATGCGGCCGCCACCTTGGCTGGATTACTGCTTCTCAGAAGGAGGCAACCGCCTGCCACTCCACCCTGCTCTAGACCAGGGCCCGGTGCGAGAGGTCGCTGCAACCGATGACCTCCACAAAAACACGGCGGTGCCTCGTTCAAACGGTGCACACCCTTACCGTATGCTCCACCGTGTTCTCAGGGCGATCCACATAAAGGGTCACCAGTCCACATAATGGGTCACCATGAAGATGAAAACGCCGATTAGCTTACGAACATCAACGAAGCAGAAATAATAAGTGAGGGTTGCAGCAGTTGGTGATTAATAAAACTAAATATTTACCTACTCCTTGGATAAAGGCGTTTGTTTATGTACATATGTCTCTAGTCTATAATTATTACGGTTTAACAAAGATGTACGATTTTAAAATTATTTGCACAATTCCAAGCACCACTAAGTAGACACAGTAAGTTCGGGAGGTCCCTGCATCGGATCAAGAAGAAAGGACGCCCGGGTGTCGCCACTGTGTGGACCGCCCGGAGGACACGGTGGAGCACACGGTAGAGGTGTGCCCTGCTTGGGTGGAGCGCCGCCGTGTCCTTGTAGAGTCTATCAGCGGCGGCGACCTCTCTGGGCCCTGGTACAGGCCATGGTCCAGAGCGAGGAGGGGTGGTGAGCGGTCGCCTCCTTCTGCGAAGCAGTAATGCTAGCGAAGGAGGCTGCCGACCGCGAGCGTCGCCGCCGAGATCCCGATCCCGATTTCCGACCACCGTAGACGCGGGCTCGCGGACGGTGAGCAGCACGCCGACCGGCAATCTGGTAATGACCTGGACCGAGCCTAGTCGTCAACGGCGCGTTCTGTACCACGCGTCAGCAAACTGTAGGGGCCCGGTAGGGCCAAAGCCTCTGGGGAACACGGAAAATCCGAAAGGTTCTCACCGTGTCCCCCAGATCGAAGAAACGAAGGGGATCGGGGTGGGGTTTAGTCAGTAAGAGTCTGACACGCCCTCCCGCTCCGCCCAAGAGCGTGAGAAATCATTCTGATGATTCTCCTTCCAAAAAAAAAAAGCACCACTAAGTAAGTGTAAATAGCACTTACTTATGTAGGCTGAAAAAAGTGCATAAAGTAGTTTTTAGTTGTCAAAATATATGAATGGTAAGCACAAAGCTGATCCTGAAGTTTAGTATTTGCCTCTTTTTTATGTGAGGTTTTTAGGTGAGTAGTAAGAGCTCTAGGTGGAGAAAGTGGTCTTTTGCGGACTAAATTCCACCATGTTCCTTCAGTTGCCAGTTATTAGGTACTTCTGTATATTCTCTCTTTAAAGAGTAGCTATAGAGGCGTCATGGCGTTCTCACTTTCTGCATTATGCAAGTACTAATCGAACATGAGTGTTTCGAGAGGTAGATTTTTTGGATTCGGCAGGAAGAAAAGGCCAAGTCACCATTCTGCGGAACGCCCGGAAAACACGGCAGACGTTACGGTCGAAGTTTACTCTGCTGGGCGGAGCACCGCCATACTGTTTTGGCGTCAGAATCTGAATCCTACTGCCCTAGTTTGGGTCAATGTATGGGGCAAGACCTCCTCTTGCCCTGCCAATAGAATAAACCTGCTATCGTGAGAAAGACATTCTTAAGCCTCCTATTTTGTCGTGTAGACATTTCTTACGTGTCATTAGTCACAAAGCGATTCCCGACGTTTTTAGTTATTTAAATTATCCGTTTATTTAGGCAGATTTTTTACTTGGGGTTATATTTGACTGACGCCTTAATACATCATACGGTGTTTTTTTTTCAGCGGGTACTACCTTCTTTACCGAGAGTTAACTTTGCAATTTATGAATTAAATTAACTCTTGAGTGCGTGCATTTTTACTCAGCAGACTTCACATTATTGATGGTCAAACATGGCCAATTGCAACCTTTGGTGCCATTTTAAACGGGTACAGTTTGCAGAGCTGTAAAAAAACCCACCATGTTCCTTCAGATGCCCCTTGCGAACTATTTCTCAAATCAATTCTATCTACTATGATAGCACAATTCATAAGAAAGAGATTTCGCAATAGACCGTGCAGCAGGAATCGTAATATTTTAATTTTGCCATAACTTCAAAACCAAACGTCCAATTTTAATCATTTAAAGACCAAATATTATCTACATAAACTGTGCTTAGTGATAAAATAATTTATTTTGATAAGGGTTAATAGCATGAGTAAAATAAATGCGTTTAAATGTAGTCCAAAAAAATTCAAGATTTTTAAATAAAAAAAATGGTTGTTGTGCCTCACTCGACATAGATAGGTATAGTGTGTCGCGGACTTTTTTGTAGATATTTATAAGATCTACAATTAATTAGAACATTTTATGCTTCTATCTTGTACAGTTTAGGCAGCGTACGCAAAATAAGTAACTTTTCTGGTTGATTTTTTACACCTAAACCTAAATATCTTACGGAACCCTATTTTTTTCCAGAATAAAATTTAGCCTATGTTATTCGTGGATAATGTAGCTTTCGAATGGTGAAATTATTTTTAAAAACGGTCCAGTAGTTTTTGAGCCTATTCATTACAATCAAACAAACAAAGTTTTCCTCTTTATAATATTAGTATAGATTATCAAAAGAAAAAAGGGGGGGTGCGGGTAGGAGTGTAAAATATAGCTTACGACCTATTCTCGGATCTAGAAAATACACAAATCTTAGCAACACCGACTCAAGGGTGTGAACTGTAGTCAACTGTAAGCAGGATATTTGAAAATCACAGCTGTTGACGTCTACAGAAATTTTATAAGGGCTGTGTGTACCACACTCACACCTTAAGGTCCCACTTTGCACGGGCTTGAACTCACTGGCGGGCGGGGCCATAAAGCACGCTGTCTCACTTGACATCGTGCCCGAAAGAGATAGTATCAGTGATGAGCGGTTAGACGCTAGTCCTCACGCACGACGCGACGTCTGCTTTGCACATAGCGCTCCGAATCGTTCCGAATAAAAACGAAATTACACGATGCACACATGTCATACCGTTTCGGTTGTTGCGGTGTGTGCCGCTCGAATTCGAAAAACAAAAGATTTAAAATAATACCTAAGAGCGTTTTCACATTATCCAATCCGATATCGGTGTCGGACGCCGATCCGATATCGGGGTAAGTAAAATGTATGAAATATGTACCTGTCTTTCATATTGTCCGGCCCGATATCGGATATCGGAGCACGGCATTTCATACATTTTACTTACCCCGATATCGGATCGGCGTCCGATACCGATATCAGATCGGATAGTGTGAAAACGCTCTTACGTACCTTTGTTCGTTTCTCGGCAATGAAAAAAAAGACAAATTTTCATTTGTTTTCTTATTTTGAGACCCTTCTACTGCACAATAATGATCAGACACAACGCCCGTCTGGTCGCGCGCCGCGCTCGTGTACCTCACCTCACAGAGCGCTGTGGCGCCGCACTGTGTTCACCTTCCTATTGTCCGCGGACGCGGGCCACATGACCGGCGTGCTGTGCAGCAGCAGTAGCCTGGATCAGACACAACACCCGCCCCGCTCAATTGGGCAGTTGCCTGACCAGACAAAACATCTCTCTGGTCGGATGACGCACTCTAAAGACTAATAAAAAAAACTAGGGCTGTTGCCCGGACCAGACACAACATCCATCTCGCTCAATTGGGCAGTTGCCTGAACCAGACACAACACCCGTTTCGTTCAATTGGGCAGTTGCTCGGACCAGACACAAAACCTGTCTCGCTCAATTGGGCAGTTACTCGGACCAGACACAAAACCTGTCTCACTCAATTGGGCAGTTGCTCGGACCAGACACAACACCCGTATCGCTCAATCGGGCAGTTGCCTGGACGAGACACAACACCCGTCTCGTTCAATTGGGCAGTTGCCCGACCAGACATAACACCCGCCTCGCCCAATTGAGCAGTTGCCTGGACGAGACACAACACCCGTCTCGTTCAATTGGGCAGTTGCCCGACCAGACATAACAACTCTCTGGTCGGAAGATGCACTCTAAAGACTAAACAAAAAAAACTTGGGCTGTTGCCCGGACCAGACACAACATCCATCTCGCTCAATTGGGCAGTTGCCCGAACCAGACACAACACCCGTTTCGCTCAATTGGGCAGTTGCTCGCACCAGACACAAAACCCGTCTTGTTCAATTGGGCAGTTGCCCGACCAGACATAACATAGCCGGTCGAAGTGGAGGGTGTTAGGTTTTTTCGTTACGGAATTTCTGGATTTGGTCCCCACGCTCAAGGCCCGCGATAGAAGCTATGCAATAGCTTAAAAAAAAATACAGTCGAATTGATAACCTCCTTCTTTTTTTGAAGTCGGTTAATAAAGCGAAGATATTATAGGTAGTCAACATACACGTCATACGAACGATATAGGCCACAATAGACTGAATCAAACTCCGACAGCCACGCCGGCCACGCGCGGCGTTTTGACACGTCGTCCCCCCGCACCGCAATCGGGGGTAACTTTATTCAGTGAGATGCACGATAATTCTGAGTAAAAGGCGTGCGTGATAAAATACAAAAAAGCCTTTGGAAGAAGGGGTTTTACGAAAAAACCACTGCATCAATCAATTTCAAATAAAATTTATTAAATTCTTCGATAAATTTGTGGTGTCGGTACAGGCTTCGTTTTTGAATTTTGATGCTTCTTTTATTTCTAATTTACGCTCAAAGTTGTGTTAAAATTAGCCAAAAAAACGAAACTTTAGAAGCTCGTAACTTTTTATTGGCTTATTATTTTACAATTCTGCTTCCGTACAGACAAAATTAATAATGAGACAAAACGATATCATGTTTAACTTCGGATGTACATGGTCAAATAGTGGAGTAAAACCCCCCCGAAATTTGCATGGAAAACATGTTGACTTGAGTCGCCTTAATTACTCAGATACCCGCGAAACGAGACACAATAGTAAAACAATAACAGCGCGGTCTCATAGGACCGGTTGGGGATTCAAACGTTAAAACTGCCCAGTTTTAATTTGTGAGTGTAGTATGGACGGATCGGTCTCTTTTGTCTGGTGACCGGCTGAACTAACATCAACCTAAGTGCATTTCAAATTATTAGAACTTTTGATATAAATCTGAATTTTATTTAGCCGAAAGAATTCAACTGCTGGACTGGACATAGGCCTACCTAAGCGTAGCCACAACGACCGGACCTGTGCGTCTCACATCCATCCCGTGACCCTCACCAGGTCATTAATTCACCTTAAGGGAGGTCTTCCAACGTCTTCTGGCATGTGGTCGCCACAATCATTAGAAAATAAATTAATTTATTAGTATTTCTATACTAATATTATAAAGAGGAAAGATTTGTACCTATTTTTGTATGTTTGTAATGAATAGGCTCAAAAAGTACTGGGCCGATTTAAAAAATTCTTTCACCAATAGAATGCTACGTTCTTCCAATTTGATATAGGCTACATTTCATTTTGAAAAAATTAGGGATCCTTGGTAAAATTTGAACAATGTAACCGAAGGTGTAGAAAACTAACACTAAAAAAAGTGTTTTATATCCAAATTTCCAAAAATAAATAATTGTCTACCCCGTGCGAAGCCGGGACCGGCTGCTAGTATCATATAAATCGGTCAATCCTTTTTGGAGGAGTATGATAACAAACACTGTGACACGAATTTTTAACATATCTAATGTACAATGAAATAAAATTCAAAATTTAGACAAACTAAAAATGTAACCCTGCCGCTGCAGACTAGGTAATACAAAAATATTAAGCGTCCATCAGCTGGAAATAGGTTACACGGTCCTGGCAGCGTTCGCAACAAACTGTTAGTACTGTGCATTACTGCAATCTGCGTGCATTCCCGCTATGTGAGGCGATCAATTTCCACAACATACACATAATGTACCTACTCGTATTTTTGCTTTATTGCTATGGGTTTTTTTATAAAATCAATAAAAAATATTTACACGTAAAGTTTGTCACTATTAAACATTCTATTTTAGTTTTCAAAAAGTTACAAATAAATAGAAATTAGTTTCAAACGTCATGTTAAAGTCTCTTTGAGAGAGTTTAAAATGTTGTTTGCAACTGAATTGGTAGATTGACAGACATACCGACCATGAATATAGTAACTAGCTGACCCGGCAAATGTTGATCTGCTTTATAAAATATTATCAAAAGAAAAAAGGGGGGGTGCGGGTAGGAGTGTAAAATATAGCTTACGACCTATTCTCGGATCTAGAAAATACACAAATCTTAGCAACACCGACTCAAGGGTGTGAACTGTAGTCAACTGTAAGCAGGATATTTGAAAATCACAGCTGTTGACGTCTACAGAAATTTTATAAGGGCTGTGTGTACCACGCTCACACCTTAAAACTGCCCAGTTTTAATTTGTAAGTGTAGTATGGACGGATCGGTCTCTTTTGTCTGGTGACCGGCTGAACTAACATCAACCTAAGTGCATTCCCAATTATTAGAACTTTTGATATAAATCTGAATTTTATTTAGCCGAAAGACTTCAACTGCTGGACTGGACATAGGCCTACCTAAGCGTAGCCACAACGACCGGACCTGTGCGTCTCACATCCATCCCGTGACCCTCACCAGGTCATTAATTCACCTTAAGGGAGGTCTTCCAACGTCTTCTGGCATGTGGTCGCCACAATCATTAGAAAATAAATTAATTTATTAGTATTTGTCATATAAATCGGTCAATCCTTTTTGGAGGAGTATGATAACAAACACTGTGACACGAATTTTTAACATATCTATACTCTATCTATAAGATTAGAAAACAAAAGAAACTTGTGGTTACAATACCAACTTTTTCTGCAGTCGTCATTTGTCATGTCATCAATGCAATATAAGTCAAAATCGCTTGAACGGACGGTGAAACATGTATCTTTAAATTTCTAATCTTACAGTAAACGGAGTATAATGTACAATGAAATAAAATTCAAAATTTAGACAAACTAAAAATGTGACCCTGCCGCTGCAGACTAGGTAATACAAAAATATTAAGCGTCCATCAGCTGGAAATAGGTTACACGGTCCTGGCAGCGTTCGCAACAAACTGTTAGTACTGTGCATTACTGCAATCTGCGTGCATTCCCGCTATGTGGGGCGACTTCATCAAATTAATATTTACGGGTTGCTTACTGGTGTATTACTTTTACTAATGGTTGCTGGACTGAAAATATATGACAGATACATTGAGAGGAAACGAAAATCATTGTTGTAGAGCGGACAACACTGTATTTTTTTGTAATAGCTAAACTCCAAAACATTTGGACCGATTTCAAAAATTCTATTATCAGTAGAATGCTACTTAGTAACATCAGAGGGAATGGCCTGTAATGGCAGAAGATAGGCGTGTGTGGAAAAGAGAGAGGGAGGCCTTCGCCCAACAGTGGGACACAACAGGCTAACTAACTAACATCTGTATATTCAAAAGACAAAGTCCTGACTTACTCACGGATTCATCAAAGCCCAGCCCAATTGCTTGAACTTAGAGTTCATTGTTAGCATAAAGATAGAAAGAATGATGTATACTAAGAATAAGGAACGATTTTCCAAAATCCACCCCTATGGTGATATAACGGGTGTTCAAAATTTGTATGGAGAAAACTACTTTCTCATAGGTGAAGCCGCTAGTAGCAGCTAGTTGGCTATATATTTTTTAAAGAAGCTAGTGTTCAGATATAAATATGCTGATCGATCAATAAGCATAGGTAGTTAGGCTAGTTGTCTTGTGCAATTTTTTTTTATTTATTTAGTCCGTTATGTAAAAGCCTGCCTCTCCTTTTTTCAAGCCGTCTGTCTTCAACCATTGCAAGCCAGTTCCTCCATTAAGGGCCAGTTCCTCCATGAAGAACCAAGTTCATCTTTCCCCAATCACTTTGGACTGCCACGTAATAATAAAATATTTAGTTACTATTTTAGCCTCTATACCTAATGAACAGGAGATAACAAAAATACAATAAACAAGAGATAAAACAAAGTTATTCGGAAATAAAATAGGTCACAAGATAAAAAAATGTTGACAGAATTAATAAAACTAAACGGAGAATATAATTTTAAAATTTCTGTTGACAACTACATACATACAAAACATATAACTATTAGGGCCTGTTTCACAATGTCCGAGTAGGCACTACTCACTGAATAAATTCAAAAATGTGACAGAATTCGTATGAAATTATCTGTCAAGTAAGATACTCGAAACTTAATCATAGGTGGTGAAACAGGCCCTTAGGCTGTCTGATATCAGTTGTACCCAGTGTATGTTTACAGTACAAAGTTCTGTGGATAACTGAAGAGAAAGGAATGGGTGTTTCGCTATTTTATCGGTCAACTTTGACGATTTTGTTCTCAGACATGGGAGACATAAGGACAGTCTCACTAAACTGCAAAGTGATCCGATACGAAGCTGCATCTCTGCAATGCATGCAATTTTGTAGGTACATCAAAGCAACGGTTCAGATGACCATACAATGTGTGGTTCGAATCAATTCGCAAGTTCTTACGATGCATTTTGCGAGCTCGTAGATTTTTACGATGCGACATCACATCGTAATTTTGTGTTTGGGCCCTTAAGAGTCGAGTCTTCGTCGGAGCAAATTGTTCCACGCCTACTGGGGCCATGGGTTGACTTCTGAAAGGGAAACTCGCAGTCCTGCAATCCAAAGAAGAGACATAGATGAACAAGCTTGTTTCGTCTACTGAACCCATTCAGTCAGCAAGTCTGACACGCCCTCCTGCTCCTTTCTAGAGAGAGAGAAGTCATTGAATGAGTTCCCACCTTGAAAAATAAATAAAAAATAGAATAGACACTTTTTATCCTGGAAGTCAAGAGTGAATAGGTTGCTTCTAGGCAAGCGTGCTCCATCGTCGACCACATGATCGCTTACCATCAGGTGAGATGTGATCAAGCGCGAGCCTATCAATAATATAAAAAAGTTTCTTTTCTAGGAATCGTTTTTCTAATTTCAAGCAAGCGAAGCCAAATGCAGAAATATGACATACTCATATTTACAAGACGAGTTTATATCAGACGAGTTTTCCTAGGAACTGCAATCTCTTGATAGAAATGTACTTATTGATAGTGGAGCTGTCTATTCGTTAAACATTTTCTCCGAATCAGTACTCCAGAGATTACCTTAGCTCTTTAATCTCTTTGCCTTTCACAGCAGTGTTATTATATTTACGTACAGATAAATTTTTGCTCATTTATCAATTTATTTATTAAGAACTAGCTTCCGCCCGCGACTTCGTCTGCGTGTTCTAGAATCGGGATAAAAGGAAGCCTATGTTCTTTTCCATGTCAAAAGCCATATGCATGCCACATTTCACCCAAATCCGTTCAGCCGTTTTTGCGTGATTAAGTAACAAACATCCACACTTTCACATTTATAATATTAATATAATATAATATAATATATATATATATATATATTATATATTATTATATATATATTAATAATATTAATAAAATAATAAGTAAGGATTACAGGTACTGGGCATTTGCAAGTAATTATAAACAATAGTGTTTATAATTACTTGCATTGTGTTTTTTGCAGCACTTGTATAGACAAGTGCTGCAAAAATTCGAAGTAATCACACAACACAACTACATTAATATTTATTATGTGTATTATTTGATTCAACAACACATAAAATTAGTTAAAAAAATTATTGCATTATCAAAATAAGATATTTCCATTCTAGTGGAGTTCCCGTAAATTATCAAAAAAAATACACTGCGTGCATCTTGCACAACTGTATAGGTTTCCACATCTGTATAGATAACCAAAAAAATAGGAATATCGATATTTTTGCACGTGGGTATACTATTATTAAAAGTAAAGTTTAACTGCACAGGCAAAACTGAGCATCTGTGGTAGTCGTCTGTGCAGGCGTCAGTTGTGCGGCGATTACGAGAGGTAAACGATTAGCGCTACAGCGGTAGCGTCGAGAGCTGCAGGCTGCCAGGGCCGTGTCTAAGAGTTTTTACAGGTTTTCCTTTACGTGTGAATCTTAGGCTGGGTAGAGACTTAGCTTACTTGGCAGGTGTAACAATGCAGGCAAACCTGTAAGATACACCCTACCTTAAAGCCAACCAAAAAACTGAGTTCAATTGTATTTTAACCCTAAAACGGTACAAAAGCCACCACACACAGTTTCTCTTTACTACTAAAGCGGTTAACAATGCAAGTGAAGTGGGAATAAGCAAAAAGTTTAGACTTGAAGTAGTTCACGCCTTTCTATTCAAAGCTAAAACTCACTGAACGTGTTCAAATTGTATGTGTGGTCGAATGTACGAGCATTTAAATGTGGAACGTGGAACGAACTTTTGCTACTTTGAGGTCTTTTTAGCTTCATTTTTGGAATTGTTTTCCTTGATCACAATAGTGTGAAGTAGTGATCAAACTTTTTCGTAGAAAGTTCGATGGCTAGAGTGCATCTAAAGGGGCGTCTAAACGGGCTATATTTTACGACAATTTGTGGCTGCAATACTGTGGCCAGCAACATTGCTAGCAATACCAGCCACTTACTTAAGGTCCTAAATCCCCTAGCTGGGGCAGAGGGCGTCCACAGTAGTCACCCAACGCGAGCGGTCTTGCGCTTTATGCTTAACCTCGCTCCACGTCAGTCCGATGTCTTTCGCTTCAGCCAAAACGGTGCGTCGCCAGGTCTGCCGAGGACGGCCACGCTTCCGTTTCCCTTGGGGATTCCAGTCCAGTGCCTGTTTAGGTATATGATTGGAATCCCTCCTAAGCGTGTGACCAATCCAACTCCACTTGCGACGCTTGATCTGGTGGTCGATCGGGCTTTCGCGGCATTTCTCCAACAGCTCTACGTTAGAGATGGTCTCGGGCCAGTAAATTCCGAGGATACGGCGAAGGCATCGATTCACGAAAACCTGGATTTGTCGTGAGATCTCCTTTGTCACCTTCCACGTTTCGCACCCGTAAAGCAGCACGGATTTGACGTTTGACCTGAAGATTTTTAGCTTAACTCTTCGAGTCAATTTCCGTGATTGCCAAACCGGTCTCAGCTGTGCAAAGGTACCGCGGGCTTTGGCGATTCTAGAAGCGACGTCTTCTTCAGTTCCACCAGTTTCCGCCACGACGCTTCCGAGGTACGTGAATTTCTGGACGCGTTCCACTGCCTCAGTGCCGATTAGCAGCGGCGCAGCATTAATCACCCCTGTACGCATTTCCTGGGTCTTCCGCGAGTTAATTTTAAGCCCAGTTTTCGCTGCCTCCTGACGCAGGTCGTTCAATTTTGCTTGCATGTCGGCGTGCGTATGACTTAGCAGGCATAGGTCATCGGCGTAGTCCAAGTCTTCTAAAACGCTGGACAATCCCCACTCTATCCCGCGGCGCCTCTCATTGAAGATGCGAAGCAAAATTCCGTCAAGAACGACTATAAAGAGAAGAGGCGAGAGGAGGCAACCCTGACGAACACCCGCGTGCACTGCGATGTCCTCCGAGATGAGACCGTCGTGAACCACTCTGCAGGAATATTTCCGATATATGCTCTGTAATAAGCGGACCAATTTTGGTGGCACTCCCATTTCCAGCAGGCGAGACCAAATGCTGGACCACTTCAACGTATCGAAGGCTTTTTCAAAGTCCACAAAAGTGAGATATATCTCCCTTTGCCATTCTGATGCCTGTTCAAGAATTATACGTAGAGTGTTAATTTGATCCGTGCAAGAACGACTCAAACGGAAACCAGCCTGCTCCCTGCGTAGTAAGGGTTCCAGGGCCCTCGATAGCCTATCCAAGATTATCCTGCAAAAAACCTTAGAGAGTCAGCGACTTCGACGCCTGAGGCACTGTTGGTTAGTTCTTCACCACCCCGGCTCCTCGATATCAATTCGGAACCACCGTCAGAATCGGAGGTAGCTGAAGCAGTCCTCTCTTTGAAGACAGGGAAGGCTCCAGGATTCGACTTGATTACTGCGGAAATGCTGCAAGCCGACTTAACCTTCGCCGTCGACGTACTGACGCCTTTAATTGAAAAGATCTGGACTGCTGAAGAACTCCCGGACGACTGGAACAAAGGGCTCGTAATTACCGTGCCTAAAAAAGGTGATCTAAGTCAGTGCGATAACTGGAGAGGCATTGCACTGCTGTCAATACCAGCCACACTATGCAATATTTTAAGGATGGCCCGGCATTATAGCCACATATATTTTGGTATGTCAAAATGTTTTTTATGTGTAGCCGGCGTGTCATTAAAGGGTTCTGAATCAAAGGCCATACTATTGCAGCCATATTGCAACATGTTGCCTGCAATTGATTGCTCAGCCATAAAATGCACTAAAATGTTTTTTTTGATGGCTGGGCAATGTTTGCCAATAATTGCAGCCACAAATTCTCGTAAAATATAGCCCGTTTAGAAGCCCCTTAATAAAAGCGCGACCTGGAGTTTTTTTTATTAATTTAATTGGCAACATCATTTAGCCACCATTGTAGGAAATAAAAAAAATGTGAAGTGTCAAGACATGATTTTCCTGCTAGTTAGTAATACCACATACAACATTTTTGGATTTAACCTCTTTTTTTCAGGTCGCGCTTTCGTTAGACGGACTATATGTATTTCATTTGTTCACAAATTAACCAAGTGGATATTGTAGCATAAAATTAGTATAGTTTTATATCATAAGAGTCTACACAACGGGACAAAATGTGAAATCATTGAACAAAAGCTATTTCGGTATACTGGAGGTGAAAATTTTACTATAGCATTGATTACCTCAGCGAACCTTACCGCAATAACCAAAATGGGTGTTTACCATGACTTTACTCTTCTTCATAATTATTCATTTTAAGACCCACTCTTTCAGAAGCTCTATTGAGGTTATTGATCATTGTTATGAGCTTCTCCATAGTCTTAGTCATGACTAATATATCGTCGGCCAACCTATCAAGTCCTCATCGTCATCATCATCACAGCCGAAAGACGTCCACTGCTGGACATAGGCCTCCCCCAAGCGTCGCCACAACGACCGATCCTGTGTGTCTCGCATCCATCAGATCCTCGCAACTCTCACCAGGTCATGGGTCCACCTAGTGGGGGCTCCCAACACTGCGTCTCCCGTTACATGGCCGCCACGCCAGAACCTTCCGTCCCCATCGACCATCCGTTCTGCGAGCAAGTCCTACTTTCAGTTAAACCGAATGCCACTACACTAGTATTACGCCAATTTTCCAACATTAATTGCTTAGCCTTTATCCACCAAATAGTTAAACATTGGCTGATGTATATTAATAATGAACAAGTAAAACCCGCTACTCATTAACCCACAGAAATCCCCCGATGATCGTTCCAACTCGCAAGTAAAATATTAAAGTTCCCACATTTATAACCGAGAACATTTTACGCAATAATTAAAGTTATAAACTTACTTAGAACTATTATTTTACGGTTCTTAAATAGCGTAACTAGGCCATCAGTTTTAAGTACTTTGAAGGGTGCGTTTATTGCTGTCTTTAGTTATCAAGTATACGGTTATCAAGTATGAATACTTATCTTCCTTTTTTGTGTGAATGTAATAGCTGGCAGATCCCTCCGCCTTGTGTCATATTCCTCAATGTTGATGGTCGTGATCTCCGTGCTTCATCACTTTAGCTTGAATAATATTCATCTATCTGATCCTGTCTCTGACGGTATGAAGGGTATTGTATTTATTGTAGAGTCAAGATTGATGCAGACGGGTCAGACCAACATACGATATCTTTTTCCATCCACTTTATCGGTGCAGTGAGCCTTTTGAGATTGCCACCGCTTTAGCTGTTTGCTACTCAACGTACTTCTGCGGGAAGAAAGATAAAACGTTTTTCCAGTGAGGACTGACTCCAAGTCAACGGCGCGTAGTGTTCCCAGAAAAACCGTAGGGGCCCAGAAGGACAGGTATCGGACCGGCTAGGGCTGGCGAATCAGTTTCCTTGGCTCTAGACCTCTAAAGGAAAAGTCATTTGATGATTTCCCACTTCAAAAAAAATCTATAGCAATGACATCACAGAAGAGCGTAGCCATTCTGAGACAAAGCTAAAATATTTCATGTGTCTTTAACGCCTGTCAATACAGAGGGTATTGGTGACAGTATCATTAGAGCAACGCTGCCTGGAGGCAAGTATAAATATACTTGTTTCATTTTAGCCTGTCAGTAGCGTTCAGTGCCCTTTGCTATATGTCTTCGTAGGAACCCGAACTATAAATAACGTGTCGTTTTTCATTAATAGAAATTTACTGAGGATCACGATAGATGTGGATTTAAGACGACAATACGTCTTTTCTAGGTTTTGGTAGCGATTTCAACCATGTGAATGTCGAAAATTATCTCAAGGACTTTTTTTTCTGGTAGGTGAATCATTTTTTTGTCATTTTAGTCATTTTTTGACATTTATGGTCATTTTAATCTATTTTTAGTCATTTTTGTAATTCTTCGTCATTTTTAATCATTTTAATCTATTTTAGTCTATTTTTAGTCATTTTTGTAATACTTAGTCATTTTTAGTCATTTTAATCTATTTTTGTTTGGTTTAAGACATATTTATAAAATTTAGTCATTTTTGTCATTTTTGTTGTATTTATCATTCAAACAATATATGCGTTCAATTTTTTAGGCGCTAAACACTAAGATGTTCCAAATTCATTGCTGCGCACTTATTTCAGATAACGGGGAATAAAAATACTTAACGGGGAATAAAACATTTAACGGGAAATAAAAATACTTTTATTTCCCGTTAAAAGTTTGATACAGAAAACACTACCTTTGGTCGCACTTAAAGGCGAACAAAGTCGTCCTTTTCGAATAGATGGGATGAAAAATTTCTTCTAAAATTTGAACTGTGAAAATTCGGATGTTTGTAGAATTTTCATGCATTTTTTTATTGAGCGACTGACAAAGCAAAACGTCATGATCCCGAATTTTCTTTAATAATTTTATTGGTGCAACCTTCTAATTTTTATTTAGTTATGTTTAAAGTGAGAAACATGGCATCGCCAATATCGCGCCATATGAATTCTATCTGATTTTATATTATATGACTCTGACGTGGTACCCACGCCCGTCGCTTTATTGTACTTTTCACAAAGAACCGGTATGTATTTTAAACCTTTAAAACTTAACGGGCTGTCTGCCTCAGGCATGGCGTTAATATTTGTGAATTTTTCTCGCCATAGATTCGCTCTGGATCGGTTCAAGGATTACCCCGGAATTTAACCGGCGGTTTGGTGTTTCCCTCGCCGATATTGTATTGGCGTACGCAGCAGATCCTGGTGCGACTTCGAACGGAACCAAGGTTCATCGCGACGACAACGCCTCGCCTGAGTTTTGTCCAGAATCACATATTTTTCGTAGTTATAGAGTTGTAGTTGTTTTTTCTATTTTAAAAACAAAAATATTCGTGTCAAAAGGTCGCGGAATGAGCCGTTTTAGACTTTTTTTTTAACCACGGGCATTATCTAACCGTGCGCTAATACGATAATTCGTTGTTGCAACTACGACTACCTTAAATTACCGATTAATTCTTTAAAAAATAAAACCGTTAAATATTCCATTCCACACCTTATAAGCAATTCGTCGAAGTTCGTCGTCAATACCCTTTTTTATACCTTTTTGTATTTTTTATATATTTTTTTAAAATGTTTAGATTATTTTTAAACAAAATTATACGTACATTGTGGTGTAAAGTTTTTGTTTTCCTTTTTAACGCTACAAAATTGGCTCTCCGGCAAAATAATTTTCTGAATTATAAAACTATTTATCAAATTAACTCTCTGGTTTATAAAGGTAAGTATTCTTTCATAAATACTTGAAAATTTAAATAATTCTATTTAAATTCTTATTCTTTTGGCTTTCTTGGGATGGCTCGCTCACTGGGAGCGAATGATTTTTAAGCTTGTGTGTTTCAGGATGCGGATATTCTTATACCACCAGTAAAGAACTGTGGAGCTGTCATTTTCTTTAGTGCAGTACTGTGAAGCTGTCATTTTCCCTGACATTTTTTTCATGAATTGTAATTGTTTCTAATGAAAAATAATTTTGTTAACTATTTAACACTAAACGGTCTTTCATTTTATCCTATTTTTTCTTAATTATAAGGATAGGTTACCTGATTTTTATTCCATATCCTTAGTTTGCGGTAGTTAGAACCCGTAGGGTATATATGGTGACGTATGTATGTTTAGGCTTCGGGTTTCAAGGTAAGCTTGGTGTGTGCGTTTATTTAGCCTATATTTTTTGTTTACTGGATGGGCGTTCGCTGACTGCTGGTTGCCGGGTTATTTTTGTCCAGTTGTTACAGCAACAGGCTCGGCTTATTTTTTCGCTAGGATTCAATCGACTTTGGTCTATCCTTTTTTTTCGTTATTAGGTCTATTCTAGATTCATCATGTCGGTAGAGGGGTACCATTTAGGTGAAACTCCACGTCGTGATAGCCCTATAATTTCGCAGCCACCACCACCTATCCCGCCGAGACATTCTCGTGCTTCTTCGCAGAGTTTCGTACCATCTCCAGAGAGGTCGGACGAATGCCAACTATTCACCAGGCATTTCTCACTAAATAAGTGGAAAGTCAATTTTGACGGTAAGACCTGCGTCCGAGAATTTTTTACCAGTCTAGAGGAGTGCAGAGAGGCCGACAATTTGCCCAATAGTTATATTGTCAGGCGGTTTCACGAAGTCTTGACCGGAGTAGCGCTGCAATACTTTAGGTCGATCCGTCGTCCAGACGTTACCTTCGATCAGATCAAGGAAGCATTTCTGAATACTTTCGGTACGACTGACTTCGAATTCAGATTAGGCCAAGAGATCCGTAACCTAAGACAGAAACCTGAACAACTTATCAGGGAGTATATTATTGAGGTTACCTATTTAAACTCAAAACTAAACAAGCCTATAGAGGAGTCTGAGTTATTATGGATCATAACGCAGAATATGTTGCCTAAATACATTCCGTGCTTATCCGTTCATAAATTTCTTAACATCAAACATCTAATCGAAATCGTTACCCATTTTGAATCGTATTTAGAACCTCCTAAGGCAGTAGCCAGTCTTGACTGTGTTGCCGTCCAGTCAAATTCTCAGGCCATTAACACACCGAAACCCAGGCCAAACAAAACTTTTTATTGTCCAAGCTGTAGTCAATCACAGCTTTGTCTAAAATGCAACAAAGTAGGTCATTCCTATCGTTCTTGCCCAGAGATTACAGGCATGATTTGTTTTAAGTGTCGTACTCCTGGATTTATTACTAGAGAATGTCCGAAATGTAATCCTAAAACCCAAATAAATAAACAAACAAACGGGCGATACGCTTCTTTCCCTAAAGTATCCCCAGTTTTTACTTCAGATTCATTTGATAACCGACCGTTTATATATTATGCGGTAAAGTTGTTAAAGCATTGCTCGACTCTGGTGCCCAGATGTCGCTTATTAGCAATAATTTTATTCAGCAACTTGGTATTTCTTTGACATCAAAAGACGCTTGTCCACGTGTTATATCGGCTAATATTTCGCCGATTGATATTCTTGGTACTGTTTACCTTCCAGTTAAATTTAACGGTACCACTTTTATTCATGAGTTTTTAGTGGCAAGTTCGATGTCATCTTCTGTTATTTTAGGTATCGAATTTTGGAATAAATTCGGTTTGACGTCTATTTTTAGTCAGGCTTTTGATAAAAATATTGATGGTAATATGTTTATTCCTTCTGTTCAGCACTCTCCTCCCCCTCAAGTTTCCTCAGTTAGTGAGGTTCGTTATATTCATCCTCGTACTTTTGATATTGTGCATCGTAAAGGCTCTCAACACGTAGTGCCCGATGTTCTATCCAGGATCCATCCTAATCCTGTCTCGTTTGACCAGGGTCCTGAACATACTAATGACCGTTGGTATAAGAAGGTATATATAGGTGCTCGAGACACGCCACAAATGTTCCCAGCGTACGTTATAAATAACGGTATCCTTATGAGACGCATGCCAGTTTCTAGCCCTTTATCTTCTGAACCATGGCGCGTGGTCTTACCAGCTGAAAAGGCTCCAGACGCTATTTGGGAAATTCACAATAGTTTTCCTTCGATACACCCCGGTGTTACTAAAACGTATCTAAAGCTTAGGGAGTTGTTTTACTGGCCAAATATGTTTCGTGACGTTACTTCGACGTTAAGTCAATGTGAGGTTTGTAAGGCCTATAAAATTTCAAACACGCAACCTCGCGGACAGATGTGCTACCCTAAAGATGTTTCCTTGCCTTTAGAGATGATCTCTATAGATATAATTGGTCCATTACCCTGTGCTTTTTATGGTTATAAATATATCCTTTCTATGGTAGATGTTTTTTTCCAAATACGTGTGGCTAGTTCCACTAAAAAGGATTGACACTCTTTCTGTTATAAAAGCGTTAGAGTCTGAAATTTTCTTTAATTTTGGGGTTCCGCGTACTATTCTTTGCGACAACGCTACCGTTTTTCGTAGTAATCAATTCCTTAGTTTTCTCAGATCTTTCCATATTCCATCACCCACTTTTACGCCATATTATACACCCCAAGCTAATACGGTTGAGCGATACAACCAAAGTGTTATTACGTGTTTAGGTATTTTGGTTGGTGAAAACCAAAGAAGTTGGGCTAAAATGTTACCTAAAGTTAAGCTTTACCTCAATTCTTGTGTTAACCTAGCTACTGGCTTTACGCCTAACTTTCTTATGTTTGGTAGAGAGGTCCTTATGGATAGCAGACGTGTATATAGTCAGACTCGAAGCTCTAATTTGGCAGAAAATCGGGCTCGTCATGCTTCCAACCTATCTTCTCTCAGCGAAGTTTATGCAAAGGTTGCTGATAATCTTTCTTTAGCTTTCCAACGTAACTCACGTGCATATAATTCCAAGCGATCAGCTGTTACTCTGAATATTGGTGATACTGTATGGAGAAGGAACTTTTCAAAGTCTTCTGGGAATGATTTTTTTTCTGGAAAGCTAGCTCCACGTTTTATTAAGTGCCGTGTGATAAGGGTCATATTTAGGACTACCTATTTGCTTCAGGATTGTGATTCAGTTCACTCCGGACAATATCATATCAAAGATATCTTAAAATAAATTGGATTAAATTCTCTTCGTTCAATTTTAACATTAACCTTTGCCTTCTTAACCTTTTTTTCCCCTTTTGTTTATGGGAATGTTTTTGCATAAGTTTTTAATTATGTTAAAAACTTCATAGTCTATCAATGAACCTCTGTGTTGTGTCAACCTGTGTTCTCAGGTTATTTTATTTCTTTTAGTTTGACACAAATGTCATGTTATTTAACACTCAGTTTGAATTTGAACTCAAACTTGAGTTTTTTCCGACTTGAGTTCTTTTGTCGACTTAAGGTTTCTTTTTCAAACTTAGTATTTTTGTTTTTTGTCCAACTCGTTTTTTGTTTCTATAACTAAGGTTGGACTTTACGTGTTAACGTTATTTATATTTTTGGGAATCCCCGGGATTTTTTCTTATTGTTGTTTGGTAATAGTGAAGTCTAATGTTAAGTTAGGCTAGCTATACTTAGATTTATAATCCCCGGATTTTTTCTTATTGTTGTTAGGTATTAGTTATGTTAAGTTAGGCTAAGTCTTATATTAAGTTAGGCTAGCTTTACTTAGATGTATGGTTCCTTGGTTGTCCTTCTTAGTTGTTAGGTTGTGGTAGGTTAGTGTTTGACTTTAATTGAACGATTTATATTTAGATTTTGAGTTCGTTATTTTCTTTCATATTCTCCATAAATATTATAGAGATATCGCGAGTTCGCGCGGTTAACGTTTAGATGTGGACGTGGCCACCGTGTTTATCCAGTATCCGTTGCACTTTGATATCGATTTGATTCAGAAATGATTCCTCCTGCAGTCTTTGCCTGTTCCAGCTTTATCCTTTTTCTTGTTCGTACTTTCGTCCTTTTTTTCTTAGAAAGGGGGTATTGCAGCATTATAAAGCTGCCTAATTAATTTGGCTAATTAAAAACTTTTCCGTTCGTTGTAAGTCAACCTCTTCTAAATTTCTTCTAAAATTTGAACTGTGAAAATTCGGATGTTTGTAGAATTTTCATGCATTTTTTTATTGAGCGACTGACAAAGCAAAACGTCATGATCCCGAATTTTCTTTAATAATTTTATTGGTGCAACCTTCTAATTTTTATTTAGTTATGTTTAAAGTGAGAAACATGGCATCGCCAATATCGCGCCATATGAATTCTATCTGATTTTATATTATATGACTCTGACGTGGTACCCACGCCCGTCGCTTTATTGTACTTTTCACAAAGAACCGGTATGTATTTTAAACCTTTAAAACTTAACGGGCTGTCTGCCTCAGGCATGGCGTCAGTGCCGTAACTAGCCTATTATGCGCCCGGTGCAAGCTTTCAAAACTGCGCCCCTAAAAATGCTCTAACTAGGCTCTGAAAATAAAATGGACAAATGTGAATACAAATAAATCTACCGAAGGGGAATCATCAGAATGACTTCTCTCGCTCTTGGGCGGAGCGGGAGGGTGTGTCAGACTCTTACTGACTAAACCCCTACCCCGTTCCTTCGTTGCCTTCGATCTGGAGGGGGGACTCGGTGTCAACCTTTCGGAAAACCCATGTTCCCCAGAGGCTTCGGCCCTGCCGGGGCCCGGGGAGCTCCCCTACAGTTTGCTGACATCTCCTTGAGGCGCGCGAGGAACAGAACGCGCCGTTGACAACTGAGCTCGGTCCGGATTATTTCTAGACTGCCGGACGGCGAGCTACCCAGTGCTCGCCGTCCGCGAACCCGCGCCTACGGTGGTCGGAAATTGGGATCGGGATCTCGGCGGGGGCGGCGTGAGGACCGTTCCCTCACGCACTCGCGGTCAGCAGCCTCCTTCACTAACATTATTGCTTCGCAGAAGGAGGCGACCGCCCGCCACCCCTCCTCGCTCCGGACCATTTCCTGAACCAGGGCCCGGCGCGAGAGGTCACCGCCGCCGATAGCCTCCACAAAGACACAGCGGTGTTCCGCCCACGCGGCCACACCTCTTCCGTGTGCTCCACCGTGTCCTCCGGGCGGTCCACACAGTAGCGACACCCAGGCGTTCTTTCCTGCTTGATCCGATGCAGGAACCTCTCGAACTTACCGTGTCCAGTGAGGACCTGCGTCATACGGAACGTGACCTCTTTCCAAACACTCCTCATAGAGGGGACTTACCGCCTCAATGACGGCGTGCCCAGCACTGGGTTGCGACAGTCGCAGTTGCCATGCCACCCTGAGATCCCGCCCAAACTCTGTCCGCCATACTGCGATTTGTCGTGGCAGCGGAGTTTCGCCCCGGCGTTGCATCTCCACGCGCAAATCGTGCATGCATGCAAGGACTGTTGCCTCCAGATCCCACGGTGGCAGGCCACCAAGGAGGCTCGCCGCTTCGCGGGAGATCGTGCGGTATCCCCGCACCATCCGGATGGCCATGACCCTCTGACAAGCGTTCAGTTTGGCCGCCGGTCGCTTACCTAGCGATGGCGCCCAAACCGGCGCCCCGTAAAGGACCATGGACCGAATGATCCCCGCGTAGAGCCTCCGGTAGGGGGCGTCTGGACCCCCTAGGTTAGGTAGGAGCCCCCAAACCTGTCCTGTTTGGGGGCCAAACGTCGGAAATGCTCCTCGAAAGTCCACCGGCTGTCGAGGACGAGTCCCAGGTACTTCATCGTCGACCTGACGCCGATGTGGACCCGTTATTTGCCCGTGGTTACCCGTGGTACCGTTATTTGGTGTTGGCGCGGTCCGAGGGCCATGAAAGCACATAGCCTCGGACTTATGCAATGCCACATTGAGTCTTAGTTGCTGGATCCTGTCCACGACTGTCGCAACCCCGCGTGTCGCTGACCCCGTCGGGGAGGTCGCCGCGCCGCACGTAGTCGTATCCGATGTTCCACAGGGACGGTCCTAGTACCGATCCCTGCAGAACACCGCACGAGATCTCTCGCCGTCTCCACTCTCCCTGGTGACCGGGATAGATGATGAACCTATCCGACAGGTATGCCTCGATCACACGACGGAGGTAGGCGGGCATGTCATGGTACCGAAGTGCCACCCCGTTGCAACTCCAGGGCAGGGAGTTGAAGGCATTGGCGATGTCCAAAGACACCGCCAAGACGACCCTGCCCCGAATCACCGCATCCCCCGTCGTGAGGGCCCTCACGCGCGTGATGGCGTCCACCGTGGAACGCCCCCTGCGAAAGCCGAACTGACCGTTCGCGAGATCCGGCCCCACCCGCGCCAGATGCCCGATGAGGCGGTCTGTAATTACTCTTTCAAAGAGTTTGCCTACCTCGCCGAGCAGCACGATGGGCCGGTACGCGGACGGAGAGTCCGCGGGGCGCCCCGGCTTCGCGATGAGGACCAGTTTCCCGTTCTTCCAGTGAAGGTGGAACTGGCCTCTCTCTATGCAAGCGCTAAAGAGCCAATCGAGACCCGAGAGCCTCCATGGCCAGGACCCATACCCTTCCGGGCACGCCGTCGGGTCCTGAGGCGGTGTTCTAGACACTGAGTCTTCGTACCACCGCCCTCATCTCTACCTCTGTCACCTCTGGAGCGTCGTCCTCGTCGTCACTGGTGTGGTCCGCTACGGACACCGCAGGTGGCGGAGCCGTGAGCGGAGGAGAGTGCTCCCCTCGCTCAGGGAACAGATTGGCCACCACACCCTCCACAGCCTGGGGCCGGAGACTCTGAGTCAGCGGGGGACCCCCGGGCGGAGCTTGTTCCGCACTACCTGGTAAGGGCGTCCCCATGGGTCCCAGTTCAGGGTCCCCAGCCACACATTGCGGGCCTCAAACTTGTCCCGCTTTACCTCTGTTCGGAGGGTGCGCCTTGCCGCTCTGTACCCCTCGTAAAGCTCCGCCTCCCTGGCCTCCGCATCCGGCGGGCGGGTGCGGCGCCTGCGGTACCTAGTGTACCGGCGCCGCGCGGCGGTGCACGCCTCGCGCAGAGCCGCAATCTCCGGCGACCACCAGTACACCTGGCGCCGAGCACGTCCTGGATACCTTACATGTGTTGTTGTTTCAAGATTGCTTGAAAAATGCGATATAGATATAACTATATCGCTGCTTACCATCAGGTGGGATCGCAGTCAAGCACTAGTTTATAACAATTAAAAAAAAAATATATATATATATAGTACAGTAGGGCGCGTCTACACCATGTTCGCAATAAAACAAAATGTACCTACTAGCTACCATGCATGAGGTCATTTCTGCGCCCCTCCAGGGTCTGCGCCCTGTGCCGGGGCACCGCTCGCACCGCCCTAGTTACGGCACTGCATGGCGTTAATATTTGTGAATTTTTCTCGCCATAGATTCGCTCTGGATCGGTTCAAGGATTACCCCGGAATTTAACCGGCGGTTTGGTGTTTCCCTCGCCGATATTGTATTGGCGTACGCAGCAGATCCTGGTGCGACTTCGAACGGAACCAAGGTTCATCGCGACGACAACGCCTCGCCTGAGTTTTGTCCAGAATCACATATTTTTCGTAGTTATAGAGTTGTAGTTGTTTTTTCTATTTTAAAAACAAAAATATTCGTGTCAAAAGGTCGCGGAATGAGCCGTTTTAGACTTTTTTTTTAACCACGGGCATTATCTAACCGTGCGCTAATACGATAATTCGTTGTTGCAACTACGACTACCTTAAATTACCGATTAATTCTTTAAAAAATAAAACCGTTAAATATTCCATTCCACACCTTTTATGCAATTCGTCGAAGTTCGTCGTCAATACCCTTTTTTATACCTTTTTGTATTTTTTATATATTTTTTTTAAAATGTTTAGATTATTTTTAAACAAAATTATACGTACATTGTGGTGTGTAAAATATTTTTTTTCCTTTTTAACGCTACAATATGTATAGATGTATGTCCTAATGCTTGCTATGGGCTACCTGTATTGCCTACTTATATTTAAATGTGATTTATTAACATAAAAAATAAAAGCAGAAATATAAAAAAAAAAAGTCAGATCAATGACCCGCTCTTGTCATGCTAAAATGCAACAACCATACAAAAAAAATCTAAAAGATTTTTATATTACCATAACATCACAAGCCCTTCCAATCGAGCGTTTCAGTCACAAAGCTGTCTGCAATTTAACTCTACACACAGATTTACATAATAAAAAGCGAAGTCTGTTGTTTCGGCATCAACAAAATATTTGCTGAAGCCCTTTTAACAATTTCCGCTGAGACAAACAAGAGAAAAATCAGGATATTGTAGTCACAGAGCTTCAATAAGGCGTGGAAAATTCGCGTCATGGAAAAACGTGTTTTATGTATTTTTATGAAAGGGTTATAAAAGTCAACTAGCTTTTTATTTATGAAAGAAAATGGCTGATATATAAACAATCGATTCTGTTACACGATGTTACTTGATGGTTTGAGGAAAAATGGAAGTTGTGAGACAAATCAATGGTTAGACGCCACCAAGATACATTCCAAATATTATGATGCCCTTGGTGCAAGTTACAGAAATATTTTCATTGACCTTTCACTATATCGCAAAATTAGATTGATAGTATTTCAAGCGTGTCAGACATCAAGAATTCGTTTGAAATCGAAATATATCTACACCTTTGAGTAATCAATTGACACACAGAAGAAGAAAATAGCATGAAGTTATCTCTTGTATTTCATGCATTATGAATTAGACTATAGGTGAAAATAATATCATATAAAAATATATCTTGAATTTTATACACTGGAAATTAGACTATAAATGAATACCGGTGACACATAAAGTAAGAGCCGGGTCTGTAGCTAAGCCTAAGTACAAAATACGGTGTAGAGCCTTGTGGTAAAAATATTCTGTTTCTTTTTAAGTAGGGAATCATCAAATATGTCCTCCCTCTATGGGTGGGGCGAGAGGGAATGTCAGACTTTTACTGACTGTGTTCCTTACTTGGGTTTTTGTGACGATTTTTTAAGTTTTTAAATGTCCTTTCCAAATAAGTACAAAAATCCATTACAAACCTACCTGTGTGTGCGTTCAAGGACCACGGAAACATTTTCGAACATACTCGCAATCTACGCAGGCTTCGGCCCTGGTCCATTCGGCCTCTTCTTCATCCATAAGCTTTGATCTCTTTGAAATGCATATGGATTACACGCCTTGTATACCTAACCTACTATGTGTAGCTTATGCACACAGAAAAAAGTATACGTAAACACGTAAACCTGACTCGCCTTGGTGAAATAGAACAAGTACCTATAAGCGACTACAACCACAGGGCTGGCCTCAACGCTTTTGGCACGTATTTAGAAGCTTTATTTATGTTATAAATTCAAACTGAACTTATGAATGGTTGAAACTCTGGTTTTAAACTGATATTTAGGCAGCATTCCCACGATGTCGTTTTTTAGGTGATCATCAATATGACTTTTTCCGCCCTGGGCGGAGCGGTTTCAAACTTTTACTAACTAAAACCCACTCTTGTTCCATCTTTGCTTTGTTCTAACGATTGTTTGTCATAGGTATAATAGTCGCAACAACACGCTACGGTTTAGTCGTGACAAAGTATCGTTTTACGACTGTCGTGCTAGCCGTTCCCACTGCCGTAACAACCTGTCGTCACCGCAATAAAATCGTAAACGACAGTTAATCGTGTCATTCACACCTTTATTAAAACCACACCATGTAAACAACATGTTAAAAACAACACCTCCATTTAAAAATCTTAGCCGCGATACTTTAAACTGTACAACATACATAGGTTAGCGGTCTCAGATAGGAAAACCAAACATTCTTTAGTATAAAAATAAAAGAAAAGAGGATTATTATACTAATATTTTATGTTCTAACACACACGTGTTCGTAGAGGCAGAGTGTTTATGACGGCCGACATACCTACTCGTACATTGTTGGGCCAACACCTGTACGAAATATGTGCCGTAGTCCTAGTCGTAGTTCTATGTAACCTAGACCGAAAGAAAATTGGGTGATAATTGGCGATTTTTGTACCTGAATAGTGTTCAGGTTATTTTCTTTTTTTATTGAATTAGGCACTCATTCAGTTTTATGTTATTATTAGTTTCTGCCACTGTCTTCACCCGTGTGAAAGTAAAAAAATATTCTGAGTAAACCAACTCTTTGAATAAACAGTATAATTGTGCTTATTCAGAACATGATCTTTAATCCAAATCCATTCGGCCTTTTGACAGTAACGGTATAATGTGTGTTCACAACCACTGTAACCAATTGTTAAATGGTCAACCGGTCTTAGTACATTCTCTCGCCACTTAGATAGAGTAAGAGGATGTTTCACAATTTTTCGGACTATAACTTTCCAACTGCTTTTGTGCGTTCTAGGACTATGGTTTGCCTTTTAAAAATTCCCCTTGACTCTAGCGGGCATCGGCCCTATTGGGCTTCTACGATGAAATAAATGAAATATTGTTTGGTAAAATTTTAACATTTTTGCCGCATTTTAGCGCTCGATGGTTGAAATTCTGATCACAAAACCAACATTATCAAAGCTATCAATTTTAATTTGCATCTACAATTTTTACGGTATTTCATTTTGATGCGATTCCTCTGTCCCCTATGTGCCCTTTGAAGCTTTGTAATTTAATTTCAATATCAAACGTCGGACACAAAGGAGCGACGGTTTTCAGTCGCGTCATAACATACTGCAGATTTTTCAGTGCGTTATTGGTTGAACACTGGAATAAATTTTATTTATGTGTTATTAAATTTGTGTTCTAACTCAACCAAGTATTATGAGGGGTTCTCTGCGGTGCAGATTAAACGTTTCGCCTCGTCGTTTATAACGCATACATTAAAGGACTGGATTAATTTGCCTGCTGCGTCTTCCCGTCCGGTTGTAATTTAGGTGTCTTTAAAGCTAGAGCGAATAGGTTCTTAATAAACTAATGTATGGCGTCAACGATTGCATCACTCCTTACCATCAAGGTGGGATCGCAGTCAAGCACTAGTTTATATCAATAAAAAGGTGGCCTTTTTTGTTTCCATTGTTAACTAGTAGGCTGCGTTTAAAAAAATATACGTTTCGGAATAAAAAACACGGGCAAACTAGTAGATTGACAAATCGCATAAAACTACTCTGTATTTTTTTAGTCAAATAAATGTATCGAGGTTCACAGCTGCACAGATATATAAATGAAATAGTTATCGCATCAAATATGTGGGCCTCCAATTCTGTCGTCCAGGCAGCTGTCTTATTTAGGTTTGGGTTATCTATGTACCCCTCCAGACTACAAACGGAGTGATAATGAAACATAATGAAACTTGCTGAAAAAGCAAATGTTGTTCTGTCATATAATATGTAGATTATCAAAAAAATATCGCTATTAAAAAATACTTGACGACCTACCAAAAATAAACAAAAAATTAAATCAAAACTCAGGTTAAGACGTTTCGGAAGGAGTTCACTAACAAACACTGAGTCAAGAGCATAAAATATAACACATAATTACTCAACCCTTTAATGTTTCCATTCACTGATGTGACTCAGCCCTCTCCAGGAGACGCGCGATTCACTACGCGGGCCCGGTGCAGATTAGTGAACATCACATGTCATCTAATATTTAGTTCTAGGCTACCTATATGTTTGCTCACGATGTTATCTTTAAACGTTTTAAGAGCAGTGGTGCCGAAATAAAAAACATGAAACAAAGTAATGCGCCTGGCTAGATTTGAACTCGTGTCCTACAACACGAGGCGACACGAGTTTTTTATGTATTAGATTAGAAAGTAACGTAAAATGTTTAACCCGTGAGAAGGCGCGCTATGAGCAATTCACTCACACAAAAATTTAAAGCAAAATTTTTTGGTGATACCAACGCCCTAACGTCTCAAGCTCCTAGGTACCTTCCTAACTATTCATCCCCTTCCTTGTGACGCAAATTTCGTGCCGATCAGTGCTGTTGCGATCACGCAATTAAGTGTTTGTGGAGGCCGCGTACCATTGTGCGGTAATTTGCTCATCACGCGCCCGTCCATGTAAGTATTTATTTTTCCAATTAAAAAAGTATAATTGTATTTTCTAGATTATATTATATTATTTATTTATATTAAATGAGTTAAAATTACGTAAATACTCTATAGTAATATTTTAAGATTATAAAAATTGTTTTTAGCTACAAAACACATGGAAAATGTGCGACCGACGTCAAGCACAAATTTGTTCGTGGCTGGAAGAAGATTCTGGTGATGATGGTGGCATTAGATGCGAATATTCTTCTTTTCTTTCATCTTTCTTGTAATCGAAGGCTTCTAGATCTATTTCAGAGTCTAGGCTAAGCGGATTCTGTTCTATACATATGGCCTAGACGTAGGAATAGACGGTCAAAAAAAGCTTGCACTTTGTGCAAGTAATTACTCTGCACCGAACATAATTATGTTTCGAGAGGCACACTTGTCCAGATCACCATAAAAGAGTCATTTTTTAAGTTTTTGATATGAAAGTTTTTTTTATCGTGATTTATATGAAAACTGACAAAATTAGAAAATAAAAATTAGTTGTTTTGTTATTGGTTTCAGAAGTTGCATTTATGTTTTATATTTTTAACAAAAATACTTATTTTCTTACATATTAAATCTTGTTTTATTCATATAAATCCATTATGAGTAATTAAGTACTTTAAATGCAGAAATATGAGCATTTAAAGTAGTGTGAGTAATTTGCTCGCGCGCGCCTGTCCATGTAACACACAGAGGCGCGCCTTCTCACGGGTTAAATTAAATGATATCAACGATTCAAAATAACAGAAAACATATTTTTTGGCTCACAATGAGCTATAGAAAAGACACACATTGTTGGAGCAAATTTGTAGAAACATAAATATAAAAAAAAACATTGTATGACTTCGGGTGTGCCAAATAGGTTCAGTTCAGTAAAATGTCAGACAACTACAAAGTTGATAACTGACGCTTATGAACCTTGGGGGTTCGGATACAAATCACTTTTATTTAGTGTGAGATATAAAACATAAAAAAAGAAAACAAATATATTGGCGCGTGATGAATTACAGCCAATTCCCTCTCCCAGAGAGGAGGCCTGAGTCCCAACAGTGGGAACATTATAAAGATTAAAGACGATAATGCGAGTAATAATAAATCAAGTTCCTAACAATAACGTTTGAATCCCCAACCGGTCCTATGAGACCGCGCTGTTATTGTTTTACTATTGTGTCTCGTTTCGCGGGTATCTGAGTAAATAAACAAACATACTCGTACAACAGACTGTTAGTTACATAATTACAACCATGATAATTTACATTAACACATACCACAAAATCATCATGGCTTCAATACACCAGCTGATATATTGAAGCAACGATTTACAACATACCAAGCAGTCCAGCCTGTGAAAGGTTCTGGAGTAGCGACCGTGTACTGAAAGTCGCAACGTTGGAAGGCCTCCCACAAGGTGGATCGACGACCTGGTGATGGTCGCAGAAATCCGATAGACGCGAGACGCACAGAACCAGTCGTTGTCTTCACTTGGGGGAGGCCTATGTCCCTGCTGTGGACGTCTTTCGGCTGAAATGATGATGAGTACAGCCTGTGAGTTTATAAGTCACATAAAACTTAAAAAAATATATATTTTTTAAATTATTTTGCTGTATGTATCAAGGTACACATAGTTAACTTTCAATAATGCTTCACAATTGAAATGGAATCAGCTTTATTTGCTCATCAAACATAAACATTAAGTTGGAGTTTATTTACCGTTCTTCAATTAATAAAAGCATCTTTATTAACTCCTCGAACGCCGATCATTCATACGTTTGTGTAACTAGAATTACTTTGAAAAACGCTATTTAAGCGCATACTGTTGGCACGGGTGTTTTTTTTACCTTGGGGAATCATCAGCGTGACTTCTCCCGCTCTTGGTCGAAGTGGGAGGACGTGTCAGACTTTTACTGATTAAACCCCACCCCGTTCCTTATTTGCCTTCGTTATAGGGTTCCGGGTTTTCCTTTCGGAAACTAATCCATGGGCCCAGAGGCTTCGACCCTGCTGGGTCCCCTTGGGCACTCCTACAGCACGAAATACGGGTGTACGAATTTAAAAATGTTGGTGTATTTTCTTTTTGTCTAAAGTCTACCTCTCATATTGAAATGATAATTGAAATGAGATAATGGTTAGGTTATTCAGTCGTCAAATTATGTGGTCATAATACATTCGACGCTGTCAATAGTATTCGCAGCCTGTCACTCTCAAGACACTTCACGCGCATTATGTGGTTTGCCCGGTTCGGGCTGAATTACCACGAGTCGATCCAGAGTCGATCAATCATGATTCAGCTCATAATAAAGCGTTATTAACAGGATGCTTTTAACTATCGAATTAAAAGTTCGGGCCATGCAAAAATGTAAATGCCTATAATGTCGTATCGTTATCTAAAAACGCACAACTAACATTTTTTCCGAAATTCGGTAAATACGTATTCCGAATCAGTAAAAAATTAAACATGTATTACAAAAAAAAATCATAAAAGAAATTATATGTGCATTTTTTAATAACGGTGACAATATACTACTAACATAAATTTATAAAGCCTAAAGCAACATTTATTTATTTACTAGCTTCTGCCAACGTTAAAATAAGTTTTTCCATATAAACTTTGGACCTTCCATCCTCTTACGGGGTGAATTTTGACATTCCTCTCTTATTGCTAGCTTATGTCATAAAAGGAAAAAAGAGGGGAAGATCCCTCCAAATTATGAACAACAAAATGCAACGTGGCATCAGCAATTTTTCCTTTAAAAATGGACCAAAAAAAAAAAATGGGAAATTGTTCCGCGATAACTTGGAACACAAATCATGAGACCGTCCGACCTAATTCGAGCATATCGTGAGCGTAAACACGACAACTAAGGGTTTAGACACACGATCGATTTTTTGTAGTAGATAGTTCTTTGTTAGGAAGAAATAGAACTGCAGTAGTAGTTTTCTTTTATTTTGGGTGGGAAATCATCAAGTAACTTCTCTTGCTCTAGGTGGAATGAGAGGGAGTATTTTCATTGACTACCTGTGGTCTTTCAGTTCTTTTTTCAAGCGGGTTCTTGGGCAGAGCGGGAGGGCGTGTCAGACTCTTACTGACTTAACTCCACCCCGTTCCTTCGTTGCCTTCGATCTGAGGGACACGGGCTCACCTTTCGGAATTTCCGTGTTCCCCTGAGGCTTCGGTCCTGCCGGGCCCCTACGGTTGCCCTTTGCTTTTTACGGTCACGGTACCTCTTTCGAGTAATAACGCAACTTAGTGCTGGTATTCTGTAAAACTAACTAACGAAATTCCGTTGTTAGCATCAGGAAAAAAAAAAACTTTTATTTATTTTCTTTAGATTACCTAATAAAAGAACTAAAACTCTTTTAAGTCTATGTTCATGTTTGAGTGTATGTGTGTGTGTCCGTGTATGTTGTTTTTTTGATGAAAAGAACATCATCATCATCATCTGCCTAGCCTTTTCCCAACTATATTGGGGTCGGCTTCCAGTCAAGCCGGATTTAGCTGAATACCAGTATTTTACGAGGAGCGGCTGCCTACCAGACCTCCACAACCCATTAACTGGGGTAACACGGTACTTCATGGCAAGACTGGAGTCAGATTTACTGGCTTCTGACTATCCGTAACGACTGCCAAAGATCTCCAAATGACCGGCTTAACGTGCTTTCCGAGGCACGGAGGAAACTCGTTATGTTAAGATGGTCACCCATCCACAGACCAACCTAGGCAAGCGTTGCTTAACCTTGAAGATCGACCTGTGCGGCTGTTATTATCTAGCCACGAGCTCCTCCATTTTTTTTTTTTTTGATGAAAAGAACATTTGGTACAAAATAAAATGATTTATTTACTATATTTGTTTCAAGTCATTATTTTATATTGTGTGGGAATATTAAAACTTAAAAAACTAGGAACACAAACAGTAAAAACTAATGATCGAATTTATTACAATAAAAAAGATAGAATTGATTGATTGATGAAGCAGAGGGTTTTTTTTTCCGGTAGGGGAATCATCAGAATGACTTCTCTCACTCTTGGGCGGAGCGGGAGGGCGTGTCAGACTCTTACTGACTAAACCCCTACCCCGTTCCTTCGTTGCCATCAATCTGGGGGACACGGTGACAACCTTTCGGATACCGTGTTCCCCAGAGGCTTCGGCCCTGCCGGGCCCCTACAGTTTGCTGACATCTCCTTGAGGCGCGCGTGGAACAGAACGCGCCGTCGACGACTTGGCTCGGTCCAGATTATTACCAGACTGCCGGACGGCGAGCTACCCAGTGCTCGCTGTCCGCGAGCCCGCGCCTACGGTGGTCGGAAATCGGGATCGGGATCTCGGCGGCGACGGCGTGAGTTCCGTTGCCTCACGCGGTCGGCAGCCTCCTTCGCTAACATTACTGCTTCGCAGAAGGAGGCGACTGCCTGCCACCCCTCCTCGCTCCGGACCATGGCCTGTACCAGGGCCCGGCGCGAGAGGTCACCGCCGCCGATAGCCTCCACAAGGACACGGCGCGCGGCGGTGCTCCGCCCAGGCGGGGCACACCTCTATGAAGCAGAGGGTGGGAGCTCTTCATCAAGCCATTCCTCATCCGTGGGTTGGGGATCTAAATATAAAGGATCAGGACTGGCTGAGGACTGAGAGATGGGTGTTGATGTACTGGGATAGGATACAGGATTGGTTGCTGCAATTCCGGAATCCACAGGGGCCTCAATCTCTTCTACTGATGGTATCTGTAAAATATGAAAAAACATGTCACTAAAAATAAGGCTTAGATAGGCTATACATGAAAGAACTTAGTATGATTAATCATAATATGTATACCCATAAAAGTATTGAATAATTATGAAACTAACATCAATAGGCAAGCGTGCTCCAGGCAATCCACTGCTACTGGGCCTAATATTGCTAACACCCTCTTCTCCAACTCATTCAAAGGAATAAGCTTGTTAGGCTCGCCACCGGTCGCTCCTTGAGTCTGCAGTTTTGCCCTTTATCTTGGCCTTAAACTCTATCCAGTACTTGAAAGAAAAAAAAAACATTTTATAACTATGTTAGAAAAATATACCTTCATCACAATGATATCCCATGCTACTTCTAAGAACATAAACAACACAGCAAACTTAAAATGCTAGGTATTTTTAGAGTATTTTTTTATCAGAGGACTTGAGTGTTACGAGTCTTGAGTGGAGAGGCTTCATAAGTGGGACAAAGGGACCACGGATAATGTGACAAAAAAAAATGCAAAAGAATGCAGCATTCAAATACTTGTTTTAGTAATGATGAAGATAATTAAAAATGTATTAATATTTAGGTAGTGTCGTTTCAGAGAATATATTAAAATGTAAACTTACTCTTCGCCATTGGTCTGGTGTTTTAGTGGTTCCCTCTCTCTGCCACTGAGTTTAGTTGGACTGCTATAGTGTTCCATACTTCTCGAGTGACTCTCACAGCCTGTGGCCCTCCCGGAAAGCGGCCCAATGCAACATCGGGATTGGACTCCGCAAACTCCACAAGTAATTTCATTTGACTTATGAAAACTCTTCGTCGTGCAGGCTTCTTAAAATCAAATATTCTACATCAAATTAAGTATAGGAAAAGGTATCCAAAATTAATGACTTGGCTATAACTACCATATATAATTTTTTTAATAACACCATAATTTACATAAAGGATAGAGTTTTTTATCTATTTCAGATAGATCTTCTTGTGTACTTAGCCCACCACCAGTACCCAGAGCATCCTGCCTTCGTTTAGCTAATCTTGACTTAGTTTTATGTTTCAAATCAGCCCAGTACTGTAAAATTAGAAGGATATAACTAGTTAACCTATCACATACCCGCAAAACGAGACACAATAGTAAAACAATAACAAAGCGGTGTCATAGGACCGGTCGGGGATTCATGAACTAATATGTCAAAGTTATAATTTAAAGCATGCGGTTAATAAAAAATTTTAAAAATCACGCAAATCAAGTAATCTATGAACCTTTTTCCATCGATCGCCCGTTTTTGATGATCCAGAGCCAAAACCATTTAATTTCATGGCTAGATCATTCCACTGCCTGTCTAAAGTTTCCTTAAACCTTGAACCAAGGCCAACACCTTTGACTAAAGTGGTATGTTCTGCCAGATAGTCCAAAAGCTCTTCCAGTTGCTCATTGGATACTCGGTTGGCCATTTTATACTGAAACAGGATAAAGTACTTTTACTCTTCAAAGTAACTTTATTGCACTAGCACACATAAAACAAAATAATATTATTTTAAAACTTACTTGTTGACAAAGCAGTAGAATATCGTTTGGAGTCCGGTGTAACGCGTGACGAACAGTTTGCAAGGTGCAGTTTTAAATTCACTTGCAAACAGTCTGGTGGGGACAAACGGATTCTGTTCCTCCGTTCCAAGCATTGCTTCGAGTAGCTGCGGTGTAATGACACGTGGACGAATTGGGGAGGACGACTCTGCACGTGTCCCTCGTTGCCATGCCGCTGCTGCCATAAGCGGACCGTATTTCTCTGTAATAGATGAATAGGACGGTATTAAAGAACAATAACATGCCTACGTAATTACTACCTATAAACTCTAAAATGTGTTTAAAAAATTAAAAATACAGCCAAAAATATACAGTATGTGAGTTTAAACGAGGGACATATTCAAACCCACAATAGTTTACGCTTACATGATACTAATAAAAATATGAACCAAAAAAAACACTGATAAATAACAGACAGAATCATACCAAAATTGTCGCAAAAGTCTTGCAACGTGTATGAGAACATAATTATGCGGTTGTCAAATGAACTTTAGTTTGAATCCATTTTCCTTTAATACCTACTTTAATTCTGCCTGCCATTACTAAATAAATAAAAAAATACGTCGCATAGAAGTTTAGTATAAACTCAAAATAATACAAAACTGTATAGCATTATGGTAACTAAAAGATCTACTAAACTGTAGTAACGCTATTTGTCTAACTTCTACCACGCAGGCGAAGCCGAGAGCCAGAAATATAAAAAACGCGGAAGTATTAATAAAATGGATGGATGTGTGTTAATTCTTAATTCTTTAGCTACAATTTAAAATGTCACTTACGGGATATCTTCCGTGATTGTTTATTGTTTTGAGTTCCCGATATTTGACGCTGTTGCAAGCGCGATGATCGCGGGATGACTGAAGAGTGCAGGTGGATGGAAATAAATTGTTGAGAGCAGAGAAATCTCTCTACCCTCTTTCTCTGTCTCTTGCTACGCGCACTATTGGAACTCGACACTAAGTCACGGCAAAACACACTCACAATATCACCAAGTTTTAAGGAGTCTTTATTAGCTAGCAAAACTAATAAAATACTTGAATTTGAATTACCTAGTTTAGGATAAGAATAAGAGTAAATCACTATTACTTACTGTCGTTTGCAGCTCCTCAGCAATTTGGGAGATGTTGAGTCCTTCCTGGTGCAGAAACACGATTTGATGTCTCTTTTCCATTGTCAAACGGCACGAAGACATTATTATCAAATTCGAGAATGTTTAGGTTGTTCCGGAACGCTGTCCAAATAGCAACTGAACTCAAAAACTATAGTTAACACAAAATGTTAACAAGCTGATAGCTTTCTCTTCTCCGGTCCTTTCGTTTCTATAGTAGGTAACAGAAACCCAAATGTGCAGATGTTCTTTGGGTTAATAGCACAAAAGACCAGATGTGCACATGAGCGTAACGTCAATTTTAAGTAAAAAATTGCCGTTACTTTTTTCGTCCTTTTTTATTCCACTGTTATTGGTTGATGCAGAAGGGGCTGCTACTTACTCGTATAACAATGGTTTAAAAGTGTCTATGTAGTTTGTTGCACATTCTTCTCCATAGAAATCTAAGTTTTGGAATGTGCTATTAGCATGTGTAGTCAAAAAGTACATGCTCAACTGTGTCCTCCTCCTCCAAGCACGCTTCGCACAGGAGACTGTCTCGTAGCCTTTTCCCATCTACATAGATTGGGCTCGGCTTCCAGTCAAGCTGGATTTAGCTGAATACTAGTATTTTACGAGAAGCGGCTGCCTACCAGACCTCCATTACCCTTTAACTGGGGTAACACGGTACTTCACTGGGGTAAACTTTGGGAAGACTGGAGTCAGATTTACTGGTTTCTGACTATCCGTAACGACTGCCAAAGATTTACAAATAACAGCCGGGACCTACGGCTTGACGTGCTTTCCGAGGCACGAAGGAAACTCGGTATATTATGATGGTACCAACCTTGGCAAGCGTTGCTTAACCTTGGAGATCGACCCGTGCGGCTATTATTATCTAGCCACGAGTCATGTGTAGTCAAGAAGTACTTGCTCAACTGTGTTCTCTTCCTCCAAAACCGCTTCGTACTGTCTTAGATAAAAACTCTTACAAGTCAATTTACACATTATCATTGCATATCATTTCTGACTGACAATGTCAGAACAGAAACCATTCTATAAATATACTACGTGACAATGCGCCTCCATACCTACACATTCCGTTATTTAATATATTTAACGAAGTAGCATATACACACATACCTACATATCTACCTATCGTTGTCTCTCTCAATTCTCGTTATGTATCGTGACCTCCGTACGGCGCCGTGCCCCACGAAATGCGATTACGCGTAAATATTACTTTTTACGTATTGTGTGTTTCATAAGCTTCTTATTGTATTTCTGAATTTTGTTCGCAATAGCGACGGTTTTTGTTCGTTGGAAATAAAAGATGGTAATAAATACTTGTTGTTGTGTAATTAAAATTGTAACCACATACAGAACATGATGTTGGTGAAGGTGGACCGATGATCTCGGATCTCAGGGTTGCAAGAATCTAATAGATGCGAGACGCATTAGACATATTTTATGGGAGTCTTATGTTAAGCAGTGGACTCCTATCCGCTGATATGCCGGTGAAGATGAAGACAGAACAAAAAAACTTTAAAGCAGGAGTAAACAAACATCTTCTAGCCTCCTTCGTTCTATCGTAAATTGCATTTATCACCTAGCACCAGACGAAGGTTGAAAATCAAGTTATTATAAAAAATGATATTTTTTAAATAATTTTTAGTGACTCGCTCGTTACCGCTAGAACAGTTGATAGTAAGCGATGATGTGATCGAAGATAGAGCTAATACTTAGAAGTAATCAATTTACTCTTGACCTCAAGACCTCGACCTTCTTGATAGCCACAACCTCTGGGTATTAGCTATCAAGAAATACAGATACTGACGGGGAATTCCACATTATACGACGCAAACTTTAATCAACAAAAGACCGACATGATAGCAATTTAGCTTCGATGCCTAAAGGACTTTGGAGCTCATATTCGACTAGTGCATCATTACCAATTATCCTCTTTGTTCATTTTTGATCCAACTCAATCACACACAACACAGACTCCGTCAGGAAGTTTCCACTCGTTAGCTGTACGCACAAAAACTGTGATATCAAACCTTTTATATGCGTGAGTGAACTGTCCACCATGTACCAGTGACTCAACGCCGAACGTCTAGTTGTCCGACTATTACTATAAGTTTATGCAAACTCAAAACCAAATATCACAAAATGACAGTCCTCAAAACGTTCACCCATCACTCTTCATGTTTTTATCTTTTGCCGCTAGTCCAACAATTTCAATTAATTAAAGACCAACTAATCCACAGTGGTTACGAATTGCACTAAAATAGACACAGAACAACTATGTGTAGTTGTATGTCGTCGTAGCGTGTCGGCTGTCGTTCCAATTTTGTACATTTCTAGTCAGCGAATTGTAGAATACGCATCGTTTACTTGTGTCTATCGACCAGCAAGCAATACAGCTGAGCTTTATGAACACGGGGTTCTTTGCCCGGATCGGGTAAAGTGTTATTGGGTTTTTCAATATGGGTTTTTGAAATAAAAAACTTCTTTAAACGCGCTAAGAACTGTTTTGTGGGTATTCAATGACACTGACCCGTCACGCTCAGTTTTGTAACGCTCGTTCGGTTACTGTTGGCGCGTGGCGGCCGATCTTGCCCGAATGATAACGATTTTGTATGAGTCTGTTATGCAATTGTTTTTAGTATCTATACATATAATAAAATCGTAGGAAAGTCAAAACTGTACATTGAATATTTTTTTAAAAGAATACTTGGGGCGTGATCTACAATCGATACCGAAGCCAAAAATATAGTTTTTAGAATTCATGTCTGTTTGTCTGTTTGTCTGTTTGTCTGTTTGTCTGTTTGTCTGTTTGTCTGTTTGTCTGTTTGTCTGTTTGTCTGTTTGTCTGTTTGTCTGTTTGTCTGTTTGTCTGTTTGTCTGTTTGTCTGTTTGTCTGTTTGTCTGTTTGTCTGTTTGTCTGTTTGTCTGTTTGTCTGTTTGTCTGTTTGTCTGTTTGTCTGTTTGTCTGTTTGTCTGTTTGTCTGTTTGTCTGTTTGTCTGTTTGTCTGTTTGTCTGTTTGTCTGTTTGTCTGTTTGTCTGTTTGTCTGTTTGTCTGTTTGTCTGTTTGTCTGTTTGTCTGTTTGTCTGTTTGTCTGTTTGTCTGTTTGTCTGTTTGTCTGTTTGTCTGTTTGTCTGTTTGTCTGTTTGTCTGTTTGTCTGTTTGTCTGTTTGTCTGTTTGTCTGTTTGTCTGTTTGTCTGTTTGTCTGTTTGTCTGTTTGTCTGTTTGTCTGTTTGTCTGTTTGTCTGTTTGTCTGTTTGTCTGTTTGTCTGTTTGTCTGTTTGTCTGTTTGTCTGTTTGTCTGTTTGTCTGTTTGTCTGTTTGTCTGTTTGTCTGTTTGTCTGTTTGTCTGTTTGTCTGTATGTCCGGGCTAAACTCAAAAAGTACTGCATGGATTTACTTCAAATTTTGCATGAATATTACTGAGAAGTCGGGAAAACAAATAGGCTACATATTATCACGCTATCACCTACGGGGGAGGAGCTGTGAATCTTTATTTTTCTTACGCATTATGTGGCAGCGTGTAATCTAACGACGCATATATAAATGTTGTTTTTGAGTAAGCCATGCTATTATTTAGCTTTACAATATAAAAACTACGCCATTTAGGTAACTTGGGCAGAAAAACATAATTTAATGAATGTAAGTAGTATAAAAGAAACTTTAAAGCAGCGCCATCTATGACATTTCATAAAAATCAAATCAAGTTACATATTAACACTTTTTGGAAATTTATAATTAAAATTTTATCATGTTGGCGAGGTATTCTTAAAATTCATAGATGGCATTTTGCATTTTCTTCATAACCATTGTATCGTATAGTTCGTTTGACAAATACAAGTTCCAACAAAACCCTCCAAATCTTGAGCAGAGTTGAGGAAGACAATTTAAAAAAAATGCGGTGTTAAGTATTACAAAAAAGTGATGTTCATTGATGATGAAGTGACATTGAAGCTCATTTATCGCAAGAACGTGACAGAATCCAAGAGAACAGCGTGCGGCATAAATAGAATAAGATCGCCTGTGTCGTGACATAAATCAACTTTCGACATCTGATGATGAATTCACGGTTTACGATATCGAAGAGCAAACGGCTAAATAAAGAAGGAACCAAGTGGATTTATCTACAATATCGTGATCTCCATGGGTGGCGTAGTTAGCCACCCATGGAGATATGGTTGCCTTAGAAGAAGTTTGTACCCACTGCCAAGTCCGCAAATGGAAAAGGGGACTAAATGGCGAGCATACGAAGTCCAGCCATTTTTTGAAATACATTCGAGCTTATAACAGCGCCTTCCAGATGACTTCGTTTGGTGAACAACAAGCAAGTGTTGAAGTAGACAAATCCTCAATTTGGTCTGGTCTGTTCAAAGGATTGCAAAGTATGTTGCATAACGTTAATCCGCAAATTAGCAACTTCAAAGCAGCCTTCGCGTCGGTGCCTGAAAACGAGCGCAACCACTTTAAGTTTGTCATCAGAGCAGATAGAAGGCCGATCACAGCCCATCCAGGGTGGTATAATGCTCCAACGACGAATGAGGTAGCTGTTGTGTTAGTCGATCAAGAGTGTGATAAATGAGACATCGTTTTACGCACGCATGATGACCGGCTTCGAAGGATCAACGAGACTCACCGTGCGTACGATTCTCTTCAATATCCTCTCATTTCAGTTCTGTCGCGGAGAGGTTGGCTACCATTTTGCCCACTATAATGTAGACCCCCAGACAGGCACCCCAAATCATAAAAAAAACCATCCACCATGTATTTCTACAGCTTCTTGATCCAGCTGAGGGTAAACAATGGTTCTTATCTCCGCCATTATCGTACGCTCTTTACTCAGTTTCTTAGGACATGTACGCCAAAATTGAGACAGAGCGTTTGGTATTTATAAGGTCCAACCAAAGAAAGCTCAAAGCTGAGAACTACGTCTATCTTTATGCAGAATAATACAAATGCTCATTCATGGTCATTCTCCCCTCCACCTTCACAAAAGGTCCGTGGTTCACGTGGTGGGGTGCACGAGAGGACCCAAGATGCATTTTGTTACGTGCGAAAGTTTGGTCGCCCGGACCTCTTCACTATCATCACTACCAACCCAAAGTAGCCTGAAATAACAGCTCAACTCCTTGCAGGATAGGCTTCGTACGACAGGCACGACTTGATCTCTCGCGTATTCCACCTGAAGTTAAATTCAATTAGAAATGCTAATTTTTAATGCTCAGCTTGTAGACAATGCACGTGTTCAGGAATTTTACGATGTCCTTCTAAGTCATGGCAAACGCACACAAGAAGAGAGAGGTGGACAGGTGGTGCTGCTAGAGTCTCTCGGTAGAGTGGTACACTCTCTTGGTAGAAGTACAGAAGCGGACTTAATGCCTTAGGCATTTTCTACCAGTCAACCATTGGGTGATACAAAAAAATAGTATCCAGCTTAGAAGAACTCATTCACTGCGTGTACGGGGATGTCAGTCGTATACTGCACCAGTAGAATTCTTGGGTGTGTGAGTAGGCCATTTAGATGCCCATAAATGATCTGGCTGCAGCAATTAACGAATGCATTCTCTGGTAAATTGAGGGGAATGATGTGGTCTACACCTCGATAAACACTGTTGTCGACCAAGATAACACTACACATTATCCCGTGGAATTTCTGAACACCCTGTCAGCAAGTGGACTTTCAGTGCATATCATCCAGCTGAAGGTCAGTGTCCCAATTGTGCTTCTTCGGAACCTATCTCCTCCAGAGCTGTGTAACGAGACTCGCCTTAAAGTCGTCTCACTCCACAGACACACCATTGGAGCAGAAATTCTTATGGTTGTGGCATCGGCGAGGCAGTATTTATACCACGCATTTCCCCCCTACCTTACAACTTCTCGTTCCCGTTCAAGCGCGTACAGTTCTCAGGACGAGTTGCTTCTCACAAAGGCAACTGTACGGTGCTTGCTCCCGCGTCACCAGTCCTGATTCTCTTTACATTTTGGCACCTGGCAACGTAATTTATAGGGAAGTGTTGTAAGGTACGATATCTTTGTACGTATTTTTACACTTTTGTGTCCTGGAATGGAATACATTCCACACGTACATCACCATCATCATCTGCCTAGCCTTTTCTCAACTATATTGGGGTCGGCTTCCAGTCAAGCCGGATTTAGCTGAATACCAGTATGTTACGAGGAGCGGCTGCCTACCAGACCTCCACAACCCATCAACTGGGGTAACACGGTACTTCATGGCAAGACTGATATTCCACACATACATCATTTTCTCTATTTCCTTCAGTCACAACTTATGACTGAACTCAGCAGGATTCCCATATAATTCTCTAAACTTGCTTCGCTTGCAAAAAAACAATTACCTATTTTAAAAGTTGTTTACTTATAATGCTATAGCGACATCTTAAGTATTTTTGTTGCTGTAGAGCCTTCACGTAGACGACGTCGCGGGCAGCAGCCAGTTAATAGATAATTTCAACATAGCTAGCAAAATGAGCCTGAACTTATTTTATAAGTACAATTCGGACTTGGCTCAAAAACTATTGAATCGATCCTGTTCTTTTGCATACATAATTCTTATAGGCCTGGTCATATTATAGGCTGAATTATCTTGCTATTTGCAGTGGGGCGGGGGGTTGAGCAATACTGAATAAGGTCGACGTGATTACATTTGGGAGAAACTCATACATCCTTCCGTACTACCCTATGCGTTACGCATCCAGTGGGTTCCCGATTCGTGATGTACCTTCAGTGTCTGTTTAGTAATTTGAGCCTCTTTTTTACTCAATAACGACCTCCATTGCAGTTGATTTTAGTAATCGGTTGTCAATAAAAAAGAAGATATTCCCGTTTAAATTTTTGTTTTACTATTAACTTTATGTAGTTAAGGGTAAAACAAAACTCTTAGGGCCTGTTTCACAATGTCCGAGTAGGCACTACTCACTGAATAAATTCAAAAATGTGACAGAATTTGTATGAAATTATCTGTCAAGTAAGATACTCAAAACTTAATCATTGGTGGTGAAATAGGCCCTTATTAATTACGCCTACATTTAAATGTATTTATTTCCAGGTATATTCGTATAGCAATGATAGAATATACATGGGCGTTTCAGTTTCATACACGGAAGTAAAAATTATAATTTACTTTGTCCATAAAAAACTCCAAGTATGTGGATTTATGTACTATTTGACTTCAAGTTTGCGTGATAAAAACTAGTTAAGTTAGTGTATTCCACACGTGGTTATATTTGAAAGTAGGACAGCATAAACACCAACAAGATAAAGAGTAATAAAAACTGGATTACGCAAAAAGTTTTCATATTTACTCGTAGCTAGCTACCAACTTTAAAGTTTAAGTTGATACAAGCAGTATTGATAACCTTGGGTCCAAAATGAACACAGACCTTATTGGTCTGGGGTGGGCGCAGTGACGAGTGCGGTGACAAGTTTGGTGGTGAGCGTGGTGACAAGCGTAGTGGTGAGCGTGGTAACAGGCCTGGTGGTGAGCGTGGTGACAAGCGTAGTGGTGAGCGTGGTAACAGGCCTGCAAATTGCAAATTGAATTGCAAGTTGTTGCGGCGACATCTATGTCATCACATAGGAACTAAAAATCAAAAATCGATTAGAACATACAACATATACAACAGTTCGAATTGTAATTTATAAATTTTAATTTTTCTTAATTTTATAGACTATTCAACGTCAGTGTGTGCACCAACCCCTAAATAAATTCATGGCGAATTAGTAATATCAATATACTTTACAAATAAGTACTTACATAACTGATATAAACTGGTCTCTTATTCTATCGAAACACCGTACTGCGCTAGGCCAGTTCGAAATGTTACCACTGACTTTCCACTATACCAATATACTGTACCAATTCTGAGAACTTAGTTCCGTCCATTATTATCTTTGCTTTAATCGTGCAGTTCCGCGGAAATGTTATGATCGCGGGCGTTTTACATCATTAGCATTTCATAGAAATGGAACTACAGTATATTTATACTAAAGAGACGTCCGAGCGATTGCTGGTTACCACAGGCACGACAAACAATGGGTAGCCCGCCGTACGTCGAAGGCGCGTTGTGTTCCAAAGTTATAAAAGTAAAGCCCTGTACCCAGGTAAGGCCAATGCATGCTAGTATGCGGGTATATTCGAAAGAGTCAACGTGGTAACGTGGATAGGAAACAGGTGGGTTTTAGTAAGTAAAACACAAAGTTGGTGACCTGGAATCGTAAGATGGGGTCGCAGCTCGCAGTAGACCAAGAAAGAGTTGGTGGGACGACTTGGATGTCTTCCTTGGGAATGGGCAAGAAGAGGCACAAAGTTAAGAACGATGGAAGGAATGGAGAAAGGGAGGCAGAGTGGGATAGAAATCCTGCTGAGCAAAGGCCTCAAGCCGTCTGGCTAGATCACAGAAATCTAAATAATGGCTAGATATAACAAATTAAAAAAAGGATAGTGTGGTTTTTATGAAACCACTGTAAAAGTGAAAGTTTTTTTCACATTATAGACATTTAACTAAAAATTTTCAGAATAATATTCCATTGAAGGTATATTAAACACTGAAAAAAAACGAAACAAAATAGCGTGGAGTAGATACACTACACGGTCAGCTGATGCGAACTATAGGCGGCGCCATATTGGCCTCGGCTGCTCTGACGTCACCGTCACGCGACATGCAACACACAGCCGAAAAGTTTGAGACGATGTAATAAAAGTTTCACTTTAATAATAATTAAGCTAATAACAAAACTTCAGACAAAGAGAACATTGAATATTACATACTAAAAGGACACAAGACCAATATCAAATGCGAATAGCTTTGAGCATTGGCAGCTGCTGATACCGTTATTAATTAATCATGCTATTGACTAATATTATGATTCATACAGCCATTGATTAATGTGTTTTGATGCTCAGAGGCATTGAGAGTGTATTACTAGGTAACTATTATGCATAGCTAGAGCGACATCATTCAACGAATGTTTTGATGTAGGTATTCAACTCATGTGTGACTGTTCTGTTCAAAGAGTATCGCGAGCTCATTAACTGGGCCTTGTCGGTTTGATGCAGTCGAGGAGCTCGTGGCTAGACAATAACAGCTGCACAGGTCGATCTTCAAGGTTAAGCAACGCTTGCCTAGGTTGGGCTGTGGATGGGTGACCATCTTAACATAACGAGTTTCCTCCGTGCCTCGGAAAGCACGTAAAGCCGTTGGTCCCGGCTGTCATTTGGAGATCTTTGGCAGTCGTTACGGATGGTCAGAAGCCAGTAAATCTGACTCCAGTCTTGCCATGAAGTACCGTGTTACCCTTGCTAATGGGTTGTGGAGGTCTGGTAGGCAGCCGCTCCTCGTAAAATACTGGTATTCAGATGAATCCGGCTTGACTGGAAGCCGACCCCAATATAGTTGGGAAAAGGCTAGGCAGATGATGATGTCGGTTTGATGCAGTCGCTTCATGTAAAACACCTGCACCGGTGTGTTGCCGAATCTAGTCCTTTTTAGAGTTATCCTTTTCCCACTAACTCGGGATGAAGAATTAATATTTCTTCTTATGAATTCGTTTTTGTACACCAAAATAAGTTATACCGTATTGTTGTATTTTCTTCCAGCAAATCATTATGGGGGAGCCCGATGTCCAGCAGTGGATTTTTTTCGGCTGAGATGTTGATGAGATGATGAAACCATTACCTAAAACCTAATTCTTTTGAGAATAAACTATCTCAAACCTCAACCATTGATTGAGATAAAAAATAAACTCCAGTGTACAATTTTAAAATTACAGATAATACGAATGAAAAAATACTGATTTAACCTGGTAAACATTGTTCTGTCATAATATAAATATTATCAAAGTAATCAAATGTAAGTTTAAATCGAAACGAAAATATTTAAAGTGCTAAAATTATTAAAATTGGTCGATTCTTTTCAAAAGAGAGTGACCACAACCGACAACACGACATAAGATAATTTCTTTGTTTTCAAGTAGGTATTGAAAATAGGTTTCTGTGCCGTCTGCTCAGGTTTGTAGCCACAGAATTTTAATATATTATTTGACTTGATAATGGAAATAAATTTAAAGCCGTTTAAAGTATAAATGTTCTAACTGTACGTTCGATGTTCCAACAAAGATTCGAACACCGAGTTCGTTGTAAGTGAAGGCATCTAAGGAATGTTTAATCTATTCGCACTGCATTGTCGACAAGGGTTTCGAATAAGACTGCGCTACGAGAATAAGTAGTTTAGATTGTAATTCAGTTACAAGTACAAGACGGTGAATTTCAGAGCGCTCTAACAATATAGGATCTGATTAAATTAGTTAATAATACTGTGTCGTCAGCCTATTACAGTCCCTCAACTGGGTATAGGCCTCTCTCAAACTGCTGATGTGATCTTTGTAGCATATTTAATAATAGGCACAGAAATTAATTGGTGAAACATTTTTCTGAAAGTCTATGTATGTTATAAACGTAAATGGAGCATATTACCCAAGCCTGTAGAGATGTCAGCATAAGTACTTGGGGCCCGTTAGTACTGGATGGCTGGTAGGGCTGAGGGATGGTTCGAAAAAACTACCGTTGTCCTGGAACGTATAACGCAACTAGAGTAAAACAGGTGAGTTTTAGCCTGTCGTGTCTAAGTCACCTTTGTGATATTTTTGAGAAGGGTTAATAAAAGTCTAACTCTCTCTCGTCCCGTCTAGAACGGGAGGGGATGGCGCGCATAATCGTTTGATGAATAACTTGTAAAAAAAAAATGGAATCGGAAAACAGTAGTGTCCTAAAGCCATTTCCAATAATATTAATCTATTTATAAATTCTTACAAAACCTACATTGTTTTATTACACGAACTCGCACTGTTTTAGTTCATGTCTGCGACGTTAAAGTCACTCGAAGCGCATTCGTAACTTTCAAACAACTATAACTAAGACTCTACAACGACGGTCAACTTTTAGACTTAAATTTTAGTTTGGGTGAAGTTTTAGTACTGGCTTGCAAACCCAAAAGTATGCATAAACTAAAAGTACCATCCAATGTCACAGCAAATTAAAAACCAATGATTTACAATTTTGGAGAATGTGTGTACTATTTGACTTTGCCAAGCCCTGGTCTTACACTCTTGCTCTTGCTTGCTTGCCTGCTCTTACTTTACTTAACAAACATCGGATAACAAGATATGGCAACGATGCCCAGGTAGCGGTACACAGACATCATACCCCTATGAACAAACCGTTTTGATAATATTTTGAAAGTTTTATTCTTTGCCAGAGTGTATGTTTCTTGATAGCTATAAATCCTGAGTAGTCTTTAAGTTGCCTTAAAGACCTTTCAGGACCCTTATTTGACTCTTGAGAGTCAAAAGGTAACTTCTAAGCGAGTGTACCGCATCGACGTCTGGATCATTAGGATAGATAGTGGTTAAACTAGTAGAGCTTTAATAACAAAGAGATGCACTAAATCTTTTGCCATCTAAAGATTTATCACCTCTTTATCACCCATCAGATTATGACCACGATCGATGCCATTAGTTTTTCATTCCACCTCGCTTACGTGTTAGGGATTAAACGTCCGTCGTTACAAAGGAGCTTATTTCGTTCGCAGCTGATGGCACGTCAGAACTATCCGATTTATCGTGTGACGTGGGTATCCCGCTCTCGCGTGAGCTTTTGAAGGGTTAAGAAGTAAATAATGAAGGATTATTAGGACACACTGTTGGTTTTTTAAAGTAATTTAGCGAAGATATTTTCTACAGGTGGCTGTTCTCCGACGGTTCTGATTTTCAGTGTTTCGCGGTTGATTTTCAGTGTTTGTGCGGCGTCTCTCCGCAGATCGTCTTCCATACTGTGTTACGTTCCCTGTTATCTATTCATAAAGGAATCTTATCACAGTTTCAGCGGACGTCATAGCCGTGACTGAAAAGGTTCAAAGTCTTCTTACGAATGAGTTACCAATTCAGTATAATGACATGAAGATTTATTGAATGATTGATTGCGATGAAACTATAGATATTTGTTGCACGTAATTCAATTAACGTTTGAATACCCGACCGGTCTCATGAGACCGCGCTGTCATTGTCTTACTATTGTGTCTCGTTTTGCGGGTATGTGATAGGTTAAAGCGCCACGCCTCCCTAAATTAAGAAGTAATAACTAAGTACACTTAAGTATTTTGTAACTATTGTACTAGAATTGTAAAACCCGCACTGCTCACCTCACTGAAAGGAGGCTCTCTCAGCAGTGGAAACATTTTAAGATTGCGCTTATACTCGCTCATAAGTACCTATAATATTGTACACTAGGTTTCTAAAATAGATTGTATAATTAGATTATGTGAAAATGGGCCAATAAAAATACCATCAATTGCCAAATAAAATTAATAATCTATTAAAATTAAAACATCAAATGAATTAGTTCAACAACTTCAACAGTAATCAGAAAATGTTGTTAGCAGATAACATTGTAAGCAAGTTGTTAGAGTAAAGATATTTTCAGCTGGCAAAGGTAATTATATTAAAAACACTATATTGTTTTATGTCCAATAGCAAAACAAAATTACGGAATAAACGCTGACTCAGACAAAGGCTCTTGGTTGTGGTGCAAGTAGAAAGAAAACTGGTTTTTGGAATCGCCTCTTTTTTATCGATAAATCTCTACGGTTATAGTTGGTTTTCGTTGTCAATTTTTTTTTTTGACATTGTACACTGACCTGTTAAAACGATTCAAAACTGGCACACCACAAATAAAAAAGCACAATTAGTGCTTTTAACAACAATATAAGATAGTCATATAAGAATTAAGACAGCTGAGGACAGATTTACTGTGTAGGAATACATCTCACACTTATACGCGAATGTGACTTTTTATTTTCTTTAGATTTTTAATTTCTACAGTACAAATACCTGGTGTAACATGCAAACTTAAACTCTACTTCCGTGCTGTAAACGAAAATGGTTTCAATAGCAGCCTTAATTCACGAACCATCCAAATGAGTTTTTATTTTTGAAATTTTTTCTTTCTCCCCCTCTGTGAGGATGATATTTCAGCATTAGAATGATCAGAAACCTAATCTATTCAGACAGGACTCAGACAACTCTGAATGAGGAATGAAATAACCGAAAACAGAATGCGCCGACTCAAAGTCAGCTTACACCTCATGTCAGTGACCAGACAAAGACCAAAATTGCAATTCCACCATCCTCATTCCATATTCAAAAGCCATAATTAAGCACAGGCTATACAGATACACTCCACAGTCACTTTTAGACCAGTTACATACAGCATGTTTCAATTTCGCTCCAAGTAAATGTATTAGGCGCCACGACTTTGTAAAGGTGGGTACATAAGAGCGGACAACTAACGAGGGGCCATCTGCATATCGAGCGGGGAACCCAAACCCAATTGACGTCTCCGTCCGCTTGGTCGATTACATGCAGGGTTGCTGGCGAAATATATTACTATTGCAGCGGTTGTATTTCTATTGTTGTTTGGAGTAGACGCAGATTTTATTAGATGTCCTTTACCTTAGGTATTAGGTTATGAGGAAAAGTATTGGAAGTTATTTCGAACGTCTGCTGGTTGTATCTCAATGGCAACTTGCATTTGTTCAGTTGTAGTTTTTGACTTCTTTAAAACCAAACCGCGAGCTAAAGGATCCATAGTTTTTTTTTATGTGAATTATTATTAAACGAGCTGCTGCTAACGGCTTTGCCTGTGTGATAATAGAAAATTATCCTTAAGAAACATACTCCTAAAAATATTTTATATGCTATCCCAGGACATGATATCTGTATAGTTTTATCGATTCATCGAAATCCATTCATTAGTCTTTAAAGAGTAACAAAAATCCATATATCCATACATACTAGGTTTCAAGTTTATAATATAGTAGGATAGCCCGATAACATAAGTAGGATGTAAATGTCAAGAACACCACGAACCAAAATTTATCCAAATCCGTTTAACCGTTTCCGGGATCCCTCAATTATTAATTCTGTCACATGATAATATGGCTTCCATATTCATAAGTTCAATAGTGTCAAAAGGCATAATATTCTGCCAATTACAAACGTTGGTCAACCCTGTCACCCACATATCGTCCGTGAACACACATTAGGTTACTTTAAAACGTTGGTCCGGACAACTGCTGAGCATATGACAATTGAGTTACCCGCAACACTGATTTCTATCAGATTGCGCAATTTTCATATGAAAAGAGTGGACTGCGGAGGTTACTTTGAAATGTAAAATGTTGGGAGAGTTAGAAAATCTAGTGTTTGATTTGAACATTTGGTAAAAGCGTTTTAGCTGCTCAAAAAAAGGGGAATTTCACATTTGATATCTTTTATCTTTCGAAAGCTAGTGCTTAATTATAACAGCTAGAGCTACAAGTAATAAGTGTTAAATTGTTTTACGATTAGGGTAAAGAAGAATCAAGAAGGCTGCCAAACCACCTTTGCCGGGTTATAAACCTCTACTTGATGGTACAAAACCAACATCTATTTGGGTCAGTAAGAATGGGAATCGCGAATGATGTTCTGCGGTGTTCCTCAGGGTCTTGGTTAGGACCGCTTTTAATTGGTTACGATTTTACTCGTTGTTCGTGATAAATCTTAAAATAAAACAATTTATTATGTGTGCAGACAATTTTATCTATATAAAATTGAACACTTAGCTTAGATACAATTATCTGGTGTTTCAAAAATCTGTTCACCTATAATTACTTCAATGATAGTGTGATTTGTATTTTTATTTCTTTAAAATTTAATACTATCTGATCTTAGATATTCATAGATGTCACATTTATTGTTATTGATACTAATCTCAAGCGCTTATTACTTGCGTTTCAAAATTGAATCTTTTCAGTCTGTTGCACAATTTGTTTGTGTAACATTTCGACGTACAAAGCACGGTGCTGGTTTTTGATCAGATAGCAAAGTTTATAGATCACAAAAATGTCTAAAAAATTAACCGAAAAACTTGATACTTGTTTGATTTAACTTCATATTTCTTAGCATAGAATCATTTCCCCATTCCAGAAACTAGTGTATTAAACTATTACTAAACTAGTACTAATGGAGCATGTTATAAATGATGAAACCATCGCGAATTCTAAGAAACTCTTTGACTTCTATAAGTCAAAGAGTTCCATAAAATTCGTAAACGTTTTTTTTTTTTATTATTGATAGGCTTGCGCTTGACCACATTAGACGTATATTATTTTGCATATTGAGATTTGATAAAATACAATGTTCATAATTTTAACCTTAATTTTTAATATGATTACAGATTTACTCTTTTTACGAATATTTATTTAACCTCAAAACCCTCCTATTTGAGGCGGCAGTTCAAGGCAACGCGAGACAATCCAGATAATTAGATACATTACATTTCCCTCACATGAATTAATTGGCACTCAAGGTAATGTATGAGCGTTTTCATTCTCTTTTCATTTTGGTGGCGAAGAGAAAGTGATACGGGAATTGTTGGTTTAACTCGTTACGGTTGAACGTAAAATCTTGGTGATAATGGCGGGATTTGTGATAAATTTTGGTTTGATTTGCCTATTTACTAGAGTTCCCATATTTACCAAGTTAATTTACAGAATCTATCGATAAATCCATTCGACAGCACTTACTGTATATATTTATAAAGCTGCACATGAAACAGCTATTGCAAGTCCAGAAAAATCCATTTCGTGAAATATATTTTTCAGAAAATCACAACTGGAGTCAACTTTTCTGTTTACTACATACTTTCTGAGAACGAGAAATAGATCTAAATTTATTTTGAACTATGAGAATTCAGGTTGACGATAAAGGTCTATTCGTAGAAGATGTAAACAAAGATAGAAATAAAATGAAACCAATCAATGGTCTAACATTTTTAGGATTGAACTTGTCAGTTGAACAATGTGAACTTCTTAATATACGTTACTGATTTCACACTTGACACTTCGTTTAGGTCAAAAATTGCTTATCAAAGCATAGATTACGATAGCATAGGTTAAAATTTAATTACACAGTACCGATGACCACATCGTGAAAAAGTGCCTTTCTATGGCTACGAGCCCTCTGTTCTTTGTAGCCATAGAAAGGCACTTTTTAGTGGCAGATTCCTAATTACCTGGATGGTAAATGTCCGGAAAGACATACAAAAGCTAACTTTATAGATGACGGTGATTATCAGCGAAGTGTAAGGCTCCGATTGATTAAAAAAGCCGACCCCGCGTTACGACAGTAAATAGAGATCTCTTTCTTTCTTTATTTTTACCCTAGGCTAAAACAATAGCTCTTTACCCTTAGCCAAAAAAATATCATAAGTTTAAAACAGTAAACCACAATTATAAAATTCAAACTTCCCAAAACTCAGTATCAAACTAAAGTAATTACAGTTTCCAAAATACCGATCACATCAACTTCATTCAACACACACACACCGCCGCCTGATCCTTAAGTAGCGAATACAGTAGATTAGTGCGACATAAGATAGGTGAACTTAGTCTGTAATTAGTCGCTCACAATGATAGCGGTGGATTGTGCTTTGTATCTGAAGTTTCAGTTTAGTTACAGAACGTCTAGTCGTAATGGAATTTGGATTTGGTCGAATAATGTCTGAGTAGTTAGAGTTAGATTTGAGATCTGGCGTGATGTTTTAGTGTGTCTGTGGATAGTAAAACAGATGCTTAAGGTTAATGAAGTTTTGTCTAGCATGAGTATTAAGTGGTAACGATTACACTCTGTTGGCGCAGTATTTGAGCGACTGGCTGCTGCACTGTGTACGAGTATCCTGGGTTCAATTTCCAAATATTTTTGTTCCGTTTTCGTTTCCGGATCTGGCTGCGTTTTAAAAAAAAGTTTTTAAAAGAAGAGAAAAGATAGATGGATCCTGAATCGTTTAATTGTTACCTTCTTTTTCTTCTTCTTCGAATAAAGCTTTTTATTTATAAAACCACAGGTAGGTTTTATAAATAAAAAGTTCGTAAAGATGACTGATTTTAATAGTTCATTTAGATACATCATTTCGTTAATAGAATAACGTTTTCAATCGAAATTTTCATACTAGATTTCATTTCATCAAGGACCACTCTGCAAGTCTATACGTGTAAACGATCAAGTAAACAGTTTTCCCAGTAAAACAACACAACATTACGCCATTGAAACAAAAGCACAGCTTAGTCGATCGTCTGCACCAGTCTTAAGAAATAACAATTTGTTACCTCACAAACAACACGGCTTTAAAACGAAACATCGTATCCGGGTGACGTAGAAATCTCTCCGAAAATATAATTACGTTCGCCGACACAGCCGACACGGACGACACGACCGACTTGTTTAGAACCGACCGCCGCTGTAAAGGAAGAGAATAATGACAGACGAAAATTAATAAATGGGATTACAAAAGATCTTATTACGCCCATTTCCCGCAGTACCGCCTCTGTGGAGCAATAATTAGTAAAAGAAATGGCGGGGAAGAACTAAGGAACTTAAGGAATCGGCGCGGGGAATTTATCTAACAATGCAAAACGGCTACGGAACGCCGCTTGCGCTCGGAAATCTATTTGAACTTTTTGTGAACTTTTCAGAGTTCTGTGAGTCGGACAATTAAAATTATCTGATAGTTGTGTTTTTACGGCGGAGAAATGGATTTCTCTTGGTCGTTTTCATAAAAAGAAATGTCGTAGTCGTTTAGTTATCTGTTACTGACTTAACTTTTTACGTAAAGAAATTATTGATTGACTGCATCGTTTGTCTTGCTTGATTCGTGACTTATGTCAAAGGGTTTAGTGGAATTTCTCTCACTGAAAATATTTTGGGAAATTCTTTGTAGCAAACGAAACCTAAAATATGTTCACTCTCTATTAAGTACATGGGATTAACCAGTCACTTGTGATGCCTCAAAAGTGGAATCATTCATCATGTCAGCCGAAAGACTTCCACTGTTGGACACAGGCCTCTCCCAAGCATCGCGTCTCCACAACGAGTGGTCCCATGCATCTCGCAGCCATAGGATTCACCAGGTCTTTCGGTACGTGATCGCTACTCCAGAACCTATCATCCCCACCGACCATCTGTTCTACGTGCAAAATGCCCAGCCTACTGATACTAAGTTTGGCGATTCTTCGGGCTATGTCGGTTACCTTGGTTCTCTTATACTTATATTTATTATTATCTTTATATTTGTCGGATACAGTATAATGATACGTTCATGTCATACAAAGAGTGTGTGGCTGCAAGCACGTTCAAGATAAGTGCTCACAATATGTTTGGCGTGCTTTCAGTTTATACATAAATAGACTCATTTATATGGAATCACTGAATATCGAATATGCAACATGCATATTGGATGCAATGGGTTGTTATTTTCTGACGGAAAATGTATGTATTTACAAAACTTTATTATATTAGTAATGTTACTACGCAAGTTCGTTTTTGTTAACTTAAACACTATTGCGTTGATTGTTCACTCTGCAGCACTTCATGAAAAGGCCCCTGGGTATTGTTCCCAATATCCAGAAGCCTTTCCATTAAGTGAAAAAATGATAGTTTTGCTAGCGAGAAAGAGGGATGGAGCTATACAACTTATATAGCTCCATCCTTTTAACAGTTTAGTTTAGGTCGTCAAATAGATCGCGTTAAAACTCATGCTAGAGCCTAAGGGCGTCTCCTGCGGCGGCGGCTGAGACACGAGGATGTTCGCTCTGTCACGGGTTCGGTCACATCCTTTGCACACATTTCTGCTTCACAAAGACCACTGCTTTCTATTTCTTGTCACTCCTGGTTTAAGTCGTGGTCTGCTACGTCCTTCTATTTATTCTGAATATGAAATATTTGTCCTTTGTTGTGAAATTTTATCTCGATATTCACTTTTTACTGTTATGAAAACTGTCGAACGTTAAAAACTGACTGTCGCGGTAAAAATAAATAGAGAATTGTTCTTATAGATTATACACTTGCAGTATAGTTGGTCTTCGATATATTTTAACAGATAAATTAAAGCGTAATGGTGAAGCAAGGCTTCATACTCCAGGCGAAGTGCGGGTCCGTTAATGGATTATTAATTACCGTAATGGACCTCTTGTATACGGATGGAAAGACACACATCGAATTATAATATGTTAAGCCTAGTCCCTATAAAGGGAAAATTTACATCACTTAGGTGTAAAACTTAGTATGTTTTCGTTACTCGGTATTTTGATAGTGTACACTTCCTTTATCCCATTCTTTTTCTGTGAAGCAGTAATGCCAGCGAAGGAGACGACCGCACGTATGAGGGAAACGACATACTCACGCCCCAGCCGCCAAAACGTAGACGTAGACCAGAGTAGGTGTGAGCTTGCGGACAGCGAGCAATGGGTAGCTCTTCGGACTGAGCCCTAGTTACCAACGGTGCGCAGTGAAAGTAGTTAAAAACGAATAATGTAAACCTTTTTTATTCTTGGCAATTTCGAAAAACTCTTTCTTATCGGAGGCCTACGTCATACAAAGAACAAACTCTCCAAGTTTCAGGTCTTTACGATCAGTGGTTTAGTTCATGAATCCCCGACCGGTCCTATGAGACCGCGCTGTTATTGTTTTACTATCGTGTCTCGTTATGCGGGTATGTGATAGGTTAAGCTGTGCGTTGATCCGTCAATCAGTCATTCAGGACAGCATTTTATAAAGATAGAATTATTTACATCCCAATTCACAGCGACATTTAGCTATGCCCTATAAAACAAACACACTCATCCCTACCTCTCCTTAATTTGACCATCAATGTAATGTGCACAACAAGCTAGCTACCAGGCAACCAGGACCCGTAGGTAATAACATCTCATTTGGTACAACGCAAACGTGAATTAGTGGCTCGCTGACTGCAAAAATTACAGCCGCTGTCATAATAAATTCCTCTGCTTTGAGTTTTTCGGCGCGGTTGTACTCGTATATTTTTATTGAGGTTTTTTTTAAAAATTTGTTGAAAACACTTATCTATACGACTATACGTATCTGCTTTTTTCCCTTATTTTGTGTTGGTTTCTAGTAGCCAGTAAACCTGACTCCAGTCTTGCCATGAAGTACCGTGTTATCCCAGTTAATGGGTTGTGGAGGTCTGGTAGACAGCCGCTCCTCGTAAAATACTGGTATTCAGCTAAATCCAGCTTGACTGGAAGCCGACCCCAATGTAGTTGGGAAAAGGCTAGGCAGATGATGATGATGAATTAATCAGACACAACACATTTCCACCACACACATTCCCTCACACACGCACACACACTCACACACAATTCCTTCGCGATAGCCCTTCTCTGTATGTCTTCAAGAGGAAATGGAAAGAGCACTTCCTTTCATTATTGATTAGTATGTATAAGATATTGCTAAATTAGACCTATTTATGTATGTTTATATTGTGCTCTGGATCCTACCTTTGAATATGTTCTCGCTCTCTCTGAAGTTCAGTGAGAGTATACTCGTCACACTACGAATTACTCATGTATATAAAATAACGTATCACGTTGTAAAAAAGATATAATTAACTATTTTGGCTATCAATAGAACAAAATTCAGACATCAAATTTTTTGTCGTATTATAACAATGCAGGTACAACAAAAATATGAAACAATAAAAATCTCAGTATAAACGTAAACTCATAGCCTGTGGTGCTTGAAAGTGTATGTCAGTGCAGACCACGGTCGGCTGGCAAAGCTGAACGAATGCCAGACAGGAAAGATACGCAGCGAACACTGAACGCCGCAAGTAATGAAAGATTTACACCGACAAGCTCGGTATAGGGGCTGAAATATAATAAAAATGGGGGTGCATAGGGTATGTTTGTAAAGCCATTACTTACGGTTAGTGTAAAATTCTACTTACTAATATTAACGTAAAGGTTTCAATGTCGCTGAACGGGTTGAGATATCATCCGACAACTTCTTTCGCTGTATGGTTGAGTGGGAGCTTTACTATCTAAAATTACTTGGATACTTTATATCCCCATAGTGAGTCTATATTTTCATGGGATAAAATTAAATATATCTCACAAACAAAACCGCGGGCAGATGCTTGTAATGAACAATTATATCAGATGAGTATATAGGCAGTCGCTCCATGTAAAACACGAAAAGCCAACCCCAAGCAAGTTGGGAAAAGCTAAGGAAATAATTAGTTCTTATTCTATTGTACACAATTTTTTTTTTGCATTATCGGCCTTATAATGTTCCCACTGCTGGGACTCAGGCCTCCTCTCTAGGAGAGGGAATGGGCCATAATCCACCGCGCGGGCCCATTATGGATTGGTGGATGTCACATGTATTCGAATTTTTGGTTCTAGGACATGCCGGTTTCCTCACGATCCTCCTTTACCGTTTTGAGAGCAGTGGTGATGAAATAAATTACACAAAGTAATGCGCCTGACCGGGTTTGAACCCGCGACCTACAACTTGCAAGTCGGGGCAGTTGCCACTAGGCCACCACTGCTCGTCACACACAATATTTACAACAAAAAAAACTAGGACATGTGATGTACACAGGCGAGCTTAACCCACAGTCAAAAAGACAAGTTCTGTGTATAATTGGTAAATATGTGACATATTTTATATGGTAGAAAGTGGTATATAAGCATTGCATAGTACAGTTAACAGGCCTCCTCTATATGAGACGAAATGGGCCATAGTGCACCACACAGGCCTAGTGTGGATAGGTGGTCGTCAATTGCCTTAATGACATGTTTATTATAGGAAAGCATATCTTTGTATTTTTAAACTAGCAGCCGGTCCCGGCTTCGCACGGGTTAGACAATTATTTATTTTTGGAACTTTGGATATAAAACACTTTCTTAGTGTTAGTTTTCTACACCTTCGGTTACATTGTTCAAATTTTACCAAGGATCCCTAATTTTTTCAAAATGAAATGTAGCCTATGTCAAATTGGAAGAACGTAGAATTCTATTGGTGAAAGATTTTTTTAAATCGGCCCAGTACTTTTTGAGCCTATTCATTACAAACATACAAAAATAGGTACAAATCTTTCCTCTTTATAATATTAGTATAGATAACGCCACGGTGCTGGTGGTGGAAAGGCTTTACCGAAATTATATTTTCCTTGTTTTTCTATCATTTGGCACTAGCCTGACCACTAGCTTACTCGATGTTAAGCGATGCCGTGGTCGACGATCGAGCACGCTTACTTAGAAGTAACTTATTTACTCTTGACTTTGCGAACCCCAGATTGTAGCTATCAGGAAATATAGCCTCCAGCAGGGAATTCTGTTCCTTAGCTGAACGCTCAATAGAGTGTTCCTAGAAACGTTTTGTATGTATAAGCCGCATATCTATCATGTACCGAATCGATGTATGTCTAGAGGTCTGGTGTTATAACTTGGCAGTGTTAAGTTATGCTAAAGTGACTCACAGTCCCCAAAATGCGACCGTTAGAAATCCGACAGACTAAAAACTCGGCGTCAATGCTTTCACAAAACAATTCTCGACAAGTGCATCACATTCCCGAGTTGCTCTGTGTATCATAGTAGTTTATGTAATTTTGCCCATTGAACTATAATTATAAATAAAATGTGTATGTTCTAGTATGTTCATTTATTATTTATTTATTTATTTATTTATTTATTTATTTATTTATTTATTTATTTATTTATTTATTTATTTATTTATTTATTTATTTATTTATTTATTTATTTATTTATTTATTTATTTATTTATTTATTTATTTATTTATTTATTTATTTATTTATTTATTTATTTATTCTTCGTGCACAAAATACATAGGCATATTATGTGGTATTAACGTACCACAGTGTCTTAAAATGAAAGCCAGTGCGTGTTAATGTCATTGATGACCAGTGATAGGAATAGGTAGTGCCTATTTGCCTAAACTTCGAAGAACAGAGACAAGAAACGGAGACCTCCTTAGAATTTATTTTTTTCCGAGACTCCCGAAATTTCGAGATAACACTTAAATACATTAAATAAAAATGTTATTTCGAATAAATAATTCGTCAATATTTACCAAAAGTTTACGACTATCATAATAAATAACATACACAGTCGTTACAACCATAAAATTTTTAGGATTTTTTTTTGGAGAACCTTTTTTAAATGACTTGTTGATCGTATTAGGTATTACTTATTCCAAATAACATTTTTTTTAAAGTATTTAAGTGTTGTCTCGAAATTTCGGGACAGATGTCTCGGAAAAAAAATTAGTCCTAAGGAAGTCTCCGTTTCTTGTCTCTATTCTTTGAAGTTTAGGCAAATAGGCACTACCTATTCCTATCACTGTTGATGACATATGGCTCGGCCTCATCAGAAGGTTTAAAGTCACACAAAAAGTACAATGGTTGAAGTTTTCTTATATGATCGCATCAGAAATGAATATCAACGAGACCGAAAGGTTCTGGAGTGGTGTACACTTACCAGGATACCCAATGACCTAATGAGAGTCGTGGAATTTCGATGAATGCTATGGCGACATTTGGCGAGGCTTATGTGTAACATTGGACGTCTTTCCACTGATATGATAAATGATGATGCAAAAAGGCCTATGAATTCACTATCAAAACTACATTCTATATCCGCAGAGCAAAAGCCTATTTGCACCGCAGATAGAAATGTGATTTATGTCACACAGTATTCCTGCTAGTATTGGTATAACCAAACCGTGTCACCGGCTCATATATAGTGGACCCGTAAAGTGTAGAAGCTGTGAGCTAACGTCCAACTGGACGACGTCCAGGCCCGTATATTAAGCTAACGATACATTCCTAGTCGCCAGGCTACGCTAACATATGTGTATAACTGAACAGGTAAGTACCTAGTCATGTATTACGGTGGGCACCTGCCTATAATTTACCAGTTGCACATATGGTCGAGGAATATTAGTCAAATTAGGGATAGAAGTTTTAGGGTGTCAAAATAAAGGTTTGTATAAGTTTGTAGCTATCTCTCATTCCGAGGTGAAACAACTAATATTCCTGGAATAATAGTAGTATTTAGCCTATTATTTATTAATTATATTCTTTATTGTTTACACCATTACATGTAATATAAAAAAACACATGGCCTACTGCTAGGCGAAGACCTCCCTTTACCTTTTCCACACACTTCATTGCCATTGCAAGTCAGCCCCTTCGGTTATTCATTAACTTTCACATTGGTCTGTCTTGCACATAAATAAAAATAAAAAATAATCCTTCTGACGAATTTCTGATCGTGGTGGCCAATCCGAACGGAGATTAGCGAGAGAACAAGAGATGTTACAGAGCTCACCGTGTGCGCAAACATAGATGCACAATCTATTTCTTTGCTTTCTTAGACTAATAGGACGGCAATTTGACACCCGAAACTACTACGGAGAAATGAGGCGCACGAGCAACGGTTTTACAATCACACCACCAACTACATACTTCCAGAAATCAAAGATTGAATTTAGAAAACTATCCTAAGGAGCATACTCTTGGGATAAAAGTGCTACTTCAAGACATGGTCTTCTTGTACCTTATATCTAAATACCTTTGATCGTTTAAGCCTGAAAAAGGAACAAACGTACGCATATGAATACGTAGCACAAACTTTCGCCTTTATAATACTAGTGTGACTAATTATTAACATAATTACTACTAATTAAATCTGAGTAATTATTTAAGTGTAATTAATGAAATTTGAATAATTAGTGACACTAATTAGTAGCTCTTGACACTCTACGGACGACGATTTACGAAATTTTTTATGTTACAGAATTCTACACAGAGCAAGTAAATAAAAGAAAATCTAAGAAAGTCTAGTCTATAGGTAACCTAGAAATTAACCCTCATTTTCCTACTCACGACCGCAATGGTGCATTATTTAAAATCACGCTATTTTCTGCTCAGGTATGACTTAAACTTGTATGACTTCTCCCAATCTAGATGGAGCGAGAGGGCGTGTCAGACTTTTACGTACTTAAACCCATTCCTGTTCCTTCTTTGCCTTTAATCCAGGGTCCCGAAATTTTCTTTCTTTCAACCCAGGTAGGCTTCGACCTTGCTCAGACCTTACAGAATATGTAAAAAAATATCCAATAACATTAATTACATATAGCTAACAGGTATTATTTTTATTCGAATCTATTTCATTTTCTTGCTCATTACATTGAGTATAACATTAGGTACGTCCTCACGCCCCTTCGTCCATATTTTGTACTCATAATAAAAGGAGCCTAAGTAAACATTTTCCTTTTGATTCAACACTCCGAGCCCTCCACTAAATATTACTTAGCGTTTCTATTAAATGAGTTCCGTTAATTATTCTCTAAGATTTACCGCCGGCTCATGAGGGCTTTGTACTAAATATAATTAGTTGAAAGATCAAAACTTCGTAGACTAGGTTTGTTTGAATGTTTAGATGCAACTTAAAGTCGAAATTGTTGTCTCTTCAAAAATATTTTACATAATATATACAAATGTTAGGATGTCGAATTTTTTACTACTTAATACCATTTTTACTGTTTTTTCGTCTGAAATGGGTCCTTCTTTTTTTGAGGTCAATGTCTGCCTCAGACTTTCACTGAATAAAACTGACCTGTGTCGTTTAGTTGCCCTGTTTGTTCTAGACCCACATTAAAAATTCCCCATGACCCTAGCGGGCATCGGTCCTACTAACCTCCAATAGTTGCTGCTGTTTTATTGTAAAACACTACGTGCTATCGACGACCTGGGCTCGGTCATTACCAGACGGCCCCATCTATGTACTCATTGTTCCTCGTCCGACGTCCGGGGTAGTTTCTGTGGCGCGACTGAAGCTTGAGGAAGTCCGTTTCTTCACGGTTATGGCGATGGCCAAGGAGATGTCCTTCGCTATTTGTGCATTAGTACCTTGCAGAAAGAGGCAACCGCATTCTATTCCATGGCGCTCTGCATCATGGTGTGACCCAGGGCCCTACGCGAGAAGTTGTCATCGTCGATCGCCTCCATAAGACCACAGCGGTGGTCTGCAATAAAAATCGAATGTTTCTGTTTTAGTTTTCTTTAAAATCGGGCTCGAAACTTCGTCGAAAATTCTACATTATTTATTTTACATCTTTACGAATAAGTAAGAGACAGTTATCAACTAATGTAGCTATTTTCGTGCGCAATCTATCTGTTAAATATGTTTTCATTGCAATAATTATATTATAAAAAAGTAAGTGTCAAGCACTTTGGTATTGGTAAGGTTTACTTAACACTCAATCATAAAAAATAATATTTTATGAGAAAAAAAAATCCCCATCAGCCATCATTAAACCGGCAGCCATCTCACCCTCACTACATTTCGCAGTATCTTCGAAACAGGCGACAAGACATTAGTGTTTTATAGGGCCAATGAAACTGCGTAATCTTCTTAAATAACTTGTTTCACGCCAGGAGGAAAGACCTTGTATTTCTCCGAACGGACTAGTTTATTGGGGTCAAGTTACACTGGTATTGTTAGGCCGCAGCTTCGGGGGCCAGATAGGCAGTCCATTAAATTCTTATCTCATTATTATGATTAGCTGTCGCCAAAGACTGGTCCTTCGAGTCGCGTTCCGTTTCGCAACGAAATTGCTTTTTAATTTTTCAAGTCTCAACTGTACAGGGAATATAGTTTTCTTGGTTGGTTAGTCATTTGTTATTAAAGCCTCCATCGTGATTTTCCGTTTTTGGTAGCTAACTGTAACCATTATAAAATGTGACGAAAACATTAATTAAAAGGTACCTACCTAATCTTCATAACACGTAGCCGCGTTCCCACTATGACGTAACAGTTAATTTGTCGTCGAATGACTATCGTCTCTAGCTGTTCCCATTATAAATTCCCGTTCACCAGACGTACGGAAATACGGCACCGGTACGTGATAGACATCATACACATATGCACATTTGAAGAACCGATGCATTGTGCGTACGGCTAAGAAGTGGAATTCTCTGCCGGAGTGTGTAACATCTGCAACCTTGGGGTCCTTTAAATCAAGAATCCATTATTACATCGTCGCCTTCATCTCAGGCGAGATTGTGATCAAGTGCGAGCTTATCAATTTTTAAAAAAAAATTAAGGAAAATTTATAGAAATGAATTGTTTGCAATACCGCACGCAGTCCAAAATCAATTGCTACGCAGGTGCTACGAGCGTAGCACTTACCTATTACTACGTACACTCGCTACGCAGTGGCGTAGCACGAACTTTGGCTACATCTATGATCTATGAATGATTTATAGTCGAATTTTTATTTTTGGTATACAGAACAGAAACTAGGTACCAATTACTTAATAATTATAATTCTCATTACCGATCTCTAAACTTTATAGCTAAAACACCAAACAGCTAAAGCTTCTAACAGACTAAATCCACGAGTAACATCTTTTACGACACATTTCCTCAAAGAAAATCCCGAGCGTCTAGTGTTTACATCAGCGCAGTGTCGAAGACGCTCGGTGAAGCCGAGTTGACAGTTAACGTATGAGTAGCGACACGTAATTAGTGCATTGTACTGAACTGTTTGTGTTTATCAAGAAGAGCTAACGAATTGACATAAATTAGAAGTAAATTGTTAAAAACTTTAGTAACCAATGTTTGTAAGTAGGCATCTAGGCACAAATCAAAATTGTAAAAAATTATCTGGAAAAACGACTTACCTTTTTTTGGGGTTGAAAAAGCAAGAGGGTATGTCAGACTTTTACAAAATCCCACCTGTGTCCTTCTTGTTGCCCTTTGCTTTCCAGGGCCACAAAAACGCTTTAAAAAAATCCCTCAGTATTAGCGGGTATCGGCTCTACAGTTTCACTGGCATCTCTTTGAGGCGCTCTTAGAACACTAAGCTCCGTTGACGACTCGGGTTCGGTCTTTGTCGAATGACCGGACGGCAAGCTATCATGCCATTGCTTGTCGCTCGCAAGCCCTAGCTTACGGTGTCCCGGAATAGAAAAATATTATATATCCTCTGAATTATCTAAGAAAGGTAAAATCTTCGTCTTACCTTATCATTAGCCTGTGATGTGTGAGGCATACTTCAACGTTACGCAGGAGAACGTGGAAAAGAGCTGAAATGCCGTGGTATCTAAGCGGTTAGTGTGCTCTAGCTACCGGTAAAATCCTTAGCCATGCTGTCCTGGACTAAGTCCCGGCCCTAAAGAAAACTCGTGTCTGATTATTTCTTAAAACTTCATAGCTAACTAAGGCAGATTTAATGCCTTAGGTATTCTCTACCAGTCAACCAATCCAATCCAATATAAAAATAGTTTTCAGAACAACCTACAGCACTAACATTGAAGAACCAAACTCTAAACGTCACCTAATCACCTGACCTCTCTCACAGACCAAAACCCAACCGCGTTAAAAAAGACACATGCAAAAACCCTTCACGGTCAAGATTTCCATAAAGACCAGATAGTTATGGCAGTCCCCGATTACGTGACAGCAATGTAACATACGTCTAAACTGGCTTTTAAAAAAATAGCAGGTCAGTTTGCGACAGTTGGCATGCATGAATAAGTCATCGCGTGGCTCAACCCTACTTAAGGTAGCTTAGACGACGAACAACGCATAAGCACAGGCATTTCTAACGGACTTCACGTTCTGTATGTTACTATGACAAGTGGCAGATACTACTACATGGCTTTGTAGCTTGATAGAAAGATGTAAAGTTTATAATCTTCTTAAGATTTCATTTTCGATTCGATTTTAGAGCCTATAGCATAGATAAAACGGATGATCTTCTTGGCTTGGTTTTTATCCGACCAATTCGACGACCTAGCGAGGGTCGCGGGAATCCGATGGATGCAAGGCGCACAGGACAAAAACACAATTGAATCGAGGACCTTCTAAGAAGTGAGTTAATCAAACAGAAATAAAAACGCGTTGTTAGCTTTTCATCAACCCTAAAAAATAACAAAAAACAAAAATTCTTCAATGTGGTATCAGAGTACACTTTGTGATAGATATAACCCAAACAGTCCGAAAAGCTTCAGATATAACACCCGTCTAGTCAGAGTAATTATGCTCCCTTTTTAATAGTCGTTGCAAAACCTTACACCTTGTTCCGCATACTTCTAGACAATAAGTAAGCAATATTTAAGCAGTTATTTACGTCGGCTGTTGTAATATTCGAAAGAGTTATAAGAGCACAGGCGGGTTTCAACGAGTATAAGTCTGACACGCCGTCTTGCTCCACCTAGAACGAATGAAGTAATTTAATGGCTTCCTATCTAAAAAAAAAAAACTAACATACATATCCTTTCCCAGTTTAGGTGAAAACGGCCATTATTGTAATACAGTATACACTGCACTGCCCTTTGGATCAAAGCCTGTTTATTGTTTCATCTCAGAGATACAATTAATTAGATTGTCTTAATAATCGATCAATTATACAGCATACGGCATCTAATTGTTGCTTCAGGCCCACTGCACAATGTTACGTAATTATTTTGGCCATTAAACCCTGGAGTATTCCCAATTCGGTACCCAGATTTTCGGCACTCAAGTTATTCCCGATTCAGCACCAATAGGTATTTTGGACTGGTATTTTGTATGGTTACTACCTTTTGGTGCCAAAAATCTTTAACTTTAATAACTTTATTAGCTACTCAAATTACAGCTTACAAAAATAACAGTGAAACCACACTAAGCAGAGCCTGAACCGTGGCTATCAAACAAAAACAATTACTCTAATAATAGTAAAAAGATTAAATCTGCATATCGTTCTCATGTAGTTGAAGTGCGAGTGTGTTGTATGAATGAGTGTGAATTATGTAAATAAGTGTTTGGGAGAGTATTATAATTATGTAAAGTGTGTAATGTGTGTCTTGTGTGATAAAATTTAATGAGAGTGTTTAGCTTAGTCTTTAGACAACTGGGCGTAGCAATTGTTCCATCTGATAGTAGTTCATGCCGGTGATTAATTTAATCTGGTTGCCGAAACGGGAATGCTCCTAAACTCTGTATTGATATGCCACGTTATCGACATTTTAGGTCACTGGCGTTGTGGACTTGCATTGTGATTGTTGTGTTATGTTTGCGGATTTAAATAAGCTGGTATTAGTCACTATATCGACAAATGACAGACAATCAAACTAAGTGGAAAAGGAGTAGGTATCTTTTTGCATATCATAAAACAAACTGCTGGACCGCATTTGTTTGTAAGTTCGCAATAAACTCAAAAACTACAGAACGAATTTTCTTGCGGTTTTCACCAATTGCCAAAGCGCATATGTGTAGTAAAGAAAAGCAGAGAATTTCGAAGATATGTTATACCGGCATTGTATTCATATAAATAGTGACTCTTGTTTACCGTCGATACCGTGCTTAGAGGTCGTTACCATACGTACTACCACGTAAGTACAGTTCAGTTTAAATCATCATGTGGATCGCGAGAGGGTTTCATGAGACAATTATAGTAGAACTGCTGAGAATTTCAAAGTACTACCCGATAATAACAGAGGCGGATCGCTAGTTCTTTACAAAATTTTAGATTTGAGTTTCATTTAAAACCACTTTAATAAGTGAAGTAAGTCTTAGGAGTTTGTTAGTGAGTATATTGTCCTCATTTTAACTGGACAATAGCTCTAAAGCTACAAAATTAACACTCAAAAGTTTGAATCTACTGCTAGACAGTTTTATTTTACGTGTACCTTGAATAAATCATTGTACCTGAGAAAAATCCTGCAGTCCAATGCCCTCATTGTTGCGACGCTACCCAAACAAACACTTTATTATCGCACACACATAATAAGGCTATTATGCAAACAGCCCATAAAACACTTCAGCCTCCTTTGTTTAGAGAATTCTTCTTAATAAATTATTCAGACGCATCCGGGTGTAGAAAAGGCCTTTTTGTGTTCGGTTATTTTTCTTTTCAAGCATAAAGGACGGTAACTATTCACCACGTAGTGGATTAAAGCCGAAGGTTGACTTCATACAGCGAGAAAAAATACACTCACGCACACATAGACGCATTTGTACGACGATCTCACTCAAATAACTATCTCAAATGCGCTTGCACTTGTTATAGGTGAGACCTGTCTATGTGTGCGTGCGTTTTCGCTCTTTGTATAGAGACAGCCTTCTGCAATTGTCTATTTTTTGTAGCCTCTCTGTTACAACGGAACATAAAGGGTTTAAGTACGGACCTAAGTGTGGATTGGACCTTGACAGATGATCCTGCCCCTCCCCCCGCAGATTATTTTGTTTGCGAAATAAGTTGGCGCGTGAAAATGTGAAAATGAGTGAGAAAAATGGCGGCAGGTTTTTACCGTTCTCTAGTCTTGTGGAGAATACGAATGTTTCTTTTTCTAAACGGCAGGTGTTGAGTTGTGAATGTTGGGTATGTACTGTTCTTTTTAGACTGGCCTTAGATTTTTTACAGACGTTCTTCAATTGGACATAATTCGTGTACTTGCAGTATTTTGTTCTGGAATAATGAAGCATCAAATTACTAGCAAAGCAACGTTTTTCTTTCAGTAAGGGTCATCAGAATGTCTTCTGTGGAAGAAGTCTTGGGCGCAGCGGGAGGGCGTGTCAGACTCTTACTGACTAAACCCCTACCCCGTTCCTTCGTTGCCTTCGATCTGGGGGACACGGTGACAACCTTTCGGATTTTCCGTGTTCCCCAGAGGCTTCGGCCCTATCAGGCCCCTACAGTTTGCTGACATCTCCTTGAGGCGCGCGTGGAACAGAACGCGCCGTTGACGATTGGGCTCGATCCAGATTATTACCAGACTGCCGGACGGCGAGCTACCCAGTGCTCACCGTCCGTGAGCCTTGCAAAGCAACGTTGAAAATACCCTCTTGAAAAAAGAATAAGGACCATTAGACGTAGGTACGACAATACTATGTACTACCGGTACATATTAGCAGACATCCCACCCATACGTATAAAGCGTTTTGGGAATTCGTTTATTGTGCATACAGCTAAGGGAAATTTCCTGCCGGAGGTTGTCTTTCGTGATAGCTGCAACTTAGAGATCATTAAGTCAAAAAGTGAATAGGCAAGCGAACTTCATCGTCGGTCACATCATCGCTTACCATCAGGTAAGAGAGTGATCAAATGAAAAATTAAGGGTAAATTCCTTGTGTATAATTTTTTCGCAAGTATGTTTTTGTCGCTTTATTTTTCTTGTTCCTTTCAATGTGAAGTTTAAATATACAAAATTGATTTATTTTACATCCCCAATTACCATAAACAGACCCTAATAAATTGTCACCAAAAAAATCACGTCTAATGAAAATAAAATAAGGCAGAATAAAACATTTCCCGTGTCTTGTACAGCGCAATCGATCTTTTCTTCCAGGACACATGCCGATGTAAGCGTATGTTTACGTACAGAGACCAGTGTAACTAGATCCTCGGGAAAATTTGGAATTAGATCGAAAAGTATGGAATTTGACATATCTTTGACAGTTATCCATGGCAAGCAGCGCCACCGCGGCCTATCAAGATTTATTGGTCGGTGTGTGAGCGAATTTTTACGTATTTATCGTTATGTATGGTAGTATATTTGTATGTGAGCGCCGTAATAAATCGTCAGATGTGTCTGTAAAACACGGAGTAATTTATCAGTGTCTTTTCGTGAATACTTTACAATTTTTTGCTGAGGAAATGCTCCCCATCCCGACGTCGGCGTCTGACCGAAATAAGATACCGTCGTTTGTTTTGCTAGTAATTTTTATGGACAAAATATTAAGGAGTTTTTGTTTGAAAATTTCTTTTTGAAGTAATTGCTGTGGTGGCTTGTTAAATATATAATAATTGCTAAGTTATGCTAAAACTGCGAGTGCCTATAACATAAGTAAGTAATTTCGTAACATATATTTTTTTATATCATCTTGCTTGACGAAAAGCCCACACATTTTATTTCTTATCTGTACTTTTCAAAACAAACGAATAGGTAATACAAATTAAATCAGAAGCATAATCATCCCCATAATGTTCTCACAGTTGTGATTAAGGCGTTTTTTCTATGAGAGTAAGTAAATGGGCTGTACTGTAATCAATCGACGTCACACATCTTCGAATGTTTGATTCTAAGAGATGCTCATTTCCTCAAGATGTTTCCTCGTTTTGAGAGCAATGGTGTTGCAACAAATTACTATACCGTAGCGTCACCTAAACGACCGGTCCTGTGCGTCTCGCATCTATCGAATTCCCGCGACCTTCTCTAGGTCATAGGTCAATTTTGTGGGAAGCCTTCCGATGCCACTTTAGAACCATTTTCATAATCCTATCGACCATATGTTCTGCGAGCAATGTGCCCAGCCCACACTGACACTTAAATTTACCGATACTATGAGCTATGTGTGAATGACTGGCTTGTTGGTCTAGTGGTTAATGACTCTAACTGCTACGCTTTAGGTCGTGGGTTCGATTCCCACCCAGGACAAAAGTTTGTGTGATGAGCACGATCATTTGTTCTGTGTCTGGGTGTATTATCTATAATATGTATATATTTAGAAGTATTTTAGTATGTTTATCAGCTGTCTAGTACCCATAACACAAGCTCTGCTTAGCTTGGGACTAGATGGCGTTGTGTAAAAGTTGTGGAATATTATTATATTATATTATGTCGGTAAAATTGATTCCCTTTTGGATATCTATAGTTATGAATCTATTTCGCAAAGAAACTTCGACCACAGCCCTCTTCATTGCCTTTAAGTCTTCTGATAAGGCTCATTATCATTGCACTACACAAATTAAATCACATTGCAAATGCATAAAGATTAAAATATAATGAAAACAATGCAACAACGACAAATAAGCTTAACATTCAAACCAAAACGCCAATGAATTTCATCAACGTGTCAAATACACATCAAAACAGCAGAATGAACTAATTCAATTAACAGCACGCTTAATTTCATTGCAAACCGTTTGATTCAGTTTATGTAGCAGTATCAATCAGAGCCGTGTGTCTGTGGTCTAATAAATAACTTACTATCCGACTCATGGTGTGATTGATTTATCATTTCATTAGTCACGTAGTTGGCACACCTGATCAATGGTGTGTGAAACTATTTGTGCTGTTTGGATAACAGATTTTAGGATAAAAATTAAACCTGATCAAATACGAGTCGGACTTCGACACGAAGGGTTTTGAAAATCGAAATCGAACCAAACTCGTCAACAAAATGACGTAACTTGTATAGGAACCCTTGTATTTGACCTTAATTTTAATTTTATTGTTTTGTGGAAGTAGAGGCGATAAAAATTTACAGTCTGTAATAATTATAACTCTATACCTCTTACGGTTTATGAAGTACACACTGACAGACGAACGAACGAACAGCGGAGGACCCTAAAAAAGCATTAACTAGTATCTACTTTTGTTTCGTAGTTATTTAAGCAAATTTTAAGTAATAAGTGTATAACTTATTATTAGTGTGATATAAGCCGAGAATTTTAAAAATTTATAACACCTATGCGATTATGGGATGGGTTGCTTGTATCAATATAATCGAATACTGATAGTCGGAAAGTTTTCACACCTTCTGATAAAATTTTAATCACCAGCCTAGTCCATTGACCCAAATAATCGAAAAAGCCTGTCCATAACACGCACATAACTCAATCTTTATACTGTCCCCAACCGAACCTACTTAAATAATACTTAGGGTGCTTTTCCACTTGAGAATTGCCGTGCTATGTTACTATAGTCCGTCTAATGAAAGCGCGACCTGATAAAAAGAGGTTAAATCCTCCTCCTCGCACATCTTACTCACCCACTACATAGCTTAACTTCAATGGAAACGGTTGCATGGTTTCCTAGCTTAGCTTTCATATCGAAACATAGCTACATAGAACATCTCTAGTGGAAAAGCACCATTACGTAAAATATAAAATATTAATTTCGCTTCATCCTTCATCCCTCTGTATATTATTCAAGGGGCTTTCAGGGGATCGTCTATACCTTCGATAAATTATAAAATCTCGCTCAAGCGTTTTATGTTGATGAAATGTAAATCAGCTGACACTTAACACTTGTTATCGTTTAGGAATACTTGTTAATGTATTCATGGAAGTATTTGATCGCTTAAGCTTATGTTTTGACAGGCTATTGAATTTTTTTATAAGTAAATTTTGTGATAAGTTGGGCAAAGGTAAACGCGTGAAACTTCTGAGTGAAAAAGAGTGTTATGAAAAACTGAAAATATAATGTTCTTGACACTTTAAGGATGATCCACTCAAATCGGTGTAGTCCTTTCCTCAAAAGACCGTCGCAGACACTAATCTACTGCACACACAACATACATACACACAAATACATGAACACACATTGTTTTCATATGATTTGACCATGACATGTTTGCTGTATGAACCTGAACAGAAACTTTGACCCCTGAGTTTGTTTCGGTGTTTCAGGGTAGTCAGCTAAGAAACATCGGCCTCATCTAGCTTTAACTGACGAGAAACACATAAACAGAGGAATTATATATGTCTTGTATATAGAAAGATATATAAATTCTAATAAATCATAATGTTGTTACTCGTTCGTATTGTTTACACAAAATTATTTAGATTTGTTTATGTTAGTTTAGGCTCTAAAATTGACGAACTAACGACAAACTAAACTATTGACGAACTAATTTAATTCAATGACAAAAGAGTCAACGTGGGCACTAAATTCAATGAATGTACGTTTGTTTGCATTATTTATGTTGTATATAAACTATAATGCTTTGATTTTCGAAATATTTCTGATTTAATCGACCGGAACGGGATAATGGTCGTAAAGAATGACAGACGATGTAATTATGTGGCGAAGTCATCTAAAAGTACAGCGGTAATACAATGCAATTAAAATATATTCAGTCTAAAAGCTGCCATGAAACGTTTAGTAACTACATTTATGTATGCACACGTTTTAGTAAAAACAAGCTTTTGCGGTTTGACCACCAAAGACCTTGTCTTACTATTAGTATCATTTTTTTTGGTTTATAAAGTTGTAGTAAGTAAGACAACAAGCGATTGTACAGCTTTATATCAACTGACTATAAGGCAACTGAAACTGAAAAGTCGGACAATCCTTCTCACTCCACCCAGAGCGGGAGAAATCATTTAATGGTTTTCTACGTAAAAAAGGCGCAATGTGGGATGCATATTTTCATAGATTTTTAAGGAGTGAATGTAATAAGAATAACAATAAATTACATAAAGTATGACTGAATTTTTACCCAAAAACCTACAACTTGTAAGTTGGAGTCATTGCAGTAGTAACGGCTCCACATACTACCATTGTTCACCATTATAATAAACAAACGAATAAATTAATCTTTTTACAACATTGTTCTTTTTTCAGTATTTTCCAGATCATTTGAAAATAATTTGTTTGAATTGTTTTAAATGATATAGGCAATAAAACTCTGCAATAAACGAGCATGAATAATAACCTCCAAACAAAGTTAGAAGTACCGCCCAGGGAGCAATATTTAATTCAATTTCAGTGCAATTCTAAAGTCTAGTAAATGTTTATGTAAAGTTGGTAAGTAATTGATATTGATACTATTTCCATATAACATGTTGGTAGATAAAAAGTTCAGTTCACCCTACGCGTGGTTTTGTTTGACAAAAACAAATTGGCGAATTTGTTCCTAGGGGTTTGTAATACTAGATAAGCTTACTCGTGCGATTTTATTTAGATAAGTTGATACTAAACCATAGTAGATACACTCATTGGGTCTAAGTTCCAAAGTCTTGAGCGTCGACGCCGAATTGCCAATATATCATCAGTTGTAGTTTTGGGAGTGTGCGTCGGAATTGCATAAATTATTTCTACAAAGCCTGTGCCATCATCGGACCATGAGACATGCAGCGGTGCGCCACCGTTATATACATAGTGGACATCCCACCCAAACGTACAAAACGGTTTTGGGAACACATTCATTGTATTTACAGCTTAGGAGTGAAACTCCCTGCCATAATTTTATGTTTCTGTATAGCTACAACTTGGGAATCTTTAAATCAAAGGAAATAGGTCGATTACATCATCGCATCCGACAGGTGAATCGCTTGATGAAAGTGGTCAAGCGCTTGAACAACAATAAAAAAAATAGCTTGAAGCGCTTTTCTAAAATCTAACAAACTAAACATGATCACATTTCTTCACCTTCCTATCAAATGAGCAGGTTCAATCAGCTTTTTTCCAAACTCATTAAGCAGTGCATTTTACCTGCCATACAAAGATTTTTGACCTTCACAAAGATCTTTACAGATACAGTCACAACTCCAAAAGCCTGACCGTCAGCCTTTCCATTTTCAATATTTCCATGTAAAACTATTTCAGTAGTTAGCCGTAATTTTCAATGTTTAATTAAATTGAAAGAGAGTTGCGCCACACTAACCGCCAAAGTAATGAGGATAAAATGCAATAAATGGGAATTTTTCGAAGCTGTGGTAACGAGTAATTTCGAACCGTATTGTGCCATTGATAGTTGGTGTTCAGGTTTTTAAACAAACTATGAAAATATTAAGAGAAGTTTGACAGACAGCCATAACGACCGGTCTTGGGCTTCTCGCATCCATCGGATTCCAGCAACCCTCACCAGCTCATCGGTCCATCATTGGAAAGGCTTTTCAAGGCTGCGTCTTCCGGTTACGTTCCAATAAGCTCCCCAAAGGTGGGTTTTCACAGATATCCATGATTTCCGCAGTCCTAGAAAACATTTTGAATTGCACAAAGCAAAATAACCACAACAGGAGCCAAAGGCTGTTGTTTATGAAAACATAACAGCAACACACATTATTATAATGTAGGGACTTGAATAAGTTATGGCGTCAAAGTTCCTGACCGCGTGTGTTTGTACGCTTCGTTTAATCTTGAAAACTATGCGGCAGATGGAATCTCCGGTGGCGCGACGGAAAACCGGTTTCCACGACTATTATATTATAAGTTGATAAGGCAAAGCGACTGCAAGGGAGGTCTCTTTAGGTTCTAAACAGAATTAAATTTTATCTACGACTAGAATTACTGTGAAGTTGATCATAAAATGTGTTCATAAAAGTTTAACGCCTCGTATTTTGAGCGCAGTTTTGAAAAACTAATAATGACGGTTATTATTTTAATTATCAGTTTCTGGTTTAATAACTTAAGGAATATAATTCTCCCAAAGAATCTTTAACACCCTCTAAATTGTTTAATAGGGGTAGTTTTTAAAACGAGTAACAATAACTTTTTTATTTACATAACCCAAATGCCAAGTTTCAAGTATATGGGCCCAATCAATTAAATTTTGCATATAAACAAACTTCACCTTTATCACCCCCTTAAAAATGGTTTTTTTTAAATCTTCTCCTTAATAAACCGGAAAGTGTTCAAAGAAACCTTTTATTTCATTTAACGTCCCTTGGCCGATACGATTGTGCATTGATACGTCAGTGAGTCAGATTCTCAATTATTCAGTTGCTGTTTTGGGTCTTAGACCACGGCTTTCCTTTGCAAATACTCCCCTTTGGTCCAAACGGAGCACTACGCTCGGTACGCACGTCTAGCTCAGTGCTTACAAGACGAGCTATCTACTGCTCGTCGTCTGCAACCCCGTGCCTACTTTGACCGGGGGTAGCTTTGCGACTCTTGACATCAGGGCGACTGAAATCAAAGTTCAAATTCGTTTAAGAATTTTTTCAATCTCGACAAAAAACCTGTAAGATCGCTTGAGCACAAAGTAGACCTACATAATATATAATATTTCGTGTGTGCATAATACGTGAAAACAGTTTAATTAAACTGTCACGCTGTTACGAAGTTTAATTTCCGTCGTGTATAGTCTGGGGACATTTATTTCAGTGGTTACGCACTCTGTTTGTTGTTATGACTTCTGTTAATAATTAAAAACTTGGAAACTGGATGAAACAAACAAAGAAAAATAAAACCGGATTTACTGTATGCGAAATGTTATGATTCTTCGGCTTAACTGGGCTGTGAAAAAATGAAAATTAAATTTCAAGGCAATGTGTTACGGTTCACTTCAGATAAATTTATACAATTTTACTGAGTCAATTATTTAAGTAAATGTATGCCTACCAGATATAATAAGATCCAATACAAAATTACTCATTTTATATTAATTTAAAAGAAATCTTTATTTATTAATAACTTTATTTTTCTATTGTTAGTTTTTTTTGCGTTTTGTTTTATTTTTCTTCGTGATCAAATTTTAATAGTAATTTTTAATAATAATGATTTTTTATTGAGTGTGTATGTGTTGGTGTAAACTGCAAGTGCAGTGACACTATCAACTTCGAAACTGCCAAAAAAGTAATCTCGGTAATCTCTAAAGTTATTTGAAGCTCAGTGGAGATTATTATCTCTACAAGCTTCCAATAACAACACGCACATGAAAAGAATCCTGAAAGTAATATTGTCACAATCGGCGTCTGAATCGATGTCAGCTATTTTAAGCTAAAATAATTGTTACAGAGTCGAACTTCCTCGCGCTCCAGCCACTGAGATCCTGAACCCTATTTTAAGCCATCATAGACGTGGAAGACGAACAATGGGGGGTAGCTTGCCGTCTGGCTATCCAACCGAGTCCAAGTCTTCGACGGTGCGTAATATTCTACGCGCGCCTCAAAGAAATGACAGCAAAACCGTAAAGGTATGATTCCGAACTCGGCAACAAGCAGCAGTGCTGTTGCCGCAGTGCTGCCACTAAAGTGCCTGCCGCGCTGATTCCGAGCAACGCGGCAGTGTCGCTCTGTTTCTCTTCTGAATCAAAGAAATTCATCCTTTTTTACCCTTGCTGCATCGGCAGACGCGTCACTACTGGTCTGTCACTGACGCGCAGCAGTGCTGCTGCTACATTGCTGCCGCGACATTGCTGCCTAGCTCGGAATGTAATCTCATATAAGCCAATAGAAATTGTACGGGGACCAGTAGTGTCGCGGCAGCACTGCTGCGTGCAGCGTGGTTCGGAATCGTACCTTTAGGGCCCAGCAGGACCAAAGCCTACTAGGGCTATATGGGTTTGTTTCCAAAAGGGAGTCATGAAATCCTTCAGAAGTAACATAGGAGCGGGTTTCAGTCAATAAAAGTCTAACACGACCTTCCGTGGGAAAAGTCATTAGATGATTTCGCACCTAAAAAAAACAAAGTAAAAAGTGTATCGCTGTATTGGGCACAGTTTTCTAGTTTCAGCTGCGAACGAAATCAAATCTACTTCGCCACACGTTTGACCGCAAAATACCGATCCGAACGTTCTGCGAATTGGACATCGTGCGAATTGGGCATTCCACGGATTGCCCGCTTTGCGACCGCTGAACAGTTGTGGCCTGACACTTCGAAAAGGAAAAAAAAACAAAAACAATTCAAAATGTTTGTCAATGTTGGATTCCAAAATCAACGTTGGCACATTTGCATATAACGGATGCAAGTATTCAACACATTCTTTTCAGGGTTTTTTTTCGCAACAATAACTCGTAAATGACAGTCTATGGCGCTTGGACGCGGGCCACCATTCTGTTAGAGGGTCATAATCCACATAATCCACAATGAGCGCCAAATATGAATTGATAAGGGTTGGTTGGAAGACGCAGCGTTGGAAGGCCTCTCACATGGTGGACCGATGGCCTAGTGAGGGTCGTGGTAATCACACAGGATCGTTGTGGCGATACTTGTCCAACTGTCAGTTGAAATAATGATGATGATGATTATTAAATATCTTCGATTTTTTTAAGTTTGTGACATCTTCTTCTTCTTCGCGATGTTTTCCTTCAAAATTTTAAGAGTAGTAGTGAAAGTGCCTGCTTCAGGTAGAATATGCGGTCTGCTATTGCTAACGAAGTAGGTTGTACGATAGTTCATAAGAAAAAGACAACTTTTGTTTACCTATACTGTGCATCAAACCTTTTAATAACATCGGTGTTTCCTTCCAAAACATTTTCTATATTCCATTAAAGCCCTCCCTTTATAGGTCAATGTCCTACAGTGCATGTTTAATCGGTTTTCCACACAATGTGTGTCAATTTCAGTATGCAATATGGAGGGTGCACATCAATGTGTATCGAGGTTTTAATTAAATGAAGCAGGCTCTTCACGATAGAACAAGCTTTCATTATTCAATAAAAAATATGTAATAGAACGTCGGAAGCTAAGGGAGTAATATAATTGGTTATTTTTCTCCAATTTTAATTCAAATCACGAGAGAGGCGAGTCAAGAGAATCATCGGTAATGCACAATGTACATTCATCGACTCGAGGCTTCAAAGTCTTGGGCATCTGTTTGTTTATTCTTTATGCAACCAAAAGGTATAAAGGTGGAGTTAATGCATTTGGCATTCTCTATTTTATTCGTCTTAGTATTGCCGGTGAGGCGAAAACATAAAATTCTGTTGTCAGTATTTTTTAACCGAAAAACTTTCACGGCTGGCGTCTCGACGTAGGCAGAACAGGGCGTCACTTGTGCTGCATGTTTGAGGGCACCGAGGGTAGAACACTTAATTGGTTAAGTTTTTTTATTGCACATAGATCTCTTTAATAGCATATGATAAATTTTATTGTACATTTAAGAAGCTGCACAATATATTCCAACGGCAAAAGTAGTCTTATAGCTGACAGCGACATCTTCCCAAAAACTCTCTTTATGATTTTTTAGATTTCGTACATACCTAAAGTTTAGTTGAATGCAAAGTTTAAAATTCTCCAATGATCTCAAGTGTCTAGTAGGTATGTCCAGATATTATCATCAGCATTAACTTTGGGTGGTTCATTGAATCCAAAGCCAAAGTAGCTGCAAAAAAACTCGGCGTTCTGGCAAAGGTCCGGCGGTACTTCACACCGGGACAGCTTATTATGCTATACAAAGCACAGTTCCGATCTGTGTGTGGAGTACTGCACAACCGTCGTACGGCAAGTATCTATCCTTACGTTGTCGAAACCTGCACGGTCCGGACAAAGCGGTTTGTCTCGTCGTTTATACCGCGTACATCGAAGGATTGGAAGAATTTGCATGCTGCGGTCTTTCCGTCCGATTATAATTTGGGTATCTTCAAGACTAGAGTGAATAGGCTCTTAATAAACTAGTGCGTCTCACTATCAACGATTGCATCACTGCTTACCATCAGGTGGGATTGCAGTCAAGCAATCAAAAAAGCAACAATTTATGGTATATAAAAAAAAACAGCACTTCATGCGTCGGCCAATCAACCAGTCTTGTGCTTCTTGCATCTAATGGATTCCAACTTTGTGAAAAATCTTTCAACACTTCATCTTCTACTATGTCCAATGGACATAAGAACAAATTAAAATAATAACTACTGATAATGTAATTACATCGGGTGTCGGGATTTGCAGGACGATTTTTGGCCACCGTAGGCCCGAATTTGTGGATGCTTGGGCATTGGGGAGCTCGCTATCCGTCTGGTAAGGATTAAACCCAGATCGACTGCGCTTTGTATTTCACGTACGCCTCAAAGAGGTGTCAGAGCTGATACTTCCCAGGGCTGCGGATTGTTCAAAAGAGTTATCGTGGCCCTCGCAAATATTAAATGAACGACTATTGTATTTTAGTCAGTAAAAATCTGACACTACCCTCGAGAAATTATTTGATGATTTCCCGTGCAAAAATAATAAAATACAATCGCACTTTCATGAATAAAGTAACTATTCAATGAATGGCAGCAAATCACTCGTCATTGCTGTAAATCATTTTTGTTTTACAATTTGTGGTGGAAATAAAAGATATATTGCACCATTTAGCAATAATGCTTCACAGTTAGGTACACACGGCTTCAGCCCTCCATTATACATTCTGATTTATAACACAAGTAACATAACTATTCAAGTATTAATCTGGGCTGCGGTACTCGTATTCAGGGTTACCACAAACGAGTTCCTCTACGCACATAAACCACGAATGACTCAATAAACTAAATGAACACACCCTAGATTTATTGCGTTTCCTCCACGGAGAGTCTTTTTGACATAACCTTAAGTCAGGGGTTGTGAATCTATGGCACGCATTCCACTGGTAACACGTGAAATCTGGACACGTATATATTTTTATAAAAAAATCATACGAGCAAGTGGCCTTCAAATTGCAAACATAGCAATATTGTTTTGAAATATATTTGAGAATCATTCATTATTTTTGTATTTTATTTGTTTGGGAAAACAAATGATTACACATTGAAATTTATATTCTTAGTCCAGTCAAAATAGGCATTCCAGTTTGCATTAATTCCCAACAAGCTGGATTTTTGTGCAGGCCTTGAGTACGTCATTACAAATGATATGTCAAAAGTCCCCATCGATCCCGCTTGTGCGTTGTTTTTTATTCGAGGTCAAAGGTCACAAATTTGTTTTTTTTGCGTATATCTCTGAAAATACGAGAGCTATCGAAAAATGGTTCAGACAAAGTTTGTAGATCGTAAAATTGTCTACAAAAAATATCTTAACACTTTTAAGTTTTACAATTCAATAAAATACACAAACGCATAAACAACAACATTTTCCACAATTATTATGATGGAGAATGTGAATTCAATACATGTAATTAAAAAAAGTGTTACTAATACGTTCTAAATTAGACAATTTTATAATTTAATGTTTAAATGTGCCAGTAATTTTTTGGTTCGTCTGAAATATTTAATAATGCTTGACACGTTATGGCGACAATTGACCTCGATCTTCAAGGTTAAGCAACGCTTGCCTAGGTTGGTCTGTGGATGGGTGACCATCTTAACATAACGAGTTTCCTCCGTGCCTCGGAAAGCACGTTAAGCCGTTGGTCCCGGCTGTCATTTGGAGATCTTTGGCAGTCGTTACGGATAGTCAGAAGCCAGTAAATCTGACTCCAGTCTTGCCATGAAGTACCGTGTTACCCCAGTTAATGGGTTGTGGAGGTCTGGTAGGCAGCCGCTCCTCGTAAAATACTGGTATTCAGCTAAATCCGGCTTGACTGGAAGCCGACCCCAATATAGTTGGGAAAAGGCTAAGTAGATGTTATGGCGACAATTAATTTATTGTTATTTTTTTAAATATATACAACTACAACTTTTATAAAATGGTTGACCATCCCTGCTCGAAGTTATACTGAAAGGGGGATCCAATAAAATGAATAGGAATTCGGCTATTGCTGACCTGTCAAAAAAGTTTGAGGACCCGTTGATATATCACCCTTAGAATGGAGATGCGAACTTTTTCAATATAATTGGACTTGCTGACTTGATGAGGTTTCGGGTATCGAAAATTCGGGGCAAAGGTTACTTTGATAGGTTTAATGGAATAAATAACAGTTAGGACCTATTTTATATTTGAAAATAGTTTGTAAAATATGAAAATAATAATAAATATCCTCTGATTGCTTCAGCCAATATTTGTTTCCAAATTTTGTTAACAAGTTGTTATTGTTTTTCGATAATAGATATTAATATGAACGTAAGTTCTTATTAAATATAAAGATAGGTTTTCCATACCCAGATCACCTGGCCTCAGTTACAAGAATTTTATACTATGTTAAGGTGAATGCTTCAGGTCAGCCCGCGAAATTCAAATTTTCTTACGTTTTTTGCATTTTGCAAGCCAGTGGTAGGTTGTATGAAGTTAAAAATACTTACGCGACTGTAAAACGTAACTAGTTATATAATTATAACCATAAAAATCGTCAATACCAGCCTTCAAGCTCACTTAGTTGCAGGAACGTTTTTGACCTCGAAAAAATCGTTCCAACACTTAGGTGAGCTTGGAGACTAGTATTGATGATTTTTATGGTTATAATTATATAACTAGTTACGTTTTACAGTCGCGTAAGCATTTTTAACTTCATATAACCTACCACTGGCTTGCAAAATGCAAAAAACGTAAGAAAATTTGAATTTCGCGGGCTGACCTGAAGCATCCCCCTTAATTAACAAAGCCAGCGACCATAATTTTTCAGAGGAAAGAACTATTTTGGAAATATGTATCAGACATCTGATAAAACCTTTCATTTTGTTGCAAAAATTTAACCAGAAATCATGAATTTTTATACAACAATAAAACATTGTTTACAACAAAAGTCTTTCTGTAAAACTTTTCAGCAGAGAAATTTTTCCTGAAATATTTTGGAAAAAATCGCTAATTATGTATTGTAAAAACTTTCTACCGTTAAATTCGGGCCAGGGCCGTTAAATCACATTTATTTCCCTAATCTTTTGTAGTCATCTGTATCCTGGGTTTATCCGTTTTTCTCCGTTTTCTCTCTCATACTCTCGTTAGCAAGTCGTTAGACATGCTTTACGATCCGTTTCCTGAAAACTAAAAAGGTGTTTGTGCTAAAATATCACGGTGAATCTGTGCCTTTAGGATTATTTTTTTATTTTTATTGTTATGGGACCTGTAACAATTTTTAAGCACTTTTTAGGTCTTTTCATAAATTCATCGTATGGGCCAATATTTAGCGGATTCGCTCCCTGACGCTATCAATAAAAGATATAAAATAGGCACAATGAACATAATAATTTTGAAGATATTAGATGGAATTCATGGTAAAACACCATGTATATTACAGTACACTTATTGTTTAAACTTTCTTCTGTAGATATTGTCTTTGCTACGGCTGACATCTAAATTAATTTAACTAATAATGTAAAAATAAACTTGACTTTCTTGTTAGAAAAAAACTATTGCTTTTCGAAAAGTTTTGATTAAAAAACATTAAATTGGTATAAACTAGTGCTTGACCGCGATCCCACCTGATGGTAAGCGGTTTCATTCGACACATTTCGCGAATGCGAAAAAATGGCATGCCGTGCCATTCCATTCCATACTCTTCTATTCTATTCTATTCTATCAATAAATTTATCGAAAACATGACTGAGTGTTTCAACAAACTACAAACTTACAACTATATTTCCCTGAACTGAAATTTATTGTAGGACCCAAGCTGCCGGCTGTTTCCATACTCTTCCTTTCTAAGATAGCAGTCATTATTTATTACAATAATGCAATCTTATGATGTCATCTAATGTGGTCCTTATCTGTAACTAAATATACCATGGGTTTGATTTATTTTGGCAATAACGGTCGAGGAACTCATTAACGTCGTTGTTGCGAATTTGTATGGAATTTCGAGGGGAGATTTGAATAAATGCACATTCAAATCTCCGTGAAGATTTTTGTGTTAACCGTATTGAAACTACGATTGAAACGCGCACTTTCGGTTAACGACTGACTTTAATGACATAAACAGTAACATATTAAAAACAGATATGGCGTTACTAGTACAATTTGTTACTGAATCATAACACCACCTCTTAACAAAATATTTGAAAACTGTAACTAATACAACATTACAATTCTTTCCTATATACTTAAAGAATGCCTATTTTTTTTAAATGCTACTTTAGGAGTTTTTCCTGTATTATGAATGCACCCACAAACATCTAAACTTACTTACGTCAACTAGATCCAAAACCAATATATGTGGACCAAACAGATATATATTCTATGAACAAATCTAACTCGCAATACAAAGTGTAGCAGCCAATTTTAACCGAAAGAATATAATAAGATTACAAAAGGCTCAGGATCTACTACGCTTACCGTACCGTCAACTAAAACTTACACAAAAAACTGAAACTAGAAACTACAACGCCATCTATTGGCAAATAGCGATATTGAAAAAAAATACATTAATAAAAGGCAGAAAGGCATGAGTGGGTAATGTGGGTATACTGTATAATTTTGTTTGTTAATTTTATTAATATTCGAAAAAATTCAAATATTGTATTTGAATTTTTTCGTATATTAATGAAAAAAGAAAGTATATGAATAAATAAATGAATGAATGACTTCTTTATGTACGAACAATTGAACAGGTTTTGATTAAACTTATAGGTACGGTTAGACCATGAATGTCTCGGGAGTATGTTTCCTCAGGGTAATTTTCTACTGTTACACAGGTGAAACCGCTGGCAGCAGTTAGTACAAAGTTAAGGAATAGTACATTGTGCCCACGTGGGCCACATACGCCAATCTGGGTTCGTCGGTTTTCATACATATTATAATTATGTATGGCAACTAGACTTGTAGAGCTACATTAAATCCACGTCACGTGACTTGGTTGTAGGTACTTACAAATCAGGCGTCACCCACGTGTGCGTCCCCCTAATATAGTTCCCGCTTTAACCTTTTAGAACACAAATCTATTTTAGAGACCCAATTCAAAGTAAGGTTACGAGACAAAAAGTACATTTCTCTAACTATACGACTTACGACTTCGTAAAGCCTGAACGTCTTCTAGACAAGATGAAAATTTAATACGAAGGCAAACTCGTAAACAAAACGGTTTTATGTCCAGCGACGCACATCACTCAGGATTTGGGCGTTTAATAACGAAATAAGCCTAGTGTAAAAAGAGAACTGAACGTAGATTTAATTTAAAATATAAAAAATAGACGCGCGAACTTTGTAATAACGACTGCTAGGTTAATAAGGTAGGTCTGAATTTCAAATGAAAATGAGTAAATAGAACAATGATTCACTTAATTATTTTTGGGTGCATGGTCATCATCATTATCATCATTACAGCTAGAACGAATGGACGTCCCATTGCTGGACATGGGCCTCCCCCAACTGTCACTACAATGAGCGTTCCTGCGTGTCTCGCTATCATCAGGTTCCCGTCACCCATACCAGGTTTTCGGTCTTCCTTATCATGGGACCATCTTCTAATACGCGGTCGTCATTCAAAATTTTTCGTCCCCAGCGGCCATCAGTTCTACAATCAATTAATTTCACTGATCAACAGTGGCCACACGAACTCTTGTAGGTAATCCTGTTTTGGCTACCTATCCTCATTACGAAAGTGCAGTTATTTTGTTTCAATCACCCTCAGTGTTCTTGTGATAAGCCTACTTCATTATTGGCTTTATAGCGATAAATGCACGTGAACGTTCGTAAAAAAACAGCGATAATCACATTCGTTTCCTTCATTAATTTAAAATGAGTTGGTTTAAGTCAAATACTGTGCTTTTGCGAATATATCAAGAAAGTTTAGTAACAATCCTAACTCTTTTTGTTATGTTTGTGGTGAATTGACTTTCAAAACACTATGACGAAATTTTATAAAGCTAATATTGCAGTGTTATCCCGAGTATTTTTCCTTTTCGGTTGCTCATCAAAACAAACTTTGGGCCCCACACATTTGTTGTATAACATGTGTAAAAATTTATTAGATTGGAAGAAAGGATTACGTCATATTTTTATTTTTTACGTTTGCCATTCCTATGATATGGACTGAGCCTAGATTCATGTTTCGGATTGCTATTTCGGTGTTAAACCCATTTCACACTACGCCATAATATAATAGCATATAGCATAGAGTTAATAGCACACCAATATCGCACGCTATACATTTTTCATGGAGAATAGTTCCATCAAGACATTTCGGCCATGGAAAAGCGTTATCAAGGTAAATGGAGTCCAAGAATGTTGACCGACTACTGTTGGACAATTAAAAGAAACCAACCGGAAGCCAAATATGCCAGAAAACCGTGTTAATTTTTGCTTCATTGTTACTTTTTATTTTTTTCTTGAGAACCGTCTATTTTTTTCCTTATAATCGATGACAGCTAAATAAATAAAATTCATGGGTGATAAAAAAAAATGATCTGCTTATTTTTATTCACAGCACCCTATTTTATTAAGACAATAAAAAAAAAATCGTGTGGCATGGGGATGTTTAAATTTTGTTGACCAGTGTTTTCATTAAATTGGCGATTCTGTAGGCTATGTCGATATCCTTAGTTCTCCTGCGGATATCTTTATTTCTAATCACACAAGGATACTCCAAATATAAATTCCCTCCATTACCATTGTATGTCAGGAATCGTAGAAGTGTTCAAATGGACATCAAGGGCAGTCAGAAACGACAGCTATTTTACCTGTGAGATACCTGTTTCGAAGTTAGTATTTTACTGAACAGTGGGCATTTTATGCCACAGCACACACTCAATCTATAACCACCAGAACCATCCTCAACACAAACTCACAAACAAATAAACAAACGAGCATTCCTCAACAACAATAATTGTTGTTCTGAAGGAGACACTGCAACATATGTTAGTACAAATGAACAAACACATGTGTAGTATCCAGAGCACAGCAACACACAGCAATATATAGCAATACCCAGCAATTACGACACACTACACGAGTACACATACATCTCAATTAGAACGGCTTGTAGTCGACACAAACATGCCGACAAATCCAAGACGGAATGCATTACGAACAAAGGTTTTAGTAAATGCGTTTTGTCTTTGCCAAAGGGAGAGATGCAAAGACTTGCTTCTTATGCAAGTCTTTGGGTAGCGTTTTAAACATGTAGGTTTTAAGTCTTTGAGGATTAGTTTTATTGAGGTTATACTTATTCATTTTGGCCTATTTCTAGCAATGCGTTAAGGATTGATTGATTGATGGTTCCTGAAAAGGCAATTAGCTTGGCGCAAATGTATGGCAAAAAAAAATGATTTGGCATAATATTCTAAAACAGCCCAGAAAAGAGGAAACACATTATTGTACTTCAACTATCGATTGGAAATCATCAAATATCTTCTCCCACTTAAGGTGGAGCGTGAGGAAGTTTCAGACTTTTACTGACTAAAACCAGACCTGTAAGGACTTACAGGTCTGGTTTTAGTCAAACCAGACCTGTACGGACTTTTACTGACTAAAACCAGACCTGTAAGGACACAGGTCTGGCTTTAGTCTGTAAAAGTCATTGGATGATGTCCAAAAATTAAAAAAACACCATAGACTGATTTGGAAAGATTAGGTTTGGAAGATTCTTCTGTTATTTCTATAAAGAAATGTTACCCGCAAACTAGAATGTACTTCAATATCGCAGGTGTGTTTACAAATAGGTGAACTAACATACACAAGGCATACAGACTAGGAACAACTGTCTATAGGCCGTACTACTAATTACCCATAGGTACAGCATACTAAATTATCGCTATTTTAACCATAATCATAACTGAAATGTGAAATAATGGTTCAAGATGCTGATCAGAGTGGAATTCTCCCCCAGAAAACATACTGTGTGAGTGATGAGTGGGTAACGAACAATAAACTATTTCAGATAATTCAATTGATTTATTATAATTTAGTCTTAAGGCCTTCAATTCACAACAAACAGTGAAACGGTTTCTAGATGAGTGTTGTCCATGCGACTGTTCACGGAGAAAAGGAAACCACTTTCATGCATTTGCAACTTTTATCAGCTCGGCTCACGCAAATTCAGACTCTGTCTCAGTGTGTCATCACCGATTCGTCTTATAACAAGCTGGTTTCTATAGCATTGACTTCACTGAGAGGTAAATTTTAATGTGTCTGAGTAACTGTTGAAGAATTGTCATGACGAAATCTGACTGACAGTTTAACGACCGTTAGTTACCACTTATATGTATAAGAACGTATCTATCCATCTCTTGATTTAAAATCGATTCCAAAATACCATCGTACGAACACATTCAACGAATTTGAAATATACTGCCTACATCATATAGACATTTTGGAGGGCGTCCAATATAATTTATTAGCAATCTGGCAAAGGCTTGCATCTCCAAAGTTTCCAGTTTCGTATGCTCTTTCAAATTATGGCTGCCCATGCAAAGTTACTGTATAAGCATTTGATCTTTCTGCTGTGGTATTTCTTGTCCTTCACAATAAATCTTATTGATTTGAATGGAAATTAGATTTGGCGAATCGTCTACTTATTTTTTGATAAATATCTGTTTTATTTATTTAACCTTAGTCAAAAGCTTGAAGGATCTAACAGAAGAAATAAAGGTCAAGAGTTTGTCTCTAGATTTTGTGAAGTTTTAAAATAACAAATTATATTTTAATTTGGTCTAGTCTTAAATTACATACTCATCACTAGATGTACTAGGTATCTATAATATATAGGATACAGTTCATTTTATTTCCATTAAATGAATTAATTCTCAACAACTATTAGTTTTACGCACAGACATATGAGTACGTACTCCAAAACTAACGAACTACACAGTCTTAAGACACATTAAAACTATCCTTATCCTTACCTATAGTTTTAGCAATCGCTTAACAAGTTATCCCTTCAATAAACTATCACGTCTCGCTAAACATCCAACAAGAAATTTCCGAAGAACTCCCCCTATTCCTTCCACAAACAAATACAAAAAAGAGCCCAGTATCTGCTTATAAGCGCAGAAAAATGTCTTCTGAATTGCGGGAGGCTCACAAAAGCCACGTAAATCAGCCAGTGACGGTCGCTTGTTTTGAATGGGCCGACGATTTGTCACAACAAATTATTCAGCCATGCCGCATGAAAAGGGTGCCTTCCTGTGCCTTTTTATTTGCACAACGCGAAATGATTCAGTAATTGGGACGCCGATGAAATTGACCTTATTAAGCGATGTATTCGAGTGAACGATGGGCATTTTTATTAGATACGTTGGGTCGAGTGGATTATGTGATGTTCGGTTTGTGCGTATTCGAGTGTGATTTTTTTAATCTGTTTTGTTGATTAGGGGTGGTTGACATTGTAATTTTTAAATGATCTGTGGTGTTGACTTGAGCAATCGCATTCAGGAAGACACCTCACCTACTTGAGACCTTTTCACATTGTGGTATGGTTAAGGACATCATCAAATAGGTAACTTCTCCCACTTAAGGTGGAGCAAGCGGGAGTTTCAAACTTTTGCTGACTAAAACCTACCTTTTTTCTATGCATTCCAGAGCCCAAGTAACTCTTTTGAACAACCCTAGCAGGTATTAACCCAACCGGGCCCCGACTATTTTGCTAGCTTCATTTGCGAGCGTAAGAACCATTTCAAGGCATATTTTACTGAAAATAATATGCCAATAAGTAAACAGATAAAATATCTGAAAATTATTCGTAAATATTCGGTAGGCAAAAACAAAATAATACCGGCCTGTCAGTCAGCCATTTCACACATATGTTTTTTGTACAACTACTCATAAATAATGACTCGAGGCTGTACAGAAACTTTTGGACCCCTTTCGTAACTTTAAGAGTGTTCGAAAACATTGTATAAACTTATAATAGGGTTTTTTCGTTCATATAAATACGGTAAAGTCCCATCTGTTGGGAATTTCGTGAATCGATTGTATACTATTAGTTTAGAAAAGAATAATATTTTTGTAGGTTAGACCTAAGTGACAAAAAACTTCTTGTAAATGCCGTTGGGCTTGTATTGTAGGGCTTTAGTCAATATTTTATTGAACAAGAGATTAGTTTTCAACTTTAATTAGCAACAATTAAACTTAAAAAATAAATTAGTGACAGTAGGTCACATTTCTCATAGGGGGGGGTATTGCTCATACGGCGGATGGTTGATGGGGCCAAAAGGTGGCGACCACGATTCAAAAGACACAGCGTTGGAATTAGACTCCCAAGGTCATTCTTCCCATTTGAAGACCAATGAAAGCTAGGAGCAATGGCTTAAAGTGCGTTCCGAGGTACGGAAGAATCTCAGTATATTCGAAAGGCCACCCATCCAAAGACGGACCCCGGTAACATTATATGGTTATCTTTATTTTATATAACTTATTAAACAAATCTCCCCACAGTTTCACTAAAAATAATAAGAAATATGTCAAACCACAGACGAATATTAGTTTTAAAAATCCAATTATAACATGGAAGACCGATGCCCTCGTCGTAATTACGAGTCCCATATTGCCGCGACCGTTCCAGGCTTAAAAAAATATTACATACATACGTAATTCGGACTACGTCATATTTCAAGCTTATATGACAGAATATTTTTTTCAAACTAACGCGAAACTAGATGGTTCGAGCTCAGTGGGTCGGGAGATATCACTGTGATTGACTTCAGCTGGTTTGGAAATTAGATTAAAATGATATTTTCTGGCAAACTAAGCTAGAATAGTAAAGCTCAAATTTTATTTTACATAGACTTTGCAAATCATCAGAAGTTAGTGCACGGTCTAATTCAATTGATCGTTTCCTATGGAGAAGAACAGCGACTTCGTCCGCGTATTCAAGAATCAGGATAAAAGTTAGCCTATGTTCTTTTTCATGTCAAAGGACATTATACATGCCAAATTTATCCAAATCCGTTCACGTTTTTGCGTGATTAAGTAACAAACATCCAAACTTTCACATTTATAATATTATATATTATTATAGTAAGGACAATCGTTAACGCTATTAGAACGTCTGTTTTCAACGTTAAGTCACGTGGTAGAACAAAAAAATAGAAAATTCGTAGCCAAGTTTACATCGTTCATCGCTAAATCTTATAGTTTTGTAGCCAAGTTAAAATTTTCATAAGCGCTAACGAAATTAACAACTTATCATCTTTTTAAATCACTTACGCCGGGCGTTACCTACTGATTGTAGCAAGAGATTCTACACGATACACGAAACGGTTGTAACTTGACTAGGCCTGCTGGTAAGAAACTCAATAGTTATCCTTTAAAAAAACAGATTCATTCATCTGCCTAGCCTTTTCCCAACTATATCGGGGTCGGCTTCCAGTCAAGCTGGATTTAGCTGAATACCTTGGCAAGCGTTGCTTAACCTTGAAGATCGACCTGTGTGGCTGTTATTATCTAGCCACGAGCTCCTCCTTTAAAAAAACAGATTGATTTTATAATATTTCCAGTCCAGTTCTAAAATTCAGTCTCTAAAAAATATTTATCCATAAAATTACGTAAAAAATAATAATGTTTTAACTACTCAGCAAGTTATACCGTCATAAGCCTACGCCAATCGTGTTAACACAGGAGCTCTCCCAAATCCCTGAGCAAAAAGTTGCGCTTTACAGCGACGGTGACAAATCGCTTTTTATGCTTACCATGCTTTATACTTAGGTGCTTTACTTTCCTTGAATAAAATACGTATTGGTTCGGGAACGGTAATAAATGTGGATTCGTTTATTCATATTTGGGTAGTTGTGGAGGTGCTACAAACATTGGATGGAAAAAAGTAGTTCATACCTATACCTACCTATATGTATCTATTGCGCTAGATGTTTATTAAGTGCCCGTGTAGGTCTTAATGAAATTTTATAATTTTGAGTTTGTTTTTTCTGTTTATTTCTTATGGCCTCTTTATTAAATACCTATGTGTACATAATTTATTCTTATTTTGTTTGTCAATAGTGGTCAATAAAGATACAGGGCGTCAATTTGCTTAATAATTATAATCAAGTTAAAGGTAACTCGATAAAAATTATTAACTAGCTGTTATGTTATTAACGCTTATTGGTTCACGATTGTATGTAGATACATTACTCCTAATAACGTAGTTTTATCACGATATACATAGTCATAAATTATTAGCCAGCTATCCTAGTTTTCTGCATTTTCTAATTGTTTTTAATAAACCTTACAAAGAGTTCCGTTGGTACAAGTTATAATGATAATAATCCATCTGACCGAATTTCAATCACGGTGGCTAATCTCAACAGAGATCAGCCAAGTACACAGGAGATAATTATAAATAGTGCACATTTTTTTTTTACTAAACCATTAATACAAAACACTTTTAACACGGAGTTCAATCTTTTTAGTGCTAAGAATATCCCGTTATAAAACGTAGCCTTTGGGAGCCGCTCGTAAACGGAGCACAACTAGTTAAAAGTTAACACCCTGTACATGTGTGCTAGCTACTTTTAAAATAAATGTAACGTGCTCAATCTTCCTCTAAGATTGTAAAACACTGTTGTTACTTACAAGTTTATGTTCATACTCAGTTTCCTGGATTTGGAACTTTCTAATTTAGCTTATGACGCCAGTGAAGTGACAAATTGATGGATGTAATTACGAGGAAGACTCCACAGTTTTCTTCGTATTCATCCCTACGTTAATAGTTCCCTAAGATTCTATCAGTGCAAACGATTTCAAAACACAATAAGATTTTCTCTATTCACATTACTCATTATGCAAAAAGACCAACATTTCAGTCGAAAGACGTCCAATATTGGACATAGGCCTCTCTCAAGTATTACCACAATGAACGGTACTGTGCGTCTCGCATCCATCGGATTCCAGTGATTCTCACCAGGTCATCGGTTCACCTTATGGGAGGCTTTCCAATGCTGCGTCTTCCGGTGCGTGGACAAAAAACTTGGACTATTTTTCAGAAAGTTTTTGACGTTGCTGAGCAAGCTGAATTAAAACTATATCTGCCCTGTGATGACCCTGTGATTGACAGAAGCCTCCCTCTATTCCTTCCATTGTTACTGGTTGATCTTGGCGACCTCCTTGAAGTCAATTTAAAAAAAAGTAAATAAAATTTTTTTCATTCTGCATTGTATATTCCGTGAGACCATGAATCCACTACAAAATTAAATTGCAAACATTTTGTTTTTTATTATCGTTATATCTGATCATCACCCCTTAATCTAAACCCTCTACACCTAACATACCTACGTGCACTAGACTAAAACCCCAACAGGAACTTAACATTTAACCATATAATACGCCTACGTTAGTGGAAACAGCAAATAAATAGGGCCCAAGCACGCCTCGCCGTACACTCGGGGCGATGAACTCAAATGTCACACCTAAGTCATATGTATATAGTCATCTATACTAATATTATAAAGAGGTAAAATTTGTAAGTTTGTATGTTTGTAAGTTTGTATGTAGGGGGTAATCTCTGGAACTATTGGTCCGATTTGAAAAATTCTTTCAGTGTTAGATAGCTCATTTAGCGAGGAATGCTATAGGCTATATACCATCACGCTACGACCCACGGGAGCGGAGCAGTAACGAAAAATGCGGGTGAAACCGCAGGGGACAGCTAGTACAAAATACAATTAAAATAAATACTTAGTCAGCTGTAATATTAACTACATAGTGGACAGTTCATTGTCCGTCTTTTGGTTCAACTTTAATGTCCTTCTGTTAACTTTATGATGTTTCCAAAATTAATATGAATAACATAGTATATTTGAGTGCACAATACAAGCTTTTGTGTACTTTTGTCTTAATTATAATTTTGATGCTACTATTCTCCAATGGCTTATTTCTCTAAGTCTGGCAAAGTATATTCATATTCTTTGTTGCAAACGCAACTTTAAAAAAAAAAAATAGAAATAGGACAGGTAACGTACACAAGCGAGATGAACCTACATTTCGATTTTCTTACAGCAAAGAAGCCAGTAACAACAAACTGCAAGTACTCGTATATTATAATTTTAATTATTCTTTCTTTGACATTTATTAGAATTGTTATGACTTCTACAGTTTACTATATTGTCATTTTCTAAATAACTTTTGTACCTTTTAACGGCGTGATACAACGTTTTTTGTCAGTACAGGTACCTACGAAACTTTTTTTCTGTATTTACTGTTCATTGGTGTCAATGATTAAATTCTAACCGACATTTGTCATAATGTAATACTAGATTTTAAGTGTTGTATCTGCACTATTATAATTATTGTAAAAGCTTATCTGTTTCAGTAAAATGTTTTATATGCATGCTGTGTCTTGTGATATTGTACACTTGGTTTATACAAAAGCAAGTATGTATATTCTGAATGTATAGTGTAACAATTGTAGATAGACCAATAAATAAATAAAAATAAATAAAAAATCATTGTTCTTTCTTATTTTTGTTTTTATTTTTCTGAAATAGATTATTATAAACTACAATTTGCTGTGGTAGTGCTGTATTTAGATATAGCACTCACTAGTTTAATTGATGGAACTAATACAAACAGGCTTACTGTTCTATACGCTTTGTCTGTCAAAGTCTTGGGTAGTGAGGAGTGCATCTGTGCCAGTCGTACACGCTTCCGCTTTTAGTGTAGCATAATCATCTTTATAATTTTCCCACTACTGGGACTCAGGCCTCCTGACTAGGTGAGAGAATACACAGCACGCGGGCCGAGAGCGGATTGGTGGATGTCATATGTTTCCGAATTTTCGGTTCTAAGACATGCCGGTTTGCTCACGATGTTTTCTTTTACCATTTTTGAGAACAGTGATGATTCAGATTTATATTGAAATTAAACAAAATAATGCACCTAACTAAGTTTGAACCAGCAACCTACAACTCATAAGTCGAGCGCTTTTATGTGTTTGGTTTGGAAAAAAAATATGATAACCATAACAACCACGTTCAAAATGTGAATTAGGTAGGTACTTTTACATTCTCGTAGAACGGATGGTCGGTGGGGACGGAAGGTTCTTGAGTGGCGACCACGCACCGGAAGACGCAGCATTGAAAAACCTTCCAGAAGGTGGACCAATGACCAGGCGAGGGTCGCGGGTATCCGATGGATGTGAGACGCACAGGACCTGTCGTGGCGACGCTTCCTCCCCCAAGCGTCCCTATGTGTAGTAGTGGACGTCTTTCGGCTGCAATGATGATAATGATTTTACTCTAACATTACTTGGCCTATAGAGATTAGATAACCCCAACAAATTCAATCATCACATGCCCAACAAATAAAAATTAATATTCATATATGTTAATATTAATTCCAGTCCAAAATATTCAATATTATAATTATGATAAATTCAGCTTCTCTCAGAGGAGAGGTGGGATGAAATTAACACGCGTGTGCATCCCCCGGGTGCAAGGTGATTATGAATGTACCGTGTTTTATGCGTCCATCTCGTAAACTACAATTTATATGGAGAATTTAATAAGCTATGAATTGAAATGAACCGCTGGGTTCATTTTGTTGCTGTTTGTTTTATGTTTTTGTCGCATGGATGTGACAATGGATGGAAATGAACTTTGTTGAACTCGAATAATTTTGTAAGGTAATCAGTCCGTTATGTCCCATAGCTTACTAGAGCTGAGGTCATCATCACACTTTTTCACAATCGTCTGTCTTCGGCTATTGCAATAGTCGAAGGGCCAGTCGGGCATTGGTCCTGCTAGGTCTCTATGGTTTTGCTAACATATCTTTGATGCGCGCATTTAACGCTACACGCCAAGACGGAACCGTGGCGAAATTGACACACCAGAGTAGCGAGGTTACACTAGGAAAACAAATAAATGTTTTCCAGAGTCTTTGATCTAATCATCATCTTCCTGCCCTTATCCCGTTTTATTTGGGGTCGGCGCAACACGTCTTTTTCTTCCATTCTGTCCTGTCACTCGTCACAGGATCTAATATCGAAGTATTAATCCCTAAATGTTGGATAATCTTAGAAAAAAAATCATATAAATTCGAAATTAACATTGATACTCGCCCGGCTTCGAATCGGCTACCTAAAGCATGAGAAGCGGGTGCCTGAACCACTTGGACATTACACCACGATATAAGCAAACCATACATATTTAAATCAACATACAACTTGACTAAGCTGCAAAATGCAACAAACTTTAAAACCTTTGAGCATCCCCATTAAGTAATAATAATAATTAGCCGTTCCAAACTTCTACAGTGCTAATGAATAAGCTGACAAATGGCGAAACATACGAGTTTTCTAACAAACAAGTTTAACCCTTACTGTCGGCCAGTATCTTTTGAAATCGTTTCATTTTGGTTTGAAAGCTGCCATTTGAACTGAAAGTCGAGCAGTTTGCAAAGGTGTTTCAAATAGCGGTGAAGTTGCGCTAACTTGGCTACAACTTAGCCCAACTTCCCCAATGCTTAGTTAAAAACATGAATATGTATTTCCAAGCTCAGGTATCTAGGTTTCGCGAATTTTTAATGATCTATCGGAGAATGTGTTAAAACGTTGGTATGCTAATATGTTATTTTTATCTATACCTACCTATATAATATTACATCTAACATTATAAAGCTGAAAAGTTTGTTTGTTTGACCACTTTAGTCTTAGGAACTGCTAGTTGAAATTGAAAAAATATTGTTTAGTTAGAAAACCCATTTATTGAGAAAGGCGGGATACAATATCACTATAACACCACCCCCAACCAAAGACGCGGGTAAAACCGCAGGGTTTACCCGCGACGTTTGACGTATGCTTATAATCATGTGAGAAAATGGTCAAGCGCGAGCTTATCAATAACAAAAAAAGATAGGCCTCTATGAAGAAAGAGCGACAAAAAAACAGTCTCCTTTTACATAATTAATTCAAATTTAAACAAAAATGGTGGCCATAAATTAATATAAGCTTTAATCCTTTTCATAAAAATCTCACTTAAAATAATTTGTCCCGCGAAAGCTGACAGTGTAAAAATATAAATCCGAGTTTGTTCGTTAATATTTTTCCCGGCAGTGTAGCTAGAATATCTGTTGCTGACGGTTCAGACTTAGCCATCTTTTTTATCCGTTCCGAGGACCCTATTAACTGCATTGCGGTAAATGTCGCGGGCACTAAAACTAGAAAAATATTACTACTTGATTCTATTTATTAATTTATTTGTATCACAGGAGAGAATTTAGAAAAATCTGATTTTAATAAAAAGTTGCTGCATCAATAAAAAGGCATTGTCGTCATCAGCAACTGCAGTAGCTAAGGCTACTATACGATTGTGTCCATTCCGTTTCATTCCCAGTTTAGCTCGTGGTACGCTACGAGAGTCGCTGGGCGAAATTAGCTCCGGCTAACTGACGGCGACTCATGGGTAGCTCGTCGTACAATAACAACCAGGCATGGTTCAAAGACACATAGTGTTTCGCGTCTGCTTCAAAGAGATATCGGCAAATAGACGATAACCACTAGGGCGCGGTCTATTTGCCGATATGTGTAATGTCCTTTACATTGGAATGAACACAGATGGGTTTTCGTGGTCAGTAAAAATCTGAGACTCCCACTTGCTCCACCCAGAGCAATTGAATAATAATTTCCCACCTAAAGTAATTAAGTTTTGCATGAAGAACAAAAAAATTAAAAATAAATATGTCGTATTCATATACATCAACAAGTACGTCCTTGGTCAAGCGCAACTTGCACCATCGATTCTTTAAACTGTCATTTCGTATGATTGTGCATACGAAACGGTCACCGACATCATCACAATATCACCTTTATAGAACAATAGTTCTACAATGCTACTGCAATCTGTCGTCTAAATTAAAACTATCCTAACAGGTAAACAAACTAAGTTTCAGGTGAATTGAGTATCCACGGCAATGCGGTGAATCGTGGTCTGTTACTCCCAACAATGTCGGAGTAAGATTCATCGCAGTCACGTCCAAGTTTCCACTGAACTTTACATTAGAATTTGTGTTTTTCAAACAACATTCTTTGGTACTGTAGTGTGCTTATGTAAAATGTATGAGCTTACAAAATTACATGCAAAGTGGATCTGGGAATATCCTTGATAAAATGGGATTACTTTCAAAAGTCGAATTGTCGTATTAAGCAAACTTTGCAAGTAAAGGTAGCTGTTGGCTCTTGTCTCTACAACGTTCAAAGCAAGTAGGTTTTATGTGTTTTGGTCTTTCCAAGGACGAATTAATCGGTGGATATCAGGGACCTTACTATTCTTTTTCTTCCAGGGCCTTACTATAACTTGTTAAAATCTCAAGCGTGCGAGCGGGAAAGGAACATGGAGCTTCACACCCTATATAGCTTCATTACTTAAACAGTTCAGCTTAAGTCGTCAAATGGATCGTGTTAAGAGCTCGTGGTACTTGTGGTAATTTGAACTATATTTTTAAGGTAGGAAATCATCAAATAACTTCTTCTTCTCTGGGTGTAGTGAAAGGAGATGTCCGATTTTTACTGTCTAAAACCCGTTATTCAGTTGCCTTTTACGTTCCAGGATCGCGGTAACTCTTTCGAACAATCCCGTAACCTTGCCAGGTATCAGCTTTAGCGGGCTCCGTTAATTTTCTGACAGATCTTTGAGGTACACGTGGAACACCACGCCTTCGACCCGTCCTTATCAAGTCGCAATTAGGTCTATCCTGTAGGTGCTATCAAAGGCACCTACGCAACAAAGTTTCGACACTAATTTAAATTCATTAATATTTACACGTTTACTTTAGTCCCTAAACCTAAAGACTAGTCTAGCTAAGCCTCAGCTCACATTCTTCTATGTTTGTAAATAAACATAGGTTGCTACCTTACTTAGCATATTTTGATTTGGTAAACAACCCGAAATGTTAACTCACCCGTAGGGCTTGTGCACACTACGTTTTTTAAACGCACCGTTGACGTGAGCTTATAGCTATACAAACGTGCGTATCTATACTAATATTATAAAGAGGTAAAATTTGTAAATTTGTAAGTTTGTAAGTTTGTATGTAGGGGGTAATCTCTGGAACTACTGGTCCGATTTGAAAAATTCTTTCAGTGTTAGATAGCCCATTCATCGAGAAATGCTATAGGCTATATACCATTACGCTACGACCCACGGGAGCGGAGAAGTAACGAAAATTGCGGGTGAAACCGCAGGGGACAGCTAGTGTGGAGATACAGACGCGATGCAAATGCGCACTCCAGTTTTTTCTTTGCCTTGATTTTAGAGTCCTGGGGTTCTCTTTCGTTCAACCCAAATCCCTAGTAGGCTTCGATTCCGCTGGGCCCCTAATTAAGTCCAATAGTGACTACTTACAGCTATTTGCGAATATGTTTTAGGCTTCAACCCCGTTGGGCCCTCAAAAGTCAAAGGGTGAAAATAAGAATATTTGCGAATATTTATTTCGTATGTTAATAAACTTAATACTGAAATCATTATGATATAATTATTATCATCAGCGGTTCCCTACATTTAGTCGAGTTGATTCTGCAAGCATTAACTGCTATTTGTTTTTTCTGATTTCAGTTGTAATCCCAGTTTACAGTTGCTAATGGCTTAAAAGTCAATCTGTATAAAATAATTTTAACTTATTTGGGGCAGTAGTTTTAATTATTTTTGGAATAAAATACAAAAGATTTACTGGCCTCCATTAAATTATTGTTTAAAATGTATACCTACTACTTACGTAAAATCTTTTTTAAAACCAGCTTTTACACCACATGTCTTATTTAAATACATATTTACTTACATAAAACCTCGTGACATAATTTATAGTTTATTTTGACGTGGGATATTAACAAATAACTCCTTGGGTGGACCGAGTGGGAGCCAAACTTTTACTGATTAAAAACCACGTGTGTTTCTTTAGGTGTCTTTGCGGTCCAGGACCACGGGTAACTCTTTCGAACAACCCCACAGTCCTAGCTGGCATCAGCCCTGCCGGGTCCTGTAAATTTTGCTGATATACCTTTGTGGCGCGCGTAATTTGGCCCGTATCGGACGACGATCAAGCTACTGCTCCCTGTCCTCAAGCCCGTGCCTATGGTGACCAGTCTCCGGTATATGCTTTCTGTAGTAGAAATAATCCTAATCTGGAGCTCCTGAATGTCAATTCGGGTCATAATCTACTCCTGTAAAAATACATTCTCATCGGAACCGAGTCAACATAATATTGAACTCAATTGGATAAGAAGTAAGATAAAAATGCAAGCATTTAATTCTACGTTTACAAACGAGTTTAGAAACCAATGTGGACTTTATTTTAATGTAAATAAAGTAGGAATCAGACAGCAATATGTGAATATCAGGTGAGTAGTCAATTCAATTACCTAAAGTACTACAGTTGCCGTGCGGAACACACCCCTTGCGATGCGACGCCAACTGTTTGAATCGTGAACATAGGCCAGGAGACAGCATATTTCTAATCAATAATTATGTTTTTGAAACTTTTTTATTGTAATAATATTTTTATTGGGGAGAAGATGCACCTCTTTATTCAGAAAATCGGCACTTCTATTATTTTATTATTTAACAGTCTTCTTCTTTTTCTTCTTCCTGCCCTTATCCCATATTATTTGGGGTCGGCGCAACACGTTTTCCTCTTCCATTCTGCCCTGTCATCCGTCAGACTATCACCAACTCCCTTTTCCTTCATATCGCTCCTCACTCAATCCATCCATCTTTTCTTTGGCCTCTCTCTCCCTATCCATCCATCTACTTGTAAATTCAGAACTCTTTTATTATTTAACAGTATTTTAATATTATTACAAAAAGCCATTGACAAAAGTAATTCAACAAAACAATATCATAAAAGCACATACAGTATTTCGCCTTGAAATTAAAATACGACGACCTACTTTTGTTTATTTGCCCTCTCTTTATACGTAAATTATTTTTGTTAATTTATTGTTGTCTTGGATGAAGTCAACGTGTTTAAGGCGGGCGCAACGTTAGAATTATCCATACAAACGTAATACCAAAATCATTTGCAATTTAAGCATATTTACACCATAATATGATGTTATTCGGATTCAGACAATAATTATCTAGGTTCCTACATCGTCTTTTTGTTGAAAAACTTACCCCAAACGAAATTTAAGCGAATTTAAATTTGCACATTTTCACAGCGAAAATGTCATGTTTTTATTTTGTTTTTTCTATATTATATACAACAATATTTCAAAATATCTTATCGTAGGAACACAGATATTATTATCAAGTTATAAATACTCGAAACAATAATGGAAATACATTAATTTTTCATTCATCATTTTTGGTATTACGGAACCTCTCCCAAATTTCCAATAGTTTGTATTGCTATCACAGCAAGCAACTGTCAGTGTGCGGATGATGACTTTACTCCAGTCGGTGTGTCCAAGAATTGTTTAAACTATCTGGATTGCTTCCATCAACCTCAAAAACGTGTTTTATTTCGTCTCAACTCGAGATAGCGCGCGGTCTCCGCAGGCCTCTTAAACTGTCACTATAAACAGTGGATTACTCTACTATAAGTAGTGAATTTTATTTTATTCAAGTAAGAAAGCCTGAATTTTAAACGCAATAATTTTATCAATGTCACAATTTTATTTTCAATGCCACGTTTACTAATATTTCGTACTCGAATTAGATCTAATATTTCGTTCCCGAATTAGGTCAATCGTGTGATTGGCTATTAAAAACCTCTTTACAAAACAATTTATAATATTAAAGTACTACAACATATTTTAAACAAGCAGTGAATTGATATCACAAAATTAAGTGCCGATCTCCTTGCCTATAAAGCAGCCGCACCTCAATTTGTTTTCATGAACTAGACTGTGTACGTTGCCTGAGCAAAGTCTGAGCTAAAACATAGATTTTAACAGCGTTTAGACACGGAATGAACCCCGCCTATGAATATACTACTTTGTTGACTCCTGCTAAATAATGAACGAGCAAGCTAGTTCAAAAACTAGGGAGCGAATGTGTCTGAAAGGCACCACCTTTGAGTTGGGACATGGTTTAGTGGGAAGATATTCTTTTTAAAGTTTGACGAGAGATTTGCTTTCCTTGCTAATTCGGTGGAAAATGTCAAAATGCGACTATTTTTTTACGACATTACATTCAGCGTTGACTTTCTGCGTTTTGAATTCAGTTCTTCTTTCGTACTGGTTATTTGACCTATAAACATTTTACTTTCTCTACCTAAAACCCTATAGTAATCTTTACTATACGTCGATTCAAAGTTCATGACAACTGAAGCTGGCATTTCGCTGTGTTGCCTATACCTCACCCCCTTACTACCACTGTTTATTACGATATGAATGTGCTAATCAAGGAGTAATTGGTTACTTGTTCGCGCTTGCATGACTCAACAGAATTCAGTAAATTTGGTATATGAGTAGACCATTTCTTGGAATAGTCTCAGGATACTTTTATCCCGAGAGTATGTTCTCTTAGGACAATTTACTACTATCACGCTAGCGAATAGGCTGGCATCAGCTAATGTGTCGTGTCGTCGGCGACATCATCTTCAGTGGTAGAATGTGTGTGTACCTATGCCTTGTAAAAAAAGTGACGCTAACTTCTTATAATTTCGAAGGTGATGTATTAAAAAAATCAATTGTGATAATTAGAGTTCATTAAGGTTAATCGCGTCTTCACACGTACCACTGGATAGCAAATGTTCGACTGAAAATCGTTACTAAATGCATTTTTACACTTTGATTTCTCGTTGAGTACTAACCGGTGCCCTTTTTTGCACTTAGACGGAAAGTATTTCGTTGCCCGACTGAAAACTCTAATGTACGAAACGAAGCCAGTTTTCGAATAAATGTGTCGAAAAAATATTTGCTTAAGCACTCCATTCTTTCATACTCCGTGGTGTAAAGTTATTCTGGGCTCGCATAATCATATTTACAGCTAGCCTACGTCGCCTTTGTTTCGTTCATTATTCAACCTTTTGTCTTTCCCGTAATAACTTTTAACCCCTTTATTATCCACGCTTTATGGCAAAAACAATTTTTCCTCCTGGATTTTCGAGGTAAGAATTGATTGATGTTCAGGAATCAGGAAAAGTAAGACACCTTAAAGTGTAATTATTATTCTGTTGTGGACTAAATTTTCTTTTAGAAATATATTATTTTATTTGTTCGTTAAGTTTTATCAGTGTTTTGAATTCATCACAGTTTTCTTTGTGCTATTTATAGTTTTCGCTTTTGCCAAGTTGACCTTTAAAATGGCTTTTAATATCTGAGGAGTACTTATCTTATGCAGACTACAGGTTTTTTTGAGGAGGGATATCTTTTAATGAATTCTAGCATTCTAGAGCGGAGCAGGGGGTCGTTTCAGACTCTTACTGAATAAAATCACACCCTGTTCTTCAATCACCCTTTACATTCTAGGTCCGTGGAGGTTCAATTTAAAAATAGAAGGCATTTCTAAATGGAAACTCCACGGACCGGACCGCGGTCCTAGCAGATATTGGCACTGCTGATCACCTATGGTTTTGCTGATATCCCTTGAAGCGTGCGTGGACGGCTAAGCACTGTCCGATGACTCGGGCTCGGTCCAGATAGTTATGTGAGCGTGCAGATGTCCGTTCTTTTACTAACGCAGCCGTGTGGAAGGAGGCGACCGTCTTCTGTTTCCTCTAGCCCCGTAAGTGCTTGAATGGCAGACGACAGATGGAGTAAGGCAGTGATTGAGAGGCTTCCAAGAACTGATAGTAGGAATTTTGGCCGATAACGAGATAGACGATATTGTTGCCATCGGAGACAGAATTTGGATGAGCATTGCAAAGGAATGTGGTGATTGGAAAAATTAAAAAAAGTCGTGGGCAAGTCGGGCTGTGAATGAAATTTTGCACGAGGCTTCGTTTTACGATATAGGCGAGCATTAGGAAGGGGTTTTTAAAAATTCTATCTCTAAAGGAAGAATTTCGGTTGTATGCAAAATCACATTTCGTGTACAATTTACTCGAAAACTAGCACGAAAAGTAACCGAAGTAAATAATAATACATACCTAATTGTTATTATTAGTTTTCAGAATTACCCCCAATAGACCAATTTTAGGGGGTTTTGAAGATTGTACGTTGGATTCTTATTTCTTCGGTTAATAAACTTGGAACTTGGCACACGTTCTAAACAAAATAAAAACAGAAAGATTCTGAAGCGACGACGACCGCGTACCGGAGGATATAGTGTTGGAAGGCCCCCGACATGGAAGACCGACGACCGCGCGGGTCTTTGGAACTCGATGAATGCCAGACACACAGGACCATACATCGTGGCGACACTTAGGGGAGGCTATGTCCAACTGTGGACGTCTTTCGACTGAAATGATGGAAATGTTTTTCTTCTTCTTCTTCTTCTTATCGTACGGTTAGTAGCCAACCTGGTGTCAGAGTTTTCAAGCCGCCCGAAGATTTTATTGTAAAATGCGATGTGAATGACTGCGTGATGTCAATCAACTTGTATAATATGCAAATACACCAGCTGTTATTACAATAAATATTATTGATATAATAATATAATCAAGCACTAGTTTATTTCATTTAAAAAATATTATTATTAACACGCCTTGCCTATTCATGTCATATAATTAATTTATATAAAGCCTTGTATGCATTGAAATTGACAAAAGATTCTTGCTCACTGTAAGATTTAATATGAATTCCAATATAATATGTTCTCCTATGATAATGCCTACCTTCTACCTACCTTCACGCGGGGGGCAAAGCCTTGGCAGAAGCTAGTAGGACGTAGGCTTTGGCAATTATTTATGATTTTCAATCATTGTTACAGCCTATACTTACAACTCGAAGTGTTCAAACTTAGGCAGATTCTATTATGTATTTTGGCACAACGATGTATTTTGGCATTATTATGTACTAGCTTTAGCCCGCAGCCTCGCCCGCGTACATAAAATATAGCCTATGTCACTCAGGAATACAGCAGCTTTCTATTGGTGTTAGCAATCGGACCAGTACTTCCACAGAATGATTACCTCATACAAACAAAAAAACAAACTTTACCTCTTTATTATATTAGTGTAGATTTATTGACGCAACAATATAAATCATTTCATCAGTATTGCTCTCAAATCGGTGAAGTGAAATATCCTGGGCAAATTGGCATGCCCTAATACCAAAAAATCGTAGTCAAGACATATCTACAAGTACTTATAGGTACATGGACCCCAGTAGATTATCTTCTTCTGTATCGTTACACTCTTGGCAGAGTGGTCGTGGTTGTCATGAGGGCGGCTCTCCGGAAGCTGTTAGGGTACGCTGCACAACTTCCCGCCACTTTTGCCTGCTGGCAGTCATCCGGGCGCACTCGTTCAATGGACCACCAACAGCCGCTTTGATCTGGTCTGTCCATCGCATCGGTGATCTGCCACGTGGTGGTAGTAGATTATAGCCCACTCTTTTACGCAGAAAGGAGGTTTATGTTCCAGCGGTGGACTCATTATAGGCTGATTATACGCTGGCGATTACTTTTGAAAAGCGAAACATGGTCCAATGACACTTTATGACGGCATCGTCGCGCATCGACAAACATGCGTCAATATCGACGCACTGACTGACATATACACACAAATAAAATTGAAGTGTCTGTTTGTATTATCAAAATATAAATTCATTTACTAAATGCATATGAAAGTATATTACATACCTTCAACATAAATGCAATTTTCTTTCCGTTTTTTTAATCTGTCTGTATGGCTGTTAGTTTCGGCTAACCTCCAAAACTACTTAACAGATTTTGACGAGACTTTCAACTCATATCATAAGAAGTGACTTAGGCTACTTTCATTTTATAAAAAGACCTAGAAATCCGCGCTAAAAAAATCTTCTTAAAAATTGTAAATAGTAGTACTAGTAGTGCCAGTGCTGTTATACGCTTAAGAGCTGGACAAAGTCGCGGGCAACTAGACGTAAACACAACTAGGTACTCACTTCAATTTGCATTTTCACGCACTGATTACAAAGTTGATTTTCGAACATCATCATAAAATCTAGCACGTAATCATATGGTCTGCGTGGTTCATTAGGGTTTCACGGTTGCAATGGTACACAACAACATCAAAACACGTTTAGTACCGAAGGTCGCGCAGTCACTTTCAGTACAATAACAACACCAGTCCTTATGTGGCGGCAAAACACCAGTTTGGTGTTTACTTACTAGAATACTCGAACAAAATGCAATTACTTGAGTTTAAAGTTGTTTAAAAATACGAATTAATTTCTGCAGTGTAAAGGATCATTATTCATTTAACTTTGTCGGCAGTGTGGTTTGTCATTGTGCGTACTGTTAGGGAATAAAATTCTCTGTTCGAATTGAAGCCTGTGTTTCTGGATAACTCTTAATATTTTTTATTATTTGGTGAAAAATCCTCAAATAATGTCTTCCTCCGTTCCGTGCTATAGTTAAAGTGAAAGGGATTGTAAGACTTTTACTGACTAAAATCCACCTGTGTTCCCTCAGAAGCCTTTAGCGTTCCAGGACCGCGGTATTTGTTTCAAACAATCCACCTAGAGGTCTTTAACTCCAGTGTGCAAAAGTTTGTACACAAGTGTGCTCTATTTTCGTCCACACCATCGCTTACCATCATTGTGACAGCTGTTATTTGTGAATAATGTTTAGGTGAGTAATTTTATTATTAAAATACTTTGGTATATTACCAAATATTGTCGGTTTGTATACAAGTTGAGCGGAATTCTTGATTCATCTTTAAATTATTTTATTTTATTGATTATATTTAATTTTGAATTAAACTAATTTTACTGGATTATTACTATTTTAGTGATACTAGTGAACAAATATTTTGGTTAGTTGTGTGTGAAGTTTCTAGTAATCGGTCATTGATCCGTTATTTGCCAGTATGATGCATTTATATACAGTATTGCCTTTGCATAATATCTGCCTCCAGGCTTTATTACGGTGTCAATACAGGTTTGGTAGCTAGTATTTACACTACTATACGACGTTCGAAGCTACTAACTCTATCTGCATAGTTGGGTATGCTAGGCAGGAAAAGAGATGACGCATATTCTGTGAAAGGGATCCACACTGGCACGGTACTTGCGATGGCGATGGGTCGAGGAAACCCCATTTGGCCAGATTATTTTTGCAGTTTAGAATATATATATCAAATTATAGAAAACAAAGTTGTATTGTACTTAAATTAAAAATAAAATTAAATTTATTGTAAAAAAATTAACATAAAATATGAAAATTCAAAAATGTTTTAGTTTTATCGAAGTGTTTGCCATTTCATTTTATTGTCTTCTTGTATATTCTAGGCATTTTATTATCTCGTTGTTAGATCCACTTGAGACATAATAACTTTTTAATAGTATCTCTATTAGCCTAAATACTGCATACGAAAGGTTAATTAAAGTCTTAAAATAATTTATATAACCAGGTCAAATTCGACGAATTAATAGAGGTAAGGTTACAATAAGTCGCACTCAGCTGAAAATTGGTATGATTTTTTAACACACCATCATAAGTACAGGAAACCTAAAAAGTCCTCATCGATCCGATACCTGGAAAAATAATAATTTCGGGGTTAAAGGTCACAAAAACGATTTTTTCGCAATTTGTAGGGAAACAGTAAGTTTTACATTAATTTAGCCCAGACAAGAATTGTAGATCAGATAATTATCTACCATACCGTCTAATTTTCTTTTCCTAAGAGCCACCGTTTTTGAGATATTCCGATTCCAAAAGTTGAAAGAGTTATAATTGTCATACCATGTATAAGTAAACCACGTACACGCGGCGGCGGAGATTGGGTAGCAGGTCATAAATGTGTGCGAGAACGCTACCGCGTGAAACACAACAGGTATTATCGTTGTGTGCTACAAAGTAACTCGTCGTTTCTACACTCACACTCTTGCAAAAAAGCAAGCCGTACACAACTATGAAAGTACAGCAAAAATTGACTACTGCTGTTATCGGCGCCATGGAGCAATGCGTATGATACGTGACTGACAAGTAAGAGGTCCCAAGTTCGATTCCAATCGTCTGGTGTAACAGAAAGTTTGCTTGTTTTTATTTTCTATTTGACCCTTTTTTTTAATAGTAATGTTATAGTTACTCTCATAATAATTAAAATATTTTGAAAATATTGTGACAAATAAAACTGCGATAACGATCCAACTATGTTTATTACAGCTTATTAATTACATATATTAAACGGAATGGTCACAATTAACGAATCTGTTCATGATTATCCTTAATACAATATATAAAGTGAAAATATTCTAAGTCAGACAAGGATGGACGTCACTGATTTTTAAGTTTTTTATTAGTGACATAAATCAACATGTTATCAAGAATGAATTATGATAGATATCGCAACTCTTGATCTCAATAACAATAATATCATGTCACATAATAACAACAACAGTATAATTACCTACAGCTTACTTCTTAGTCTTTTTTTTTACTTATCAAAGTTATCAATCAGCATGTTTTAAAAAATGAACTATGATAGGTATCGTAACTCTTGATTTCAATAACAATAGGTAACATCATAAAAACAACAACAAGAAGAACAAAATACAGTAATACAGCTTTTTAAAAATATTTATAATTGGATTCAATTTAAATCAAAATTAATATCTAATTGGTGCACCTTCATTGTCGATTACTTCTTGTAACCTCGTTCTCATGCTAGCCACCAAATTTTCACACAGGTCAGTGCCGCGAAACGATTCCCACATGGATAACACCTCAGGGTGGCATGGCGACTGCGACTGTCGCAACCCAGTGCTGGGCATGCCGTCATTGCGGCGGTAAGTCCCCTCTTTGAGGAGTGGTTGGAAAGAGGTCACGGCGTCCTCTCGTTCCGTATGACGCAGGTCCTCACCGGACACGGTAAGTTCGGGAGGTTCCTGCATCGGATCAAGGAGGAAAGGACGCCCGGGTGTCGCCACTGTGTGGACCGCCCGGAGGACACGGTGGAGCACACGGTAGAGGTGTGCCCCGCTTGGGCGGAGCACCGCCGTGTCCTTGTGGAGGCTATCGGCGGCGGTGACCTCTCGCGCCGGGCCCTGGTAGAGGCCATGGTCCGGAGCGAGGAGGGGTGGCAGGCAGTCGCCTCCTTCTGCGAAGCAGTAATGTTAGCGAAGGAGGCTGCCGACCGCGTGAGGCAACGGAACTCACGCCGCCGCCGCCGAGATCCCGATCCCGATTTCCGACCACCGTAGGCGCGGGCTCGCGGATAGCGAGCGCTGGGTAGCTCGCCGTCCGGCAGTCTGGTAATAATCTGGACCGAGCCTAGTCGTCGACGGCGCGTTCTGTTCCACGCGCGCCTCAAGGAGATGTCAGCAAACTGTAGGGGCCCGGTAGGGCCGAAGCCTCTAGGAAACACGGTATCCGAAAGGTTGTCACCGTGTCCCCCAGATCGATGGTAACGAAGGAACGGGGTAGGGGTTTAGTCAGTAAGAGTCTGACACGCCCTCCCGCTCCGCCCAAGAGTGGGAGAAGTCATTCTGATGATTCCCCTACCGGAAAAAAAAAAAAAAAAAAAAAAAAACATGGATAACACTAAATTATCTAAATTACGTTTAGATCTCACATCAGATGAATCCCAGTTGAGCACCATGTGACCCCATAGGTTTTCTATGGGGTTCAAATCGGGACTTTTAGAGGGCCATTCAATAACAGTCAAGTTTTCTTGGACACTTAACCAGTCTTGTACCATTCGTGCGCAGTGCACCAAGCAGTTATCGTGCACGAAGTAAATATGCTCGTCCGGGTATGCCACGCGCACGGTAGGCAACATAACATTTTGCAAAATGTCCAAGTAACCTTGACTGGTATTGCGACCCCCTACCTCCACTAACTCACCGGGACCCATCGATGACATCCAGCCCCAATAACCTAACGTAATGCGACCACTAGACCTGCATGGGAGAATATTTTTGTGATGGTAACGTTCGCCATCTTTTCTCCATAATATTTTACGCCCATCCTTATCTGACTTAAAACACTTTTCATCACTAAATATAACTATGTTATTGCACCAATCGAAATCTATAAATTTTCTTGCAAACCGCATCCTTTCTTCCTTATGCAACGCCGTCAGTAAAATTTTTTTCGCGGGCTTGCGACATTTTATTTTAGCTGCTCGTAAGTGGCGTCGATCAATTGTCATAGACACGTCGTGCATAATTGCAGTGTTTCTTGTTGTAGCAAAGCCGTCAGCGCTATACGTAGCAACAATATTTCGATGCAGTGGGTTGGCATCCGTATATGTAATTGCTTTTGGACCCGGACGTTTGGCATCGATTGTCCCTTCAGCTGCATATCTATGCACCCAAAACTGCACAGTTTTCCTCTGTAAACAATCACAAAATTACGTTAAAACCTAACAAATATCAACAATGTTAAATTATTTTGCATTACCTATGTTAAGTTTGGATTTGTTACTTACCGGTAGCATTAATCTCCTCAAAATTTCACTTATGGATACATTTTGTTTATGTAATACTATTATCTCAGCCCTCAAAAGTGTAGACAAATGAGACATGTTGTTTATTATTTATAAAAAGTATCACTTTCCACAACGATTAATTATTTTTTGTCTCGGAGTAAGTTGTAGAACACACGATCGTGATAGGCAAAAGCGTTATGCCAGGTTAACTTATTATCCGACTCATTTCTTAGTAAATAACTAATAAAGTGGGTAGATGATAATATTCATACACTTAGTTTTTAATTACTCAGATACCCGCGAAACGAGACACAATAGTATAACAATAACAGCGCGGTCTCATAGGACCGGTTGGGGATTCAAACGCTAAAGCAAATATTCTAAGTTTTAGTTTTATTAAACTTCGTTATCATTATATATACTACAATAAAGTAGAAAAAAAACGTTTTGTCAATGGCAAGGATCGAACTCGATACACCTTTAACGGCAAGCAAGCACTTGATAATCAGTGCTAAATTACCATCTAACGAATGAAGCGAATTTATTTATCTGATTCGTAGCAAACACATATACAAATATGTGTGTGTGTATATCGAGTAGTAAACGAGTTTTATTTTGTTTGCGAGTTGAGCAGGCTGGAGACTTAATATTACTTGAATACGTGAATTATTGTCAGATGATACTTTATGTTTGTTTTATACCCACAGCTACTTGATTATTGTGAACATTATTACTGATTACCTACCCATATAAAAATATACTTTCCAAAGATTAAGTGTAAGTGTTCGATGTTAATTTAAATAACTATAATAATTTCATAAGTGAATGTTTGCGAAAATAAAAAAAAGTTGACAATGAAAGTATTGTCAACGAACAATAATTATAATAATAACGTATCTATTATTATATTACGTAAATAATATATGTATTATATATATATTATAAAATTATTTATATTACAAGTTATATACAAAAATTTCGTTAATTAATTTCGTAAATATACATAGTTTATCCCGCGACCCTCGCCAGGTCGTCGGTCCACCTTGTGGGAGGCCTTCCGACGCTGCGTCTTCCGGTACGTGGCCGCCACTCTAGAACCTTCCGTCTAGGCCTATGTCCAGCAGTGGACGTCTTTCGGCTGAGATGATGATGATGATGATGACATAGTTTATATGTATAAAATTACAAAATTATATTTATCAGACGATAGGAATCGAACTTGGGACCTCTTACTCGTCAGACATGTATCATACGCATTGCGCCATGGCGCCGTTAACAACAGTGGTCAATTTTTCCATCGTCTACTGTTTTGGAGATGAATAAAATACTTCTTCGATAGAATTTAGGCGTATAATCATGAGAATATAGTTTTTACAAAATTGCGTGTGCGTTTCGTTTACCGGTATAATGGCGGAATGACAGTGGCGGCGCGCGCGTAAGAAAACGGAACTAAGCCCCGCACTTCCCCTCTGGGCCGACCAATCGTAGCGGCTTGCTGGGATGACGATGCGCAGACGAGTTAATTTGTAGCACACAACGATAATACCTGTTGTGTTTCACGCGGTAGCGCTTATGCACACATTTATAATTTTTGTGTGCGGTGCTACGCGAATTTAGTAAGAGAGTGTACTCGTATACGTTTAAATGTCCGTATCTTTTTGTTTGGTCAACTTCGAGGTTCGATTTTTGTGGGTTGGTTGGAAGCCGACCCCAATATAGTTGGGAAAAGGCTAGGTAGATGATGATGAACTTCGAGGTTCGATTTTTTCACAGTTTCATGGGACCGCAAACTTCAGTATACGGTTTGACTCAAAACCTTCACGCGTTTTTTGTCCGTTTGTCTATCTGTTTGACTGTCTATCTGTTTGACTGTCTATCTGTTTGACTGTCTATCTGTTTGACTGTCTATCTATCTGTTTATCAAGAACTTTTATCTCGGGAACGTGTGAAGGTATCGCGTTAAAATTTACATAATATTGTATACTCAAGCCTGCAGTCCCTGGAAGCTGTGTAAAAATCTGAGGAGTTTATAGTTAATCACTGAATTCAATTTGTCTTTTGGTGTAGGAGTATTTTCTTTTTACACAGCTGTAGAACACTATAGTGTATATAAATGAAAATATTATTTTATTTTATACTAGCTTCTGCCAGCGGCTTCGCCCGCGTGTACAGTTAGTTTAGTCTTAGGCCGGGTCCACACTACAAGCCTAACGCGGTTGCGATGACGGGTGCGAAATATCAAACATATGAAACGCCCCTTTGCGTCCATAGTGCAGTGACTAAGGCGGGAGCCTAGCGCGACGGTCATGAGCGAGTTAGCGCGCGTAGTTTTCTAACGTTCCTATCCGCGCGTGTTGGTCACACTACGGGCCTAGTCAACAGGCGATCTGATGCGCGGGTAGCGGTGATATCAAACCAGTTCGGTCTTGTCGCTCGGCGTTAGAGCGGCGGTTTGAGTCCCAACAGTGGGAACATTACAAGGCCGATTATGGTAATATAATAATACCCCTGAATAAAGTCCAAAAGCTACAACAGCTCGCGCGTCAATGTGGCCACCATACCGCATCGCTTGTCGCACCCGCCACAGGCCCCCGCCACCGCGCATTCACTGTGGACGCACCCTTAGTGTGACGATATATATCGTCGGTCTATAGCCTTCCTCGATAAATGAGTTATCTAACACTGAAAGAATTTTTCAAATCGGATCAGTAATTCCTGAGATTTGCGCGTTCAAACCAACAAACTCTTCAGCTTTACAATATTAATATAGACTAGCTGTCCCCTGCGGTTTCACCCGCATTTTTCGTTACTGCTCCGCTCCCGTGGGTCGTAGCGATAGTATATAGCCTATAGCATTCCTCGATAAATGGGCTATCTAGCACTGAAAGAATTTTTCAAATCGGACCAGTAGTTCCAGAGATTACCCCCTACATACAAACTTACAAACCTACAAACTTACAAATTTTACCTCTTTGTAATATTAGTATAGATAAGATTATAATTAATATAATACCTTTTCAGACATGTTCAATATAGTTACGATATTATTAAATTAAGATTATTAATTACAAGTCCAGACCATTTTCAATAACTATTTGAGCCACTTTTACAAATCTCGATAGATTTGGGCAAATTTGAATCACAATTCTGTATTTCTGATTTTCAGCCTCAACAATGCATCATGCCTGATGCCAACAACGGGAGCAGGTCCTCAGTTGTTTGCTGCCACACTGCAGTACTTCGCTGCAGCACAGTGCCTTCTCAACCATGACACATTGCCAGAATCTAATGTTGCAAGTATGTATCTAAGTAATCTGTTTGTGTTCTGTGACTGCTACGTAATAACTTATGGGTAAAAGTACAGGAATCAGAATAAGTATTCTGCCTTCACATTTTTTGTGCGGTGACTTAACTATGAAACCTTCATTCCTTAGATTGGCAAAACATCAGCCATTCCCCCTTTCCATTTCCCATATCACAAAACTAAATATAATGTCATGGTTACCTACTTAAAGCACTAAAAATAAGCATTTCATTTGCGCATTCTTTTTACCTTGAATGTTAGCACAGATATTTAAATTTATGAAGGTGCGTTGCTATTGAATGTGATAAAGCTTCGTGTCAACATTGTTTCTATGTGCCTAAGCTATTTTCTAAGAAAACGAGCGTTTCAGCCTGATACACACAAACAAATTGTATGTAAACCTATACACAAATCTAAGATCAAACATTCTGGGTGAGATAGATTGTTCATATATGTAACTTTTGAAGTGTTTATACTACAAAATCGAGGACCGAGCATGCAAAATTTTTAAACTTACTAATAAATAAGGATTTAATTTCATTAAGTTCCAATATGTGGCACCTCAGTCCTTTACCAAAAAAAATTACTGGGTATACGAGTATCTACATAATTTGACGATAAAAGATATTGAACAACCGAACATTTATTTTTCAGACTTCCAAAGTTTCGACTTCATAATAATCGGTGGCGGAACAGCAGGCAGCGTGGTCGCAAGACGACTTAGCGAAGTTAAAGGGTGGAAAATATTGCTCGTGGAGGCTGGAGGCGACCCGCCTGTTGAGTCTCATGTAAGTACCGAAGAGGACATCGATCGTAGGACATAAGCCGTCATAACAGGTTTGCTGTTAGATGCTCTTAAAATGTCGTAACAAACCTTGAGGGTATTTTGTGTAGTAACCGATCTTGTGTGGTCACTTATAGTATGTATCTGTTATTAGTGCTTATAATTTAGAGCCCTGGTATAATAATAATCGGTTAAAAGGTGTGTATAAAATAACTGCATCACAGTATTACAATTTCTATAATTATTAATTGCAATTTTAGAACCCCAATGTTTTAATCAATGTTCTCAAAATAAAATTGACACTAGTTCGTCTCATATTTTGTACATTTCCTAAATTTCCAGACACCAGGCCTAGACAACACGATGGCTGATAGTGAATTCAACTGGAAATCTGTATCAACGAACAATGGACCCATAGATCAGGCGATTGTTAACGGCTCCATAAAGCTGTCGAGAGGCAAAATGTTCGGAGGAAGCAGCAGTCTCAATGAAATGCACTATATTCGGGGACATGACGCGGATTTCCAAAAATGGTTTGATGCTGGCAATGAGGACTGGAGCTTGGATGACGTACATCGATGCTTTAAGAAAGCCGAAAGCCTTCAAAGCATAAAGCTGCTTAAAGATCCTACTATTAATAAGTTCTACGGCAAAGAAGGACCAATAGTTATAAATAGATTCAATAGCACTAAGAGAGATTCTACTAACGGAGTCTTAAAAGCTTGTCATGAAGTTGGAATTAATTACGTTCCTGATTTAAACGTGGCTGGTCTAATGGGTTGTGGTATTGTAACGGCCACAGCAGCAGATGGAGTGAGACAAAGCACCAATACAGGATATTTAGAACCAATCAAGAATAGATGGAACCTGAAAATACTTAAACATGCGTTCGCAAGAAAGATATTGATAACGAACGATTCTAAATTGGCTTTTGGTGTGCAAGTGGAAAAAGATGGAAGAATTTTAACTTTTTACTCAACACATGAAGTCATTTTGAGTGCTGGAGCAGTGAATACTCCACAACTGCTTATGTTGTCGGGCATTGGTCCTAAAGAACATCTTAGTTCTAAGAATATACCATGTTTAGTTGACTCCCCAATGGTAGGACAAAATCTACAAGATCATCTTGTTATCCCAATAACAGTTTATGGTGATGGACCAGACAAAAAGACAGAAAAGGAAAAGCATTATGATGTGATTAATTACATTTTCGATCGTACGGGATGCTTAGCAGAAAGCAGTATCTATACAGACATAACAGCATTTTTTTCTACTTCGAAAGTGATATCTTATCCAGAATTTCAACTTTATCTCTCAATAATACCGAAGAACACGACTGACTTGCAACAATTTCTACAATCACAGTATGGATACAAAAATATTATAATAGACTCCATGGTAACGATGAACAAAAATCATTCACTATATTTCTTTTCCTTTACCCTTTTGCACCCATATTCAACAGGCAATATTTCCTTAAATACCAACGACCCTAAAGACGCTCCACTTATATCCTTAAATTACTTCAACGACCCAAGAGACCTGAAAGCTGCAATTCAAGGAATCAAGATGGCATCAAAACTAGCGAAAACCACCTATTTCAAAAATATGGGAGGATTTTTGGGTAGAATGAATTGGCCTGCTTGCAACACATATGAGTTGGATAGTGACAAATACTGGGAATGCGTTATTACTAATATGGCAACTTCTATGAGTCATCTGGTTGGAACGTGTAAAATGGGACCTGATCCCAATACAGCAGTTGTCAACAGCAGATTGAAGGTCCATGGAGTGTCGCATTTAAGAGTGGTCGATGCAAGTGTAATGCCAGATATAACCAGTGGTAACATATATGCACCGAGTGTTATGATAGCAGAGAGAGCGGCAGAGTTTATTAAAGAAGAATTTAGAGACTATTAAACATATTTTTTTGAAGATTGTATATTAATTTTTATTAGGTTGTTATTTTTAGGTCGCTTCATCTCGTATAGTCTTGTGACAAATTCTTTATATTCACGAACAGCTATGCTATTCTCTAAAAGTCATTTTCATTGTCAACTCACAGTTGCAATTGACAATGACAGTTCTTCATACATTTGGGTTCGCTGTTTGAAGGTTGTGTCGACGACGAACTCGTCGCCATGAAAATGACTTTTAGAGAATAGCACGGCTGTACGATTAAAGTTTTCTTCCAAGGTAGTAAAAGGACTAAAATGAATTGTGTTACGTAAAAAAGCCGGAAAAAGATTCAATTATAAATCTACGTACTTGGCAAAGGAAAAACATTTTGTTACAAAAATAAATTTTGTAAAGATTGTTTAAGTTTTTTTCTTTGCATTCCTGTAACATTGTTACATAATGAAGTGCCTACAATGAATAATTTTAAACTTCCACCTCCCGAACGAAGGCTAAAAATTACTTTTCTACCGTTGTATTATTGTTTGGGTTTTTATTTTTTTGTAACAAAAGCACGAAGTACGTACTACAACTCTTTGTTCGAGAAACCCTTTAAATACCGTTTTTATTTTGAGAATTTTATTACGCAGGAAGGTAATTCATAAATTTTAGTAACAAAACTGGAAATGTTTATAAAACTTCTTATTTTGGTTCCTTGTATTCTAAGTAATCTTTTGATTTGTCACTTCGCTCGCTTCAAACTTGAAAACCAACTTAAAACTAAATATACCCGGAATAAAAAGTATCTTATGCTCAATTCCATGGCAAGGTCAATCCATGTGCTAGTATAAATGATAGGTTAGATATAAATGAATGATTATGTTATTCTGATACACCAGCTATATTACTGTAAAGTTGTATCCGAACCCATTCAGGAGTTTAAGCGTAAGAGAATCACAAACACATGCATATCAAAACTTTTGTCTTTAAAGTCAGTTAATTTATGCCTTTAAAGTGTGATAAAAATTTAATTATCGTCCTACATAATTACATTGAAATACTAGATTTGATTTCCAGGTTGGACAAAATGTTATTGGAATATTCCATTTGTTATATTTTTTAGAAGTGGATAAACATCAAATGACTTGAGAGGGCGCGTCAGATTTTTACTGACTAAAACCCACTTGTATCCTACAGTTGGGAAGGAAAACAGGTTGTATTTAGTTGGTAATAGTCTGACACTCCCTTTCGCTCTACTCAAAGTGAGAGAAGTTTCTGATGAATTTCCCAAAACAAAACCCTTCAAGGAACACATCCTAATTAGTACATATGTTTCGTTATTATTTAATTTATTTATCCAACACAAGGTCCATATAACATGTGCAATAGTTACAAAGGGATTCTCCATTTAACTGTCACTGAACCTTATGAATCGTAATAACTAATCTCACTAGTTTTACGGTTGTTGTTGTTTCATACTTCTTTATTCATAGACTAGAGATAACATAGTCACGTAGACATTATACGATAATAGCTACGGTCGGGTAGTTTATGGTTCTCGATACATTTATGGGCATCTGCTTTCGAATTAGAAAATCGATTTGAGAATGTCAAATTATCAAAATTTGCAAATGTATGTCTTGTTTTATTGTCTTTGACATAATTAAATCTGATGAGAAAATAAAGTTCTTAAACCAGATACTTTAATCATTTCTTTTTTTATAATAATTACCTCTCTTGGTACTTTAATTGGAAAATATAATATAGATATATGTTTTTAGCAATATACATACGTAAATAATTCTTTAGCTAATTTTTAGTATCTTTCGCTGTCTTCTCTTTTGTGAAGAATCGAGAAAAAATTTGAATAGTATTTACTCGCAAAACGCAATAAATAACGCAGAAAAAATCATCATTCATGAAATAATCCCTAATATCATTACAGCTATCTATCTATTGGTCTCGTGGTTGCGAAGCGCGTTTACACAGCGTAAGATTCTGAGTTTGATGCCCGGGTCGGGTATAGTGTAATTGGTTTCGTTTTAAACATTCCTCAGTAGAAGCCCAAGATTGAACGTTGGTGGTAATACCGCCGTGCCTCGGAAAGCACATAAAGCTCTTAATTCATGAATCTCCGACCGGTCCTATGAGACCGCGCTGTTATTGTTTTACTATTGTGTCTCGTTTTGCGGGTATGTTATAGGTTAATACTGCATCTGAATTTTTACCAGGTCATGTCGGGTTGACAACCCATCGGTAGACCCATGGGTTTGTCAATCGTGAGAGTAAAAGGACAGAGAATGCGCTTGTTTTGTGCACTAGGTATATACCTCTTGGGTACTCGCTTGGGTGATCGCTGTTGAAGTTGACCTCCGTGGCCGAAATTGAATTTCGGAGAATTATAATCAAGAGAATTATTCTCATAATATCAATTCAAATTCAAAACATTGATCCCTAACATCAAGACGCAGAAATAACAGTCAAGCGTGAAGCATATCTTTTCCGATCGACCTCACTCGTAGGATTATTTACCTGCCGACCATTGTAAAACTCAACGGAAAATCGGCTATGTTTTTTCCGTTTGACATCGATCATCATGACGCTAGGGGTAAATGACAAATGATCTGATTTTTTTCAAGTTTACTCGGTGCCTATTTTTCCGTTATTTTTTTCTTCTTTTTCCTCGTATTTTTATCTACTTCCCCTATGCGGTTTATTATGGTAATGATGAGTAATATCATTCTATTATTTTTATGAATGACTTTTTTGTTGACTGACCGTTTTTTTTTGCGTAAAAAACTATTGATTTGTGCTGTGTTGAAAGAGGTTGTTTGCTGCTTGCTAAATATTTATGTCACTAGGGCGACGTGACCCGTCCATGCATGGGAACTAGGGCTTTTATATATAGATACTATGAAGGGTAACGCAGTAATACTCCATAAGAACTGTAGTCTTCGAAATAGGAACGAGTATTCAAACTCCGCTTGAAGTATTGGTTGTTAGTATGCTATATTACAAAGTTTTAATTTTAAAACGCAAATTGCTTTTATAAGTACACATATCCATTATCCCCCCTTTTTAGGAAGCTAAACTATAAGCGGTAATTTGCGTTTTTCGCAGGAATGGGATTTCTATTCTCTAAATAAAAAGTATCGATGACCTGATAACAGACGATGATTTAACTCCTTAGCCTATTCCCAACTAGCTTGGGGTCGGCTTCCAAATGGATGCGGAGCGACAGCCTACCCAGTTACTGGGCTACCTTTGGATAGACTGATGGTCAGACTTTTAGGAATGTGGGGTAAAGAGTGCTGCTTACGGTATTCTTCCTGAAGAGGCTCAATACTATGTATTATGTGCTCAAACACACTACAGTCGGCCTTTACAGATATGACAATATTGACTCTTATTATATCCTAACGAAAGATCTTATTTGTATCAACTGTTTCATTATACTAAACATAATTCATGCGGCGCTCGACTGAATTCACAGACAGACATGAGTCAATATCGAAGCAGACGTGGTTAGAATACAAAACAGTGGAAGATCTTAGATGCCTTGATAATTCTACTTCTATAAAGTGGTCGTTGACATTTCATCGTATTTCAAGATATTTTTATTTTTGATAGTATTCATTTTTAGGATTCCTAATCCAACCAGCAGGGTCGATGCCTTTGGGGGCATGGGTTCGTTTCTCAAAGGAAAACCCAAGGCAAACGGAACGAAAGGCAAAGATGGAACAAAGGAGTGGGTTTTAGTTAGTAAAAGTATGGCACGCCCTCCTGCCTCTTCTTCCAGCCCAAGAGCTGAAGAACACACACGCTTACACACTCTGATGATTTGCCACCTAAAACCAAAGTGTTCCGTACCCATAGGGTTAAAACAGGACTCTCTTGCTATGACTATACCAGCTATGACCAGTTAATATTTTCACTACTGATGTGTTTCTGTTCCAGATAAAATAACAAATACTTTAACGTCATTGTTATAGTTATTTGTGAGGTCGTTTCAACTGTTACTAAATTGGTGCAACCCATATTTTACTAAACCCGGCTGTTGAAGCATTGGTTAATTAATTTCCATTATGCAGATTTGCTTGATGATAAATAATGAGAGATAATAATAACATGTATTCATAATAATGATAAGAGTGATTACCTACTCTTTGTATGTCAATTGTCGAAGATATAACATACGTGTTCACATAAATGTGTCAGTATTGTAATATGGAAGTATTGTAAACCCAATAATTTTTTAAAAAGGATAACCATGGAATTTTTTGCCGGTTTTTCTCTATAAAAATCTACCAATTCGAACCTTGCACTAGCATCTGACGTTTTGTGCCAATGAAGGCCCATGTGAAATAAAAACATTTTTGATTTTGATTTTGATTGATACAAGTTGTTGTTGTGGTTTTCGTTGTTAGGGGACTAACTAACTCATGAATTAAGAAAGTTCCAGACCAAAAACTACACGAGAATGACCTGTTGCCTTTAAAAGAGCCATTATTTTAAATAGAGCTTTCGCACAACACCTACGCTACGCAGCTAAAAAATGTACGGCTTGCTAACAACATACCGGAAACTGTTTGCTTTCTGCAGCCGCAACGTAAAAAGTAACTAAAAAGTAAAAAAACCAGACCGTATTCCAACTTTAAATAACAAACATGCTAGGCCAACGGGGTGTCAAGGTTTTTTTATTGTTGATAGGTTCGCGCTTGACCACTATCTCATCTGATGGAAAGCAACAATGTGGTAAAGAAGAGATCTATTCAGTCTTAGACTTAAAGATCACCAGGTTGTTGCCATTAAGAATCACTGACTTCGACAGGGAATGTAAAGAACCAATTATGTTTACAGCAGTCATTCTTAAAAAAAAGTAATTAAAAAATTGTTTATTCGGTCTCAAACGATAACATTTACAAATGAAACAACCATAGTAAATTATTAATAATTGTATTGGGTTCGTTTAAAAACCATGTTTCTTTTTTAAACAAAAATAAACAATGACTTATAAAGTTTTCCTAAGAAATAAACGAATGCCGAAGCTTAATCTGGATTAGACAAACGGGGACACATGAATTTCGTCCCGGAACAAAATGTTTACCAGTATTAGAAGTTGTGAGCTGAGCCTTTTCAGGACGCGGGCTGTTAATAAATTGTTTTGGTTATGTTGTGGTGCTTTGAAAAAGCTCTCTTTGGTATTGCGTTATATTCGCTTTGGGTACTGTACGAATACCAGGCAACAGTGGCGCTTTTTTTACGTACATTATCATTTTTTTGAACAAAATAAAATATCTGTCTTCACAATTTTAAACATGCATTGCAGGTAGTAAATAATTCTAGGATAATCTCCGTATTTTCCTACTAACCGAACTTTGGATTTAGTTAATCGTTAACTGTCTTTTCGCCATTTACTTTTAGGCACGCCATAATCATGGTCGTAAGTCTCCCTTTTTGGAGTGTTTGGAAAGACGTGACAGTAACGTCACCTCCCGCATGACACAGATCCTCACCATGTTGTCATCATTGTGCGGCCTGCCCGAAGGACGGTTGAGCATACGGTGGGATGTACCTCGCTAAGGCGAATCATCACTGTGTCCTCGTGGGGGCTATCACACGCTTTTCCATTCCGTCCTAGAAGAAGTCAACCAATTTTTAGTACATTTAGGTTAGTAAACAACTATGGTTTTTATCAAAAATGCACAACCCGAAACTGTAAATGATTTTAAACTTTTAGATACTTAAACTGGCACCAGAGGTTACTGACATCAGACCGCTACAAACTACTGAAAGTTGCGGCGTCCCGTAAGGGTGACCCGTAAGCGATACTCATTGTGTATCGTTTAGGTTGCTAGCGGTCCCCGATGATTCCGTCATACTTTTGACCTCAGTAACTGTGTGGCGTGTAGGTTACGTTTAGATATTTCATTATCAATTTTTATTGTAAGTTGCGAGGTCAATCGCCATAAAGGTTACAATTTAATATTGAGTTAACAGTTTGTGTCGTAATTTGAGTAGATATTAATTAAATTCATTCTTAAATAAATACATATTGTTTGTGTGTGTCAAACCCCATTCAAAAAGTATTATAAATACCTATAATTAAAAGACGTCTTTTATGACAATAAACACGTAGGCAACGGCTACAGGTATAGAATTGTTAATTCTATAAAATATTTAAATAATTATGATATTGTTTTTATCATCAGTTATTGAATTCAAGACACAATTTAGATTACCAAAAGATTGATTCATCATCTGCCTAGCCTTTTCCCAACTATATTGGGGTCAGCTTCCAGTCAAGCCGGATTTAGCTGAATACCAGTATTTTACGAGGAGCGGCTGCCTACCAGACCTCCACAACCCATTAACTAGGGTAACACGGTACTTCATGGCAAGACTGGAGTCAGATTTACTGGCTTCTGACTATCCGTAACGACTGCCAAAGATCTACAAATGACAGCCGGAACCTACGGCTTAACGTGCTTTCCGAAGCAAGAAGGAAACTCGTTATGTTAAAATGGTCACCCATCCACAGACCAACCTTGGCAAGCGCTACTTAACCTTGAAGATCGACCTGTGCGGCTGTTATTATCTAGCCATGAGTTCCTCCAACCAAAAGATTGATTAGATTGCCTATAAAACAATAAAATAAAAATGAAAAATATGTAGGACTAGGCCATGAAACTAAAAACGATTTAATATGATATTCACGCGAGTGGATGTAAGCTTCAGAGATTTGCGGCGTCCCGCAAGGGTTTAGCCGGGCACGTATCGCTTACGTTACGTGTGGTTGCGACTGACCGCGTCCGTGGTCTCAACTTTATTCACCATATTCTGAGGGTCATGTTTTGTTGCAAATTACTTCACTTGGAAGTTTGGGCAGTGGTGCGTGCTGTACCTGACTTGCTATCGACAGTGGCATACATATAACCATGTGCTTGCCAAGTTCTATTCGTGTATCAGCTATAAACGATGACGCTGTATAAACATATCTATACTAATATTATAAAGAGGAAAGATTTGATTTTTTGTTAATGTCTGTTTAATGTCTGTTTTTTATCCATCCCGCGTTGTCAAAATGTTCCGCTCATTTGTTTTATATGAATTTTTTTTTTTCAATTTTCCATGGTATATTATTTTTAACTTTCCCGCGCAAACAAAAGGAAACAAAGCAGTGATGAAGCCAGTAATTAATTTACTAAAACAACACCACAAAACATACACTGCTCTATTAAATCCTAATTTATTATGCTTACCTGTTGACAAACAGAGCTTCGTTAACAACTAGCCCCGCAATAGATAATGGCCGCTTTACCAAATCTGCGGACCACATCGCAGAACAAACGAACCAAAAATTAACTTTTGCGCCAAACAAACGTTTGTCATTCAATGTTTGCAGGGATTAGGCAACGTGAGCGCGATTCCCTATTGTTAAAATATTTACTACTAACCAACCCGTTTGCTTAGGACCAGTAGTTCCTGACTCAGCTATGGACCCCGAAACATCGCCGTACATAATCTTCGGTGCTGTAATCATGTGAAAATAGCCAAAGGTACCGCGAATTTGGGTCAGAGCTCTTGCGGGACCGATTAGAGGGGATTTACAACCAAACCGTACTGTTTTTGCATTATTTATATGTAATTCTCTGGATATTTTGTTTCGTGGTGGTAATTTGGAGATAAATTGGTTTCTTTTGTAGCTCTAGGTCGTTTAATACGGATAAATTTGCTGTAAAATAAAAGATTTTGTTAAAGTTAGGTAAGTTTTATGAGTGTTTGAATACGCATGCAACAGGATTAATTTCAGATTTGATATCCCTCGAGACAAGTAGGAATTTAAAAACAGATCTGATCTGATGCAGTCTGTGATTATAATAGATTGTAATATAGTAAATAATTAAATCAATACGTGATCAGGCTATACGAAAGCACTTAGAGCACAGGAACCATAACTTTACGTGTTGTCTGTCAGACCAGCACATCAAGGACGGATAAACGGCTCAACAGATATGTCGACAATTTATAGTACACCTTCAATAAATGTTATTTATTTAATGACAACCAATATAATTGAGAAAGAGGCGTCATAATCCTTACAATAAAATAAAATTGTACGTTATAATTTACATACCATTTATTTTAATCTTCCATAATCTTCTTTAATCAATTCTGATCCCCGTTCTCCAATCATGATTGTTGGTGCATTGTTATTACCACTGGTAGTATTGGGCATTATGCTAGCGTCAATGACTCGAAGATTTGACACCCCATGTACTCTTAGCCTGCTGCTTACCACGGAAGTACTTTTATCAGACCCCATTTTACAAGTACCAACAGGGTGATAACCCGTAGTTACAAAATTAATGGCAATACATTTCCAATATTCTTCACTGTCTAATTCAAAATCATCACACGCAGGCAGACTAATCCTACCTAAAAAGCTATTGATAGATTTGAAAAAAGTTGTGTTGACAACTTTTGTGTCCATCTTAATTCCTTTTACGGCAACTTCTAAATCTCTCAAATCTTGAAAATAGTTTGAATATATTAGAGGAGCATCGTAAGGATGGTTCGTACTCAAAGAAATATTTCCCCTAGAATAAGGATGTAAAAGGGTGAAAAATATAAAATAAAGTGCATGGTTTTTGTTAAGCTCAAGAATTGAATTACGAGGTACTTCACTATATCGAAATATTGAGGATAAAGAATCATTTAGGGTGGAGAAGTTTTTCGGTATTATTGAAATCTGATTTTCACAGTTTGGGAACGTAGCATTATCAACTGTAGAGAAAAATGATACAGCACCGGATGAAATTGCGTTTTCAGTTAAATAGCCTTGGCGTTTAGCTAAGTAGTCTATGACACCATAATATTGTACCACAGTTGATTGCTCCTCAGGGACATCACCACATATTGGAATGGGCACTATCGTGTGTTCTTGAAGGTTTTGCCCTACCATTGGGGAATCAACAACGCATGTGATATTTTTTGACAAAAGGTGTTCTTTAGGACCCACGCCAGACAGCATCAGTAATTGTGGAGAACCAATAGCTCCAGCACTTAATATAACTTCCTTAGACACAAAAACTGTCAGGATTTGTCCATCTTTCTCAATTTCAACTCCACAAACTGTAGTATCTTCATTTATCAAAATCTTTGTTGCTAACGCTCTTTTTAATATTTTTAAGTTCTTTCTGTTTGCGATTGGCTTTACGTATGCTTTGTTTGTACTTTCTCTTATTCCACTTGCAGCTGTTGCTGTGATGAAACCAGAGCCCATGACATTGGCGGCGTTTAAATCAGAAACTTTCTTAAAACCAATCTCATCCCACGATTCTATAACATTTTGATATAAAGTATCGTAGGTATGGTTAAACTTGTTTATGACAAGTGGACCATCATGGCCATAGTGGTCGCTAATTTTAGGATCATTTAACATAGCTTGATTTTGAAGACTTTCAGCTTTTCTGAAACACCGTCGTACATCTTCTAAATTCCATTCTTCATTTCCCGCCTCATACCAATTCTTGAAGTCTTCGTCATTTCCTTGTACGTAAAGCATTACATTGATACTACTACTACCCCCTAAAACCTTTCCTCGCGGCCAACTTGCCGAGCCATTTATTAAGCCTTGATCTGTTACACCATCATTAACTGTTAAATATTGCCAGTCGTATTTAGTGTTATACAAAGATCCCACCAATCCAGGAATCTGAAATTATATGAGTCCTATTAAAATATGTGTAATTATTAATAACGCATTATTAAAGCTGCATGTGAGAAAATAATAGACACACAGTAGAAAACTTCTGAGATCCAAATGATTCTGAGTACTTTAAATCTTTATTTACATTAGTTTTCAAAATTATAAAAAATTTAGTAACATGACAAAATTACAGCTCAGAAAAACGTTTTATTGTCATCATCATCATCACTATCAAGCCATTTCCCAACTATATTGGTGTCGGCTTCCAGTCGAGCCGGATTTAGCTGTATACCAGTATTTTACGAGGAGCCTACCAGACCTCCACAACCCATTAACTGGGGTAATATGATACTTCACGGCAAGACTAGAGTCAGATTTACTGGCTTCTGACCATCCGTAACGATTGCCAAAGATCTACAAAATGACAGCCGGGACCTACGTCTTAACGTGCTATCCGAGGCACGGAAGAAACTCGGTATGTTAAGATGGTCATCCATTCACAGACCAACCTTGGCAAGCATAGCTAAACCTTGAAGATCGACCCATGCGGCTGTTATCTATATGTATATTATTTCTATTAATTGCAACTCACATCAGATTCTATTGGTGGGTCATCTCCTGCTTCTATTAGCAGAACGTTCCAGTCTTCAACTTCAGTCAGTCGATTTGCAAGCACGCTTCCTGCTGATCCCGCACCAATTATAATGAAGTCAAATAACGCAAAATCTGAAATTGTTTTATGGAAATAATTAATTAATTTAATCAAATATACAAATTATACTGTTTTCGGTGTTCATGATTCATAACTTCCACTAAAAGCAGCATAACTGAAATTTATATGAGAAAACTTTGCACCACCTAAGTCTGCTAATTTGTAAACAAAACTACTTTATAAAAATTTGACTGTCTTAATTTGATCAATATGCAAAAAATTCTAAACCATGTGTTTAAAAAACAGTGGACGAAGAAACAATGTTCGAAGTTGGTGCATGTCTTAGCTTCAATAAATGGAAAGTGTCTGATAAATAATAAGCAGACTTACTTAAAACATCAGCTTCTGGTAGTGTATCATGTTTGAGGAGACACTGTGATGCTGCGAAGAACTGCAGCGCTGCTGCAAATGTCTGGGGAGCAGCCCCAGTCGATGGAGTCAGGCATGAAGACGTGGAGCTAGCACAAATTAATAATTATTTCAATTGCTTATGACATAAAGATTATCAACGACCGTGTATAAATACACATATATAATATTTGTTTACTTTTGACAATATTTTCTAATTAACCTATCAATACCCGCGAAACGAGACACAATAGTAAGATAATAACAGCGCGGTTCTATGAGACCGGTCGGGGATTCATGAATTAAAAACAAAACTTCTGCTTTTTTAAATCGGATTGGAATAAAACCAATAAAATTGTTTTTAAAACCTTTCATCTATCGCTTTTGTATTTTATCTATTCGAAAATAGAATTTTGGAATTTTTATTCAAATTTGGAAAGAGAAAATCGCTATTTGAATCAAAACTATTGTATCGGATAAAATAAACGGACTTACCATGACATTGTTCAATGAATGTGGAACGACTACCTAAAATTTTCTGAAAAATATTCGGTCAACATGAATAATTACAACTGTTTGAATAATTTGTATTTGCGTAACAAGTTAAACAACTGACAGCAGTTGCAAAAACGTGATATACTTTGTAAAAGGAAAAATATTGTGACTTTTCCTGGTTTTTTTAAAACAAAACCATTTAAGCAGCACGTGCTGGTTCCCAACCCTACTGCTTTAGTTGTTTTCTATTAACAGGTACCAAAACTCACGCTTTTAAAACGGTCTGAACTTTACGAAAAATGACGTTTTATACCTAGTTATTGTTGTAGTGGGTCTACCTTTTAAAGCAGAATTTTTTTGTCATAATATTATTTTGCATAACAACGCATCGCATAATCTTCATTTCGCAGAAAGTTGTTTGGCATACACTCACTTGCCATAAATTCGAAACTCATAATTTTGATAGTCCGAATCATCTTTAGGCATAACTTTCATGGCCATAACAATCGAAAAGCAGAACAATCATATCGCAGAAAATTCGCAGTCAGTATATTTATTACCACTATATTTTTTTCGCCACGAATTTACGACAATAGCATTAATTGCTTGAGCATGTGACATACAGCAGGCATGCTGCATGAAAAAATATTAGAGTCGGGGTGCCCCCAAGTCGTGAGGTAAGGCGTAGTGAACGGAGCCCCGCTGCGCGGGGCTCCTACTTCTGGGTGGTTTAAAAAAAATAACCTCGAAGGAGGTGGCGGGGTCTGTGTTCGCTCGCTTCGCTCGCTCACTACGACCCCGCCACCTCCTTCTAACCTAACCTGTCCGAGTCGGGGTGCCCCTAAGTCGTGAATTCGCTTCGCTCGCTCTTGCTTCTTAAGTTATCCTAGAAACCGAAGAGAAACGGAATGAATCAGGATGAAATTAAATGAATGACCGAAACGAGAGTGGTATCGTTATAATCAGGGCCCAAGCCCTACCAGCTTTGACCCTTTTTAGTCCCCATATTTTGCGACACTGAACTAAAGTCAAGCCGTATTATTATGGCAATAGTTATTATGCCAAGTAAAGTTCTGCCATGTTAAAAGTATGCCGTTGCAAATTCGGGCATGTAAATATTCTGCCAATCAATAGTTATGCTAAATAATTTTGTATGCTTTAAAAATATTCGATTAAAGAAGATTATGCCAAGTGTGTTATGCCAAATGAAATTCGGAGTATCAAGTTTCTGCCAAATAGAAGGTACCCAGTTGTAGTATGTAATGGCGGCCACATACGTAGCGGTATACCTGAACGGTATACCGGAACTGAAGGCTTGTGCAAGTATACCTGACGTCCATAGTGACCACACACGATTCAAGTATGCCTGTGCAGTCTCAGTTCTGCGCCTGTGACAAACCGAAGAAGTCGTGTTGTGCAATAAGTATTTTGTGAAATATGCCACCGGCACCCACAAATGATGACGTTTTGGCTATTGTTGGTTTAGTGCTAGCTATTAAGAAAAAAGAGAAGTGTAAGAAGAAACGTTCTGTATGGTGTAAAGAATGGTTACTAAAAAGAAATAAGTATGCAGCGTTCTTTTTGTCGCGAATATGGTATTCTTTTTATTTGCCATAGACATAGTAACTTTCTGTATAAATCTATAAACTCTTCTAATTTCTCTCTATTACTGCGGCGTGAATCGACAGACATTTTGACGCGAAAATAACCACACAAACCGACCGAAGTACTGGCGCGCGTGCGACTGAAGCGTTCCGACACACACGCTCATGCATACTTGCACAAACTAGTTTGCGCAGGTATAAAGATCGTAGTTTTGATCTGCCTACCAGACTTGTGCAAGTCAGGAAACTTGTGCAAGTTTTGTCACACATACGCTCCGGTATACTTGCACAAGCCTTCAGTTCCGGTATACCGTTCAGGTATAACGCTACGTATGTGGCCGCCATAACATTTGCGCGGTTTAATTCGGATTTTTAAAAAAGTCATGAAAATAATGATTAAATATCGTAAAATTTCTGAATTCGCTTAGTTTTCGTGACGCAACATGGCGGCAGATATTTATGTACTAGCGACTTCGTTTGCGAGAATATTTCCAGAAATACTTTAACTTAACTTTCACTTTATTTTTAAAGATAAAAACGAATTATGACAGTTTTTGTTATTCATTTTTATGATAAGAATTTGTGCTAAGTTTCAAGTTATGGGAGATGGTTTTTCCATACAACCTTTTAGGGCGGAATAAATATGTTTTCTTTCTTCTTTCTTTCTTTCTTTCTTTCTTTTTAAATCCCTAAATAATCGCAATTTACGGAACTTCCATTTTTGAACTTAGACCAATTTGTGCACAGGGTATTTAGCTAGAAGGATAACTAAACGAGACTTTTTACCCACAACGCAATAGTACTATAATTAGTTGTTGCAATGTAACATAGAACAAAAAAAAATTAAACCGGAATTATTATCGTTAAGATAAGGGTGAATTATTCGAATATTATCAATAGAACAATTGACATACGAGTAAGTATTCTTGAGCTCAGTTCACGAGCTCGCTATAATGAAGTGGTAATCGCTATTAAACCTTAGTTCTCTTGCGGATATCTTCATTCCTGATGTGATCGCGCAGGGAAACTCCAAGCATAGCCCTTTCCATTGCTCTTTGGGTGACTTTCAGCCCGAAGAATCGCCAAACTTAAGTGGCAGTGGGCAGGGCACATTGCTCATAGAACAGATGGTCGATGGGGACGGAAGGTTCTGAAGTGGCGGCCACGTACCGGAAGACGCAGCGTCGGAAGGCCTCCCACAAGGTGGACCGACGACCTGGCGAGGGTCGCGGAAATCTGATGGATGCGAGACGCACAAGACCGGTCGCTGTGGCGACGCTTAGGGGAGGCCTATGTCCAGCAGTGGACGTCTTTCGGCTGAGATGATGATGATGAATCGCTATTAAACAGATATGTATATTGGAAAGACTGTTATGATGTGTACGTCCATTAAACGCGAACTTCATTCAGGTTACGTTGCATATAATATCTACGAAGATGAGAGAGAAAAATGAGAACAATAAAACCATTCCGAAAAGTTTATTTGTTTTTAAGACACATAACAAAAAAAAAGTATCCATTTAATCGCTTTCATTTACACATTTTGTTTAAGAGCATCTTCTATGACTAACTCTGCTCCTCTTTCGCCAATCATGATGGATGCAGCATTTGTGTTTCCGCTGATTTGACCGGGCATTATACTTGAGTCTATCACTCGTAAATTTTTCACTCCGTGGACTCTCAACCGACTGTCTACCACGGACATACCTCTATCACGCCCCATCTGACATGTACCAATAGGGTGAAACACTGTAGCTACTAAATTCAGCAGAGTGCACTTCCAATACTCTACACTGTCTAGTTCGAAATCATTACAAGCAGGCACATTCATTCTTGCCAGAAAAGCGTTTATAGATTTAAAATACGTTGTATCAAGAATTTTTGTTGCCATTTTTACTCCTGCTGCAGCATTTTCTAAATCTCTTGGATCTTCAAAGTAGTTGTAGTGGATGCGAGGTAAGACATTAGGATCGTTGGAACGTAAAGATATATTTCCTTTTGAAAGATGGTGTAAATAATGAAAATGAAAAGCGAGAAGAGAATGTTTTTCGTTTAGTTTGACTAAAGGATCGATAATGGTATCATTTAACCGGAATATTTTCTGGAAATTTTCTTTAAAAATTGGTGTATTTTTTGGAACGATCGTAACTTGATTTTGACAATTAGAATATGTAGGGTTTTCTTCCGTAGAATAAAATGCCATTGCATCTGTTATAACATCACTTGTTGATAAGGGACCTTGACGATTGGCAAGATAGTTAATGCAATTAAGATGGGGGCCAGCTTGGCCAGGCGGCTGCTCTGGTAAATCAACAAAAATGTAAATTGTGAAAAGACTGTGATCGTTTAGGTTTTGACCGACCATTGGAGAATCTACAATAAAGGGAATGCCATGTTCCTGAAGGTGTTTTGCGGGACCAATACCAGACAACATCAGAAGCTGTGGAGAACTGATTGGACCAGCACTTAAAATTACTTCCCGAGATGCATAGATTGTCTTCTTCTCGCCATCTTTTTGAACTTCAACTCCATATGCTATTTTTGTCTCGTTTATCAAAAGTTTTGTTGCTAAAGTACTTTTCAGTATTTTCAGATTCGGTCTATTTGCTACTGGCATTATATATGCTCTGTCTGTACTTTGTCTTATTCCATTAGCTGCAGTTACAGTCATATATCCAGAAGTCATAACATTTTCTATGTTTAAATCTGGAACCTTTCTAAAACCAATTTCATCCCATGAGTCTATTATCTTGTCTAAACAGCTTTTGTTAGTGTTGTTAAATTTATTTATATATAACATGCCATCACGGCCATAGTTTTCACATATCGTATGGTTGTTCAACATGTCTTGGTTTTGGAGACTTTCAGCTTTTCTGAAACATCTTCGTACCTCTTCAACGCTCCATTCCTTATTGCCTGCATCATACCAGGTCTGATAGTCTTGATCGTTTCCTTTTACGTAGACCATAGCATTAATACTACTGCAACCTCCAAACATTTTACCTCTGGACCAAAATACGGAACCATTAATGAGGCCTTGACTAGATATTCCATTATTTTCTGCTGCGTATTTCCAATCGTACGTTGAATCCATTAATGAGGTTTCGGTACCAGGAATCTGAAATTTATAAAATCTGTTAGTGTGATATAAATTAAGATTTTAATGCTTATTTTTGTGGATTTTTTTATTCCCAACTAACAGCTTACAGCAACATCCAAAAACCAAAATCGATAATGGCGGCTACTAGGAATGAAGTGTATGAACTCCACCACAAAATCAATCAGAAAATTACAGCGGTAATAGTAGTACGAAAATGTGTCTGTTCTTTCGAAGTATTCACTTCCCAAACTAAGTGGAAGAGAGACAGAGCTGACCCAATAGCAGCAAAAAGACAAATGTTTAACAAATAGAATAAGCCCAGATGCTAAACACCATGAATAATTTCTAAATTCTTTATTCTACATAATAGACATAACCTACATCGGCTTCCAATGGAGCATCGGGTCCAGCTTCTATGAGCAAAACTTTATAATCCTTATTTTCACTCAACCGGCTAGCGACTACACTTCCTGAAGAACCAGCTCCAATTACTATGTAGTCAAAACATTCCTGATCTGAAACGAAAAATTAATTATTGCTACATAACAGAAAAATAATCGTGCAACACTGCAATGCTTAAAACTGTATTTATTTTTAAGAATGAAAAGATTTAATATAGAAAGGACTTTTTATAAGCCGGTAAGTTTTTTGATAAGACGATTACAATCAGGAGGTGCGTTTGTGTTACCGACTAGGCAAGCCCAGTCATAAAATTTTTCAAAAATCTAGATTAAGACCATACTTTTCTATCCTGTTTCTATTAAATTCATCTTCTTTTCCCCTACTTTTATATTTTATTTGTAACGTGCTTTTCCCAATTTACAGACCAACCACGGTAAGTTTTGCTTAACCTTAAAGATCCCGTGCGGCTATTATTATATAGCCACGAGCTTCTCAGAAAGGCAAGTAGAAAATGATGATGCTTAATTGTATAAAGATTATCACTTACCATCTACTTTAGCATCTGGCAGAATAGGGTGCGTGAGAAGGCACTGGGCTGCCGCAAGGTATTGCACAGCTGCGGCAAAACTCTGAGCTGTACCCGATGTTGATGATAAGCATGCTTCTAAGCTGAAAGTATGAACAAAACACAATTCCTATTAGTGATTTATAAGTCGGCAGTGCGGTTGCGCTAAAAAAAAATGCCAAAAACAACATTAAAGAAAATAATAAATAGGTCAACAAAACTATAACAACAAAAAACTGTAAGAATGGATTAATTCATGAATCCCCGATCGGTCCTATGAGACCGCGCTGTTATTGTTTTACTATTGTGTCTCGTTTTGTGGGTATGTGATAGGTTAAAAGAATAAAATAGTATTTGTGCTGGACCTGTTGGCATATTGTTTATCGATTGCTGTACTAGTTTAAAATAAAAACAAAAAAAGCAATACAGTGTACCTTCCTGACATGGTTACTAGATGTCCACCACGACTGCCTTATGTCTTCAACTATTTTCAGTTTATATAACTTCTCACGATACCTATCAGTACCTTATTTAATTACTGGCTATATGTTCATCAATAAATTTCCATTTTTTTTTATCGACAGCTTCATCTAGGGTTGATATTAACGCAAAATGTATTTTCATTTTCTTTTAGAATATTTTTATTTCATTTTTTAACTACATCTGTATGAAAAAAAAAAATATTATTATTGTATCATATTTAATTTATCTTGATTTACAGTTAAGAATTGATTAAGATCTATACTAGACATTCTATCAGCGATTGTTTTTATAATTTTATTAATACCACTATCTCATCGGAAGGTCGACCAAGTCGACCATATCGTCGCTTACGATATGGTCGACTCTGGGTTACGCTTTTCTTGAAGTAACCTTTATAAAACTCATGTGTTACATTCAGATCGTATTGGTTACTAGCCCTGACTACTATGCCAAATGTCGTGGGCTTGATTCCCAATCAGGACAAATGTTTGTATGATGAGCACGATCATTTGGGTGTAATTTATCTATAATATGTATGTTTTTAGAAATATAAGTATTTTCATCAGTTGTCTAGAACCCCTAACTCAAGCTGGTTGTTCTCAAGGCATGTGCGCCCGAGTTGTCTCCTGTTCTGACACGCTTGTATCGCCTCTCATATAGGACTGGTATAGTGCCCAAGTCCTGGAAGCTTGCCAACGTGCAGCCCGCGCCCAAAAAGGGCAGTCGTGCCGATCCTGCCAACTATTGGTCGATTTCAATAACCTACATACTATGCAAAATTATGGAGCGTGTATTGAACTCGCGCCTCATGGCATACCTGGAAGGTAACGATCTCCTTAGTGACCGACAATTCGGGTTTCGCCACTATCGGTCTACTGGGGACCTACTAGTGTATACCACTCACTTGTGGGGCGAGAACCTAGAGAAGAATGGGGAAGGTTTTGCCATTTCCTTAGACGTCTCGAAGGCCTTCGACAGGGTATGGCACGCTAGCCTTTTGAGTAAGCTTCCAGCGTACGGCATCTCTCCTGGCCTGATTAACTGGATAAAAGACTTCCTGAGTGAACGACGGTCCCTCCGAGTTGTTGTCGACGCATGCTGATCAGAGCCCATGATAACTAATGCCGGAGTTCCTCAGGGATCTGTTCTCTCTGCAACTCTCTTCCTGCTCCACATCAAAGATCTGCTGATGCCCGGTATCTATGGGTATGCAGATGATAGCACATTTGTAGAGAGATACTTGCCGAGTACTCAGGCCAGTAAGGAGCTAATCCGGTCTGAAACAGAGGCTATGGTAGAGCGTACGAATGGCTCACTTCAGGCAGTCACCAAGTGAGGCGAAGCCAATTTGGTGGGATTCAACGCCACCAAAACACAAGCGTGTCTATTCACCGCTAAAAGGAGCCCGTTCACCTTGGCTCCTGCTTTCCGGAATGTATCCCTGGAATGCACCGACCGCCTTCAGCTCTTGGGAGTTGAAATTTCCTCCGATCTTAACTTTGGGCGGTTCATTGAGTCCAAGGCCAAGATAGCTGCTAGGAAACTCGGCGTTTTGGCAAAGGTCCGGCGGTACTTCACACCGGAACAGCTTCTAATGTTATACAAAGCACAGGTACAATCGTGTGTGGAGTATTGCAGCCATATATGGGCTGGAGCTGCTAAATGACGATGACGATGATGATTGCATCACTGCTTACCATCAGGTGGGATCGCAGTCAAGCGCTAGTTTATAAAGATTAAAAAAAAAAATACCACCTGGCAGCTTTGGACTCAGTGGAAAGGCGCGCAAAGTGGCTAATTGTGGATCCAGATTTGGCTAAATGCAAACTACAAAGCCTTGAGCACAGGCGCAGGGTAGCCAGCCTTTCGGTATTTTACGGGATGCATTTCGGAGAGTGTGCGCAGGAATTTCATGAATTGATTCCACCATTCCCTTTCCACCACCGGACATGCCGTCGTACGGCGGGTATCCACCCTTACGTTGTCCAAACCTCTACGGTCCGGACTAAGCGTTTCGCCTCGTCGTTCATACCGCGTACATCGAGGGACTGGAACAATCTGCCTGCTGCGGTTTTTCCATCCGATTATAATTTGGGCGTCTTCCAGGCTAGAGTGAATAGGCTCTTGATAAACTAGTGCGCCTCACCATCGACGATTGCATCACTGCTTACCATCAGAGTCAAACGCTAGTTTATAACCATTAAAAAAAAAGCTCTGCTTAGCTTGGGACTAGATGACGTTGTATGAAATTTGTGGAATTATGATTATTTGGAAATGTTTACCGTTTCCAAAATGTCTACTAATTCTTGTACGACTTTATCATTTCACGGGAGTTCGAAAGTTTATTTTACGAATATTATGATAATGTTTACAAATCCAGGGTGGAAGGAGAGAATTATCTGCCTAGCCTTTTCCCAACTATATTGGGGTCGGCTTCCAGTCAAGCCGGATTTAGCTAAATACCAGTATTTTACGAGGAGCGGCTGCCTACCAGACCTCCACAACCCATTAACTGGGGTAACACGGTACTTCATGGCAAGACTGGAGACAGATTTACTGGCTTCTGACTATCCGTAACGACTGCCAAAGATCTACAAATGACAGCCGGGGCCTACGGCTTAACGTGCTTTCCGAGGCACGGAGAAAACTCGTTATGTTAAGATGGTCCACTATCCACAGACCAACCTAGGCAAGCGCTGCTTAACCTAAGGAGAGAATTATATATTTATAATATTATTTTTCATTAAATTGATATGCTATAGCTGCAAAATGGCTGTATCTAGGTATAATATATTCAAATATTTCACCCCTATGAAATATTTTAATAAAATATACCTCGATATTAACTGCTATTATACCTAGTTAAACCAGCGTACTTAATATGTTTATTTACTCGATTATAACAAAGTCTAGCCATTTACTTTTTTTATGCAACTTTACACAGTTGGTCTCACACTAGGTAAATTCAAAAAATAAATATGCTTTTCACTTTTTTCTGGGTAGGTACATACTCAGCGCAAAGCAACATGCTTTGCTACACATAGACGTGGCTATAGCACATCACAATAGTGGATATTTAGACTGACTTACTTGACTTAAGATCCAATATCCCCCTAGGGCAGATGGCGTCGATAGTAGTCACCCATCGTGACTGGTCTTGAGCTTTACGCTTCACCTCACAACACGTCATTCCGATGGCTGTCGCTTCTGCCGACAAGTGCGGCACCAGGTTTGCCGAGGACGGTCACGTTTCCTTTTCCCTTGAGGGTTCCAGTCTAACGCCTATTTAAGTATGTGATCGGAATCTCTCCTAAGTGTGTGACCAATCCACAACCACTACGACGTTTGGTCTAGTGGTCAATCGAGCTTTCATGACATTTCCAGAACAGCACGTTAGAGACGGTCTCGTAGGATATGTACGATGATATTTAGAGCAATAGGTATATTTCAATGGACTTCTAGTACTTCGGTAACTTTACGTGAAAATTGCTAAAACTGAATATCTTTGGGAGTTATTTCATCATGCTCCTACCCTAGTCTCGATTTAACATTTGTGGTTGGCTCAATTATGTACCTAATATTTTCATTTAGGTACTTTACTTATCCCTATTCTTGTCGTATTACCTTATACACAGTGCAAAATAGCAAGACAAAATGAATACTATAATGATACAGCAGCTTCCTAGTTCGCAGGTAGTGAGCAGAAACTTCCTAAGGGTTCCCCCTTAGGAAGTTTCTGCTCAGTTATGTTTTGCAAGTATTTGAGCCCCAGACCGTCCATAGTTATATTTGTAGTACTAGCTGCTGCCCGCGACGTCGTCTGCGTGAAAACTCTACAGCACCAAAAATACTTAAGATGCCAGTGTCGCTATAGCATTATAAGTAAACAACTTTTAAAATAGCATTAAATTACATGTTTTTTTTGCAAGCGAAGCAAGTTTAGAGGATTATATGGGAATCCTGCTAAGTTCAGTCATAAGTTGTGACTGAAGGAAATAGAGAAAATGATGTATGTGTGGAATATCAGTCTTGCCATGAAGTACCGTGTTATCCCAGTTAATTGGTTGTGGAGGTCTGGTAGGCAGCCGCTCCTCGGAAAATACTGGTATTCAGCTAAATCCGGCTTGATTGGAAGCCGACCCCAATATAGTTGAGAAAAGGCTAGGCAGATGATGATGGTGATGTATGTGTGGAATGTATTCCATTCCAGGACACAAAAGTGTAAAAATACGTACAAAGATATCGTACCTTACAACACTTCCCTATAAATTACGTTGCCAGGTGCCAAAATGTAAAGAGAATCAGGAGTGGTGACGCGGGAGCAAGCACCGTACAGCCTTTGTGAGAAGCAACTCGTTCTGAGAACTGTACGCGCTTGAACTGGAACGGGAAGTTGTAAGGTATGGGGGGAAATGCGTGGTATAAATGCTGCCTCGCCGATGACACAACCATAAGAATTTCTGCTCCAATGGTGTATCTGTGCAGTGAGACGACTTTAAGGCGAGTCTCGTTACACAGCTCTGGAGGAGATAGGTTCCGAAGAAGCACAATCGGGACACTGACCTTCAGCTGGATGATATGCACTGAAAGTCCACTTGCTGACAGGGTGTTCAGAAATTCCACGGGATAATGTGTAGTGTTATCTTGCTCGACAACAGTGTTTATAGAGGTGTAGACCACATCATTCCCCTCAATTTCCCAGAGAATGCATTCGTTAATTGCTGCAGCCTGATCATTTAGGGGCATCTAAATGGCCTACTTACACACCCAAGAATTCTACTGGTGCAGTATACGACTGACATCCCCGTACACACAGCGAATGAGTTCTTCTAAGCTGGATACTATTTTTTTGTATCACCCAAAGGTTGACTGGTAGAAAATGCCTAAGGCATTAAGTCCGCTTCTGTACTTCTACCAAGAGAGTGTACCACTCTACCGAGAGACTCTAGCAGCACCACCTGTCCACCTCTCTCTTCTTGTGTGCGTTTGCCATGACTGATGAGACGGACATCGTAAAATTCCTGAACACGTGCATTGTCTCCAAGCTGAGCATTAAAAATTAACATTTCTAATTGAACTTAACTTCAGGTGGAATACGTGAGAGATCAAGTCGTGCCTGTTGTACGAAGCCTATCCTGCAAGGAGCTGTTATTTCAGGCTACTTTGGGTTGTTAGTGATGATAGTGAAGAGGTCCGGGCGACCAAACTTTCGCACGTAACATAATGCATCTTGGGTCCTCTCGTACATGTACCACGAACCTTTTGTGAAGGTGGAGGGGAGAATGACCATGAATGAGCATTTGTATTATTCTGCATAGAGATAGACGTAGTTCTCAGCTTTGAGCTTTCTTTGGTTGGACCTTATAAATACCAAACGCTCTGTCTCAATTTTGGCGTACATGTCCTAAGAAACTGAGTAAAGAGCGTACGATAATGGCGGAGATAAGAACCATTGTTTACCCTCAGCTGGATCAGGAAGCTGTAGAAATGCATGGTGGATGGTTTTTTTATGATTTGGGGTGCCTGTCTGGGGGTCTACATTATAGTGGGCAAAATGGTAGCCAACCTCTCCGCGACAGAACTGAAATGAGAGGATATTGAAGAGAATCGTACGCACGGTGAGTCTCGCTGATCCTTCGAAGCCGGTCATCATGCTTGCGTAAAATGATGTCTCTTTTATCACACTCCTGATCGACTAATACAACAGCTACCTCATTCGTCGTTGGAGCATTATACCACCCTGGATGGGCTGTGATCGGCCTTCTATCTGCTCTGATGACAAACTTAAAGTGGTTGCGCTGTGGTTGCGCTCGTTCTCAGGCACCGACGCGAGGGCTGCTTTGAAGTTGCTAATTTGCGGGTTAACGTTATGCAACATACTTTGCAATCCTTTGAACAGACCAGACCAAATTGAGGATGTTTCTACTTCAACACTTGCTTGTTGTTCACCAAACGAAGTCATCTGGAAGGCGCTGTTATAAGCTCGAATGTATTTCAAAAAATGGCTGGACTTCGAATGCTCGCCATTTAGTCCCCTTTTCAATTTGCGGACTTGGCAGTGGGTACAAACTTCTTCTAAGGCAACCATATCTCCATGGGCGGCGTAGTTAATCACGATATTGTAAATAAATCCACTTCCTTCTTTATTTAGCCGTTTGCTCTTCGATATCGTAAACCGTGGATTCATCATCAGATGTCGAAAGCTGATTTATGTCACGACACAGGCGATCTTATTCTATTTGTGCCGCACGCTGTTCTCTTGGATTCTGTCACGTTCTTGTGATAAATGAGCTTCAATGTCACTTCATCATCAATGAACATCACTTTTTTGTAATACTTAACACCGCATTTTTTTTAAATTGTCTTCCTCAACTCTGCTCAAGATTTTGAGGGTTTTGTTGGAACTTGTATTTGTCAAACGAACTAACTATACGATACAACTGTTATGAAGAAAATGCAAAATGCCATCTATGAATTTTAAGAATAACTAACTACTAACCTCGCCAACATGATAAAATTTTAATTATAAATTTCCAAAAAGTGTTAATATGTAACTTGATTTGATTTTTATGAAATGTCATAGATGGCGCTGCTTTAAAATTTCCTTTATACTACTAACATTCATTAAATTATGTTTTTCTGCCCAAGTTACTTAAATGGCGTAGTTTTTATATTGTAAAGCTAAATAATAGCATGGCTTACTCAAAAACAACATTTATAAATGCGTCATTAGATTACACGCTGCCACATAATGCGTAAGAAAAGTAAAGATTCACAGCTCCTCCCCCGTAGGTGATAGCGTGATAATATGTAGCCTATTTGTTTTTCCGACCTCTCAGTAATATTCATGCAAAATTTGAAGTAAATCCATGCAGTACTTTTTGAGTTTAGCCCGGACATACAGATAAACAGACAAACAGACAAACAGACAAACAGACATGAATTCTAAAAACTATATTTTTGGCTTCGGTATCGATTGTAGATCACGCCCCAAGTATTCTTTTAAAAAAATATTCAATGTACAGTTTTGACTTTCCTACGATTTTATTATATGTATAGATAATAGAAGCATATTATTATTTTTCTCTAGGAATATTATAAAAAGCAAAGTCCTCACACCACAACACCCAGCCAAAAAAAAACCTTGGACCTAGAGTGCTGAAATTTTGTGACTTTTATAATGTTACGAGTACATAATGAATTTTCCAAAATTCACCTCTCCGTTGGAATAGGATCCTCCCACCACTGGGTAACTGCCCAAGAGATGATTTTGGCCTGTAATACATATGCGTAAATCACGTGGATAATTTTAATTGCGTGATGCAAGATTTTGTAGTTTAGTTCATATGTGGTGCCAAAGACGTTAAATATATACTATCTTTAAATCTCTTAGTGTGGTGCCAAATTTCGCGATATCACTCCACTCCGGAGATCAGTGATAATTTTTTCTTGATACTTGATGATTCGTGCCAGGCCAGTGAAAGGTTGATTGCAGTGGATCGGAACCGGAAGCTGCATAGTTCTTGATGAGTCAGAACGGTCTGTTCTGATGTCCCTGTGAATACCTTACTCTTGTAAAAGTACTCTTTTGGCGTTGTTCCCCAACCTTTTATGAATTACTGCCCCCTTTATAATAAAAACAAAATTCCAACACCTCCCTTTACATAATACGTATTTATTTTAAAATGTCTATCTACTATATATTAATAATCACAAATTCAAAATTAATTCTACTCATGGTCGTGGTTGAAGGTCGAGATTATATTTTTTTAACTTCCCCATTTGTCTTTGAAATCGCTACCGTACCCTCAAAAAGCACCAGCGCCCACTAGGGGGCGATACCGCCCGCGTTGGGAATCTATGATCTAGAGTGTTCAGCTTACATTTTCCTTATTACATGGAAAATCATTAAATGACTTCTTCCACTCTAGGTAGGAAACTACCACTTCCTCCTTCAGGTGTCAAATACGAGGGCCATGATAATACTATCGAGCAATCCGTAACCCTGGCAGGCTTTACCTGGTCCCATCAATCATGTTGACATCTCCTTGAGGCGCGCGTGGAACACGCGTTGACTCAAGCTTAATTCATATCGGACGGCCGGACGGCGAGTTCGCCATTGCTCAGCGTCCGAAAGTCTGCACCTAACGGCAGCCAGTAAACGCTATTAACCGCGTCTCCCAATGTCTGGGGTGTCTGCAGCAAGGGCCTAGACATTTTTTTCGCCTCAAGTTTTCGGCCGCCTCTCTTTCTATATAATCAGGGCCGAACGCGATAAGCCGCGGCCACCAAACGCCTACACGAGGACACTGTCGTCCTCCGAACACGATGCAGCACATGGTGGCATTCTGTTCAGATTACATGTGGAGATGTCTACTACATGAACCTTTAGGGCGATGTTCACCGACACCAAATCGACTGTTTTAATATTAAAACGGCTGTTTTAGCAATATTTCCTGTTCCTTATCGTCGGTTATTGACGTTAATCAGATGGTTATCTTAAACTTATGTCGGTGCACATGGCCCTTAGAAACCAGAATAAAACATACGTGCACTCAATAATTTTTGCCAAACCATTGTATCAAATTTAATCCGTCGTATTGGGCAATTTTGCTTACTCCAATTGTAAACGTTCAGTAGTGCCTGTTGACCTAGCTTTGTGCTACCTGATAAAAAGTGGGGAATTATGATATTATGTATGATATGACTATGATAATATTATACTTCTCAGCTGTTTTTTCTGATTATTTCGTTGCGGTGTACAAAACAGAACGTTGAACGTTTCTCTAAGACTTGTCGAGTTTTAATTAATTGACTCGGCGTATTTCGGTTGGTGGGCCGTGATTGAGAATAGTATGGCGAGGTTATTTTATTAAAAAATACCTTTTCTCCACTGCTAGTTGGACTCAACCTCATCGTGTCTTCTGCATTGTGAATATTATTTATTTAATGCACTCAAAAATGCGAAAATACCCACCAGTGCTCTGAACTGTACTAAGAAGCATCAACTGAAATGGGCAGGTCATGTGATAAAACTGTCAGACGACTTTAACCATAAGGGAGACTCGATGAAGAGGGATAAACCGCATACAAGACGTCTGGACAATATTATTAAAACAGCAAACAGCCCAAGATAGCGAAAACTGATCCTTGCCTTTACTTACGGAGGGATGTTTTCAAATTAACAATTTATTTCTATTATATTAAGGGCCTGTTTCACCACCTATGATTAAGTTTCCAATATCTTACTTGGCATATAATTTCATTAAAATTCTGTTCCATTTTTTAATTTATTCAGGAAGTAGTGGCTACTTGGACATTGTGAAACAGGCCCTTAATATTATTCTAGTTTTATATACTCTGTATTCAATTAAAATTAAGATTAGTATTACTCATCCTGTTTTCTTGGTTTTGCAAGGATTAAAAAGGCTTTATTTTACTTTTTGGCACATAGGCGATCTTAAAGCATTCTTTAAATCTCAACCTTTGAGTCAAAATAACTACAGAGCTTAAAATCAACACCAGTATCATTAAGATTAGGGTAACATTATTCGAGCAATTTCATTTGAACAAACCATAAGACCGTTTTCACATTATCCGATCCGATATCGGTATCGGACGCCGATCCGATATCGGGGTAAGTAAAATGTATGAAATGCCGTGCTCCGATATCCGATATCGGGTCGGACAATATGAAAGACAGGTACATATTTCATACATTTTACTTACCCCGATATCGGATCGGCGTCCGATACCGATATCGGATCGGATAATGTGAAAACGGTCTTAGAGTGTTCTTGAGCTCAACTACGAGCTATGGTAAGAATGAAGTTAGAATCGCTATTACAAAGATAAAGTTAGAAAATACCCAGATCAATTGTAGAGCTATGAAGAAGAGTAAGAGAAGAAAATGAGAACAATAAAACCATTGCTAAAAGTTTATTTGTTTTTAACAAATTAATTAAAAAGGGAAATTAGACAATTTGTTTTAATCACTTTCATTTAATTTGGTTTAGAGCATCTTCTATGACTAACTCTGCTCCTCTTTCTCCAATCATGATGGATGCAGCATTTGTGTTTCCACTGATTTGACCGGGCATTATACTAGAATCAATCACTCGTAAGTTGTTCACTCCGTGGACTCTCAACCGACTGTCTACTACGGACATGCTTATATCAGTCCCCATCTTGCAAGTGGCAATAGGGTGAAACACTGTAGCTACTAAATTCAGAAGAATGCACCTCCAATATTCTAAGCTGTCTAGTTCTAAATTATCACAAGCAGGCACGTTAATTCTTGGCAGAAAAGCGTTTATAGATTTAAAATACTTGGTTTTAAGAACTCTTGTCGCCATTTTTACTCCTTTCGCAGCATTTTCTAAATCTCTTGGATCTTCAAAGTAGTTATAGTGGATGCGTGGTACGTCATTAGGATTGTTAGAACGTAAAGATATATTTCCTTTTGAAAGATGGTGTAAATAATGAAAGTGGAAAGCGAAAACATCATGCTTTTCGTTAAGTTCAGCCAAAGGATCCATAACGGTATCATTGAACCCGAATATTTTCTGGAAGTTTTGTTTGAAACCTGTTGTATTCTTAGGAACTATCGTAATATGATTTTGGCAATTGGCATAAGTAGGGTTTTCTTCTGTAGAATATAATGCAATAGCATGTGCTATGAAATCACTTGTTGACAAAGGGCCTTGACGATTAGCAAGATAGTTAATGAAATTGAGATAAGGTTCAGCTTCGGAAGACGGCTGCTCCGGCAAATCAGCAAATGTAAATATTGTGAAACAACTGTGATCGTTTAGGTTTTGACCAACCATGGGAGAGTCTAAAATTACTGGAATGTCATGTTCCTGAAGGTGTTTTGCGGGACCAACACCAGACAACATCAGAAGCTGTGGAGAACTGATTGGACCAGCACTTAAAATTACTTCCCGAGAAGCATAGATTGTTTTCTTCTTGCCATCTTTTTGAACTTCAACTCCGTATGCCGTGTTTTGCTCGTTTATCAAAACTTTTGTTGCACAAGTATTTTTCAATATTTTCAGATTTGGTCGATTTGCTACTGGCATTATGTATGCTCTGTCTGTACTTTGTCTTATTCCGTTAGCTGCATTAACAGTGATATATCCAGAAGTCATAACATTTTCTAAGTTTAAATCTTTAACCCTTCTCCAACCTATTTCATGCCATGAGTCTATTAATTTCTCTAAATACTTTTCGTAAGTGTTGTTAAATTTATTTATATAAAGCATTCCGTCGTGGCCATAGTGTTCACTTATCGTAGCATTGTTTAACATTTCTTGATTTTGGAGACATTCAGCTTTTCTGAAACATCTTCGTACCTCTTCAACGCTCCATTCCTTATTGCCTTCATCATACCAGGTCTGATAGTCTTGACTGTTTCCTTGAATGTAGATCATAGCATTAATGCTACTGCTGCCGCCAAACATTTTACCTCTGGGCCAAGGTACAGAACCATTGATGAGACCTTGACTGGATATTCCATTATTTTCTGCTTTGTATTTCCAATCATATGTTGAACCAATTAATTTAGTTTCAGTACCAGGAATCTGAAAGTCATAAAACCGTCAGTGTGATAACAAGTATGATTCAATTCTAAATTCTCTGTTATTTTTAAAATTCTTCACTACTTCATATCTTCAACTTCATTAGTTGAAAATATGAAGTAGGGCAGAATTCCTCAAAGTTAAAATCAACTGTGGCTGCTAATAAGAAAAGACCGCGGCAATGATGCCCGATGGGAAGTATTCACGTTTCGGCAGGTATTTTGGAAAGGTAACCAGAGATACAAAATACCAGTCCAAAATACCTATTAGTGCCGAATCGGGAATAGCAATTTTGGTACTGAAACGAGAACACTCCGATGGGTCTAGGGAAACCATTCAGTAGTATGAACCCCGTCGCAAAGTCAATCAGGTAATTACAGCGGAATCAAGTAATTTGTGAAAAAGCTATGTGAGAGAAAGACAGAGCTGAACCAGAAGGCACAAAAAGACAAATAGGTTAAGCCTAGATGCCAAATACCACGACTAAACATTTAAATTAATAAGTTCTAAGCTATATCTACCATATAATGGACAAAACTTACATCAGCTTCCATTGGGGCATCATCTCCAGCTTCTATGAGCAAAACCTTCGAATTCTTATCTTCACTCAACCGGCTAGCAACTACACTTCCTGAAGAACCCGCTCCAATTACTATGTAGTCAAAACAGTCCTGATCTGAAACGAAAAGTAAATTATTACTACTTGATATACGGTTTAAAATGATAAAAACTCTGTAAAACTTAAAACAGTATTTATTTTTTAGAATGAAAAGATTTGTTAAAGGAAATGTTTGTATTTTTTTTTAAGGTGTGTAATCATCAAAATGACTTCTCCCACTCTAGGCTGAGCACGAGGGCGTGTCAGACTTCTATTTACTAAAACCCACTCCTGTTCCTTCTTGGCCCTAATTCCAGGGTCCCGAGGTTCTCTTTCGTCAACCCAGGCTACAATAGGCTTCGATCCTGTTGGGCCTGGCGGTAAGTCCCCTCTTTGAAGACCGGCTGGAAACACGTCACGCGGTCTTCACTTTGCACATGACGCATTTCTTTACCGATCATAGTAAGTTCGGGAGGTCCCTGCACTGGAATTATTGCGGAAGAAACACCCGGGTGTCGCCATTGTGATGACCGCCCGCATGACACGGCACGGTGAAGCATGCGGTAGAAGTGTGCCCCGCTTGAGCGGAGCACTGCCGTGTCCTCATGCAGGTGATCAGCTGCAGCGACATCTCGCGCCAGGCCCTGGTACAGGGCATGGTCCGGAACGAGGAAAAATGCCAGGCATTTTTTGATTAATCGCCTCTTTCTGCGAAGCAGTAATGCTAGCGAAGGAGGCGGCCGCCCGCCTGCGGGTGTATGCTGCTATGTACATGTATTTTACATGGAATGTCTGCCTTTCTCACCTACACAACCCAGGATAACACAATACCTGTTGATAAGAGTGTTACCAGACTTTTTATCTTCCAAAATTTAACTTCCTTAAAAACACCAACCTCAACAAACTTTGCTGAACCTTAAAAATCGACTCCTGCGGATAACAACTAGAACCGTGCACTAAGTTCATACGTTTTATAAGTGCCTATATAGGCCTATGTAAAATAAAAAGAGCTTTGAATTGGATTGAATTAAATTAAGTTATTACTTAGGCAGTTAATACTTAGCTCCCCGTAAAGGCAAAAGGTTGGCAAAAAATGACGATGTAAAATTATGTGAACATTAGCACTTACCAGCCACTTTAGCATCTGGCAGAATAGGGTGCTTGAGAAGGCACTGCGCTGCCGCAAAGTATTGCACAGCTGCGGCAAAACTCTGAGCTGTACCCAATGTGGATGACAAGCATGATTCTAAGCTGAAAGTATGAACAAAACAACCCTTTGTAATAATGATTAATGGACTGATAGTATAAATCATAAACAGACAATAATTGATTTACGCAGTTCAGGAAAGAAAGAACGAAAAACTGTAAATTAAAGATAGAAGTATAATATCTGTACTTTTCAGAATCTATACGACGCCAATAATAGATCCATTACAGGTCGCCAAACACAGGTCAGAGAAAATGTAGTTGAAGACATCGACACAAAAAGGAGGAGAAGAAGCAATTGTGGGCTTTGAATTCAGTTGGCATGTCTTCAGAAAGCTAAATGCATTCGATTGCAATTCTGATTGTAGCATAGAAACACAACAAAAAATTACTCTAATAAAAAACAATGGAAACTTACCCCGACGACATGGTTACCGACAGATGTCAGGCTTTTAGTATATTATAACAAAATTTGTTCATTATATATAGCTACTTAAGCCAATTATTTAATTTAATTTGCATATTGACAGTCATTGTTGAATTTCCAATTTTCATCGAAATTTGCAACGGGTCGACCGTGGCAAATGTCGATAAAAATTCATCATCGCCTGCACTATTTTTATTTTTATATACATACAATTATTGTTTTGTATAAGTCCTATCATCAGTCTTAACATAACGAGTTTTCTCCGTGCCTCGGAAAGCACGTTAAGCCTTAGGTCCCGGCTGTCATTTGTAGATCTTTGGCAGTCGTTACGGATAGTCAGAAGCCAGTAAATCTGACTCCAGTCTTGCCATGAAGTACCGTGTTACCCCAGTAAATGGGTTGTGGAGGTCTGGTAGGCAGCCGCTCTTCGTAAAATACTGGTATTCAGCTAAATCCGGCTTGACTGGAAGCCGACCCCAATATAGTTGGGAAAAGGCTAGGCTGATGATGATGATGAAGTCCTATCATACTACTACCTAAAGTTACAGCAGCCATTATTGGGTCATTGTACATTCGTCACATTGTCGACTCGCCACACTTTTGAAAATTCCCATACATCCATTGTTAACTCGTCACAACCACAAAAAAATATTATTTATTAATAAAACTTGTTGTAAACTCGGCACACATTTTAATTTCATGCTATTTTTAAGGAAAGTAGCGTTAGCAAGTAAAGTTCTAGCTTTTACATACTTAATGTTAATATGAATCAAACTCTTCAAATCCAAATAAGTTATTTGGTTAACAATACACTAAATAAGGAAATATATCAAAAGTTAATATAATAACTTTAAAGTAATGAAATTATTTTTTTCTATAACAGTTGTGAAGTAAAGTGAAGGGGAATCATCAGAATGACTTCTCCCGCTCTTGGACGGAGCGGAAGGGCGTGTCAGACTCTTACTGACTAAACCCCACCCCGTTCCTTCGTTGCCTTCGATTTGGGGGAGACGGTGAGCACCTTTCGGATTTTCCGTGTTCCCCAGAGGCTTCGACTCTACCGGGCCCCTACAGTTTGCTGACAACTCCTTGAGGCGCACGTGGAATAGAATGCGCTGTTTGCGACTAGGCTCGTTCCAGGTTATTATCAGACTGCAGGACGGCGAGCTACCCAGTGCTCGCTGTCCGCAAGCCCGCGCCTACGGTGGTCGGAAATCGGGATCGGTATCTCGGCGGGGCGGCGGCGTGAGGGCCGTTACCTCACGCGTTCGCGGTAGCCAGCCTCCTTCGCTAGCATTACTGCTTCGCAGAAGGAGGCGACCGTACTGTTATTTTTTTTACTTTTCAATGATTGTTTACATTTATGTGTAATATTATTTTTACATTATAATACTGTTTTTTTAAATTAGATTTAAGTTGAATTTATAATAATAGTTCTGTGATTTGAGAAAGTCATAAGAGAAAATAATATTAGTATGTGAGCGGTAAATCAGCAAGTATTAGTATATATTTAGCTACGAATTAGATACTGCAATTAAAACTGTGATAATAGTGATTTTATAAAGATTATCTTTAATTAAAAAAAAATACATGTTTATCTTTTTTATTCTTGTGTTTGATTTCTCTGCTGTCCGTACGTAGAAAACGCATGTGACGAGTTTACAATACTCCAAAATATTTTATTAATAAAAAATAAATTTGTGGCGAGTTTACACATATTTTTAACAATGGGGAATGGAATGTGTGTCGAATGTACAATGACCCCATTATTGCGTTAAAAGCCAGGACCTGATCAGATTACAGATGCAATCCCTTCCCAAAATGCTACTGATATTATAAACATGAAAGTGTGTATGTATGGTTTCTTACTCTTTCAAGCAAAAACTACTGAATAGATTGCTATACAAACGGACCATATCCTGGAATAGCATACAGTATGCTTTTTATCCCAGTATATTCCCTTGGAACAATTTTCTACTAACATGCGAGTGAAGCCACTACTGCAGCTAGTATTGTTTGAAAATGTTGAGTCATTTATTTGTTCTATGAAAATTTGTTCAGTTGACAAAATACAATGTTAATGGAAAAGTACACCAACGTTGTTTTGTTTCTAAGTGTACCGTGCTACCAAGAAACAGCATATAATTATATACGGGTATTTTAAGGCGCATCATAAAATAGTAAGCATTTGGAGCGATAGATATAAATATTTCAACGCACCAAAATGACCACATTGGGTTTCTATGAAAACTGCACAAACTAAATAACTTATGAACTCATTTTATTCACTATTTTGAATGGGCACTCTGTTCGCGAGAATGATTTCAAAAAACTTTAAAACGGTTAATAGTTAACAGTTTTTGTTAATAATTTTTATTAGAATTCGTGCCAAATTTCAACTAGCATAGCCCAAGGAGCTCGATTCTCCCTTTCAACCTTTTAGATTGAAGAATCGTGTTCCTTTACCCTCCCCCCTCAAATCGTTTTATAGGAGTAGTTTTGAAAAACGAATAATGACAATTTTTTTTTGATTAAGTTTCAAGTATACCCAATATTTTTTTTTTTTACTAAAGAATAATCCCCTTTTCGAGGGAATATTCCTTTGTTACCCCTTTTTAGTGCCCGCCTACATCATAAAAGGAAGCTTGCAAAATTTCATATTTGTAGTCCCAATAATTAATTAAGGCGGTGCATTGATATATCAGTCAGTCAGTTTCTCCTTTTGTCTTCGGCGAAATCGGCGAAGCAATGTATGCCTGCATCTTCCATCTCGTCCCCCACGTCTCACAGTCATCCCTAATCTCACAGTATTTTATCTTAGGATTGAGCTTCGTTTTTCTCTATTCATAGTGCGTGTTGCCGAACGCCTCGTCATTTCCATCGCGTGCTGTTGCGCTTTTGCTCTCTTTCTCATGACGGTTCAGACAAAAGCATAAAAGCTTATTAAAGTGCTGTCTAGTTCCAGATATAGCCCAACCCCACCTATGGTTTGCAATCCAACCGTGTCCTTAGAGCCATATCCTCACACATATTGAAAACTATTCTGTCTATATAAAATTTCTTATTCTAATAAGTGAAGACCAAACTTCATAAAAAACTACGGATTTAATTTTGCTGATCTATTGAATTTAACAAACGTCAATTCAGTTCAATATATCAGTTCTATAATATTCTAAAACCTTGACCTATAAACTTTTGTAAAAGTGGCCAATTCAGGAGGATAGCCTAATAGTCCTCTATTACAGAAACTCCCTTCTAAATTGGAGTTAAGTTAATTATAGTTTAATTGTTATTTGTCGTACGATCCCAGCTAACAATAAAGCACTTTATCACCTGACGTGGGCCTGGTAAAGGGTAGCTACCCTATTATAAATTGGAGGCATTGATATCTTACTCGTGATTCGCAGTATCATCTATTTATTTATGCTGCAAAGTAGAATTTTGGTTCTGCTGGAAGCGAGAAGGACAGGATCCGTCGATCTAAGCATCTAAGAATTGTTTTTTTTTTTAATGTTAAGCTGAAGTCCTGACTCAAACAACGACAAAATAAACGCTCAGCCCAAGCCCTTGTTAGAAGACTGCTGAAATAATGAACTGAGTTTTTTTATGATAAATACCTTTAAAAGGATAAAACGGGGGTCCAAACATTGTTAGGGGAAATCAACTTCCACTCGGGTGACGTCGCTGGCAGAAGCTAGTACACAATTTAAGTACCCTTTGGATACGACCTACACGCTCCAAGTCTTTAACCAGAGTGCGAGCTATTTCTACGTTAATGCAATCGACACGTTTATGGCGTTCGGCGTTCCGATTGGCCCGTACCAAGCTTTTAACCAATCAGAGAGACAAATGGTAAACGTTTCGATCTCATTAACGTAAAAATAACTCGCATTTAGGCCTTTGACAACAAGACCATTGACGGAACGCAGTATGGCATGAAGACGCAGTCTTGGGTGACGCAAATTGCTCGCAAGTTGAATCGTATGAGGTTGTGTACAGGTCCTTAGTTACCTTAACCTAAATCTGATTTCTGAACTTCGCGATTAACTTGATCAGTATGCAAAACATAATGTAGGGACTCGGTATAATTTAACGTAAAACATTGGTCCACTCTTTGTTCGCCAGTGCCACCCCAAAAAGGACATTACTCCGCATAACGCCGAGAATCAATTAATGCTTTACCAACAACATAAAAAAGGGTATGTTTTCTATTGAATTAACAAGCGAATTGTCATTAAACCAATACTGTGTGCGTTATTGGCGATGGTACATGTTTGCTTAGGATCGTCCCCTATGTAATGGCACCGCTTGGTATTCATGAAACTCTGGTCCATTGGTTACAATTTATTAATATTGGACCCTGATACTCGTTTCGTTTAAACTGGTTTAACGTTGTTTGGTTTATGCGTACCTACTGGAAAATTTGTGGCTCTTTTTCTGTTGAATTTAGTTGTGCTGACATGCTGTGTGTTTATTTACGATATTTACAAATAAAATAGAAAGGCACAACGCTTTTGGGTATGTTTACTTTACACTTGAATATGTTATACTAGTTAATACATATGTTGTTATTGCTAATGCCTGTAAGTAAATTAATCATGTCATACCAAAGAAAGCAACATTTTTATGCAACATTTGTACAGCGGACCAAAATATCAACACTATGAACCACTGATTTCAAGTTTCAACTGTCTGCGATTATACCCCAGTAAGTCGGGGTGGTGCTGTTCTAGTGAGTTGAGGACTTGGGGTGCCGCAGTCACAATAAGTCAAACGTCATGATGTCCTATTGAGTTGGTATAATGGCCCAATGATTCGAAGTGATAATGTCGGGATGACACCCCATTGAGTGGGAGTTCAAACGCTCCAGTAAGTCGAGATGATGCTCCGGTCAGTCAGGGTACTGATGTGTTTTACAGCAGTGTTAAAGGAACGCCTTCCTGAACATCCTGTTCTCAAGTAACTGTGTTCAGCCTTTGTTGTGGAAGCCTATCAGACAGGCTATATGTTAAATGGGGGTATTTAGTCGCATCCGGTTAGACTAGAAGCCGACTCTAACCTGGTTGGGAAAAAGCTAGGGAGATAATTATGTCATGGGAATGCAATAGGCGTTAAAATTCACGTATGTGTTCAGGTTGGGGCAAAGATGATTTTAACACTAATGAAAAGTAGGTAAATGAGGACATCAAAACAGTAGCTCACAATTTATATTCGTATAATTAATCCATAATTACTTCCTTCTGCGTTGTAACGAATCAAAAACGAAAATCATTAAGTTCGTTTGCAATTCAAATGATTCTTTGTGAACTTAAGTTCGAACAATCGTTACTTAAATTAGCTGGATTTCAAAGAACTTTAGCCATGTTTTGGCGAGTGACGATAATTTGTAAGAATGGCAATGTTTCGTTTTGTTTATCGTTATTGCGATGTTCGCGCTGTTTTTCGATATATTTTTTTTTTGTTGGTGGTAAATAAATTTTCTTGTTTTCTTTGTGATGAAAATTCTTTTTTTCCCAATGAGTACTGGAAACGCACTTAAATTGTTACTCTGGCTGAATTGAAAACTAAACTGATATTATGAAAACCTTGTTTTGTCTCATTCGTTTGGTTTACTAACATTCTCTTTGAAGGTAGAGATACCTACAATTTTTAGGGAATATAAAATAAATTATTATATTTGACAGTTCCTCTCGCCAAATCTAGAGCTGGCAACTTATTTGATTTTATTCCACCACAAAAAAAATACAACTAACTTACTGTCAGCGGCACATCGGTTTCGACCGCATGATAGTAGAAAGTTATTCTAAGGAAACATGCATCTATTTGCATGGTCTACCAGAGTACGAAATTTTATCTAAACCCGTTCAGTCGTGAAAGAGTAACAAACATACATAATAAACTTTTGGCTTTACAATGTTAGTGTGACACCTCAAACAGTAACTCTGTCGAAAGGAATTTAATAGACGCAGCTCGTTTACACTGTAAACAAAGTTTATCGTTTCACATACGAACTGTCACTGCAAATGTAGTGCGGCAAAACTTCACAAAGGAACTTAGACTTGGTCCAGAGTAAACGAGCGGTAACTTATGCGGGTGAGGGCGCGATTATGTGCTCACAGTGCATCGCGAGTTCAGATTCAAGCGGAAAATACGCTTGGGTGTCACCAGTGTGTGGATCGCCCGGAAGACACGGTGGGACATACGGAGGAGGTGTGCACCGCTTGGGCGTAGCACCGCCGTTTCCTGTTGGAGGCGATCGATGGCAGCAATCTGATGACTAGCTAGCTTAATAAAAAATTGAATCGCGAATTGAAGAATCGCAGAATAAAATATTTCACGATTCTTTAATAGTGAGACAGCTCCGTTTAATTGGTCTAGGCGCTCCATATAATCATTTCAGTGATGGACTATTTGCATCCGTAAATGGTCCGTTTCATACCTATCTGTTATTAGTAGCTGTCCCCCGTGGTTTGAACTCCGTGTTTGATTACAGCTCCGCTTTCTTTTGATTGTAGCGTTATGTCATATTCTATGAATGTACTATCCAACACTAAAAGAATGGTTCAATTTAAACCGGGCGTTCTGGAGACTACCGACTAAACAAACAAATTCTTCAGCTCGATATATTGGTATATAAACTTTACCTCCGTTAAAAAGGGAGGATCCTCCGACTAGACTTATGATATGTCTGATTCGGGCAGTTGCCCGAATCAGACACATCAGGTAGTTACCTGATAGTTGATTTCAGGCTGTTTTATATTTATTAATCGCATGATGAACTCTAATACCACAATGCAGGATTTTGTCTATTTTTAGTTAGAAAGAAAAGAATTTATTTGCGTCCGAGTCCAACATGGCGCATAAGAAGGAAAAAATTACAATAACATCACAATACGATGTGGGAAGATAAGCGTCACGTATGCGCAAAAAAGCCAGTGCTAAGCAAAATGCTGGGGCTCGTCTGCAAAAAATTATGCTATGCGTTCCTATATGACATATAGATGTCGCTACAATACTTTGCATCCGCCTTAGCTCGAGCATAAGTCCATTACCCTAGTCGTGGCCTAACTACTCGGTCAACTATGAATATCATGACGCCATCCAGTCTGTTCGGTTTAACCGTAGTTAAACTGGAGACAAAGAGACGGTTACCTTGTCGTCGTTAGCGTATGTGTTTAAGTGTTAACTAGGTGCTGGAGTTTGGAACATTGATTGGTGCAACCCGACCAGGCCAGTTTACTTTGTTGTGGCAACGAAGTTTGGCGTGGAGAATTAAGCAGCTGATATTGTACCAATAATGTCTTACTATTTAAGGAACTGGCGAGGGTAGCGGGAATCGGATGGATGTGAGACGCACAGGGCCGGTCGTTGTGATGACGCTTGAAGGAGGCCTATGTCTAACAGTGGACGTCTTTCGGCTCAGATGATGAAGATGAAGAACAAAAATAAGAGAGAATCATCAATTAAAGAGTTTAAACTGATTTTTCTAGATGTTGGGTTAAAACAAACCATTTTGGTATGTCCTAAATCGCAGTTTGCAAAAAATCAAAGAAGTCCAGCTAGGATATCTACGAGTAATTGACGATTCTCTCTCATATTTGCTATTTAAGTTAGTATAATTAAAATTAAGAGGATACGATAGGGTTGGCGTATCCATGTGGATAAAATCCATTTCATTTAATGGAAAAAAGTTCTTACTACCTTTTTCAACGGTTTTACCAGTGTAATTGGTTAGCTCTGCTCGTTGGTATAACGTAATGTTATATATGCCTATTTATGGTTAAATGGGCTATCGAACACTAAAACAATTTTACAAAACGAACCAGTAGTTCTTGAGAGCAAAGCGTTCAAACAAACTTACCTAAGTATAGACAAGATTAACTTTAGTAAGTATTCTTTTGATGTGCTAAAGACTACTTTACTCTACTTTCTTCAACACTTTCATTGTGCGTACAGCTAAGGACGAATCCAATCCCGGAGTCTGTGTTTCATGATGGCCACAACCGGTGAATATTTAACTCGAGACTGAATAAGTTAATTCTAAGGTAAACGTGCTCCATTATCGACCATAAATCATTGCGTACTATCAAGCGTGATAGTCGTCAAGTGCAAGCCTGTTAATAATTTAAAATTAACTGTTTTGAGGCAACACTAATGAGACAAAATAAGTCTGTAATACTACTTGCTTAGAATATAAATGGCCACTAATAACGTCAAGAAAGAAATTATCCAATGATTTCCTCCACTCTAAGGGTGCAGCTGGAGGTTGTGTCAAAATTTTACTACTCACCATTTATCTTTACCTTTTACGCTCTAGGACCACAATCACTCTTTCTAGTTTCTTTGCAGAAGGATTCTCTTACTGCGGGATCGTTTAAACTTCAGACACTTTTCCGTCTTCAGTCATTATGAGCCAGTCCCTCAGTAAGAGTCAATCTTATCTTTTTTTTATATTCATAATATAAGCTAGTACTTGACTGTGATCCTGATGGTAAGCAGTGATACAATCGTTGATATTGAGGTGCACTGGTTTATTAAGTGCCTATTCACTCCTTCAAGCCGCCTGAATTATAATCAGATGGGAAGACCGCAGCAGACAAATTGTTCAAGTCCTTCAATGTTCGCGGTATAAACAAAGAGGCGAAACGCTTATTCCGGACTGTACAGGTTTTTACAACGTAAGGGTACCCACCATACGAAGGTTTTTTCGATGGTAGAAAGGAGATGGCGGAATTAAATCATGCCATTGCCACGCACATTCTCTGAAATGCATCCTGCAAAATATTCAAAGGCGACTAGACGATTACCCTACGACTGTGCTCAAGGCTTTGCAAATCTGGATCTCCAATTAGCCTCTTTGCACGTCTTTCCACTAAGTCCAAAGCTAGCAGGTGGCATTTTGCAGCTCCAACCCATATGTGGCTGCAGTACTCCACACATGATCGCACATCTCTCCAACTTTACCTTGTTCTGCCGCAACATCGCCTTTTCAACCAACCGGTAATGTTTTTCTTCCATCCCAATAGTTGATGTTTACCACCGAATCAAACTTGCGCAGTCCAACACGATAACAAGTGAGAGACTAGTTTCCTCAGGAATGCTGCCCAGCCAAGCGGAATTCTTAGCTTTATCTGTTTGTTGAAGTTGGACTGAGTCGAACTGTCTATCCTAGGCAAAATAGATTCGATGGAAACTTGCATGCGAATTGGACGGGGTTTGTATGTTATTTTGGATTTAGGAAATTTATAATACGCGTAGTGCCTACCTACGTAGATAAGTTGGTTATAGAATAATAGTGGTGGTCTCACATTTTGTTTTGTGCATCCTTTTCTGTTAGTTGACAGTTTTCGTTTCTACCACATTTGAAAAGTTTCAATTTTACTGTATTTCAAAAATTCTTTACAATTTGTAAAAAGTTACTTTTTCGATATGATACGGAGCGACATCTATGACGCCACATATGAACTAAACTACGAAATCCTGCATTGCACAATAAGCGTTATTCACTCGATTTGAAACCCAAATTGTGGGTTAAGCTCGCCTGTGTACATCACCTGTCCTATTTTTATTTGTGTAAATGTTGTGTACAATAAAGTATACAATAGCCCGAAATCATCTCTCGGGCAGTTTCCCAGATCAGACAAAACATCTGTCTGGTTGAAGGATCATCCTTTTTACGTGTTACCAATAACAAAAAAAAATAGTCAACCACCCAATTCAATTAGTTTTAATATCTTTGCAAATTATGCAGGATAAATATTTTGTGGTGCCTTTGTATTAACATACGAGTATTTGGAATCTTTGTGTGGCACAAACTAATTCAGCTCGGATTATACAAAAACAATTAACCTAATTGTGACAAGATTGAAAATAGTCTCTTTATTCATTTTAAAAATATAGTGTTTTATTAATAAGCTGAGAGACTGGTTGGAAATTATTTAAATTTGAGTGCTGGATTACGGAGCTGGGTTTAAAAAAAAATGCCGTGTTCTAAATACAAATCACAGATCGTTTGACATTATTGCAAAGAAGGCACAAGAGTAGGTTTTAGTCAGTAGAAATGTCAAAGATTGTTTCGTAAACGATAAATTCAACCCAAGGGCCCCAGTCCTAGCACGCATGCACGATTTGCGCGTGGAGATGCAACGCCGGGGCGAAACTCCGCTGCCACGACAAGTCGCGGCATTGCGGACAGAGTTCCGGCGGGATCTCAGGGTGGCATGGCGACTGCGACTGTCGCAACCCAGTGCTTGGCACGCCGTCATTGAGGCGCTAAGTCCCCTCTTTGAGGAGTGGTTGGAAAGAGGTGACGGCGTCCTCTCGTTCCGTATGACGCAGGTCCTCACCGGACACGGTAAGTTCGGGAGGTTCCTGCATCGGATCAAGCAGGAGAGGACGCCCGGGTGTCGCCACTGTGTGGACCGCCCGGAGGACACGGTGGAGCACACGGTAGAGGTGTGCCCCGCTTGGGCGGAGCACCGCCGTGTCCTTGTGGAGGCTATCGGAGGCGGCGACCTCTCGCACCGGGCCCTGGTTTAGGCCATGGTCCGGAGCGAGGAGGGGTGACATGCGGTCGCCTCCTTCTGCGAAGCAGTAATGCTCATGAAGGAGGCTGCTGACCGCGAGCGCGTGAGGGAACGGTCCTCACGCCGCCGCCGCCGAGATCCCGATCCCGATTTCCGAGATCCCGACCACCGTAGGCGCGAGCTCGCGGACGGAGAGCACTGGGTAGCTCGCCGTCCGGCAGTCTGGAAATAATCTAGACCGAGTCCAGTCGTCAACGGCGCGTTCTGTTCCACGCGCGCCTCAAGGAGATGTCAGCAAACTGTAGGGGCCCGGCAGGGCCGAAGCCTCTGGGGATCACGTGTTATTCCGAAAGGTTGACACCGAGTCCCCCCAGATCATAGGCAACGAAGGAACAGGGTAGGGGTTTAGTCAGTAAGAGTCTGACATGCCCTCCCGCTCCGCCCAAGAGCGGGAGAAGTCATTCTGATGATTCCCCTACCAGAAAAAAAAAAAACCCAAGGGCCCAAAACACGAGGTGTACCTACGTCGTGGTACCTAGAAAAATTAGTTCGGGAGGTGCCTGCGCCTAATACGTGCAGAAGAAAGGCTCGGGTGGCACCATATGATGATCGCCCGGAGTTCATAGTGGAGCATACGGTAAAAGTGTGTCCCTCTAGGGTAGAGAACCGCCATGTAATCGTAGGGGTGACCGCTTCATGGCCCTGGCTCTGCCCTATCATGGCCCTGGTACAAGCCTTGGTCTTTATCTGGTGGTTGGGCAGAGTGAAGGGAAATAGGCGACGGTTATTCCCTCGCAAATAACAGCCAACATGACGACATGTTACACAAGTTCCCTGATTTAGTTTAACTTTGCAGAGCCGTAGTGACATCTATTACGTTACATAGGAATTAAATTACAAAATGCGCGATTAGAACATACACAACAGCCCGAAATCAACTATTGTACAGTTGCCCGGATCAGACATAACATTCATCTGGTCGGGAGATTCCCCGTTTTATCCTTATGTCGGACTATGAAGTTCCACATACCCCTGTATCGCATATCTTTACAGAGCATCATTTCTATCAGTTATACTAATGCAGCAGTCTCTTTTTAAAGCTCGGATGCTGAGTCTACCTAATTAACAAACAAAACCCAAAGGTTTCATAAAATTCACTGATTAACACTCATATTAAATACACACTTATTATGACAAAAATAAACATTGTTGACTAAACTAATTACTACCTAACTAATTAGGTACTGGGCTTCGCAAATAAATATAAGATGTAAAGCACATATTCATAAGGTTTAAAACGGTTTAATTAATGTAAACCTCGTGCGTACATCACGGAATGTAATGCTAAAACGGATTCCCATAATTTTACTTATCCTTGAGCCGCTTTTGCGTGTATCGTGTTAAAGCGTGAAGGTTTGTGACATTACACGCAAGTGCGACTCAAGCATAAGTAACATTATGGATTTTCGTTTACGTCTTATTTGTAGGTAAATGTAACCGTTCAATTATCAATTATCGTGAAGAATATCCATGCTGCCTCTTCGTCTGCAGAAACCCATTCCATCTCGCCCCAGACTATAGTCTGAACAATCGCCTCTGCGAGGGGTTGTCAATGCACCGCCCAAGCTGGGCAGACTTTTATCGCGTCCACAGGACGATCCGCAGAGTGGTGACTCTCGGCTATTTCTACCGTCGGAATCCAAAACAGTAAGCTTCCGAACGAGCCATATCAAGTGAGGACTCGTGGCTCCTTTCTAACCACTCCTCGAAGTGGGGACTTACCGCCGCAATTGCGGCGTGCCCAGGTGGCCGATTATGTACGACGTTGTTTGCAAGGCAAATTAAGTTTAGAAAACTCTACAAATTTCGACGCATAAAGGAAGAAAGATTTTTGATGGCGTTTTACAGAACTCATCTAAATACTTATCTTCATCTTGGTTTATTGCACGATATTGTGGGTATAGCCTCTAATGTGACCCACTATTGCGACAATTTTTAAATTTGCGTAGTGCACACATTTTCGGCACGAACTGCTTCGTAACGATACACACCAATTCGGCCACCTCTAGCATGGACCAGATGGTTGCACTCTAGTGTCCTAAGACAGGTTTGTGTTTTTGGATTTTATTGCGGCTACACGGACGTAATGCACTCGCCAACACTTCATAAATCAGTAATTGCAGTCGAAACTGCGATAACTCTGCTGTCTGCACCACGACACGGATTGGAACTAGTAAGATCTCCCCTAATAGAACGCTGGATTACAGCCGTCTGGTTCTTGCTTTAGTGAGTGCTTGAAGTACCACACCTTGAAAATCAATTTAAACAGAACAGCGTAGGTACACAAGGCGAGCTTAACTCACAATTGGACTTTTTTGGGATTTATAGGATGTTACTGGTTTTATATTTAAGTCTTCCAATTATTTCTGCGTGATATTTAGTGTGTGGTTTGGATGTTTTTATTTTTTGTGCTGAGATAACTTCTTAATACTCCAGGTGGAAAGTGGGCGCTATTGTTGGTGTAACAATTTTATTCTTGTACATAGCAACAACTCCATTCTCTCCAAATGAATTTAAGCATTGAATAAAGCATTGACAAGTCCTGCTAAGCAGGCGACAACCTCATAGCGATTCCTGCTACATTGTCTTATTTGAGACAAAACATTCAATTGATCTGCGAGAAGACAGTTAAGAGAGAAAAAATCTGATTTCTAAAGCTCACAGTCGAAACTACTAAGAATAGGATCGTGAAACTTTGCACAAGATTTCCCATTTTGATTGTAGTCTAGCACTAAAAAGGGTTTTTTAGAAATCCATCCTATAAGATCCCAAGTAACACGTCAGCGTTTGAAACATCAATAATACTAGCTGATTTAAAGTTTAGAGCTGAATAAAGGCTGTACAAGTGTAAAACACAGCTTTAGGCTGCATAAAGGTATCGTACTCACTGAGAGACGACATCGCAGTAGGCCACGGAAGGATATAGCGGGATGAACTGCATAGGTTCCACTAAAAACTGGCAGGAAGACGCGTGAGTTTTTGCTACCTGTTACTCAAATTAATTAGCACTGAAAAGTTGTAATGAATTTTGTTAAACCCATGGGGTTTTTCTGTAAGTAATTCTTTTCTACACTAGAAAATCACTTGCATGGGAATGTTTAGATTTTGAAAAGGATGCAATTGCTTTCACAATTTTAACCGTTCAATCAGTACCAAGAATAATAAAGCTAACCCACTGAAAAACCCATCGCTATGCGAGCAGTTGGGTTTTTATATCATCATCATCATCCAGCGTCGCCACAACGAACGGTCCTAGCCAAACAAAATGTTATAAGCTCGGTTAAGCAAAAGGTAAACGATTAAACTTTAAATTATTAAAGTTTTAGGCAGGGTTTTAGGATACCTGCCAACTATACACACACAAGAACAGATTACATTATTTACGTCATTATAATTCAGATGAAAGATTGCTTTTCGCATCTAGCAGACTCCTGCACTATGTTCGACAAACAATTGTCACTCTCGAACCCTTTAATCTTCAGTTCAGCAATTCTGCGAGCAATGCCCTGCTCACTGCCATTGGATCCCACAAGCTTGCTCTTTGCTAAGATCTCTTCATTGCCCTTTAGGTATTTGAGTGACTTTCACTCTTCAGACGAAAAATTACTTTTCGTGTCGTCATGACTGGCCACACTTTCTGGTTATTGTGTTTTTCTAGAGACTCATTAATTCATACGTGCTTTATCACTATCTCACCTGATGATAAGAAATGATGTGGTCGCCAATGGATCACGCAGGCCTAGAAGTAACCTATGATATTCACTCTTGACTTAAATACCAGGTTGCACTATCAGGAAACACAGCATAGAATTCCGCTCTTTGGCTGTACACAGTGATTGTGTTCCCAAAACTTTTTGTGTGTATGGGTGGGATATCCACTATGGGCCGGTGGCGCTGTACGAGAATCTGATCAAATTATTATATTTTCATGCTTCTAAAATGAATGGTGGTCCAGCATCTTAATAAATATTTGAAGTAGAAGCGTAATTAGGAAGGGGCGGTTTCTTAGTGAATTTCCGCTAATCCTATGAGCTCAGGTCCCAAGCTGCGGGATTAAATTGGGATATAGTCACAAACTCTGCCAAGAACGACCATCTAAATTAATCAGATGACTTATTCGCAACCGAAAAGCGGAGAATTTTGCCTAAAGTTATAATTTAAAGCCCATAATAATACTATAGTTAGTAAGTTTTTGGTAAGCTTATTATAAGTATTACAATGAATAACTTTGGAAAACACCTATTTACTTTTCGTAATTTGAACACAAGAATAAATTTTAGTTTCTTTAAACAACGCGTCAGAATTTAAATAAGTTTGTAGTAGCTGATTTGAAAGTTGTTAGTTTTGTATAAGTAAATGGCTGATTATAATTTACACTTTGTTACGCGCTTCTTTACAATTCAGTTTGGTTAATTTGGTTTGTAATAAAATTTATTATTTTCTGATATCATAGATATCCTTCTAGTTTTTGTTCTAAGGTCAATTTTGGGCTACCGGATTATTCGAAAGAATTACCGTGGCCCTGAAACGCAAAGGGCTACTGAAAACATATATATATTTAATAGTTTAAGGTGACTGCCCCTGCCCCACTTACGAAGTCAATTGTTTCTAAAGTTTTATTTTTATATCTTTAGTAATAACTAGCAATTGGGTACAAATTTTATATACTCTATTTTGCAAGTGATTTGAGAAGGTGGACCAGCAGTAATCACAGACGTCAAGTAACTGGAGCATTTGAATTAATTTCCTGCTGTCAGAGGCGGCGGTGTGTCGCTTCAAACTTATGCAGTGGGTAGACATATCGTTTATTTTTCGTGGTAGAAAAATTCTGGTACTCAGTGTAGGTGGGTGTTCGGAATTAAAACGTCAAGCTGCATTTTCAAATAATAATACGAATTGTTATCAAATAATGTAGCTATAAATTCCGCCGGAATCCGAAAGACGCAGCGTCGGAAGGCCTCCCACAAGGTGGACCGACGACCTGGCAGGGTCGCGGGAATCCGATGGATGCGAGACGCGCAGGACCGGTCGCTGTGGCGACGCTTGGGGGAGGCCTGTGTCCAGCAGTGGACGTCTTTCGGCTGAGATGATGATGATGATGAATGTAGCTATAAATTCTTCGGCTTTTGAGTGAAGATAGAAGGAGTATCAGATTTTTACTGACTAAAACTCTCCTTCAGAATCAACACTTATTCAATGCTCTTGCTCTCCCACTCCGGCCAAGAGCTGGAGAAGTCATTCTGATGATTTTCAACCTATAAAAAAAGATCAAAACACGAAAAATACGATTTAAAAACGCGCACCCGTATCACACAAATCGTACCGTTAAGGATCCTGCGTAGATCGCTCGCTACTTCGAGTTGAGATGAAAATAAAATACGTTCGCGGTATATTGCTATCTCTGTTTGGCAAAAACAAATGCGAAATTGCATATGTGTGTGTACGTGTGAGTTGGACAATCTTCACAGCATAATATGGAACAGTTTTGAACTTGACAAAATAATTCCATCAAAAACACAGCTTGTAAAAAACTCAAGTCTCGCAACACTACTCTTCTACCGTAAAAATATGTGAGATCCATGTTATACCAAGTCAAAATATCTTGTCATCATCATCATCTGCCTAGCCTTTTCCCAACTATATTGGGGTCGGCTTCCAGTCGAGCCGGATTTAGCTGAATACCAGTATTTTACGAGGAGCGGCTGCCTACCAGACATCCACAACCCATTAACTGGGGTAACACGGTACTTCATGGCAAGACTGGAGTCAGATTTACTGACTTCTGACTATCCATAACGACTGCCAAAGATCTCCAAATGACAGCCGGGACCAACGGCTTAACGTGCTTTCCGAGGCACGGAGGAAACTCGTTATGTTAAGATGGTCACCCATCCACAGACCAACCTAGGCAAGCGTTGCTTAACCTTGAAGATCGACCTGTGTGGCTGTTATTATCTAGCCACGAGCTCCTCAAAGTCAAAATATCTTGTATGTTTTAAATAAATGAATTTAGCTTTGTAACCGCATGAAAACACAATGTATCTCAAAAGTAATTAAGTAAATCGTTTAGTGCGATTACCAAGTCAAATCTTAAAAATGTAACTTTGTAATCCTATACATTTATATGGGATTACTAAGTTATATATGCAGTTGGTGTATCTAGAAAACTAGGCCGAAATTGCAAAATATTTTAGTTTTCCCTTGGTTTGTACAGTAAACACTAATTGTAATCAAAATTTGAAACTTCTGTCTCTATGTCTGCTAAAAGTACCTTAGACTTTTTATGTTCGTTCAGTCAGTGAATGACAAAATTTAGAAACTTTGATAAGAAAATTTAATGAGATTTGAAATATATCGTCTTTTTAAGAAGCCTGCTTGATCTAGTTTCGTCCACAACAAATTTATAAGAGGTTGAAAATGGCTCGAAATGTTTCGAGAAAAGGATGCCACATTTTTGCGTGACTTGGTGGGTGGGACACTACCGTGCCCCCAGATTACCTATGCTCCATTGAAGAAATAGGGTCGTCACTTTTAATGTTATCCTAAAAATAAATTTAATGCAAAAAAAGTGTTCTGTAGTGATCAATCTGTCGAATGGAAATCAATAATATTTTTATTTTACGTGGGCCTACATGGACACTTATGAAACGTCAGAATCTAGTGCGTAGTTCCAATTCGTCGTTTCCTATTGAGAAGAACTGGCAAGAAACTTCATGGTTACTCTTTTCAAAAAAATATTGGGTTTACAATATTTCCATACTAGCTGTGTCTGCGACTTCGTTCGCGTGGATGACAAAACTTATCAATAAGTTTTTGGTGTAGTACCTTCACTTCTATGTATATCAATAAATAAGCAAAATGCCTAAAAAATAATATCTACATAATTATACGAATGACTAATCTTACCTAAGAATACTAAAATACCCTACGTTACTTACACACAATCAAATATACTACCTACACTTGAAATTAAAATCTATACGGTCTGCGCCCTATAAAAGTAAACCTAAGTACCTACCTAATTAAAAAAAAATGAGTTCGGTGTCGGTCTCGTAACACCCCCTGCCATTATTTTTTTTGACATTTTCAATGTACAGAATTTATACTTCTACAAATGTATTATAAGTATAGATTACAATACTACCAGACAGATTAAGATTGATAACCAAAAGTACAATAAAAATAATATTTATCAAAAAGCTGTCGAAATAGTAGTAATCAAATCGTAGTCTATTGTTCCCACATTCACACCATAAGAGAGAATATAAATATAAGAAAAAAGAACAAACCTATTAACATGAGATGTAACTAACAAAAACAAATCACGACTTAATGAATCTATGGTGATTAAAATCTAAATAATATAAGGAACAAACGCTCGCAAACCGCTTGTGCGATATGACCCCTACGCTAGTGTGAATGCCTATAGGAGGGGAACCGATTTTCTAGAGGCGTAACTACAAATTTTCAGTTTTCAGACTTTTCCCTATATTTGCTATAAGACCTTTTTTATGCCGAATTTCATGATTCTAGGTCATCGGGAAGTACCCTATAAATTTTGATTACTTAGAGAGTATCAAAACGTACGTTTTTAGGGTTCCGTACCTCAAAAGGAAAAAACGGAACCCTTATAGGATCACTTTGTTGTCCGTCTGTCCGTCCGTCTGTCAAGACCCTTTTTCTCAGGAACGCGTGGAGGTATGAAGCTGAAATTTATATCAATTACTCAGGTCTACTGTCCCTTGAAGCTGTGAAAAAATCAAACTTCTAAGCTAACGCAATCAAAAGATACAGCCGTTTATGCCGCAAATTTTCGACACTTGCAAGGGAATCAAAACCTACAGGGTGCTTCCCGTGAACTCAGAATCTTGAAATTTGGTACGAAGCAACGTCTTATAGCATAGATAAAGGAAAAATTACGAAAACCATAAATTTTTTGTTACATCACATAATATTTTTTTTTTTAATAATTTTAAACTTACTACCCATTTCCTCATAAACGCGTAGAGGTATTAAATTGAAATTCATACCAAATACTCAGGTCTATAATACCTTTAAGCTGTAACAAAATCAAACATCTATGTCAACGCAATCAAAAGAAACAGCAATTTAAGCTGCATATTTTGAAACTCGCAAGTACTCGCAAGGGAATCAAAACCTAAAGGGTACTTCCAGTCGACCTAGAATCTTGAAATTTGGCATGAAGCAACGTTTTATAGCACACATAAAGGAAAAATTCCGAAAACCTTAATTTTTTAGTTACATTACAAGATTTTCTTTTTTGTAAAATCTTTAAGACTCGATTCGAGAATTGAACTGTTTTCATCTTGATAAATTGGTACGGAACCCTCAGTGTGCGAGTCCGACTCGCACTTGCCCGGTTTTTTTGCGATATAAACGGTTGTAACTTTTTTTTTCGATAACTTATATGTTTGATTTGTGCACAGCTTCAAGAGATCGCGGGCCTATTCTCGAACTCGACAACTCCACGTGTTCCCGAGATAGAGGGTCCTGACAAACAAAGGTTTCGTTTTTGCCCGTTGAGGTACGGAACCCTTAAAACGAAACGATAAATAATTGTTTAAAAATTTTATAGGAAATGAATTTCGATCAAATATTTTTCGAACCTATGATAAGTAGGTAACCCTGTAGGAGCGACACACACGCAAGGACTTTGTGTACCCTGGAATGATTACGAAGTAATATCACACAATCTGAAGTGTACTTCATTTTCATTGCCATTAAGTTCATATTTTTGATTGACAAGCAAAAATGGAAAAAATGTACCCAGCAAGACGGAGCATAGAAAGAGGTAGCGTGTCCCTTTCTTACTCTTCTATGGACACCATGGTAGAAAGAGATAAGATACCCTTTTGTGAGTACGATTTTGAGGTTGACGTAATCAATCCAGATAGTATAAATTATTCTGAGACACACTGACTGAGGTAATGTCATACCCACACACTGACATTTGCCTGCTGCGATAGCAATAAAAACTATTGAAAATTTGGGAGAAATTTGGATGTGTACCGTAATACCAAAAATGATGAATGAAAAATTAATTATTTTCCAATTTCTTTTCTTTTCTTTATAACTTGATAATAATATCTGTGTTCCTACGGAGAGATATCTTGAAGTATTGTTGTTTATAATATAGAAAAAAACAAATAAAAACATGACATTTTCGGTGTAAAAATGTGCAAAATTAAATTCGCTTAAATTTCGTTTGGGGTAAGTTTTTCAACAGAAAGACGACGTAGGAACCTAGATAATTATTGTCTGAATCCGAATAACATCATATTATGGTGTAAATATGCTTAAACTGCAAATGATTTTGGTATTACGTTTGTATGGAAAATTGACACTTCGCGCCAGCCTTAATAAAACAATCCCAATCAATAACAAAACACGGCCTGTTGTGTTGTTGGCGGCATTTCCTTAGTTATGCACACTAGATTAGTCACTAAAAACCTGACTCGCGCCCCCACTTAACCCTAGAGCAGAAGTCATTAGCTGATTTCACACCTACAAAGAAACCCAACACACAAAAAAAAACAATTTAAAACCTACAACCGTATCACACAAATCGTACCGTTAACAAAACAATCCCAAACACACAATATACTTCCCTTATTGTGACCACAATAACAAAACACGGCGTGTTGTGTTGTTGGCGGCATTTCCTTAGTTATGCACACTTGATTAGTTACTAAAAGCCTAACTCGCCCTCCCACTCCACCCTAAAGCAAAAAAAGCCATTGGATGATTTTTCACCTAAAAAACACATCATAACGCAAAAGAAAAACAATTTAAAAACGCGTAACCGTATCACACAAATTGTACCGTTAGCAAAATAATCCCAAACACACAATATACTTCCTTTTGTTGTTGGCGGCATTTCCTTAGTTATGCACACTTGATTAATTACTAAAAGTCTGACTCGCCCTCTCACTCCTCTCTAGAGCAGAATAAATCATAGGATCATTTTCCATCTAAAACAAAAACACATCATAAAAAAAATACGATTTAAAAACGTGCAACCGTATCACACAATTTCTACCGTTAACAAAACAATCCCAAACACACAATATACTTCCCTTATTGTGACCACAATAACAAAACACGGCGTGTTGTGTTGTTGGCGGCATTTCCTTAGTTATGCACACTTGATTAGTCACTAAAAGCCTGACTTGCCCTCCCACTCCACCCTAAAGCTGAAAAAGCCATTGGATGATTTCTCACCTAAAAAAAAGCACATCATAACACAAAAAAAAAACAATTTAAAAACCTACAACCGTATCACACAATTTCTACCATTAGCAAAACAATCCCAAACACACAATATACATACTTCCCTTATTGTGACCACAATAACAAAACACGGCGTGTTGTGTTGTTGGCGGCATTTCCTTAGTTATGCACACATGATTAATCACTAAAACCTGCTAGAGCAAAAAAAGCCATTGGATAATCTCCCATCTAAAAAAAGACACATCATAACACAAAAAAAAAACAATTTAAAAACGTGCAATAATATCACACAAATTGTACCATTAACAAAACAATCTCAAACACACAATATACTTCCCTTATTGTGACCACAATAACAAAACACGGCGTGTTGTATTGTTGGAGGCATTTCCTTAGTTATGCACACTTGATTGATCACTAAAAACCTGGCTCGCCCTCGCACTTCACCCTAGAGCAGAATAAATCATAGGATCATTTCCCATAAAAAAAAAACATAAAAATACGATTTAAAAACCTACAACCGTATCACACAAATTCTACCGTTAACAAAACAGTCCCAAACACACAATATACTTCCTTTATTGTGACCATAATAACAAAACGGCGTGTTGTGTTGTTGGCGGCATTTCCTTAGTTATGCACACTTGATTAATCACTAAAAGTCTGACTCGCCCTCCCACTTAACCCTAGAGCAGAACAAGCCACTGGATGATTTCTCACCTAAAAAAACCACATCGTAACACGAAAAATACGATTTAAAAACGCGCAACCGTATCACACAAATCGTACCGTTAACAAAACAATCCCAAACACACAATATACTTCCCTTATTGTGACCACAATAACAAAACACGGTGTGTTGTGTTGTTGGCGGCATTTCCTTAGTTATGCACACTTGATTGTTAGTTTAGGACGTATATTACTCCCACGAAATGTTGGCTAAACAAACGGTAATTCGAACAAGACTCCGCGTAGATTTTGTAGGGTCCTATGTACACTGGTGTTGGCGACTTACTGCTTTCCTTTGCTTATCATTAGCTGACAGAAGTAGGAAATGCTTAACAAACTTGGTGTCAGGTGTAATTTATGTGTGGGTTTTTAATTATGGCCGTCCTTTTGATTTTTTTGTGATTTTAAGGCTTGATAATTTCTGGCGGTTTAGGGAAAGTTGTTTATTTATTTAACAATTCGTGTGCACACGTAAAATAAAAAGAAAAGAAAAAGGAAGCAGAAAAATAGATTCACACAAAATAATTCTCTTTGAAATAATTATAACATACAGTGTAAAGACATATAAATTTATAATTATATACACACATAGAAAAATAAATTACATGAAAATATACACTAAATAATACAATAAAACATGCCAAGAGCAGTGGTTGCCCGACTTCCAAGTTGTACGTCGCGGGTGCAAAGTGCAAACGCTACGCTTCTGAAAGGAAAGCCCGGGGTCCTGGAAGACAAGGCAAACAAGGAACACAGGATTGGGTTTAGTCAATAAAAGCCTGACATGCCTCCATCCCACACCGCCTAAGAGTGGAAGAAGTCATTAAATAATTTCTCAAGTCTGATACGGTAATGGAAGCGCTGCTACAATACTTGCTAACTTAGTTCATGAATCCCCGACCGGTCCTATGAGACCGCGCTGTTATTGTTTTACTATTGTGTCTCGTTTTACGAGTATGTGATAGGTTAAACCGTTTCAAATGAAGCTATGAAACATAACGCCGTAACCATAATAATTATGGTTCTCAGAACACCACACGAACTACCCTCCTTCCTATTAATAATAATCCATACGGGGGTAGTGAAACATCTTGATTTGAATTGAAAATTACCCCCTTAACCACGGAATGTACGCAACAAAGCGATTAGGGGGTAAACAAGCATATTACTATATTGTGTTAATCTCAGCTTCAAAGACAGTAATCTTCCGGATTGGAGAAATCGATTATTAAGTGGAAGTTGAACATTTATAGACGGCCACTGAGTCGAAAGGTTCTGCCTTACTTGAAACCTCGCAAACAGAAAGAAGACCTAAATTACATTAAGTTATCTGTAGCTAGTACCAGCATGGCGACCGCGTACCTGAAGACGCAGCGTTGGAAGGCCTCCTAGAAGGTGGACCGATGACCTGCTGAGGGTACCGGGAATCCGACGGATGCGCGACGCACAGGACCGTTCATTGTGGCGGCACTTGGGGGAGGTCGCCAATGTCCAACAGTGGTCGTCTTTTGGCTGAAATAATGATGATAATGATGATGAACATTTATATCCCATCAAAATTGTGTTAAATCAGCTTCTGCCAGTGGCTCCGCTCGCATGAAAGTAGGAAACGTAAACCTTTGTCAGACAATGATAAAGTAGCATTCTACTAAGTGACAGGATTAAAAAAACTGGTTCAGTAGGTAGTTTTTTCTGCTTAGTTTTTTAATTTCTACCTACTATTTTTCTCTGCAACACCCAAAAGTTGACTGGTAGTAAATTCCGGCCGCACTCAGGGACATTCATTAACGTTAATCATTACTTAACTTCTAAACGATCTAATAAGAAATTGTCACGTTGACAGTTTTACACAGTTTTTCAGTGAAGGTTTGACAATACTTAACTTTAATGGACATTAGGGACGCTAATAAACCATTAGCTGGACTATGCGTTCGGCCGTAAGTCCGCCTCTGTACTTCTATGAGCATAAAGTATTTAACCTATTACATACCCGCAAAACGAGACACAATCTTCTTCTTCTGCCTGGCGTTAATCCCGGCCATTGCCAGGGTCCACCTTCCGACTAAGTCTCCTCCACTTTGCCCGGTCGAAAACATCCTCCCCAGTAAGGCCATTGGCTCTCATGTCAGACTTGACGACGTCCAGCCAGCGCTTGCGGGGGCGACCACGGGACCTAGCCCCAAGGACAGCCATATCCATGCATCTCCGACCAACGTACTCCCTAGGGCGGCGCATGATGTGGCCATACCATCGCAGACGACACTCTTGCAGATTTTCCCCCACGTCACGGACACCAAGACTACCTCGGATGTATGAATTGCGCATGCGATCGGATTGCGTTACGCCGCTCATCCACCTCAGCATCTTCATCTCCGTGACGCGAAGCTTCTGGGTGTGTCTGCCCAGTGCTGGCCAACACTCGCCGCCGTAAAGAAGGACAGGCCGTATGATGCATTTATATATCTGCCCCTTGCGCTTCGGAGGCATTTTGCGGTCGCATACAACGCCCGTAACCTCGCGCCACTTCGCCCAAGCCGCGCCTATGCGTGCTTGGACATCGTCGTCCACGTTGCCAGACTCGTGCAGCACGGATCCAAGGTACCTGAACTTATCGGACCTTGTGATCAGGTCCGAACCTATCCGAATGGTATTCGAATCCGTGCTGCCACAGGACATGTACTCAGTCTTCGCCACATTCAGTCTCAGACCACCGTTTTCCAGCGTGTCCTTCCAAACGTTGACTTTGCGCTCAAGTTGGGCTTTGTTCTGGTTAACGAGGGCTATGTCATCGGCATATATCATTAGCCACGGAGGCTGGTCTTGGATGTATGCCGTAACTACATCGAGCACAACGTTAAACAAGAACGGGTTAAGAGCCGAGCCTTGGTGAACGCCAACAGATATTGGAAAGACGTTGGATTCGCCAACCGCGGTTTGGACAGAGGACACGGAATCGCGGTACATGTCTTTGATAATGTCAATATAGGCCTCGGGCACATCCTTGAAGCGAAGTGCCCACCAGATGGACTGCCGAGGAATACAGTCGAAGGCCTTCTGCAGGTCTAAAAACCATTAACCATTTATTAACCAAAACAAAAACAAATTAACAAAACGACCAAACTTACATAGTAATATTGTTCTGCACACTACATGGACAAGGTGTTTGGTTGTTTAGAACAGATTCACACTGTCCTCCGTACTAGTATGCACTGTATCACGGTAGGATAGTCTTCATCAACTCTCACAACACAACACATGGTTATCATACTTAATAATATATTATCTAAGGTTTAACTCAGAACTTATCTTAAAACTCAAAGCGTTATACATTTATTGCGAGTTACCTTCCAGTTCAATAAGTGAGTACATATTTTTAGTTGCAATGTAGGTAGACCGAAATATATTTTAGTATATGCAAGAAATTCAGACAAAATCACTACTATACTATGATTGCCTTGCCAATAGAGTGAAATAATAATAATAAAAAACATCAATATTAAGAAAGCATGCTGAAATTAAAATTGAAATCGAAAAAAAAACTTACAGTATTTATAAATGTGTATTTGTGTAGTGTATCTGGTAACAATATATTTGTTTGTGTTGTGTTGTCTTCTATGATAGGGTTGCCAATAGCCGTTCCGTGTTCTCGTAACTAATATTTAAGAGATATTTTTCCAATGTGGCGTTGCATAAACAAACGGTCAGATCACGTAAATGAATGTATTTAGATACCCTATTGTACAGACTAGGGCCAAGATAGTTAAGAAACTTCTTAGCAAATGATGTTTTACATTTCGGAACCAAATAAACCAAATCTTTTCTACGTTTGTTAATGTAATCAGGAGGTTTTTTGTGTTGCAGTAATATAACATTTTTAATAAACAATTGCCTAACAGCAAAAACCGACATATCTTTATACAGGCAGTGAGTAGGATATCGAAATCTTTTGAAGTTCATAACCTTTAAGACTAGACGTTGCGCTCTCTCTAGAATCAACAAGGTAGTCTTCCCTGTACCACCCCATGCAGTAATACAGTATGTCAGTATGGATTGACACAGGGCAAAATAAACTGATCGCAGGAGTTTCGGTTCGCAAATGTTTCGAATATTTTTGAAAATGTGTACTAGTTTCCTAACACGCGCCGCCAAGGTGGTAATATGATCTTTCCAGTTGAGATTTTGGTCAATTGTTACACCCAAGTACTTAATTGTGGACGCCTTGGTCATAGCGCAGCAGTGGCATGGACTAGATTTTTCGCAAGTATGCACTATAATATTTACACAATCTGTGGGAGGTTGAGTGTTGTTTCTGATACTAAATGTTATGTAATGCGATTTTTTTACATTTAATGTAAGTAAGTTTTGGTCTAACCATTTCATAACTAATGAGCAACCGTCGTTGGCTAATTGATTTGCCTCACCCCACGTTCTTCCACTAAACAGTAGTGCAGTGTCGTCTGCAAACGTAACGATTTCTCCACGTGTTAGATTTAGATTGCACAAGTCGTTTATATAAATTAGGAACATTGTGGGCCCTAAAATACTGCCCTGTGGCACCCCAAACCTTACCTCATCATAAGCACTTAGGCCTTCGGCCACTCTAACACACTGTGCCCTGTTAGATAAGTAATCTGCAAACAATTGCAGGGGAATGCCTCTTATGCCAATATTTTCCATCTTTTTAAGTAGTATGGGAACAGAAACCGTGTCGAAAGCCTTAGCTAGATCTAGAAAGACTCCAATTGTTTTGTCACCCCTATCCATTCCTTCAGCAATGAAGGATGTCAGCTTTTCTACTGCTTGTGCTGTTGATTTTTTTTCTCTAAAACCAAATTGGTTAGGTGACAAAATGTTTTTGGTTTCTAAGTATTGTTTTAACCTTGAGTTTATAATACGCTCAATCACCTTAGCCAATGAAGGAAGTAGTGCGATCGGTCTATAGTTTGAGACACAGTCTCTGTCCCCAGACTTGTGTATGGGAATTATGACGGCTCTTTTAAGAGCAGATGGAAATTTACCCCTGGTCATACATAAATTACAGATTCCAGCAATAGGGGCGGCGAGAAACTCAACTCCCCACTGTAAGATCTTGGAGGGTATTCCGTCCCATCCACTAGAGTTTGACGATTTTAAATTTAATATGTTTTGCTTGACCTCATCCTCATCTGTTGGCAACATAACGAACGAATCGAGCATTGAACGTGCTGAGCCTACGCTCACTGCAAGGTCAACTTCCGTACTGTGTACCCTGGACAATATACTGTTTGCCAGTTGACTTCCTACGTTTGCAAAGTATGTGTTTATACTATTTAAGGAATCATGTGGGTTAGGTTTAATGTTTAGCAACTGCTCAGTGGGCACTATATTTTTATTGAGGCTACACATATCTTTTAAAATGTCCCACTGTTTTTTAATGTGGTTTTTGTTTATGTCTATCTTTGTTTTAAAGTAGTTCTTTTTTACATTCTTCAGTATATCATTACATTTGTTACGATACCTCGTGTAAGTAATCTTGAGTGTAAGGTTACCCGGGTCCCTCTTCAACTTGTGATGTAAGCGATCTCTATTGTACATACAGCGACAAAGCCCAGGCGTAATCCATGGCTTGATGGTGTGCTTTCTAAAAAGGCCATATGCAGAGCTCTCCTTCTCTCCCTGTACGCCTCAGTCAAAGTCCGCAAGGCGAACACTGCGTCCATGGTGCTGTTACCCGCTCGGAAGCCGTATTGACACTCAGAGACAGTACACTCGGTACGGAGCCTTGTGTCAGTTATGCGCTCGAAGAGCTTCATGGTGTGGCACATGATCTTGATACCGCGGTAGTTACTACAATCCTGTACGCTACCTTTGCCTTTGTAGATTGGAATTATCAGGCTAGATCGCCACTGGTTCGGCATTTCCTTGGTGATCAGGGTGCGGTTAAATAGATCCGTCAGAAGGTCCACACCATGTGAGCCCATCGCCTTCCACACTTCAATTGGCACATTGTCAGGCCCGACCGATTTCCGGTTCTTCATGTAGCGAAGAGCAATGCGGGTTTCGTCGGGGGAAATAGGGGAAATAAGTCCAAGGTTAGGAGGCGGTTCGGGAGGAAGGTTATGGGGATGCTGTTTATTTGACAGCTCCGCAAAGTATGTACACCATCTTTCCTTAACAGAGGGGGCATCGTAGAGCAGCTTACCCTCGGCGTCCCTTACGCAGAGACATTTGCTAATGTCCCGTGTAGCTTTTTCCCGGGCACGCGCCAGCTTAAAAATAAGCTTCTGCCCCTCCGTAGTTTCCAGCTTGTCGTACAAGGGCGACAAACTTTTGCTGCGGGCTCTGGCTACAGCTTTTTTGCAAGCGCGCTTAGCCGCTCCATATGCCTCCCTGTCCTCCGGAGAGTTGGACCCCTGCCACTTTTTAAATAAAGCCTTCTTCTTCCGGGTCGCCTCCTGAACCCCGTCATCCCACCACCACGTCTCCTTGTCTATGGTTCTACCACCACGTGAAGAGCCAAGGACGCGCTTACCCGCAGCAGTGATTGCAGAATGAATCCTACTCCATATCTCTTGAGCGGATTCATGCGGAGCACTGATCTCGAGATGCTCGACCTCCGCAATGAAATCCGACTGCTTAGGACCATTAAGCAACCACCACTTAGTGCGGGGTTTGCGTTTCTCGACCACTTTCTTCTTTGGTACAACTGCCAAGTCCAGGACAAGGAGGCGGTGTTGAGCCGTTAAGCTCTCCCCTGGGATGACTTTGCAGTTGGTAACCTTGCCAATATAGCACCGTCGCACCAGCAGGTAATCTATTTGGGTTGAGTAGGAACCACTACGATACGTAACAAGATGCTGGGGCTTCTTCTGAAAGAATGTGTTCGCGATGGCTAGGTCAGACACAGCGCAGGTCCTGAGTATACTAACTCCCTCTGCATTTACTTGACCATAACCAAAACCACCGTGAACACGTCCGTACTCTCCAGCAAACTGACCTACGTGACCGTCGAGGCCCCCCCCAACCAAAACATCTTCGGAATTCGGAATAGCGCGCAATACGTCCTCGAACTCATCCCAGAAGGCCTCCTTTTCAGACTCACAGCAACCAGTTTGAGGAGCATAGGCGCTGACTAGGTTCGTTACCGACCCTTCGATCAGCACCCTAACTCGCATCAACCGGTCGCTGTATCGGTTTACTTCAAGGAGTCCATCCTGAACGTCCTTAGACAGCACTACGGCCACACCGTTCCTGCCCGATGGTGATCCGGCGTACACTAGCCGGTACCCCTGCCCGATGTCACGGGGCTTATTCCCCTTCCAGCGCGTTTCCTGAAGGAAGGCACACTGGACCCGACGCTTCGCAAGTACGTCCGCGAGTTCTCTGCAACGTCCACTTAGAGAGCCAATGTTCCAGGTGGCAAAGCGGAACTTCCTTTTGGGTACTGACATCTTTAGCCGTGCCCGTACTTGACACGGTAGCCCTAGCCCACTTGTCGCAGGTTTAGGACGATGTGCCTGCGCGTCGTTATGCGGCGACGCCCTAGCCCGAGTACCCATTCGCAACTTATCCCTATCCATAATAATATGACTGATGTTGGTTTTACGTGGGGCGACCAGCCGTCTGACCCCCACAACCCTACGAGAGGGAAACCAGGATCGCCAGAGCCTCGTCCGTTGAACAGCAGGGTGCACCGCTAGCAGGTGAGGTTGGCTTGGGTCCTTAGGATGTAAACGGACCCCAATCACCCCAACGAGACACAATAGTAAAACAATAACAGCGCGGTCTCATAGAACCGGTTGGGGATTCATGAATTAATTAATAAATATAGGATCAATAAGCATAGGTAGTTTTTTATTTTGTTATTTTAGCATTTTTATTACAGACTATCTTTTTCAAAATCTTTAAATGCATTTCCTGTTACTACAACGGTTAAAGTGGCCTGCTGTTACTGACCCGTTCCAACCCATCCTGTATAATCCACTCACCTAGGACGAGAGTACCAATAGCTAGGCTAAGTAGAGAGATATAAAAAATGCCCACTCATTACCCTTTAGACTGACGTAAGCGTCGGCTGTCAGATAAAGAGTGCGCTTCGACGCGACGTCAAGCGCCCTCCATTTGTTTGGACGCGATCGAGAGGCCTCGCGTCGGCAGTTGTGACGGACGTCAACTGGGATCATTTCCTACATTCTGAAACTGATTGATCTGTTAAAGAGTAAATACTGGTGTAAATTCATTTTTTTCTTCTGAGTAATATGTGTAGGCATACAACAATAATAAAAAGGTTTATTTATCTACAGATAAATAAACCTAGATACTAGAGGAGCTCGTGGCTAAATAATAACAGCCGCACAGGTCGATCTTCAAGGTTAAGCAACGCTTGCCTAGGTTGGTCTGTGGATGGGTGACCATCTTAACATAACGAGTTTCCTCCGTGCCTCGGAAAGCACGTTAAGCCGTTGGTCCCGGCTGTCATTTGGAGATCTTTGGCAGTCGTTACGGATAGTCAGAAGCCAGTAAATCTGACTCCAGTCTTGCCATGAAGTACCGTGTTATCCCAGTTAATGGGTTGTGGAGGTCTGGTAGGCAGCCGCTCCTCGTAAAATACTGGTATTCAGCTAAATCCGCTTTGACTGGAAGCCGACCCCAATATAGTTGGGAAAAAGGCTAGGCAGATGATGATTTATCTACAATAAATTATAACACATACACAGTCTCTAGTTGAAAGGTAGTTTGACTGGTAATTTGTGGGAGATCTGGAGTCTAAAAGGCTAGATCCTGTATTTTACAGCTCTCTCTCATTATAACCAGGTAAAATCATAGATATTTAGATCAAAAGTAGAAAACTGCAACAGATTTCATTGAAAAAGAACACTAAGTACCTTTACCTCTAGGTCTAGAAACATGGGATTTAACGTTTGAATCCCCAACCGGTCCTATGAGACCGCGCTGTTATTGTTTTACTATTGTGTCTCGTTTCGCGGGTATCTGAGTAATTAAACATAAATGTGAAAGTAACTCTGACTGTCATTCTTTATTTCTGTCTGTTTGTTCACTTTTTGAAAAACGACAACAGCTGAACAAATTATGAAACGTGACACACGTGTAAACCATTTCCTGAAACAAGACATAAGATACTTGTTATCTTGCAATTATTTTCCCTTGGGATAATAAATTGTTTACTATCACGCTGGTGAAGCCGCTGGCAGCAGCTAGTATTAGTACAGTCAAACGGGGTAAATAGGAACGCAGGGGTGAATAGGAACGAAAATGGTTACTGGATTTTAACGTTATTTAACAGGTTTTTCCAGCATTTAATTACTCCTATTTATCCATTAATTGTAATAAAAGGCGATGCTTATACAGAAATGAAGATAAAATATTTAACCAAAGTAAAAATTAAAATCAAAGTTTTGTTCCTATTCACCCCTACGTTCATATTCACCCCGTTTGACGGTACTCTTATTTCACCAGATTAATTCATGAATCCCCGACCGGCCGAAAGAGACCGCGCTGTTATTGTCTTACCATTGTGTCTCGTCTCGCGGATATGTGATAGGTACTGTGGGGTACATAAGTAAAAAGTAATAAAAAAACCATCAAATCGGTAGACGGTGTAAAAAATAAAGAAACAAAACCAAAACCACCGGCTTCCAAAATTGAAATTATTTTGCAAATATTAGCTTTTTTGACCTATCACATACCCGCAAAACGAGACACAATAGTAAAACAATAACAGCGCGGTCTCATAGGACCGGTCGGGGATTCATGAATTAATTGGTTTTAAAAAATCATCAGTAGTTATAAGTAGGACAAAACACTAAATAAAACGACAAGTTAAAAACAGAAACTCTAAACTGAGTATGAGCATTAGCCTTACATTCTCTACTAATACTCTAAAGAATATCTAAGCGATATAGTAGAGCACTATTCCTACTTTATTCCCTGCTATCTGCGGCCGGAACATATAACTTAGCCTTGTAAGTTTTAACTTGAGACAATATTTAATATCTGCCTCTAATATATGATGGTAATATTACTATCAAGTTTCTCTGCAAGTCTTAGATTAGAAAAGAAATGTGCTTTAGATCTTCCTAGTAAGAAGTTTGTTGGAAAATTAATATTATTCTGTGGAATGTCATTTTACTTTGATATAAAACTACTATACTACCCCAGATTCCTTCGGAGTTAGGAGCTCGTGGCTAGATAATAACAGCCGCACGGGTCACTCTTCAAGGTTAAGCAACGCTTGCCAAGGTTGATCTGTGGATGGGTGACCATCTTAACATAAAGAGTTTCCTCCGTGCCTCGGAAAGCACGTTAAGCTGTAGGTCCCGGTTGCCATTTGTAGATCTTTGGCAGTCGTTATGGATCAGAGTCAGAAGCCAGTAAATCTGACTCCAGTCTTGCCATGAAGTACCGTGTTACCTCAGTTGATGGATTGTGCAGGTCTGGTAGGCAGCCGCTCCTCGTAAAATACTGGCTTCTTCTTCTTCTTCTTCCTGCCCTTATCCCAAATTATTTGGGGTCGGCGCAACATGTTTTTTTCTTCCATTCTGTCCTATCACCCGTCATGCTATCATCAACTCCCTTTTCTTTCATATCAGTCCTCACACAATCCATCCATCTTTTCTTTGGTCTCCCTCTTCCTCTCCATCCGTCCACATGTAAATTCATAACCACTTTCGTAACATGTGTTTCATCCCTCCTCTTTACATGACCATACCAAGACAAACGATTTCCTTTCAGCTTTTCAGTCACTGGTGCCACTTTCAAACTTCCTCTAATGTACTCATTTCTCACTTTATCCATTCTCGTCACACCACACATCCATCTCAACATTCTCATCTCCGTTACATGCAATCTTTTTTCATCCGTCTTTTTCACAGCCCAACATTCTGATCCATACAGTACGACAGGTTTTATTACGGACTTGTAAATTTTACCCTTCAGCTTGAGGGGCATCCGTGGGTCGCAGGTTGTTCCCGTGACCTGTCGCCATTTCATCCATCCTGCGTTGATCCGATGTGTTACGTCCCGGTCTACCTCACCATCACCTTGGACAAGCGACCCAAGGTACCGAAAGTCGGAACAGATTGGTATGGGCGTTCCGGCGAGAGCTAAGGGCACAGAATTGGAGAGACCGCCGAAATCACAGAACAAGTACTCCGTCTTGGTTCTACTCAATTTCAGGCCCACACTTTCCAGTCTATGCCACCACACCTCCAATCTGCTCTGGACCTCCAGGCCACTCTCAGCAACCAGCACAATGTCGTCGGCAAACAGCATACACCAAGGGGCCTCTTCCTGGATGTCTAACGTCAAAGCGTCGATTATCAGCAGGAAGAGGTAAGGGCTAAGAGCCGACCCTTGATGTAAGCCGACCGCCACATTGAAGCTGCCACTGGTGCCCACTGAAGACCGGACTTGAGTACTGCAGCGACTGTACATAGCCCGGATCAACTGCACATAATTCCCAGGCACACCTTTCTCCTTAAGGGCCCACCACAGAACCTCACGAGGTACCCGGTCGTATGCCTTTTCGAGGTCAACGAATACCATGTGCAGGTTTTTATGTGCACCTCTGTATTTCTCGCACAACTGGCGTATAGCAAAAATGGCATCCGTTGTACCCCGACCAGGCATAAAACCGAACTGGTTCTGTGAAATTTCGCTCTCTTCTCTCAACCGCCTCTCAATAACTTTCTCCCAAGCTTTCATATTGTGTGACATTAGCTTTATTCCTCTATAATTGTTGTACTCCAGCACATCACCTTTGTTTTTATAGATGGGCACCAAGGAACTGTTGCACCAATCGTCAGGTATGGCTTCTTCCCGCAACAACTTATTGAAAACCGGCCAAGTGCGAGTCGGGCTCGCGCACAAAGGGTTCCGTAGCAGCAAATATAATAAACTTATTATGTCAATTTATACACCTGGTGAAATATAAGAAAATTACAGTTAAATCAACCTATCTCAAAAACTATAAGAGATACTTTGATCAAACCAAAAATCGTTGAAAGAGTTAATTAGCATGCATCACCTCTATTTTTTTTAGAATTTTATACCCCGTAGTTATAAAAATAGAGGGGGGGGGACATACTTTTTACGACTTTGAGAGCTGATATCTCAAAAACCGTTCACTTTAAGAAAAATGTTTTTTAGAAAACTTTATATCATTTTAAAAGACCTTTCCATTGATACCCCACACGGGTATGTACATCGAAAAAAAAATTTTCATCCCTCAGTTACATGTATGGGGGGCCCCACCCCCAATTCTTTTTTAGGGTTCCGTAGCCAAAATGGCAAAAACGGAACCCTTATAGTTTCGTCATGTCCGTCTGTCCGTCTGTCCGTCTGTCCGTCTGTCACAGCCGATTTACTCGGAAACTATAAGTACTACAGTGATGAAATTTGATGGGAATATGTGTTGTATGAACCGCTACAAAATTATGACACTAAATAGTAAAAAAAAGAATTGGGGGTGGGGCCCCCCATACATGTAACTGAGGGATGAAAATTTTTTTTTCGATGTACATACCCGTGTGGGGTATCAATGGAAAGGTCTTTTAAAATGATATAAAGTTTTCTAAAAAACATTTTTCTTAAAGTGAACGGTTTTTGAGATATCAGCTCTCAAAGTCGTAAAAAGTATGTCCCCCCCCCTCTATTTTTATAACTACGGGGTATAAAATTCTAAAAAAAATAGAGGTGATGCATGCTAATTAACTCTTTCATCGATTTTTGGTTTGATCAAAGTATCTCTTATAGTTTTTGAGATAGGTTGATTTAACTGTAATTTTGGTTAAGTTATTGTGCTTACACTGAAAACGATGGCTGAACCTTATAATTATATTTGCTGCTACGGAACCCTTTGTGCGCGAGCCCGACTCGCACTTGGCCGGTTTTTTTACTATTTAGTGTCATAATTTTGTAGCGGTTCATACAACACATATTCCCATCAAATTTCATCACTGTAGTACTTACAGTTTCCGAGTAAATCGGCTGTGACAGACGGACAGACGGACAGACGGACAGACGGACATGACGAAACTATAAGGGTTCCGTTTTTGCCATTTTGGCTACGGAACCCTAAAAATAAAGCTAACCACGTCCATCCATCCATCCGCAATAACTTCCACACTTCAACAGGTATTCCATCGGGACCAATGGCCTTACCATTCTTCATTCCACTCACTGCTATTCTGACTTCATCTATACTAATCATTCTCACTAACCCCACATTCACTGGTTTGCTTTCTAAAATGCCACTCCAATCATTCTCCTCATTCATCAATCTTTCAAAATAGTCCTTCCACCTCTTTTTGATATTTTCATCATCCGATAGAACCACTCCAGCTTCATTCTTTACACATTTTACCTGACAAACATCCCTCACCTTTCTCTCTCTTGTTCTGGCAAGCCGGTACAGCTATTTTTGGCCTGCAGGACTGTCCAAAGTATCGTACAGTTGGTCCTGGGCTTTCGCTTTTGCTAGTGCCACAGCTTTCTTAGCTTTTTTCTTCAAAAAATCATACTCACTCTTTTTTTCTGCTTTCACACTGACGTTTTCTGGATCTACACGCTGCCATTCCTTAAATTTTCTTTTCTTTTCTTTCAACACATTCTGAATTTCTGCCGTCCACCACCATGTATCCCTATCTATTGTGCCTTTCCCTCTCGTCTCTCCCAAAATCTCTTTCGCTGCATGCCTAATACACTCTGCCAGCTCATTCCAGCTTTCATTTATCCTTCGATCATTCATATCTCCCATCTCTATCATTTTGTCCACCACTCGCTCTCTGAACTTCTTCGCACAATCATTCTTCTCTAACATATGCCATTTTATCCTAGGAGGAGGACGCTCTTTGTTTTTACTGCATCGTACTTTGACTACTGACACCATGACCAGAAGTCGGTGCTGGGGTACTAGATCTTCGCCTGGCAGTACTTTGCAATTTTTAACGTGCTGTATGTTATTGCGCCTAACTAAAAAATAGTCAAGTTGGGTTTTGTGGTGACCGCTTTTGTAAGTGATTAGGTGTTCCTCACTTTTCTGGAACCAAGTGTTAGCTACTGCCAGGTCGAAAGCGGTAGCAGATTGCAGCAGCGTCTCTCCTTCACTATTCGCACTTCCAAAACCCCATCCTCCATGTACTCTTTCATAAATACCTTTCATTCTTCCTACATGTCCATTAAAATCGCCTCCAACTATTAATTCCTCATGCACAGGGATGGCCATTAAAGTAGTATCAAAATCCTCCCAAAACTTCTCTTTCACCATTTCATTACATCCTACTTGTGGAGCATACACACTGACGACATTCAACATCACATTCTCTAACATAACTTTCACAACTATAATTCTATCATTTATCCTTTGTACTTCCATCACGCTTTCTTTCAATTTACTGTCTAGCACTATTCCTACACCATTTCTTTTCCCATCACTTCCACAATAATAAAACTTATATCCCTCACCAATCTCCCTCGCTTTTGTTCCTCTCCATTTAGTTTCCTGCAAGCATGCTATATTTATCCGTCTTCTCTTCAATACATCCGCTAACTCTCTGGCCCTTCCAGTCATAGTCCCAACATTCCAACTTGCATACCTCAATCTAATTTCCCGAGCTAACTTCTTACGTTGCACCCGCCCGGGATGGTGCAACAACCCTAGTCCATTTCCCACAGGAGCCGGGTGCTGCCCCTGCGCGTCGCCTGTGGGGGACGCTCTAGCCCTATCGCGCATTCCATTTGTACTAATCATGTTACAAGTGATTTGGCAATAGTTTTACGGTCGGCCGCCTGCCTGACACCAACCCTCCTTGGGAATGCTGTTGTTGGTGGTTTACCCGCCACCACGCGGTGACCTAAGGTGCTCATCAGTACGCACGGTCTCCAAAAGTCCCTTAGTCGCCTCTTACGACACCCACGGGAGGAGATGGGATGGTGACATTCTTTACGGCCGGCACCATATGGCATTTTTTTTTTCCTCGTAAAATACTGGCATTCAGCTAAAATCCGGCTTGACTTGAAGCCAACCCCAATATAGTTGGGAAAAGGCTAGGCAGATGATGATGATGATACTACCCCAGATTCTTTCGGGTGTTAAATATCTTTTAAATTCTCTGCATTTCTTAAATCTTCCTTGTGACACTCTGACTATTGGTGGAAACTGCAAGACAATCCGTTCAGTAGTTTTTCAGTTTATCGCATTCATACATACTGACACCCCACCGCGTCTATTTTATCTTTCTTTTTAAAAGGCATATTAATCCAATTTGTCACCCATGTTAAAAGTTGCAATTCTCCGAAATGACACCAATCAAAATACTTGACAAGATTTAACAACCAATTAAACCAATGAACAAGGAATGATATCGTCTCTATCATGTAACAATCACTTGTGAATTCCGCGTGTAAGGGGAGCCACATGAAGTAACATATTCCAGCAATAGCTTCTTTCTGTCGAAAAGTTTAACATGTATGATATTGACACGGTTTCAGGAACGTTATGTTTTAGGAATACAGTCATTGTGCGTACAGCTAAGGACTAAAATTTCCTGCAGAAGTCTGTGTTTCTTAATAGCTTGACAATCAAGGTTTTTAAGTCAAGAGTGAATAGGTTACTTCAAGGTAAGCGTCTTCGAGCACATCATGTGCGATAGTAATCAAACGCTAGCCTATAAAAAATAATATTAAACTGGCCAAGTGCGAATCGGACTCGCGTATGAAGGGTGCCGTACATAGAGAATATGTGCCGTACCATTATCTATAATAACGGCAAAAAATCAAACGTTTGTTGTAGTATGGGAGCACCCTTAAATATTTATTTTATTCCGTTATTTAATATCTGTTGTTATAGCGGCAACAGGAATTATACAGACGGGTGACAGACGGACGCACAGCGGAGTCTTAGTCTTAGGGTCCCTTTTAACCGTTTAGGCACGAAACCCTAAAAAGAAAAGTGATCGGCCTATCACATACAAAGTTTTCGACCATCGTTGCTAGTATACCCTTACTATATCTGCCCCCTTTTGGCAATTTAAAACAAAACTAGCTCAAAAATTTCCCACATAAAGTGTAAATTCTTTCTTCCCGCGTGAAGTTTACTAAGTGAACAGTGCAGTTGACAATTACATCTCCGCTTGCATCACGGTTAATACAGCCTGGTGACCAAAAGACAGACAGACGCTCAGCGGTAAAGTAATAAGGTCCCTTTTAACCGTTAGGGTACGGAACCCTAAAAAGAAAGTCACGTGATCGGTATATTACATACAAAGTTTTCGACTATCGTTGTTGCTGGTAAACCTTTGACAATTTAAAACAAAACTAGCTCAAAAGTTTCCCACATAAAGTGTAAATTCTCTGTTCCCACGTGAAGTTTACTAAGTGAACAGTGCAGTTGAAAATTAGATCTTCGCTTGCGTCACGGTTCATAAGATACAGCCTGGTGACCAATAGACAGACAGACGCTCAACGGTAATGTAATAAGGTCCCATTTAACCGTTAGGGTACGGAACCCTAAAAAGAAAGTCACGTGATCGGTCTATTACATGCAAAGTTTTCGACTATCGTTGTTGCTGGTAAAACCTTTGACAATTTAAAACAAAACTAGCACAATAAGGGCCTGTTTCACAATGTCCGAGTAGGCACTACTCACTGAATAAATTCAAAAATGAAACAGAATTTGTATGAAATTATCTGCCAAGTAAGATACTCGAAACTTAAACAAAGGTGGTGAAACAGGCCCTAAATGTTTCCCACATAAAGTGTAAATTCTCTGTTCCCACGTGAAGTTTACTAAGTGAACAGTGCAGTTGACAATTACATCTCCGCTTGCATCACGGTTTATAAGGTGACAGACGGACAGATAGACGCACAGCGAAGTCTTAGTATCAGGGTCCCTTTTAACCGTTAGGGTACGGAACCCTAACAATAAAGTCACGTGATCGGTATATTACATACCTACAAAGTTTTCGACGATCGTTGTTGCTGGTAAACCTTTGACAATTTAAAACAAAACTAGCACAAAAAATGTTTCCCACATAAAGTGTAAATTCTCTTTACCCACGTGAAGTTTACTAAGTGAACAGTGCAGTTGACAATTACATCTCCGCTTTCAGCCGGTCGTATCGTGAGCCATGCATGGGAGGTTTTCTGCGTAAGCGTTAACGGGGGTGACACTTTAAGCTCTGCACCCCTGTTCTGGCCAATACGGTAGGGATGGCCGGGCGTTATTTTTATTTTTTAATCACAAGTGTACACAACACACACACACGCTGTGTGTGTTTCATTAAAAGAACAAAATGTAATATAATACTCGTACTTGGTAATATATATCACATTTTGTTCTTTTAAATCTCATTTTGATTTTTGTTTTAAATCATTTTTTTTTTAATTTTGGTCACATTTTGTATTTTAATTAACATTTTTTTAATTTAAATCACATTTATTTATTTTAAATGTCATTTTTTTAAATAGGTGCACTTTATTTTGTGGGCATTAAATAAGACTGAGCCACCACGCTCGACAATGTAAAACGCGTTCGGGTAAAGTCGGCTCGATTCGACTGAAGGAACGAGAAAGATATAGTGAACACGACACTTCTAAACCAGCTTTCTGCCAGTGGCTTCACCCGTGGTTTCTCCTTACAAACTTTTGACGCCCGTTGAGAATGTGAATTTTGAGAAATTCTCTCTTATTGTTCGCTTACGTCATGTAAGGAGACCTTGTGAAAAATGTACGCTTCTAATCCCAGTAGTTTCGATTGTATTTTGATTTGATTTATCAGGCGATATAGTAGATACTCATACGAGACTGATCCCAAATTCATGGCGCGTATTGATCCACGCATGCCTCAAAGAGATTTCAGAAAAACCATAGGGACTAGCAGACCCAGCAGGGTCATGGGTTCGTATCTGAAAAGAAAACAAGGGGCCCTGGAATGAAGGCAACGAAGGAAAAAAGGAGCGAGTGAAGTCATTGTGATTATTTCCTAGAAATAACAAATTCATGAAACGCTTACCAATGCCTCGCCAGCCCTACTCCCCGTATGACCTGATCCGCCGACCATGAAATAGCTGCAACTAACTTGACAATCGGATTGTCGCAGGTGCACCGAACAAATAATACGTCCGTACATCTTCCTCGGCTTACAGGCAGCCATCATGTTTTCAAGTTACGCCACCATTCTCGATTGTGTTCAGTTTGACGTACGTCGTGTCGTGGGTTTAGACTCATGCCACGTATTATTCCACGCGCGCCGGGAAGAGATGTCTACAAAACCGTAGCGGCCCAGCAGGGTCGAACCCTTGGGGGGCCCTAGAATGAAGCCAAAGAAGGAATAAAGGAGCGGGTCTGTCCCGCTTCGCCCAAGCGTAAGAGAAGTAATTCAGATTATTTCCCAGAAATCCCAAATTAATGAAACGCTTGCCAATGCCTTGCCAGCCCTACTCCCCGTATGACCTGATCCGCCGACCATGAAATAGCTGCAACTAACTTGACAATCGGATTGTCGCAGGTGCACTGAACAAATAATACGTCCGTACATCTTCCTCGGCTTACAGGCAGCCATCATGTTTTCAAGTTACGGCTCCATTCCCGATTGTGTACACTTTGATGTACGTCGTGTGTTTAGGCTCATGTCTCGACTCTCGTATTGTTCCACGCGCGCCGCCAAGAGATGTCTACAAAACCGTAGGGGCCCAGCAGGGTCGAAGCCTCTGAGTTCATGGGCTGGCTTCTGAAAGAAAAACTCGGGGACCCTGGAACAAAGGCCGAGAAGGATCAAAGGAGTGGATTTTAGTATTCAAAGTCTGACACGGTAACCCGCTCCGCCCAAGCGCGAGAGAAGTCAGTCTGATGATTTCCCAGAAATCTTAAATTCATGAAACGCTTGGCAGCCCTATTCCCCGTCTGACCTGATCCGCCGACCATGAAATAGCTGCAACTAACTTGACAATCGGATTGTCGCAGGTGCACTGAACAAATAATACGTCCGTACATCTTCCTCGGCTTACAGGCAGCCATCATGTTTTCAAGTTACGGCACCGTTCCCGATTGTGCTCACTTTGATTGTATGTCGTGGGTTTAGACTGGTATGATTGTAAGTGTATCTACAATAACAACTGCAGTAATGCACACTGCTATACCTACAATCCAATTACAAAATTAAGTTACAATCATAATTCAAACACAAAAAAATATTCAAATGCACTTAGGTAGTGTTTTTTGAAGAAATTATACTAATTGTAGGCAAATATTATACTACAGAAATCTAGGCACGACACTGGTAGCGCATCGGTATTGGTATCTACGCACGCACTTACAAATTATCTACTAAAGGTATTAAGATTTACTTAAATAGGTAATTTAAAAAAAAAAACTAAAATCTAAAAATGCTAAATAATCTTGATTTCGGAAGTCGATGTCAAAAAGATATTAAAGTCAATATGAAAAACAATTAAAACGATTGCTCTTAGGATGGACACTAAACTAATTAAATAGATTAATGACCATACAGTCAATTACTATAGGTAAATAATTATTACCTTAGGTGATTGTCTTATCCCTCCTATTGTTCAAATAGGGCGCGTAGTGTTCCACGGGTGCCTCAAGGAGATGACAGCAAACCGTAAGGGCCCAATAGGGCGTAAGCCTACTGTGGCCTTGGGTTGTGAAAGAGAACCTCGGGCCCTTGAACGAAGGCAAAGAAGGAACAGGAGTGGGTTTTAGTAGGTAAAAGTCTAACGCGCCCTACCTGTCTGTCCAAGAGCGGGAGAAATCATTGAATCATTTTTCATTATTCAGATGATTTAAAAGGTTTTAGTCTACCTATTAAAATAACATTTTTCAACAATTTGTAATATTGTTTTTCGGGACAGAATTTCAAAGTAGTATAAACCCCGTTTGATTAAATAACAATTTTGGAATAAAATGGACAAAATCATACAAAAAATGGACAGACAGAGAAACAAAAGAATCAGCATCGAATTGAAATGAAATTAGGAAATTTAATTAAAATAAAATTGAGGGATGACAACCCCTTCATTGTTAACCGAAAAGCAGACCTAATGGCTCCTTTTTCGAGATGAAAATTCATCAAATAACTTCTTCCGGTCTGATGGGAAGAAGGATTATCAAACTTTTACTTATGAGTAAAAGTTTGATAATCCTAAAACCCATCTTGTGTTCCTTGAGTTGCCATTTGCGATTAAGAGCCATGACTCCTGGAATGCAATACTTTGTTTATACGATTGTTTTACTTGCATACATAATATACCTGAGTTAGTACAGCTGGCTAGCAGCGTAAAATCAAGTCAAATATCGTGGAATTTTTAAGTCGTTCGATCGAATTCTCACGTGTTCCTTGAACGAGATTCGATAGAACGACAATTCAATTCGCTTGAAACTATAAACGGCTTATTGCCAGTTAAATATTATTAAAACGTATTCTACTAGGATAATGATTGACTTAGCTAGATACGCGTCAACGACACTTCGATCGAACGATTTTAATATCAGTGTCGTTTCATCATCATCATCTCAGCCGAAAGACGTCCACTGCTGGACATTGACCTCCCCCAACCGTCGCCGCAGCGACCGGTTCTGTGCGTCTCGCACCCATCGGATTCCCGCGACCCTCGCCAGGTCATCGGACCACCTTGGACTTCCTCACCACCTCGACACCTCGGTGTGGGCTCGATTAATAGATGTGAATACGATAATGGTCTAAACGACTAAGGGCGATGTTCACCGACACCAAATCGACTGTTTTAATATTAAAACGGCTGTTTTAGCAATATTTCCTGTTCACCACCGCCTTATCGTTGGTTATTGACGTTAATCAGATGGTTATCTTAATCGAGCTACAAGACGTTGTTTAGACGTCGGTTACTGTCATTTGACAGAACTTTTGTAGGATATTTTGTTTGATTTACAAACGAAGTACTTATTTATGTTTGAGAAATAATGGCTTTTAATTTTATAATGTATGTTAGATTATTTTAATGAGTAGAAACGATGACGAGAAGACCTAGTATCTTTCACTTTATTTACATCATTTTACTTGTTGAAATAAGCAATCGAACACTATCTTATTATTTACACAGAACTTCAAAACCTCATACGCTACACATACACACACATTTACTCTAAATTGTTAATTTTTCATATACGATTCTTACAACAAAAATACCACGAAACTTTATCAGAGAATTTAAAAAAATGACAGCCACAGATAAGAAAGAGCGCGTTGATAAACCTTCCAACATAAAATGTGTTTCCCGTAAAGCCTAAGAAACAATGAACAGCAACTTTCACATTTTATGGCATAAACTATTATCTGGCCATGTTAAAAAGTTGTAAGCGTGAACGAAATTTCAAGATGTAGTCTTACATTTTATTTAGTAGTATTGCAATTGCTCACTCATTCGTTCAAAAACGCTCAGTTATGTTTCGATTAGGAAACCGAACGCCGAAAGATGATGGTGAACACAAAAAAACCGCTCCTGGTTTAAACATTGATTAAATTATAATAGGTCGATTGCAAAATCAATGTTTAAACTTATGTCGGTGCACATGGCCCTAAGTCGCTACGATACCGTTACGGTTTTGATTACGTAAATCGGGCTTCTGTTCCGTAAAAATCAATGTAGAGTTTTGGAATCTATTAGAAATTAACTGGTATTTGTGTAAAATGAGCTTCTATAATTAATATCTGCAGCTCAGTTTACCCAAATTTTCACCGAAATGATTATAGAATAGCATTACAGGTATGGTATAGATGATCATATTGTTACGTTTAATCCTGGTAAGTATAACAGGGATAATCACAAGCATGAAACATTGGTTTGCTATATAAGAATTGGAATAAATGCTAGAATTGTGGAATCGGTGAAACAACGGAAAACATGTATAATGTTTGTTTTACTATCTCCAGTATGCCAAAACTGCAGATACTCGTAGATAGGTTTCGGCCGTAAACGGTCGCTACGATATCGTTACAGTTTTGATTACGTTAATCGGGCTACTGTTTCGTAAAAACCAATCTAAAGTTTTAGTATCTATTAGAAATTAACTGGTATTTGTGTAAAATGAGCTTCTATAATTATTATTAGAGGATCATTTTACCAAAATTTTCACCGCAACGTTTGTAGCACTACAGTACAGGTATAGGAGATCAAACGAGTATTGTTACATTTATTCCTAGAATAACAGGGATGATCGCAAGCGCTGAGCATGAAATTTCAGGTCGCTATATATTGCAATTGGGATAATAATTTCTAGTATAGTGGAATTGATGGGAAGCGAAACCGGCCAGGGTTTCGCTTTCTATCAATCTTTCTGGAACACCAAAGGCGACTGAAGGCACACAGTTGGGTTTTAGTCAGTTAAAGTCTAACACTTTCCCTCGATTAAGTCAAAGTGGAGGCCGTTATTTAACAACTCCCCTTCTCATAAAAATAGTTTAATTTTTTATTGATATAAACTAATGCTTGACTGCGATCCCACCTGATGGTGAACAAAGAGAGAGGGTGAGACTTTCACCCATTGACTAAGTAATTGACCACATACAAGTATGAAAAATAAATAATTAAAAAAAAACAACTCGCAGACAAAATACATTAAACAGACAATAGTACTGATTTTTTTTATTATTTATGTGAATGTAACAAATCTAACTTAATATCATAACAGCCATTGCAAGTTTGTCAGTTTGTTACACTTAACTCCTAAACCACTCCAGGAACAGAGTTAACGACATTATAATTCGATTACTGCTGACTACACAGCGTCCAATTGATCGTCAGCTGTTTACAGAGATCCTTTCATGGACCGTAATATTGGCTATAGTTAGTCAGTTGATAACCCTCACATTATTGTGTTTCAATAGCTTACAGGAAAATACATAAATCTAGTCACAATGATAACTGTGGCGTGGACATACTATCTATCTCATAATATTATTATAAGTCGAACGTTTGTGAGTGTATTTGTATGTTTATCACTTCTTCACGCTCAAACAGCCGAACGGATTTGGTTGAAATTCAGCATACGTTTAGACCATCATAATATCCTTGAATAACACATGGAATATTTTTATCTTGTACTATGTTCTCATGGGATTTTCTACTTTCAAGTAGGTGAAGACGGTAGTTGAGACATAAATAGCATTATTTTCGTATCAGGCTCACACTCATGGGATAGATTTCGACTTTCAGTCAAGACAAGTGGCAAAACTAATTTTGATATGCTAAATTAAAGATGTCCATTACTAGAAATTATTTTTATGAGTTATATTTTTTTTTGCAATCTGTAAACGTAAACAAGACACTTATCGCGTTGTAGTTTTGTAATACTTAGTTATTTTATAAGAGACAATAAACGTAACATTATAAAAAAAAACAAAGATAAAATCATTATGAGTTGTAATTAACATCTCTTTTGGGCTAAATATACATGACTAAATCAAAGAACTCAGAACAGTACCAAATATTACGAGTTCATCAACCCAATTCATTTTCCGAGAATGGAATTTGCCAACACTAATTATAATTTAGGTGTAATATATTTGCATAAGTAGGTAACACGTCAAATTGTATCAAGAGCACTTGTGTGTAAAATTTCAGAGAATTCATAAACAACATAGATAATTGCAAATGCTTAGATAATTTCATGACGTTGAAAGAACAATTAAAAGCTGAATAACAATTTATTTATAAGACATTTTATTTATTACTTTAGTGTACACTGTTACACATATGTATAATAGGAAACAAAAAAAACATACAATAGACGGCCTTATATCATTCTGCGATCTCTTACAGGTAACCTGGAATGGACTGCGCAGTATTCACGAACCTAATAAGACTTCTAAAAGGGGTGGCTATTACATTGTGCAGAAGAAAATTATTGCCATGGACACGCCTCATTCACGGCTATAAGCCCCTCGTGGGCAATCATCAGAATCTCCCGCTCTTGAGCAGAGTGGGAGGGTGTGTCAGAGTTTTACTGACTAAAACCCACTTAGTTCCTTCTTTGCATTCGTTCCAGGGCCTCGGGTTTTCCTTTTAAAAGACAACCCTTGACCCCAGAGGCTTCCAGCCTGCTGGGGCAGTACGGTTTGCAGACATATCCTTGAGGCGCGCGTGGAACAGTACGCGCCGTCGACTTGAGATGTGGTTAGAGGTCATCGGTATCCTTACTTGCAGCCTGATACTGGTGCTAACCGGGCAGGGTGATGGTTCTTGTGTCACTATTGTGCCAAATGCCATGGTCACCATTGTGGGGATCACCCAGAGGCCACGGACATAGAGGAGGTCTGCCCCGTTTGTGCAGAGTACCGCTGCATTTTTGTGTAAACTATCGGTGGTTGTAACCTCTAGTGTCCAGCCCTGTTTCAGGCTCTGCCAATTACGTAAATGCAGGTTTGCCGACTGCGAGCAATGAGTAGCTCAACGTCCCATAAGGACAAGGTTGGTGGTGCATCGTAATTCAAGCGCGCCACAGAACGATGTCAGGATAATTTAACAGGGCCCATTAGTGCAGATGTCTGACAGGGCAAAGGGATTGCTCGAAAAAGTTACCTCTGCTTCGGACTACAAAGGGCGAATAGAGGAATAAAGGTGAGCTTTTATCAATAAAAGTTTGACTCTACTCACTCCATATACTACTACTACTACATTAATCTAACTTGATTTTAATTAGTTGAGCATTATAAAGATTGTTTTTAGTGTAAATTGTTGAGAAGTCTCGAAAGAAACTCGGTATGATGAAACGGCCACCCATCTACGGACTGACCTCGGCTGCTTAACCTTAACCTTGAAAATCGATCCGTGCGGCTGTTATTATTTCACGAGCTCCTTATAAGAATAGGACAAATTCTTATTAAATGGAAAGCTTAAGAGAATAATAACATAAAAGTGAAGGTTTCCGGAGTCTCACTAGGAAACATCAGCATCGAGAATTAAACACGGAGATAACAATAACATTTATTTCCATAATATTCAAACGAGGCGGGGACGTGGCTTCTCTGAACACCCCGTAGGTACTTTCTTAATTTTTATCTGCTCCACAAAAATGGTTTGTACAATTTTTAAGTGTTATTTGAATTATTTTACATGATAATATAAAGATGACGCTGTACCTCATACTTTTATTTTTTCAAGTGTAGGTACATTAGCAGACCTATTGACAACAAGGCATTCTCTACCAGTCAACAAACAGTCAGGCAGTTGTCAGCCTATTTATCATCTCAATACTGAAAGATAATCCTTAAGGAATAAAAAAAATTACAAGCATTAAAAAAAACTCAAAAATAGAAGAAAGTATAAAAAGTATCCTATATGCTATTCCAAAACATGGTCTACTATTGTGCCCATCCAAAGCCTTTCAGGTGTTCGAGCGTCTATTCTATTCGGTCTATTCAGGCTCCAGATAAAGTGAGTATCAGTCAAACGTCCAACACGTTTGTGATTGATCACGTGCCCTTTCCATCGCCGTATCAAGCCTATACAGCCTAGCAGTACTGATCGTTCAAAGTTCAATATATGGGATTGAACTTTAAACAATCGGTACTGCGAATATCATCATCATCATTAATTCAGCCGAAAGATGTCCAATGCTAAGCATAGGAGTAAAAAAACAGCAAAGGAGTCCTCCAAGTACCGCCACAACGACCATTCCTATGCGTCTCACATCCATCGGATTACGGATCCACGACCCTCATCGGATCATCGGTCAACCTTATTTGTTTATTTATTTATATACTCTTTATTGTACACCATAAAGATACATTTTTCACAAGGACTTATTAGGCCTTCCAACGCTGCGTCTTCCAGTATTTTTGCTTAAGCGAATAGTACCTATATCATAAGTCTTAAAATGTTCCCACTGCTGGAACCCAGGCACCGCGCAGACCCAGTGCGGGATATCCACTAATCTCATGTATTCGATTTTTTGGTTCTAGGACATGCCGGTTTCCTTACAATGTTTTCCTTCACCGTTTTGAGAGCAGTGGTGATGAAAATTACACAAAGTAATGCGTCTGGCTGGGTTTGAAACCGTGACCTACAACTCGTAAGTTCGATCATAATCATCTCAGCCGAAAGATGTCCACTGCTGGACATAGGTCTCCCCCAAGCGTCGCCACAGCGACCGGTCCTGTGCGTTTCGCATCCATCGAATTCCCACGACCCTCGCCAGGTCGTCGGACCACCTTGTGGGAGGCCTTCCAATGCTGCGTCTTCCGGTACGATAATAGATCCCGGGTAATTCCGAACCGGTTAGGAACCGGTAAGTTCGATAGCTTAAGCGAATACCAAATATTATTGAAATATCCGGTATATGGACACGTGGACAGTCGTACAATCGGTGTAACGTAATTAATGAGTGGGCACGACAAGGCACTAATTGGATGTCAAAGGTGACTAATGGTAAGAGTTTACCGAGATATTTCGTGGAACAGCCGAACAATCCAGTGTTGTACGCGGACAGAATCGGATTACATAATGCCACGCGTGTACGCTTCAAGGGATAGGCACGCGTGTATAAAAGGTCAAGTACCGAATCGAAAAGCCGATATGACCCATTTGTATTGAAAAATATTGACGTTTGTTCTTTATAAATGTAACTGATTAACAATAAAGACTTGAGCTAATAGGCTGGGCTAGAGTGAAAAGGCTCTTAATAAACTAGTACGCCATACATCAACGATTGCATCAATGCTTACCATCAAGAGGGATTGTAGTCAAGCACTAGTTTATTACACTAAAAGCGTAGATATCCCTTTTTTTCAGTAAAATATCATCAAGATATTTCACCCACTCTGGGTTCACATAGAGTGGATGAAATATAGCCTGAGCTATAAGGCTTTAACTGACTAAATCTTACCTGTGTTTCCTCGGTTGCCCTTCACGTCCAAGGCCACTGTAATTCTTTCGAACAATCTCGCAGCCCAGACAAGCATCAAAACTGACAAACCCTAAAAAACCAACGTCATATCGTCACATTGTAAGAAATATCATCAAATTCCTTCATCCACTCCGGGTGGAGCTGGAAGTGTAAGACTTTTACTGACTAAATGCCACCTATGTTTTTTCAATAACCCTTTACAGTTCAAGACCACGGTGACTCCTTCAAACAATCTCGCAGCCCAGACAAGCATCAAAACTGACGAGCCCTAAAAAGCCAACGTCATATCGTCACATTATAAAAATTTAAACCCCTAAGGTATCTAAAGCATTCAAAGAAAATAACCATTAGCACTCCGGCGAGACCTCGCACGATAAACCATAACGACCCACCTCGACGGTACCAAAAGAATTCAAATACCACTATTTTACTTTCAAAGACAGATAGATATTGATAAAAATTCGGCCTCGGCGGATATTTCCCGACATTCCCACAAGATCGCCCGCAATTACTGGCTTATCTTCTATGCGAATTTTCTGAGCGACTTTAAATAGCCATCATTTTCCCTTGTGGCTTGGCTTAATTCTCAAAAATATTAGAGGCGGTCCACACGACGCGTTGCGGGCGGTTTCACGTTCTAAAGATTTACCACAGCTATGCAAATAGTTGCATAGCGGTTGTAAATCGGCTTTATTAAACAATATTTTTTAACAATATTTGTCTACTGCCGCGGCGTGAAACCGCTTGCATAACTTTAAGCTTGCTGAACTAAGTTAGTATATTCCTTAGGTTTTCCTTACTTAGCCAGCGTAATTTACTTTTTATTAGCGGTGGAAAATTATCTAATGACTTGTCCCGCTCTAAGGTAGAACGAGAGGCCCCTATCTCTATCTCTAATCCTTTCTTTGAGGAGTGGCTGGATAGGCGTCACGGCGTCCTCACCTTTCGTATGACGCAGATCCTGGATTTGGTAAGCTCAGTAGGTTGCTGCATCTGATTCATGTAGAAGATACGCCCGGGTATCCCCATTGTGCGAACTGCCCGGAAGATACAGTGGATCATATACGGTAAAGGTGTGCCACGCTTGGGCGGAGCACCGTGTCCTCGTGGGTGCGCTCTGCCTCCAAGACGGGGCGGGAAAAGTCATTAGATGATTTAAAAAAAAAACAAAAGTGGCGTGGGCGTAACACATCGTCTGGCGCGTCTTTAACAGTAACAAAACGCGTAACGTTTCTGTGTGTATGTCTATGTGCCTGTTATTGTTACATACCGTTACTCCACCGAGTGCTACAATGAAACTGTGCTGTTTATACATATTGTTCGCGTTAACGTTGGCCCGAAGGTTGCCGTTATTAAAAATTTTATGTAAATGAGAAAAGAAAAGTATAGGTATGGAGTATGACAGTGTGAAATGCACAGGACCGGTCGTTGTTGCGACGCTTGGGGGAGGCCTATGTCTAGCAGTGAACGTGTTTCGGTTGAAATGATGATAATGATGATGACGGTGTGGTCATCTTTTTTGTTTTACAGAAAAAGGTGATACAACAATAAAACGAGAACCACAATAGAACGACGCACATAGGTAATTATGGGCGACGTGCGAGTACGTAGAACCGCTTCGCGTGGCGTGGGTCTAATGATGTATGGAGTCCGACACGCCGAAATTGGCGTACGTGACTCACGTGGAACCAATGTGGTTCTACCTTAAGCTCTCTGTCTGCATAGTCGTCAAACGCGAGTCTGTCATGATAGAAATAAAATAGACGGTTTAAGATTAAGTAAGAAAATATAATTATTTCTACAACTTCCATTACATAGCCACAGCTCTCTTTCAGGATTAGCAGATTTTTCCTCCTCCCCGTTCTGCTCTGAAATATTTAAATTCTCATTAGCGGCGGCCCCTAGACGTTAACAAGATACAACTCTATATAAAATTCCGTTTACTTTATTAGTTTTGTTTCATGTTACGAAATTAAACGGATTTCTTTTCAAAGGCTTTGTAATTGTAGTAGAGTTGAGATTTGATTGATGTGTATTGAAGTTTTTAAAAGATATTCAAAGGAAATTAAACAGTAAAATTATAAACAGAACTTATTTTTAAACTAGCTCTTGCCAGAGGCCCAGCTTGGACTTAGAAAACTTATCCCAAGGGAACATAATCCCCGGATAAAAAATATCCTATATACTATTACAGGACATGGTTTACCCGTGTGCCAAATTTCATTAAAATCCATTTTGCCCTTTCAGCGCGATAGAGTAACGTAGACATAATGACAGATACAAACACACAATATTACTGTGAGCAGCTTCGCCGGTGTGATCGTGGAAGATACTAAGGGAAAATATCTACCGCTGGCATAAAAAGTATCCTACATACTATTTCTAGGTCATGGTTTACGTGTGCCATATTTAATTCAAATCTGTTCAGTAACTTATTTATGATAAGGTATAATATATTTAGTCACTCGAACTATTGGCAACCTCGCTACGCTCGCCCACTAAACTCCTTCTTGGGACTAAACGGAACTTACTATAATATACCTTATCATACGGATAGAATCTCATTTTTTGGGGTGATTGGGGTCCGCTTACATCCTAAGGACCCAAGCCAACCTCACCTGCTAGCGGTGCACCCTGCTGTTCAACGGACGAGGCTCTGGCGATCCTGGTTTCCCTCTCGTAGGGTTGTGGGGGTCAGACGGCTGGTCGCCCCACGTAAAACCAAGTCACAGTCATATAAACATGGATGGCAAAGAATACAGTGGGTACTCGGGCTAGGGCGTCGCCGAACAACGACGCGCAGGCACATCGCCTTAAACCTGCGATAAGTGGACTAGGGCTACCGTGTCAAGTACGGGCACGGCTAAAGACGTTAGTACCCAAAAAGAAGCTCCGCTTTGCCACTTGGAACATTGGCTCTCTAACTGGACGTTGCAGAGAACTCGCGGACGTACTTGCGAAGCGTCGGGTCCAGTGCGCCTTCCTTCAGGAGACGCGCTGGAAGGGGAATAAGTCCCGTGACATCGGGCAGGGGTACCGGCTAATGTACACCGGATCACCATCGGGCAGGAACGGGGTAGCCGTAGAACTGTCTAAGGACCTTCAGGATGGACTTCTTGAAGTAGACCGATACAGCGACCGGTTGATGCGAGTTAGGGTGATGATCGAAGGGTCGGTAACGAACCTAGTCAGCGCCTATGCTCCTCAAACTGGCTGCTGTGAGTCTGAAAAGGAGGCCTTCTGGGATGAGTTCGAGGACGTACTGCGCGGTATTCCGAATTCTGAAGGTATTTTGGTTGGGGGGGATCTCAACGGTCACGTAGGACACTCCCTCCACCTTCCCATGGCCCGACCAACTAACAACTGTTATACGGGCCGAATCGTGGGGCGGCTGCGGACTTAGCACCCTTGGCCATCTTATTTTCGTGTCCGCAGGCGCTTCTTGATCCCTTACAAATTAGCCATGTGTGTCCCTGTTTGCATTCTCCCCTAATGGGCTTGCATTACACACCACAGACGATACTCCGTCGCCGCTGCGCCGGTTGAGTGATGGTGTACTCTCCTGTCGCTCCAAACCGCTCCGGACGGCATGCCACGCGTGCGCGAAATCCCGCAGCTTCTCGAAGTTCGCCGGTGAGCTCACGAGATCCCCGTAGTAGACCGGTCCAGCCTCCGAGCGGCCGATCCCATCCATCATCTTGCATCTCGCTCCTTCATAAATGGGGCAGACCCACAGTACATGGTGTAGGTCCTCATCTTCCATACCGCAATAGCACACACTGTCCTCACACAACTTCATATCATGCAACCTCTTCCTAAAACACCCATGTCCCACGAGAATCTGGGAGACCTGGTAATCAGGTACAATCCAGTGCGATTTTAGCCTGACCTCCACGTCCGGGAAGAAACGGTATAGTTCCCGTCCCTTCTCTTCATTCGTCCATCGCCTCTGCCATGTTTCCATGGTCTCACTCCAAATCATCTGCTTACGTCGGGCCAGCTCCTGCCTACGCCGAGCAGGCTCCACCCGCGCCTCGGCCGCGGCCTGGCGCTCCACATCGCACCGCCCAGCACGGATAACCTCAAGGTCGGCCGGTAAGACTCCGCCTAACACCGCCAGCGCAGCCGTACTGGTAGACCTGTACGCCTTCGTCAGCAGGATCAGGCTCGGCCTTTGGCACCGAAGGAGCGCGCTGCGAACAACGTGGAGTGTCGCTCTCTGGTACCAACATGCAGCAGCATACGTCACCGTGGCAACGAACGTGCCCCTATAGAGGATGCGCAGACCGGGATATCGAATGCCCCAGGACGATGCCGACACCCTTGACATCTTCCCAAAGCACTTGGCCGCTCTTTCCCCTATCGACCGATCGGTCACGTAGGACAGTGTGCTGGAGAGTACGGACGTGTTCACGGTGGTTTTGGCTATGGCCAACTAAATGCAGAGGGAGTCAGCATACTCAGGACCTGCGCCGTGTCGGACCTAGCCATCGCGAATACGTTCTTTCAGAAGAAGCCCCAGCATCTTATTACGTACCGTGGTGGTTCATACTCAACCCAAATTGATTACCTGCTGGTGCGACGGTGCAACATTGGCAAGGTTACCAACTGTAAAGTTATCCCAGGCGAAAGCTTAACGGCCCAACACCGCCTCCTTGTCATGGACTTGGCGATCGTAGCAAGGAAAAAAGTGACCCAGAAACGCAATCCCCGCACCAAGTGGTGGTTGCTGAATGGTCCTAAACTGTCGGAGTTCATCGCGGAGGTCGAGCACCTCGAGATCAGTTCTCCGCATGAGTCCGCTCAAGAGATATGGAGTAGGATTCATTCAGCAATCACCGCCGCGGGTAAGCGCGTCCTTGGCACTTCTCGTGGTGGTCGCACCATGGACAGGGAGACGTGGTGGTGGGATGACGGGGTGCAGGAGGCGACCCGGAAGAAGAAGGCCTTATTTAAAAAGTGGCAGGGGTCCAACTCTCCGGAGGACAGGGAGGCATATGGAGCGGCTAAGCGCGCTTGCAAAAAAGCAGTAGCCAGAGCCCGCAGCAAAAGTTTGTCGCCCTTGTACGACAAGCTGGAAACTGCGGAGGGGCAAAAGCTTATTTTTAAGCTGGCGCGTGCCCGGGAAAAAGCTACACGGGACATTAGCAAATGCCTCTGTGTAAGGGACGCCCAGGGTAAGCTGCTCTATGATGCCCCCTCTGTTAAGGAGAGATGGTGCACATACTTCGAGGAGCTGTCTAACAAACAGCATCCCCATAACCTTCCTCCCGAACCGCCTCCTAACCTTGGACTTATTTCCCCTATTTCCCCCGACGAAACTCGCATTGCTCTTCGCCACATGAAGAACCGGAAATCGGTCGGGCCTGACAATGTGCCAATCGAAGTGTGGAAGGCGATGGGCTCACATGGTGTGGCCCTTCTGACGGATCTCTTTAACCGCATCCTGACCACCAAGGAAATGCCGAACCAGTGGCGATCAAGCCTTATTATTCCTATCTATAAAGGCAAAGGTAGTGTACAGGATTGTAGTAACTACCGCGGTATTAAGATCATGTGCCACACCATGAAGCTCTTCGAGCGGATCATTGACACACGGCTCCGTAGCGAGTGCACTGTCTCTGAGTGTCAATATGGCTTCCGGGCGGGTAACAGCACCATGGACGCAGTGTTCGCCCTGCGGACTCTGACTGAGACTTACAGAGAGAGAAGGAGAGCTCTGCATATGGCCTTTTTAGACCTGCAGAAGGCCTTCGACTGTATTCCTCGGCAGTCCATCTGGTGGGCACTTCGCTTCAAGGGTGTGCCCGAGGCCTATATTGACATTATCAGAGACATGTATCGCGATTCCGTGTCCTCTGTCCAGACCGCTGTTGGCGAATCCAAAGTCTTTCCAATATCTGTTGGCGTTCACCAAGGATCGGCTCTTAGCCCGTTCTTGTTTAACGTGGTGCTCGATGTAGTTACGGCATACATCCAAGATCAGCCTCCATGGCTCATGATGTATGCTGATGACATCGCCCTCGTTAGCCAGAACAAAGCCCAACTTGAGCGGAAGGTCAACATTTGGAAGGACACGCTGGAAAACGGCGGTCTGAGACTAAATGTGGCGAAGACTGAGTACATGTCCTGTGGCAGCACGGATTCAAACACCATCCAAATAGGCTCGGACCGCATCACAAGCTCCGATACATTCAGGTACCTTGGATCCGTGCTGCACGAGTCTGGCAACGTGGACGACGATGTCCAAGCACGTATAGGTGCGGCTTGGGCGAAATGGCGAGAGGTTACGGGCGTTGTATGCGACCGCAAAATGCCTCCGAGTAGTAGTGTAGTGACCTACATAGTTATTAATATTATAGGAAATCATATATTATAATAATTATGTACAATAAAAAACAAATAATTAATTTATATACATACAGACACTAACAACTAGTATTATATAGAATCAGGAAACAAAATAAACAACCATTGTCCTAATATTCAACAAACAAACCGACCGTGACAATTTTATATTAGTAGCTAATAGTCATCAGTGTTCGACTGTAGCTAGCTATACGCAACATCTACTGTCTAGCGGCCGGCAGGCCCGCTACGTCACACGAGCCGTGCGCGCGAGCGAGACAGCGCTATGGAAATGGTGCGCTCGCGCTCGCGCATGACTCCGCGCTCTGCATGACCCGACAGTACGTTTGTCTGAGCCTACCGTCAACGTATGTTTCCTCTCCGCGATAAAATCGCCGCGTATTATAATCTTCTTTCGCCTAGCTATCTGTCTACCACTCCTTCTCTCTCTTAGTGGAACTCTTGTGTGTTTGTTAAACTGTGTCTGTGACAATAAACCTTCTTCTGTGTACCTGTGACTTTCTATCATCTCTTCACACTATTACCTCTTCATCATCACACACTCACGTTTCTACATTGGTGACCCCGAGAAGAACACCAGGATGGACCAGGATAAGGCGAACAGTTCGCGAGATGTCAGCGTGGCAGCAGCGGAGACGTCACGAGTGGGCGTACGAGTCCCACCTTTCTACCCCGAAAAGCCGGCGGTGTGGTTCGCCCAGATGGAGGCCCAGTTCATGTTGGCGAACATCAAGACGGACGAGACCAAATTTTACTACGTGACCGGCAACCTTGACCCCCAATACGCAGTAGAGGTCGAGGATATAATAAGCTACCCACCGGACAGCGGAAAGTACGAAAAGCTCAAGGCCGAGCTTATCAAGAGGTTGTCAGCATCGCGGGAGAAGAAGGTGAAGCAGCTCCTTATGCATGAGGAGCTAGGCGACCGAAAACCTTCCCAATTTTATCGGCACCTCCTCAACCTCGCTGGACCAGGTGTGCCCGAGGAGTTCCTGCGGACGATCTGGACGAGCCGCCTACCCGCAAGTACTCAGGCGATTATAGCCTCGCAGTCGAAGCAGGAGTTAGAAGAGCTGGCGGAGCTGGCAGACCGAATCCACGACGTCGTCGGTACCCAGACAGCAACAACATCTGCCGTCACGACCCCAGCAGCAGCGTCGAGTAACCAGGGCAGTGGTAGCGTACACTCCGAGATCGCCGCCCTGTCCAAGCAGATGGAGAAGCTGGCGGACAAGGTGGAAAGGTTGTCCCGCCCCAGAGGACGGTCCCGTAGTCGCACGCGTCAGCGGTCCACTTCAAGACGGTCCCAATCCAGTTACAGCAGGTTCCCGCAGTGCTGGTACCATCAAAGCTTTGGTGACCGGGCCAGAAAGTGTTTAAAACCGTGCGATTATCCAACATCGGGAAATGCAAGGGGCAATCAGTAATGGCGACCAATGATTGTCCAAGCGCTGGTCGCTTATTTGTCACCGATCAAAGGTCGAAGATGCAGTTCCTGGTCGACACCGGCAGCGACCTCTGTGTCTACCCCCGATCGGCAATAGCAAGGCGACTAGAAAGAACTACCTACCAACTCAGTGCGGCAAACGGTACATTAATAACTACCTACGGTTTTATTAATGTATCGTTAAACCTAGGGCTACGCCGTGACTTCGCTTGGCGATTTATTGTCGCCGACGTAACAAGGGCGATAATAGGCGTGGATTTTTTATCCTACTACAATTTAATTGTTGATTGCAGGAACCAACGCCTAATTGACAACTATACTACGCTCTCCGCCCCGGCGTTGCCTGTCCGTCGTACTGATGGCGTCTCTTCGGTAAGGGTAAGTCTTGGTGATTCCGCATACACACACATACTGCGGGAATTTCCCGACATCACTCGCCCACAAGGGACACACCGCACTCCAAAACACCATACAGTACACCACATCCGCACTACACCAGGGCCGCCAGTATCAAGTTCACCTCGCAGATTGGCCCCCGACAAGCTAAAAATTGCCAAAGAGGAGTTCGAGGCAATGTTGCAGTGTGGTACCTGCCGTCTATCGGATTCACCATGGTCGTCACCTCTCCACCTAGCACCTAAAAAAGACGATGGCTGGCGCCCCTGCGGCGACTATAGGATGTTGAATGCTCGTACCATCCCAGACCAGTACCCGATCCGACACATCCATGACTTCGCTCATAGCCTGTCTGGATGTGCCGTATTTTCAAAAATCGATCTAGTTAAGGCGTACAACCAGATCCCTGTACACCCAGATGACGTCCCGAAGACCGCGATCACAACGCCGTTCGGTCTTTTCGAATTCCCGTACATGACGTTCGGGCTTCGAAATGCCGGACAGACGTTCCAGCGCTTCGTGGACGAAATGCTCAGGGGTCTCGATTTCACGTACGCGTACCTAGACGATTTTCTGGTCTACTCAAAAGACCACAAGACCCACGAGCACCACCTACGTCAGCTGTTTTCAAGGCTGCGGGATTACGGAATGGTCATCAACAGCGCAAAGTGCGCCTTTGGAGTGTCCGAGGTTGACTTTTTGGGCTACCATATTTCAGCCAAGGGTACAAGACCATTGCCGTCCAAGGTGGAAGCCCTGCAAAACTTTCCGGCGCCGAAAACCGTCAGAGAGCTGCGGAGATTTCTTGGGATGCTGAACTTTTACAGAAGGTTCGTTCCAGGTGCAGCTAGTTCCCAGGCACCTCTGAACGCTCTGCTGACTGGATCAGTTAAAGGTTCACATCCCATCAACTTCACACCTGACGAGCACGAGGCATTCCAGGACTGCAAGAACAGCCTCTGCCAGGCAGCACTGTTGGCTCATCCAGACTGCAACGCTAAGTTGGCGTTGGTCACGGATGCGTCAGACAAAGCCATGGGCGCTGTCTTGCAACAGTTCAAAGCAGGAGCTTGGGAGCCTCTTGCCTTCTTCTCACGGAAGCTCAGCTCGGCACAGGTTAAATACTCACCCTACGACCGCGAGCTGCTCGCCATTTACGAGAGTGTGAAATACTTTCGGCACATGTTGGAGGCTCGCGACTTTGTGATTTACACAGATCACAAGCCCCTCACATTCGCCTTCCACACTCGTAAAGAGAATTGCTCCCCACGACGTTCCCGTCACCTTGATCTGATAGCCCAGTTCACAACGGATATACGGCATATATCAGGAAAAAACAACGTCGTGGCGGATACCCTCTCGCGTGTTGAGGAGATTACTCAGCCTGTGCCCGCTGAACGGATTGCTGCAGCGCAACTGGACGACCAGGAGCTGAAGCAACTCCTTACTGGGACAGTGGACAGTGCCTTGCGTCTAAAGCAAGTCAGCGTACCAGGTTCACAAACGCAGTTATACTGCGACGTCAGCACCTCCACGCCAAGACCTTTTGTACCTAAGGAGTTGCGCAGGACAATTTTCCTCAGCCTGCACTCCTTGAGCCACCCAGGCACTAAAGCGTCAGCGAGATTGGTTGCTGACCGATATGTGTGGCCTGGTATTAGAAAAGACTGTCGAGAATGGGTTCGCTCCTGCCTGCCTTGCCAGCGCTCGAAGACCACACGGCATGTCTTTGCACCACTGGGTGCTTTCAAATTACCGCAATCGAGATTTGCATACATTCACATTGACCTGGTAGGTCCTTTGCCATTATGTCAAGGTTTCCGCTATTGTCTCACAGCCGTCGATCGCTTTACGCGATGGCCAGAGGCAATTCCACTGGCAGATATAACCGCAGAAACAGTGGCAAAGGCCTTACTAAGTGGTTGGATTGCTCGTTTCGGCTGCCCATCGGATATCGTCACCGATAGAGGTAGGCAGTTCGAATCAGCACTCTTCAAGTGCCTATCAGCGATTGTCGGATTCCAACACCGCAGAACAACTGCATACCACCCAGCCTGCAACGGACTCGTGGAGAGATTTCATCGCCAACTCAAGGCGGCGATCAACTGCCACGCCAATGAAAGTTGGGTGGAATCTCTTCCGCTAGTTTTACTAGGCGTCCGCAGCGCCTACAAAGAAGACGCACAGGCCTCAGCTGCCGAATTGGTATATGGTCAGCCAATGCGCCTTCCAGGCGAATTCTTTGACCCTCAGGCTGACGAGACCATCGACCTGACAGATTACCTGTCCAGGCTCCGGAGTATAATCCGAAAACTTCAACCAACACCAGCAGCCAGGCATAACAGCAACCCAAAGACCTTCATTTACAAGGATTTGCCCACGTCGACTCACGTCTTCCTAAGGGACTGCACTGCTGGTGGGGGTCTGAAACCGGCATACTCTGGTCCTCACAAGGTCATCGAAAAGGGTGACAAAGTATTTAAGTTGCTAGTCAACGGGAAACAGGTGACCGTATCGATAGACCGCATTAAGCCGGCCTTCATACTGCGTAGTCCTGACACACCACTCGCCACTGACATGCAACACAATACACCACAGCCACCACTCAACACTAACACTCATCACTACACACCAAACGCGGATAACCAAAACTTACCTACGACCGCCGATGACGTCATCAGGACGACGCGGTCGGGACGCCGCGTTAGATTTCCCGACTATTATCGCCCTTGACGGTCTTTGGAGGGGGGTGATGTAGTGACCTACATAGTTATTAATATTATAGGAAATCATATATTATAATAATTATGTACAATAAAAAACAAATAATTAATTTATATACATACAGACACTAACAACTAGTATTATATAGAATCAGGAAACAAAATAAACAACCATTGTCCTAATATTCAACAAACAAACCGACCGTGACAATTTTATATTAGTAGCTAATAGTCATCAGTGTTCGACTGTAGCTAGCTATACGCAACATCTACTGTCTAGCGGCCGGCAGGCCCGCTACGTCACACGAGCCGTGCGCGCGAGCGAGACAGCGCTATGGAAATGGTGCGCTCGCGCTCGCGCATGACTCCGCGCTCTGCATGACCCGACAGTACGTTTGTCTGAGCCTACCGTCAACGTATGTTTCCTCTCCGCGATAAAATCGCCGCGTATTATAATCTTCTTTCGCCTAGCTATCTGTCTACCACTCCTTCTCTCTCTTAGTGGAACTCTTGTGTGTTTGTTAAACTGTGTCTGTGACAATAAACCTTCTTCTGTGTACCTGTGACTTTCTATCATCTCTTCACACTATTACCTCTTCATCATCACACACTCACGTTTCTACAGCCCGTTCTTGTTTAACGTGGTGCTCGATGTAGTTACGGCATACATCCAAGATCAGCCTCCATGGCTCATGATGTATGCTGATGACATCGCCCTCGTTAGCCAGAACAAAGCCCAACTTGAGCGGAAGGTCAACATTTGGAAGGACACGCTGGAAAACGGCGGTCTGAGACTAAATGTGGCGAAGACTGAGTACATGTCCTGTGGCAGCACGGATTCAAACACCATCCAAATAGGCTCGGACCGCATCACAAGCTCCGATACATTCAGGTACCTTGGATCCGTGCTGCACGAGTCTGGCAACGTGGACGACGATGTCCAAGCACGTATAGGTGCGGCTTGGGCGAAATGGCGAGAGGTTACGGGCGTTGTATGCGACCGCAAAATGCCTCCGAAGCTTAAGGGACAGATATATAAATGCATCATACGTCCTGTCCTCCTGTACGGCGGCGAGTGTTGGCCGGCACTAAGCAGACACACCCAGGAGCTTCGCGTCACGGAAATGAAGATGCTGAGGTGGATGAGCGGCGTAACGCGATCCGATCGCATACGCAACTCATTCATCCGAGGTAGTCTTGGTGTCCGTGACGTGGGGGAAAAACTGCAAGAATGTCGTCTGCGATGGTATGGCCACATCATGCGCCGCCCTACGGAGTACGTTGGCCGGAGATGCATGAATATGGCTGTCCTTGGCGCTAGGTCTCGTGGTCGCCCTCGCATGCGCTGGTTGGACGTCGTCAAGTCCGACATGAGAGCCAATGGCCTTACTGTCAAGGATGCTGAAGATCGGGCAAAATGGAGCAAGCTAAGCCGGAAGGCGGACCCTGGCAAAAGCCGGGACTAACGCCAAGTTGAAGGATACGGATAGAATCTCAATTTAAACCATAATGCTCTTACACCCAAAGTAACTGCATCAAAAGCTTCAATGAAATCATAATAAATGTGAAGTTCCTAATGTACTTGGAAGCCAGGTGACTTCCCAAAGTTGCCACCGTAACTGCTTCTTAAACGTCGCGTCGCGCGGTTTTTAGAGAAAGTTCTGTTACCAGAGCGTCCTTTGTTCCAAAACTTATGTTTTACACAGGAAGATGCTTTAATCTTACTGAGGGAGGCTAGTTTTGCAAGATTTTGTAGCAGTTTTGATTGTCATTTGAAAGATGTGTTGGTGGAAATTGGTTGTGTCATTTCTCTCTTTGTCTCTCTCTCCTTCCTCTTTTAGTACCATTGGCCAAGAACACAAGTGGGTTTTAGTCAGCCGGTCTGTTCCATATAACCCTCGCGGGCAAAGCTTTTATGAAGTGATCCTGATGTGAACTGTCAATTCATCTAAGGCGCGTTATGCTTCATCCGTGTCCTAAACAGTGGTCAGCAAAATGTCTAGACTACTAGAGTTTTTTTTAGATGATCGGGATCATCAGAATGACTTCTCCCGCTCTGTCAAAAGTCTGACACTCCCTGTACCTACATTTAGAAATGGAGAAGGAAAATTGTGATTACCTACAATGCCTACTGAAAAAACCGGCCACGAGCGTGTCGGGCCACGCTCAGTGTAGGGTTCCGTAGTTTCCCGTCCGTCACAATAAGTGTCCCCAACTTTTCAAAAACTGTTCGTCCCATCAAGTTCAAAATAATTTTCCTAGAAAGTCTTTATAAAGCTCTACTTTCCAGATTTTTTTCATATTTTCAAAACCTATGTTTCAAAAGTTAGAGTAAGTTAGTTAGGGGGGGGACACATTGTTTTTTACTTTTGGAGCGATTATTTCCGAAATTATTGATATTATCAAAAAATTATTGTAGTAAACCCCTATTCATTTTTGAATACCTATCCAACAATATATCACACGTTAGGGTTAAAATTTAAAAAATATCGCTTTTTACTTTACATGTAGGGCTACCCTAATAAAACATTTTTTTCCAATTTTTATTTTTGCACTTTGTCGGCGTGATTGACATACATATTGGTACCAAATTTCAGCTTTCTATAACTAACGGTCACAGAGATTAAGCGAGGACGGACGGACAGACATGGCGAAACTATAAGGGTTCCGTTTTTGCCAATTGGCTACGGAAACCTAAAAAAGGGAATACTGTTCAAAACCTATCGATTATACAGTTTTAAACTCCAGACTGTCAGGCTACTGCCGGTTTCTTACAATAAATGGAGCGTTAACCAATTTTTCCAGCCTTAATTCCTTGAATCTCTGAGTAAGTAGTCCAGGCTTATTTTTAACGCTACATAATCTCTTAGAAGCGTCCAAGGCGAATGTCAATGTCCTAGGATAAATGTAACGTGATAAACAAGTTTATGGCTCGTAAATCTAGAGCTCTTCGCTAGGAAACCTTACATACGTTAGGCCTGTAACCAAGCGAAAAAATAAATTGGTACCAGTATACAGGCTGTGATTTACTTACGAAATTGAATTGAAACTTGCCTTGCCTTATGAATGTTTTCACGTTATAATAAGTTAGTTACTTTGAGGAGCTCGTGGCTAAATAATAACAGCCGCACAGGTCGATCTTCAAGGTTAAGCAACGCTTGCCTAGGTTGGTCTGTGGATGGGTGACCATCTTAACATAACGAGTTTCCTCCGTGCCTCGGAAAGCACGTTAAGCCGTTGGTCCCGGCTGTCATTTGGAGATCTTTGGCAGTCGTTACGGATAGTCAGAAGCCAGTCAATCTGACTCCAGTCTTGCCATGAAGTACCGTGTTACCCCAGTTAATGGGTTGTGGAGGTCTGGTAGGCAGCCGCTCCTCGTAAAATACTGGTATTCAGCTAAATCCGGCTTGACTGGAAGCCGACCCCAATATAGTTGGGAGAAAGGCTAGGCAGATGATGAATAAGTTAGTTACTTTATTTATTTAAATTTTATGTTCAGTACACAGGTGAACTTCTAATAGAATTAAGCGTCATTAAGATTTTGTACTTATAATAATAAAGTATATATGCCCAAAGCATGTAACTCGAATAACACTCACCGTTTAATACCCAAATTAAAAAAATCAATTACAATACCTACTTACAATCATAATAAATGCACTGAAGTTTTACTTAAATCATTTAAGTAGAGTAATTTTTTTAAGAGAATCGAACTACGCTGGTAGGACCAGTACAAGGTAGACTGATGACTTGAAGAATTTGATGCGCGCGAGACGCACAAGCCCAGTCATTGTGGCGACACTTGGGGGAAGCTTGTGTCCAGTTATGTCCAGCAGTGGACATTTTTAGGGTGAAATGATGATGATGACGATTTTTTTCCAATTTTCTCTTCATAAGAACCTTCCTGAAACTCCAAAACATTTTTTTATTAAACATTCCAGGTCCAGTAATTTTCGAGTAACACGCTCAGCATCGCATTAAGCAATTAAGAGGGACCCTCTTCCCGATCTGGCTATCGTTAACGTGATTGTGGTATAAAAACTTGTTCTTTCATCCAACGCAATCCAATGCATTGTTCGATAAAGCGGCAACGTGAAAAAATAGAGATAACGCCTGAATGCTTTGTCGGCATTCGGTAATTCCGTTACTCATAAATCTTTCTCCTTTTTTTTTTAAAAACCTTTAAATTTTTTGGAAAATATTTTCCTCATTTGAAATCTCGATGAAATGTGCAAGGTTTATATTGTTATATTTTTTTCCTTTTTCAATTTATTTTGTATAGTGCCAAAACTCACCTTAAATAGCAGATTTCAAACGTTTTTTACTCACGTTTAAGTTTTGAATTCATACCGCGTACATCGAGGGACTGGAACAATCTGCCTGCTGCGGTTTTTCCATCCGATTAGGTATAATTTGGGTGTCTTCAAGGCTAGAGTGAATAGGCTCTTAATAAACTAGTGCGCCTCACCATCGACGATTGCATCACTGCTTACCATCAGGTGGGATCGCAGTCAAGCGCTAGTTTATAATGATTAAAAAAATATATATATATCCGCAGGATATCTGATGTTTCCACAATAACTAGAAAAAGTTGTGTAATAACGTCCTAATCACATAAGAGTGGTTTTATGGAAATATATCTTAGGTAAGACACTCTTAAGGCGCATAGATTGAAAGTTTTACACCAATGGTTAGGTTAATCCAACTTTTGTAAACTACATTGGGTTCAACATTTGAGACCCATCGCCGAATACAAACAAACAAACACCCTGTACACCCATACATCTTTGTATACGTCACGAATATGATTATTATATCCGTATATTATTGACACATTCGTCGCGGTACAACTGGCACATCAACTCGATTGAATAAATTTCAATACCCTGGAACTAATACACTCATTTCTATGAAACTGCCGTACATTAGGCACAGGAAAGTTAACCATTTGTAATATATAGATACTCATATGTACTGGTATTTGTTAAGGGGCAGGCTGAAGCTTCTTTAATAAATGTACGTCAGACGTCCATTGCTCTCACAATTGAAAAGATTCGTTTATTTAAAAACAACGTCTTTTTAATGTGTTTCAATTTTTTATTTATATTTTAAACGCATTTTTTTTCTACATGTTGTGACTAATACTTTTGGAAAAGTGATGACTTCGATGACTTTACTTTGATACTGAAAGAAACTATCACAAAAAAATAACATATGATTTAGGGCCAAAAATCGAACATATTATTTTTGAATTTGCAGCCAGAGACATTCTCACAGCTTAGACAAATCTAACGACATATCTCAAGGAATAAGCCAAAAGAAATATGTATTCTTGTATGCATACATACACTTAAAAAAACATAACCGTAATTCTGGCAAAGTCGGATAATAAATAAAAATGGAATTCTTAACGTTAAATAAAAATATAATAAAAAATTAAAACCTTTTATGCTGTTACGGCTCGCATTTTTTGTCTGGACTTTCAACAACTAATCCAATCAATTGACTTTAAGAGGCATCAATATCACCCCCATTTTGTGAAGCTCTTACACCGAAGAAAAGTTTACATACGGTCCATTTAAACCTCTTTTGTCTTAACCTAAATCTTCTAATCAAGCTATATCCCATGATTCCCTGTCCCATGTTTGTATAATTACATAGGTTGTGCACACTGCCTTTAATTGACATCGGAACTAATTGAAGATTAGCTGCGTTTATCGGACAATGTACCGGCTTAGCTATAGTGTTTGTTGAATGCCGGAGCTAGCAATGTGTGCTTAATAATATTGGAATTGACTCGCATTGCATTGCATCAGCCTTATAATGTTCCTACTACTGGGATTTAGGTTTCCTCTCTAGGAGAGGGAATGGGAATGAATGGAGGAAATGGTGCTAATTCACCACACGGGCCTAGTGCGATTTGGTGGATGTCACGTTTTCGAATTTTTGGTTCTTGGACATGGCGGTTTTCTTACATGATGTTTGCTCACATGACATGATATTTTCCTCCACCGTATTGAGAGCAGTGGTGATGAAATAAATTACGCAAATAAATTATTACTCCTGGCTGTGTTTGAACCCGCGACCTATAAATCGTAAGTCGGGACCGTTATCACTGGACCACCTCTGCACTGGTTACTGAAATTGACTTGGTTAAAATAAAAAGGCAGTATTTTTGTAAAAACCTTTAGCTAGGAACCTCCTTTCAAGTTTTGAAAAGACTGAGGCTACTTTTAAGTGATACAAGTTTTTATTAAATATAATTCTATGCACACCTTTTCTCAAAACGTGCTGCACCGACCCCAAGTAATATGGGATAAGGGCAGGAAGAAGAAGATGAAGAATTCTAGGGACACCCAACAGTAAAGTGATAAAACCAAAGTTACAAGTTGTTATAACATACCCCTTAAATAATTTACGTGAGGTATAAGTAAATACGAACAACTTTTACAATTTGTATGAAATGGTCGTTCAAATATTTCCAATTAAATGTTCGTTTATTGAAGCAATTCTTGAAACTATGAAATCTAGGGTAAGTACATAATTTATTATACACTGTGTGTCAGACATCGCCGCACAAACGAATACCTTCGATGCAGTACATAATTCTGTACCCCCAACCCCCCCCCCCCCGTGGTGGAAATTTTCGTCTTTATTTTTTTTATCTGTACTTTTTTGTTTTGCCCCGACTAGCAAGTTGTGGGTTGTGGGTTCAAACCCAGTCAGACGCATTACTTTGTGTAATTTATTTCATCACCACTGCTCTCAAAACGGTGAAGGAACACATTGTGAGGGGTTTTCTCCCATTCCCTCTCCTAAAGAGGAGGCCTGAGTCCCAGCTGTGGGAACATTATAAGGCCGATAATGCTAATAATGCTTTTTAATTAAAACTGTATATTTTTGCAAAATCGATGAACAACCATAGAGTTGTGTCAAAGTTATTAGCATCCAATGACTTCTCCCGCTTTGGGCAGAGTGGGAGGGCGGATTTATCCTTCTTTCTTTTCTTAGCCTCCCTTCACATGGGTTAAGTAATCCTTAACTGGTGAAAATAGCACATATTACGTTTAGTAAGGCATACTATGCCTTAAACTTCAAAGAATACAACCATCACGCTGAAGCATACTCTTCAAATAATCATCGACTCATAACACAAGAAGGTAAGCACTGTCTACCGATACCTACATAAAATCGAATTTCAGTTACAAACCAAAACAAAACACGAAACCCAACATGATCCACTGATTACAAATATTTATTCATATACAGAGTAGGCACATATTTAATCACGACATCGATTAGCAGGAAGGCTCGATGAGGAAAAATCAAGGCACAGCCTCTACATTCGGTAGGTACCCTGTTTGTTTATTCCAAACGAGCGCCCCCGGAAATAAGTCTGGATAGAGTTCCATTCGCTCTGATGAAAATGACCAGAGAGATGAGATATTGCTCCGCGGACACATTTTATGCCTAAAACCAGATGGAACGTTCTGGAACGTGCTGGAATCTAGTTTCGTTCTGGCTGTAATTGTGTAGGTTAACTTTGATATTGCTCTGGATTTTCGTCGTTTTCAAAGTTCGCTTTGTGGCTGAGAACTTGTAGTCTGTGTGGAATCGTTAACTCGAAGCTCTTAAAATGAGCGTCAAAGTAATAATAATGTTTTTGTTTTTTTGTGTTTTTATAAGTAAATATTTAAACATGTTAAATATATAATAATAATAATAAATTTATTTATTCAGATAATACAATCCATATGGTTAGCAAAGACATACACAACTTACAAACTAGTGTTAGTATATATGTAAAGAAGAAAAATAAATCAAATATATTAAAAACGCCATCTAGTCCCAAACTAAGCGGAGCTTGTACACCTATTGAGTTCTAAATTCGTACATATTAAAGATAGCCTAAAACAGTGTTTAAATTACTCAAAGACAGAAAAATGATCGTGATCTAACAAACATTTGTCTTGGGTGGGAATCGGTCACTAACCACTAGACCAACAGGTCTTTCTATACAATGGAATGAAACAGAACAAAATTTGCATGGGCTACTGTTTTACTGACAAATAGGATTTAATAGGAAGTATGTTAAGTCGGTGTAACCATCTTAATTGTGTAAAAAAACACGAAAACAAACTTCCCTGCCGGAGTCTGTTTCCAGCTACTTAGGAGTCTTCAAGTTAAGAGTGAATAGGTTACTTCTAGGCAAGCGTGCTCCATCGTCGGCCACATCATCGCTTACCATCAGGTGCGATAGTGATCAAACGCGAGCCTATACATATTAAAAAAAAACTTGACCAATTGAAATCTTATAATATGGTAATTACGGAATTAATCTCATATCGGTACCGTAAAGATTCTCGATAGACGATTTTGGCAACTGCCCATATTGAATTTCACCACAAGCGTAGCAGTAAGGCTTCAACTTTCGTTGAGAATTTATCGGATGTCCATAGCGCAATTATTACACTGTTTGACACATCGCATGCAATGACGAGGTTCATCCACGTATTTCGTTGTTATACCTGTCATACCATGATCATCATCTGCATAGCTTTTTCCCTACTATATTGGACCAGTCAACCCGAATTTAGCTGAATACCAGTATTTTACGAGGAGCGGCTGCCTACCAGACCTCCACAGCCCATCAACTGGGGTAACACGGTACTTCATGGTAAGACTGGAGTCAGATTTACTGGCTTCTTACTATCCGTAACGACTGTCAAAGATCTGCAAGTGACAGCCGGGACCTACGGCTTAACGTGTTTTCCAAGGCACGGAGGAAACTCGGTATGTTAATCTTAACATACCGGTCACCCATCCACAGACCAACCTTGGCAAGCATTGCTTAATCTAGAAGATCGACCCGTGCGGCTGTTATTATAGCTAGCCACGAGCTCCTCCTGTCATAGCATGATGGTCCCGCAAATTGACTGGCCTGTTGGTGTAGTGGTTAGTGGCCCTGGCTGCTATGCCGGAAGTCGAGGGTTCAATTCCCACCCAGGAAAAATGTTTATGTGATGAGCACGATCATTTGTTCTGCGTCTGGGTGTAATTTATCTATAATATGTATGTATTTAAAAATATGTAAGTATGTTTATCAGTCGCCTAGTACCCATAACACAAGCTCTGCTTAGCTTGGGACTAGATGGCGTTGTGTAAAAGATGTGGGATATTATTATTAATTACCCACAGTTGGCCGCCCTTATGTAACCAGGAAGTAGGCATAAAACTTGTCCCCAACCATTCTGCACAATACCAAGTGTCTGAACCAAAGCGCGTCGGCAAAGATTACTGTTTACTGAGCGTCGCAAGCCCCAGATTAAGCCGAGAGACGTCAGTTACATTAACTGAGCCAACCAATCTAATTTATAATGGTGCCGACCGATTTACGGCAAATATAAAACGATTTCATGGAAATAAAATTGCTTAAATATTTTTTGATGAGATATCTCTGTTTGTTTTGGTGTGGTCTATCGGTAAAGTCTCTTCTTTCAGTTTCTCTATAAAAAAAATATATTCACAAACAAAATTTTTAAGGCAAATCCGCTCGATTCTGACTCCTCGTATTATAGCATAGCTACAGTCATAATGTTATGGTATACTCAAGCACTAAAGTTAGAGACACGAACAGTAAGGACTAGGTATTATTTGAAGCAATACTATAATTGGTCAATAAAATGAAATATCCGATTTTTCAGCGCCATCTAACGACAAAAAGACTACCTTCGGGAAAGTTCTCAATAGACACATTTTCTATTGAGAACTTTCCTTTTGAGATATTACATATCTGCTTAGCATAGATTTTTATGAAAGCTAAATATTCTATCCAAATCCGTGTAAGTTTTAACAAATTCATGTAAAGACAATACCATTTTTGCAAGGAACCTAAATCCATCCCCAAAAAAGCCTTAAGATGAATGTTCCGATAGCCTGTTTATACATTTTTCGTTTGTGTTATACTTCGTACACAGACACGTTTTGCTCAAAACGAATCACTTTATCACTTTTCTAAGCTTTTCTACAATGAAATAGTTTCGCATGTGCCTTGTGAAAAGGCGCCACAAACGCCCCAGCCACACATCTGTCTATTCAACTGTACAGATGATATTTCTAGCCCTAAAGAATATTTATTCTGGAACTAATTTAATACATTACCGCTTCGTTATCTATCATACGTATACTGCCTTGCCACGTTAATCGAATCAAAGTCGCTAACACAGATGGCACCGTCGAAACAAGGAAAAATATACTTTATACTTATGTAATGTAAGGTATCATTTTCAATGTATGTAACTTCTGATTTTCAGTACATTAGTCCCTGGATTGACTGTACGTATGTATGTGGGGCTCACAAGGGAACTTCTCGCGGGTAAACAGAGATAGCCCAGTAATAGAAGATAGTACAATTATACTATACATACTGTGGTCTATCACCCTGATATAATTTGTATTGACAGTTGGTGCCAATCTTGACCACTAAGCTAGTGAATGTTTGTTCATGGCAGAATTCAATCGCTAAGTCTCTTAATCAAGTCATGATCGGTTAGGAGATAGGTTATATAGTTAACAAATAGTGTTTGTTTTTGTCGTTACAATTTGATTTGAGTTGGAAAAGGCATAAGAAGGCTCTAGCCTAGTAGTGAAGTGAGTAATAACCAGTGATAGGAATAGGTAGTGCCTATTTGCCTAAACTTCGAAGAACAGAGACAAGAACCGGAGACTTCCTTAGGTCTAAACTTTTTTCCGAGAAATCTGTCCCGAAATTTCGAGACAACACTTTAATACATTTAAAAAAATGTTATTTGGAATAAGTAATACCTATTACGATCAACAAGTCATTTACAAAATAAACTTTTGGTAAATATTGACGAATTACTTATTCCACATTACAATTTTTTGTAATGTATTTCAAGTGTTATCTCGAAATTTCGGGAGTCTCGGAAAAAATTTAGTCCTAAGGAGGTCTCCGTTTCTTGTCTCTGTTCTTCGAAGTTTAGGCAAATAGGCACTACCTATTCCTATCACTGGTAATAACAATAATACTCGCGTTAGGCGGCTGTATCAAAGGCTTGATTCAGAAAGCGGTACTCCTGGACACAGGTCGTATTGTTAGAAGGTTCCGCAATAACTGACAAGCACGCAGACGCGGCTGACAGACACTAGTTAAAAAATAAATTTATCCGCAATCAATATGAATATTTCCCATAATCAGTTAGCTTGTCTATACATGTATTAGCAACTGTACTATCAGAAAACTACTACCTTTCACAATCATAAAGAGTTTTAATATTCTACCAAACAATCCTCTTTAGCTTTACATATGCAGAGCATTTTATTGCCTTTGCCTCACAATCGTCTTTTCTTTACGAGTCGAAGTGCAGCGAACATCACTCACTGTTCGCTGGAGTCTTATTCTGACTGACGTGACAGATTGGAACTCGAAGACAATGCCTACGCCCCTATTACGTATTCTATGTTGAGTACGACTTTTGTTGTTTTATATAGATGTAGGTACGATATTGCGTGCGTTTTTGTACGGTCGTTATCTAAATCGTATTTCGAATAAGGACAAGCTAGGTTCAGAATCAGCGTTGTGGGTATCTTTTAATAATAACTAGCTTCTACCAGCCTGAGACTAGGTTTTATCTGTACAAAGTTTGGACCCCCCCTGGGGGAAGAAACCCCCTTTTTTTCTTAGGGGATGATTTTTGGGAAAAATCTCTTAGTTCACGCAACCGTCATAAAAAGATACCTTGTGCAAAATTTCACGCTCCATGTCCTAGTAGGCGCCAGAGGTGATCTCCGACTTTTTCAGACTGAAACCACCTGTGATGTTCAGTTACCTACCCTTTGCGTTCTCAAGCCATGGTGAACTATTTCAAAATTTCTTTTTAAGATATTATTAATTTACTTAGGTATAGATTCCTACAGCCAATGAAAAAAGGATACCTATTACTGTTTTCTACATTTTTCCTTGAAAATAAAGGGGACCCATGGACCCCAGTTGTGACTAACTGACGATCAGGTTGGTAGCATAGCATCATCAACTGATTACCCCCTTTTTAAGGTGTTTGAATGTGCGAATGGTACCCAATTGAAGCAGCTGTATGTACAATAAATATATATTTTTTTAAATGTGCTAAAAACAATAGAACCCACTTTAATGTTTAAAAAAATCCTGAAAAGTACAAAGTACCTTTAGTCGGTGTTTCTATACTAGTTTTAGTTGTGCAATTACAAAAGCGGTAGAAGAGCGAGTTTTTCAGTATTGAAAAACGTGTTTCGAAATCGGCACAAAATCCCCAAAAATCCAACAGCTCAATATAAAAATACAATTCTAAAGAATAATGGACAGACTGAAAAACTATTATAATTTTGGTTAACACCCGCACTGCTACCTCCAAAATACAAAATACAACAAAAATATCGTTTCAATTCGAAAATGGAACTGCGAATAAAAATCTCAAAAATTCAAAACCAACGACCTCGGAGCGGCATCGTTATTTACCCAGTACATCGATGTACTAGCAAAGCATAGCAAAGTATCACATATGACTGAATTCTCTTTGAGTTCTCCGCGAGTCAAGTAATGCTATTTTCCCAATCACTCGGTGAAAGGCATCGTTATTACATTCGTCCGCTCGTATACAGCTTAACTGCTTTTTTTTACACAGAATACAGCTTCCATTTTAAAACGTACGCTTGTTTCTAGCGAACTTAAAAGTTTATTCTGGCTTTTACGGCGATTTTGGTTATCTGCTATGAGGTACGGACTACGGTTTTTGTGGGATGAATTATTAGTATTGTTTTGAATATGTAGGTAGAACCGGGAAAATTCAAAGAAATAAAATTATGTAATTGGTACATTTATATGTATAATAAATATTTTAATAGTGCATTAGAGGGAGTGAGGCAAAAGAAAAGATGGGTATGAAAGAAAATGTAGTTAGTGATAGCGTGACAGTAAAATGGGAAAAGGGCAGGAAGTAATGATCTAATAGTACTTCCACAAAGTAAAACTTAATAACTGACCAAGTTACAACAGCAAACATTCTTTTTCATCCTTACGAATCAAACACTTTTGTACTACGCTACACCAAGGCAAGATTAAAGATTTCATAAAAAAACCTAAATACTTAAAACATTTCAACTATTACGGTTACCTCAAAAAGGAAAAAACGGAATCCTTATAGGATCACTTTGTTGTCCGTCTGTCTGTCTGTCTGTCTGTCTGTCTGTCTGTCAAGACCCTTTATCACGAGAACGCGTGAAGGTATTAAGTTGAAATTAAAACTGTATATTCAAGTCCGCGGTCCCTTGAAACTGTGCAAAAATCAAACTTCTAAGTTGACTGGAAAAAAAGATACGCTCGTTTATGTTACAAAAAACGTACATTTCGACACTATCAAAGGAATCAAAATTCATAAAGTATTTCCCGTTGACCTAGAATCTTGAAATTTCACACGAAGCAACGTATTATAGCACTATTATAGGGAAAAGTCTCAAAACTGAAAATTTTTAGTTACATCATAAGTTTTTTTTTTAAATGAAGAATCTAAAAAAAGATTCGATTCGAGAATTTAACTGTTTTCATAGGTAAGTTGGCACGGAACCCTCAGTGCGCGAGTCCGACTCGCACTTGCCCGGTTTTTTTATTACCATAAGGGTACGGAATCCTAAAAAGAAATCTAACAAAACCGCATTTTTTGGAGAACCTTGTACCAACCTTTTCACAGTTTAATCAAGCGCTCCAATATTTTTATCCCGCCCGTCTCTGTATCAAGCAATTAATCTGTGCAACGCATTTACGAGACGGTTGCTATCTTTTGTGAGAAAATGAATGCCATTAAAGCGAAAGCATTTCACCGCCCGAGTGGAGGATTGTTATTATGACATTAATAAATAGATGAAATCCTAAGATATTGAGAACTGGATTGAGTGTTCCCTGCCAAACTCTATCAAATCGATGGCAAAGTACCAATAACTCTTAACCGTCGAAGTTGAGAATTTATGAAAACTAAAAATATCGTTTAATTCATTAAGAAGATTTTTTTTAATTAAGTAGATTGATTATTATTCTCAATAAATAAATAATCACTTCTGTTTGAATTATTATACTTGTGTCTTATTAATTAATTAATTTATTTAATCTTCATGCAACATTTAAATACACAGGCGGACTTTAATTATCATAATTATGTTTTACGATGTAACCATGAAATTGACACATTGGTTTAGTTAGGAGGCATTTCCACATTTTAATTTGATGGAGTTGCAACCAAAAAATCACTTCGAAGATTTTACTAAAATATGCGGAATAATGCTTTGAAATTCACAGCGGTATTGGTACTTCACCATTGAAATACAAGATTCCAAAAAACGTCCTTCGCTAAACATAGTTTGCCTCACTCTGTAACCAGGTCGCTGGTACTACCAGAGGGTACTTTATATTCCAGGAGTATTTTACATACATTATTATTTTAATTTCCTACCGTAACGCGAACGAATTCAGTGGTCAGGATCACAGGTATTGACCGCACATTCACTTTGCCTCTTCCCTACAGAACAATCAATGCTGTGATGGTAATACTCAGTCCAGTTCTCTATGCCTGCGACGTATGCCTGAGATGAAAACTTAGCCCCGCCGCGGGAAGTGCATTTGCGAGGCAATTAATTTATTTGCACTACTCTCACATAAATGCAGATGTTCTACGTGAAACTACTTGATAGCTTAAGTTATTTCGGCATCATATAAATTATTGTGTTTTGGAATTAATTTTCGACTATATGTTTATTAATTTTTATAGAGTTCATTTTGCTGCCGGTGCTGGCCAGTGTGTGAAGTTATCAGAATTTTAGCGTCCATCTTACAAAGTTCAAATCGCTACGGTTTGCGGTAATCTGCAAGAAGCACAAGACCGATCGTCGTGGCGACGCTAGAGGGAGGCCTATGTCCAGCAGCCGGTCAGGACGTTTTTCTGTTGAAAATTATGAAAGATCGCGGAGAGCGACTTTAAGTATAACTTTACTTACTACTCGAAAACATACAAATTAATCGAGATGTTTCGTTCCTTCATTGTTTTTCACTACGCAACGCAGCTCTGTGTAGTGCAACTTATTCCAAAATCTCACAATGAAATGTGTATCTTTTCACATATTAAATAAAATCATATTTCTAGATTCTCTCGTCACGCAATACGCATCGCGTCTCGTAGTGAACTGACCCTCTCCCAAAATTCTATAGTGGATGCTAGACCATACAGAGGCGAGCCAGGATAACTGGCAATGTATGGAATTTTGGTTTTTCAGATTCAATTCTGTGTAACACATCATTAGTGACATATTCGGTTTAGATATTCCCTTAAATGTGTATAAAAAGCCTGAAAAACAAATACAATCCCAGCAAACACTCCGTCGTTTTAAGTTCTGATGTCTAAATCCCGTCGTCCATGTCCCAGCTACCCAGAACTTCATACAAACACAATAAAAATAGAGCAAGTTCGTGCAGGACAACTTTCTGAATGCTTGAATAGACAATTGCGTAGTCCTAGCAAAGCTTTTCCCGACTGTACTTCACTTGCCGCCATACTTTTTACTTTTATTGTAAATCGGATGTTGTTCATGTTTTATTCCTTACCTTGTTTTGTGTACCGCAAAGTAGTGTGTGTCGAAGATTTCATATTGTTTATTCCCGTTGGAGGTCAAAATTCCCAAACTGCCGATGGCTTGCTGAGGGTTGCGGGAATCCAATGGATGCTAGACGCACAGAACCGCGATCATGAGCAGCAGTTGAAAAAACCTTCATATAATATATAACATATAACATCGTCATTTCAGCCGAAAAGCGTCCACTGTTGGACATAGATTGAACGCTCCTGAACGTCTCGCGTCCATCAAATTCCCACAACCCTTACCAGGTCATCGGTCCACCTTACAAGAGACCTTTCAACGCTGCGTCTTCCGATACGCGATCGCCACTCCTGTACCTTTCGGCCCCAACGACCATCTGTTCTACAGCAACATGCTCTGCCTGTTGCCACTTAAGTTACTATATAAAAATAAATCTAAAGTCAACTGGTATACCTAAAAATTATGGTCAATTTCACAAATATCTTAGCGTGCCACCTTTTACGTTAGTAATTATTTTTATGAATCTCGTTAAAATTCGACAAGAACATATTACCAAACTCAGGAGCCCTACAGACTCCCTAGGTACCTAGTAATTAAATAACACCTCATACATACAAGAAGACTAATTTAATTACTTTGCTAATTGCTCCCTCTTAGGGCTTACGTAATTAAATAAGGGCCATTCATAAATTAATTAGTCACACATCTTTCAACATGCTTTGGTACTAGAAAAAATTTACTGCAGATAAATCTGAGCTTATTTTAATTTTTGTACACTAACGGCCGAAATTAATAATCAATCCATCACATATCGGAGATTGAAAAACAAATGCTACCATACAAAAATTTTCATTTTTTCTGTTGTTTCATTTGTTTTTCAATCTCCGATATGTGATGGATTGATTATTAATTTCGGCCGTAAGTTAATTACTATTTTGTTACAAAATAGCCTGAAAATTTCCAATTTTAACGACATCTCATTATTTTAGAATTCAAAATATCCTTTGATACCAAAATAGTACCTATTTTCCCTTGAGAGCGATGAAGAGTGGAAGGCCTTTCTCAAAGGATCCGATTTACGCAAATTCGTTACGGACCGAATTTAAAACTTCTCAGATTTATAATCATTTGCAACATTGAGATACTGGCTGAACACTCGTAGAAGTGACGTAAAAGATTTTCTTCTAAATTTTTACTTCATCGAGTTTTTGTCTGGGTAACTGCGAATGGAATGCGTTTATCTTTTGTTTTTCTTCGTGATCAATTGTTCTTTTTTCAAAAACTTTGATAGAAGTGACTTAATTAACGGCAAAATCTATTTAAAAAATCGAATAATAATTCTTTATATAGATAAGTAACTTAGTTAACGTCAAAATCTATTTAAAGCATCGAATATTAATCATTCTTTTTATAGCATCAAAATTTGAATTTCGATCATTATAACAGCCAATTCCTTGGCAAATTAGAAGGTAATCGAATTATTTTGACAGTCCCCGCGAGACGCGGATTGAATTCAATTAGGCAAGATATTGCGTTTACTTAGTCTCAGCCAACGTTGAATCTACATACTACATAACCAATATGGGGAAATTTTGGGCTGATTACATTTTGTCTCACTAAAGTCGTATCGAAAATGAAACAATGATTGTTCGACAGTGAATTGTTATTGTATTGAAGATCAAACATAATATTTTGTTGTATACCAGTATTCCACAAACTTTTTGTGTGCAAAATACTTCTAGAAATTTGGAAAATTGTGGGGTACACCATAATTGTGATTTTTTTTTATTTCAGATTTTCGATAATGAACAAAACGAAAATGAGTTTCTGACTATTTAAATTTTCGCTCCGTTTTCATTTCAGCTCATTAATCGGTGAGTATGCCCTCGGAGAATGAATTTCGTACCCAGTCTATAGGTTTTTTTTTTATTTTTTCAGGTAGGGGAATCATCTGAATGACTTCTCCCGCTCTTGGGCGGAACGGAAGAGCGTGTCAGACTTGTACTGACTAAACCCCACCCCATTCCTTTGTTGCCTTCGATCTGGGGACAACAAGCTTACCTTTCGGAATACCAATCCATGTCCCCAGGCCCAGTCTAAAGCTACATTTTTCTTACGTCTGTCTATTAGCTTTAGGAGATAACAGTACTTTTCCAAGCCAAACCAACTATTCACCACGCCACGGTACACAAGTGCGCTACGGTCCACTGTAGATATCGCTGTCAGCGATAAGACCGCCATTGTAACCATAGATTTAAGTTTCTGCATAAATTGTTACTTTTGTGGTGTACCTATGAAGTTTATTCAATTCCCTTTTACTCCGCCACGGCACATACTTTGCAAAGCAAAGAGGTCTATATACAATTTTTTTTTTATTTGTAAAGTATAAACTCAAATACTACTGGACTGGTTTTTTTGTAGCATGCTGCTTTGTTCCTGAGTGATATACGCATATATTTTCACGCGGGCGAAGTTGCTAGTAGAAGCTAGTCATTTATATATATGCAAGCAAGCAACAATTTTCTCTTTTTTCCCCACTATATTTCTTATTCAACTTAGATACAACTTTGTCAACAGTAAGTCATGAGCTCGTTTCACTAGCATTTAGCACTAACGTGTTAAAATTTCAGTCGTGCGGGCAAGTAAGAGGGATGGAGCTTCTTTTTTAACCCATTTGAGGCCAAATGAAAATGAACAATGTTAATAAAGAAAAATCCTTATTTACATAATATTTGGAATACAAACAAACATAAAACAACGAAAAAAAAAATTTTAAGGATTTTTTTCAGGAATTACAGGTGTGTTCCCAAAATGGCACAGTGGCCACTTATGATAGACATTTCGTAAAGTAAGAGTTTTCAAAGCGGAATGTTTTCTTACACTTTTTACAACCTGCTTCTATTATGGTAGATAACACAGCTGTTTAGGAAGTAGTTCACTTACGCCACAGATACAAACGGAACATTCAATGCCGATAGATATTGTATATCACTTGATTCATAGGACTGCCGTGTATTATTTCTTCGGGTTCGAGTTCGTTTTGCAGCCAATGGTTCATTATCGCTATCGTCCACGGAGGACGAGGTGGACTATACGGTAGAGGTATGCCCCGCTTGGGCGGAGCACCGTTGTGCCCTCGTGGACGCAATCAGCGGCAGCGGCCTCCCGCGCCGAGCCCTAGTTCAGGTTATGGTCCGTAGTGAGTCGGAATGGCAGGCCATCGCCTCCTGCGAAGCAGTAATGCTAGCGAAGGAGGCCGCAAGCGTAAGGGAATGAACATTCTCACGCACCAGCCGCCGAGATTCCGACCCCGACTACCAGCCACGGAAGACGCGGATACCAAGCAATGGGTAACTTGCTTTCCGGTCATCTGGTAATCAACCGGATCGAGCCCAATTCATCGACAGCGTCAAGTGTTCCAGATTTATCTTACAGGCAGCAAAAAGTAACCATTAATGGGGCGACGTCCTCGGGGTCTTTAGTAAAGATGGGCGTGCCCCAGGGTTCAATTCTTGGCCCTTTCCTTTTCCTGGTTTATACTAATGACCTTCCTTACATGATGGCTAGTTTATCCGATATAATTCTATTTGCTGATGACACCTCTCTTATTTTTAAAGTAGACAGAAAAGATGCTGATGTCTTGCATGTTAATGAAAGTCTGGCTGTTCTTTCGAAATGGTTCGCAGCTAATAACCTCTTACTAAATGCGAACAAAACTAAATGTATAAAGTTTTCATTACCAAATGTCCCTCAAGTAGGCCTTAATTTAATGCTTGACGGTAAAAAACTTGATGCTATTACGGAAACTGTGTTCCTAGGTGTAACAATAGACTCTAAACTGCAGTGGGGTGCTCATATTGGAACTCTCTCTGGTAGATTAAGCTCAGCAGCATATGCAGTAAGAAAAATTAGGCAATTGACAGATGTAGCCACAGCCAGATTAGTGTACTATGCTTATTTCCACAGTATTATGTCCTATGGCATCTTACTGTGGGGGTCTGCGGCTGATGTGGAATCAATCTTTATTTTGCAAAAGAGAGCAATCCGGGCTATCTATAAAATGGGTCCTCGCGAGTCCCTTAGAAATATATTTGGAGAAATTGATATAATAACTCTGCCCTCTCTTTATATTTTAGAAAGTATATTGTATGTACGTAAAAACTTAGGACTTTTCAAAATTAGAAGTGATTTACATGACAAAAATACGCGTAGGAAACACGAAATCGTGTTACCTAAATGGAGACTAGCGAAGACCAGCAAGTCATTCCTTGTCAATAGTATACGCTTTTATAATAAGTTGCCCAAGTCCGTTATAGAACTTAGCGAGGGAAAGTTCAAAACGCATATTAAGCGTGTCCTAACCAAAAAAGCATATTACAAGGTTAGAGACTACGTCGAAGACACGCTTGTTTGGCATTAACTGCTTCTGCACATGTGGCCCCCTGGTAACTCATTAACTGCATTATTGTGTAAACATGTCTATTAACTGCTCCATGTTTGTCTTATTTTATTTATTTACTCAAGCCATTGCTTTTGCAATATTTTTATATTATTCGGATCCCAATCACCTTAAATTCATTAAGTCGTGATTTTTTTTTTTTTTGTGTTAACATCTCATTCGTTGATAAGTTTTATAATTGTTTTTTTGTTCTTATATTTATATAGCTTCTTTCGTATAATGTGAATGAGTGGGCACTGTAGACTACAGATTTTAATTACTACCTTTTTGAACCCAGTTTTTGACTAATTTTATCTTTATTGTGGTTTTGGGTGCAATATTGACTGGTCTACACTGTCCTCGCATAAGTGTCTGTGTTGTAATATGGAAATGTTGTAAACCCAATAGTTTTTTGAAAAGAGTAACCATGGAGTTTCTTGCCGGTTCTTCTCCATAGGAAACGACCAATTTGGAACCGTGCACTAGTTTTCGACTTTTTATAAGTGCCCATGTAGGCCTATGTGAAATAAAAATATTTGACTTTGACTTTGACTTTGAGATGTCCGCAAATCTTAGGGGCCCAGTGGGGCCGATACCTGCAAGGGTCATGGGGAAAATTGTGAAAAGGATACCTGTAGTCCTAGAACGCAAAGAGAAACTGAAAGACATAGGTGTGGTTTTAGTCAGTAAAAGCCTCAAATTCCCTCCCGCTCCACCCAGAGTGGGAGAAGTCATTGGATGATCTACATCCTAAAAAAAATCGTTCTCAGAATCCGAAAGAGTGCCCTGTAACATCATTTGGCAAGTAAGTCGCAATAATGTCGTCATCAAAACCCTACTTTTCATGTGTTTCGACACTTGGTTTTGGTAGAATTATATCCAAGTCTTACTCCGAACCATGGTCTTTATCTTCGAGTATAGTATTTAGGGTCTCCTCTATACCATGGTACTGGTTACTGGCCGTATAACGTCGTTTTTTGTTCATATTGATAATCTGCAAATAGTAATACTTGTGGCCATTGTACCCAAATTGGTACACCAATATTGTACATGTAATAATGACTAATGTATATATTTTTAGGAACCGGAAATCTGTTTTTTCACTTGGTCATTTACTGTTTCTAAAGATAAATAACCATTTATATGGAAATCGGTCTTGTATATAATAATAAAAATTCCAAACAAATATTTACCTCCACACGTCCTTTGATAATGAGTTTCTAATCAATTTTACCCAAAAAGGGTGCACTTATATGAAATAGATCAATATAATATTTATTCAGGATACTTTTGGCTATTCTTTACGTGAAAAATATATTGACTAACTTCAATATTTTGTTTACCTATCCTCATTAACTAACTGTACCCAAATTGGCACGGTGGCCAAGAATGGGGGTGGAAAATCATCAGAATGACATCTCTCGCTCTTGGGCGGAGCTGGAGGGTGTGTCAGTTTCTTCTTTGCCTTAAGTCTAGGGTCCCGGGGATTTCTTTCATTCACAAAGTACAGTTAGTCATGAGCTCATTTCATTAACCGGGTTTCATGGTACGAGTAAGTCATGTCGTGTTATAATGGCAGTCGTGCGGGCGAATAAGAGGAATGGAGCTAAATACCCTTTAAAACTCCAGTTTAGTTCGTAGAATGGATCGCGCTAAGTGCTCGTGGTAGGACCTCTGGACCTTCTTCTAATCAATGTAGCTTTGATGATAGAGTTAATAAAAATACCAGTAAAACAGATGGTCAGACAAAACACTATTCTCGCCTAGAAGAAACAAATCAATGGTGTTGGCTTCTCTTAACATAACTGCTCGTTTGAACTTGTTGATTGCCGCGCTCCCAACAGCCCTAAAGCACTATTTCCCCGGGGTAGACCGTTTTCACATTATCCAATCCGATATCGGTATCGGACGCCGATCCGATATCGGGGTAAGTAAAATGTATGAAATATGTACCTATCTTTCATATTGTCCGACCCGATATCGGATATCGGAGCACGGCATTTCATACATTTTACTTACCCCGATATCGGATCGGCGTCCGATACCGATATCGGATCGGATAATGTGAAAACAGTCTTAGCTTGCACACTCCGCCTAAGGCGACTAAACCACCAAAACGCATATCCACTCCCAATAATTGGATTTGCGACAAATAAACAAAATAAAAAAAATCGTTATGTGTTGTTGAGCAAAATTATGAAAGATATCGTTGAGGGACTTGGTTTCAGTCCCAACTCATCATCATCATCATCTCAGCCGAAAGACGTCGACAGTTGGACATAGGCCTCCCCCAAGCGTTGCCACAGCGACCAATCGAGTGCGTCTCGCATCCATCGGATTCCCGCGACCCTCGCCAGGTCGTCGGTCCATCTTGTGGGAGTCCCAACTATTATTAATTAAAATCTATGCTAAGCGATGGGTGATTCCGAGATGTTTTCAGAATCGAAACAATCAGAGTCGCTAAAATAAACCATTGAGGCAACCATCGACTCATCATCATCATCACCATCTCAGCCGAAAGACGTCCACTGCTGGACATAGGCCTCCCCCAAGCGTCGCCACAACGACCGGTCATGTGCGTCTCGCATCCATCGGATGCCCGCGACCCTCGCCAGGTCGTCGGTCCACCTTGTGGGAGGCCTTCCAACGCTGCGTCTTCCAGTACGTGGCCGCCACTCCAAAACCTTCCGTCCCCATCGACCATCCCTTCTACGAGAAATGTGCCCTGCCTACTGCCACTTGATGAGTTTTAGGGAACGTACATAATACATAAAACACTGAAACCTTGAACAATACTATAAGCTATACAAAATACATATATAATTTTTTTTATGAGCTAATGATGAAAGAGTTCAACGAGTAGGTACTGAAATATGTCAACGGCGGAAGTTTTAGTTCAGACAAGAACGTTGATACTTCATAAAGTCAATGATTTTCTGTACCGTTTCCAACGATTTGAACACCATACAATATTCATTGAACAACTTTATTATTACAGACTGAGTCTCTGAAACAATAAAGTCGTCTTCCGCAGAAACTGTTTCATCTCTCTTTTATGATTATTTCTACGAAAATGCATTGTCTCAATGATGTCGCGTGAAAAAACGAATATCCTCGCGCCCCTGCTACTCAGAACCCATCCTTGACTACCGGTTACGATAGACGTGGGCTTACGAACGACGAGCAATAGGTAGATTACCGTCTGGCAGTCCGAGGAATCTTCTGCGAAGCAGTAATGCTAGCGAAAGAGGAGGCTGCATGCGTGAGGGAACGAACGTGCTCACGCCCTAATCGCCGAGATCCCGATTACCAGCCACAATAGACGTGGGCTAGCGGACGTAGAGCTATAGATAGCTCACCGTCTGGCCGTCCGGTAATTGACCGGGTTAAACCCAAATCGTCGACAGCGTGTAGTGATCCATGCGCTCCTCAAATAGATACTAGCAAAACATATGACCTCAGCAGGACCGATGCCTGCTAGGGCTGCGGGGATTTTTTATAAAGAAAACCCGTGGTCTTAAGACACAAGCAACAAGGCAACTGAAAAACACAGGTGTAGTTTTAGTTTTTAGTAAAAGTCTGGCACGCCCGCTCCATCCTGAGCACGAGAAGTCATTAATCTATTGAGCCCCGAGCGGACGCCGGCGTCTGCAATCCTATTGTATTTCTATTTTGTCTCTAATTATTACAGTACTCAAAAGATTAAATGATTTCCCACCTTTAAAAAAAACGTAATTGCAGGGTCGCGCCTGCCTGCGGGAACCTTAATGTAGTACCTAAACGGTTTCGACAATCACACACGTTTTCAGTCGCCGGCGGCTCAAAGTGATTTGTCAAAGCTCCTTATCAGGACACCTATCGAGCATTTACTCTCGTAACAACAAAAGGGAAAAAATATTCTCCATCGTTGCGAAAAAACAGATCAGTGGGCACGGGGGAAATAACGCAGGGGAAGGTGTCCGTCTTCGTTCGTTTTATCTTCAACTGCTAAACGTTTTGATAAGGTTCTCGTAGAAATATTACATAGTTTTTTTTTTGGTCTTCAATTCAAAATTGTTTACAAAGACAACATACACAAATTACACAAAACGATAGATAGATAGATAGATAGGCCACACACACACAAATGACTAAGGCTACTCCCAAATGTGACCACAACGACCGGTCCAGTGCGCCTTGCATCCATCGGATTCCCGCTACCCCCACCAAGTCATCGGTCAAACTGAATTTATTTATTTTAATTTTTAAAGCTTTATGCACAATTAAACAGTACAAAGAATTAAAAAACTAAATAAAAAATTTATTTTTATTTTTGAATTTAATACTGACTCTGACGGCTGTTTTCATTATCACTAGGTGTCTTCAATATGATGTCTGAATAAAAGAGCGCTGTTTCTGTACGCAAGTCTTTGAGAGCAGTGGTGGCCCAGTGGTAATTGCCCTGACTGACGAGTTGTAAGTCTTTGGTTCAAACCCAGCCAGACGCATTACTTTGTGTAATTTATTTCATCACCGCTGTTTTCAAAACATTGAAAGAAAACATCGTGAGGAAACCGAACTGTCCTAGAATTGAACTGTTTAGAAAAATTTGAAGATATGTGACATCCACCAAACGACTCTGGGCTCACTGAGTCGTTTCACCACGTGAGCCAGAGTCGTCGACCCATTCCCTCTCCGAAAGAGGAGGCCTAAGTCCCAGAAGTGAGAACATTAAAAGGCTAATTATGTTACTGTGCTATACAATGTATCACCTTCCTTGTATTTTGGGAAAAGCAACCTGTATTTTACATTTCAATCTCGGCGTTTCACCCAAATATCATTCCTGGATGGTTCTATTCATCTCCCCCATTACACAATTGTAGGTTAGCATTGTTTTGCGCAATATAGCATTCCCGATGCGACCGTACGTGACAGTGATGCCACGCGCTGCACGTCCGTTGTAAACTATCGACAAATATTTGTGGGACACGGCACACCACTAGTGCTTTGAGGGCGGACAGCTGGCATTATTTGTGTGTGTTTCAAGGGATGGTGTAAATTGTAAATAACTTAATATCGAGCTTAGAGACGTCACTAAATATACAAGGCTCTAAGACAACCCACTGAACATTGCGCACTGAACGTGCCGTGGCTGGTTCGTTAATACAATAAGAATGTAGGTGGTTCAGTAGTCACGTCAACGGAACAAACAAGTAGGTAATATAATGTTTAGGGTACGCAAGCTCGGACGTAATAAGGCCTGTAACAGAAGATAGTTCTTCGAGCCGGATCAGCCACGACTCACCCCAACACATTTGAACTAATTCGTATTAATTTTTGAAAAATCTAACCACACAACTTCATTTATACAAAAAAGAAACAACAAGCTTTTAAACCATGGTCACGTTAACGAGAGACGGATCAGGAAGGACCCTTTAAAATCTCTTAACTCGTTAAATAAATGGACATAAGCCCCTACCATAAGTGTTTACACATTCAAAATAGCAATTAACAGGCTGTCGATCAAGTGTGGAAGACTGTCAAACCTTCCTTACCTCATCATCAATATCCTTTACATCAAACTCGATCCCATACGCATTAATCGAATCTGTCTCCCAACAAAACCTAATCCGATAAATGGGGTTCGTAAAAATTACTCGCCAACTCGCCGTACATTTTGTAAACGGATCGTAATCGAATAATTCGGTGAGGTTAGCTCATCAATTCTGCGACGAGGTTGTGCACTTGCGAGATAATTAACTTTGGTTCTCGAGAAATCAAACGATTGAGGAAGAGTTTGTCAAGTCAAGTAGTTACTCAGATACCCGCGAAACGAGACACAATAGTAAAACAATAACAGCGCGGTCTCATAGGACCGGTTGGGGATTCAAACGTTAAACACACTTGAAAAATTGTTCCTATCGCACCGCTTTTGGACTTGCAGTGCCGGTTATTCCAAGCGCAGAGCGTTTATTTTGCCCTAACACCTACCACTAGCGCATTACCAAATATATGCATCTTTGCCAGAGGTGGAGAGCGTTGTCTATCGCATCCTCTGAACTCGTTCCATGCAAGTTCTACGGTATTTCAATCAGGCTATGAGCTGACCACTCAATATACAGGCTATACCGATGTCTTCATTATCCACATTGACCAACACATTTTCAATCTTGCAAAGCATTTGAGAGGAGTGAGAGAACCGTTTTCTATCTCTACTAATTCGTACCTCTCCTTAGGTTCAGAGCGTCCTTCAGTAACCGAATGGGCCTTTTTTTCCAGACACGCTATATGATATCGTTCCCCTGTTCGTGTACCTACTCTTCATCTCTCATCTTGTTTAAATATAAAAATCGGAACAAAACTCAAGACAAATCTTCATCTGTCCACCCACCAGTAGCAATTAAAGCTCCCACAAGGAAGCGTAAAAGGACTGGTTACCAAGAACTATGTTAAGAATATGGCCCCTTGCATTGACTGAGTTGACCCTGACATGAATTTTCGATAAGTAGGCCCCCCATTTATTATTTTACTATTATTACCAGAACATCCACAAATCCCTTTTGAAGTGCCACATCAATATACAGGTACCCTGTTACCCCAGTTATTAGGTTGTGGAGGTCTGGTAGGCAGCCTATGCTTTCCGAGGCACGGAGGAAACTCGTTATGTTAAGATGGTCACCCATCCACAGACCAACCTTGGCAAGCGTTGTTTAACCTTGAAGATCGACTTGTGTTCTATTACTTACACTGAGCCACCAAAAAAAAATTACGCAATGGTTAAAAACTTGTCCTGTATATCTTATGGTTCTATGCTTTCAATGTATCGCATGCGTACCTACTTAGTTTCAGAAATTACGCTCGTTGTGATCATTTTCGTGGTGTGACGTAAATTGTAATAAATTATTGAGAACATTCGCTGAGGTATTTATCTGTGGTCTGCGTGGCCTTTGAAATCAACTATTTCTAGTGAATCAATGATTATGATCATTTAGTTACTAGAGCATGCACAGTTTTCGGCAAAAGTCTAATCAAAACTCAACTCAATTAATTTTTCAATTTAACTTATACACTAAAGTTATAAAGGTTCATTTCCGACAAGGAACAAATGTTTGTATGGCCTACGGATAGGAATTTCGGGTCTGATTGTGTTTTGTGTGTAAGTTTTAATATTTGAAAACGCAGCCACAATATGGGGTAAATCATTTCATAATAAAAAATAGTTTCAGGCAATTATAAGAAGGCTACATTTTGGCAGCCCACTAGCGCCGTCAGTTGAAAAAAATCATTATTCGTAAGTAAATAGAATCAAAAATGTCAAATTTGGCTCATGGGAGGATGGCAATCGAGCGTTTAACCAAAAACGGCCGTTTTCCTTTATTCTTTATATTGTACACAGAATATATTACAAACATTAAATAGTACAGGTAAAAAAACATTTAAAAAATCACGATTTAACTAAAGACAGGTAAATTGTGTTAAATTTTACATTTTAATTAGTGTTGACAATGTCTTAAACAAAAAATATTTTATTGCCTTCTACATAAAAACTTTACAATTCGGCCCTCTGTGGGATCCTGTTGCAACTATTTAGAACATTTGTGTGAAGGATAGTCCGTAGCGTAGATACAAGTTCCTTGGTGAAGAACGACTTCGTTTGTTAGTTTAGCGCCATCTATCGGACCATCGTGAAAACGTGTGAAAACTTGTATCATGACAAAACTTTTATTGAAATGATGGTTTGATCCAGTTTTATTACTAACTTATACAAATCTCGTGTCACAGTGTTAGTAATCGGACTTCGATACCTGCTTGACTGAATTTTATGTTTTTTTTGTGCAGATAGGTCTGTAGGTTTTAATTATTTTGATAGGCTTGAAAATATTTCGTAGGATACAGTTTACCCTCTTACCCCCTTTTTTCTTTGATAAATTTATATTGCAAGAAAACTGTCAAGTTAGCTAGTTATTTTAAAAAATACGAAAGTTTTAGGTTCCAAGTTGAGTTACTCGGTAATTCCAAAGTAGATTTTCAAGGGGAAAAAATATGTCCCTTCCTTCTACTGAACTCTGTAAGTTAAAGTGGTTTTGACTGTGACTTCCACACCTTTCACACAGATGGCGGTACTTATCCATTGTTTTTAATTCCACTAATGCAAGTCGTTGAACAAAATACTGTGATTTAAAGAATCTTAACCTTCATTTTTTGTCTATGAGAATTTCGTTTTAAACCTCCACCACGACAGCTAAAGAAACACAAGTGATTTTTAATCAGTTAAATTGACGGACACTTCCGCTCACACCACCGATAGAATTTTATCTTGATAGCTTCACTTTCTGATTGATAAATAACAATGATTTATATATAAACTTCATATAGGACAAATTAAGTAAAACATTTCCTAAAGAACAACATTATTTTTATTTGTTCATTACAAAATAATCTTTGCAATAACAATTTAAACTAATACATACAGACAGTCAGCAATTTTATTATTGTTCATTAATTATAATTCATATATTACTTTTAATTTAAAAAAGTAAAAAAAATATAAAATAAAATAATGCAAAGAAAAAAAAAGGAAAAATATTCAAATAACATTACAAATTACTATAGTTATTATATTAATTCCTAATACATAAATTCTTGAGGAAACCGGCATGTCCTAGAACCAAAAATTCAAAGACATGAGACATCCACCAACCCGCACTAAGCCCGTGTGGTGGATTATGGCCCATTCCCTCTCCTAAAGGAAAGGCCTGAATCCCAGCATTGGAAACATTATAAGGCCGATGCTATGCTAATTCGTAGTTTTATAAATCATTTCAATTAAACTGTGAAACATTATTTAGGTACTTTAACGTTTGAATCCCCAACCGGTCCTATGAGACCGCGCTGTTATTGTTTTACTATTGTGTCTCGTTTCGCGGGTATCTGAGTAATTAATCTGTAAAGTTAAACAAAGCAACATTTTACAAAATAGGGAATATATTAGAGATCCATTTCAGCACAGTAAATTCATACAACCATTATTTATCTCGAGCGTATTTAACATGTATTGTAGATACTTTATATATCGATCACGTATAATCTATCTAGGATATCTTAAAGATAAAAAGAGAATATGCCAATAGTATTTGTTCCTAAGCCATACTTCATACTATTCTAATCATTTTCGTTATCATTGAACTAGTATATTTATAGTCTATCTTAGCTTATTTTGTAAACCTGTGCCTACTTTTTTCAACTTCACCATCACTCTTCACGACTCGAATCTGTATCTACTCATCAAGTTCGTCATACAAGGCACCTTGTAGCTCAACCTGAATCTCTCTCAAACTCTTGCCCTTCGTTTCAGGTACCATAATAAATGAAAAAACAGCACCGATTATCGTTATACTCGCATAGAACCAGAACACTCCAGTCAAACCTGCTAAATCCTTAATTTGTTGATAACCTTTGACTGAAAAGAAATTTAGGAACCCTCCTAAAATATTCTGAAAAGTCATGGCTACTGATTTCACGTTAAGGGGGAATATTTCTGCCAGAATAAGAAACACTACTGTGTCATAACCTAGAGTGGATATCATACTGGTGAAGATGATGCCTATGAAAGGGATGTAACTGTAGTATGGGGAAGAATTAGGTTGTATCAGGAAATATGCTCCAACGATGATGAGGAATATGCTAGCGCTGGAGAAGGAGTAGATGAGCAGGGGACGACGTCCAATCTTGTCCACTATAGCCGATGAAAATATACCTGCAAAACAATTGGGAGTTGTAATTTTGAAAGAAACCATAAAGTTGTTTTAAATTATGTTCTCGAATACATTCAGTCTTTTTGCACTTTCAAAGTCAATGACTGTAAGAGACAGACTTTTTAAAACTATAATAGCTACAGAAACAGTAATATAAATGTACATTTGGCTCTGAGGGTTGGGGGCTCGCATTCTCAATACTTTACTTTTCGTATTCTGCTCTCACATTGCGTCTTTTATAGATCTATTGGTAATATAAATAAGCAAGCTCCGCCTGTTTGTGATTTTCTGTTAATTATAATGTATTCTTTAAATTGTTAATCTTACCAACAAAGAACTTAAGCCCTCCGTATATTATCAACACCGTAGACACATTGATGTCCGTCTCACTCTCTTGAACAATTCGGCCCAAGTATTGTTGAATAGCAATCGACCCAGACATTATCTGAGTTATTTTTAAACCTGTTGAAGAATATTAAAATATTATTATTAACTAGCTGTTGCCCGCTGCTTTTTGCGTTCCAGGGGCACAACCAGTCTTTCAAAAAATTCACACCGAGTACGGTGTGAATTTTTTATAGTAGTTTATAGTAGTAACTATGTAGTTGCACACTGTATGCCCGCGTCTGCCATGTCCTCTCGGCCAACCTTAACACTATGTGACGGATTTGCAGCGAACGTCAAAGAAGGCGGAACTAGGCAGATTCTACCCACACGCTACGTTGAAGTCAGCGGCCCGCGAGAGCTGGACAAACATAACTAATAACATTTTTTTGTCAATACATGCTCTTATAGTACAACATGAGATATATGGCGAGAGCTGGAAGAAAAAATTAAAAATAGAATACTAATAAACTACTCATTTGTCAATACTGACCTATACAAATAATCAGTGCTTTGCGGTATCGCTTCCCAGTGCACAGCTCTTTAAGTGAACCAGAGCGATGCGTCTCCTTCTTTACGTCAATGCCCATTGCCAACAACCGACTATCTATTAGCTGCAACAAGCAGTAAAACAATAAAAAAACCAGTTTAGGCACAACCCCAAAACTGTATATAACTGCTCTGTGAAATTATTCCGTGAAGTGTGCTTCAAATCCCTAATATCAATGAGGAAATGTTATGTAAGAAAGCCAAAAGACAGAGTGGTGTTCGTGAACTATTAGTGATGGCAAAAGGTTTTCTGTATGACATATTGAAGGTGCTGCATGATAATCCATGTCATCATGTCAGGAGATCATTTGGGATTAGCGAAAACGTTAGCTAAGTTTAGAGCGAGATATTTTATCAGGGACGCAGAGAAGGAAGTGGAACGTTTTGTAAATAGCTGTACGAGTAACGAGTATGTTGTGTCAGGAACGAAAGAATTGGAATCAGTTAGCCTTGTCCCTATATGTGTATTAAGTGGAATGACAGCTCACTTCATATTCACTTGACTTGAGTTTTTTACGGTAGAATTTTTATAGAATATACCTACAAACTTACAATTGTAGTCTCATGGTCTAAAAGCTATACTAATTTGTTATAGGATGGTTTCGGTGACAGCTGTCAGATTCATACAATGTAGCTATCTATCCTTTTCTCTCATCTTAAAGTTGCATATTTTCGTCCTACTATCACCCAAGTCATCCTATGTAAAAAAGACTATAGTTGGCAATGTATATTTTACTAACTAAACTATATAACTTTTAAAAAATATATAACTTTTCTCCGATAGACTGATGTTCAGTTTTTTTTTTCTGGCATGAAACAATAAAAAGCAATTTCATCACATATTCAAATATTCTCTTACCTTCCCATCCTTGTGACCACTAAATCTGATGAGGGATGCTCTTGCAGCAGTAACCTTCCCTTCTTTAAGAAGATAATACGGACTTTCAGATATGAAGCAGCAGGCGATAAAGTAACAAATGGGTAAGATTAGGAAAAAGCTGTTGATGATGTTGTACGAGACGAAAGGGCCGATCAACAAGATCAGGAAACTGCCAAAACTTCGCATGTAGCGATATGATGATGTGACTCTGCCTCTTATCTCTGTGTCAGATACCTCTGCTAGGTACATGGCTGAAACCTGAAAAGAGAATAAATTGATATTTATAAAGAACTAAGCATAACTAAGCATCACGATATATGGTGAACATCAGAATGACCGGTCAACAGTCGTGTTTGGTTTGATATTGTGCCTAAAAACGGCTTCTCAGTTGCTTATATTTGCTTACCATTGCACATTTGCCGTTTTTTACCTAACTTCGCTCCTAAATTTTGAACAGGCTTTTAAACTGGGGTTTTTAACTCGTGGCTAGCTTATTAGAAAGAATAAACGTATAGACCCTTCTAGACTTATAAATAGTGAAATATGCATTCGTCTTTGTAAAATATTAATTAGGAACAATACTTACAGTAGCTATCATACCAGTGCCGACACCCCATAGGAATCGCGTTGCATAAAGGTACCACGCCGTTGAAGTGCTTAAAATAATAATCTGAAGAAAAGACACATTATTTGCAAAAATAACAGTTTTTTTTTAAATATTGAATATAAGCAAGCTTATTGAAAATAAGAATTAATGATTCTATCGACTACACAGTCTCATACCATGACCATGCTAGGAATGCATCGAGCTTGAAGAAAACAGACTCGTGGCACCAAGTCATTACTTTTATTTACAAAAAATAATTTTCAATATCTATACGATGAAAAGTTTTGTATACTCCTTTCACACAGCCATACACAGGGCGTATAGCCACCGTCAAAATAAATATAAACCACCGGTGTTAGTCAGTGACAGAACGATCCATAGTCTCAAAATCTTCAATAAAAAGATACCTTTGGCCCTAAGGTATAACTTTGGCCCAAACTTGTTAACCAATAGTACAGTAAACACAGAGACAAGTGTTGCTATTGGTTCACAAGCTTGGGTCGTTGACGTTTCTAGTACGGTCAAAATGCACGACAGACTCCTTGATTTTTGAAATTTAAAAATATATCTGGTTTGATGCTTTTCATAGAGCATATTACTCATGTTACGCTTTAAGAATCTTGTTCGAATAATTTGTAGCTAAAAACTCACCGTTCCAACCACCATGGGTACAGCGCTGCTCAATATCACAGCTCGTCTCCCGAAACCGTCGGAGATGAACCTCGTCACCAGACTACCAGCCATGAAGCCAGGGGCTGTTAAGGCAGCCACCCATGATATTTCTTCCTATAGAAAAATTCTCTTAATATCGTCTTCAGATAGTTAAATGTTTTAGATAGCATCACTTTAACTTACTGTGTACTAAACACAGTAAATTAACGTGTTGCTGCGACCCCAAGTAATAAAAGAAGGATGACGATGATGGCTCAAAAAAATATTTTTGACAGCAACCTGCATTTTGACTGCTGGAACACCGCCTTCCTCTCTGTGAGAGAGCATGAGTCATAATTCCCCACAAGCCCAGTGCAGGTTAGTAGATGTCATATCTAGTCTTCCAATTCTCGTTCTAGGACATGAATTTCTAACGATATTGTCCTTGACAAGCAATGATCCAATAGTAGTGAAGTATTTACATGACTAACTGCCGCGCACTGCGAGGGAGTATTTAAACCTGAGTGAAGTCAGGAATTCAAGACAACGTTAGCTTTGTGCCGTGTTGGATACCTTACTTTTTATACGTTCTGTGAGATAATTAAAGACAATATACTTGAAAATAGATTAGTACTATTCGTAATTACAAGTTTTAGTATTATTTTATAACCTTACGTCTGTTATATTAATGCCAGTCTCATTGTTATGAAACTTTGGTATCACAGGGGTGCTCCATGCAACTGAAAATCCTGTTACCATAGCAGCTAGTGACACTGAAACAGAGAGAGATAGGTATATTCAAGGGATACCATATGCAAAAAAAAACATTGAAGAAATACTTTAGTAGTGCATACCGCTAAGAAATAGAACATTATGTTGGAGTCAGATGATTTTCTTATGGCTATAAACAAGGGGTCTTTACGTCAAGAGAGATCCATTGGCTATCACTTCCTTGTTTACCATCAATTGAGTGATGGAGGTCAATCGCAGGTCTAAGCCTGACGTCCACGGACGCGTAGCTTCATAAACGCGTATTCGTCATAATACGCTAAATGACGCCTGCTCACAGCTTGCATACAAAACTATGAAACTATGTCGACGAAGCGGCAACGTACGACGTTGCCGCTTCACCTATAACAAGGCCTCCGTAGACATAAGCCTCCCCAAGTATCGTCGTAGCAACTGCTCGGACGTTGCCTACTTCCCATTGTTCCCCATTACCCTTGCGAGTAGGTTCTCGATTCATCTTATCTCACAATGCCACATTACAACCTTGAATATTGATCAGACACTGCGCGACGTAATAACTTATTGTTGGCAAGTAGAAAATTCTTACTTTAAATATTTGGTTCTCACGAGGCATTTTATAGAACTCTGTACTCGTAGCTAAAACTAAATAAAGATGCAGATTGTCATGCAGTTTTAAGTGTCGTGGCTTATATATTTAAACATATTGTATACTAGCTGCTGCCCGCGACGTCGTCTGCGTGAAGGCTCTACAGTACCAAAAATAATTTAGATTACAGCATTATAAGTAAACAACTTTTAAAATAGCATTAAAATATATGTTGTTTTTTTGCAAGCGTAGCAAGTTTAGAGAGTTATATCGGAATCCTGCTGAGTTCAGTCATAAGATGTGACTGAAGGAAATAGAGAAAATGATGCAGGCATACATTCCAGTACACAAAACTGTAAAAATACGTACAAAGGTATCATACCTTACAACACTTCCCTATAAAGTATGTTGGTAGTTATGGCAGGTGCCAAAATGTAAAGAGAATCAGGACTGGTGACGCGGGAGCATCACTCACGGAGAACTGTACGCGTTTGAACTGGAACGGGAAGTTATGAGGTATGAAGGAAATGCGTGGTATACATACTGCCTCGCCGACGCCACAACCCACAAGAATTTCCGCTTCAATGGTGTGTCTGTGGAGCGAGACGACTTTAAGGCGAGTCTCGTTACACAGCTCTGGAGGAGATAGGTTCCGAAGATGCACAATTGGGACACTGACCTTCAGCTGGATGGTATGTGCTGGAAGTCCACTTGCTGACAGAGAGTTCAAAAATTCCACGGGATAATGTGTGGCGTCATCTTGCTCGACAACAGTGTTTCTCGAGATGTAGTCCACTTCATTCCCCTCAATTTCCCAGAGAATGCATTCGTTAATTACTGCAACCTAATCATTTTTGGGCATCAAAATGGCCCGCTCACACACCCAAGAATTCTGCTGGTGAACTATACGACTGACATCCCCGCACACACAGCGAATTCTTCTAAGCTGCATACTATTTTTTTCTGCATCACCCAAAGGTTGACTGGTAGAAAATGTCTAAGGCGTTAAGTCCGCTTCTGTACTTCTATGCGCATAAAGTATTAAATTAAAAAAAATAAATATCACTCTACCGAGAGACTCTAGTAACACCACGTGTCCACCTCTCTCTTCGGGTAGAGAGCCTTCGCTAAGACTTAGAAGGACATCGGAAAATTCCTGAGCACGTGCATTGCCGCCGAGCCGAGTATTAGAAATTACCTATTTCTAATTGAACTTAACTTGAGCTGAAATACGCGAGAGATCTAGTCAGACCTGTCGTACGAAGCCTATCATGCAAGGAGTTGAACTGTTGTTTCAGGCCACTTTGGTTGGTAGTGGTAATAATGAAGAGGTCCGGGTGACCAAACTTTCGCACGTAACAAAATGCATCTTGGGTCCTCTCGTGCATGTACCGCGGACCTCTTATGGAGGTCATGACCATGAATGAGCATTTGTATCATTCTGCATGGCATCTGTGAGATGGACGTAGTTCTTAGTTCTCAGCTTTCTTTGGTTGTATCTTATAAATACCAAACGCTCTGTCTCAATTTTGGCCTACATGTCCTAAGAAACTGACTAAAGAGCGTACGACAATGGTGTAGATAAGAACCATTGTTTACCCTCAGCTAGATCAAGAAGCTGTAGAACTGCATCGCGGACGTTTTTTGTTATAATTTGTGGTGCCTGTCTGGGGGTCTACGTTATAGTGGGCGAAATGGTAGCCATCCTCTACACGACAGAACATGAGCGGATATTGAAGAGAATCGTATGCACGGGAGTCTCGCTGATCTTTTGAAGCCGGTCATCATGCGTACGTAAAACGATGTCTCTTTTATCACACTCCTGATTGACTAAGACGACGGCTACCTCATTCATCGTTGACGCATTATACCGCCCTGGATGGTTGCGATCGACCTTATATCTACGCTGATGACAAACTTAAAGCGGTTGCGCTCGTTCTCAGGCACCGACGCGAGGGGGGCGGCTTTGAAGTTGGTAATGTGCGGAATAACGTTATTCAACATACTTTGCAATCCTCTGACCAGACCAGAGTCTAAATTGGGGATGTGTCTACTTCAACACTTGCTTGTTGTTCGCAGGTTTGCTTGTTCTTCAAAATCGATTACAAAACAATTTGCAAAAATTTTGAACCCTGCTTCAACGATTTGATTTGCACCAAACGAAGTCATCTGGAAGGCGCTGTTATAAGCTCGGATGTATTTCAAAAAATGGATTTCGACTGCTCGCCATTTATTAAGATTGTTAACAGATCTGGCGGGTCTTGCATAGACTCTAAGCGTACCTTACCAGATGCGGGGTGCCGCGACAGAAAACCTCCACGCGTGCTCGCGGGCTGGAATTCCCTCACGGATTCTTCCGGAGTGAAGGCCAGTCCGCGGGACGGTGCACCCTGGGAGGCGGCCAACGACTCTCTTGGGTACTTCTGCCCAAGGAGCCTCGATGGCCGTCTGCGAATGTTCTGTCTGAAGGAGCGCTTCAACGCGTGTCCCTCTGCTGCAGCAGAGGGCACAGTGGCGAGGCAAGAGCGGGCTCGGTATGCACTTACCCTGCTACCGGGCAGGCAGGAGGAAGACTCGCTCCTCCTCCTGCCACCGTTAGTCTCGTAGCCCCATTGATTGTCCAAGGTCATGTTTCTGACTTTTGGTGGGGGTCGAGGGTCCTGGCTTAACCGCCCGGGCCGCGAGGAAGACAACCTCTATAAAAAATTACCCCAAACCTCCAAGCGGCGGCGCACCGTGAGGGAGGTTGTTAGCTTGACTAATGGGTAGCTAAATTAGTCTCTAGTGCGGACCACATATTTTGAGCCGGTACCCAAAGTTTATGACTCGTGGGAACAAATATGAAAAATGTTATTAAAAAACCCAACAACGACGAGAAGAAGGAGAAGAGCGATGCGCGGTCGGAGTCCGACGCGGCATCGCGGAAGGGCTCGGAGAGCTCGGGGGAGGAGATGGGGAGCGACTCCGGAAGCGTGCGCAGCTCCCGGAAACGCTCTCTAGGAAGAGAGGGGTCGGACGAGGAGTCCGACAGCCGAAGGGGCTCGGCTAGAAAAATCCCCACCGCTCGGCGGGGAGCGAGCCAAGCCCGCAGCAGAGGGAGGGTGCTGACCTCCAAGGAGGCTGCCGAGAGGGCTGGGAAGCTTGCCGCGGAGGGACGCCATCCCGGAGCACCCAGCCCTGGTCCCACGGGGCCGTCTGGCGGTGAGATTGACGACGGGGGAGGCTCCGCCGACGAGGCTCACCAGGAGGTCTGCGACCTGGTCATAGAGTCCTTGCGGCTGGTGGCCAGAAAGAGCACCCCGAAGGGCAGGACTTCTGCCGTCGCCGAGGCCTTGCCCCCTATACTGGAGGCCTTCCAGAAGGCCCTGGACAAACGGGGTGCGAGGGCCCGGAGGGAGGTCCTGGAAGCCGCCGCCCCTCCGAGGGAAGTCTGCTCCCAGCAGCCTCCAAAGGCGGGGAGCCCGCAGGGGCAGGGGTCGGCGCAGACCCAGCCCCAGCACGAGCCAGAGGGACAGGCTCTGACCCTGCTGCGGCAGGAGCTAGCTGCCTTCCGGCAGCAAATGCTGCGGCAGCAGGAGCAGTTCCAGCGGCAATTGTCCCTGCTGGAGGGGATGGTGCTGCGTCCCCCACTCGCGGGCTCCGGTCGCAGACTGACGGCGTCGTACGCCGCCGCAGCTGCGCCTACGGCAGCTGCCGCGCCCAAGGCTGGCCCGTCAGGGCAAGCCGGGCGTGGGGCCGTGACGGCAGCGGCTGCGACCGCTAGGCAGGCCCCGGTAACGAAGCAGCAGGGGAGGGCAGCTCCTGCCCTTGCCCCTCCTGTGAAGGGCAAAGCGGCGCCCACCGCTAGGGCGGCGCCCACCGCCAATGCGGCGGGTGCTCCAGCCGCTGTGGTGGCGAACGGGCGGCCTCGGCTGCCCCCGCCTGCCGATTCTCCAGCTGGCGCCGAATGGTCGGTCGTCGGCGCCAAGAAGCAGGCGGGCAAGGCGGCCAGGGCCGCCAAAAAGAGGGAAAGGCGGCAGCAGCGCAAAAAGCGTGCCGTGGCGAACCGGCTTCGCGCCCCGGGCGCCGCGGCTGTAGTGATCACACTACAGCCGGGCGCGGAGAAGAGGGGCGTGACGTACGACGCCGTGATGGAGAAGGCCAAAAAGGCGGTACTCCCTCACCTGGACGAGTACGGGGCCTCGAAGGGCTTCCGCATGCGGCGCACCGTGACCGGTGCCTGGATGCTGGAGGTTCCCGGCGAGGACAGCGGTCCTGCCGCGGACGCCCTGGCTGACAAGGTCAGGGCGTCTGTGAACGAGGAGGACGCCCGAGTGTCCAGGCCCACAAAGTGCATCGATATGCGCATCATGGGCCTGGACGACTCCGTCAAGGTGGAGGAAGTGGTGGCCGCCGTCGTTGAGGCGGGAGGGTGCACGACCGACCAAGTGCGGGCGGGCATCATCCGCCTTGACGGCACGGGTATGCGAGCCGTCACGGTGAGCTGCCCCGTGTCGGCGGTCAAGGCCATCACGGCGGAGGGCCGAAGGCTCTTGGTGGGCTGGGTTTCAGCCCAAGTAAAGGTGCTGGAGCCCAGACCTCTGCGGTGTTTCCGCTGCCGCGTGGGGCACCACGCGGGAGCCCGTTGCGCCGCGGAGGTGGACCGCAGTGACCGCTGCTTCCAGTGCGGTCAGCCCGGTCACAGGGCCGTCGAATGCCGTGCGTCGCCGCACTGCTACGCATGTGCGGCGGCAGGCAAGGCTGCCGACCACCGGGCTGGGAGCAGGTCCTGCGACCCCCCCGCCACAGCCAAGGGTAAGGTCCGGAGGGGCCTTCACCCCAAAGTCCACACCGCCGCAGCCAAGGCTGACGCTGCTGCCGCCATCGCCGCGGCAGAGCCCTCAAGGGGGGCTCCGGAGGAGACCGTAATGGACTGTCAGTGATGGCCCCATTACGTCTCCTCCAGGCGAACATCAACCACTGCGCCCCCGCTCAGGATCTGTTGCTCCAGAGCATGGCGCAGTGGTCGATCAATATCGCCGTGGTCTCCGAGCCGTACTTTGTCCTGCCCAGGGAAGACTGGGTCCAGGACCTGAGCGGCTCGGTGACCCTAATTTCGTCGGCCGCCGCCGGTACCCCCGCCTCTCGAGTCCATCACGAGAAGGCGGGGCTGCGTGGCAGCACGGGTCGGAGACATTGCAGTGGTAGGCGTCTACCTGTCCCCGAACCGAGATCTCGCCGATCTCCACAACTCCCTCATGGAGCTGAATGCCGTCGTCGCTGGGTTCGGATCCCTCCCCGTGGTCGTCTGCGGGGACTTCAATGCCTGGAATCTGGCTTGGGGTTCCCGGCTGACGAACCGACGGGGTCGGATGGTGGAGGACTGGGCTCTGGAGACAGGCCTGGTCGTCCTAAACCGGGGTTCTGTCCCCACGTGCGTGCGGATGCGGGGTGAGTCGGTGGTGGACCTCTCGTTCGCCAGCCCCGCTCTGTCGCCGCGCGTCGTCGACTGGCGCGTTATGGAGGGGGTGGAGACGTATTCCGACCACCGGTACATCCGGTTTGACGTCTCCGCCCGGATCTCGACCGCGCCGGTCAGGGAGCAGACCCCGTGTGGTCCGCGGTGGGCGCTGAGGCAGATGGACCGGGACGCTCTCCTGGAAGCCGCGAGGGTACAGGCCTGGGTGCAAGCACCGGACAGGCCTGTCGAAATTGACCTTGAGGCAGAGTGGTTCCAGGAGGCCATGTCGCAAATTTGCGACGAGGCGATGCCCCGAGTCCATCCAGGACGTGCTCGGCGCCAGGTGTACTGGTGGTCGCCAGAGATTGCGGCTCTGCGCGAGGCGTGCACCGCCGCGCGGCGCCGGTACGCCAGGTTCCGCAGGCGCCGCACCCGCCCGCCGGATGCGGTGGCCAGGGAGGCGGAGCTTTACGAGGGGTACAGAGCGGCAAGGCGCACCCTCCGAACAGAGGTAAAGCGGGCCAAGTTGGAGGCCCGCAATGTGTGGCTGGGGACTCTGAACAGGGACCCATGGGGACGCCCTTACCAGGTGGTGCGGGACAAACTCCGCCCATGGGCTCCCCCTCTGACTCAGAGTCTCCGGCCCCAAGTTGTGGAGGGTGTGGTGGCCAATCTGTTCCCTGAGCGAGGGGAACACTCTCCCCCGCTCATGGCTCCACCACCTGCGGTACCCGTAGCGGACCACACCAGCGACGACGAGGACGACGCTCCAGAGGTGACCGAGGTAGAGATGAGGGCGGTGGTACGAAGAATCAGTTTCAAGAACACCGCCCCAGGACCCGACGGCGTGCACGGCAGGGTATGGGTCCTGGCCATGGAGGCTCTCGGGTCTCGATTGCGAGGGCTCTTTAGCGCATGCATGGAGAGAGGACAGTTTCCCCGTCGCTGGAAGACCGGGAAACTGGTCCTCATTGCGAAGCCGGGGCGCCCCGCGGACTCTCCGTCCGCGTACCGGCCCATTGTGCTGCTCGACGAGGTGGGCAAACTCTTTGAAAGTGTAATTGCAGACCGCCTCGTCGGGCATCTTGCGCGGGTGGGGCCGGACCTTTCGGACGGCCAGTTCGGCTTTCGCAGGGGGCGTTCCACGGTGGACGCCATCATGCGCGTGAGGGCTCTCACGACGGGGGATGCGGTGTCTCGGGGCAGGGTCGTCTTGGCGGTGTCTTTGGACATCGCCAATGCCTTCAACTCCCTGCCCTGGAGTTGCATCGGGGCGGCACTTCGGTATCACGAGGTGCCCGCCTACCTCCGTCGTGTGATCGAGGCCTACCTGTCGGATAGGTTCATCATCTATCCCGGTCACCAGGGAGAGTGGAGACGGCGAGAGATGTCGTGCGGTGTTCCGCAGGGATCGGTACTAGGACCGCCCCTGTGGAACATCGGATACGACTACGTGCTGCGCGGCGACCTCCCCGACGGGGTCAGCGTGGTCTGCTACGCAGACGACACGCTGGTCCTGGCGCGGGGAGAGTCGTACCAGGAGGCGGCCGAAACAGCGACACGCGGGGTTGCGACAGTCGTGGAGAGGATCCAGCAACTGGGACTCAAGGTGGCATTGCACAAGTCCGAGGCCATGTGCTTTCATGGCCCTCGGTACGCGCCACCTCCGGGTTCCCAAATAACGGTAGGGGGGGTCCACATCGGCGTCGGGTCGGCGATGAAGTACCTGGGACTCGTCCTCGACAGCCGGTGGACTTTCGAGGAGCATTTCCGACGTTTGGCCCCCAAACTGGACAGGTCTGGGGCCGCTCTGGAGCGGCTCCTGCCCAACCTAGGGGGTCCAGACGCCCCCTGCCGGAGGCTCTACGCGGGGATCGTTCGGTCCATGGCCCTTTACGGGGCGCCGGTTTGGGCGCCGTCGCTAGGTAAGCGACCGGCGGCCAAGCTGAACGCTTGCCAGAGGGTCATGGCCATCCGGATGGTGCGGGGATACCGCACGATCTCCCGCGAAGCGGCGAGCCTCCTCGCTGGCCTGCCACCGTGGGATCTGGAGGCAACAGTCCTTGCACGCATGCACGATTTGCGCGTGGAGATGCAACGCCGGGGCGAAACTCCGCTGCCGCGACAAGTCGCGGCATGGCGGACAGAGTTCCGGCGGGATCTTAGGGTGGCATGGCGACTGCGACTGTCGCAACCCAGTGCTGGGCACGCCGTCATTGAGGCGGTTAGGCCCCTCTTTGAGGAGTGGTTGGAAAGAGGTCACGGCGTCCTCTCTTTCCGTGTGACGCAGGTCCTCACCGGACACGGTAAGTTCGGGAGGTTCCTGCATCGAATCAAGCAGGAGAGGACGCCCGGGTGTCGCCACTGTGTGGACCGCCCGGAGGACACGGTGGAGCACACGGTAGAAGTGTGCCCCGCTTGGGCGGAGCACCGCCGTGTCCTCGTGGAGACTATCGGGAGCGGCGACCTCTCGCGCCGGGCCCTGGTTCAGGCCATGGTCCGGAGCGAGGAAGGTTGGCATGCGGTCGCCTCCTTCTGCGAAGCAGTAATGCTCGTGAAGGAGGCTGCTGACCGCGAGCGCGTGAGGGAACGATCCTCACGCCGCCGCCGCCGAGATCCCGATCCCGATTTCCGACCACCGTAGGCGCGGGTTCGCGGACGGCGAGCACTGGGTAGCTCGCTGTCCGGCAGTCTGGAAATAATCTGGACCGAGCCCAGTCGTCAACGGCGCGTTCTGTTCCACGCGCGCCTCAAGGAGATGTCAGCAAACTGTAGGGGCCCGGTAGGGCCGAAGCCTCTGGGGGGAACATGTGGTATTCCTAACGGTTGATACCGAGTCCCCCCCAGAACGAAGGCAACGAAGGAACGGGGTAGGGGTTTAGTCAGTAAGAGTCTGACACGCCCTCCCGCTCTGCCCAAGAGCGGGGGAAGTCATTCTGATGATTCCCCTACCAGAAAAAAAAAAAAAAAAAAAAAACCTTACCAGATGCACAACACATTCCTTTGGGCTCCCTTTTCCATTTGCGGACTTGGCAGTGGGTACAAACTTCTTCTTAGGCACCAATGTCTCCGTGGGCGGCGTAGTTAATCATGACATTGTAGATAAATCCACTTCCTTCTTTATTTAGCCACGGTTGCTCTTCGATATCGTACACCGTGGATTCATCATCAGATGTCGAAAGTTGATTTATGACACGACACAGGCGATCTTGTTCTACTTGTGCCGCACGCTGTTCACCCCACAAATTTCCCTGAATCTCTTGGATTCTGTCAGGTTCTTGCGATAAATGAGCTTCAATGACACTTCATCATCAATGAACATTACTTTTTTTGTAATACTTAATTTATTTAGTTATTTATTTATTTATTCTTAGGAGAACCAACAGCTATAACACAGGATTTAACACCGCATTTTTTTTTAATTGTCTTCATCAACTTTGCTCAAGATTTTGAGGGTTTTGTTGGAGCTTGTATTTGTCAAAACGAACTATACGATACAACTTTTATGAAGAAAATGCACAATGCCATCTATGAATTTTAAGAATATAATATGGTCAAATTTAAATTATTAATTCCCAAAAAGTGTTAACATGTAACTTGATTAGATTGTTATGAAATATAATAGATGGCGCTGTTTTAAAATTGTTTTTGTACTACTACTACATTCATTAAACTATGTTTCTCTGCCCAAGTTACTTAAATGACATAGTTTTTATAGTGTAAAGCTAAATTATAGCATGGGTTACTCAAAAACAACATTTAAATATGCGTCGGTAGATTACACGCTGTCACAGAATGCGTACGAAAAATAAAGGTTCACTGCTCCTCCCCCATAGGTGATAGCGTGATAATATGTAGCCTATTTGTTGTCCCGACCTCTCAGTAATATTCATGCAAAGTTTGAAGTAAATCCGTGCAGTGCTTTTTGAGTTTAGCCCGGACATACAGATAAACAGACAAACAGACATGAATTCTAAAAACTATATTTTTGGCTTCCATATCGATTGTAGATCACGCTCCAAGTATTCTTTTAAAAAAATATTCAATGTACAGTTTTGACTTTCCTACGATTTTATTATATGTATAGATAGGATGACACGATTAACTGTCGTCTACGATTTTTTTTGCGGTGTCAACAGATTGTCATGATAGTGGGAACGGCTAGTACGACATTCATAAAACGATAAAACATTTGTCACGACTAAACCGTGACAGATGAATCATGTGTCGTTGTTGCGACTATCTTTCGGGGCGTTGATAGACATGTTGTTACAATGGAAATAGCTAGAGACGATAGTCGACCACCGATAAATTAACCGTTACGATATAATGTGAACAAATGATAATCTAGACTACATAGAAATACAAGTCATGGTTTGTTATTTGTATTTTCTTTTTATAATTTTAAAAGTAAAAATCGTAACCGAAACTAGCGGAAAATCCGGGATCATTTCATATTTGTAACCGTAACTGGTATAATATTATTTCTATATCCGTATCCAGATCCGAAATTCAAAAATCCCTGAGTCACAATAAAACAAAACATTTTATTAAACTCACCAGCAGCTGCCACTAAATATTGAGCTTGTCTCCCTTTCGCCATCTCACAATTTTACGTGCACTTTAATTCTTAAAAGATCATCAATGAAAACACGAACTCTAACAAAACTGCGAACCAAAATGAACCAAACACCATAATATGTGTGTGAAGTGTTCAGTGCTTTCTAAACTAATAGTGCTTATCTGGCATTATTCCGACTTTGAATTTTAGATGAGATCGTAATCAGCAAAGATTCGCTATCGTTTGATCTTACACGTGTATTTGAGATTCCGCATATATCTTTTTTTAAACGCACCGTCTTGTTAATTTTTTTACGATAGCAAAGTAAAGTAAATTAAAAAATAATACATTCGAGTTCATGTAAAGAACTTATCTATGAAAATAGTTCAACTAACAAATTGAGTCTCGAAGATATTTACGAATTGCAAATTAGTTTTTTTTTACGTAACTACAAACTTAGAGTTTTCAGGTTTTATCCTATACTTGTGCTATGAAACCTTGCTTCATGCTAAACATGATTCTAGGTCATCGGGAAATATCCTATGAATTTTGATTCCCTTGAGAATTTCAAAATATATATTTTTTGAGATAATATAGATCTTTCTTTTTCGTTAATTTAGAAGTTTGATATTTACACAGATACAAGAGACTGCAGACCTGAGCATATAGTTTTAATTTCAACTCTGTTCCTTCACGCGTTCCCAAGACAAAGGTTCTCGACAGACAGACAGACGGATAACAAAGTGATCCTCGAATTTTGGTGTGCATTGTGTGAAAAATAAATAAAATGTCATTAAAACCACTTAAAGTCAGAGTCATAAAGGGACACCTCGAATCACCTCCAGGTTATCATTATTATCAACGGCTTCACAGCGGACATCTCGCATCAACGCCGAATCGTTATCAACCGCTGTCTCCGCCGTATTCTTGATATTTACTAGCCCGAGAAATCTTACGCTTCTATCCTTACGCTTGCCAAGGTTGGTCTGTGGATGTGTGACCATCTTAACATAACGAGTTTCCTCCGTGTCTCGGAAAGCACGTGAAGCCGTAGGTGCCGGCTGTCTTTTGTAGATCTTTGGCAGTCGTTACGGATAGTCAGAAGCCAGTAAATCTGACTCCAGTCTTGCCATGAATTACCGTGTTACCCCAGTTAATGGGTTATGGAGGTCTGGTAAGCAGCCGCTCCTCGTAAAATACTGGTATTCAGCTAAATCCGGCTTGACTGGAAGCCGACCCCAATATAGTTGGGAAAAGGCTAGGCGGATGATGACTAGCCCGAGAAAGTCTCCAATATAAATCTGTGAGAACGCTGCGGTGAAACCGCGATCGACCAACAAATCAAACACCTTAACTGGAACGGGATCGGTCACACGCTCCGAAGAGACCCTGAGCATATACCAAGGCAAACCTTAGACTGGAAAACTCAAGCATAGGTTAATAAAATCTTTTGAGTCCTTGAACCGAGCCAATCTCAAATGACTTATCATTGTACCCATACATATAAGTTTTTGTAGTAATTGCTTTTTTTTTTTTTGGTGTAAATTCAAGTTTTATTCTATTCTATTCATTGTCTAGTAGCTCATAAAGTCAACGTTCTCTGCAGTTTGGTTTAATGAGTGCGTCAAAAAATAAAAAATGCTAGATAATTCCAGACACTTCAAAGTACCGTTTCACGAATACTAATGATTCCAATTACAATTTTGCTATCGTACTTTATTCAACTAGTTGGTTAAAACCTACTGGTAAATATTTTTGTAATATATAAAACAAAGATATTAAACAAAAAGAAAGGTTATTCAATATCGCGTATTTCCTCCCCGGGATCTAATGGCTGTTTCCAAGCAGTTTATGGACGGATGAGAGACACAATCTTGTCCTCTGTAATGTTATCCCACTCTTCTTGTATCATCATCAACATTATTTGAGATGAAAGACGTCCATTGCTGGACATAAATCCCCTTCTCGTGTCGCCACAACAAACGGTCCCGCGAGTCTGGCATCTATTGCATTCACGCTACTCTCACCATTCTCTTCTGGTTTATCTTATCGCCTCCAAAGCGGAATATAGTCTTCTTACTTACGCTTACGTTATGTTTTGGGCCCGCCTATTCTACGGCCTTCATACTTATAGCCCAACTGTGACTTTGAGTTTGATATGTCTGTCATCACGATATCTACGGTTGTAATAGACACATCGGCAGAATATCTCCGAGTGCTAGTTTAGTTATCAGCCTAGGCTGTTTACTAAATGATGAATGAAGCTAGTTGACTGCGTCATCTATTAGAACTCGTAAGATAACTGAACAAGATTAGGTAGCATAGGTTTTCTTTTACTACTTACATCATCATCATCATCAGCACGTCCACTGCTGGAAATAGGCCTCCCCCAAGCGTCGCCACAGCGACCGGTCCTGTGCGTCTCGCATCCATAGGATTCCCACGGCCCTTGCCAGGTCGTCAGTCCACCTTGTGGGAGGCCTTCTAACGCTGCGTCTTCCGGTACGTGTCCGCCACTCTAGAACCTTCCGTTCCCATCGATCATCTGTTCTACGAGCAATGTGCCCTGCCCACTGCCGCTTAATTTTGGCGATTCTTCGGGCTATGTCGGTATTACTACGTATATTCAAATTCAATTTGACATTATCTAGAACAGTAACGTGACGGACTGTGTCATGTGGCTTATGGATTGACTACTCGTATACTGAAAGGGCATACACTGCTCTCCTTGTCCAGTATAACATCGCATTCCGGCTGGAGGTAGTCTGCCTCGTTTCTATAGCGCATCAGCCACCTATGTTCGTGGAGGCACGTGTTGACTGTTTCGACACATTCTATGCACATACAAGCAGTGTGGGTCCACGGGGTAATGGTGTACTGGCTTCCAGGCCGGCCCTAGTGGCCCCATGTCAATGATTACCGATAGGTTAGACTGCCCTTACACATACATAACTGTATCATTGACATAATGTGTGTGTCTGTATTTATGACTGTGGTAGACATGCTACCGTCCCAAATCCCGTTAGCAAATTGTATTAGTTAACTGTCAACATATTATTATATTTATCCTGAATTCAATTTGACTGAATAAAATAGTCAATTTAAATATTCTAGTCACATGATGAAAAGTTGAATTTTAATATTACTAACTGACTAATATTATAATTATAGCATAATCAGGCTTCATAACGTACTGATAAAACCAAACAATCGTGTGAATTTTAAACCGTACATATATAGTTATTAGGTATTGCAATAGAGACGTCGTGTAATAGAGACGTTTTAGAATCAAAAATACAATAAAAAATGTTACAAAAAAATCTATTCAAGTGAAATCAAGAATGATGATGAACGAAAAACAAGTGTTTGATTTATCATAAGTGAAGTTTCTAATAAATAAAGTGTGGTTCGGTTATTTTACCAGAAGTGTAAATATTTTTGTCTGAAGAAGTGTAATTATTTAATCATATTACACGTTAGTGTAAAAATATGGTCCCGAATAATAAGATGCAGTATTTGGCGGCGTCTGCTGGTAAGTAATGTAGCAGTAGATTCTGTAGTTAACCTATCTAGATTTTATCTTCATGTCCGACAATTTTGAGCTAATCAAATTGATAATAATTGAGGTAGGTGGACAGAGAGTAAAGTCCCACAAACCTCCGTTGAAAATGGAGGGTCCTCCGATCGGATGAGGTGTTATGTCCGGTGGGCTACTGCCTGGTAAATGATTTCGGGCTGTTATAGCTATTCAAATCGCGCGGAGAACTTTGCTTGCGCGATGCAGGACTCTGTGACGTAAGGTGTAATAGGTACATGTAGCTACATCACTCCCCTCTGGAAATCGGAGATCAATGTTTCATGATGCTTCTTGTGATGCGTGCCAGGCTAGTCTGGCACGCATCACCGCGTGCCAGGCTAGCCTCAGGCTGCATCACGCAACCTACCGCGCACCGGTATGTTGGAACCCAATATCGCATAGTTCACAGTGAGTTGCTGTCTGAACTTTGTACTGCGGTAATGCCCAAGTGAATCGGGGTGGTGTTGTCCCAGTGAGTCGGGATGATGCTGCAAACTCCAGTGAGTCGGAGTCATGCTGCTGGCTCCAGTGAGTCGGAACCGGGAATCGCATAGTTCTCGGTGAGTCGGAACTGTCTGCGCTCATGCCCCAGTGAGTCGGGGTGTTGCTTTTCGCAGTGAGCCGGGGTGATGACGTCCCAGTGAGTCGGGATGATTCTGCAGGCTCCAGGGGGTCGGAGTTATGCAGCTGGCTCCAGTGAGTTGGAGCCGGACTGTGCGACGTAGGGCATGATTGCTGGCGTCAACCAGGAGAGGTTCTTCATAGTTCTTCTTGTGACTGGCCGAAGGTGCGGTGTAAGTAGATGTAGCTACAGATAGATAAACGCAAATAAGAGCAAAGTCAATGAAATATCAAAACAGTAACTACACTACACGTGTTTTGATAACATTAAGAAAACACTCGAGATAAAGTGATACACTAAATTTAACCTTACACAGCAGATCACAATGATAGTCTAACATTATGATTCGAGGTAGTCTCTCTCTTCTTCTTTTACCTGCCCTTTTCCCATATTACTTTTTTTTTCTGGTAGGGGAATCATCAGAATGACTTCTCCGCTCTTGGGCGGAGCGGGAGGGCGTGTCAGATTCTTACTGACTAAACCCCTACCCCATTCCTTCGTTGCCTTCGTTCTGGGGGGGACTCGGTGTCAACCTTTAGGAATACCACGTGTTCCCCCCAGAGGCTTCGACCCTGCCGGGCCCCTACAGTTTGCTGACATCTCCTTGATGCGCGCGTGGAACAGAACGCGCCGTTGACGACTGGGCTCGGTCCAGATTCTTTCCAGACTGCCGGATGGCGAGCTACCCAGTGCTCGCCGTCCGCGAACGTGATCTCGGCGGCGGCGGCGTGAGGACCGTTCCCTTACGCGCTCGCGGTCAGCAGCCTCCTTCACGAGCATTACTGCTTCGCAGAAGAAGGCGACCGCATGCCACCCCTCCTCGCTCCGGACCATGGCCTGAACCAGGGCCCGGCGCGAGAGGTCGCCGCTCCCGATAGCCTCCACAAGGACTTCCCATATTACTTGGCGCAACATGTATATTTCTTCCATTCTGTCCTGTCACTCGTCATACCCATAGGTAGACCCGACACTATACCGAGGATATCCCGGACGTCAGCCTGTACGAGATTAGGATGGCTCTGAAACAACTTAAGAATAACAAGGCGCCGGGTGAGAATGGAATTACGGCCGAACTTCTGAAGGCGGGTGGATAACCGGTAATTTAATTCCGTCATACTCGAGGGCAAAAAGACACCGAAAAAACTCCCCATCCCTCCTCATCATCATCTAGGTCTAAACTAACGTGTAAAAGTGTTATTTAAAAACCTATTTCCAAAATAAATATAAGTTATTTAAAAAATATTCTTATTACCTATTATTTATTATGTTTCAGTGTCAATAGCGACGATGACAACAAGCACAGCCGCCTTCTGGTCGGCTCCCATCTTGCCAAAGTTCCATAATAACGAGACCAGTATAAGCCTAACAAGTGTGAGTATCTACTCGTATATATCTTATAACATCTCTATTCGTCGTCATCTCTAAACTCACCTGACATCTACTCTCTTTCTCCGAAATACAAAGTTTTGATCGAAATTTTGCGTGTTTCCTATCACGGTTCCATTCGTTTTAGAAATTTTACATGAACGAAAGTGGTTTGTCGTTTTGAATCTCTTAAACCTACTCTTATTCGTAATGATAAATTATAGTCCCATACACATGATATTTTTTTATTGATATAAACTAGTGCTTGACCGCGATATCATCTGTTGGTAAGCAGAGATGGAATCGTAAATGATGGGGCACACTAGTTTATTAAGAGCCTATTCACTCTAGCTTTGAAGACACATAAATTAAAATCGGAGGGGAAGGCCGCATCAAGAAATTATTAGGATATTTACAATAGCATGAGGCATGGTATTAGAGCTACTTCGTGCTTACTTTATCGAGTTAAGAGAATATGTGAAAATCGGAAGTCTCATTGGCAACGAATAATTTCTCACATATGGTGTACCCCAAGGCAGTGTGCTTGGACCCATATTATTTTGAGCGTATGTGAAGTCAGTTGTCTCAACCGCCAAATAATCTTATAACAGAAGCTCACACCAAGTCTCATTATCATAAATCAGCCGAAGGATGTCTACTGTTGAGGTTGACAAGCCTCCCCCAAGTTTCGCGTCAACGAACAGTCCCGTGCATCTCGCATTCATCACATTCCCGCGACTCTTACCAAGTCGGTTGGTGGTATCGGTCCACCCACAGAAATACTGGTCCACCTTGTGGAAAGGCTTCCGACGCTGGATCTTCGGGTACGCAGTCGCCATTCTAGAACCTTTCCGCCCCACGGACCTTAAATTCTACGAGCAATATACCCGCCACTTCCACTTAAATTTGGTGATTCTTCTGGCTTTTTCGGCGAGCTCTCGTCTATATAACCGTATTAATAAAATAACATACATACATCTACAATCTAACAAAAAATAAACGCAAAAACGAAATTCGAAACCAACTACTGAAGTTACTAGAAGACTGAAGAACTTTTTAGACCAACCGGTTAGTTAGATCACATAATGCCAACTTATACACATTCATTAAACTATGTACACACACACATCCACGGCCTGTCATGCACACCCACTCAAAAATGCTCTTTACTAAAACATAATTAGTTAATTTCTATGTCAAGAAAAATAAGTAATTCTTAAAAATATTATTTATTTAAAATTATTATTGTTATTTTTGAAATTATGTTATAATTATACGTAAACTCATTTGTTTTTACCTAATTTTTTTTTCTATAATGTCATCGTATAATTCATTAGTGTTTTAACTTATTCATATTATTATGGAAGATGCTAGTAGGTACCTATGTTTTTCATGAGAACAGGTACCAACAAAACTCCGTTTTCTGTATTTACTACTAATTAATTAGCAAAACTGTTTTTTTTACTTCATTATTAATTATAATCTTTTTACAAAATATTGTTACATATAAATAACGTATAATAAGCAACTTGCTTGCAACTTTATAAAACCTAAATCACTTAACAAGACTCCATATTTTGGGGTGCAGAAATGACAGAATTACATACTTCGAACTAAATCTTAAATTGTACTAAAATTAAAAAAAAACTAAATCTTAAATTGATAGATAGATTCTGACTGTTTATCGGGGATAGCTATCTATTTATGAACTGCGGTAGGTTATTGAAAACTGGCGTAAGTTTGGCGGTCTTTCGACCTGTGTCGTTAATTTTGGTTCTCCTGCGGATATCTTCAATACTGATTCGATCACGACAGAAAATTCTTTTCTATTGTGCCTTGATAGACTCAAAGCCTTCTGATCAGCCCCATTTGTATTCCTATACAAAACCCGATAAATTAAGTCTACAATCAAAACTGCTAATAGTGGAAGTATTTTCACGAATTGTATTACTCAAACCTAGTTTTGAACAGCTCCAAGTAAGTCTGACACAGATCGAATGTATTCTTTTATTTACAGAGCGAAATCTCGTGGGTGGTGGCGATAATGGCACCAGGCATGGCCACTGGAAGCCTGGTCCCCAGCTTTATCTCCGACAAGTTCGGCAGGCGGTTCACTCTCCTGACTAGTGCTATTCCGTTCATTATTGGTACGGTAAGTTCTCGTATTACGCTAAGATCTGCGAGCCATATAATTTTTTTATTGAAGTATTATTTTATCGCGTGTGTCTGTGTATGTTTGTTTTAAGGGCTCCGTACCCAAAGGGTAAAGCCGGACCCTATTACTAAGACTCCGCTGTCGGACTGTCTATCGTCAGCCACCAGGCTGTATCTTATAAACCGTGATAGGTAGACCGACCGACTCCGGACTCAGGTTGGCCGCTGTAAAAACAATCTGATCAAATGGAGCTTCCTCGAGCCGTCCTTAGCACAGTGCCAGTGTGGAGACATCGACATGATAAGAAGGAGAAGACCATCGCGTGGTATTAAGACCCGAGCCTCGGCGAGGGTCTTAATACTATAGGTACATATACTAATATCCCATAATGTCGTATCATACGACATTTTTCCATACACTTGTGAAGAAAAACAATATAACTATTTTATTTATTTATTTATTTTATTGTTTTTGTTTTTTATCACCACAATAGTACAGTCAGCATCAAAAGTCGCTGAACACAATCAACATAACAAAACATTTTATTGTGAACAGATGAACGAACGAGGTGTTTTGTTATGTTGATTATGTTCATCGACTTTTGATGCTGACTGTACCTGAAACTAGAAAAAAAATGAGTAATGGCGGTATTTTTTTTTATGCCTTAGAGGGGAAGGTTAATTTGGTAGCAAGCGCCTATATATGCTTAAGTGCAAAGCGATTATAGTCACTTTCTGAGCAAGTGGATTGAAAATTTTATTTTTTTCACTTACCAAGTGGGGCTCCCATAGAACAAACTTGATCTTAAGCCGTTTTTTTGCTACGATCGGTGGGAACCATAGATATCAGAAAGGAAGAGATATGTTATGTTGTTAAAAATGTATCGGAACATGTGTCTCCACCAGCGGCCGTATTATGAAGTACACCGCATTGATAAAGTATCGTTATGTTATTTTTACATTGCTTGTCCTGTTGCTGAGCGCCAAAATTACGTAGTGGTTAAGGAGCAATGTATTAGCAGGATTTCGTCACGATCACATAATAACTTGTATTATGTGACGGCCGTTGCCTAGCACATTGCCCCACGGGCGCATGCCTTTCGGACATGAATTCGCCCGCTCGCCATTTCTCGTCTTTATTAATATTTCTGTGGTGGGAACCCTTTTTGCGCGAGTCCAACTCGCAATTGCCCGGTTATTTTTCTTAATTCATGGTTTGATGTCGCTAGGCAAAAAGCTTTTGTAGTGATAGACTTTTGATCGACACAAACGATAATCCTCTTCTCAGGAGCCACGAATCTTAAAATACTCTACTTTCAGATGTTCGTGCTGTGGGCTACAGAAGCGCGTGCACTGTACATAGGCAGGTTCTTGTGGGGAATTGGGTTTGGCATGATTACAACGGTTAGTACTAATCACTTATATAAGCAGGATGTTTTCTTGATACATTTTGATATACAGGTGGATTTTTGAGATGGGTAGTAAGGTCAGGTACCAAGTACCAAGAATTGAGCAACATGAAAACGTTCAACTATCTCAAAAATCTACCCTGTATACAGCATATATCACCTATAAGGATCTCTTTCAATATCCCTTTTCAGTTAAATTGATGTGATTTATTCAATAAGCCAACTCCTTTGCATTACCTTGTTCGAATACAAATTGTTCTTTATCTTACGATTTTGTGATTTCAGGTATCGAGCGTGTATTTATCAGAGATAGCTGATAAAGAAATAAGGGGTACATTGACAGCTATTACCAGATTCATGGCTAATTTTGGGGCCCTACTGGTGTTGTCAATCGGTTCCTACGTTTCCTATCAAGTATTGAGCTATTTCATGATAGTGCTGCCAATATGCTACTTTTTAGCCTGCTTGAGAATCCCCGAAAGTCCTTACTATTTACTCAAAGAAGGGAAGGTGGACTCGGCAAGGGAAGCACTGTTAAGACTTTCCGGAAATAAGAATGAAAAGGTATCTTCGTGTGCTTTAACTGAAATGTAATAAAGATTTATGAATATTCAAACTTTTTATTCCGGTCTTTCATATGTATCTTGCAGATGGTGGAAGAGAAGTTGTCATTAATGAGGTCCGATGTGAGAAGGGAAATGCTTCGATCTAGTTCAGCCAAAGAGTTGTTCACCGGCAAACAATATAGAAGAGCAGTTATAATATCTGCTGGTAGGTTACATTTAAAATTAACTACATTTTCTAACTTTCTTCTTAAAACTCTCCAAAACTAGCATAATGTACAGCTCAGGCTAAACAAAGATTTATTTAGTCTCTCGAACTATTGGAGACCTCTCTATGCTCGGATGTCAAACTCCTTCTCAGGACTAAATAAGTTACTTTCACCCCCAGGGCCACAAATTACTATTATAAAAGAAACAAGGAATAAACTTGAAGTACATATAAATTTTATTTTGTTTTTCAGGACTACGATTTACTCAGATGTTGGCAGGCACTTTACCTATCGAGCAATACATAGGGCGCATCGTTCAACAAAGCAATTGCGGCTTGCAAGTTTCCACAGCTCTCCTTATATTTGGGGCAGTACGATTTGTAATTGGTAAGTATAATTTTCGCCAAAACTGGCAAGAGGAAGCGCGGACTCGTGAAAAGTGGAAAAAGTGGAGGGAGGCCTTTGCCCAGAAGTGGGTCCGACTCACGAGACGTGACGTGACGTGTGTGTCGGGCGTGGTTGTTGTGTTGTACGTCGCGAGTTCAAACCAAGGCAGGCATATTACATTGTGTAATTTATTTGATCATGACTGCTCACAAAATGGTGAAAGAAAACAACGTGAAAAAATTTTAAGGACATGTGACATTCACCAATACGAACTGTGCCTGCGTGATGGATTCGCGTCCATTCCCTATCCTAGAAAGAAGGTCTTAATTTCAACAGTGAGAATATTACTATTCTGATTATGCTAACACCTTGAGCTGTATTTTCTAACTCAATTTTGAATACATAATATCTAACTCATACAAACGCTTATGTAACAATGAAAATAACGTTAATTTGTTTCCAGGTTTAATATCACCAATTATAGTCGACAAAATAGGGCGCCGTCCATTGCTCATATACTCCTATATGGGCTCCTTTATAATGCTGACTACCGTCGGAGCTTACTTCTATCTCCAAAAAGTTGTAGGAATTAACGAGGAATCCTCAAACCCTTTCCGTTGCGTTGTCTTTATTGGAATTATATGCTCTATAATAATATCTGGTATTGGTTACGATACTTTAATCTTCATTATTCCTTCAGAAATTTTCCCTATGAATGTCAGATCTGTTGCCTCGACTACGTTTAACATATTCACAGCTCTAATAAGTTTTATAGCGGTGAAGGGATATCAGGGCATGGAGGATTGGACGGGCTTGTACGGCGTTTTCTGGTTCTATGCCAGTATGGCTTTGAGTGGCGCAATATTTACACATTTCGTTGTCCTAGAAACTAAAGGAAAAAGCTTAAGAGAGATACAAATAGAATTCCAAAGGTAACATTTACGATGATTCTGATGAACAGTTGAAGAAAGATGCTACAAATGATGATGTTAAGGAAAATACTGAACTAAAACAACTGACGTGACGTCTAGTTGGCAGTCTTAATAGTTGATTAAAACAGCAGCCTGGCTGTTCATTAGTTGATATAATGAAAAAAATTATAAAACATAAGTTTCATGCAGAGACTACACTTTGAATTTCTGTGGGTAATTCTTCGATCATTAAATAAGTGATCGAAGGGGTAATTTGAACAAAGGAGAATTACTCCAATATTATAGGACCTTAAGTAACCTGAGTGTTAGTAAAATTGTGATTTTTACATTCCCATAAAGTAAAAGATTGCTACAGGAATAAAATCTCCGTAGATATAAGACAAATACAATGTTGTAAAATGTATTATTAAAAATAATACATTATTTCATAATATGTACATTGTTTCATTAAATTTAATTGAGACCAACAATTGTTGGCAAAAATTTTACAGATAACGTTTACAACATAAAACATAAATTTTTGTAATGGAAGACTTATGGTGAATAAAAATTTATTATTATTACTAACTATTATTTAACTAAAGACCTTGTAGATATCTTGTAGATAAATACTATCTTCCATTATTTTGTAGGAGACAGATAGCTTTATCGCTATATTATTATTTTTGTATTACCGCCAAGAACTTGGCTAAAGAAATTGCTTCTTTTGAGCAATACAATAATGCGACGCTTTTTTTGCACATAACTATTGACATAAATAATGATTTAAATTAGAAATTAAGACATCAGAGTTAACCTCTGGCACGAGTAATATGAACATTCTGATGAACGAAAATCCAACTGATGTTTTATAAATATCAACCTGGTGTTTTAATTTCGATCATGTGACTTCTGTAGACATAATTTTTAACCTTTATAACTTTGAATGTAAAAAAGACCACAGATTTGTGGGGAAAGTCTGTGGATGTTATTAAATCCATTATCAATGTTGGTAGCTCCTAGTCTAGCACTTATATAATTTAATAATTGTATTGATTGTGGTCAATTTCCTGATTTCATGATGTGTAGTAAAATAATTCCATTGTTTAAAACGGATTATTCTGACCCCACAAATTATAGACCCATTTCAGCATCTAACTACCTTTAGTAAAGTATTTGAGAAACTCATTTTAGAGCTAAAGATTTTTCAATAGGCATACATTGTTATACACTAAACAATTTGGTTTTACAAGAGGTCGTTTTAACAACCAATCAAACTGAATTGAACTTTTAGGACACATTTTTGATCCAGGGAAGACAAATACGATGCTCTGGGCATTTTTAGTGACTTATCCCAGGCATTTGATTGTGTTCTCCATTAAACTTTAATCAGGAAACTACGCCATTACGGAATTCGGAACTCCTCTCTGGATTTTCTTACTTCATACCTAAGTGATAGGATTCAGACAGTTGACGTAAACAGGAAAAGATCTCTTGGATCTGTAGTAAAACTGGGCGTCCCTCAGGGCTCAATTCTTGGCCCCTTTTTGTTTCTCATTTATATTAATGACTTACCTTGCCTCATAAAGAATAACCATAATACAGGGTTACTGGTAACTCGACGTATTGCTCGCAGGACGTCATAGTAGGATTAAAATGCAATAAATTAAGCCACCAAATGTTCTACCAAAATACAGTAGTTTTTAAGATATTAAGATTTTTAGTTTTTTTTAAGCTAAATCTTGAATTTAATCCCTTTAAACCAATTGAAAACTATTTATGGCGCGACTGTAAATACCATGGTCAATCTTTGTCAGCAATTAAAAGTTCAAAAATGACTAAAACTTTGGCAAATATCGCTAATTAAACATTAATTTTTTTGTAATATTTGCTATTTTTTTAAACAAAATATTGCCTAATGCAAAAAAAATAATACCACGCCAGGTGTATAAACTGCTGGAAAAATATCCTTGTCTTATCAGCTATTCAGAAAGGTATAGTAGTCAATACTTTTTCACGTGTGTTAGGGAAGACAAAAGTTTTATGGAGAACAGGTAGGTATCGTTGCAAGAAGGTCATCGCCGTTAGTTAGTTTCAACTCTACATCCATCACACAAGCTCATGTTTTAGTTAAGTAACTGTTGCCGCGTATCTTGCTATTGTGTTGTGTTGTGCCTTCATAAGTGCTGACTATGGTTGCATATTCTAATCCTGAATACGCTAACATAATGTTTTGTTACGAACTTTGTGACGGTAACGCTGCTGAGCCGCGGAGAGAATATGAACTCCGCTTTCTTAACCGCCAACCGACTTATCAGCGACTAACTAAAACTGGCAGTTTCCGGAAATACACTGCTAAAGACGAGGAGCTCTAACTCTTGCATTACTCTAGATGCCCACATACACACAAATTATCGAAGAAACTTAGCTCATATAGCATACGCTTGCTGCAGATCTAAGTTCTAGATTAGATATCCCAGGATTTTCAGGGCGTCTGTTAGGGAATCCAGTTATTCTATGATTCGTATTCGTGTATCAGTAACACCTGTGCAATCAAAGAGCATAGTACAAATTGTCTCCTACACCTCCATGCATGCTCTGCACACAAGACTATCGGTGATGCCTATTGTTTGGAGGTGTGTGTTCAATGGGCAGTGTCCAGTGATGGTCCGCGCCGCCAGGCACAGGCTGCCCCTATTTTTTTTTTCGGTATGACTTCATCATTCATCATCAGAATGACTTCTCCCGCTCTTGGGCGGACCGGGAGGGCGTGTCAGACTCTTACTGACTAAACCCCTATCCCGTTCCTTCGTTGCCTTCGATCTGGGGGACACGGTGACAACCTTTCGGATTTTCCGTGTTCCGCACACGGTGAACTTTGAGGAGGCAGGTTGCCTGTAATAAATCACAAACACAGGTAAGGATTCTACTTAGACATGGCATGGCCTCCTTAGCCTGCCTACATCCTGGCGTCGAAGACTACCAGCGCTCCACTCTTGTGTGTGTGTGTTCACATACCCAACCACGCTACTGGCTAAAGGGAACCGGCGCGATGGTTTTGGACCTGAATATCACCGCACCGGATCCCCACCTAACTGTCGTTGGCCAATAGGCCGCTGTGTCTTTTTCATTTGATCCCCTACAGAGTCGGAGTGATGCACCGTGAAAAATCATCTTCTTCTTCTTCTGCCCGGCCATTGCCAGGGTCCGCCTAAAAACCGTGAAAAATCATCATTTTGTGAAAATATGTTATTTGCCGATCCGAGCCGAACTGTTCAGTTTAATTTTCATGTATTTTCTTCCTGAAAGTAAAACGATTACAGTGAATTTAACCTTTATATCAGGTGTATTATCTTACCTTCTCATCCTTGTTTCTACTCAATCTAACGAGGAAAGCATCTTCACAACTTTCCTTCTTTCAGAAGATAATACGGGCTTTCAGATATGAAGCAGCAGGCGATAAAGTAACAAATGGGCAGGACCAGAATCAAGTAGTTCCGACCAACGAGATGAGGAAACTGCCAAAACTTCGCATGTAGCGGTATGATGATGTGACTCTGCCCCTGATCTGTGTGTTGGATGACCTCTGCTAGGTACATAGCTGATACCTGAAAAGAGAATAAAAAGAACTAAACATAACTAAGGTTAATTTATTGATGAACGTCAGAATGGCCCGTCAACATTCATGTTTAGCTTTAAAGTTATTCCTAAAAACAACTTCTCAACTGACTATATTATTATTTGCTTACCATTGTGAGTAGGGCTTTCATCCCGGGAGTCTCGGTCTCGAAAATATCGAGACTCTCGGCGTTTTTTTCCCCATTTTCGAGACTCGAGACTTACACATGCAGTCCCGGGACTAACGAGACTTTTCGAGACTTTGTCAAATATAATAAATTATCAGTACATTTATCTTCTTGTATTTATGGTAATTTACATTATTGATTTGTAGCATGTCCACGAATTTACAAACATTTTTGTTTTTATTACTAACTATAAAACGATGGCGTTGAAAGATTATAATTAATTATTAGGTATTTCTGGCTCTCATCTTCTTCTCGATTCGACGGTAAACTCGCTAAATTTTTTGGGCCCAGTAAGTGGCCACGTTGATATCTGCATCAGTGGCGCTCATTAGATCCTCCAAAGAGATAGATAGATTGATTAATTGTTTGAGTTAGATTTCTGGCTGATTTGAGGTTATATTGCCGTGATGATATGAACATTTATAAAAGTTTAAAATTAACGCTTACCCTGAGGTATTGTAACAAATAAGTTTTTATATTAATTGTTCTTGGTGGTGTACGTGTGATGAGAGGGTTATTGAAAATGGCCGTCGTGATCAGTTAGGTAGGACTTTATATTTGTTATGCCTGTCGTTTTTCTTTGTATCTGGTCATAGATAACACCATAGCTTATTGCGATGTACTTACCAAAATGCATAATACGTCTTCGGTTTGGTGCTATTTTTTACGAGCCAAGGATAAAACTTCTGCTAAATGCAAAAAATGCCATAAAATATTTAAGACTTTAGGAGGGAATACCAGTGATCTTCATAAACATCATAAAAGTATCCATAACTTGATATTATCAAAGGAAGTACAACCAGCTTCAACAACTTGTATTGCACGTATAGCTACATCATCAAAAAGTGAGGATGAAGTATATAAACCACCGGAAAAAAGTAAGATGACAGATTTCTTCCAAAAGGTTGACGGTATTAAAATTAAAGTTTCGAGAATGGCTTCTCTGGATGGAATACCGTTTACGAACTTAAAAAAATCACAATTATCGCTACCCTCGTCTGAGCGAAATAAAGAAATTGAAGACTGTGTTAGATCACACTTTATCACTGATTGACATAGGCAAAGCGAGCTAGTTTGATAATAAAGACGAATCAAGTTTGTAATACTTTTATAAAGTATTTGGAAATAATAATTATGTATTAATTACTTAAATACCAACCCTTTGAACATAAATCTTTTCAAGTCTCGAAAATCTCGTTTTTCCCGGGAATCCCGGGACTGGGCCGAGTCTCGATATTTTTTCCCGGGACTCGGGAAACGTATCGAGACTGAAAGCCCTAATTGTGAGTGAACTACTTATTTAATAAAGAATTTAAATATTTACAGTTTACTACCTCACTTTGCTCCTAAATTTTTAACAGGCGCAGGTGTTTTTAAACTCATTGGCTAGCTTATTAAAAAGATTAATCAGGATCTAACTTATAAAGAGTGAAAAAAGCTTTCATTTATATTTATACGATGGGAAGTTTTGTATAATCTTGTACGGTCATACTGGGAGCGTCTAAGTATCGTCAAAATAAATTCAAAACTACGGTTTTTGTCAGTGACGTAACGGTGTATTACTCTCATTCACTTCAATAAAACGTTTTTTTTGCCTGACACATTTCTATCACGGTCAGACGGTACGGCAGACTCCTTGATTTTAAAAATTTCGAAAAAACTATAGTTCGAAACGTCTACTTAACTCTCTTTCTCCGTAACACGAAGTGTCAACCGAAATTTCGCATGTTTCCTACTATTGCTCTGAAATTTTGAATGAACGAAAATGGTTCAACGTTTCGAATCTTTAAACCTACTCCAATTCGTAATGTACCGAAAAAGAAAAAATGGGTTGAACAGATAGATTATTCGGAATTTTAACGTCAAACTGACGAAACACGCGAAATTTTTGCGTATTTCGAAGTAAGATAGTAGACGTAGAAATTTTGTGAAATAATTAAAAAACAATATACTGAAAATAAATAAGAATTATTTACAAGTTTTAGTATTATTTTATAACCTTACGTCTGTAATATGATGCATGTCTCATTGTTGTGAAACTTTGGTATCACAGGGGTGCTCCATGCTACTACAAATCCTGTAACCATAGCAGCCAGCGACACTAAAACAGAGAGAGATAGATATATCCAACACGTACCATATGCAGGAAATATTTTGGAAATACCTTCATTGTGTTTTATTTCAGTATTTACTGTTAGCTTCAAGTCAAGAGAGATCCATTGGCAGTCACTTCCTCGCTTACCATCAGTTGAGTGATGGAGGTCAATTACATAGACGCTTATATACTCGTCATTATACGCTTGATGTACGCCTGCTCACACAAAATTATACAACTCTGTCACCGAAGCGGCAACGTTGGACGTTGCTTTTTTCTCATCGGTGGACAGTAGGTCTTATAAAACACTGGCTTTTGCCCGCAACTTCGCCCGCGTGGAAGTCGGATAACCAAGTAAATTCCGAAAAAATAATATCGTAAGTGGGTCGCATAAAATATAGCCTACAGCACTCAGAAAGAAAGCAGCTTTCTATCAATACCTACATTTTGGTTGTCTGACCAGGACCTTCAGAGATAACCCCCTACAAACAAAAAAAACAACTTTACCTCTTTATTATATTAGTATAGATAATGTTTGTTGTTGAATATAGGCCTCCTCAAGTATCGCCGTAACAACTGTTCTAACATTGCCTACTTCCCAATGTTTCCCATAACATCTACTTACAAGTAGGTTCTCGATTATGCCACACACAACCTTGAATATTGATCAGACACTGCGCGACGTGATAACTTATTGTTGGCAAGTAGAAAATGCTTACTTTAAATACCTATGTGTGGTTCACACCAGACATTTTATAGAACTCGTAACTGAAACTAAATAAAGATGCAATCTGCGTGTGGCTAAAATATTTAAATGGAGGTTTTCACATATAGGACGACACTATTAACTATCGTCTACGACTTTTTCTGCGGTGACAACAGATTGTCATGACCGTGAGAATGGCTTGCACGACAGTCGTGAAACGATAAAAATTTGTCACGACTAAACCGTGACAGTTAAATCATGTCTCGTTATTGCGACTTCTGTCAAAAATACCAAACAGATGTTACAATGGAAACAGCTAGAGACGATAGTCGTCCAACGACAAATTAACCGTTACGACATGGTAGGAACACGGTCTGAAACCGATATATCGTCGACTAGCTGTCCCCTGCGGAGTCACCCGCATTTTTCGTTACTGCTCCGCTCCCGCGGGTTGTAGCGTGATGGTATATAGCATATAGCATTTCTCGATAAATTGGCTATCTAACACGAAAAGAATTTTTCAAATCGGACCAGTATTTCCAGAGATTACAAAGAACAATGGCAGCCGCCTATACATTAAATTAGCTGAGATTAAATTCTAGCGTCTTTAAATGAAAAATATCTTATTAAACTCGGCGTCAACTTCTGAATTAGCTGGTGCAAGAATTTTTGTTCGAAAAGGCCGGAATTAATAGAAATTCAGTCATGAAGTTTTGTAGGTTATGTCTACGGTAATTTCAATTCGAGGAAGTTAAAAGGGCAATATTACATTATTATTTTCCTGACCCAGTTATTTTAGCATGCAATGCATTGTAAAAGGTGTAAATACTTACTCTTTGGCCTTAATTCATGAATCCCCGACCGGTCTCAAAGGACCGCGTTGTTATTGTCTTACTATTGTGTCTCGTTTCGCGGGTATTGATAGGTTAACTTAGGTATACTTACTACGTACCTACTACGTGACTGTGTACAATAGGACTGAGGCTGCCAGTCACCATCAGCATTGTTTTAGGTAGATATTGAAGCAATAGGACTATAATAGAATTCCGGGATTTTATAAATACTTGCTAACTTTTCAGATAAATAAAAACAAACACAAAATCCTTGAATGCGTATGGAATATATTGAGTATGTTCATAAGAATCAATAAAACAAGTTTTTTTATATTATTATTTATTCTTCGTAATCCTCTCTTATAACTATTTTATCCAGAAATTCTGCTGGTGCTGAAATATTTTGCTGATGTCTGGCCCATCCCAAATACCAGACTAGCGTCATGACATGAGCACAACATCCTACTGTGCGCTGACCAACTAAACAATTACAACAATACTCGCTGATTCCTGTCCTACCAGGAATATCATTTTCTATAACAATATAAACATAATATTGCTTCCTGGATACGTGAAGTGACTTTATTTTTCCTCTAATTATTTATTTATTAAAGCTTTATGCACAAAACATTGTACAAAGGCAGACTTAATGCCTTAGGCATTTACTACCAGTCGACCTTAGGTTGTTGGTGTTGTCACGCCAGTGCCTCTAAGATTATATTCAGAGGAATCAATGTTTTCACTGGAAACTTCGATTCTGTACCCACCGTGATGTTCGCCATAATATGAGCGAGCTTGTCTTATTTGGTACATTCCCAGGGCGAAGAGAATCAAGTCTCTATATTCCAGGGTTGGGAAGCATAAAACATTATCGCGATCAGCGGTAATCCGCTGATCGCGATAAACTTGTCTCGTAACTCGTAGCATTAGCTACGAAATTATGAGGTTCGTCTATTCATGTTTAAGGCTTCCACCATATTTGCCAAATTGTTTGGTAAGTTCATCCATTCTCTAATTATTTCAAGTATTTCATACCCTATGGACTCCGGTCTGAAATCAAAATATTCTATTCTATTCTATTCTATTAGCATATTCATTATTTTGAAAGCGAACACCAAACTTGTTCAAAAGAGCTTTCGCGATTTGAAATGTTTGCATCATGTGTGGTAGAGAGCGATGAAAATACTCTTGCCTAAAAACTTTAAAATCACGTTCTCTAGTAAACTTATACCGTCCCTAAAACCCCTATCCAGAATGAACACATCATCTTCTCTGAAATATGATCTTAAAGCACTGCCAGAAGAAAATAGACCGGACATAATTTCAGCGTCAGTTGCTTTATATGCATAAATGATAGGCGTTTGTGACATGAGTAAAACCAATCAACAATTGACAAAGTCAAACCAAGTTATATTTTTTTTATTTGGGATAATAGTCTTTTTGCCCGTCATTAATTACTGTCATTTGGCAGAATAAATATAAATAACTTTAATTTCAAATATCTTTTTTATCCGGCTATAACTAGTTAATGTGATACTTTGAAAAAACGTAGAAAAATAATAGAAATGCCTTCGTATATAAGTCACTTTAAGACACTCCAATAAATTTCAGCTATGAATTCGCCAAGATTCTTTTACTTCTTTATAATATTAGTATACATTATAAACTTACAAATTTTACCTCTTTATAATATTAGTATAGATAAGAAATCAAACAACGTATTCAAACATAATCTTGACGAATCAAACACGAGGATTTGATTCCTCAAATGTTCAAAGTTCACAATAGTGACGTGTCATTTCACATAAAAAGCGGTGTGTATCTCGGTGTTGAACAGAAAAGCCACAGCAACATCGTGGAACTCAATTGTACTCTTGCAGCTGTAAAAAAATAAATATTAATAACAGTTTTTAACTGTACCTAATAACAATTTATTTTTAATAACACATTTATTTTTTTAAAACCTTTATTTTTGTACGATATTTCAAGCGCCAAAATTCGCAGAGCCTAACTTCACACTCGCCAACTTATAACGGACGAATTGTACTGTACAGAGAAAACCGGTTCATTCCGGCTCGCCCAGTTGTTGTGTTCCGAGCATGGGGTATAGACGTGGCGTGCCCATCGCGTGGTATTTGTTTTGTGTATCTACCTACATAAGTGTTTTTTTTTATTAAAGTGTAAAAATGGTATTATTGTAGTTATTGTGTGCGTGAACAATTAACCAATATTTTTTGGTGACGCCAACTTTTTTAATTAAACATACGCTAACGCTATCATTACTATACGTTTTATTCTTTTAAATTTTAATTTATAAGAATAAAACTAATACCCTGTATTAACCGGATCACGAACACTTAAATTGATTGACACCTCGTACACAAAATCGGTTTAGTTCTTTGATTGCTACAGTGTAACATACACTCAAACATACATCGCATGTGGCGTACCCCAGGAAAGCGTATTAGGTCCAATATTATTTCTACGATATGTATATTAACTAGAACTTTGCCCGATGTGTTTCGATCTAGCGGGACCACTCAAGCTAGACCGAAAATACTAATGAAGCATTACTTCGTTTATTCAATGTACTCACGAATTTACTAACAAAATTACTTCAACTATTTTGACAGAAACTACAATTAATCGCCTCATTTATCCACCGGCCCCGCACCGCCCGAAATTAGTGCCAATGTACCTACGCGTTGAGTCAATGTTTGGCAGAACAAAAGAAAGTCAGAAAAAAATGACTGCTTGTGCAGTAGGACCCATTGTAATTTGAATTCACACAAAAGAACACCATTGTTATGTATTAAATTGCCTGCCGGGCCGACAACGGATCATTTGGAGTTAATTCTTGATGGTACATCGGCACAAGTTATGATGACTATTATTTTTATATACATACAAACAAACAAAGCAATGCCACTAGCTTTTCCAATCTAGCTCAAGTGGCCCCGCTAGATCGAAACACATCTTTATCCGCGACTTCATTCGCGAGAATGTTGTCATATAACGTTTGAATCCCCAACCGGTCCTATGAGACCGCGCTGTTATTGTTTTACTATTGTGTCTCGTTTCGCGGGTATCTGAATAACTACAGTACACTCCCACACCTATTAAACCGTATTCTGAGGGTATTTTTGAAAAAACTAAAAATGACAGTCTTTATTAATTAAACGATAATCATGATTAGCCGCGTACTGATTGAGCGAGCAGCCTCGCGAGGCTGGCTCGTGAGGCAAACCCTCGGTCGGTCAAGACGTGCCTCGCCCGAGGCAAACGCACGCACTGCCTCGCCCGAGCGTGCCGCGGCCCGAGCCGAGCGTTGTCGGTTTTTATCGATGCTCAAAGGCGCCTCAGTACGTTTGCCGCGCTCACTCAAGACGGTAGTCGTCGTCGAAGCACAACTCTTCAAACAATCTGTTTAAAGCCTGTAATCAATTTTTGTATAAGAGTTTAATCCAAAAACGTTTAGTTTTCCGTTTTCTTTTTTTTGCAAGCCTTAGAATTATTAAAACGGCAGTGGTAGCGACAGCTTTCCGAATGTGCGGCCTCATGGTGGTCTCGGGCAAACTACGCCACGGTACACACGCGCGGTCTCAATTCGACTGCAAGTTGAACTGAGCGTCGATGCTCACGGTGGCTCGGCCTTGCCGCGCGAAGCAGTTCCAGATTAGAAAACTTACAGACCGAGGCCGCCTAGCGCGGCGTGCGTACCGCGACAAATGTCCGAGGCTGCCTCGGGAGGCTGCTCGCTCAATCAGTACGCGGCTATTTACTTTGGTCTTGTACCGCGCGGTTCGTAGTTCCGCGCGGCCATGTGAACTTAGCCTTAACCGTAAGCCGGCCATACACGCTATGGTGCACCGGAGAGGTCTACCTGTGCAGGTATACCTGCGCAGGTACACCGCAGCGTGTATGAAAATAGACTTGTGCAGTTTTTTTTACCTGCGCAGGCCACCGGAGCAAAATCGAAAATCAATTCTTTCTAGTGACACCTACGCAGGCTGCACATGTCACCACTCCGGTAAACCGTAGCGTGTAAGGCCGGCAGTATCGGTTTAGCCGTTCAAGCGTAAAGAAGTAAAAAGCATTCACACTCGCTCACAAACTTATGCCCTTATAAGTCTGATTCATTGATTTATTAAAAACCCTACATCGATGGTCAGATTACATCAAAGCAGAAAAAAAGGCAATGATCATCATTAAACAATACAATAATCATCATCAGCTACCTAGCCTATTCCCAACTATATTGAGGTCGGCTTCCAGTCAAGCTGGATTTAGCTGAATACTACTTGAACTACATACATACATACATCATAAACCTTTTTGATATTTTAATGCAACATCAACATTGTTTTACGAGGAGCGTTCCACGAGTATTTTCAGTGTTTCTCTTGAAATGTAGTATTTTACAAGGAGCAGCCGCCTACCAGACCTCCACAACCCATTAACTGGGGTAACACGGTACTTCATGGCAAGACTGGAGTCAGATTTACTGGCTTCTGACTGTCCGTAACGACAGCCAAAGATCTACAAATGGCAGCTGGGACCTACGGCTTAACGTGATTTCCGAGGCACGGAGGAAACTTGGTATGTTAAGATGATGGATGAAGGGGGATGAAGATGGTCACTCCTCCTCCGAGATGATCCGTAATACAATAGTGCGTTCAAAATTGGATTGTTTGCGCCACCTTTACTGGTCTTCCTGTTAGCAACAATCTTTTTGAGGCCTTCAACCGAGTGAATCTCAAATTACGTATCATCGAACCCATGGATAGATGATATAAGTTTTTGTAATAATTGTACTATTTTTTGGTGTATATAATAAAGTTTTATTATAATTCATTGTCTAGTAGCTCATAAATTCAGCGTTCTCTGCAATTTGGTTTTAATGAGCATGTTTTTCATTTGCATTAAATAAAAAAAATAACATTGCTAGATAATTCCAGACACTTCGAAGTACCGTTTCACGAATACTAATGTTTCTAATTAAACTTTTGCTATCGTACTTTAGTAAAACGGTAGGTTAACCTATCAATACCCGCGAAACGAGACACAATAGTAAAACAATAACAGCGCGGTCCAATGAGACCGGTCGGGGATTCATGAATTAAACCCATAAATATTTTACAAATTCTCCTTGTATTATGTGGATATGACAATACGACAATAAATGAAAACACTGGCAATACTCATCATTATGAAAACACTGGCAATACTCATCATTATGAATAACTTTTAGTATGGGACCAACCCTGCAATCGCAAAAAAAAATCAACTTATGCAAACGTGATGTATTCTTCTTCTTAGTCGTGCACTCTTGACAGAGTGGTCGTGGTCATGTTTCGGTCGAGTTCTGCGCCACCGCCTCTCTAGCGATACGACGCCATGCAACTCTGTGTTTGGCGGCTTGGGAGGAGATTTGGGAAAATTTGGAAAGACCAAACACTTCATTAGTCAAACCCTTGTGTTTCTGGTTATTCTGCGGTCTTTCTAAATTTAGTGAGGTTTTCAACTGAGGATCTCGTCATGGCGCAGCGTCTCCGAATTTCATCTTCGCAGCCTCCGTCGTTGTTGCAGCCCAACTGTTGACCACCCCACATCCCGCTATATCTTTTTTTTGCAACATGAATAGCAGTCCGAGTGCTTGATATTTATCAAGATGGGCTGTTTACTAAATGATGAATTAAGTTAGTTAAATGCATCATCTAATAGGGGCCTCGCCCACGGCGACTTTTTGAAGCGCCGCCGGCGCCGCTGACGCACGACTGACGCGCGTTAGCAGCGCGACAGCCGCGATGCAGTCGCTAGCGGCTTGTGGATTGACTATAAGTACGGAAAGGGCATACCGCATACAATGCAGTACAACCACGCGTTCCGGGTGGAGGTGGGGCTGCCCCGTTTCTGTTGCGCATCAGGCATGTTCACGGAGGCACACAGATCCTTGGTATGGACTCGTCGGGCCGGCCTTAGAGCCCTCTCAGCAATGATCGCTGATAGGTTAGACTGCTCTTAAGCTCATTTCCTATCTACCTAGCCTTTTCCCAACTCCATTGGGGTCGATTTCCATTCAAACCGGATTTAGCTGAATACCAGTATTTTACGAGGAGCGGCTGCCTACCAGACCTCCACAACCCATTAACTGGGGTAACACGGTACTTCATGGCAAGACTGGAGTCAGATTTACTGGCTTCTGACTATCCGTAACGACTGCCAAAGATCTACAAATGACAGCCGGGACCTGAGGCTTAACGTGCTTTCCGAGGCACGGAGGAAACTCGGTATGTTTAGATGGTCACCCATCCACAGACCAACTTTGGCAAGCGTTGCTTAACCTTGAAGATCGACCCGTGCGGCTATTATTATCTAGCCACGAGCTCCTCAAGCTCATTTCCCATTACGCTATAATATAAAGCATATTATCGCATATAATTTATAGCACAATAATATCGCTCACCACACCATACATTCGTAATAATATATAGTACGCGTGAACGTGTTCTAAATAAATGAATGGCGAGCGATATTGTTGTGCTATGAACTATATGCTATTATATTTTTTCGTAGTGGGAAATGAGCTTATACCCATAGCTGTGGCAGACATGCTGCTGTTCCAATTCATGTTAGGAAATTGTAATAGTTAACTGTCACATATATTATAATGTATCCTTAATCCAAATCATCAATTTACATATTCTATTCACATGATGAAAAGTTGAATTTAAATTTAATTCAAATTCTTCTAATATTATAATTAGCATAATCATTTTTATAATCTTCCCACTGCTAGGACTCGGGTCTCCTCTCTAGGAGAGGAAAATAATATTTTGTGCAATTCATCTTAATTTTGTGTAATTTAATGTATCTGATATATATTATTTATTATAAGTACTTAAAATGAGTCTATTGTTACTTGAAATAAATAAATAATTAGTTGGTAAACATTTGAGAAATATAATTTGAAGGTATACAAAGAAAAACAAAAGTCAATAGACAACGGTAGCAATATACGAGTATTTACGTAACATAACGTACTGATAACCAAATCAAACAATCGTGTGAATTATAAACCGTACATAGTTATTAGGCCTTGCAATCAGACGTGATGTGACCGTGTAATAGACACAACGTGTTTTAGAATCATAAATACAATAAAAAATGTTAGAAAAACATCTATTCAAGTGTAATCAAGAATGGTTATGAACGAAAAAAATATGTGTTTGATTTATCAAAAGTGTTTATGAGTGAAGTATCTTATAAATAAAGTGTGGTTCGTTTATTTTACCAGAAGTGTAAATATTTGTTCTTATTACACGTTAGTGTAAAAAATGGGCCCGAATAATAGGATGCAGTATTTGGCAACGTCTGCCGGTAAGTAATGTAACAGTAGATTCTGTAGTTAACCTATCTAGATTTTATCTTCATGTCCAACGATTTTGAGCTAATCAAATAGATAGATAAACGCAAATAAGAGCAAAGTCAATGAAATATCAAAACCGAAACTACACTACACGAGTATCTGATAACATTGAGAAAACACTCGAGATAAAGTGATACACGAAATTTAACCTTACACAGCTGATCACAATGATAGTGTAACTTTATGATAAGAACTAGTTTCCCTCTTGTTCTTCTTCCTGCCCTGGCCTTGTCCCATATTACTTGGGGTCGGCGCAACATGACTGTTTTTTTCTTCCATTCAGTCCGGACAACCCTTCATACTATAACTCCCTTTTATTTCATATCACTCCTCACACAATCGATCCATCTTTTTTTTGATTCGAGGGAAGTATCTACTTTAAATCAAACTCTTTTATAGAATTGCTTTGCCTTTCCCTATGAATTACTACTGTATCGTGGGTGCGTTCACAAACATGTAAACTCACATTCACAAGACACCCAGACCCAGAAAAACTATCTGTAGGCCATACAATTTTTTTTAATTTTGATCGAGAATCAAACCCGTGACCCGCAGCATCACAGCTAATCGTTCATCCACTGTGCCAAGCGTACCTACCATCAGACACAAAAACAACAAAGCATAGGCTCTTAATAAACTAGTGCGCCTCACCATCAACGATTGCATCACTGCTTACCATCAGGTGGGATTGCAGCCAAGCACTAGTTTATGGTATGTAAAAAAGAAGCAAATCAAACGCTTTTATTGAAGAAAATTTTACCTTCCACTATGAATTACTCCTGTATCGTGGATGCGTCCACACACACATGTACACTGAGACACAAAAAACACCCAGATCCGGCACAATTATCTGTAGACCAATTATAACTTCGTATAGTTAATCTGTAGAATTAATAACTTTGTTTGGCTTCACTTTTTGCTCGACCAATCTTGTAAAGGTCGTAGACCAGTGATTTTAATTAAGTTACTAATCTTCACTCAATCTAGGAATCGATCTCATAACTTTATCTCAATTGTAATGTTTGCAATGTCTCGACCAACGGAAGGATAATGTGTTTTATTGAACAGAAATAATAACATAAAACTTTAAATAAAAAACTTAAGTTAACGTTTGAATCCCCAACCGGTCCTATGAGACCGCTCTGTTATTGTTTTACTATTGTGTCTCGTTTCGCGGGTATCTGAGTAACTACACCTAACTATGTACATATAATACAAATATAAAATATACACTCAGGCGTCGAAGTACTCCTCCACATCGCTGTCATCTGGAAATGTGCCCAGAAGGCTGGCGGCATTGCCACGTTGTATGGCAATGCTAATTCTTTGGGCGAACGGAAGTAGATTCTTACTAAGTAAATATACCATAGTTCTGCTTCTGCTTAAAAGTAATTTTACTATACTTATCGTGTACTCACCACAGCATGTCATTAAAAGATAGTCAAAAGTCATTGAACTACAGTTTTTAAATTTCTTTTTGACTAACCACCTAAAGTTGTCTGAGTCAAGAAAATATTATTAACTCTGGCAATTTATTATTATTAATATTCCGTTTATTTATGTATCTTTATAGTTGCATACATTATATACATTTTTAAATGTTTTTTACAAAAAGCATATTAAAAAATAAAAGACAGAAGAAACACCGAGTGAGATGAGAGATGAAATATCGAACGAAACAAACTGAAAGGGATATCCCCTCAGTTTGTTTCGGTGTTTCATCTCAAGATAGTCAGGAAACATCGGCCTCATCTAGATTAAATTGAGGAAATAAAATGACGTGTTAAAGGGGTTTTTAGAACCTATTTGTGAAATAAATATAATTGATTTTAAAATAATCTTATTATAATTTACTATGTTTCAGTGTCAATAGCGACGATGACAACAAGCACCGCCGCCTTCTGGTCAGCTCCCATCTTGCCAAAGTTCCATAATAACGAGACCAGCATCAGCCTTACCAGTGTGAGTATCATAGGACATCAATCTCCTACCTTTGATCCAATAAAACATCTCTATTCGTCAGCATCTCTTTCCCTTATGTCTTCCCCAGCTGTTATAACCATCTACATATACATAAAACCATTCTCGCTAGATGAAGAAGAATGAAGTGATTGAAAACTGTCTATCAAATCGGCTCAGTAATTCAACCGCGTAACGGTTTTCTACCGTGTAACGGTAGGTCGTACGTGACTACACAAACGCAGTCTGTATAAAGATACAGACTGCGAAAATTAGAACCTTCGCCGAAGTCGAGCAAACCTCTTTAAAGTTAGTACGAGATTTAGATAGCCAATAGCCTTGCTGCAGGGCTAGTGGCTATCTTTTGCAATGATCACAACTGACCATTTCATAACATTGTTATTACGTATCATATGAAGTGTCTATAAAGTCATGGTGCCTTTCTACGAATAACGGGGCTCACGTCATCGCACTTGACGCCTCTATTTTTTTAGCGACTGTTAAGTATACAGCCAATTTTAAAATCGTATCTTAAACTTTATTTTAAAGTTACACATTTATAGAACTTTTTTATTATAAAGGACTTATAAAATACTCTAAACACTTTATTTATGTACAAACTGGCGGTCCTTAATCTTTCGTTTTTGCATGTAAATAATAGTCACAAACATACACACGATATTTTTTTATTGATATAAACTAGTGCTTGACCGCGATCCCATTTGTTGGTAAGCAGTGATGCAATCGTTAATGATGAGGCGCACTAGTTTATTCACTCTAGCCTTGAAGACACCTTAATTATAATTGGACGGGAAGACCGCAGCAAACAATTATAAGGATATTCACAACAACGTGGGGCATGGTATTAAAGCTGCTTCAAATTACTTCATCGAGCGTAGATATAGTGTGTGAAGATTGGAGATCTCATTAACAACGATATCAAAATCATAATTAAAAATGGTTTTATTTTATAATTATAGGCCTACAAGGGCTTTTATAAAAACGTTAGAAGCTAGTGCACATGCGAGGATAGTGTAGATCAATCAATATTGTACCCAAAAGCACAATAAAAATAAAATCAATCAAAAACTGGGTAAAAAAAGGTTATAATTTTAAATCCGTAGTCTGCAGTGTTCTCTCATTCAGACTATAAGAGAGAAGATAGATAAATATAAGAAAAAAAAATCATGAATGAAATGTTAAAAATCTGATCAATCAAATCTAAAATCAGATCTAAATAATATAAAAATATTGCAAAAGCAATGTTTTGACTTTTGAGTAAATAATAAATTTATAAAATAAAACAAACATGGAGCAGTTGCGAGTAATAGACACGTTTGCAAAATAATGCAGTTAATGAGATACCAGGGGGCTACATGTTCAGAAGCAGTTAATGCCAAACAAGCGTATCTTCGTCATTCTCTAACCTTGTAATATGGTTTTGGTTAGGACACGCTTAATATGGGTTTTGAACTTTCCCTCGCTAAGTTCAATAACCGACTTAGGCAGCTTATTATAAAAGGGTATACAATTCACAAGGAATACCTTGCTGGTCTTAGCTAATCTCCATTTCGGTAATACGATTTCATGCTTCTTACAATTTTTTACTTATGGTGTACCTCAAGGCAGTATGCTTGGGCCCACATTATTTTGAGCGTATATGAAGTCAGTGGTCTCAACCGCCAAATAATCTTATAACAGAAGCGCACACTAAGTCTCATCATCATCATTTCAGCCGAACGACGTTCACTGTTGAACATAGGCCTTCCCCTTTCGTTAGTTGTGGTGACACACAACGAACGTGCCTTTGCTTCTCGCATCCATCGCATTCCTGCGACTCTTACAAAATCATCGGTCCTTGTGGTAAGCCTTTTGACGTGTGCAGTCGCTATTCTAGAACCTTTTGGCCCCACTAATCATCCATTCTACGAACAATGTGCCCTGCTTACTGTCACTTAAGTTTGGCAATTTTACGAGCTATGTCGACGAGCTGTCGTATAAACAACTTTATTAATAAATTTACAAATATCCACAATCTAACAAAAAAAATGCTAAAATTAAATTCGGAACCAACTACTGAAGTTAACTTACTAGAAGACTGAAGAACTTCTCATGCCAACCGGTTAGATTACATGACGTTAAAATATGTACGTTCATTAAACTATGTACAGATACACACACCCGTGCCATATCATGCACACCCACATAAAATGCTCCTTACTAGTACATAATTAGTTAATTACTATGTCAAGTTTTTCTTAAAATAATAATTATTATTCATTTAAAAATATTATTAAGTTATTTTTGAAATTATGACATAATTTATACTTATATGTATTATTTTTAACTCATTTTTTACTATAATTTCATTGTATAATTCATTAGTGTTTTAAGTTATTAATTTTTTTTTGTTCATTATTATGGAAGATGCTAGTACCTGTAGCTGTGATACAATGTTTTTCATGAGAACAGTTACCAACAAAAGTCCGTTTTCTGTATTTATTACTAATTAATTAGCAAAACTGGCTTTTTTATTTATAATCTTTATGTAATCTTTTTACACAATATTATTATTTATATAAATAGCCCCAAGTAAATCTTAAACGGGTACCTTCTATTTGGCAGAATCTTGATACTCCGAATTTCATTTGGCATAACACACTTGGCATAATTTTCTTTACTCGAATATTTTTAAGGCTTAAAAATTATTTAGCATAACTATTGATTGGCAGAATATTTACATGTCCGAATTTGCAACGGCATACTTTTAACATGGCAGAACTTTACTTGGCATAATTACGATTGCCATATTTAATACGGCTTGACATTAGTTTAGTGTTGCAGGATTTAGGGTAAACTAAAAAGGGTCAAAGCGTGTAGGGCTTGGGCCCCCGATTATAACAATATCACTCTTTTTTACAAAAAAAGCCATTTTGTGTCTGTATCACTATGATTCGTTTCGGTCATTCATTTAATTTCATTCTGATTCATTCCGTTTCTCTTCGGTTGCTAGGATAACTTATAAGATGCAAGAGAGTTTTTTTTTAAACCACTCAGAAGTAGGAGCCCCGCGCAGCGGGGCTCCGTCGACCACGCCTTACCTCATGACGTGGGGGCAACCCGACTTGGACAAAATAAACAAGATCGCGTAGGCGCGGAGGGGTAGGGCGGCTCGCGAGCTAAGGAGCAGGTGGTTTGAAGGCCCGCCGCCACGGCTGAGACCGCATGCCTGCTTGCATGCTGCATACTAGCTTGCTTGCTGCATGTCTGGTTGCGTGCTGCATGCCTGCTTGTATGTTGCCTGCCTGTATGCATGCTGCATGCCTGCTTGCATGTTGCATGTTGGTATGCTTGCTGCATGCCTGCTGCATTTTGCATGCTCAAGCAATTAATGTTATCGTCGTAAATTCGTGGCGAAAAAAATAAGTGTTAATAAATATACTGAATGCGAATTTTCTGCGATATGATGGTTCTGCTTTTCAATTATTATGGATATGAAATTTATGCTTAAAGATGATTCGGACTAATATAATTATGAGTTTCGAATTTATGATAAGTGAGTGTATGCCAAACAACTTTCTGCGAAATGAAGATTATGCTATGCGTTGTTATGCAAAATAATATTATGACGAAAAAAGTTCTGCTTTAAAAGGTAGACCCATTTTAAACAAATGATTATACAAGTGCCCAATGAATAACTATGTGAATAACTAATTAAGAACTTAAGGAACAATTACTTTAAACCTAGAATTATGTTCAATTAACGACTTGCCCGGACTAAGTTTATAAAACCTGTGTTTCAGGTCATCATCTAACAAGACTAAATACTACGGGTGCATGTACACAGAAATTACAGAATTACATACTTGGAAATCTTACAATCGTACGACAGGTAGATAGGACAGTACATTATTATTAGACACAGAAACACTTTCAAATACTCTGATGTCAATGTATACATTTAATATAACTTAAGCTGTATAATATTTCTATTAATAATTTGTTGAGCTTATTGAAAAAAAAGCCTTAACAATACATAAAATATATGAGCAAATTTTGTCTCGTCTGTAGTTTTACGCAAACCAAATCTTGTTAAAAATGTTACTCATCATATAATTTTCTTTGATTTTGCAGTATGTTGTATAGAATATATGTAATTGTGCAACCATACTGCGTCTCGGATTCTTGCAACTCTCGCCGTCATCAGTCAACCTTATGGGAGGCCCTCCATCGCTGCATCTTCCAGTACGCTGTTACCACTCCAGAATTTTGCAGCCCCATCGTCCATCTGTTTTGTGAGCAATGTGTCTTGCCTGCTGCCGTTTAAGTTGGCGATCCTTCGACCTGTGTCGTTAACTTTGGTTCTCCTGCGGATATCTTCAAACCTGATTCGATCACGACAGAAAATTCTCTTTCTATTGTGCCTTGATGAACTCAAAGCCTTCTGATGAGCCTCATTTAAGTTCCTATACAAAACCCGATGAAATATAATTATACGTACGTAACGAATTAAAACTGCTAATAGACGAAGTAGATTCACTTATTTTCAAGAATTGCATTACTTCAGTTAAACCTATTTTAGACGAGCTCCAAGTAAGTATGACCGTATGTTTTCTTTTGTTTCCAGAGCGAAATCTCGTGGGTAGTGGCGATAATGGCACCAGGCATGGTCGCTGGCAGCCTGGTCCCCAGCTTTATCTCCGACCGGTTCGGCAGGCGATTCACTCTCCTGACAAGTGCCGTTCCATTCATTATTGGCACGGTAAGTACTACCAATGAGGTCTGCGAGCTATATAAAATTTTTGTTGAAGTATTATTTTATCTCGTGTGTATGTTTGTTTCAAGGGCTCCGTACCCAAAGGGTGAAACGAGGCCCTATTACTAAGAATTCGCTGTTCATCCGTCTGTCTCTCCGTCTGCAGTCTGTCACCATACTGTATCTCATGAACCGTGAAAGCTAGACAGTTGAAATTTTCACAGATGATGTATTTTGTTGCCGCTATAATAACAAGAACTAAAAACAGAATAAAATAAATATTTAAGTGAGGCTCCCATACAAAAAACTTATTGCTTTGCCTTTTTTTTGCTACGGACGGTAGGAAAACTTCGTGTGCGAGTCCGACTTGCACTTGCCCAGTTATTTTTCTTAATCCGTGGTTCGATGAAGTCACTAGGCCGAAAGCTTATGTAGTGATAGACTTTAAATTTGAGATCGATGCATAAACGTACTTAATCCTTTTCGCATGGAGACTGATCTTGAAATACTGTACTTTCAGGTATTCGTACTGTGGGCTACAGAAGCGTGGGCGATGTACATCGGCAGGTTCTTGTGGGGAATCGGGTTTGGCATGATCACAACGGTTAGTATTAATCACTCACATAAGCAGAATGTTTTCCTGACGTTACACCTTTCGATATACAGGATGGATTTTTAGATGGGGCAGTAAAGGCATTGAGCTACATGAAAACGTTCAACCATCGCAAAAATCTGACTGTATATATTATGTATATTTCACTTATAAAGATCCCTGAGTTAAATTGATGCAATTTATGTAATAAGCCAACTTCTATGCAAACTTGTTTGACAATACTCATTATTTAAACTGTTCTTTATCTTACATTTTTTTGATTTCAGGTATCGAGCGTGTATTTATCAGAGATAGCTGATAAAGAAATAAGGGGTACCTTGACAGCTATTACTAGATTCATGTCTAATTTCGGAGCCCTACTGGTATTGTCAATCGGTTCCTACGTTTCCTATCAAGTATTGAGCTATTTCATGATAGTGCTACCAATATGCTATTTTTTAGCCTGCTTGAAAATCCCCGAAAGCCCTTACTATTTGCTCAAAGAAGGGAAAGTGGACTCGGCAAGGAAAGCACTGTTAAGACTTTCTGGAAATAAGAACGAAAAGGTATCTTTCATGTGCTTTAACTTAAATCTAATATAAATTTATAAATATACAAATTCTTTCTTCAATATTTTTATTTATATCTTGCAGATGGTGGAAGAGAGGTTGTCATTAATGAGGTCAGATGTGAGAAGAGAAATGCTTCGATCCAGTTCAGCCAAAGAGTTATTCACCGGCAAACAATATAGAAAAGCAGTTATAATATCTGCTGGTAGGTTTGATTAAATCCTCATTAAATTTTCAATCCGCAAGAGAACCAACATTACCGACATAGCCCGAAGAATTGCCGTACTCAAGTGGCAGTGGGCACATTGCTTGTAGAACAGTCTGGTCGATGGGGACGTGCCGCGCTTTATTGGAAGGCCTCCCACAAGGTGGACCGATGACCTGGTGAAAGTCGCGGAAAGCCGATGGATGCCAGACGCACATGACCGGTCGTTATGGTGACTCTTGGAGGAGGCCTATGTCTGACGTCTATCAGCTAAAATGATAATGATGATGATGAAATTTTCAATTTCAATCATGTAAGTTGATCAAAACTTTAAGTATGTTATTTTAAATTTTCAGGACTACGATTTACTCAGATGTTTGCGGGCACTTTACCTATCCAGCAATACATAGGGCGCATCATTCAACAAAGCAACTGCGGCTTGCAAGTTTCCACAGCTCTCCTTATTTTTGGAGCAGTACGATTTGTAATTGGTAAGTTTAAACTTTCTAGTCAAGTATATAGACTGTAACTTACTAGAAACACGGCAAACGGTTCGACTTACTGTTTATAGGTTGCGAGTCAAAACCAGTCAAGCACATTACCTGCTTTGTGAAATTTATTTCATCACCACTGCTCTCAAAACGGTGAAGGGCATATCCTAGAACTAAAAATTTGAAGACATATGACATCCACAAATCTGCACTGGGCTGGAATGGTGGATTAGGATCCATTCCCTCCATTGGCTAACTTACATTCAAGAATACACAATATTTAACTCAAACCAAACGCTTATATTAATGAAGTGTTTATTTGTTTCCAGGTTTAATATCACCAATTATAGTCGACAAGATGGGGCGCCGTCCATTGCTCATATACTCCTACATGGGCTCTTTTGTAATGCTCACCATCGTCGGAGCTTACTTCTTTCTCCAAAAAGTTATAGGAATTGACGATGAATCCTCAAATCCTTTTCGTTTCGTCGTATTTATTGGAATTATATGCTCCATAATAATATCTGGCATTGGTTACGATACTTTAATCTTCATTATTCCTTCAGAAATTTTCCCTATGAATGTCAGATCTGTTGCCTCGACTACGTTGAACGTTTTCACAGCGCTACTAAGTTTTGTAGCGGTTAAAGGATATCAGGGCATGGAGGATTGGACGGGATTGTACGGTGTTTTCTGGTTTTATGCCAGTATGGCTTTGAGTGGCGCAATATTTACACATTTTGTTGTCCTCGAAACTAAAGGGAAAAGCTTAAGGGAGATACAAATAGAATTGCAAGGTAATATTTACGACGATACTGATGAACAGTTGAAGAAAGATGCCACAAATGATGATGTTAAAGAAAATAGTGAACTAAAACAACTGACGTGACGTCTAATTGGCAGTGTTAATAGTTGATTAAAACAGCAGCCTGGCTGTTCATTATTTGATATGATGAAAAAAATTATAAAACATTTTCATCCAGAGACTACACTTTTAATTTCTGTGGGTAATTGAATAGGGGTAATTTGAACAAAGGAGAATTACTACAATATTATAGGACCTCAAGTAACCTGAGTGTTAGTCAAATAGTGATGTTTACATTCCCATGGAGTAAAAGATTGACACAGGAAGACAATCTATAGATATAATAGATATAAGATAAATACAATGTCGTAAAATGTATTATTAAATAATACATTGTTTAATAATTCATTGTTTCATTTAATTGAGACCAACAATTACGTTGTCAAACATGTCAAACATTATCTGTAGAATTTTTGTAATGGAAGGCTTACCTATGGTGAATAAAAATGCATTATTATTATTACTGACTATTATTTAACTAAAGATAGATATCTTGCAGATAAATATGAATGACTAGCTGTCCCCTGCGGTTTCACCCGCATTTTTCGTTACTGCTCCGCTCCCGTGGGTTGTAGAGTGATGGTATATAGCCTATAGCATTCCTCGATAAATGGGCTATCTAACACTGAAATATTTTTTAAAATAGGACCAGTTGTTCCAGAGATTACCCCCTACATACAAACTTACAAACTTACAAACCTACAAACTTACAAATTTTACCTCTTTATAATATTAGTATAGATTAAAAAATTTAAATTAGAAATTATGACAACAGAATTAACCTCTGGCATGAGTATTATGAACATTCTGATGAACGAAAATCCTGCCACTAAAGTATTAAAATCAGTAAATATCAACCTGGTGTTTTAATTTCGATCAAGTGACTTCTGTAGACATTATTAAAACCTTTAGCATTTTGAATGAAAAAAACGACCACAGATTTATGGGGAAATTCTGTGAATGTTGTTAAATCCATTATCAATGTTGGTAGCTCCTAGTCTAGCACTTACATTTAATAATTGTATTGATTGTGGTCAATTTTCTGATTTAATGATGTGTAGTAAAATAATTCCATTGTTTAAAACGGATTATTCTGACCCCACGTATTATAGACCCATTTCAGCATCTAACTACTTTTAGTAAAGTATTTGAGAAACTCGTTTTAGAGCTCAAGATTTTTCTATAGGCAAAAATTGTTGTAAACTAAACAATTTGGTTTTACAAGGGGTCGTTTAACAACCAATTAAACTGTGTTGAACTTTTAGGACACATTTTTGATCCATGGGAAGACAAATACGATGCTCTGGGCATTTTTAGTGACTTATCCTAGGCATTTGATTGTGTTCTCCATTAAACTTATTAAAGTTTAATGGAGAAACAAACAAACATAGAAACTACGCCATTACGGAATTCGGAACTCCTCTCTGGATTTTCTTACTTCATACCTAAGTGATAGGATTCAGATAGTTGATGTAAACGGGAAAAGATCTCTTGGATCCGTAGTAAAAATGGGCGTCCCTCAGGGCTCAATTCTTAGCCCCTTCTTGTTTCTCATTTACATTAATGACTTACCTTGCCTCGTAAAAGATAATCATAATACAGGGTTACTGGTAACTCGACGTATTCCTCGCAGGACGTCATAGTAGGATTAAAATGGAATAAATTAAGCCACCAAATGTTCACCAAAATTCAGTAGTTTTTAAGATATTAAGATTTTTAGTTTTTTTAAGCAAAATCTCGAATTTAATCCCTTTAAACCAATTGAAAACTATTTACGGCGCGACTGTAAATACCATGGTCAATCTTTGTCAGCTATTAAAAGTTCAAAAAAATTACTAAAACTTGGGCAAACATCACAAATTAAACATTTCATTTTTTGTAACTTTTGCTATTTTTTCAAACAAAATATTGCCTAATGCAAAAAAATCATACTACGCCAGGTATACAAACTGCTGGAAAAATAACCTTGTCTAATCAGCTATTCAGAAAGGTATAGTAGTCAATACTTTTTCACGTGTGTTAGGGAAGAGAAGAGTTTTATGGAGAACAGGTAGGTATCGTTGCGAGAAGTTCATCGGCGTTTAGTTAGTTTCAACTCTACATCCATCACACAAGCTCATGTTTTAGTTAAGTAACTAACTGTTGCCGCGTATCTTGCTATTGTGTTGTGTTGTGCCTTCATAAGTGCTGACTATGGTTGCATATTCTAATCCTGAATACGCTAACATAATGTTTTGTTACGAACTTTGTGACGGTAACGCTGCTGAGCCGCGGAGAGAATATGAACTCCGCTTTCTTAACCGCCAACCGACTTATCAGCGACTAACTAAAACTGGCAGTTTCCGGAAATACACTGCTGAAGACGAGGAGCTCTAACTCTTGCATTTCTCTATTTCTCTAGATGCCCACATACACACAAATTATCGAAGAAACTTAGCTCATATAGCATACGCTTGCTGCAGATCTAAGTTCTAGATTAGATATCCCAGGATTTTCAGGGCGTCTGTTAGGGAATCCAGTTATTCTATGATTCGTATTTGTGTATCAGTAACACCTGTGCAATCAAAGAGCATAGTACAAACCGTCTCCTACATCTCCATGCATGCTCTGCACACAAGACTATCGGTGATGCCTATTGTTTGGAGGTGTGTGTTCCATGGGCAGTGTCCAGTGATGGTGCGCGCCGCCAGGCACAGGCTGCCCCTATTTTTTTTTCGGTAGGGGCATCATCAGAATGACTTCTCCCGCTCTTGGGCGGACCGGGAGGGCGTGTCAGACTCTTATTGACTAAACCCCTATCCCGTTCCTTCGTTGCCTTCGATCTGGGGGACACGGTGACAACCTTTCGGATTTTCCGTGTTCCCCAGAGACAGGTTGCCTGTAATAAATCACAAACACAGGTAAGGATTCTACTTAGACATGGCATGGCCTCCTTAGCCTGCCTACATCCTGGCGTCGAAGACTACCAGCGCTCCACTCTTGTGTGGGTGTGTTCACATACCCAACCACGCAACTGGCTAAAGAGGACTGGCGCGATGGTGTCGGACCCGAATATCACCGCACCGGATCCCCACCTAACTGTCGTTGCCCAATAGGCCGCTGTGTCTTTTTCATTTGATCTCCTACAGAATCGGAGTGATGCACCCTGAAAAATCATAATTTTGTGAAAATATGTTATTTGCTGATTCGAGCCAAACTGTTCAGTTTAATTTTCATGTATTTTCTTCCTGAAAGTAAAACGATTACAGTGAATTTAACCTTTATATCAGGTGTATTATCTTACCTTCTCATCCTTGTTTCTACTCAATCTAACGAGGAAAGCATCTTCACAACTTTCCTTCTTTCAGAAGATAATACGGGCTTTCAGATATGAAGCAGCAGGCGAAAAGGTAACAAATGGGCAGGACCAGAATCAAGTAGTTCCGACCAACGAGATGAGGAAACTGCCAAAACTTCGCATGTAGCGGTATGATGATGTGACTCTGCCCCTGATCTCTGTGTTGGATGACCTCTGCTAGGTACATAGCTGATACCTGAAAAGAGAATAAAAAGAACTAAACGTAACTAAGGTTAATTTAGGGCGATGTTCACCGACACAAAATCGACTGTTTTAATATTAAAACGGCTGTTTTAGCAAGATTTCCTGTTCCCTATCGTCGGTTATTGACGTTAATCAGATGGTTATCTTAAACTTATGTCGGTGCACATGGCCCTTATTGATGAACGTCAGAATGGCCCGTCAACATTCATGTTTAGCTTTAAAGTTATTCCTAAAAACAACTTCTCAACTGATTATATTATTATTTGCTTACCATTGTGAGTGAACTACTTATTTAATAAAGAATTTAAATATTTACAGTTTACTACCTCACTTTGCTCCTAACTAAACAGGCGCAGGTGTTTTTAAACTCATTGGCTAGCTTATTAAAAAGAATAAACAGGATCTAACTTATAAAGAGTGAAAAAAGCTTTCATTTATATTTATACGATGGGAAGTTTTGTATAATCTTGTACGGTCATACTGGGAGCGTCTAAGTATCGTCAAAATAAATTCAAAACTACGGTTTTTGTCAGTGACGTTTTTTTTTTTTTTTTTTCCGGTAGGGGAATCATCAGAATGACTTCTCCCACTCTTGGGCGGAGCGGGAGGGCGTGTCAGACTCTTACTGACTAAACCCCTACCCCGTTCCTTCGTTACCATCGATCTGGGGGACACGGTGACAGCCTTTCGGATACCGTGTTCCCTAGAGGCTTCGGCCCTACCGGGCCCCTACAGTTTGCTGACATCTCCTTGAGGCGCGCGTGGAACAGAACGCGCCGTCGACGACTAGGCTCGGTCCAGATTATTACCAGACTGCCGGACGGCGAGCTACCCAGCGCTCGCTATCCGCGAGCCCGCGCCTACGGTGGTCGGAAATCGGGATCGGGATCTCGGCGGCGGCGGCGTGAGTTCCGTTGCCTCACGCGGTCGGCAGCCTCCTTCGCTAACATTACTGCTTCGCAGAAGGAGGCGACTGCGTGCCACCCCTCCTCGCTCCGGACCATGGCCTCTACCAGGGCCCGGCGCGAGAGGTCACCGCCGCCGATAGCCTCCACAAGGACACGGCGGTGCTCCGCCCAAGCGGGGCACACCTCTACCGTGTGCTCCACCGTGTCCTCCGGGCGGTCCACACAGTGGCGACACCCGGGCGTTTTGTCAGTGACGTAACGGTGTATTTTTTTTTATTTTTTTTATTTATTAAGGTTTACCAACAGTTGTTACAGATGGTTTGGATAGGAACTTACAAGTAATAAGTGTCTTAAATCTAACTGTACAACCAATTACAGGCAAACACCACATGCAAAATGCTCCTGCTAATTAAAAATTAAATGCTTAAATATAAATTCTGTTTTTACAATGATTCTATTTGCACTAATTATCAACATAATTCCAACTACATATTCAAGTTTTTGACAAACACCGATATTGAATCTGCGTGGACGTCAACCAGGTCGCTGCGTTCGTTAATAAGCTTGCACATGCGGGGGGGGTATTAGTCTCATTCACTTCAATAAAACGTTTTTTTTGCCTGACACATTTCTATCACGGTCAGACGGTACGGCAAACTCCTTGATTTTAAAAATTTCGAAAAAACTATAGGTCGAAACGTCTACTTAACTCTCTTTCTCCGTAACACGAAGTGTCAACCGAAATTTCGCATGTTTCCTACTATTGCTCTGAAATTTTGAATGAACGAAAATGGTTCAACGTTTCGAATCTTTAAACCTACTCCAATTCGCAATGTTCCGAAAAAGAAAAAATGGGTTGAACAGATAGATTATTCGGAATTTTAACGTCAAACTGACGAAACACGAGAAATTTTTGCGTATTTCGAAGTAAGATAGTAGACGTAGAAATTTTGTGAAATAATTAAAAAACAATATACTGAAAATAAATAAGAAATATTTACAAGTTTTAGTATTATTTTATAACCTTACGTCTGTAATATGATGCATGTCTCATTGTTGTGAAACTTTGGTATCACAGGGGTGCTCCATGCTACTACAAATCCTGTAACCATAGCAGCCAGCGACACTAAAATAGAAAGAGATAGACATATCCAACACGTACCATATGCAGGAAATATTTTGGAAATACTTTCATTGTGTTTTATTTAAGCTTCAAGTCAAGAGAGATCCATTGGCAATCACTTCCTCGCTTACCATCAGTTGAGTGATGGAGGTCAATTACATAGACGCTTATATACTCGTCATTATACGCTTGATGTATGCCTGCTCACACAAAATTATACAACTCTGTCACCTGTCGCAGATGTTACAATGGAAACAGCTAGAGACGATAGTCGTCCAACGACAAATTAACCGTTACGACATGGTAGGAACACGGTCTGAAACCGATATGTCGTCGACTATCTGTCCCCTGCGGAGTCACCCGCATTTTTCGTTACTGCTCCGCTCCCGCTGGTTGTAGCGTGATGGTATATAGCATATAGCATTTCTCGATAAATTGGCTATCTAACACGAAAAGAATTTTTCAAATCGGACCCGTATTTCCAGAGATTACCCCCTACATACAAACTTACAAATTTTAATTCTTTATAATATTAGTATAGATTATAAACTTACAAATTTTACCTCTTTATAATATTAGTATAGATAAGAAATCAAACAACGTATTCAAACATAATCTTGACGAATCAAACACGAGGATTTGATTCCTCAAATGTTCAAAGTTCACAATAGTGACGTGTCATTTCACATAAAAAGCGGTGTGTATCTCGGTGTTGAACAGAAAAGCCATAGCAACATTGCGGAACTCAATTGTACTCTTGCAGCTGTAAAAAAAATAAATGCTAATAACAGTTTTTAACAGCAATAACTGTATTTTCTTAAAATCTTTATGTTTGTACGAGTTTTCAAGCGCCAAAATTCGCAGAGCCTAACTTCAGACACACCAACTTATAACGGCCGTACTGTACAGAGAAAACCGGTTCATTCCGGCTCGCCCAGTTGTTGTGTTCCGAGCATGGGGTATAGACGTGGCGTGCCCATCGCGTGGTATTTGTTTTGTTTATCTACCTACATAAGTGTTTTATTTTATGAAAGTGTAAAAATGGTATTATTGTAGTTATTGTGTGCGTGAACAATTATAAGAGTAACCAACACAAATATTTTTTTGGTGACGTCAACTTTTTTTAATTTTAACATACGCTATCACTACTATATTGGTTTTATTCTTTTAAATTGTAATTTATAAGAATAAAACTAATACCCTTTATTAACCGGATCATAAACACATGAATTGATTGACACCTCATTAAAAAAAACGGTTTAGTTCTTTGATTGCTACAGTGTAATATACGTACAAACATACATCGCATATGGCGTACTCCAGGAAAGCGTATTAAGTCCAATATTATTTCTACGATATGTATATTAACTAGAACTTTGCCCGATGTGTTTCGATCTAGCGGGACCACTCAAGCTAGACCGAAAATACTAATGAAGCATTACTTCGTTTATTCAATGTACTCACGAATTTACTAACAAAATTACTTCAACTATTTTGACAGAAACTACAATTAATCGCCTCATTTATCCACCGGCCCCGCACCGCCCGAAATTAGTGCCAATGTACCTACGCGTTGAGTCAATGTTTGGCAGAACAAAAGAAAGTCAGAAAAAAATGACTGCTTGTGCAGTAGGACCCATTGTAATTTGAATTCACACAAAAGAACACCATTGTTATGTATTAAATTGCCTGCCGGGCCGACAACGGATCATTTGGAGTTAATTCTTGATGGTACATCGGCACAAGTTATGATGACTATTATTTTTATATACATACAAACAAACAAAGCAATGCCACTAGCTTTTCCAATCTAGCTCAAGTGGCCCCGCTAGATCGAAACACATCTTTATCCGCGACTTCATTCGCGAGAATGTTGTCATATAACGTTTGAATCCCCAACCGGTCCTATGAGACCGCGCTGTTATTGTTTTACTATTGTGTCTCGTTTCGCGGGTATCTGAATAACTACAGTACACTCCCACACCTATTAAACCGTATTCTGAGGGTATTTTTGAAAAAACTAAAAATGACAGTCTTTATTAATTAAACGATAATCATGTTTAGCCGCGTACTGATTGAGCGAGCAGCCTCGCGAGGCTGGCTCGTGAGGCAAACCCTCGGTCGGTCAAGACGTGCCTCGCCCGAGGCAAACGCACGCACTGCCTCGCCCGAGCGTGCCGCGGCCCGAGCCGAGCGTTGTCGGTTTTTATCGATGCTCAAAGGCGCCTCAGTACGTTTGCCGCGCTCACTCAAGACGGTAGTCGTCGTCGAAGCACAACTCTTCAAACAATCTGTTTAAAGCCTGTAATCAATTTTTGTATAAGAGTTTAATCCAAAAACGTTTAGTTTTCCGTTTTCTTTTTTTTGCAAGCCTTAGAATTATTAAAACGGCAGTGGTAGCGACAGCTTTCCGAATGTGCGGCCTCATGGTGGTCTCGGGCAAACTACGCCACGGTACACACGCGCGGTCTCAATTCGACTGCAAGTTGAACTGAGCGTCGATGCTCACGGTGGCTCGGCCTTGCCGCGCGAAGCAGTTCCAGATTAGAAAACTTACAGACCGAGGCCGCCTAGCGCGGCGTGCGTACCGCGACAAATGTCCGAGGCTGCCTCGGGAGGCTGCTCGCTCAATCAGTACGCGGCTATTTACTTTGGTCTTGTACCGCGCGGTTCGTAGTTCCGCGCGGCCATGTGAACTTAGCCTTAACCGTAAGCCGGCCATACACGCTATGGTGCACCGGAGAGGTCTACCTGTGCAGGTATACCTGCGCAGGTACACCGCAGCGTGTATGAAAATAGACTTGTGCAGTTTTTTTTACCTGCGCAGGCCACCGGAGCAAAATCGAAAATCAATTCTTTCTAGTGACACCTACGCAGGCTGCACATGTCACCACTCCGGTAAACCGTAGCGTGTAAGGCCGGCAGTATCGGTTTAGCCGTTCAAGCGTAAAGAAGTAAAAAGCATTCACACTCGCTCACAAACTTATGCCCTTATAAGTCTGATTCATTGATTTATTAAAAACCCTACATCGATGGTCAGATTACATCAAAGCAGAAAAAAAGGCAATGATCATCATTAAACAATACAATAATCATCATCAGCTACCTAGCCTATTCCCAACTATATTGAGGTCGGCTTCCAGTCAAGCTGGATTTAGCTGAATACTACTTGAACTACATACATACATACATCATAAACCTTTTTGATATTTTAATGCAACATCAACATTGTTTTACGAGGAGCGTTCCACGAGTATTTTCAGTGTTTCTCTTGAAATGTAGTATTTTACAAGGAGCAGCCGCCTACCAGACCTCCACAACCCATTAACTGGGGTAACACGGTACTTCATGACAAGACTGGAGTCAGATTTACTGGCTTCTGACTGTCCGTAACGACAGCCAAAGATCTACAAATGGCAGCTGGGACCTACGGCTTAACGTGATTTCCGAGGCACGGAGGAAACTTGGTATGTTAAGATGATGGATGAAGGGGGATGAAGATGGTCACTCCTCCTCCGAGATGATCCGTAATACAATAGTGCGTTCAAAATTGGATTGTTTGCGCCACCTTTACTGGTCTTCCTGTTAGCAACAATCTTTTTGAGGCCTTCAACCGAGTGAATCTCAAATTACGTATCATCGAACCCATGGATAGATGATATAAGTTTTTGTAATAATTGTACTATTTTTTGGTGTATATAATAAAGTTTTATTATAATTCATTGTCTAGTAGCTCATAAATTCAGCGTTCTCTGCAATTTGGTTTTAATGAGCATGTTTTTCATTTGCATTAAATAAAAAAAATAACATTGCTAGATAATTCCAGACACTTCGAAGTACCGTTTCACGAATACTAATGTTTCTAATTAAACTTTTGCTATCGTACTTTAGTAAAACGGTAGGTTAACCTATCAATACCCGCGAAACGAGACACAATAGTAAAACAATAACAGCGCGGTCCAATGAGACCGGTCGGGGATTCATGAATTAAACCCATAAATATTTTACAAATTCTCCTTGTATTATGTGGATATGACAATACGACAATAAATGAAAACACTGGCAATACTCATCATTATGAAAACACTGGCAATACTCATCATTATGAATAACTTTTAGTATGGGACCAACCCTGCAATCGCAAAAAAAAATCAACTTATGCAAACGTGATGTATTCTTCTTCTTAGTCGTGCACTCTTGACAGAGTGGTCGTGGTCATGTTTCGGTCGAGTTCTGCGCCACCGCCTCTCTAGCGATACGACGCCATGCAACTCTGTGTTTGGCGGCTTGGGAGGAGATTTGGGAAAATTTGGAAAGACCAAACACTTCATTAGTCAAACCCTTGTGTTTCTGGTTATTCTGCGGTCTTTCTAAATTTAGTGAGGTTTTCAACTGAGGATCTCGTCATGGCGCAGCGTCTCCGAATTTCATCTTCGCAGCCTCCGTCGTTGTTGCAGCCCAACTGTTGACCACCCCACATCCCGCTATATCTTTTTTTTGCAACATGAATAGCAGTCCGAGTGCTTGATATTTATCAAGATGGGCTGTTTACTAAATGATGAATTAAGTTAGTTAAATGCATCATCTAATAGGGGCCTCGCCCACGGCGACTTTTTGAAGCGCCGCCGGCGCCGCTGACGCACGACTGACGCGCGTTAGCAGCGCGACAGCCGCGATGCAGTCGCTAGCGGCTTGTGGATTGACTATAAGTACGGAAAGGGCATACCGCATACAATGCAGTACAACCACGCGTTCCGGGTGGAGGTGGGGCTGCCCCGTTTCTGTTGCGCATCAGGCATGTTCACGGAGGCACACAGATCCTTGGTATGGACTCGTCGGGCCGGCCTTAGAGCCCTCTCAGCAATGATCGCTGATAGGTTAGACTGCTCTTAAGCTCATTTCCTATCTACCTAGCCTTTTCCCAACTCCATTGGGGTCGATTTCCATTCAAACCGGATTTAGCTGAATACCAGTATTTTACGAGGAGCGGCTGCCTACCAGACCTCCACAACCCATTAACTGGGGTAACACGGTACTTCATGGCAAGACTGGAGTCAGATTTACTGGCTTCTGACTATCCGTAACGACTGCCAAAGATCTACAAATGACAGCCGGGACCTGAGGCTTAACGTGCTTTCCGAGGCACGGAGGAAACTCGGTATGTTTAGATGGTCACCCATCCACAGACCAACTTTGGCAAGCGTTGCTTAACCTTGAAGATCGACCCGTGCGGCTATTATTATCTAGCCACGAGCTCCTCAAGCTCATTTCCCATTACGCTATAATATAAAGCATATTATCGCATATAATTTATAGCACAATAATATCGCTCACCACACCATACATTCGTAATAATATATAGTACGCGTGAACGTGTTCTAAATAAATGAATGGCGAGCGATATTGTTGTGCTATGAACTATATGCTATTATATTTTTTCGTAGTGGGAAATGAGCTTATACCCATAGCTGTGGCAGACATGCTGCTGTTCCAATTCATGTTAGGAAATTGTAATAGTTAACTGTCACATATATTATAATGTATCCTTAATCCAAATCATCAATTTACATATTCTATTCACATGATGAAAAGTTGAATTTAAATTTAATTCAAATTCTTCTAATATTATAATTAGCATAATCATTTTTATAATCTTCCCACTGCTAGGACTCGGGTCTCCTCTCTAGAAGAGGAAAATAATATTTTGTGCAATTCAACTTAATGTTCTGTAATTTAATTTATCTGATATATTTTTATTTAATTGAAACAATATATTTATTACAAGTACTTAAAATGAGTCTATTGTTACTTGAAATAAATAAATAATTAGTTGGTAAACATTTGAGAAATATATTTTGAAGGTATACAAAGAAAAACAAAAGTCAATAGACAACGGTAGCAATATATTTACGTAACATTACGTACTGATAACCAAATCAAACAATCGTGTGAATTATAAACCGTACATAGTTATTAGGCCTTGCAATCAGACGTGTTGTGACCGTGTAATAGAAACAACGTGTTTTAGAATCATAAATACAATAAAAAATGTTACAAAAAAATCTACTCAAGTGTAATCAAGAATGGTGATGAACGAAAAAAATATGTGTTTGATTTATCAAAAGTGTTATAAGTGAAGTGTCTTATAAATAAAGTGTGGTTCGTTTATTTTACCAGAAGTGTAAATATTTGTTCTTATTACACGTTAGTGTAAAAAAATGGGCCCGAATAATAGAATGCAGTATTTGGCGACGTCTGCCGGTAAGTAATGCAGCAGTAGATTCTGTAGTTAACCTATCTAGATTTTATCTTCATGTCCAACGATTTTGACCTAATCAAATAGATAGATAAACGCAAATAAGAGCAAAGTCAATGAAATATCAAAACCGAAACTACACGAGTATCTGATAACATTGAGAAAACACTCGAGATAAAGTGATACACGAAATGTAACCTTAACTGCATCACAATGATAGTGTAACTTTATGATAAGAACTAGTTTCCCTCTTCTTCTTCTTCCTGCCCTTGTCCCATATTACTTGGGGTCGGCGCAACATGTTTTTTTTCTACCGTTCTGTCCGGACAACCCGTCATACTATAACTCCCTTTTCTTTCATATCACCTCTCACACAATCCATTCATCTTTTCTTTGATACGAGAGAAATATCTACTTTAAATCAAAATCTTTTATAGAATTGCTTTACCTTTCACTATGAATTACTACTATATCGTGGGTGCGTTCACAAACATGTAAACACATTCACAAGACACCCAGACCCAGAAAAACTATCTGTAGGCCATACATTTTTTTTTAATTTTGAGCGAGAATCAAACCCGTGACCCGCAGCATCACAGCTAATCGTTCATCCACTGTGCCAAGCGTACCATCAGACACAAAAACAACAAAACAAATTAAATGCTTTTATTGAAAAAAAAACCAGCCAAGTGCGAGTCGGGCTCGCGCACAAAGGGTTCCGTAGCAGCAAATAAAACTTATAAGGTTCAGCCATCGTTTTCAGTGTAAGCACAATAACTTAACCAAAATTACAGTTAAATCAACCTATCTCAAAAACTATAAGAGATACTTTGATCAAACCAAAAATCGTTGAAAGAGTTAATTAGCATGCATCACCTCTATTTTTTTTAGAATTTTATACCCCGTAGTTATAAAAATAGAGGGGGGGGGACATACTTTTTACGACTTTGAGAGCTGATATCTCAAAAACCGTTCACTTTAAGAAAAATGTTTTTTAGAAAACTTTATATCATTTTAAAAGACCTTTCCATTGATACCCCACACGGGTATGTACATCGAAAAAAAAATTTTCATCCCTCAGTTACATGTATGGGGGGCCCCACCCCCAATTCTTTTTTTTACTATTTAGTGTCATAATTTTGTAGCGGTTCATACAACACATATTCCCATCAAATTTCATCACTGTAGTACTTATAGTTTCCGAGTAAATCGGCTGTGACAGACGGACAGACGGACAGACGGACATGACGAAACTATAAGGGTTCCGTTTTTGCCATTTTGGCTACGGAACCCTAAAAAACCGGGCAAGTGCGAGTCGGACTCGCGCACTGAGGGTTTCGTACCAACCTACCTATGAAAACAGTTTAATTCTCGAATCGAGTCTTGAAGACTTTTAAATTTTTTTTCCTTGTGACGTAACTAAAAATTTTCAGTTTTCAGACTTTTCCCGATATTAGTGCTATAATACCTTGCTTCGTGCCAAATTTCAAGATTCTAGGTCAACGGGAAGCACCCTATGAGTTTTGATTCCTTTGACAGTGTTGAAATGTACGTTTTTTGCAACATAAACGGGCGTATCTTTTTTTCCCGTCAACTTACAAGTTGATGTTTGCACAACTTCAAGGGACCGCGGATTTCAATATATGGTTTTAATTTCAACTTGATACCTTCACGCGTTCCTGAGAAAAAGGGTCTTGACAGACGGACGGACAGACGGACAACAAAGTGATCCTATAAGGGTTCCGTTTTTTCCTTTTGAGGTACGGAACCCTAAAAATTACCTTCCACTATGAATTACTCCTGTATCGTGGATGCGTCCACACACACATGCACACTAAGACACAAAAAACACCCAGATCCGGCACAATTATCTGTAGACCAATTATAACTTCGTATAGTTAATCTGTAGAATTAATAACTTTGTTTGGCTTCACTTTTTGCTCGACCAATCTTGTAAAGGTCGTAGACCAGTGATTTTAATTAAGTTACTAATCTTCACTCAATCTAGGAATCGATCTCATAACTTTATCTCAATTGTAATGTTTGCAATGTCTCGACCAACGGAAGTAGATTCTTACTAAGTAAATATACCATAGTTCTGCTTCTGCTTAAAAGTAATTTTACTATACTTATCGTGTACCATAGCATGTCATTAAAAGATAGTCAAAAGTCATTGAACTTTATAGTTTTTAAATTTCTTTTTGACTAACTCGTGCACCTAAAGTTGTTTGAGTCAAGAAAATATTATTAACTCTGGCAATTTATTATTATTAATATTCCGTTTATTTATGTATCTTTATAATTACAAACATTATTTACATTTTTATATGTTTTTTTTTTATAAAAAGCATGCAAAAAATATACATATTTTGATGAAACAAATATAAATATTTGGATATCCCCTCAGTTTGTTTCGGTGTTTCGTCTCAGTATAGTCAGGAAATATTTGCCTCATCTAGATTTAACTGAGGAAATAAAATGACGTGTTAACCTATCACATACCCGCGAAACGAAACACAATAGTAAAAAAATAACAGCGCGGTCTCATAGGACCGGTTGGGGATTCATGAAAGGGTTTTTTAGAACCTATTTGCAAAATAAATATAATTTTATTTTAAAATAATCTTATTATTATTTATTATGTTTCAGTGTCAATAGCGACGATGACAACAAGCACAGCCGCCTTCTGGTCAGCTCCCATCTTGCCAAAGTTCCATAATAACGAGACCAGCATCAGCCTTACAAGTGTGAGTATCATAGGACATCAATCTCCTACCTTTGATCCAATAAAACATCTCTATTCGTCAGCATCTCTTTCTCTTATGTCTTCCCCAGCTGTTATAAGCATCTACACATACATAAAACCATTCTCGCTAGATGAAGAAGAATGAAGTGATTGAAACCTGTCTATCAAATTGGCTCAGTAATTCAACCGCGTAACGGTTTTCTACCGTATAACGGTAGGTCGTACGTGACAACACAAACGCAGTCTGTATAAAGATACAGACTGCGAAAATTAGAACCTTCGCCGAAGTCGAGCAAACCTCTTTAAAGTTAGTACGAGATTTAGATAGCCAATAGCCTTGCTGCAGGGCTAGTGGCTATCTTTTGCAATGATCACAACTGACCATTTCATAACATTGGTATTACGTATCATATGAAGTGTCTATAAAGTCATGGTGCCTTTCTACGAATAACGGGGCTCATGTCATCGCACTTGACGCCTCTATTTTTTTAACGACTATTATACAGCCAATTTTAACCTATCACATACCCGCAAAACGAGACACAATAGTAAAACAATAACAGCGCGGTCTCATAGGACCGGTCGGGGATTCATGAATTAAAATCATATTTTAAACTTTAAAATAACACATTTATAGATCTTTTTTATTATAAAGGGCTTATAAAATCTCTATACACTTTATGTAAAAACTGGCGGTACTTAATCTTTCGTTTTGCATGTAAAGAATAGTCACAAACATACACACGATATTTTTTTATTGATATAAACTAGTGCTTGACCGCGATCTCATCTGTTGGTAAGCAGTGATGCAATCGTTAATGATGAGGCGCACTAGTTTATTAAGAGCCTATTCGCTCTAGCCTTGAAGACACTTTAATTATAATCGGACGGGAAGACCACAGCAGGCAATTATTAAGTTTATTAAGATATCTCCAATAATATGGGGCATGGTATTAAAGCTATTTTTAATTACCTCATCGAGCGTAGGTAGAGCGTGTGAAGTTTGGAGATCTCATTAGCAAAGTTAATAATTTCTTACTTATGGTATACCGCAAGGCATCGTGCTTGGGTCCACAATATTTTGAGTAAATATGAAGTCAATTGCCTCAACCGCCAAATAGTCTTATAACAGAACCTCACGCCAAGTCCCATCATCATCATTTCAGTCGAAGGATGTCCACTGTTGAACATAGGCCTCCCCCACGTGTCGCCACAACGAACGGTCCTGTGCGTCTCGCATATATCGCATTCCCGCCACTCACACCAGCTCAACGGTCCACCTCGTCGGAAGCCTTCTGACTCTGCATCTTCCGGTGCGTAGTCGTGATTCTAGAACCTTTCCGCCCCACCGACCATTCATTCTACGAGCAATATACCCACTGCCACTTCAGTTTGGCGATAGTTTGGGATAATTGTCGGCGAGCTCTCGTCTATACAACCGTATTAATAAAATAACATACATCCACAATCTAACAAAAAATAAAGGCAAAAATTAAATTCGTAACGAACTACTGAAGTTAAGGTACTAGAAGACTGAAGAACTTCTCAGGCCAACTGGTTAGATCACATGAAGCTCATTTGTACATTCATTAAACTACGAGTACACAGATACACATACCCGCGCCCTGTCATGCACACCCACACAAAAATACTGTTTATTAAGTTAATTACTATGTCAAGAAAAATAAGTAATTCTTGAAAATATTATTTATTCAAAATTATTATTACGTTATTTTTAAAATTATGACATAATTATACGTGTATTATTTTTAATTAATTTTTTACTATAATTTCATTGTATTAGTGTTTTAAGTTTTTTTTTTCTTCCATTATCATGGAAGATGCTAGTACCTGTGACATAATATTTTTCATGAGAACAGGTACCAACAAAACTCAGTTTTCTGTATTTATTACTATTAAGTAGCAAAACTGGCTTTTTTATTTATAATCTTTATGTAATCTTTTTACACAATATTATTATTTATATAAATAGCCCCAAGGAAATCTTAAACAAATGATTATACAAGTGCCCAATGAATAACTATGTGAATAACTAATTAAGAACTTAAGGAACGATTACTTTAAACCTAGAATTATGTTTAATTAGCGACTTGCCTGGACTAAGTTTATAAAACCTGTGTTTCAGGTCATCATCTAACAAGACTAAATACTACGGGTGCATGTACACAGAAATTACAGAATTACATACTTAGAAATCTTACAATCGTACAACAGGTAGATAGGACAGTACATTAATATTAGACACAGAAAAACTTTCAAATACTCTGATGTCAATGTCCTACATTTAATATAACTTAAGCTGTATAATATTTCTATTAATAATTTGTTGAGCTTATTGAAAAAAAAGCCCTAAAAATATATAAAATATATGAGCAAATTTTGTCTCGTCTGTAGTTTTACGCAAACCAAATCTTGTTAAAAATGTTACTCATCATATAATTTTCTTTGATTTTGTAGTATGTTGTATAGAATAATATGTAATTGTGCAACCAAACTGCGTCTCGGATTCTTGCAACTCTCGCCGTCATCAGTCAACCTTATGGGAGGCCCTTCATCGCTGTATCTTCCAGTACGCTGTTACCACTCCAGAATTTTGCAGCCCCATCGTCCATCTGTTTTGTGAGCAATGAGTCTTGCCTGCTGCCGTTTAAGTTTGGCGATCCTTCGACCTGTGTCGTTAACTTTGGTTCTCCTGCGGATATCTTCAATCCTGATTCGATCACGACAGAAAATTCTCTTTCTATTGTGCCTTGATGAATTTGAGTTCATCTGATGATCCTCATTTATGTTCCTATACAAAACCCGATGAAATATAATTATACGTACGTAACAAATTAAAACTGCTAATAGACGAAGTACATTCACTTATTTTCAAGAATTGCATTACTTCAGTTAAACCTGTTTTAGACGAGCTCCAAGTAAGTCTGACCGTATGTTTTCTTTTGTTTCCAGAGCGAAATCTCGTGGGTAGTGGCGATAATGGCACCTGGCATGGTCGCTGGCAGCCTGGTCCCCAGCTTTATCTCCGACCGGTTCGGCAGACGATTCACTCTCTTGACAAGTGCTGTTCCATTCATTATTGGTACGGTAAGTACTACCAATGAGGTCTGCAGGCTATATAAAATTTTTGTTAACCTGTAGGTCCTCGGTGGCACGAAAACGTGCCACTAAAAATGCACTAAAAATGCATTATCTTTTAACTTTGAGAACCGCTGGAAAAAAATTGTGCCACCAAACCCCGACCGATTTAAAATTGTACTCTAGTAGTATAATTACAGAAGCAACAGAAACAGAGCAATAACAGTTTATATTATTGAAATTATTTATATTAATTTATTAATATTAATTATATTTAAAATAAAAATAAATAATGGCGGCCCCCCGGTGCTCGACAGGTTAAAGTATTATTTTATCGCGTGTGTATGTTTTTAAGGGCCATACCCAGAGGCTAAAACGGGACCCTATTACTAAGACTCCGCTTTTCGTACGACTGTCTCTCCGTCTGTAGTCTGTCACCATACTGTATCTCCTGAACCGTGAAAGCTAGACAGATGAAATTTTCACAGATGATGTATTTTGTTGCCGCTATAATAACAACAACTAAAAACAGAATAAAATAAATATTTAAGTGAGGCTCCCATACAAAAAACTTATTGCTTTGCCTTTTTTTTGCTACGGACGGTAGGAAAACTTCGTGTGCGAGTCCGACTCGCACTTGCCCAGTTATTTTTCTTAATCCGTGGTTTGATGAAGTCACTCGGCCGAAAGCTTTTGTAGTGATAGACTTTAAGTTTGAGATCGATGCATAAACATACTTAATCCTCTTCGCACGGAGACTGATCTTGAAATACTCTACTTGCAGGTGTTCGTGCTGTGGGCTACAGAAGCGTGGGCGATGTATATCGGCAGGTTCTTGTGGGGAATCGGGTTTGGCATGATCACAACGGTTAGTATTAATCACTCACATAAGCAGAATTTTTTCCTGACTTAACACCTTTCGATATACAGGATGGATTTTTTAGATGGGGCAGTAAAGGTATTGAGCTACATGAAAACGTTCAAACATCTCAAAAATCTGACTGTATATGTATATTTCACTTATAAGGATCCCGGAGTTAAATTGATGCAATTTATGTAATAAGCCAAATTCTATGCTAACTTGTTTGACAATACTCATTATTTAAACTTTTTTCTTACAATTTTTTGATTTCAGGTATCGAGCGTGTATTTATCAGAGATAGCTGATAAAGAAATAAGGGGTACATTGACAGCTATTACAAGATTCATGTCTAATTTTGGGGCCCTACTGGTGTTGTCAATCGGTTCCTACGTCTCTTACCAAGTATTGAGCTATTTCATGATAGTGCTACCAATATGCTATTTTTTAGCCTGCTTGAAAATCCCCGAAAGCCCTTACTTTTTACTCAAAGAAGGGAAGGTGGACTCGGCAAGGAAAGCACTGTTAAGACTTTCCGGAAAAAAAAATGAAAAGGTATTTTCATGTGCTTTTTAAGTGAAATGTAATATAAAATGAACATACAAACTCTTCATTAATTTTTTTCATTCATATCTTGCAGATGGTGGAAGAGAGGTTGTCATTAATGAGGTCAGATGTGAGAAGGGAAATGCTTCGATCTAGTTCAGCCAAAGAGTTGTTCACCGGCAAACAATATAGAAAAGCTGTTATAATATCTGCCGGTAGGTTTGATTAAATCCTCATTAAATTTTCAATCCGCCAGAGAACCATCTTAACGACATAGCCCGAAGAATTGCCATACTCAAGTGGCAGTGGGCACCTTGCTTGTAGAACAGATGGTCGATGGGGACGTGCCGCGCTTTATTGGAAGGCCTCCCACAAGGTGGACTGATGACCTGGGAATTGCCATACTCAAGTGGCAGTGGGCACCTTGCTTGTAGAACAGATGGTCGATGGGGAGGTGCCGCGCTTTATTGGAAGGCCTCCCACAAGGTGGACTGATGACCTGGTTAGGGTCGCGAGAAGCCGATCGATGACACGACGCACATGACCGGTCGTTATGGTGACACTTGGGGGAGGCCTATGTCTGACGTCTATCAGCTGAAATGCTATTGATGATGATGAAATTTTCAATTTCAATAATTTAACTTGTCTAAAACTTTAAGTATCAATATTATTTTAATTTTCAGGACTACGATTCACTCAGATGTTTGCGGGCACTTTACCTATCCAGCAATACATAGGGCGCATCATTCAACAAAGTAACTGCGGCTTGCAAGTTTCCACAGCTCTCCTCATTTTTGGGGCAGTACGATTTGTAATTGGTAAGTTTAAACTTTACCAGCCTGATATACCATACCATACTAGAAACACGACATCCCGACTTACGGTTTATAGGTCGCGAGTTAAACCCAGTCAAGCACATTACCTGCTTTGTGAAATTTATTTCATCACCACTGCTCTCAAAACGGTGAAGGGAAGTATTGTGAGGAAACCGGCATGAACTATAACCAAAAATTTGAAGGCATGTGATATCCATCAATCAGGAATGGACCCACGTGGTGCATTAGTACCCATTCCCTCTCCTAGAGAGGAGGTCTGGATCTAAGTATCTAACTGATCCAGTGAGAATTTTATAAGGCTGATTATGCTCACATCTTCAGCTATAACTCCCAGCAATGCTATGCAGCTATGTAAAAAATGCGTATATATAATACACAATATTTAACTCATACCAAACACTTATATTAATGAAATATTAATTTGTTTCGAATGAAATATTAAGGTTGTCTGGTAGATATCGCTGTCAGCGATAAGACCGCCATTGTACCCATAGATTTAAGTCATTGTATAAGCAATACCGTTACTTTTTGGTGTACAATAAAGTTTATTCTATTCTATTGTTTCCAGGTTTAATATCACCAATCATAGTCGACAAGATGGGGCGCCGTCCACTTCTCATATACTCCTACATGGGCTCATTTGTAATGCTCACCATCGTCGGAGCTTACTTCTTTCTCCAAAAAGTTATAGGAATTGACGATGAATCCTCAAATCCTTTCCGTTTCGTTGTATTTATTGGAATTATATGCTCTATAATAATATCTGGCATTGGTTACGATACTTTAATCTTCATAATTCCTTCAGAAATTTTCCCTATGAATGTCAGATCTGTTGCCTCGACTACGCTGAACGTTTTCACAGCGCTACTAAGTTTTGTAGCGGTTAAAGGATATCAGGGCATGGAGGATTGGACGGGCTTGTACGGCGTTTTCTGGTTTTATGCCAGTATGGCTCTGAGTGGCGCAATATTTACACATTTTGTTGTCCTCGAAACTAAAGGAAAAAGCTTAAGGGAGATACAAATAGAATTGCAAGGTAATATTTACGACGATACTGATGAAGAGTTGAAGAAAGATGCCACAAATGATGATGTTAAGGAAAATAGTGAACTAAACCAACTGACGTGATATCTAATTGGTAGTCTTAATAGTTGATTAAAACAGCATCAAATCGTCAATTGTCCCGTAAGATTGACAACGGGATATAAAAATTTCAAAAGTCGAAATTAGCTATATTTTTAATAGCTATCTTATTACGTCAAAGAATTGAGGTTGTCACTTTTAGTCCAGTCATTATAGTACTTTCACCTCGGAATTCGAGATACCCAGCTGTAAGTCTGTAAATACTTGTATATTGACACCCTAAAAGTTGTCTCAAAACCTACATATGGTAGGGTGTACGCAACTATGAAATTTCAAGGTTAAAGGGCCCAAAAATCGTTTTTTTTGCGCTTTTTTGGTAAATATCTCATTTCCTAAAGGTTTTTTGCTATTTGTATATTTGACAATATTGTAGAATACAAAATTCTCTACAAATTTTGTCTAAAAAACTTTTTCCTACGGTGAACCGTTTTCGAGATAGAGAGCGGAGAGCGCACGGTCACAGCATCACTTCAGGTTAATTGGTTCCTCCGGTCGAAAACGCGCCATATAAGTTGATACTATCGATAAATCAATGATTATAAATATTTGTCAATTTTTATTAACTATTATATTATATTTCATGATTTTTTTTCTAACCTATCCACTTTTTATTCAGTATTCATTTATTTAACAACATTTACCTGGCGTGTCAGACGTTTACTGACTAAAGCCTTCTCCTGTTCCTTCTTTGCCTTTGTTCTAGGGCCCCAGTCAGTGTACCCTTTCACATACCCCATGGCCCCAGTGGATTTCGACCCTGCTGGGCCCCTACGATTTTCTGAAATGTTCTTGAAGTACGCATAGATCATTACGCGTCGTCGACGACTTGAGCGCAATCCGGATGGTAATTGGACGACAGGACGGTGATCTACGTATTGCTCGTCGTCCGCCGTCGCCAGCATGGGCTTGTGAACGGATGTACGATGGAAAGGAGCAGTGCGTACTGAACTGAACTCACTTACTGAGAATGTTTCTCTGACTATGCTATGCTTTTTTTAACTTAAATATCTCTATCTTGCTTTAATTTTCAAAGTAAATAACTAGGGTATGTCATTCATTAATAGAAATTGTAGCAAGAACCTATTTTGGGCACGTAGGAAAAGTGATTACTGTTAACAATAATTTAAGAAATTAGTTTCTTGTTTTGAACTTGTATGGATATTATTTTTTTGTGGCTGGTTTTAATAAAGTAGTATACCATTTTGGAATCTTGATTAGTTGCACCAATTTTTAAAAAAACTTGCCATAGTAGTGTTCATACTTTTTTTTACACCAGGACAAGCTAAAGTTGGCTAAAAGTAAAAATCTTCAATAAATTTGGGTAATCACATAAGTTTCATTCATTTTTGTGAAAAATCTAGAGGAATTCTGGATTTTTTAAGAATAGCAGTAGATAGCAGTTTTATTCAGGTTGTCGCTACAAAAAAAAGAACAGCAATATTTAAACAACTGTGGTAATGGTAGAGGAAAATATCACAACAGATCTAAATTTTAAAAGAATTTATTTGTGTTATTTCACTTATTACTTAAAAAATATTCGTGTGATATTTTTTTTTGTATTTTTCTCCGAATAGTCACGACTATTCAGACAAATATTTATAACAATTGATTTATCGATAGTTCATTAACTATAATATGGCGCGTTTTCGACCGGAGGCACCAGTTGACCTAAAGTGATGCTGTGACCGCGCGGTCTCCGCCCTATATCTCGAAAACGGTTCACCGTAGGAAAAGTTTTCTGTACAAAAATTGTAGAGAATTTTATATTCTACAATATTGTTGAATATACAAATAGCAAAAAACCTATAGGAAATGAGATATTTACAAAAAAAGCGCAAAAACCCGATTTTTGTGACCCCCGACCATGAAATTTAATAGTTGCGTACACCCTACCATATGTAGGTTTTGAGGCAACTTTTAGGGTGTCGATATACAACTATTTACAAACTTACAGCTGGGTATCTCGAATTCCGAGATTCTTACCTTAATTGAGCTAATTTGACTGGACTATTTAGAGAAGCAATAGGTAGGCAGGTTAATGTGTTTTGTAACTGTAAGATTTCTAGAGTAAAATTATGTTGAAATGAAATAACATCACGAGTGAACATCACGGGTTTTACTTTGATGTTCTCATGTTGTACCAATACAATGTAAAACTTGACTCTATGTAAATTACATATTTATGACTAAAATATTCTTTTACGAAACTTGTTGTCTTTTTATTTTTGGCACTGAAACTGAAAAGTTCTAGTTTCTTTGATTGGCTCTACTAATATGTATAAAAACTATCATATTTTTTTTTACCTTTACATTCTTAACAAAACCCAGAGTAGTGAAGGACTAGATGACATACTTACCTAATTTGTTAGCATGCTATACACGGTAATGTACACATATTGTTTCTTATCAATTTGTATAAGATTAAACTGTCCTGTAAAGAGATTGCCCATGTTTCTTTCGACCGCCGTTAAGTAACATATAATTTAATGGTAACGAAGATTGGACATAAAATAGAAGTACATATTATCGTCATCACTATTTAAAAATTGAAGACAGTATGTGAAAAACAGAAATCTCATGAGCAACGAATAATTTCTCACATATGGTGTACCGCAAGGCAGTGTGCTTGGGCCCACATTATTTTGAGTGTATATGAAGTCAATTGTCTCAACCGCCAAATAATCTTATAACAGAAGTTCACACCAAGTCTCGTCATCATCATTTCAGCCGAAGCAAAATCCACTGTTGAACATATGCCTCTCCCTAGTGTCGCCACAGCGCTCGGTCCTATTTGTCAAGCATCCACCATATTCCCGCGTCTCTCACCAGGTCATCGGTTCACCATATGAGAAAAGATAAATTTTATTACCATAAGAAATATAATAATAAAATATACGGGAAGCTTCAAAGAAAATCAAATTGTCCTTTTATAAAGTAGGTTTTTTTACCAACTGTTCCAACCAACCAAAAATCAAACAGTTTCCTGTTACAACTGTAAGACTAAACTGTAAACACCCAAATACAAATAATTTTAAAAGTCTTGGACTATTCTTAGCATTTAGGTGTTTGTCTCTGGAAGCTCTAAGCTGGGATCGTCCGTTCCATGGCCCTATACGAGCCTCTGGTGTGTGTGCAGTCGCAGTGGATTGTTTCGGTAGGTTTCTGATTCTGGTTCAGCGTGAAGAAAAATGCACTACATGGATCGCTTGGAGAACACGGTGGAATATACGGGGGAAGTCTGCTCCGCTTAGGCAGAGTACCATAGTGTACTCGAAGATGCAATCGGTGGCGACAACCAGCAACGTCCTACCTTGATTCAGGCTATAGTACGGAAAGCGACGGAATGGGAAGCAGTAATGCCAGCGAAGGAAATAGCAGAAATTGGGAAGGAAAGGACATCCTTACGCTCCAGCTACCGTAGGAGATCACCTTGCGAAGGCGCAGGCATGCGAACAACGAGCAATGTGCAGCTCGCAGTCCAGTAAGGCCCAAGCCTTAAGGAGGCTATGTTCCACGGGCAACTGCAAAACACAAGTGTGTTTTAGTCAGTAAAAGTCTGACAGGCTCCATTTCTGAATTAGAGGTAAGATACTTATACAGTTATATGCTTACTAAGTCTTAGAAGTAGGCATGTAAAAATAAAACACACATAGTCGATTCTAATCGTAATTTATTTATATATTATTTGTTTATTTTTATTTCATAGATCACCTTTTGTGAATTTAAGACCATGTGGTCACATAACAACTATTGATGTCACTGCCTCAAGGTTGTTACGGGTTCAACATACATTAAATGAAACGAAGTAAATTAAATGATCTATAGCCATATATTTTAACTCACTGCTTAAACTAAATGGTAACTAAACTTAAACCCTATCTAGTCTTAACCTAAACCTAATCTAATTTGGACGCCAGGAGAGTTGTGTTTTCCGGTGAACTCTGCCAACACCTCAGCCCGCTAGCTCGTATCTCAGGGACTTGGTTTTTATTATATGTCCCGCACAATGAATGTCCAACTTAAAAGGGCGTTGCTTGAAGCTATAACAATGACAACAATATGTTGGTAACTATCTAATAGAGATGCTCAATAGTATAAAAGTTACCATTCCTTAAAACTAAAACTTACCCCTATTTGTATGATACACGGTGCACAATCACTATGACTATTAAGATTTTATTAATATTTCCACTATGTCGGTAGATAATGGCTCACAATTAATGACCTTATGATTTATGAACATACGTCCGTTCAATACCAGAGAAATGTCGCAAGTGTCCCACCGTACCCACACACGATGAATATCTTTTCGAAATAGAAACAGTTTAATTTAATATCAAAATTGAAAATAACAAAAAGATCACGTGCGACTCGGAATCGAACTCAAGACTCCCCGTTTATGTTACAACGGCGCAACAGAGTTAACCATTCGACTACGCGACTACTTATGAAAGCTGACGAAAACAAAGACTAACTTCCTGAACATGACATAGGGTAACCACTATAGTGATTGCCCAGCATATAGTGATTGCCAACATTAAGAAGCAATGCGTTTTTTTGGTAATTTTTAAAGGGTTAGTATAAATTTAACAACCATAGATGTTACAACTATTTATATAGTAGCATTTTAAATTTCAATAACTGGCAGTATTTCAGTTTTTAAGTGTCATAACCGATTTTGATGGAACAGGTGTGCAGCTCGTCAAAAAAAATTCAAGTTTCTTGTGATATTTCTTAAGAATAGTTGTTTCAAAATTGCATTATTTGTTGGCTTTTTCTGTGTTAGGTGTTTTTTGATTAATGTTATTCGATAAAAAAGATATTTAAGTGCCTATATAACTACTTGTAATAACGGTAATTTGTTTCGTAAAGTTTTAAAAGGGGGTGGGCAATCACTGTACCAATATTCTAATAAATTTAGTTATTGCCATATCATTATCTAGCTATTGCCACTGACAATAGATACAGCTATTGCCCGGTCAATAGTTGTATATTTATCCTTAAGGGCACACCGTCATTGCGGCGGTAAGTCTTTGAGGAGTGGTTTGAAAGAGGTCACGGCGTCCTTTCGTTCCGTATGACGCTGGTCCTGCTCCGCTTGGGCGGAGCACCGCCGTGCTCTCGTGGAGGCTATCGACGGCGGTGACATCTCGCACCGGGCCCTGGTACAGGCCATGGTCCGGTGCGCGGAGGGTTGGCAGGCGGTTGCCTTCTTCTGCGAAGCTGTAATGCTAGCGAAACAGGCTGCCGACCGCGAGCGCGTGAGGGAACTGCCCTCACGCCGCCGCCCCCGATATCCCAATCCCAATTTTCGACCACCGTAGGCAGGCTTGCGGACTGTGAGCACTGGGTTGCTCGCCATTCGATAGGTAGTTCGGTAATAACCTGAGTCGTCAACGGCACGTTCTGTTCCACGCGCGCCTCAAGGAGATGTCAGCAAACTGTAGGGCTCCGATAGGGCCGAAGCTTCTGGAGAACACGGAAACTCCGAAAGGTGCGTGTGCGTGTCTCCGTGTCCCCAGATCGAAGACAACGAAGGAACGAGGTGGGATTTAGTCAGTAATAGTCTGACACGCCCTCTCGCTCCACCCAAGAGCGGGAGAAGTCATTCTTATGATTGCCCACTTGAAAAAAAGTTTTTTGTTCTATTTACGATGTATTCCAGAACACCATAAAAGTAACATCCCTGATGATGTCGATATGTTGCTATTTTTATGTCATTTTTGTAATAAAATTAATGATTCTGACGATTACACGAATTCTGATTGCGAAGAATTACATTTAAATGTTCAAATGGCTGGAAAAATTCTTAACTTTTCATCATCTGCCTAGCCTTTTCCCAACTATATTGGGGTCGGCTTCCAGTCAAGCCGGATTTAGCTGAATACCAGTATTTTACGAGGAGCGGCTGCCTACCAGACCTCCACAACCCATTAACTGGGGTAACACGGTACTTCATGGCAAGACTGGAGTCAGATTTACTGGCTTCTGACTATCCGTAACGACTGCCAAAGATCTCCAAATGACAGCCGGGACCAACGGCTTAACGTGCTTTCCGAGGCACGGAGGAAACTCGTTATGTTAAGATGGTCACCCATCAAAAATTCTTAACTTTTAAGTCTTATTATTAGAATAAGACGTTAATTAATGATAACTGCTAGGTGGGCAATAACTGTCCATTATGTATGGCAATTACTATGTCATGGTGGGCAATCACTGTGATTTTAGAGGTTTTGCTTTTGTTGATTTGTTATTATTTTATTTCTAAAGATATATAAACTAATGACTGATTTTCCTATTAAAAATGTGATAAAGTTACATAAAAACAAATATTTTTCTTGATTTCGTTATTAAGAAACATAATAATAAGAAGAAACGACTATCAATTCCTTAACCGGGCAATAACTATATGGGTTACCCTATACCCCCACCGTAAATAAAAAAAAAAAAAATTTTTTTTTTTTTTTTTTTACAATTTCTTCAAATCTTTAACATGCCACATTCCAATAGGCTTACCAAAAGTATTATTCAAGCGGAACACCGATTCTGATAGTTTTGCTGTCACTATAGCTTTTTCATATTTTGGTGCCAACTTGGCCATAAATTTATTTTGTGCTTTTGAAAGGTATTTTGTTCTTTTCCAGACAACGTCCCCTACCTGAAAAGACCCTTCTTTGCGTTTTTTGTTATAAAACATGCTGCTTCTATTATGGGATCTATTCATACTTTCGATCACATTCCTATACACGTTATTTTTAATTATCAGACTTTCCATGAAAGGTTTTGTGTTAACTATCAAATTGTTGATGTCTGGAATCAAGTCCCACTCAGTATCGGTGCTGGAGGTTGAAGTTTCTCTCCCTAAAAACAAGTACGAGGGTGTATACCCGGTAGTTTCGTGTACCGCAGTTCTAATGGCGTGCGCGATTTCTTTAAGGTTGACGTCCCACTCGTTATGCTTCTTTGACTTGATGTAAGATGAGATCATAGTGCCTATCACCCTATTAACCCGTTCTGTGGGGTTACTTTGTGGATGATAATTTGGAGTAAACCAAATTTTATATTTGTACTTTTGCGCTAAGTCTTGAAATATGTTTGAGACAAATTGTTTGCCATTGTCACATATGATGGCTTTTGGAGCTCCAAAAAGTAAAATTTGACTTTCCAATATTTCACATATTTTTTCTGTTTTTCCCGTTCTAAGAGGAAATATTAGAGTGAACTTGCTAAACCAACAGGTAATAACCAAAATCATAGTATGACTGAGTTTGCTTTTCGGAAAAGGGCCCATCAAGTCCAGCGATATAACCTGCCAGGGTCCCGTGACCTCCCTATGTTGGCCCATGTGGCCTAACGGTAACTGTTGCGGAACTTTAAATTTTGCACATATCTCACAAGACTTTATGTATTGCTTGATGTCGCGGATTATATAAGGCCAGTAATAAAATTGCTTTACTCTGAGAAGAGTTTTTCGGATGCCAAAATGTCCTGCTGTGGTCTCATCATGACACTCTTTTATTACCTTGCTTCGCAGGTCAATTGGTATAAAAAGTTTCCAGATGGACTCACAATTAGGATACTGTCTAAGTTTCACTTTCTTAAATAAAAGACCATCCCTGACTTTCCAACTTATATCACGTTCCTCACCACTTATAATCTTGCTTACTTTTGCCTTGTACCAATCATCTTTATCAGTTTCACCTATTTTGATTGAATTAATTTCTGTACATGACTCGACAGATCTAGAAAGGGCATCAGGCACTGTATTACTCTTTCCCGGCCTATGGACGATGTCAAAATTAAACTGCTGAAGTTTCATTGCCCACCTAGCCAGTCGTCCGTGAGGATCTTTCATTTTATGTAACCATTGCAGTGCACTATGATCAGTTATTACTGTAAATTTTGTTCCATCTAAATATGGTCTGAATTTTTCAATTGCATGAACTACGCTTAATAATTCTCTTTCTGACGTAGAGTATCGCTTTTCCCTATCTGAGAGTTTCCTGCTTAGAAATGCTATTGCTTGCTCATTTCCTTCAACTTTTTGGCAAAGTACCGCTCCTATACCCTTACTAGACGCGTCACATTGGACTATAAATGGCTTACTATAATCTGGACAAGACATCACCGGTGTCGTTGTGAGCAGTGTTTTAAGCTCTGTAAAGGACTTTTCAGCTTCATCATTCCATATAAGCTTTTTATTTTTCTTTGTTTTAGTGAGATTGTGCAAAGGTGCTGCCACCATGGAAAAATCCTTTACAAAACGCCTATACCAGCTAGCCAGTCCAATAAATCTCTTAAGCTCAGTGATATTTCTAGGTCTAGGAAAATTTAGAATAGCTGCAACTTTATCGGGGTCAGTACGAAGTCCTTCTTTATCTACTATATACCCTAAAAATTTCAAACATGGCCTTGCAAACTTGCATTTTTCAACATTAATGGTTAAATTAGCGGTTTTTAAAATATGCATAACTTTTCCTAACGTTTCAATATGCTCTTCAAAATTTACCGAACAAACCACAATGTCATCCAAGTATGCCCATACCTTTCCCTCTAATGCATGAAATAAAATGTCCATGAGCCTTTGCTGAGTTTGAGAAGCATTCACAAGACCAAAGGGCATAACTTTAAAATGAAACAATCCGCGGCCCGGAACAGCAAAAGCGGTCTTTTCCTTACTCGAGTTCTCCAATGTAATTTGCCAAAATGCTGATTTTAAGTCAATGGTACTCAAAAATCTAGCATTTCTAAGATTGTCCAATATATTTGATACTCTAGGCAGCGGATATGTGTCTCTCTTAGTGACTTTATTAATTTGTCTACTGTCCAGACACAGCCTATTCTCACCATTTGGTTTTTTCACAATTAGCACTGGAGAACACCAGGGACTATGTGATGGTTCTACTACGTCCTTTTCTAACATTTCATCTAACTCACGTTCTATTTCTTTTCTAATTACTGGTGAAAAATTGTACTGCTTTTGATGTACCGGTTTGCAATTCCCTGTGTCGATTTCGTGTTTAATGATATTTGTTCGTCCTAACCCTGATCCAATTGTTTGTTTCATCGTTTTTATCAAATATGTTAAGGATTCCTGCTGCTTTTCACTTAGATCTTCCCTTGAAATTACACTTGGTTCTTGAGACGATAAGGCATTAACCATTTGGCAGTAGTCAGACGTTTCTCCCTTAAAATCGATAAATATACCAAAAGTGGCAAAGAAATCTTTCCCCAATAAAATTTTTTGTGACAAGTTTGGCATGACCATCATCCTTACTACGTTAAAACGACCGTTGAATTTAACAGGGACATCTCTGATTTCTGTAATATTATGACGATTACCATCGGCAGTAGCCACTTGTATGTCCTGCGAACGATATGTTTTTAATCCTAAACTTTTTAAAGTCTGTGCTAGTTCAGTGTTAATAACAGTTCGGTTAGCCCCCGAATCCAAAAGACCTATATATGAAATACCTAAAATATCTATCAGTACATAGTCCCTGTTATCATTATCTTTTTCTAGTACTACTGGATTCAATTCCCCTTGAGACATAAAACTCTTTACCGTCCTAAGCCAGTCCTGCCACTCCTTACCATTTCTATCTAGGGAAAAGTTTATTTGGCAGGTTTCGAACTTTCCCCCACGGCGTTTCCCTTACATATACAATCTTTAGACGTAACTCCGAAGCGACCGCATTTGTAACAAAATAACCGCTGTTTAGGAACAGTACAAAACCTAAATAAATGTCCCGCCTCGCGACAATTCCAGCACCTCCCCGATACCGCCTTTTGAGGCTTGGATGTAACGTTGTCAATTTCAATGTTTGCCGAAACCTCGTTAATGGTTTTGTTGATTACTGAAGAACTATTATTTTTGTAAGCTAAATCGGGCTCTAAATTATTTCTTTGAACCTTAGGTTCTTCAAATCTATCACAATTTATTTTAGTCCGTTCAACTATTCTCAAAACATCCACTATTTCAGAAACAGAAAAAAAAACATCTCGGCAAATAGCTCTTTGATAATATGGCTGTATGTTACGTAAAATGATTGTAATCTTCTCCTGTTCTGTGATTGTTGATGGTAAGCGATTAAACATGTTTTGAAGAATTGACATGTAAACTGTGATTGACTCATCCTTTCCCTGTGTCCTTGCTTTGATTTCTGCCAACAAATCATCCTGATAAAATGGAGATTGAAACGTTCTTTTTAACAAGAGCACTAATTCCTTCCAGTTTGTAGCATATACTTTGTTAGCCCTAAACCATATCAAGGCGTCCCCCTTAAAGAAATCTATCGCATATCGCCACAAATCGTCATCGGTTGCATTCCTGGCTTCTTTAATCTCATTAACACGCTCAATGAACGCATTAACACTGACATTATTGTCAGCCGAAAAATGAACACCCCATTGACTAATCGGTACAAGTTTACGCTTCGAGAAATCTATATCTACTGTAGAAGTTCTTTGTAACCTCGGTTTAATTTCTTCCGGATCATGATAACTATTGTTTGAAGAATTACCACTTTCTATTTTTCTGATAATATTTTCCCCTATATCGCCTAAGGTTTCCTGTAAAATTTGTTTAATGTCTGAAGGAATCTCGTCCTCATGATCCTCACTGTCATCTTTCGCTTCAAGTCTATTTAAGAGGGTATGACACTGTGCGGATAATTCAGTCTTTGCTTTATCATCCACCTCCAAATCAGTTGGAATAAGCACTAATCTATTTTTTACATGATACAACCGCGATACTAGTCGTTTAAATAAATGTCTATCAGGTTTTCCTGTAATTTCATCAATATACGCGGCTAAAGTTGTTAACTTTTTCTTGCAATTATCTAATTCCGCGAGTGGCGCCGCTAAAACATATCGAGGAGCCTTGATTTCATAATTTACTGTCCCCGCCTGTTCAGTAATAAGTAATTCTTTCAAAAGTTTTCTTAGCAGATCAACATTTCCTTTAATTGAAACACCCTTCGACTGAAGTTCATACTCTAATTCCTCTTTTAATAAATAGTAAGGATCCATGGTGGGTATTTAAGCAATGAGAAACTATAAATGTGAGCTATTATCCACAAACTTACAATAAGTAGAAGTTACAATAAAATACCAACTGTCGGAACTTTCCAAAGAACAAGTCTTAAATCTAAATTATTATTACTAATTAAAACATTAAAAAAACAACCTAGTTATTGTCGAAAACAATTAAACTTTTACGATACTACTGTCTACACGACTGTACTATGTACTATTATCAATGTTTACAATTTTGCAATCATAAATTATTATCTATGACTAAGACTACTTATGCTAACATGAAAGCTCGGACCATATTATTGTACTCATAACAAAAATCTTTTATACGTTGACAAAAGTACAAAGAAACATTAAAACCTAAAATAAAAAAGTAAAAAAAATGACGGTAGAAGTTTAATATTATCAAACATTATTTTGCACCCGTATTTTAACGTTGAGCGCCATTTGTTACGGGTTCAACATACATTAAATGAAACGAAGTAAATTAAATGATCTATAGCCATATATTTTAACTCACTGCTTAAACTAAATGGTAACTAAACTTAAACCCTATCTAGTCTTAACCTAAACCTAATCTAATTTGGACGCCAGGAGAGTTGTGTTTTCCGGTGAACTCTGCCAACACCTCAGCCCGCTAGCTCGTATCTCAGGGACTTGGTTTTTATTATATGTCCCGCACAATGAATGTCCAACTTAAAAGGGCGTTGCTTGAAGCTATAACAATGACAACAATATGTTGGTAACTATCTAATAGAGATGCTCAATAGTATAAAAGTTACCATTCCTTAAAACTAAAACTTACCCCTATTTGTATGATACACGGTGCACAATCACTATGACTATTAAGATTTTATTAATATTTCCACTATGTCGGTAGATAATGGCTCACAATTAATGACCTTATGATTTATGAACATACGTCCGTTCAATACCAGAGAAATGTCGCAAGTGTCCCACCGTACCCACACACGATGAATATCTTTTCGAAATAGAAACAGTTTAATTTAATATCAAAATTGAAAATAACAAAAAGATCACGTGCGACTCGGAATCGAACTCAAGACTCCCCGTTTATGTTACAACGGCGCAACAGAGTTAACCATTCGACTACGCGACTACTTATGAAAGCTGACGAAAACAAAGACTAACTTCCTGAACATGACAAGGTCTCTGCGGTCAATATGTACTAGGGCGCTGATAACAGCAACCTAATACTCGTACATCTATAAATACTCAACTGTCGTAGTTTCACTATCGTTGTCTTAGAGCTCAAGTGTAATCACGTTTTAATTCTATTAGCTCTGTCTCAGTATCGTGTTTCTTCTCGAGGTCAGAATTTATCTTCTCATCAGTGTCATTATACAAGGCACCTTGTAACTCAACCTGAATCTCTCTCAAACTCTTACCCTTTGTTTCTGGTACCACAAAGTATGAGAAAATGGCCCCAATTATTGTTATAGCAGCGTAGAACCAGAACACGCCTGCCAGACCTGCTACATCCTTCACTTCTTGATATCCTTTGACTGACAGGAAGTTCAGAAACCCGCCCAAAATGTTCTGGAAAGTCATGGCCACTGACTTGACGTTAAGGGGGAATATTTCTGCCAGAATAATAAACACTATTGTGTCATAGCCTAGAATAGACATCATACTAGAGAAGATGATGCCGATGAAAGGGATGTAACTGTAGTATGAAGAAGAATTTGGTAGTATCAAGAAATAAGCTCCAACGACGATAAGGGATATACCAGAACTGAGGAAAGAGTAGATGAGCAGGGGCCGGCGCCCAACCTTGTCCACTATCGCCGATGAAAATATACCTGCAAAGCAATATATTGAAATTGATAGAAGCCATAAAGATATTTAAGATTAAGAGGTTTTTTTTCTTTCAGAGCTCATGGATTATTAGGGAGTTCCTCATATTTATTCTGTTCTCAAACTGGGTTTATTTTTGTAATTCCTAAACTAACGCCAAACCTGCCTGCCTATCTCTATTCATTATTTTTTTATAAATCTTGATGACAAAGCATTTTTCTTACCCACAATGAATTTCACTGCTCCATATATTATCAACACCGTCGACACATTGACGTCCGTCTGACTCTCTTGAACAATTCGGCCCAAGTATTCTTGAATAGCAATCGATCCAGACATCATTTGAGCTATTTTTAAACCTGTTGAAAAATATTAAGATATTATTAGATGATTTTCGGAGTGAACATACGGATACGACACATATTAAACACTACACATACTACATACCAAATTAGCAGATCGAATTCGAAACACTTTATAATATTACACTCTAAAACCAAGATAGCTGCTTTGGCTCAAAAGACTTCTATGAGCCTTATATGGGCCTGGGCAAGACATGTCTGCTGTATGCCAAACCGATTTTGGGCCAGAGGGACACCGAGCTGTTGCCTTGACATTGAAAAACAGATGGCATCAGACCACTAAGACAAATTTTGCTAAAACTTAACGCTAAAAGCAGAGGCAGGGGTAGGAAATGTGGAAGAAATGAAAGCAGGAGTGACATAAAATAAATGAAACTATTTATTTGTCGGTACTAACCTATACAAATGATCAATGCTTTTCGATATTGCTTCCCAGTGAGCAGCTCTTTAAGTGAACCGGAGCGGAGCGTCTCCTTCTTCACGTCAACGCTCATTGCTGATAGCCGACTATCTATTACCTGGAATAATCAACCAAACTGTTTCATTTTTTTTATGGGTATAAACTTGTGCTTGACCGCGATACAACCTGATGGTAAGCAGCCATCGAAACAACTTTGGATACAACGCTGATAAAAGTGCTATTTTCTAAAATTATATCACGTACAGCAGCATCAAGTGGATGACTCATTTTACCGCTCTACAGTCCCATATACCGAAAACTTGTTAAAGAACTGTAGAATAGAATATAATGACCTGCTTAAATCCTGGTGTCGAATTCCCCAATAGGCCAACTATGTCGTTTGATCCACTACAGAGTGACTACACCAGAAAGAGTGTTCTTTACCGTTAGATGTTCAGTTTTATTTTGTATGTTTTTACAGTAAATTTAATCTTCATAACTATCATCTTACCTTGTCATCCTTGTTTCCACTCAACCTAACGAGGGAAGCTTTAGCAGGTTCAAACTTTCCTTCTTTCAATAGATAATACGGACTTTCAGGTACGAAGCAGCAGGCGATAAAGTAACAAACGGGCAGGACCAGAAACAAGTAGTTGATGGTGTTGTACGAGACGAAGGGGCCGACCAACATGATGAGGAAACTGCCAAAACTGCGCATGTAGCGATATGATGATGTGACGCTACCTCTAACCTCTGTGTCGGATACCTCTGCTAGGTATATGGCGGATACCTGAAAAAAAAAATTATACTACGTTATAATAATATTTTTAATCTCTAAGAGTTTTTTTTCGAACTGACTATTTTGTTAGTGATATGTTTATTTTAAAAAGTTCAACAATCTTGACTTGTCAAGTAAAAATTTGTAAATTAATTTTTGGTGACTTGACAGAGAGGAGGGGAGACCAAAGAAAGATACGGATAGGACAAAATGTAAAAAAAAGTTGTTACGCTAAGCCAAAACACGGTCCATGGGCAGGAAGATGATGGAGCCTCAAAGTCTTGTATATTTGAGTACCCCGCTATGGTCTAAGTAAGTGCTTTCAATTTTGGGAAATGCAAAAAAAATCCCCACAATTTCTCGCTAATAGCTAACTGCCAGCAGTTTCGCGGAGAAATTTGTTTTATTTCAATCACAGACCAAATATCAGTAATGTGTGGTAATCTGCTTGAAGTGACTGGTTCGGAACAACTTTTTGCAGGTGCAATCAATCAAATAAATAAAAAAGAACACGCCAGACGCAATCTAGTTAATAGAATTAGAATTTTATAGTTACTAACTACCAGCTACTGCTAGTTTATAGTCGTATATTAATCTTTTCAAATTTAATTTAATAGAGGATATCAGGATACTATACAATAACATACAATAATATACTAGTCAAGTATAAATATTTTAGATAACCTTGAAATCTATACGCAAATCCGAAATATTACAATTTTTTAAAATATTTTTATGCATATCAGGACCGAGGAGGCCTTGATCTGATCTTGATGAGAGACGTGCAAGGTGCCGAAGTCAACTCGCAGAGGTCACTAAGACTCTTTTCATAGAATGATTATCCCTGCATGCGCTATGCAAGTACACCCAAACACAACTCCCGGTTGGTGTGAAACTTTTGCTACACATGGAATACTAATATGTTTTGGGTGACTTAAGTGGACTGGTTGCCAAGAACTAGGTATGTATTTTTTTTTAATTGGGGAATCATCAAAATGACTTCTCCCGCTCGGGGCGGAGCGTGAGGGCTTTGTCAGACTTTTACTGACTAAAACCCACTCCTGTCTCAACCCAGGCCCCAGAAGGCTTCGACCCTGTCTGGCCCCTACAGTTTGCCGAAAACACTTTGAGGCGAGCGTGGAACCCACAGATATCTAAATAATTGGAACCATACGCGCCTTCGACGACATGAGCTTGGTCCGGACTGTTACTAGACGTCCGATGTATTGCCTTCATAATATTAAAGTTATTGGTTAAGATAGAGTAAACTGATGAAACAGTACTTACAGTAGCTATCATACCAGTGCCGACACCCCATAGGAATCGCGTTACGTAAAGGCACCACGCTATTGCAGTGCTTAGAATTATGATCTGAAAGATAAATACATTATTTTTGAAAGAACGACTGTAAAATAATATTGTCATGCACTATTTTTGTAATAGTAGTAATGAGAATGTACACTTACATTTCTATTGGTACAATTATTCAGTAAATAATTTGTAAAATCTTCGATTTTTGAGGATTACATTATACTCTATGGGCCCTCGCTAATGGCGACTTTTTGTAACGCTACAGTCGCATTTGTGTCAGACGACATCGCGGGGACGAAGGAAGGAGGGTGGCGCGTGAATGAAAAACAAAAACAATCTACATACAAAATCTTAATTTTTGTGCTACGCTGCCCACGCCACGATTCTCAGTCGCGATGCAGGCGCGATGCAGCCTGCATCGCGACTGAGAATCGTGGCGTGGGCGGAGGCAAGCCGCTAGCGAAGTAGCGACAGCATCGTGACTGAAACGATGCGAACACGCGTCAGCCGCGCTACTGCATCGCTTCAAAAAGTCGCCGTGGGCGAAGCCCCTATGTTGGTAGATTCTAGTGATAGGAAACAATTATGTAAATCTTACCGTTCCAGTCACCACAGGTACAGCACTGCTCAATATAACAGCTCGTCTCCCGAACCCGTCAGAGATAAACCTCGCGACCAGACTACCAGCCATGAAACCTGGGGCGGACATAGCAACCACCCACGATATTTCTTTCTGTAAAATTTGTTAACATCTTCTTAAGACGCTCACATTTTTTAGAAGCTAACGTGTTGAATAAATAAATAAGGACCCAATATTTTTTACAGCATCTACCCTGCATATCACCGCATGCCTGCAATAAGAGGAGGTCACAGACCTCCTCTTATTTAGAATTCCCCACGTGTTTCCTGATACGGCTATAGCTTAGGGGTCTTTAAGTCAAGAGTGAATCGATTACTTTTAGGCAAGCGTGCTCCATCGTCGGCCACATCATCGCTTACCATCAGGTGAGATAATCAAAAAAGGTCAAACGTGAGGTGATTATATAAGTATAATAAAAAAAAGTAAGCTAGTGTATGTTAGTAGCTGTCACATGTACTCGTAGCCTTCGAATTTTTATTTTAGGACACAATTTCCTAACGATATGCACTTTCAGAATTATGACTGCAACGATAATAAAATAATTGACACTTAATTAAGATCCTGCCTTAAAGCAACAAGTACTTCATAACCTTACATCTGCAATATTGATGGCAGTCTCATTATTGTGGAACATTGGTATCACAGGAGTGCTCCATGTCACTGCAAAACCTGCAACGATAGCAGCCAGGGACACTGAAACAGAGAAAGGTAAACACCTCTTATTCACAAAATATTTTGAAAATGCTTTCATTGTGTGTACGTTATGAAGTGGATATCCCGGCCGAAAAAATCTGATGGCTATAATTATACTATAACTTTAAGTAAAGAGAGAATTTGTTACTTCTATCGAAACATCCCCACTGCTGGACATAGGCCGATCCCAAGCGTCCCGACAGAGACCGGTGATTCACCAGATCATCGGTGCCTTGTGGAAGGTCTTCCAAAGCTACGTCTTCCAGTACGTGGTCGCCACTACAGAACCTTTCGTTTCCATTAACCATCTATTCTACGAGCAATACGTACTCTGTCCACTGCCACATAAGTTCAAAATGTTTTCTGCTGGACATTGGTCTCCCCAAACATCGTCGTAATAATTTCTCTGGAATTGCCCGCATCACATGGCTCTTCGTAGCCTTCACCCAGGCGATGGCCTGGGTGGGCTGATGAGCTCACCTTGAGGGGGGCTACTTACAATGCTACACAAAAATACTCCCTTGAATGTTTAACAGTCATTGAATCATTGCGTGATGTGATAAGTAATCATAGGTTACTATAAAATGCTTGACGTAATAATAGATTATGTGACTAGGGGATAAAACAGTGTCTTTAAATCGCGGGCGGCATGTTGAATTCCGAACAAAACAAAGGTTTCTAAGTTTTCTATACTAGTTAACCTATCAACACCCGCGAATCGAGACACAATAGTAAGACAATAACAGCGCGGCCCTATGAGACCGGTCGGGGATTCATGAATTAATATAATAAAGAGGTAAAGTTTGTTTTTTTGTTTGTATGAGGTAATCTGTGGAAGTACTGGTCCGATTGCTAAAATTTTTTCACCAGTAGGAAGCTGCTGTATTCTTGAGTGACTTAGGCTATATTTAATGTACACGGGCGAAGCTGCGGGCTAAAGCTAGTAATTTATATAATTAACTCCCGAGTACAGCGAAGAAATATAGAAACCTGCTTGAGTAAAGTGAGAAATTCAAGCCGCTCAAGACAAAAGTCAACTTTATCACCGTCTTGGATACTCTAGTTTTTACACCATGTATGATAATTAAAAGACACTATCTACCTATACTAAAACAAATTATATATTAGTGAAATTATGGGAGGCAAACCGAAATCACTACTTTAATATTGAACTAGGATTGAATCTCTTTCATTATTTTTTTTAGAAACTCGTCAATAACGACATATTTTCTTTAAATGGTCTGTTTGACATTGAATAAACTTGTTCGATGCACGTACATTTTAATTCACTAATGTGTTTTTTTAGCTATGGTTTTTGACGTTTCAAATTCAAATCTCCCTGTCTTCGTTCCCTAGGACGCCTATACCACATTATCTTCTAGGGATAGAATGACTTACTTTAAGTGATGGTTGTATGTCATATAAAAGAGCATTATCAGTTTATTGGAATTTTACTGTGTGAATTAATACCTACGATGATATTTTTTTTTCACATCATATCAGTTAAGTACAAGCATAATCATCAATCGCTGCTAGAATGGTGGTATGTTATGCCTTCGAATGTTTGGATCTAGGGCACCCTTCTCAATTACCCCATGATGTTTCGGTTCACATTAAAAAAATATATATATTAAACTCACCGGCAGCTGCCACTAAATATTGAGCTTGTCTCCCTTCCGCCATTTCACAATTATTTATACACTTCAATTTTGTAAAAGACCATCAATAAAAACAGCGAGCTATACTAAAACCAGGTTCTACCAAGCACCAAACTGAACAGTACACCATAATAATTATAATTATATGGGAACTGTACTATTGAGAATTTGGGATACACTAATTTCTTATACCACCATATAAAAAATTTATAAATGTGAAATGAAAAAGTAATTCACAAAATTCATGAAATTAATTTTTATTATTAATTAATTTTATTTTTTTATTATTTTAAAATAATTTGATTAGATACTGCAGTGTTTCCTCTTCCATGTCTAGAAGCTAGTGAATTTAGTTTAGTTTAGTTATCGAAACGTGTATTAGATAAAAAAGGCCAACAACACTATTATTTACAAAATGTTTACTCTTGTCATTTGTCGTCGTTCTTGATGTGACTTCTATAAAAAACTTGGCAAGTGCATGTCGGGCTCGCACACTGAGGGTTCCGTACTTACTAACATATGTAAAAAAATCAATTCTCGAATCCAGTCTCGAAGATTTTTCCGAATCGAAAAGTGTTTTTTTCTTTGTGTGACTTAACTAGTACCGTTTTCAGATTTATTTTTACACTTGTGCTGTTGTAAAACCTTACCTAATGCCAAATTTCGAAGTTCTGGGGCATTGGGAAGTATCCTATGAATTTTGATTCTTAAGGGAATCAAAATTAGTGAGAATGAGTCGAAATATACGTGTTTTACGGCAAAAACAGTAGTTTATATTTTCTTGTTAATTTAGAAGTTTAATTCTTGGACAGCTTCAAGGGATCGCCGACTTAAGTCTATGATTTTAATTTCAAATCGATACCTCCACGTGGGCTCGAGATTAAGGTTCTTGACAGACAGTCAAATAGACAGACAAACAACAAAGTGACCGATCCTATAAGGGTTCCCATTTTTCCTTTTGAGGTACGGAACCATAAAGAGGTGAATGTTCTCCAATCAGTAGTGCATGCCTCTTATGCATGAGGTAAATCATAAGTCAATTATTTCTTTGCAAACATAGGTGATAGGTACATAGATGCTTTCTTATATATTGAACTCCACATTCTGCCGTCGCGACGAGAGGACATGCAAATAATATTCTATTCACAAAACAGAAAAAATAATAATTAATTGCATTGATTTTATTTATAAGTTTAAATGTCAACTCATCAAAATTCCAAACAAACATTAATTAGTCTACCCACAGAACAGTTAAAAGAGTCTACCAATAAAAATAGTATCTGGTAAAATCTGAATAATAATGTCAAACAGAGTAAAAAGTATGCAATCAGGAAAAAATGTCAGAAATGTGAGGTTGTAAGTTCGAAACCGATAAAATGTGATTTCTTTAATTCAAATTTATCTCATTGTTTAATTTTTCTCACTATACTACAAGAACTGGTTTTCTGACGCTTGATACACCTACTTTAAAGTAAGTATATCGGCACAGTACGATCTACGTACGAGTCTCATCTACCTAGCCTTTTCCAACTATATTGGGTTCGGGTTCCAGTCAAGCCGACCTCAATGTCTACAATTTACGTACGAGTACGAGTATGCAAATATTTAAATTTAGAATACTTTCCTCATTTCTCACTCATGTTAAGTACCAGGTAATTTCTTTACAAATTCTTTAGAATGCTGTTTGTAGATTACATTTCATTCCCTCTCCTAAAGAGGAAGCCTAGGGCCTAACAGTGGGGACACTGAAAGGTTGCTTTTGCTATTCTATGCTCTAAATCTGGCATTTTTGTGATTTCAGATATCGAGAGTGTATTAATCAGAGACAGCTGATAAAGCAATAAGGGATTCCTTGACATCTGTTATCTTACTCGTGTATAGTTTCGGGGCTACACTAGTGTTGGCCTTCCGTTCAGTTTCAAAGAGTAGCACTGGCAAATAAAAATGGAAAACAGTTGTAATAACCAGAGATAGGTTTAAAACCTTTCAACTTTTAATAAAATAATAATTAAACTTTACAAATACAAATTGTTTTTTTGTTTTGTGAAAATTGGTTAAAGTAAAAACATGGAATAAACTTGCAGTACATATGTATACACTAGATGTGCCCGCGACTTCGTTAGCGTGGATGTCGGAACTTAACAATGTATTTTTTAGTGCGAATAGCTGTTGGAGGATACCGATACAAATATAATTTATTTATTCTAGTCGTTCTTTATAAACAACATTAGCTGTGAAACCATCTGGAGCGTACACAAAAAGATTATTGGGGTTGTTTACCCGTGAAAGAGCTACGTATAGTTAACCATGGCAAAAGCATTCAATACTTAGGTCCACCCCCGCAACAGATAATGTTTGGCCCTGACTTTATTAATCGTCATGGCATAATAGACACTAACTGGAAATTGCACTCGTTTGAAAGAGAAAGAAAAGTTGTTAGGAATTATAAGTATTAGTATAAGTATAGGAATAAAAACTATATCACCGGCGCCGCAACCAGTTAATATGTACGAACTCTTCAGACAGGCAGAAATTTCATCAGCTCTCGTTCTTCGGGGTACTACCGGGAGTGTCTGCCGAAAATCATCGCAGAACAGTACCGTTACGTCTCCCATCGGCCCGTCATTTTATCTTACATCCTGTAAAGTTCTATTCACTGCTTTCACTGCTTCTACAGCTTTGCGGTTTGCCATTGTGCACTCAACTCAAATAGTTAACACACAATCGCGTAAAACCCTTGCTTTATCGCTATTTCGCGATATGTTGTAAACCGGGCTTTCCGTACGGTCTAAGTCGATAAGAATTTTAAATGTTGTGTGTGCCGTTTTTCCTCCAGGCAATAATGTGGCTGCTATCCCTGAAGAGGCGACAGCAAGGGCAACTTTATTTTGGTTTCTTAATTGAGCCAAAATAACTTTGGTTAAGAAAGTATTACCTGTTCCGCCCGGAGCGTCTAAATACAGGATTTCATCCAAAACGATATCTATACTGCAGCATACCCTATCAAACGAACGCTGTCGGTCAGCTGATAAACGCGCTTCGCGGTCCTCGCTGCTTTCATGGGAGCGCAAAGTCGCGGTAACAATTCTTTGCGAATTTAAGCGCAACTCCCTTCCAGTGAAAGTCTCAGACTCGCGTGAGAGGCGTAACGCTCTCGGTTTGCCAATAAACGCGCTTCGCTTTCCTCTGAAACTCTCCTGTGATAGAGAAACTGCCGTAAGAGAACGCTTTATACTAAGTCGTGACTCACGTTGGGTAGGCGTTTCTGACGCAAGAGTTCTGACTTGCCTAGCTCGAACTGCTGATATCCTCGTCACGATCTTCTTCTGATTCTTGGGACGTACTTAGTCTCACCCTTTTCGCATCTCAGATACGCTGTGAAAGGCTTGTTTTTTTTCTAGAAGGCATTTAAAAAAAAACTGGTTCAAACTAATAATATATTGAACCAAATAATTCACAACAGCACATGGTCCCAACACAGACCTAAAAACGATGGCCAATTATAAAGTTTGGGTTGCAGTGGCTTTGGTAGGTACACGGTACCAAAATTGTGTAAAAAACTGATCTAATTACGTCGAATTATAAAGATTTATGTTTTGGTATTACCTTCAGAATATTATTAAAAATCACGTTATTCATTGCCAGACACACACGTTACAAGGTTGAAACCCCTTGCCAGACACCTTTAATGTTCATGAAATAATATAATTGTTAACTTTTATACAGATAGATGGCGTTGTTAGCTGAACGTGTTATCTTAGTCGCTCCACACACTGCACCGCGTCCCGTCGCGTAGTGTGTGATGGCAGATTTTACCGTTGTATGCAAGTATCTCAATTTGTATAGAAATCAGCCTAGCACAGCTGCGCACTGCTGACGCGGATCTGCGCGGAAAGGCATTCCGCGCGCAGTTTCTGCCAATCTGCGCGGGAGCGCGGGACGTGCCGCACGATTTGATATTGTAAAGACGTTCGTAAATAGGGATATATCCAAAATCTTCTATGGACGCAGTGTCTTTTAATTCTTGTATACAAAAACTAAAATGACAATAATATAATTGCAACATCTTGAAATTTAATAATTTCGTCCATTCTCCACGACGATCGACAGCACAGTGAACATAATTATGAGTTTATTTAGCGCGAGGCCGTCGTAGTCTGCTTCACCGCGCGAGGGAGCAGATTATACCGCTAAGTAAGGCAGATCTGCGCCTCCGTCGCCGCGCGCGTTAGCGCACCACGGCGGAACGCGGTACAGTGTGTGGAGCGCCTTAACATCGTGATTCAGAATTTACTGTCAACTAACAACGCCATCTATTGGTACCTACAGAAGTTAACAATTATGAAAATGAAAATAATAAAAAAATATGCTCAAAAATGTTGCCTTTACGTGTGTGCTATGGGATCAAGTATTAAATTGGTAATTGAATTGGTTTAAAATCAGTTTTGATTTACTAACAATACTGATTATATAAATATACTGCACGCAGTTGATTTCTAAGTTTGATAGATGGCGCTGTTTCAATATTTTACTTCGAAAAGACTATTACAATTTTTTTATTTTATTATAAGGTATGAACTGATTAGGATGAAACAAAAAGCTTAATATTACTACAATTCGCACAAATTATTGTTATGTATAAAAGTTACGTGAAGTAATGAGACCAAGTAAACATAACCCTAATTTTACTTCTGGAAAACTTTAAATTCAAATATCTTTTGTTAAACTGAACCGATTGCAATGAAACAAAAACTAAATGTTACTCCAAGTTACGCTGAATCCTTGTGTTTAAAAATTATATACATTGCTTCCGTACATTTAACGTGATGCCCGAACAAATAAACAGACAAACAGACAAAATTTCTAAAAATGCTGGAAATGGGTTCTGTTGGTTGTTCTTTAACACCCTATTTTTTTTTTATTTCTTTTTCATGTACAAAAACCACTTTTCTACAGATTTATTGTATGTATAGATTTTATTTTCACTTTTATAGTTACGATTTACTTAGATATTTACGCAGGCAGAGGCACACTTTCAGCAAATGTCCAGCAATATATAGGGTACATAATCCAACAAAGCAACTGCAACTTGCAAGTTTCCACAGCTCTCATTATTTTTGGAGCAGTACGATTTACTGTTGGTGCCTCCTAACTTTATAGTCAAGTATACACTGAAACCTAACTTACTGGAACTACGACACTAATGCTATCTCCTTGAAGTTCAACTCCCGTCTTAATGTTGAATAACTTACATTGCAAATAAGATCACAGTAGTAACGGGTTAGAAATGATACCAAAGGCTCCCCTCCATTCCTTCCATCGTACCCGGCTTTGAGCTACTTCTTAAGGACTTACATCAACTAGAGTAACTTTGTTTACAGGTTTAATGTAAGTTGCAAGAAGTCCAAAGATTTGTAGGAATTGACCAGGGACCCTCAATCAACTCTACTGTGTAGGTATTTATTGGCATTATATTATGTTCTATAGTCATACCCAGAGCTTGGGTTTTAATCCTTTAGTATTAGGGCCTATTTCACCACCTATGATTAAGTTTTGAGTATCTTACTTGGCAGATAATTTAATACAAATTCTGTCACATTTTGAATTTATCCAGTGAGTAGTGCCTACTCGGACATTGTGAAAGAGGCCCTTAGGGCCTATTTCACCACCTATGATTAAGTTTCGAGTATCTTACTTGACAGATAATTTCATACAAATTCTGTCAAATTTTTGAATTTATTCAGTGAGTAGTGCCTACTCGGACATTGTGAAACAGGCCCTTAGTTATTTAAGTATTTTTACAGCGTTCTTAATTTAAAGCTGTAGATTTAATACATATATTTATAAATTTATTCACGGGTTATGGCCTTCTGGAGCTTATAAAATTAATAATTCAGCTATTCTGGTCACTCAAAAGTTAATCAGAAAAATTGATAATAAATAAAAGTGTTTAAGTTTATTTTAGTAAATTTATTTACGCACTTAATTTTTACTACATATTTCTGAATTTGTTTTTCGAATTTAAGGTCACAACCATCTATATCAACTATTCAAGTAACTGCATCTAGGACTGCGTGGTCTGTATTTATTAGGGTACTGCTATATACTGAACCGTTGTAGATTAAACTTTCCTTGTCGTTGTCTCTAAAGCTCAAGTATAATCACGATTCAATGCTTTCTGTTCAGTGTCTTTATCATCTTTCTTCACAATGTCAATCTTTATCTTCTCATCAGTTTCGTCATACAAAACACCTTGCAGCTCAATCTGGATCTCTCTTAAACTCCTGCCCTTCGTTTCTGGTACCATAAAATATGAAAAAACAGCACCGATTAAGCATATACCAGCGTAGAACCAGAACACTCCAGCCAGACCTGCTACATCTTTCATTTCTTGATACCCTTTCACCGCTAGAAAGTTCAGAAACCCTCCCAAAATATTCTGCAATGTCATGGCCACTGATTTGACGTTAAGGGGGAATATTTCTGCAATAATAACAAACACTGTTGAATCGTAGCCTAGAATAGATATCATGCTGGTGAAGATGATGCCGATGAAAGGAATGTAACTGTAGTATGGGGAAGAATTAGGTTGTATCAAGAAATAGGCTCCAACGACGATGAGGGATATTCCACCGCTGAAGAAGGAGTAGACGACTAGCGGCCGACGCCCAATCTTGTCCACTATCATCGATGAAAATATGCCTGTAAAGAAATTCAGATTATTTATTTATACGGCAATACCAAATATTAAATATCAAATCATATATGTGCCTCTGTTTCTCTGTTTTTATAATTTATTCTTTGAATAAGTAATTGCCTTAATATTTCAAGTATCGTAATTAGAGGCATAATAGAAAGACAATAGGTGTGCGGACGCCGGTATCCGGTTGGGGGTCAACAGATTAAACCGTATCTGCAAATTGGCAACAGTTTCTTACCTACAAAGAATTTCGCTGCTCCATATATTATCAACACCGTCGATACATTGACGTTCGCCTCACTCTCTTGAACTATTTGGCCCAAGTATTGTTGGATAGCAAGCGACCCAGACATTATTTGAGCTGTTTTTAAACCTGTTGAAAAATATTCAAACATGAAATGCGCAATTTACAATTGATTACTACTACTACTATTAAATTAACAATTTATGTACCTCAAAAAAATCAAAGAAGCCCATAGCGGATGCCCAGAGACAGTAAGATAGATTCGTATCGGACCACTTAAAGAGATTTTGACAAAATTAGACGGACAATCCACGGTCTCGGGAGAAATGGTAGAAATAGAACCCCAGGAGTTACCCAGAATAAATGAATTTGTCAGAACTAACCTATACCAATGATCAGTGCTTTGCGGTACTGCTTCCCAGTGAATAGCTCTTTGAGTGTACCGGAGCGGACCGTCTCCTTCCTCACGGCAACGCCCATAGCTGATAACCGATCATCTATTACCTGCAACCATCAACAATACTATGTACCTACAGTACCGAAAACATGACGCTATTCTGTGTAATTTCTTCATGAAAAAGTCAAATTTAGATAACCAAGCAATCTCCAGTATCAAGTGGAATGACGCCCAGTTTTTCTTTACTTCACTTGAATAGTCTCTAAGAAACCTTTCCAAAATATACCAATTGCAATGTACCATAATAAATTCAGAAAGTGGGTGGGGAGTTACAGTCAGAGGTATTTTTATTGTAATGCACTACTTTGTCAAAATGTAAAAATATTTACCGATAGATGTCCAGTTTATTTATGTTTAACACATAAAACAATAAGTCAATTTCATCTTCATTCTCAAATATATTCTTACCTCCGCATCCTTATTTCCACTTAACCGAATGAGGGAAGCTCTTGCAGCATTAACCTTTCCTTTCTTCAGGAGATAATACGGAGTTTCAGGTATGAAGCAGCAGGCGATAAAGTAACAAATGGGCAAGACTAGAAGCAAGTAGCTGATGGTGCGATACGAGACGAAAGGGCCAACCGACATGATGAGGAAACTGCCAAAACCTGTCATATAGCGAACCGAGGATGTGAGTCTACCTCTAATCTCTGTGTCGGATACCTCTGCTAAGTACATGGCTGATACCTGAAAACAAAATAAATTTATATTTTAGAAAACACAACATCGTACTCTTCAACTGAGATTTACTTCCTCGACTGATGGTGACTGATAATTCATTGAACACTTTATGGGTAGAAAGTTTTAGATGATCTAAATACTTGCTTCTGCTAGCGGTTTTGCCTAGGTGAATGTCGGAAATCATCCCAAGTGTCCTCCATGCGTCTGTGTGTCTCTATCTTAGCCACTTGTTTTCTTCTATGTAAGCCCTTTTCTGGGTGGTCATAAAAAAATATACACGAAAGTTAAGGTGGGAGTGATGTGGAGCTCCCGCCTTAGCCTTCTAACCTAACTGGTCCGTGTTGAAGTGCCCTAAAATCCCGAACTCACTTCGCTCGCTCTTGGATTAAGTATATTTAACTGAACTACATAACTTCGTTGTTGAAAATATTTTCAAAATTCTTTCATATTTGTTTACGTAAGCTAAAAAGATATAAATTAGGATAGTGCAGAGTAATGCAGCAATACTTACAGTACCTATCATACCAGTGCCGGCACCCCATAGGAATCGCGTTACATAAAGGTACCACGCCGTCGTAGTGCTTAAAATAATAATCTGAAAAAGAAACACACTATTTGCATAGAAGGAAAGAGAAATGTATACTGCCTCTCGGGTAAAGTAAGAATTACACATAATATAAAAAATAGGAATAAAAGAGCCTATTCACTCGATCTTTCTGATGCATCTACGGTCCGCGTATAATACAAGGATGATACGCTGTTGTCGCTGTTGATAGTCGTACGTTCTAGTACCTGATATTATGTTTTTGGCACTTTCAAGATATGGAACTATTTTATTGGCATACTCTTTACTGTCACATTACATTCCTATAGCTATTCTGTAAGCAATTCGTAAAAACTTCGAGTTGCGAAGTATAGAAAAAGCACTAAGTATACACTGGTCATAACAATACATATGTGTTTTCTTTAAAAATCTTCTTCTAATCAGTTGTATTCAAAATCTCACCGTCCCAATGATTACGGGCACAGCACTGCTCAAGATCACAGCTCGTCTCCCAAAGCCATCGGAAATGTACCTCGTCGCCAGACTACCCGCCATGTAGCCAGGTGACGATATGGCCGCCATCCATGATATTTCTTTCTGTAAAAAATGTTATTATTATTTTCTCAGAATTGTAGTTCTTACATTCTATCTGATAGATAAGCAGAAGTCTATCCTAAGGTGGTCTGGTAGATATCGCAGTCAGCGATGAGACCACCATTGTATCCATAGGTTTAAGTTATTATAAAAGTTTTCTATTGTATTGTATTCTTTAGATCAAAAACAGGATAATGACAATGGCCTAATATTTTCTACACCAACTACCATCTGCATAGTCAACCCATATATGTTGCCTGCTCGAACATAGGCCTCGTCTCTATGAGAGGGTGTGGCCTTTAATTTCCCAGCCGTGGTTTACTCACCCACGAGGCCAGTGCATGTCACATGTAGAATTCGTCACATGTAAATGTGGGACATGATTTTCTAACAGTTGACCTTCACTCGCAACACATTATGATAACATAGATGATAAAATATTACAACTCGATCACATTAACTTGTCGCTTGGCATCGATGTATAATGTCCAAAAACAATAGAACAACAACAGAGAAGTAGCCAAATTATCGACGTGCGTATCGGTAACAAAGATGCTTACAGTATGCATTTGCCGGGCGAGCTAAGGAATTCGAGGGTAAGCTGGGGGAAAGCTCGCATTCCAGAGATGCGTCAAGTTAATGTGACCGAGTTGTATATTATTATGCCTATCCTATACTGTATCGCTGCTGAGCAAAGGCCTTCCGATCCTTTCGTCGTATCCGGCTATAAGCCACTTCATGTCAATTCTTAAGGAAAACATCCAAATCGTCTCGCCATTTCTTTGGTCTGCCGCGACCTCATCGTACGATTTCAGGGCACCAACCTTGTGTTTGATGGTAAAATGAGTGATAAAAAAATAAGAACCTGCCTTAACGCAGCAAGTTCTTCATAACCTTACGTCTGTAATATTGATGCCGGTCTCATTGTTGTGGAACTTGGGTATCACAGGGGTGCTCCATGCAAGTGAAAATCCTGCTACCACAGCAGCCAAGCATACTGGAACAAAAGGAGATAGGCACATCAAATTAAATCAAATCATCTTTATTTGTACAAAGTCTTACTATGTATATGCACACAATATTTAGGGAATACTTTCATTGTCACCGTTAGCACGTGGACTTGCTTGCTGAAGTCTATTTTTAGGACTGTATATTAGGGATTTTTTTTACTTCTCACCAAGCACGTTCCACTGTAAACCTCGTTCATCATAAAGTGAGTCATAGAGGTCCATCCTAGGTCTATCAATGATAAGAAAGCGTTTACTGTTGGAGGCGGCCGTTGTTATAGCAATTCGTAATAGCTGCACTGCTGTTACCCGCATCCCATGGTTTCTTGACCTTCACTCAGGTCATCTGTTCAACTTTTACTGACTTAAACACTGTTTTAGGCTATCACGGTTTGTTTCATAATTTAAATTGCCACTTACGGGATATCTTCCGTGATTTATATTTATTTTGAGTTCCCCTCAAAATGAACTCAAAATAAATATAAATCACGGAAGATATCCCGTAAGTGACAATTTAAATTATTTTACTGACTTGTCTCCACCCATGAGCGTTTAGCACCCATTATATCAAGAGATTTATTTTCACACAGTTTCATAGCGATAATTTCATGCAATATTTTTTGTTGACATCAGCGTAAGCATAATCAGTCAACAATGTTCCCACTGCTTGGACACAGGCTACACTGACGGTAACACATGTAAAAAATAATAACAAATAAATAACTGTATTATTGAACTCACCAGCAGCTGCCACTAAATATTGAGCCTGTCTCCCTTCCGCCATCCCACAATTTTACTTGAACTTCAATCCTTAAAAGACGATCAAAGAAAATGACGAGTTCTTTACTAAAACCAGGCTCCAAAATGAACCATATATGTTTAACATTTTCTATTGTAATAACGGGTGGTATAAAAAATACTATATTTTTACTTCATAAAATTCACGTAAATAATTCACCTCTAACAGATAAGACTGTTGTATTGACTCTTCCTCGTTTTAAATGCTACTGAAACATTTTATCAAAACGTGTACAAGATAAAAAAGCAAATTAACAAATTATTAATATTAATAGCCGCACAGGTCGATCTTCAAGGTTAAGCAACGCTTGCCTAGTTTGGTCTGTGGATGGGCGACCATCTTAACATAACGAGTTTCCTACGTGCCTCGGAAAGCACGTTAAGCCGTTGGTCCCGGCTGTCATTTGGAGATCTTTGGCAGTCGTTACGGATAGTCAAAAGCCAGTAAATCTGACTCCAGCCTTGCCATGAAGTACCGTGTTACCCCAGTTAATGGGTTGTGGAGGTCTGGTAGGCAGCCGCTCCTCGTAAAATACTGGTATTCAGCTAAATCCGGCTTGACTGGAAGCCGACCCCAATATGTATATTTGGGAAAAGGCTAGGCAGATGGTCATGATTAATGACTGCAATATTGAAAAGCCTATTTTTTGAGCGTTTTTTGCCGAAACAAACCCAGTGTTTTCTTCTTTGGGCACATCACAATCACTGCGGTGATTTCCCTCTATTAGGAATGGTTAGAGTCCTAAATTTTCACATGGCGCAATTCGTCGCCGGACATAGGTGTTTTGATAGGTACCTGTTTCAGAATCAGCAGGAAGAAATGCAGGAATGTGACCATTGTGCACAAAGCACCCAGAAGACACGGTGGAGCATACGATGGAACTCTGCCCTGCTTGGGTGGAGCACCACCGTCTCCTCGTGGAGGCGATCAGAGCCAGTGACCACTCGCGTCCAGCCCTGTTCGTAATGGACATCTGAAGGAAGGTAAAATGCATAACTTTGAAAAATTCGTTAATCGTATGTCGCAGCTCTACAAATTCTACGTACTGAGATCGCCTCCATGGTTGTATAAAATTAATGAGTTAGATTCTATCGGTATGAATAACAAGCCCAGAATTAATTGTACATCACAGTATTATAAACTTGAAACGGGGACGAAGTAGCGGGCAGCAGCTAGTTCAAAAATAAAATTAAAAAGCCTATAACATAGTACCTACTACACAATCATATTTGCAAGAAACTATAAGCATATGCATTAAATAATAATTTTGCTGAGATAAAATGATCTCAATAGTAATTTTTAACGTTATTGTTTGTAGATTTTTTTACTCTTTGATTTGTATTTTTTTAAATATGTCGATATAAACTAGTGCTTAACTGCCATCCCACCTGATGGTAGGCAGTGATGTAATCATTGATGTTAGCAAAATGTGCGGGACGTTGTATATTTCTAGAGTCTATTAACTTTTAATGCCTTGGTTTTTTAAAGTTCAAAATTTACATTTTTTGTCTAATAACCTGTTATTTGCATGCCTACAGTATAGGTTAAATGAGGCTTTCGGTTGGTTTGAACGCACTAATTTCAAGAACTCAACAGGTATCCAATTTAAATATATTTTATTGTAGTAGAGCCTATTTCTTAACGTTTTAATCCCCAACCGGTCCAATGAGACCGCGCTGTTATTGTTTTACTATTGTGTCTCGTTTCGCGGGTATCTGAGTAATTAAACAAGGCAGCAATATATTAGGAATTTACCTATGAAATTGCCGTTCTGCAGTACTGGCCATTTCAAATCAAAATATTTTTTATTTGGCTAAGAATTCTAATGTCAAATTAATTTTATTTTAAAAACATGGATTTTTGGAAGCTGATGATATGAATTAGCAGCAGCTTTCGACGTTAGCGTCAAAACAATATTGGTCCATTTGCGTCAAAAAAGCTTGACAAATGGGTGCCCCACGAACTCAATGATCGCCAGCGCGAAGTACGCGTCGAGACGTGCCTTGCACTGCTCAACAGACACACAAATGAAGGAATTTTGAACCACATTGTTACCTGCGATGAAAAATGGATTCTGTTTGATAACCGCAAGCGCTCAGCAAGTTGGTTGGATCCTGGTTCAGCCTAAACAATGCCCTAAACGAAAACTTACCCCTAGAAAAGTGATGGTCACTGTTTGGTGGTCTAGCGACGGTGTGATTCATCACAGCCAAATGGGGTGAGCATTACTGCAGATGTGTACTGTGAAGAACTGAACACAATGATGGAGAAGCTGGCACATCTCCAACCAGCATTGGTCAATCGCTCGTCTCCGCTGCACCTGCACGATAACGCGCGGCCTCATACTGCACAGCAGACGGTCTCCAAGTTGCAAGAACTGGGGTTGGAAGCTCTCCGTCATCCGCCCTACTCACCAGACCTTGCGCCTACAGACTACTACTTTTTCCAGAATTTAGATAACTTCTTTGCGGGAAAAAAAAATCAATACCCGAGAGGCAGTACAAAATGCCTTTGAAGAATTTGTTGCCTCCCGTCCAGCTGATTACTTTAAGAAGGGCATCAATAAATTGCCACTGTGTTGGCAAAGATGCATTGATTACATGGGTGATTACTTCGATTAATTTAATACAAATAAAAAATACATGAAATAAAATCGTTTAAATTTTTCATACAAAACGGCAATTTCATAGGTAAAGACCTATTATATAACATTACACTGTAACCAATAGGAGCAGAGCAGTAACCAACTACGCGAGTAAAACCGTGGGGGACAGTAGTCTTATGACAATTGATAGAATACAAATTTTGCAAGTTTCCAATTTTCACATGCTAATGAATTAGGTAAGTGTGTCAAGTCCTTCGGAGATTGGGTACAAATAGAAAAAAGTGTGCTATCGTTATATAAATAGTGTCTAAATCTAAACTGATAAGAACGTACAATGTAACTAATATTATCGTCAAAAGTTTGCCAGGAAATTATAAGAATAGCTGCTCGCTGCTCTGATTTTTGAAGGTTATTTCAATAATCATCATCATTTCAGCCGAAAGACGTCCACTGCTGGACATTGGCCTCCCCCAAGCGTCGCCACAACGACCGGCTGTCTGTGCGTCTCGCATCCATCGGATTCCCGCAACCCTCGCCAGGTCGTCGGTCCACCTTGTGGATGGCCTTCCAACGCTGCGTCTTCCATTTCAATAATATCAAATTAAAAAGCCTAAGAAGCCAAACCTAACCTAGCTTATTTTTTCTTCTTTTTGAAGGTTTCCTAAACCAAAGGGTAAAGGGGAACCCTATTACTGCTGGCCCATTTTTGTCGTTTTTGCTACGAACGGGGTGAAACCCTTTGTGCGCGAGTCTGACTAGCACTTATCAAGTTTTATCTTAGATATACTACAACCTAGGGGTCTTTAAGTCAAGAGTGAATAGGTTGCTTCTAGACAAGCTTGCTCCATCGTCAACCACATAATCGCTTACCATCATTCAGGTGAGATGTGTCAAGATGTGTGTGGTCAAGCGCGACCCTATCAATAATAAAAAAAAACTTAAAATTGGTAAACAAAATGTCTAGTTTTTTAAACTTCTTTTAAACATACTCGTATATATCAATAGTGTCAACTAAACTATTTTGACCTTCGTTTTTAGACAAGTGATGTTGTAGTGGCGATAACGATTAGATAAGGCTTTTTGGAACATTTGACAATAGTTCTCGCTGGTAAAAATGTTAAATTTGTCTAGGCCGCCCAGCCGCGTCCCTCTGCACAACAAATAGTATCGCGCTGCTCTCTGAAAAAAGTTATTTCTTATGCGAATAAATTATTTGACTTTGACTTAATTAACGATGTTCATAGCACGCTTTTTTTGGGTGGGATCATCAAATAATTTCTCTCACTCTGAGTGGGGAGAGAAGGTGTATCAAAGTTTTACCGACTAGACCTGTGTTCCTGTGTTCGAAAGCCACGGTAACTCTTTAGAACACTCCCGCAGCAAGCTTTGCCAGGCGTCCGAATAAAGCCGGACATGGTCAGGCTTTTTGGTTGTGTGTCCGGCCAAATTAGGTGGAGTACGGCCTGTCCGGCTTTTGTTAGGCTTTTTAATTTTGACAGTTTTTAGATATTTCATGTGTTCTTGCAATTACAAGCGTTTGCAGACGAGCAATTATTTGTTATTTCATTAGAATGTAAAAAGAAAAACTTTCGGCGCGGTATCAAAAAAAAATTGTAGGACTTTTTAATCAATTGTCCGGCTAAACTGGCTGATTTGTCCGACTTTTCGGTTTGAAGACCTGGCAACCCTAACCGCAGCCCTAGCAAACAGTGGTCGCCGTCGCCACCCGCCTCCACGAAAACAAAACGGTGCTCTGCCCAAGCGCGGCAGACTTCTACCGTATACTTCACCGTGTCTTCCGGGTGATTCACACAATGGTGACACTAGGGTTAAATCACATTTAAGAATCGTGTACTCTCTCATAATGGAGTTCGGATTTCAAACGAAATACATAATAACATTTTAAGTCTTTGTTACTTATAAAATATGTACATACTTTATACCGGGATGATAAACGACAGTCTATTACTACTAAGATAGCGAAGAAAAAACAAGTTTGGAAATTAGATCAGTATTCTTTATTTAATTCACATATAAATCAGTAAAAAACGCATTTATAAATTTACCACCGGCAAACGCCTGAAGATTTTTCGAGCAAAATTTTCTTTTTACATACTATAGAACAATATTACAATGATCTAGCAAAAAGCAAAAAACATCAAGAAAAAATTACCCATTGTTTTAATGGGTCACGATGCTGGACACAATATGCATCCAGCATCCCGGCTTGGCAACCGTCCTAAAAGCAAGATTAAGTATAAAATCTTATCAATTTTCAAACATATTCCTTTCAGGACACATTTTTCATACTATTTGTACCACGAAGTACAAAAAAATCAAAATCAATCCTAAGGGGCAGGTCACACCAAGACAGGACGGGACGAGAACGCACCGGGACGAGACTACACGTGGTGCAACGTATTTTGAATTCACACAATGAAATGTGTATCTCTTCGTCTAGCAAATAAAGTTATATTTTGAGTAGCTTTCCACGCAGCGTCGCGTTGCGTGGCGTCACGTCTCAGTGTGAACTGACCCTATGGTTCTCAACACTTTCACCCTTGGATTGTACATTTAAAATGCTTTCTTCTTAGTACTAAACTTTCACAGTCTTAAGTCACGTAATCACTTCAATCAGTATTCAGGAAAATGATTTGTTTGCCACTTTCGAGAACAATTTCTAATCAATGAGGTATTGAGCCTAGAGGCTAGACCCGAGCTAGCCTACCTACAGGTAGCCATTAGGTAGGCCAGGTAGGTAAAATTAGATAGATATTCCTCTTTATACAATAATCAATCAACTCGCCGCTTGAGATTACTTGCAAGTGTTACCGTGTCCCTGAAACGCGACTAAAAGAACACAGGTTGTTTAATCAGTAAAAGTCTAACACTCCCACTCGCTCCACTCAGAGTGGGAAGTCATTAGATTTTTTTCTACCTCTAAATAAAAATGGTGCGCACCATATTATTTAGCTAGACCTCATCAAAGTTGGTACAATTCATTTTCCTGACTCTACAACAGCCCATTATGGTAAAGCTTAATGGCGCATTTTCATTAGTCGTTAACTCGTTCGGTATACAGCATGCGGGAAGCTCCCGCATGCGGGAAGCTCCCGCATGCGGGAGCTTCCCGCATGCTACAACAACCAATGAAAGTAACATGTTCGTTATACCGTCTGCGGTTCCCCGAATGCGGGCCATGTGACATGCGTTCCAGTAATCTCTCGCACCCCGCATGCGGGCCCTATCGACTAATGAAATTGCGCCATAACATATGTTGAGAAAAAACATACCTAAAGGTATAGAAAAAAGTCACTTAATTACTAAAATCGTATAAATAAGACACCAAACATACTATCAAAATTTTGTTCAATTTTTACCGTCAATGGTAAAACATATGATTATTTTTTTGGTTTCGATGACACTTTTTTTATACAAGTCAAAGCCTCTCAGCATAAAATCTAAACTCTCCTCTAGCAAAAATAAAACTCCATACAGTACATCGCCGTTGAGCATTTGGAGTAGCAAATAAGTAACGCCATTCGAGTACAAATTTCCTTATAATAAAACCTATACAACAAGGCCTTTGGAAATAAAAAGGCAGCAAAGAAAGGATACAAGATAATCTATAATATAGATATCAAACACCTACATTTAGCACCACAGTCTCGTACCTCAGTATATCAAAAATATTTACGGTAAAAAACGTTCATATAAAATGAGTATAAATATATCATGTGGAATAGTTGATTGTGATGCAGATAATTATAAAACTCTTTGGAGACTAATAATATTTATTATCAACACATACTTATGAACATACACACACACAAAGGAGTTCCTGGCTATAATAGCAGTTACTCGAATAGATCTCCAAGGTAAGGCTACGCTTGTCGAGGTTAGCCTATGGATGGTGACCATCTCATTAGACCTACTGAGATTCCTCGATAAAATCGTGACGGAAGCTTGAAAATCTAACACCGGTGTGAACCATTAACCGGCTAAGGTAGATCAGCCGTCACTCCATTTCAAATACTTATATCTTTCTTTTAGATTCTGGTTAAGCGTGAAGTCGATGAAAGTCAAAAATGTTAGACAAATCTAAACATACTAATATAATAAAATAGAAAGAAAGAAAAAAAATGACGAATGGTATAGGCAATATAACATCACGCTACAATGCACGAAAATATTCCTAATTTTATTTATTTATTTAAGCTTCATGTACAGTGGTGGTAATTTTTTTTTTATACTCAATAGAGCTTTCGGTTTTACCATGGTTTTACCTAACCAACTATTACATTCAAAGTACATAGTCATAATATTATTTAAAAATGCAATCGAGATTTCTTGATGCGAGACTGATGCAGTCTTTAAATCTATGGACAGTCTTAGTTATATACTTATTTTAAAACTTTTCTAGGAAAAGTTCTTTTGAGAATTTCGAAACGAAAAGTAACTTCGATATCTTATTGTGATGATACAAAATAAACTAATATTTCTATTACTTTCAACAAACGTGGTTTACAGTCGAGATAGCCATAAATGCGTACCTACGTAACGTACGTATTACGAGATTACATATAACAATATTATTCAAAGTTACACACTTTCCTTTTTGTTGAGTTCCTCCATTTCAGTGGCTTCTTTGTTTTCATCATTATTTGTTACAACATTTTCTAACTTATCATCAACTACAACAGCATTGTAACTGGCACCTTGTAACTCCGCCTGAATTTCTCTCAGATCTTTACCTTTCGTTTCAGGGACCAGGAAGTAACAAAATGCACCGCCAAAAAATGCGAAAGCAGCAAAAATCCAAAAAACAACTGCCAAACCACAAAAATCTTTGATTCTTTGGTAGGCAAGAGATATAACGAAACCTAAAACACAGCCCAAAATGCCTAGACAAGTCATAGCAATCGCTTTCACGTTCATAGGAAATATTTCAGCTGGTATGATGAAAATTAGAGAACTGAAACCCAAAGTGGATACAACGTTGGATAAAATGATGCCGGCAAGTGGCATGAAGCTGAGGGTGGTTAGGGTTTCAAAGCTGACGTGGACGACCTCTTGAAGGAAGAAGTAGATGCCGACGATGGCGAGGGAGGCGCCCGTGCCCATGTATGAGTACACCAGAAGCGGCCGCCGGCCCACTCGGTCTACCAGCACCGAAGACATCAGACCTGCAAAACAAGCAAAAAAACAAGATTAATAAAAATTATTAATTTATTATTGTTAGACACAGCAAATATAATACAAGAGTTTCGTAAGAGACTTATAAAGAAAGGAACCATTAGCGAAGGATTATACCCTAAAGGGATAAACGATTGGATATAAATTCGTCATGTATGTCAATGGGTATTACCAGTGGAGACACGATTCGTCATAAAATAATTAATTTTAGAAACAATAGATAGTACAAATTCACGAATGAATACTCAAATATGGAGAGGACCAAAATAGATTTCAAAAGCCTCACAACGATTACCACAATACGTAAAATATTTAAGGTAAAAAACTGGGTTACTCACTAACAACGAAGGTAATTGCAGCATATATGATGATCACTACGGATTGTTCCATTTTCAACTTGGTCTCGTCCATAATCCATCCCAGATACTGTCTTATAACTACAGCACCAGTCAACATTTGCGTGATTTTCAGTCCTGAAATTAGAAAGTTTTGTTTTTCATTAGGTTTTCTTTTTTATGAATCACATCTTTTCGAGTATCATTTTCGTCAACCTCGTGCCTTTCATTCAAGAGATTTATGAATTTACACATCGATACCAGAAATATGAATTAACGTAAGGGATATTTTTACGTTTACGTTTATCGTCATAAGGGACACTTTAACATTTTTAGTAAATATCCTTTACGTTATTTGATCCTTCTGATATCGATGTGTCTTGTCAACTCGCAATCGTATGATCTTTAAATTGCTCGGCGAGCTTAAACATTAAGCATTATACCTTTTGAATAGACATAAAGCATAAAAACCAAAAATGTCTGAGAAAGAAAAGTCGCTTCGTGCACCCAATTCAAAGATTGCTGACAAATGCCATCAGTTTGCAATGAAATCATGTCTTATAAACGCACATTAATAAACACAGCAGAAAATGTAGTAATTTCCCTGTAAGAACTAATGGTGAATTTCTTTAAAGTGATCTCTGAACCAAATAATAATCAATTCAGAAACGAGAAGAAAATAATTGAATCGAAATTATTGTAACTCTGCAAAAGAGCTGGACATAACGAATATTTAATTACTCCAATTTAAGAATTTTGTAGTACTTAAAAAATGTAAAATACCGACTTACCTGCACCTATTATAAGTGCTTTTCTGTACTGCGGTCCAAGGAACAATTCCTGTACTGAGCTTGAGTGTTTCATTTCATTCTTGACATTTGCCTGTAAAGCCAGCAATTCCTCCTCTAAAACCTGTAGAATATACAAATTTATTGTCAGTCCTCACTCTCAGCTATCCACAGGAAGGACCTGTGAGCTCCTGTTAGTTGTTGTATGTGGACGCTAAAGGAATAACTTTTAAGATATTTCAGTAACAACTATTTATTATTTCTCTCTTTATGTACTGGAAGGTGAATTTCATTAATATTCAAATATTGACTCATATTAAATCAATGGAGATGGAGGCCAAAGAAAAAAAATGAATGGATTGTGTGAGTAGTGATATGAAAGAAAAGAAAGTTAATGATAGCGTGACGGGTGACAGAACAGAATAGAAAAAAATCATATGGCCGACCCCGAATAAAACCAGGGTAAGGGTAGGAAGATGATCATAGTTAAATTAATTACAACTAAGCTAATTTTATTGATAACCAACCTAAATCTCTAGTAACATACTTCCTCAAATCCATGATAAATTACCTTTTCATCATTATATTCCCTCAAGATCCGAAGTGATTTTCTAGCCCCGTCCACGTTGTCATTTCTTAGTAAAAAATATGGCGTCTCGGGTATCCACCAGCAAGCTACGCCGTAGATGATAGGTAACGCAAGGAGGATGTAGTTCAGGGCTTCGTAAGACAGGAAGGGTCCCGCAGACATGGCGAGAAGGTTCCCCAATTTGAACATGAATCCTGTGATGAGTGACAGAGTGGCCCTCACGTTTTTGTCCGCTATTTCCGAGAAATAGTAGTTGACGACCTAATAAACAAAAACAAGTATTATTAATGGTATAGAATAAAGAAGTTTTACTGCATTTCTGGACTGTTCATACAGTTTTTAGGTCAGTCCTTCATCTAAGATGCACACCATTGGTAGCCAAACAATATGTACATATGTATTTAAATCCATTAATCATTTGGGTTTATTCTACTCTTAAACTCTACTTATACACTATATCTGTATATACTGAATGAATTCCTGTTTTATTATAAGCTTTTATTTCATTTTCAATGTCTGTGAGTTTTTCTCTTTGACCTGTTTGCCATATTTATATTTTTGGTTTCGATGGTAATACATAGTTAGCAAGTCAAAGCGTGCTTTTAATTTAGGTTAAATTGTTTCAATTAATAATAAATTACTTCTGATAAAATCTTTTTCTCTTTGAAACCAAATAAATGAAGAACACTTACCGTGCTGACCATGCCTGTTCCACAACTCCAGGAAAACGACGTTATGCACACTTGCCAAGCTTTGACAGCAAATGTAATTACGATCTGGAAAAGATAAACATAAATAATTCATAAGAAAGTACAAATTGTGCACGGGGATTCTACTTATGGGTGGTTATACAAAAAATAACCGCTTCGCTCCAAACTTGACATATGTAAAATCTAGAATGTCTTTTCCTTAAATAATAGTAAGTCAGTATTAATCTTATTTTTCTATTTCTAACTTATTCATCATCCGAACTTTCTGCAAGCGCGGTCCGACTAATTGAACTTCGCAACACTGACAGCTTTGGCTTAGCTCTTGGTGTGCACGCCATTTTCTTCTAACATAGCTTAGTTTACCCTAGCTTGCTTAGTTTAGCTTTGGTATAGCTTAGTTTTCGGTCTGCAACCGGTTTTAGCCTTCTAATCTAACCGGGTCGGGTTGCTCTAAGATATGTTAATTTGTATCGCACTAGAGTCATGACACTGCTCTTTTTGAGCTTCAGTCAGTGTGTCGCACAAGCGAGCATTCAAAGTATGGTGAGTCGGAGTATACTCGTACAGTTTTGTCGCAATTGTCATACAAGCTAAAGTAGCACAATTTAAATTGTCACTTACGGGATATCTTCCGTGATTTTTAATTATTTTGAGTTCCCGATATTTCGACGCTGCAACAAAATATCGGGAACTCAAAATAATTAAAAATCACGGAAGATATCCCGTAAGTGACAATTTAAATTGTGAAACAAACCGTGATAGCCTAAAACAGTGTTTAAAGTAGCACACTTGTACAAACAAACGCGCAACACAATGTAATCCAGATTTAACTGATAGTCAAGACCTCATGATGGAAATTTCACAAAACAGTTAATGTAAAACAGACGATATCACATGTGACATTTATTTCGTGTGAATTCAGGAATCAGGACCAATCGATAAACGTACAAAATTAAAGTTCGCGATTATATTCGTAAGAAATTGGTACCAAATGTCCGTGTAAATTCGTATATTTTATTTCTCCATTTCAATTTAAATTACATTATTATTGTATTGTATTGGGGAAGGCCTATGTCCAGCAGTGGACGTCTTTCGATTGGAATGATGATGAAAAAAATCAGCTGGTGAGTACATTTGTGTTCACGTAACTCAAGAAAATGTGGGGAGTTAATATTTTTTCACGTCACATTGAGTGACGTAGATCTAATGTAGCTCTACAAGTCTAGTTATTGTATAAAATGTATGGAGACCGAAGAGCTCAGATCGACGTACATGGCCCACGTGAGCGCAATGTACCTTTAGTCCTAAACGCTAAAATCATTATTCTAGGAGCTCGTGGCTAGATAATAACAGCCGCACAGGTCAATCTTCAAGGTTAAGCAACGCTTGCCTAGGTTGGTCTGTGGATGGGTGACCATCTTAACATAACGAGTTTCCTCCGTGCCTCGAAAAGCACGTTAAGCCGTAGGTCCCGGCTGTCATTTGTAGATCTTTGGCAGTCGTTACGGATAGTCAGTAAATCTGACTCCAGTCTTACCATGAAGTACCGTGTTACCCCAGTTAATGGGTTGTGGAGGTCTGGTAGGCAGCCGCTCCTTGTAAAATACTGGTATTCAGCTAAAATCCGGCTTGACTGGAAGCCGACCCCAATATAGTTGGGAAAAGGCTAGGCAGATGAGATGAGATGACTAAAATCATTATTCTGTAGATCTTAGACTTTTGGCGCTATAGCACGTTTGCCTGCCACCGGCCATTATATTTCATCGACCATTATGCCAATTGGCGAATATGGTCAGACAATTGACTTTGCCAGTCATGTGCCAATGACTCAACAAGCCGATCGTAAAATTTGATTGATCTAATTAGGTACCTTCGACCTCCAAGTCGGAAAAAGTGTTTTGTATATCAGAAATATTTTTTACATATCTCACATGGATGAAATGGTTTAGGTACTACCTACTATGGTCTATCGGTTTAGGTAGTTAACTAAAGGTAAACAATCTTGTAGTGTAAATCTCTAGTGTAAATATATTAAAGAGGTCGTATATAATATACACAAAGATTATTTAAATTTAGTTTATTAACTAACATCGATTTAGATAAATACCTATTCGCAAAGATTTTTTTTTTTTTTTTCTAAACCGACGGAGTATAGTGATGTATGTATGAATGTTAGACTTGTCACGTTTACGAATGCGAATTGTTAAAAATGTGCAACACTAATACCTACTGGTAGTAAAAACTTCCAACGACCTTTAATGATTCTTATAGCAACATTCTTAAATGATAGATCACATTTTGACTTAGAGTTAACATATATGTAGGAAATATACTTAGGCACCTACAAATTATAACATATTTTATTCAGCGTGATATGATAATAATCGTATTCGTATAAATGTGAGCGTGCGTTTCATAAAAATATGAACTTACCTAAAAATAAAATTCATTTTCATAAACGAAGCGTTTAAATAGCCAAAGTCAAAGTATCAAGCTGCCTATCCAAATGAAACTTACCGATCCAATGATAAAAGGCAGCGCACTCGCCAGTATAATGGTTCGCCTCCCGAACTTGTCTGCAATGTAGCCGGTAGATAGAGACCCTACTGCAAACCCGACTGGGATGAGAGACAACATCGTCGCCGTCGAATCCTGGAAAACAAAATATAATTGTAAGTTGTAAGAACTTCATAATAAGACACTTCATAATGAGAGTTTTTTAAAAACGTTGCCCCATCTTAGAAATTACAACGATGGAAATGTACGGTTGAGATGTGCCCACCGTGTTCTCGTGGAAGCGATCGGCGGCGATCGCTCGGGCCTGGTTCTGGCCACGATTTGGCTCCGGAGCGAAAGGAGCGTAAGACAAGAAGGAAGGAAGGTAAGACCAGTACTTCTACAAAATAATAATGCTAGCGAAGGAGACGTTGCGGCCCTGAGGGAATAGACATCCTCACGCCGCTGCCACCGTCATGGGAGTCGCACGGCGATCCAAGCAAACCATTAGAAATTACTACTGTATCGTGGTGCGTGCACAAACATGTAAGCTCTCATGCACAAAACACCCAGACCCGGAACAAGTATAGAATCAAAACCACAGTATTAAAATGCTCTTAACTACAGCTGATCATTTGACAATCGATTACAATAATTGTACATACTGCAATCAGTCAAGCGAACAATAAGACAGGCGTTAAATATTACCATTATATTAAATTCAATTTAGTAGATAAAGCTGAAAATCATTATACAGTTTACATATTGCATATAAATAACAGTTATGTCAGTCAGTTAAATGTGAGAAGTATAATAATAGCCAGCCAACATATTATATTTGTGGTTAATATTGAATTAAATTTCTAATTTAATGAATAAATTGCAATTTGTTTATTCATTGGATAAATAAATTAATATTATGCGTGTGTTTACAGGATGTGGGATGATATGCCGCTCACTGATAAAATTAGTATTAATATACACAACTTTGTAAATTTTAACACCGCAACGTGATTTTTTAAATCTAAATCTGCTGTTTCCTTTATGTACGGTACCGTCGGTACCTGTGCCTTATGTTATTCATCTTAGAAATATAAAGAGAGAAATATGGCCCAGACAATAAAAAGCACTGAATGTACCTACTGAACATTTTAAGCTTAAATTGTGTCTTTTATATGATGCGAGATAAAGTGGGAAAACAGAGCAAGTGAGTCGGTGAGTGGTACCCAAGATGGTAAAAGAAGACTGAGTTTTTTGTTTGATTGATTCAGAACACAGTACTTCTTGACACAGCTTGTGTTAGGAGCCTTTATTAGGAGGTTCCTCGATCTAAAGCCCTAACCACTAATAGCTTGGACCTTGTCAACAGTACCAACGTTTGACTACTATTTTTTAGTCTGATGAAATCTTTAATAATTTAAAACAATTTGTATAGAAAATGAATAAACGTGAAATTAATGGTGATTGTAAACTTACCTTATTAATATCGACCTTTGTCTCATTATTCTTATACTTGGGTAGTACTACTGTCGGCCAGCCAGATGCTACACCCAGTGTCACCATTGCCATCGACACTGCAAACAAGATTACCATAAGATAAAAAAGACGACAGCAATGGCAGTGCAGTGCTAACAGCTGCAACACAAAGGTTGTAGGTTGTGCCTTCAAATTCATGCAGGTCTTGTATAAATTATTTCATCACTACTGCTCTTAAAACGGCAAAGGATAAAATCAGGAGGAAACTGGTAAATCTTAGAAAATTTCAAAGACATCTAGCGATCTGCGTTGAGCCCACGTGGTGGATTACGGCGCGTTCTCTTAAGGCGGGCGCGACGTAAGAATTATCCATACAAACGTAATACCAAAATCATTTGCAACTTAAGCATATTTACACCATAATATGATGTTATTCGGATTCAGACAATAATTATCTAGGTTCCTACATCGTCTTTTTGTTGAAAAACTTACCCCAAACGAAATTTAAGCGAATTTAAATTTGCACATTTTCACAGCGAAAATGTCATGTTTTTATTTTGTTTTTTCTATATTATAAACAACAATATTTCAAAATATCTTTTCGTAGGAACACAGATATTATTATCAAGTTATAAATACTCGAAACAATAATGGAAATACATTAATTTTTCATTCATCATTTTTGGTATTACGGAACCTCTCCCAAATTTCCAATAGTTTGTATTGCTATCACAGCAAGCAACTGTCAGTGTGCGGATGATGACTTTACTTCAGTCGGTGTGTCCAAGAATTGTTTAAAGTATCTGGATTGCTTCCATCAACCTCAAAAACGTGTTTTATTTCGTCTTAACTCGAGATAGCGCGCGGTCTCCGCAGGCCTCTTAACCCTAAAGAGGAGGCCTGAGTCCGAGCTGTGAAAACACTGTGTTGGTGCTAAAGTAACGTTTGAAGGATCTAAGGAGGATGGTCGGTCCAAATCTTGCTGAAGAAGGCCATTTACTTGTCGTAAAGCTCTGTATACCTTGAGGTTATCAGCATATAAAAGAAGCTTGGCATTAGTATACAAAACAAATAAAAGGGGACCAAGTGTGGAGCCTTGAGGGACTTTAGGGGTCACCGGTGCGATATTATATTGATAACCATTGATTACAATCCACTAACTCCGTTATCCTAAGAAGCGAACCATCTCATAAGATTGCGTTGGATTACATTGAATTATACTTCGCCAAGTAGTATTACATGGTCTACCGTGTCAAAAGCTTTACAGAAATCGTTGGTAACTTTGATCACTTTGGAAAAACCTTTTAGAGAAGCGCTCTTATCAATTGAAGATAACACAGGAAAGTCCCAGAAACGAATATAGTTTTTGTGTAGCTAATATAAAGAAAATGCTTCTTATCTCTCGCCCCAGACTTTATCTGCCACGGGTTCACGCGACCTATAATGGTTGGCGAGTGTCGGGGTAAAACCCAAAATGCTTAATTGTGACTAAAATATCACACAGCCACCGCAAGAAAAGTGATACCTACTTCAAATGAAGAAATGAGCGTGGCAGTGAACTTTGTTGTGACAGTAAAATCTTGTGTTAAAGAAAGGTTTGTTAAATTTTCTAATCTTATTGCGAATGGAGTACAAATGTAGAAATAATGAACTTACCGGATAGTGTCACCAAATAAAGATTTCTTCTGTTCCCACTCTCCATTTTCTGAAACAGCAAAAAATGGAGCGTAAATGATTTAATTAGGTACACTTATAAAATAATTTTGTAATTATGTGTACTGAAATACTAGCCCAAAGGCAATTAGTTGTATTTAATAATTATTATCGGAAATATTGCTCAAAATAAGGATAAAAGTGAGCTTTTGATGATATTTTCCTAACCAACGTTGCAAGTATGGTATTTAGTAGCCGATTTTTATCGGCTTTTATTATTTTCAGATTTAAATTAAAATATATCTCACTGAGGGCAAAACCAACGATATAAAATTGTATGTCTTTGCCATTTAAATTGATAAAGTCGATCTTGCACCGCCGACGTGAAGATTTGAATCCTCGCGCTCAAACCGCATTTCATTGAATACACTAAAACGGAACGCGCTACTGGAACGCGCCTTAGATACCTACACCAAAAACAAATGATCCATCTTACAAAACTGCTCGTTTTGTTAAACTACTGGCCTTAGATAAAACTATTGCAATATATTTTTTTAAATACATTTTTATGATGCTTGTACTGTACCTAATAGCTTATTTTTTTATTATCTACTGGCTTCATGGGTTTAGATCATCAAAAGGGATGGAACGCACATGTTCTTAAAAAGTTTTGGTGCTGACAATGTGTGTGACCTTCAGTTTAGCGCAGTTTAGCCTAGCGCCTAGTTCGTCAAAAGGATGATTCAGAATTATTTAGTTTGTGATAAAGATTATTTTTTCGTCTTTCTTTGAACATAGTTTTTCTAGTTAGTGCTTTGCTTATCTATGTAGGTTATTGTAAGACTGCGAACACACGACATGTAGCGTACGAATGTAGAGTTCAAATGCTAGGTTAAGTACGGAATCGATTTCTGTAGAGATATATATTATTTTGTGTTGAAAAATCAACCCGTCCAATCCTTAAAGTTAAGCATTCATGTTTTAGTTCAGCACAATTAAATTACCTAAGTACTTTCAAATGTTTCATTATATCAATGTTTGCAGTTAAATTTTCCTGTTAGCAAAAGCTTTAACTTACAGTTGTTATTGTTACAATTTTATTAGTCACAACTTACGTACGCCTCGCCTTATCTAATAGAACTCGTCAAAATAATAAGCTCCACAAACACACTATTTTTATAACATATTTAAGTAGACTTTCACCCATTTACAGGCACTTCAATCACAGCATTTTTTTAAATTATTTCTTTCGTAATTTTGTTGGACAACTGTTATTAATTCACACTGAAGTTTGTTATTGTTTGAACAATCATTTTGCATTTAATTTCGCACGACCGCAAACGCTAACTGTGGTCTTGCTACTGACTGAAGTCGTGTTGGTTGGGTACAGAATCCAGATTGATTTGGCGGCAAGACCCGACTAGCCAGCATAAACTGTGAAACACAGGCGTACCTATAGCGTACTGCCTTTTAGCACATTGCATTGTTCAGACCGGCCGACGACCGTCGGAATTTTTATTTCATTTGATCTCTCTTTTCCCTATTGCAATAATTCCAGTGACGGCCGGAGTCAGATCGTTTTTTACAAGCTTTCATGTTTACATGTATATACATATGTATTTACATCTTGCTAATAAATGATGAAAGTTACCCCTAAACGATTAAGCTAAAATACAGACGTGTTTAGTTTGGATGACAATATCATGTGAAGTAGTCCTAAATAATTTTTTTCTTCATATTTTTATGCACCCCTATGAAAGAAAGAAAGAAAATGAATTGATTAGGCACAAAATAAGGCACATTAACAATAGTTAAGGAAATTATAATGTGAACGTGTCGAGCAAAATCTAAAATATAAATTAACAGTAAAAAGACATTTTTACATCAAAATTTTAATAAAAAAATAAGTACCGTACTTGTTATTTTAAAAATGGCTTTTTACTACTAATATTTGTTTTATATCATTAAGTTCTACCTACTTAAGTAATGATTCCAAAAATAAGCTCTCCATTGTTTTCACGTTCAATCACGATGCAGTGTTTTACACACGTTCGTTTTAAGTTTCACGATTTATTTATAGTCTGCTTATCGACTTTTGAAGGTTTCAAAAATCTAACATGGAAAACAAAAAAGAAGCTACTTTCCAAGAGTTCTTGTTTCAAAATATAAGTAGTTTTCGCCCAATTGTAGAAAATTACTGGAATGTTATTTTTTGTAAAGGTCGGCCAATGAACGCCGGTAAGCAGGTACTTGGGCACCATATGTATGCTTCTTTTATTCTTGGCTATTCCTCAAAAGAATACTCGCGGCAACAACTCTACGATGTCAACTGTATGGTCTGTATGTAGGTATAGTCGTATAGTCTCTTCGCCTTTAAAGTTCAGATTTTTTTAGTTTTATAAGTATTAAATCTAGTGTCGAAAATGCGAAACGACGTAATGCCTAAACAAATTTTCTTTACTTTCTATAAGTTAAACATTCTATTACCCTTCTGAGTAAACCTCTTTAATTTTTTTTGTGTCTCCAACAATGGACGATGTTAGCAATATATGTATGTTATAATTAGTGGTTCCGATATCTTGTTAGTGAACAAAAATAAAATTACAAAGATAATAAAAATAATTATGATATAAATTATTAAAGATTGTACGAATTATACAATAAAAAAGAATTACTCATAACAAAACACACCTATTATGGATTAAAATAAATGAAATAATAAAACCTAATTTAGGTATGTAGGTAGGTATATTAGGTCTTACTTATGAAATTGCGGTTATATAAAATGAGTCACTTGTCACGAGTTGTGTTAATTTTGGAACTAAAAATACAAATAAACTTAATATTTACTCATATTATATTAGTTACGTAGGTCGGATAGCACGTTAAGCCGTAAGTCCCGGCTGTCATTTGTAGATCTTTGGCAGTCGTTACGGATAGTCAGAGACCAATAAATCTGACTCCAGTCTTGCCATGAAGACCGTGTTACCCCAGTTAATGGGTTGTGGATAGGGCTGCCATCCGTCCGGGTTTCCCCGGATTTGTCCTAGTTTAGAGGGCGTCCGGGGAGCGTCCGGGCGGGGTTTCAAAAAGTGTCCGGGTGAAACCCGGACGCTTTTAGTGTCAGGGGCATTCCCGATTAATTAAAAGATAAGCGATATCTAAACAAATCTTAGTTAAAAATTCATGGTAACCGCAACTAAGCTAACTCCGACGGCGACGGCGACGCTTCAAAATAGCCGATGACGGTCGATAAATAACTAGCAAACAAGCTGCTTAATTGAATACATTTTATTTTTATTGTAATATTTTTTTTCTGGGTGTCCGGGGAAAAACTGAATTTCATCCAAATGTCCGGGGTTTTCGAAGTTTTTGTCCGGTGCCGGCTATTTGGGTGATGGCAGCCCTAGTCGTGGAGGGCTGGTAGGCAGCCGCTCCTCGTAAAATACTGGTATTCAGCTAAATCTAGCTTAACTGGAAGCCGACTCCAATGTAGTTGGGAAAAGGTATTTATGATGATTAGTTACGTAGGTACCATGTTTTTGGTTTATGTAAAATCGATGTATTTAATCATTTTGTAAAATGAAATCTATGAAAACTCCTATTCTTTTGAAATACATGTTAAGTATACCGTGAAAATCTACACTAATATAATAAAGAGGTAAAGTTTGTTTTTTTGTTTTTATGAGGTAGGTAATCTGTGGAAGTACTGGTCCGATTGCTAAAACTTTTTCACTAATAGAAAGCTGCTGTATTCCTGAGTGATGAAGCTATATTTTATGTATGCGGGCGAAGCTGCGGGCTAAAGCTAGTAATAGATATATTCAAACAAACTGCATATTACACGGACGTAGTTACTCATATACCCGCGAAACGAGACACAATAGTAAAACAATAACAGCGCGGTCTCATAGGACCGGTTGGGGATTCAAACGTTAAAACTGCGAACGAATGAGCTGTGTATTTATATTTCAGTCGCTTTAGTATGGGAAATCTTACGTCACAAATAACCCTTTTTATATAGATACTCTTGATGCTTTTTTTCGTAGAAAATCATCAAATGATTCGCCCTGCTCTGGGTAGATCGAGAGGTAATGTTAGAATATTTCACTAAACCCCGCCTGAGTTTCTTCACTTGCACTCTACGTTTAACAGGACCACAGTGTAAATCTTTCGAACAACCCCGCAGCCCTGGTAGGCATCGGCCATAGCAGGCTCTATCAATTTTGTTGACATCTCTTTCAGGCACGTATGGAATACAACCCGGACCTAGTCCTTATTGGACGGCGACCTACCCGTTGCTCGCCGTCAGACCATCAGCAAATAGGGCGTACGGTGGTGGAAAGTCGCCCTGCTATTCTTCCTGACACCCAGAGCGTCTCTACCGGAGGACCTTATACTTAATGCTACTCTAGGGTGTAGTTGGGCACAATTCTGTTGTTATTAGGGCTTGCAATATCCGCTCATTTTTACTATCCGGATAATACGGATATTGACATTTTTACTATCCGGATTATCCGGATAATGCGGATAATACGGATATTTTGACATTTCTTTATAAATAAAACTGTTAAGCCTTTGTAACAGGTTTTAATCAGTCTCTTGAGCTAAATGAAAAAGTAATAAGAAACTATATCAATATTTTAAGTAACAATCTCATAAAAAATTATTCATTTTTCAAAATTATACATTATAACACCGATACTGCACAAATAATTTGTAGAATGGACACAAATTTAATAGTATTTGTGTAGTATCGGTGTCACTAAACAAAAACAATTAAAAAGGAGAAGGAGCTAATCCAGTGCGAAAGAGAGGCCATGGTAGAGCGTATGAATGTCTCACTTCAGGCAGTCTCCAAGTGGGGCGAAGCCAATTTGGTGGGATTCAACACCGCCAAAACACAAGCGTGTCTTTTCACCGCTAAAAGGAGCTCGTTCACTTTGGCTCCTGCTTTCCGGAATGTATCCCTGGTTTGCACCGTCCGTCTTCAGCTCTTAGGAGTTGAAATTCTCTCCTCCTCCGACCTCAACTTTGGGCGGTTCATTGAGTCACCATTGACCTGGCAGCTTTGGACTCAGTGGAAAGGCGTGCGAAGAGGCTAATTGGAGATCCAGATCTGGTTAAGACCAATTTACAAAGCCTTGAGCACTGGCGTAGGGTAGCCAGCCTTTCGGTTTTCTACAGGATGCATTTCGGAGAGTGTGCGCGGGAATTGCATGAACTGATTCCAACATCCCGTTTTTACCATCGGCGTTTCGCTTCGTCGTTTATACCGCGGACATCGAGGGACTGGAACAATTTGCCTGCTGCGGTTTTCCCGTTCGATTATAATTTAGGTGTCTTCAAGGCTAGAGTGAATAGGCTCTTAATAAGCTAGTGCGCCTCACCATCAACGATTGCATCACTGCTTACCATCAGGTGGGATCGCAGTCAAGCACGAGTTTATAACAATTAAAAAAAAAATTGTTTAGGTACTCTGAAAAATTTTGTTCATAACCCTTTATAATAAAATATTAAGCAAAGAACAATCACGAAAAATTACATGTTCACTTTCTAAAATTATACAATTAACATCCATATCCATATAGAAATAATTTGTATCTTTTTCAAACTAAAAACAATTCTAATGAAATACAAATGAGATCATATATGATTGCAATTTTGTGATAAATTCACATAATTGCAATCATATAAACCTATTTAAAAATAATAACATCACTTTTTTATAAAATCAACTCAGTTATTAGGTAGGCAACAATAGTACAAATCAAATTTATAATACAACAATTGGCAGTAGCGGTAGTCTGCCAGGCAAACGCGTGAGCAGCTCGGCGACGGGTGGCGCGGATGTTGCGGGGAAGGACAGCACGCGCAGCGTAAACTTGTAACACTTTTTGGGGGAACAACAAATATCCGTAAAATCCGGATAGTAAGTCCAGTAAAATCCGGATTTGAAAATCGGCGGATATCCGGATAATACGGATATCCGGATATCCGGATTGCAAGCCCTAGTTGTTATAATATCAAAAATGTATGGCTTTCATTTTTAGACGCTAAAAATTCTATATCGATCTTCCTAAGTAGTAGGTATTTTTCTAATATCAATAGTTAAATCAAGTACCAAATAATTGTAGCAACATAAATTAATAAAATCGCCGTTAAATTACCCCGCTTTATACGTTTTTTACTCAAAAAATGTTTTTGTCAGATAAAGGCATTTTAGATATACGCCGGCAAAATGCTGCAAAAGATATCTTTCCACCTAGCTCAGCTCTTATGTAAGTACTTTATGATGCATCATACTTTTAATCTAAGTATGTCAAATATTATGTTGTTAAGAATTTAGCGATCGGATTAGCTTAACCAAACTGCTAAATAAAAACAGCGTGCGTTTAATTCATGAATCCCCGACCGGTCTCATGTGACCGCGCTGTTATTGTCTTACTATTGTGTCTCGTTTCGCGGGTATGTCATAGGGAATTTGTAGAGGAAAGCAATTAGCAAACAGCGTGGTAGCTCACTATTCCCAATGTAGAAAAGAAACACTCGCTCCTCAAAAAGATGTCAGCTTGACCGTAGAGGTCCGACCGTCCTAGTCGTGGCTCCAGGGCCAAAACCTTCTGGAGCCACGAGCTGACTTCCGAAAAGGAAACCCATGATCTTGAAACTCAAAGGTAAAAAAGAAGGAACATGAGTGTGGTTTTAGTCAGTAAAAGTATGACACGAGCTCCCGCTCCGCCCTAGAACGGAAGAAGTAAATTCGATGATTTACAACCAAAAAAAAAATTAAACCATCACCGCCGCCGCATCGAACTTGAGACCCTTTACACGAATATTGTAACAATCACCACGGTGGCACTTGAGAGTCTACAACACTACTATAACTCAAACCTTGATAAGAGATTTACTATCACTTAAAATTCCGCGTTCAACTTACACTTATGTAAAAAAAAAGTAAAAGGTACCTTGGATATGCCTCAGTAGTGATCAACGCGAAGGGCTACGAAGCACTAATTCTAAATTCAAATTGGGTTCAGTTTTTATGCAACGTAGCCAACGGTATCTGAGTGGCCGGGACTTTTTTAGATAGAGAAGAAAGACTCGTGAAAAGTCCCTACTTGCTTCGGATATACGGGGACTGTCGGGGAACACTGCTGTATTATGCAATGATGATCTGATAATAAGCTATTTTAAAACAATGAATAGAATAAATTAGAATAGAATACCTACTTTTAATTGCTTAGAATGATGGTGAACTATGTGCATGATATGTATATGCACATAGTTCACAATCATTCTAAGCAAATCTGAATATATGTGACACTGTTTGTTATTGAAATCCTTCGAAACGACTTGACCGATTTCTATCAATTTTTTTGAGTAGGTAAGGCTTCTTTTTACCTTGCTACTTCCATCTTCCATTTTTTTTTTTTGATAATTTATAGGACAGAACAAAGTTTACCGAGAAGTAATAATAGTAAATATAATCTAATAATTAAAAAATATTTTTTGTTATTATGTTTTGTTGCCTATTGTAAGGCCTGCTAAAATAAATGATATTCTATTATATTCTATCTTGCATTTTTCTCAAAAAAGTTTTTTACCAACTGTTGCTTTCCTTCGGAAGATAAGAACACCGTCGAAAACTCGGTCGAACCTTCAAGAATCCTTGCCTTTGTAGCAACTCAGAAACAGTTATATGGTAAGCAAGAATAAGGGACAGCACAGTTGACCATCAGACTATCCGTGTCTTCATATAATATAATATACCGTGACGCATTTTTTTACATAGCATGAGTCGGGTGACAGCAGGACGAAAATATGCATCTTTAGGATGAGAGAAAAGGATAGATAGCTACATTGTATGAATCTGACAGCTGTCACCAAAACCATCCTATAACAAATTTAGTATAGTTGAGAGTGAATATAGAAGCATTTATATGCTATAAATGCACATAATTGCTTATGTTATCTTTTCACGTAAATTATTTACAAGTACCTAAATATAAAATATAAGCGTACCATGCAAAAATTTGAATTAAAACTTTTACAACCTATTTTTTAACACAGTTGCTCGTAAAGCTGTTGTAATTCCACCGGTTTTAAATATGTAAAGCGGGTCATAAAAAACGCGTGTGTTATACCAAAGCAAATAGTTAAGTTATAGTCCATACAAATTCCATAACAGCATTATTTGCAATTTCGTGCGCGGCGATTAGTTCGAAATTTGAATAGCCTCATCATTTTATCATTTTTTGTCATTTCTTGTAATTTTTTGTCACTTTTGGTCACTTTTTGACATTTCTTGTAATTTTTTGTCGTTTTTTGTCACTTTTTGTCTTTTTTCGGCATTTTTTGTAATTTTTTGTCGTTTTTTGTCACTTTTTGTCTTTTTTCGGCATTTTTTGTAATTTTTTGTAACTTTTTGTTATTTTTTGTCATTTTTGTCATTTCTTGTCACCTTTTGTGTTTTTTTGTCAACTTTTGTCATTTTTTGACACTTTTTGTCATTTTTTGTTGTTTTTTATTTATTTTTTGTCACTTTTTACGATTTATTATCATTTCAGTCACTTTTTGTTACTTTGTGTCATTTTTTGTTACTTTTTGTCATTTTTTGTTACTTTTTGTCTTTTTTTGGCATTTTTTGTAACTTTTTGTTATTTTTTGTCATTTTTGTCACATTTTGTCACGTTTTGTCACATTTTGTCACTTTTTGTCATTTTTTGTGATTACTTGTGGTTTTTAGTAATTTTTTGTGATATTTGTAATTTTTTGTCACTTTTTCTCATTTTTTGTCACTTTTTGTCTTTTTTTTGTCATTTTTGTCACTTTTTGTGATTTATTGTCATTTCAGTCATTTTTTGTCACTTTGTGATTTTTTATCAACTTTTGTGATTTATTGTCATTTCAGTCATTTTTTGTCACTTTTGTCACTTTTTGTCATTTTTTGTAATTTTTTGTCACTTTTGTCACTTTTTGTCATTTTTTGTCATATTTTGTCATTTTTTGTCATGTTTTGTCACTTTTTGTGATTTATTGTCTTTTCAGTCATTTTTTGTCACTTTTTGTCAATTTTTGTAATTTTTTGTCACTCTTTGTCATTTCAGTCATTTTTAGTAATTTTCGTCATTTTTTGTAATTTTTGTCATTTTACCAAACAATATTTGCGTTCGATTTCTTTGGCGCCAAACACTAAGATGTTAGGTATATGTTTTTTTTTCTGTTTCCTCGCAAATGTGTTAAAAAACGTCGTACGATATACGTGCGTATTGGTTATAACATGCTCGGCTCAGTTACGCCCGCCTCGCATGTTATAACCATCATTACGCACTAATATCGTAATGTACTATAAAGTAACCAACTCCAAATTATGTTTGTAAAATCCGAAAACAGTTAAAGACCTAAAAAAATTTTACAGAATTTAAATAAATAATATCTTTTTATCCTGTAAAGTTATGACCAAAATAAGTTAGACCATCACTTTTAGATTTGATTTTTTGGTTAAGATTTAATTTTTTTGCTGATTTGTGGGTATATATATTTTAGGTCACAAAGTTAGTTTTGGTGGTAGGTGTCCCAAAATAATATTACAATCGACTTCAAAATAATTTTTTATTAAATAATTAATATCCGAAATAAGTGTCTAAAAATGATGAAATGAAATGATAAAGTTATTTTGCTTTTTGAGTTTGTTTTTGAAGATGGTCGTATTTTTGGACAAAATTTTATTTTCGAAAAAAATAAAGCTCCAGTCATTCTACAAGTGCACTAAAATTATCCTGTAAGTAGTTGTTTACTCAAAAACGTGCTTTCACATAGCTGAAATAAAAACGATAAAGTTACAGACATATTAACTGCCGGGGCGCGGCGTGATCGTTCCTAGAATATTGTTGGTACAAACGCGATAGCATAATAAAGACCCCCTCTGTGTCGAAATTTTTATAAGGTAAAATTCTTGTAATGTGATATTATTACGAGTATGTGTATGGCACTGGAATAAACAGAACACGTTTTAAACAATGCTTCTTATTGTCCAATGGCAAGCAGGCAGGACAGGAACTACAGTTATATTCTAAACATCCTAATTAGAAAAATGACGATTAAGATATTAAGATCATCGGCGTAGCTTGTAACCCTACTACGTTGGTGTCGACTTCGGGTCTTCCCGTAGCCAACTACCATATATATGACTGACTGGCCTGTTGGTCTAGAGGTTAGTGGCCCTGACTGCTATGCCGGAGGTCGTGGGTTCGATCCGTGGGGACCAGTGTTTGTGTGATGAGCACGATCATTTGTTCTGTGTCTGGGTGTAATCTCTCTATAATATGTATGTATTTAGAAATATATAAGTATATGTTTATCACTTGTCTAGTACCCATAAAACAAGCTCTGCTTAGCTTGGGACTAGATAGCGTTGTGTGAAAGGTGTGGAATTTATTATATTATATTTTTAAGGAGTAACTGCCTATCTCTCTCCCATAAACCTGCAACAACGCGTCAGTAATTTTTTTAGTGTGGGAAATCATCATATATTTTCTCTCGCTCTATGGTGGAGCGAGATGGCGTGTCAGACTTTTACCGACAATTACCCACCTTTCCAAAATTCCCCGAAGTCGTAGCTAGTAAACCATAAAGGCTATGGTTTTGATGACATCTTGTGGCGCACCTGAAACACTGCTGCGCCGTCGAGGACTCGGGCGTGGTCAGAACGGTTATCAGACGGCCATTATCTCTGTGATATGGGGTTTTTTATATATCAATTGTTGGCGATCGCTGTGCTGCGTGATATCACTGGATTGGCATCCGAGTCAGCAACGCCGTGGAGTGCTGCGTGACGTCATGGCGTCATGGGTTAAAAAAATGGATATGACACATTGAATGTAGGGTAAGAGCACTTATCTACACACGAGCAGCATGTTCCCAACGGCAGAGGTAACTGCAGCCGTTGACGTGTCGACGGCAGCCGTCGATATTTCAACTTCGTGTCACTATAGGTCGACGGCTGCCGCTGACGCGTCGACGGCTGCTGTTGACGCGTCGACGGCTGCTGTTGACGCGTCGACGGCTGCTGTTGACGCGTCGACGGCTGCCGTGGAAGTGTTGACGGCTGCCGCCGTGTGTATGAGCTCTTAGTCAAGAAGTCTCGGTGGCTGTCTTGATCCGTCCCGGGGAACGACTAGACGACATAATTGACTTCTTGAGTAGGTACCTTGAGTAACCCTGGATCACTAACCAGAGTGATTCTAATGAACACCACAATCTCCCTAGCTTTTCCGTAACCAGCTTTTTTTAGATGGAAAATCATCAGAATGCCTTCTCCCACTCTTGGGCGGAGCGGGAGGGCGTATCACACTGACTAAAACCCACTCGTTTGTAGAGCAGCTAACCGAATGCTAAAGGAATGGATCGACTCAGGCCCGCCGCTAGCTGTTTGGGCGCCCGCGTGCAACACCGGTTAAGGCGCCCCTGTTTTTTTTTTCTTTTTTTGATGGGGTAAATTACTAATGACTTCTCCCGCTCTAGGGCGTAACGGGAGGTCGTGTAAGACTTTTACTGACTAAAGCCACACGCATGTTTCTTCTTGCCATTCCAAGATAAGCCTTGCTAGGTCACTAAAGTTTTGCTGACATCTCTTTGAAGCGCTCGTTAAACACTACGCGGCGTCCATTCCTCAGGCTCGGGCTGACTGGATGGTCTGACCTTTGCTCGTCGTCTTCAGTGGCTGGAAATCGATTTCCGGGTCTCAGTGGCTGGGGCGTGAGGATGTCTGCCCCTTACGCGTGCGGTCGCCTCCTTCGTTAGCGTTATTACTTAGCAGAAGGAGACGACCGCCTCCACCGTGTCCACTGAGCGATCCACACGAGTTACTATTATATGGATCCCACAAAGGCGGGTGTTTCTTCCTCACGAATCAGGTCCAAGGACCTTCCATCCTTACCATATCCGGTGAAGATCTGCGTCATGAAAAAGATGAGAACGCTGTGACGTCTTTCTGGCCACTCCTCAAAGAGGGTAATTACTGCCATAATGATGGCGTACCAACCAGTTGCGTCAGTAGCTGTCAACATTCCACCATGAGAATCCGTCGAAACTCCGTCTGCATATCGCGACTTGTCGCGGCAGCGGAGTGTCACCCCGGCGTTGCATCTCCACGCATAAAATGTGCAAGCGTGCAAAGATGTGGTCTCTAGATCACATGGTGGTAGGCCAGCAAGGAGTCCCACCGCTTTGCGGGAGATCGTGCGGTATCCCCGCACCATCTGGATGGCCATGACCCTCTGGCTAATGTTTAGATTGGTCGCTTACGCAGCGACGGCGCCCATACTGGCGTCCCGTGAATGGCCATGGACCAAACGATCCCCCTAGGTTCAAGGTTCAAGGTCTGAACCCCCTAGGTTGGGCTGGAGCCGCGATAGGGCAGCCCCAATCCGTTCCAGTTTGAGACCCAGACGTTAAAAATGCGGTTCAAATTTTAGTAATGCGAAATCTCAAACATTTCTGTTTATTTCACGACATAACCGCTGATTTGTTTAAATTTTGCGAGCTAAGGGGCACCATGGTCGCTTGTTCAAGTGGTGTTGGGTTTCGCGCGCCAAAGGTACACATATAATGAACCATCTGGCATGTAAACACACATTTGAGACCTCATCAGTTCCTTAGATATCAAGCCAGTGTATAATAAAAATATATTAGGCATACAAATTATGACACTGTTTAATTTTTGGCGCCCCCTTGATGACGGCGCCCGCGTGCGCCGCACGCTCTCCACGCCCGCACGCGGCGGCCCTGGATCGACTGTATATCAGACCTCCACAAACCAGTTACGGATCAACACGATACTTCTTGTTTAGAATAGACTGATGATCAGTTTTTCTGGCGTCTGGTTATATACAGTCTATCTACGAATGACAATCGGTAGTCTGGAAACAACATCTTTGCGAGCCACGGGGCGTCACGTCAGTCTCTTACGCCCGTTTTCAATAACCTACCGCAGTTCATAGATAGATAGCTATCCCCGATAAACTGTAAGATTCTGTCTCTCCATCCACAACTTTAGTTGGAAATAAGTACTATCCGTCGGTAGGTTATAGGAAAGCAAGTAAGGGTAAAAGGATAGATTTGTTTATCTTTAGTAGCTGCCAGTGTAGATGGATAGCTTATGGGAAACGGGAGTTAGATAAACTTAGAAAAGCACATATTATGACGACACGGTATGCGCCGTGTATTGAGTGACTGGCAGTTGCGATGCATGTCGCCGGTTCGATTCCTCTGAATAAATATCTGTATGACCCACAGATAGGTCTTCGGCCTGATCTGGGTGTCTTGTGTATATGACTTTACATGTCTGTGAATGCACCTAAGTACGTAGAGCAAGGATTGATAGAAAAAAAAACCGGGCATGTGCAAGTCGGTCTCGCGCACTGAGGGTTCCGTGCTAACTTACCTATGAAAACAGTTCAATTCTCGAATTGAGTCTTGAAGCTATTTTTCAAAAAACAATTCTCTCGTGTCGTGACGCAACTAAAAATTGACAGTTTTCAGACTTTTCCCTAAATTAGTGCTATAATACCTGGCTTCGTGCCAAAGGAGAATGCCCGTTTTATAAGGGAAGTTGGGTCCCAGTTTAAAAATGCTTGTGCCCTGAAGATTTTTATTTTTACCAAAAAAAGTACGTGCAAAAAAGTTAAGAGAATTTGAATTTCGCGGGCAACTCTGGCGCTAACACCTGATTTTGATTGCTCGACCACAGATTGTAAAAAAAAATTAAATCTTCAATAATAATTCTATAACATTGTAATGACAAACATCTGGCAAACATTCATATTATATGTATAAATAAAACAACTAAAAAAAATATAAAAAATTAATAATGCGTTCGAATACGCTTGAACGAAATACCTATATATTGCCAATTATCATTAGTTCTTGGGTTAAAATTACTGCATAAAAAAAATAGCTTTTGGCAAAAAAATAAACCAAGCCGTTTGTGCTATCAAATTGTAAATAATAATTCATAGGATGCATAATAATTCCATGACTATACATCACACAACTGAATTTTCTAAAATGGTAATATTTAAATTTGTAAAAGCCAAAAGCCTCGTATCTACTTTGCAATGTTAATTGTCATACATTAAAAAAAAAAGTCGTTTCGAAAGTGTCGTGTGGCATTGGTGTATCTTCATGTTGAATTATCGCTAAAATAAAGAATTCTATTGAATAGTTACAATGTCGGAGCATGTGCTACCGGCCGAAGAGCCGATACGATTTGTAGCTCCAATAATTCAAGATAATCCAACAGGATGGGGCCCAGCCGAAATGCCGGAGCAGTTTCGGGACATGCCTTACCAACCTTTCAGTAAAGGCGATCGCTTGGGGAAAATAAGTGATTGGACTGTCGTACAAGACAAGAAATATCAAAGTAAGTTTATATCTTTACCCTGCAATAATTACAAGTCACAATATTTCTCTCAACAATACGACTGTTTGAGGTTATGATGACGTTTTTTGCAGCAGCTTCGTTCCCAATGTTGCACTGTACCATAGTGCATAGAAGGGCACTGTAAATGAACAGAACAGATATTTTAATTTATTGTATTTTATTACCCCAAACAAATGCTAAAATCACTCTTTCTTTTGACATGTCAACATTGATATTCATGTTTCTGGCCAAAAAAAAATTATATTCACACATTTAAGATAAATCAACTTTTTTTCAGACAAGTATGCGTCCCAATTCGGCGCTGGTTCGTCGTACGCATACTTCCATGACGAGGACGAAAGTACGTTCCACCTGGTGGACACTACGAGGGTGCAGAAGCCTCCGTACCAGCGCGGCCGTGCTCGCGGGCAGAGAGGCCGCGGCGCTAGGGGCGCGCGCACTCCTGGTGGCATGACTACCCTCAACAAGGGCAACTACATGAGAAATGTAACTTATACTCTTATAAAAAACTTACTTACTTTGAACAGAAAACAATGTAACACTTACCATATGCTCCTTATCATAGTCATCACTTAAGCTAGCTTGATTAGGAGCTTGTGATCTATACTAATATTATAAAGAGGTAAAATTTGTAAGTTTGTAAGTTTGTAGGTTTGTAAGTTTGTATGTAGGGGGTAATCTCTGGAACTACTGGTCCGATTTGAAAAATTATTTCAGTGTTAGATAGCCCATTTATCGAGGAATGCTATAGGCTATATATCATCACGCTACGACCCACGGGAGCGGAACAGTAACGAAAACTGCGGGTGAAACCGCAGGGGACAGCTAGTATATCTATATTTTTAGATATAAAACCCAGTAATGTTAGTAAGCCTGGAAAAACTTGCACACTAAAACTTTTAAATAAATAAACCAGTCACTAGTGAAAAGCAAAATAATACTTGACAAATGTTTTTAAGATGTATGGTAGGTATGACTGGTCAAATCAATGTTCGCTAAGCATACTTAGAGTTAGACTCATTAGCTGGCTTTAAAACATGAACATTAGTCAACAACAGCTACTTATAATGACTCTTGATACGGATTGTGGGCCCTAAACTTATTTATGTTGACACTGAAAATTATAATGACAGCAATCAAGATGACTCTTATTTATTATGTACATAAAATTTCAATAAATTTGACCACACATTACTTCTTTTTAGCAACGGGATCGTAAGCTTGGCAAGAGATGGGGACAGAGAGGTGCTCCGATGAAGATCCGTGATGCTTCCGTAACGGTGAGGCCCACATGGGTCACTATTGAGGACATGGACTTCCCTCGACTTGCTAAGTTATCTTTGCCTGGTATTAAAGAAGGTATGTATGTTTTAATGGCTTTTACATATTGTCAGGTCTAGAATACATAGGTATATAGTATATAGGTCTTCAATATGTATGTGAGTTTAAATGTTTAAGAATACACCCACAATACAGGAGCAATTCATAAAATATAGACATTATTCAATCAAATAGCACAGTCCCCCAAAATATCAACTTCCATTGCTTTATTTGAAAAGAAGACACAACCAAAAAATTCCTTTGCAACACAACTGTTTCACAAATCAGAAGAGCTTAGCATTGCTGCTGCAAGTGGCCACACAAATAAATTATTGTATTTTCTTGGCACTGTGTGTAAAATAAAGACACTTCAGAAATATTCTCACAACTTAATCAAATATTTAATAGTATGCTTCCAGGATACTAAGAAGGTATAGCAGACTAAAATATTATTATTATCTACCTCATAATAATCTCTTATATTCTACGAAATATTAAACTCCTTTATTGACTGCCGGATAGATAAAACGTTTTTCTGTTTGAACAGGCGAAGACATTGTTTGCTGTGGTACACTGGAGTACTATGACAAGGGCTATGACAGGGTCAATGTGAAACACGAGAAAGCTCTGCAGCGTATTGACCGCATCTTCCATACGGTAAGTGGTTTTACTTTCATTTAACCTTGTAAGGAAGATTTATGTAGTGCATACTTAGTTTTTCATTAATGTGAAACATCTTGGACACTAAGGTCTCTTGCACACGGCACGTTTTTCGTCGAATGTAGGCATGGTTAATAAAATAAAACGTACCATGTACAAGAGGCCATAGTCTGTGATACAACACTGATGAAACACGACGGCCGCGCCGTGCCGTAGCGCCGCCGTTTATGTAAACACGCTCCCCTAGTGATCAGTGTTGAATCACCCAACACTGCACACCGTGCCTGGTGTATTGACTGTGAGAGCCTCAAACAAACAACAGTGGTTTAGGCACTATATTATGGTTCTTCCTCAAGAATCTTTACTAGGATCTGACATCACAATATCACATTCAGACCATTATAAAGCATTAAATTTTGTTTATGAATACACATTTACTTATTATTTGCAGATCTAGCATTACCTTACTTTTACTTTACTGCCTGTATCACTAATAAATAGATAGCAACAATATTCTTATTCAATAACATCATCATCATCAATACCAATTGAGTAACCCTTTGAGTGATGTTATAGCTAAAAGGAATCTTTTACAAGCTTTCCATAACATTTGCAGGTGACAACTACTGACGACCCGGTGATCCGACGGCTGAGCAAGACGGTGGGCACCGTGTACGCCACCGACGCCATCCTGGCCACCATCATGTGCTGCACCCGCTCCAACTACTCCTGGGATATTGTCATTGAGAAGATTGGTGAGTTTCTATTATTTATACTTCGAAGGGACTGTCTGTCTGGTTGCAAGCAGAACTGCTGAGATTGGTTGTGTGCAAGGGCGTAGCTACTGCCAACAATTATACGGGCTCCCCAGGCTTCAGGGGCCTCGTTCGAAAGTATAAAATTACTGTCCAATAACTTAAATTCTTACTTATGAAAGGCTCTGACGAATTGCCAAATTTTCAGTTACTATTTGGATTTATATAAAGGTCGAAATACCTAAATCCAACTAGCCATTTTATTTTCATTATACGGAGCCCCTTAAGCACTAGGTACGCAACTGGTGGTGTGTTAAATTCTCAGGTCTGGAAATATTATTTCGATGTTCCATAGTATTCTATAGTGACAAATCAAAGGATGGTACGATTGTGTAAGGTACTATACTCCGTCGGTTTAGGTAGTTAACTAAATGTAAACAATCTTGGCATGTCTTTTTATCTAAAAGTTGTCTATAAATTGTATGTAAAAATCTTTGCAAATAGGTATTTACCTAAATCGATGTTAGCTAATAAACTAAATTTAAATAATCTTTGTGTATATTATATACGACCTCTTTAATATAAAAAGACATACCAAGATTGTTTACCTTTAGTTAAGTATAATGTAATAATATAAGTATGTTTATCAGTTGTCTAGTACCCATAATACAAGCTCTGCTTAGTTTGGGACTAGATGATGTTGTGTGAAAGTTGTGGAATATTATTTTTATTATTTATTAGTTAACTACCTAAACCAACGGAGTATAATAAACGTTTCTTTGCTATTAAGGTGACAAGCTGTTCTTCGACAAGCGCGACAACACGGAGTTCGACTTGCTGACCGTGAACGAGACGTCGGTGGAGCCGCCCACGGACGACGGCAACTCCATCAACTCGCCGCGCAACCTCGCGCTGGAAGCCACCTTCATCAACCACAACTTCAGCCAGCAGGTAAGCCAACATCTAAAACCTGCTCTACATTACTCGCGAAGTTACCTCGACGAAGTACTCGTCGAAGTTGATTGAAGTCCGAAGTATGTGACTACACACTCGTGCAACCTCGCGAGGAGCTCAGTGACGCTTCGTGTTTGCAACTTCGGGACACTTCGAGTCCTTTGACTCGGGCGCAAAGACCGATAACGACTGGAAGTCGCCCGATGCGAGCCGAGGTTGCACGAAGCGTATCGACACTATCGTATTCGCTCAACTTCGACCAATTTCGCGAGTAGTGTAGAGCACGCTTTAAACGCGGACATTCTAGTTTTACGGTCATACTCAGAGTCCAGCTAATGGATGTCCATTAAAGTTAAGTATTGTCAAAACTTCACTGAAAAACTGTGTAAAACTGTCAATGTGACAATGTCTTAATAGATCGTTTAGAAGTTAAGTGATGTTTAACGTTAACGAATGTCCCTGAGTGTGGCTGTTAGACGTGATGCTCAACGCGCTCGTGGAGATCATCCCTCAACTGGATTTGTTAGCTGATGAATGAAAGACAATATTATTAAAAAGCTTGTGGTTCTGAGAAAAGACAGAGTGAAAGGATTAACATACTTTAGTGTTAATGGCTATTTTGTTGTACTAAGTAATTAATTCTAATTTTGAAGCATTAATTGTGTGGTACTTAGTAATAATGAACAACTTATAGTAAAAAGAGAAGTATTTTGTTTTCACTGACCAAAATCTGTTACAAGGATCAGTAAAGCAAGAAACTCGCATTAATTAATATTCGAGACGTGCTCCAAGACGTGACTTCTTACGTAAAAGACGTTTTCGCCGTCGCCGCTATTTATATGTCTGTCATGTATGTATAATTATGTAGAGACTTTTTATTTCATTTAATAAACCCAAACCAATTATTTGAAATAAACTATTGAAATGTAAATAAACTAATTGCACATACGAAAGCGTAGATCTTGATATAGAAGAGCATAAAAGAAGCTTAAATAATCATGGAAATTCTATTAAATAAAATCATAATATCAACAACAAAAAACACAACCAAATTAAATTCACTTTTTTTTAAGTTTATGTAAAAAAAAATATTTATATGCAGAAAAGGGTGTGAAGTAACTAAAACCTCTATAGAACAGGCAGGATCCTCCAACCAGACAAGTTTTGTGTCTGGTCCGGACAACTGGCCGATAGTTGATTTCGGACTATTTATTGTGTGTTTTAACCGCGCTAAAAATTCTGATACCGCGATGCTGGATTTTGAATTTTGGTTCGTGTGTGGCGTAAATGTCGCTACAATAAAATAACTACAACTGTGTACATAAATTGGTCAACAATTGTAAAAATTTCGTCGGTTGACGTTTCATATGTTGACTAAAACAAATTTACAGCAAAATACTTATAAATCTGTCTAAAATATAAAAATCTAGAGTCACAGTGTTTGTTATCGATTTCCTACGAAATTACTTGATGAATTATTACTCCCACCCTTAATTTCTTCTTGCATAATTCATATAGCAGAACAACATTCGCAGCAGTAATAATCAATTTTTCAGTACTAAAACGATTTTTTTTTTAAAACCCAGGTGTTGAAGAACGGCACCAACGAAACCAAGTACAAGTTCCCGGAACAGAACCCATTCGTGTCTGAAGAGGAGGAGGGCGAGGTCGCCTCCGTGGGGTACCGCTACCGCAAGTGGAACCTCAACAACGGAGTGGTGAGTTACACTTTATTCATATTTAGAACTTAAAATAACCTACAAGGAGTTTTTGTCAGGTTTTGTTTGGGTATAATGGCAATTTTAATTACCTATTCAAGTGTTTCCACAACTGGACAACATGGTTCATGTCCAGTAGTGAAAAGAAGATAAAACAATTTATTATTTATTGTAGTATCAACTAACTACCTCAGCAAAGCTTGCCGAAAAGGCCGACTCGATACATTTACTGCAAAACTATATAGACTGTTTGGTCGAAGTGCAAAATTAGCATTCATTCGCATTATAATGGAACTCAAAGTACTTCTGACTGTAAACACTACTTGCTGAACACAAAGCTCAAGGCTTAAATAAGTATGTGTCTTTTAAAGACTCAGGCTATTTTTCAATGACAAAACAGCTTTCATACAATTTTGAGCTTTGTTTCAAAGCTCGTAATCGTTCTTTGTTGATAATAATGTCTTTAAAGTCTCTCAACTGCAAATTAATACTGCCATTTTTCTCACCTCTCAAAAAACCTGTAAACCAGAACTTAACATAACCTCTCTACTTTCCAGACGCTAGTCGCCCGATGCGAGCACGACGCCGTAATGCAGGGTCCCCAGAACGAGACCCAGTTCCTGAGCATCAAGGCGCTGAACGAGTGGGACTCGAAGCTGGCCAACGGCGTGGAGTGGCGTCAGAAGCTGGACACGCAGCGCGGTGCCGTCCTCGCCAATGAGCTCAGGAACAACTCCTGCAAACTCGCTAAGTGGACCGTCCAGGTACGATTCTGAACCTTTGGCTTGTCTCCTCTTTCGTGGAGAGTAGCGTGATATTTATACAACACTATTAGTTGTTTGGGGGAGGCCTATGTCCAGCAGTGGACGTCTTTCGGCTGAGATGATGATGATGATGATTAGTTGTAAACCTGGCTATACTGTATAGAAAGATTTCTTGCAATCCGATTGGTAAATTAACGATAATAAAACGACTAGGGGTCTTTAAGTCAAGAGTGAATATGTTACTTCTAGGCAAGCGTGCTCCATTGTGGACCATATTATCATCGTTTACCATCAGATGAGATAGTGGTCAAACGAGAGCCTATCAATAATAAGTTTTAACAACAAAATAACTTCCTTTGTATTTTATTAGTATAGATTTTATTAAAGTAGAACTGCATTAGGCCCATGTGGGCAACATACGCCGATCTGAAAGAAGCGATCTCCCTATATTTTATATGGCAACTAGACTTTTAGAGCTACAATAGAACCCTGCCACGCGACGCTACGTACGACTCAGGCGTCGCCTACGTGTGCGTCGGTCTAATGTAGTTCTCGCTTTATTGGTTTAGTGTGATTGAGCAAGTTCTGGGAGAAAAGACGGGATTTTTTTTAAATTCTATGCCAATTTGGCTTATTTCGAAGACTTGATAACTGGATTAACCTATCCATACCCGCGAAACGAGACACAATAGTAAGACAATAACAGCGCGGTCCTATGAGACCGGTCGGGGATTCATGAATTAATTATTTAGTGAGTCGAATCCAAGCCAAGCTTGCAGATTCAAAACCAGGTCAGGCTTGAATATCAACTGAGTATACAATGAAGTAAAGCTTCCTTGTATGCACAGGTGCACAAGCCAGGGCTATCTGAACTAAATATCAAAAACACCTGTTTCAAATCAGTCATAGCGTTACTAGTTTCATAGAAACTTTAAAATGGTGCTGGAAAACATGATTGATTTGCAAAAAATCAAAGACATTTGACTGACATTGATGGATTATGGCTAACTTTACTTCACTGAGATGAAGTTGAGCTTCGCCTGTATAAAAATAAGTGTCTCTAACAGACTTTGGATCCACATTCCATGTGCTTGCTGGGTGAATTTTGGAAAATCTTTACTCCGCCTACGTCATAATAAATATCCGATTACATAATTTTTAGTTTGAGCTGTTGATAAATCAGTCAATCAATAACGGCTACCTTTTACGACATAGATTATGCCTTTTTAAATCCTCAGTATCGTCTGTTTTTTATACCCTGAGACTAAATTGACACAAGTAATGTCAAACTTACTATAGGAATGATGTCAGTTCTTTTGTATTGTAATGTCATTTTAGTCTCAGGGTATAAAAAATAGACAGTAGTTCATAACTAGCTGCTATAGATACTATAACAACTATTTTTTTTTGTGTTTGTAATCGTTGTGATGTGTCTGTCCCGAATAAATGTTTTTCTATTCTATTCTTTATTTCTCCAGGCCCTGCTAGCCGGCTCCGACCAGATCAAGTTCGGCTACGTGTCCCGCGCTCAAGTGCGCGACAACTCGCGCCACGTGATCCTGGGCACGCAGCAGTTCAAGCCGCACGAGTTCGCCGCGCAAATCAACCTGTCCATGGACAACGCCTGGGGTATCCTGCGGTGCATCATAGATATCTGCATGAAGCAGAAGGATGGTGAGTGTACTTTGTTAATACTTCAATCCGTTAGAGGAGTTCGTGGCTAGATAATAACAGCCGCACAGGTCGATCTTCAAGGTTAAGCAACGCTTGCCTAGGTTGGTCTGTGGATGGGTGACCATCTTAACATAACGAGTTTCCTCCGTGCCTCGGAAAGCACGTTAAGCCGTTGGTCCCGGCTGTCATTTGGAGATCTTTGGCAGTCGTTACGGATAGTCAGAAGCCAGTAAATTATCTGACTCCAGTCTTGCCATGAAGTACCGTGTTACCCCAATTACTGGGTTGTGGAGGTCTACGGTGACGAGTGGTTCTACAAACTAAGCCCTCTCTTACACTAAAAAGTTCGAAGTACGCAAAACGATTAGTTTCATTACAAGTTTACCTTGAATAATTGACTATTGCGAACAACTCTAGCTAGACTGTAAGAGACATTTCAAATCGGGAGGTCGTAGGGGTGACATTGGCCTATAGATTCCGAATATTCACTTACTTTTAAGCATATTTTTAGATTCACAAGAATTGCATCTATGTACTTCTATAACAGTAAAACATCTAAACGGGTTCGTAAAATACTTTGAATTATAAATTCAACAAATTTTCTCGAATTCCAGGTAAATACCTAATCATGAAGGACCCCAACAAGCCTTTGATCCGGCTATACGACATCCCGGACAACACGTTCGAGTCTGACGCGTCCGAGGAAAGCGGCGACGAGCAAGCCGACACGCCATTCGCACCTCTTTACTCATACGGGAACACCAAGAGGATTTAGATACAAATACAACACTAACGTTGTACTTTAAAGACATTATTTGTACTTCAAGGTTACCTCTCGTACTTCAAGGTCATCTCCGGTACTTCAAGGTCATCTACAGTACTTTAAGGTCATCTCTTGTACTCCCAAGTTCATACTTATTATTGTATAGCTGGTATTCTGCAGTAGCCTCTTACATCTCGAGATTGCGTGGCAATCTGTATAAGGTTGTCATTATATTATAAGGTTTCAGGTAATCAGTATGTATTTCATATTTTTATTCAGCCGAATACAATTTTATAGTCACACTTTGGTTTTTGTTTTGGCCCACATTTTTAGTCTTTTTCGTATTTAAAGAATTTAAACTAAACTTAACATGACTATAAATTTGGAAGACACGGGGTTGAATGTTCAACCATCTTATATTTAATTTCTGAAAAATAAATATGGCAATTTGACATCATTTTCTAAACAAAATTGTCTGTGAAACTGTTACACCTATTTTTCAGATACTGACTTTTGAAAAATCAACCTTTACATTCCAGCTTTTACGCCTGTTTCTACAATACATAAAAATAATTTAGTATCTTCAGCTTATTAATAACAACATTATAAATCTTTCAAAAATAACTTGCTTATAAATGCCAACTTTATAGTAAACCTACAATAAATATTTACGAAATACCACTTGGAGTGTAAACTTTTCGAAATACTAAAACCCTGGCAGCTCACTCTATAACTCTATGATTTTTCAACTTTCTCAGTGTTTAGCGCCTCTTCCTCGGGCCGTTGAGCTTGCATATTATTCTGTACTTCTTCTAAAGTTTTACCTTTCGTTTCTGGGACGAAGAAGTAAATAAAGAAGAGTCCCGCGTAGCCAACTACTGCGAAAGACCAGAAGACCATGTAATGGCCACAAGCATCCTTCACTTGTTGGTAGCATTTTGTTACTAAGAAACTTAATATACAGGCGAGCATAGTAGCTGAACTTGAAGCTACTCCCTTCACATTTACTGGGAACAATTCTGCTTGAAGCACATAAGGTAGGTTCCCCACACCAACGGCGTACAGCACATTAAAACCCAAGATGCCAACTAGAGGCATCCATGAAATTGCTCGCGAAACTTCGGTGCTGACTTGCATGGCATCTTGTAGGAAGAAATACAAGCCTACTAGGGTCATGGCCAGCGATACTCCGAGACAGGATATGAATAGGAGAATCCTTCGTCCGAACCATCTGGATAGGAATGTTGCACCAATTCCTGGAAATAAAAAAAATACACACAATTTTGTCAATCCAAAATGATTTGATAAGCCTGCTCTACACTACTCGCGAAGTTGGTCGAAGTTGAGCGAATACGATAGTGTAGAAGGGCACTTCGTTTCGCTTCGTGCAACCTCGGCTCGCCTCGGGCGACTTCCAGTCGTCGGTTTTTGCACCCGAGTCAAAGGACTCGAAGTTGCAAACACCAAGCGTCACTAAGCTCCTCGCGAGGTTGCACGAGTGTGTGGTCACATACTTCGGACTTCGATCAACTTCGACGAGTACTTCGTCGAGGCAACTTCGTGAGTAGTGTAGAGCAGGCTTTAAACGAATATAATTTGACAACAATTACCTGCTCCTAACTGCACGAATCCATAGACGATGCTAGCGATCGGGCCGGATACAAAGTTGCTTTGTCTAAATATTGGCTCCAGATACGACTGGATGACGAGAATACCAGTCATGTACTGCAGCAGTTTCAGACCTGAGAACAAAATACTTTGTTGGATGAATGTTTCAAACCATATTGCTTGTTTGGCCCACAAATGTAATAATGAGATTATCATCATTGGATCGTTTTTTGCGTATGAAATTATTAAATGACTTTTCCCGCTTTTGGTGGAGCGAGCGGTAATGTCAGAATTTTACTGACTAAAACACAGTGTTCCTTCTATTACTGTTTGTGGGGGCCACGGTAACTTTCGAACAATCCACAGCTATTTCAGGGTGGATTCTACGGTAGAAAGTTGCAAAACACGTTTCTTGTGCAATTTATTTCACGTGACTTTCTAGTTCAAACATTTTGTGCTGATACTGGCTGATTCATGATCAAACTGAGAACGTTTAAGGATAAAAATTTGAAAACTCCTTGATAACAGTACCTATCTGTATCTATGACCTTTATTAGTACCTACCACGTACCTACACTTTGTCTTTGTTATTTAGATAAAACTGATAGAATTCGTATCTCGAAACTGACAATTGTATCTATCATAGTCTGTAGCAATGTGTATCCGAAACTGCCTGAGTCAACACAGATAAATTAGGTAAATAAAGACAAGGTTGGTAGTTTGCATTGAAAATGTGTACGTTATAAATAACCTGCACTATCATAAACACGTATTTAATGAAATATGATAAACAAACCAATTATAAGAGTACAATTCCTCTTTGTATTGTAAAATTTATAGGAAGGTAGGTACTTTAGAATGCGAATCCAAGGTGATTCCAAATAAAAATAAAATAAGACAGCCGTATCGAGGAATTCATCAATACTATCTAATAACTGCTCCTTTATTGGCGCTGATCTCATCCGCACCTACCTATCAAACAGCTGATTGGGTTATCAGTAAGCACCTATGCTTATCACCCGGTGCAAGATACAATATGTTGGGTTAGTGAAAAGGTTAATTAATTTATCATACCTATCCTATGCTACTAACCTGACGAACTAAATACCTACAGTTTTCTCTTTTTTTTTTCTTTGGTTGGGTAATCATCAAATAACTCCACAAAGACTGGCTGGAACTAGAGGAAGTGTCAGACTTATACAGACCAAAAAAGTTTTTCTTCAGTTAAGTACCTTTTGCTAGGGCCACGCCCACTGGTGACTCTCAAACAATCCGCTACCCTACCCTAGCAGGCATCTGCCCTAACTAACCTCGTCAATTTTGCCCGACCCGGTCTTGGTCCTTAGTCCTTACCGGTCAGCCAGGCAGCAAGCTACCCATTGCTCACCATCCGTACGGCCAGTTAGAGGTAACAATGATGTGTATACTTAAGTATTTACTTACCTACGAAGCTGTCATCATTGAGCTCCACAATGGCATTGTTGTTAAACGTGAGATACTTCAGGAGACAGCTAGTTCGTAATAATTAATTAAACAAAAAGTTCCGAGACAGTGACCTTAATAAATTATGTCTTAGTTGATAAGATTATAAGTTGTATACTTATTTTGTTGTTGTACGCCAGACACAATAAGTATCTACCTTCTACCTATTTCCTACTTATCTTCATAACAACCGACTACCGAGGTTATTAGCACAAAGCCTTATAGGTACAAACATGTGGTCGCGGGTTCAACCCGTCTTGTGCATTACTTTGTGTAGTTTACTTCATCACCACTTCTCTCGAAACAGTGAAGGAATCTTAAGGAAATTGGCATGTCCTAGGAGCTAAAATTCGAAGACATTTGTGACATCCACCAATCCGCCTTGGGCCAGCGTGGTAGATTACGGCCCATTCTCTCTTAAGAGAAGGCCTGCGTTCCAGCTGTGGGAACATTGTGCTATCGATATACCTTTGTTTTGTCGCTCATATGAACAATCAAAACGAATGTAAATGGTACCTACTTGTATAGGTAGGTAATCTTAAGATCCAATTGTTTAATCACCGCGACGAAGAGTAGGTACCTACGTTTGTTACAATAAATTTATGAGCTTCTTATAATAAAGGAACTGATTTATCTCTGATGATTAACCTTCTTTCTTAAAAATCAGTTAGACTTAACCTCGACTTAACTGGATGGGCTGGGAGAAGTGGTTTCCTATCTAAGATCAGCCTGATAAGTTTTAGTCAGTAAATGTCCGACACCCTTCTGCCGCTTCACCCAAGAGCGAGAGTAGTTATTTAGTTATAGCGATTTCACACCTCGCAAAAAAAACCGTCTCCAGAGTAGCCCGCGAAATTCAAATTTTCTTGCATTTGTTGCAATTTTGTTCAGTATCGAATAGTTGGGTACAAAAAATAATGTACCTACCTATGTGCGATAATGTCATATAGTTATACCTACAATTTTACTCAACATAGTCCATTGTTAATTGTACCTAATGTGTATAATTCCGTAAATGCCTAAATTCGTCTTACGCTAACAAATCGTATTTTAAACAACAAACGTCTTAACACTAACCGACAAAATAGAAAAATATTAAGAAAAAATCAATTTCGCGGACTACTACCCTGGTGCTAACGCCTAAAGCTTAACCCTCAGCTGGTGCCTCTGGGGCCATGGATCGGATTTCCGAAAGGTAAGCTCGGTGTGCAATGAAGGAACAGTCAGTCAGTAAAGGCCCTCCCGCTCCGCCTAAGAGCGGTAGAAGTCATTCTGATGATTCCCAACTTGAAAAAAACCTTCAGCTGGTCAAAGAATCAATGTACTTGTGTACTTAATGGGTACTTACATATTTACCTGTCACTATGTAAACAGCCTTCCTATATCTCATGTTCGTTAGCAGTTCCTTCAGGGTCGTCTTGTTTTCCATACTTTCCCTAACATGGTCTCGCATTATCTTCATCTGGTCGTCTAGCACCTAAAGAAATAACAAAGTAGTTTAGTAAAGAAATAACAAGGTAGGGTTTGAGTCTGTAAAACTCTGACACGCTTTCCCGCTCCGCTCAAGAGTGGGAGAATTCATTCTGAAGATTACCTAAAGTATAGGAGTGCCATGATAAAAAAAACCGGCCAAGTGCGAGTCGGACTCGCGCACCGAGGGTTCCGTACAAACCTGCAAGGTTTACAAAGTTCGTTCATTACGACAATCGAGTCGAGTGTGGTGGTGGGGTGGTGGGTGTGGTGGTGGTGGTGGTGGTGGTGGTGTTCTAAGTATTTGATATGTATTTCTATTTGATAGCTCTACGCGTTCATGAGGAAAAAAGAAATAACTTTATATTTATTAAAAAAACAAATATATATTTTGTAATGTAACTGAAAATTTAAGGTTTTCGGATTTTTTCCTTTATGTGTGCTATAAAACGTTGCTTCATGCCAAATTTCAAGATTCTAGGTCGACTGGAAGTACCCTTTAGGTTTTGATTCCCTTGCGAGTACTTGCGAGTTTCAAAATATGCAGCTTAAATTGCTGTTTCTTTGATTGCGTTGACATAGAAGTTTGATTTTGTTACAGCTTAAAGGTATTATAGACCTGAGTATTTGGTATGAATTTCAATTTAATACCTCTACGCGTTTATGAGGAAATGGGTAGTAAGTTTAAAATTATTAAAAAAAAAAATATTATGTGATGTAACTAACAATTTATGGTTTTCGTAATTTTTCCTTTATCTATGCTATAAGACGTTGCTTCGTACCAAATTTCAAGATTCTGAGTTCACGGGAAGCACCCTGTAGGTTTTGATTCCCTTGCAAGTGTCGGAAATTTGCGGCATAAACGGCTGTATCTTTTGATTGCGTTGGCTTAGAAGTTTAATTTTTTCACAGCTTCAAGGGACAGTAGATCTGAGTGATTGATATAAATTTCAGCTTCATACCTCCACGCGTTCCTGAGAAAAAGGGTCTTGACAGACGGACGGACAGACGGACAACAAAGTGATCCTATAAGGGTTCCGTTTTTTCCTTTTGAGGTACGGAACCCTAAAAATATGAACTCAATTTTCATGAGGTATGAGGGTAGTTACAGCGTTGTTTCATCATCACGCGATTCCATTTATCTTTATACTGATTGCACAAGATTGACAAAAACGGAATTATCGTGCAATAATATTAAAAAGATTAGCTTGTCAATCCCCTGGTGATAACCATACTATAGCTGGCTTTATAATACGAATTTGGATCTTCTCAAATGGCTTGTATGAAATTTGAATGACCTTCTGTTGTAGAAATGGTAGGTGTTGTAAGGCCAGGCGCGCACTTGCGGCCAGGCCGCAGGCGGCCAGGTGAAACAAATGAAACCGCCATAGAGCGCGCGCTTCTGTCCGCACGCGGCCAGCGGCCACAGGTGCGCGCGCTCTATGGCGGTTTCATACTAATGTATGTATCTCGATAGCCGCCGCGTCCTGGCCGCTGACCGCTGGCCGCCTAGTAAGTGCGCTATGGGGCTTAGTCTTCCCACAAAATCACCATTGAATGTCATAAGTTCTACTCGATACTCACCCTGTCATCTTGATTCCTTTGAAGTCTCTTGAACTCTCTCTTCGCTGCCTCGAATCTCCCATCTTTCAGATGATAGTAAGGAGACTCTGGGATCCAAAGACAGAGCAGGACGTAACAAATAGGTATGATCATTATTATCCAGTTGAGGGTTGTGTAGGAGACGAAAGGTCCTATGCTGTAGACCGTCAAACTTCCGAAATTGTTCATAACTTGAACAGTCATCCCTAACGCACCTCGGATATCTTTGTCTGCTATTTCTGTTACGTATATCATTGTGACCTGAAAGAGAGAGGAAATATAACCGATTGATTTTAGATACGTAGACAGTATTTGCAATTGTGCTCCAAAATATTAGCACTTTACACGTGTAGTTCTCCGATAATGTTGAAATTATCTAATATAGATTTAATAAATCTGATAATTGTATAATACTTGGCTGTTAGTGCTGTTACCAAGTTACCGAAGATCGATAATACATGACCTAAGAAAGAATCAGGTCCACAATAATTATTATCTCACCACAGCTATGATTCCTGTCGCTAGCCCCATCAGAAACCTGGCTATATACATCAGCTCAGGTAAGCTTGTGTTCAGGAGGATGACCTGAAAATAGAGAGTGATAAGAATACGTCTATAAATCATGGATGGCTTACTTTAGCTGACTCAGTCCTTACATGTTTCCAAGGGAAAAATACGAACAAAATAGGCAGGTGTGGTACCACACCCATCAGCTTATTGTAAGTATAAAAAAAGTTATTTTCATAAAGTGGACTCAATTCCAATAAGCAGCAAAAGGTAGGTAGGTACCTTCAATATCCTGCTCTATACATATAACAATTTATAAATTGTATGGCATTGTAAAGTACCTATATGTTTTTTATCTTAGTCATGTGTGATAGAACGTACCGCACCTAAGAGCGCCGGTACGGCTGAGCCGAAGAAAGTGCGACGTCTTCCAGCCTTCTCGTTCAACACCTGCCCGAAGTAGCAGCCGAGAAGCGCCCCTGCCGAGTGCAGGGACACGACCCACGATGTCTGTGACTGTATACATAGGAATCTAATAGATAATCTATTTTATGGAGTATCGACGACTAAAGTTGCATCAGTCAAAGCCTGGGTTTATATTCTAGGGTGCGCGAAAATATCATAAGACTTGCAAATAAATACCGCTACCCAGCCTACTATGAGTTCTCAAGAGACCCGTAAAGGTGAGTATAGACTACAACATTTACTTGTAACAGAACCACGAGCCGCTCTATGATATGTTCTAGTGTTTCATCCTTTTACGAACTAAACGTCGAGCACGCTCGCCTCTTTGTTACAAACCAACGAGCATATTGGTGTAACATTTCGTCGAACGAAAGAATGAACCCAAGGTACAACGAAATGTTGGTAAATGCACACTCGCTGAGAGCATTTCGATGGTCCCTAAGTAAATTATCGAATCAACAAAATAGCATTTTTTTATTATGACTGTTTTGAGCTCTTTTTAAAAGAATGTTTTTTTAATACAACTTAAAAAATTAGGAAAACTCTTAAGTTTCCCGATATTTGAAGTTGTATTAAAAAACATCCTTAAAGAGCTCAAAACAGTCATAATAAAAATTGCTATTTTATTGATTCGATACTTTACTTAGGGACCATCGATTTATCCGTAACATAACGCCGAGCATTTGCAGGAACGTTACATTACATGGAAATGCTTTGAAAACTGAGCTTTAGCCTGTATTGTACCATTCGTAAGAACGTTACATTACACAGAAATGCTCCAGGAAATGTTGTAGTCTATATTCACCTTTACGATCATTTATCTCTCAAGTATGATGACCAGCTCACCTTTCCTTGTGATACTGGATCATGGATCGCATGACGATGAGACTTCCTACACAGATATATGAATGAAAAATGACAGTTCAATTTCGATATCAGTAACGTGTAAGTATTATGTTATTGGGAACATTAACCTTTACTATAATTAATATTTATAAATATACTTTCAGACCGAGTGTTTACCAATTCATCGAATTGAATGGTCGACAACGAATGATACTACAATATATTTTGTAAAGTGTTTCTGCTTCTGAGAGATTAAGTAGGCAGTATTAATTTGTAATTTCTAAGAAGTGCTTTACTTAATTAATTGCAATTGAAAACCAATTATTATCGACCTACTTTCAAATCATTGTTCATTTTCTGACATAAAACTGAGTTGCAATCAGACGTATTAGCATTGAAACATAGCAGTAGTAATATTAATAGGCAATCATTTATCTTCACACAATATTATCCGTTCGATTGCTAATAATACTTACATCTGTGATAATAACATTCGTTTCACCATTTTTGAACTTTGGAATTGCCGGTGACGACCATGCCAGAGTTGCTCCAGTGAACGTAAACGCGAACGCAGCTGAAGTTAAAAAATTTAAATGTAGAACACTTGTTTTATTTTAAATTTTCGCGCTATAAATCTTGTTTACTCACCGCATACACCCGCCAAATATTGCACTTTTCTGTCTGGCTTTTCGGTCATTTCTGTTTTTTTTTAACAACTTGGAAATACTACAGTCATTTATTTATAAATGCCTAAAAGTGAGAGAGAATTGCGAAAATAGTAAAATAATTTCTTATCTGAATTAAATACGAAGCACTACAAACAGCCGCCTATCTCGACAATCAACTGTCAGGGTTGCGCCGACGACGGCCGGTAGTAAATGTGACATGAGTGTGCGAGTAGGCGGGAATGCTGTTCAACCGACTAAAACACTAAACTACTGACTGAATTATAAAGTAGAATATCTAAACGCGCTCCTAGCGCATTATGTTTGCACAACTTTTTAACATTTTATCATTTTTATGGGAAACAACTTTAGTTACCTACCTATATTATTATTAAAGAAAATAAGATGGTTATCTTTGGATACAGATATGTACAGACTTACCTACCACATTCTATGGTCTAATTTGTCCTACTTTCATGGTCTGTACATAACAAAAAATTAGTCTTTCTTTTTACTCAGGATTTAGGAAGGGAATATTTATAGGGTTTTCAGTGTTTTTATTCAATGTGGGAAGAACCAACAAATAATAAAATTAATTGGTTTTCTTCTAATAATAAATCAAGGTCAAATATATTTATTATACTTCTAAATGAATTTGAGGATATCTTAGTACTTCCTTCAAATTATCATTTTTTATAATAGATTTTTTTCCATTCTATTCTATTTTATGACTGATTGAAAAGATAGTGCTTATTGGTTGTTGTAATGATTAATTTCTCCCACCATTACTTTATTCAAACACATGGCAAAAGAAAATAAAACAAAAATGTATCCTTACACATATAATAACAACAAATACACTTATTTTGATTCAAAATCTTCTGGCATTTTTTCTATTACATTTTTTATTCGCATAGCAACTATAGGATTATCTGTGCATAAATCTGAAATCCTGTATGGTTCTAATAGAGTAACATTCCCAATTACTATTTTATTATCTAGTTCTGTGACAGGCAGCAAATTTGTTTTGAACCAAGAAATTAGTCTTGCTTTTCTCTTCAATATATCTTGTTTTGACTCCGGTGCAATCTCTTTCTTCGGTGGTAGTACAATATTGGCCGGTCTTTCTTGGAATGAAATATCCACTACTGCATGACCAGGAATAAGGACTGTTTTATAAGCATCTCCTTGAGGTACTGACAGGATAATACTGTAAAAGAGAGCATTCAATAAGTGAAAATATAGACTGAAAAATAAAATAATTTCTAGTTTTTTAAGAGATTGAAAGTATGCTTTTAATAAATGCAAAATATCCTTCTACCATAAGTATGAAACATTCTCAGAAGCAAACTACAAAATAGGATTTAAAGGTAATTTAGTAAATTTGGCAGCCGGCTTCGAAGGTAACTATAGTATTAAGTTGTTGTTGGAGGTTGTTTTATTCTAAAAGTAATACTAAGTGACTTATGGTAAAGGTGTGTAGAACTTTAATAAAAAATATTAATTTACCTGTTAGTAACTGGGTCAACTGAGTGTATAAACCCAACATAGGAACAATTCTTAATAAGATTAACTTTTACGTAGTTATGATTATTAATATTTTCTAACACGGCTACCAAGTTATTTTGTATTTGTGTGACGGTAAACTTATTTTCTTCGACCTCTTCAATTGCTTCACTCATTTTGAGGTTGCTTTTACAATTATAGAGCAAGGTGAATCTTGGAATTCGGTTAAATGCTCAAATAACTTTACATTCAGATTCCAATACAAAAGCTATCGAAAGAAAGTGAAGCGATACAAACATAACCTAGGGTATATGAACATAAACAGCTGTGAGCTGATTTTGCTAAACTTGGAACTCTTATATACTCATACATAAAAAAATCTCGTATTTTGGCTTTTTTAAAACCTTGTACATTCATAAAACATTTCAAATTTTATAAATTCTAGTAAGAAAATTCAAACTCAAACATTGTCTCTGACAATGTTTTTACAAATCTAAAATAAAAATCTGTCAGTGTCATTTGTCACTGTCATATATATTGCAGTGCTGCCAAATCAAAAAAAAATCCTACCTACTTGATATATTATTCAAAAGAACCACAGATAAATTTAGTATAAGCATAGATTTTTACAAAGTCTATGACCTGCAAAAACCATAAAAAAACATGTCTATGGATACGAAGTCCTACAGTCGGTTTATAAAGATTACATGATTACATGCTTCTATAAATAGATAATTTGTTTATTTTTAAAATATGGACATACACATTCTTGTGTTTTAGTAGTATTTGGCAGCAAAAGTATCAAATCTACTTTTTCTGTAAACTTTGATAGTCAACACTGTAACAAAATTTTTAGTCTCATTTTACCGAGTCTTGTTGCACTGACATATTATTTCATGAATCCCCGACCGGTCTCATGCGACCGCGCTATTATTGTCTTACTATTGTGTCTCGTTTCGCGAGTGTTGATAGGTTAAATAAATGATATAGCTGGCAATGCACAGGTCTTAGACTTTAGTTTTTAACTACTACCACAGTATCTCAATATATTATGAAAGTTTATGACCAGTTGTTGCAGACTATGTCGGGCGAGCAGATATTTCGCAGCTTCCGTAACACTGCCCAAACGAGCCAAATTCGACAATTGACTTCTTTCGCGAAGTTAGACCTTTCCAAAATCCCAACTCTCTGTCCAGGTTTACGATTTTTTTTTCTGGTAGGACGTCTCGACAAGGACACGGCGGTGCTCCACTCAAGCGGGGCACACCTTTACCGTATGCTCCACCGTGTCCTCCGGGTGGTCCACACAGTGGCGACACCCGGGCGTCCTCTCCTGCTTGATCCAATGCAGGAACCTCCCGAACATACCGTGTCCGGAGGACCTGCGTCATACGGAACGAGTGGACGCCGTGACCTCTTTCCATGCAACCACTCCTTAAAGAGGGGACTTACCGCCTCAATAACGGCGTGCCCTGTCCCAGGTTTACGTTGTAATCCACAACTTCGAGTTTAGAGAGTGAGAGCGTATTATTGAGGGTAAAATCGTTCGCTTGGCGTTTGACAATGACTTCGGGATTCATATTTTCTTTTTTGACCTTTGAAATAAAATTAAAAATTGTCACGAGTTTTTCTCACGTTACATTTACCACTGACGACCTCGCATTAATCTTTTTAGAACCGTAATTAGAGATATAATAGAAAGACAATAGTATAAGTCTATTCAGAACAAGGAACTTCGATCAGACAGAGCAGGTTAGTAGTAATACAATTACTGACGATCGAGTGTAACGTAGACGAGCGTGACGGCTCCGTCTCATTCAATACTTACAGTTTAAATAGTATTTGATTGGTGCCAGTCTGGGTCGACAAACAAAACAAGACTATTTTACGTAATTGTCAACTTTTCGGTTATTCTCGCCATTTTTTTTCTGCCACACAACTTACAAAACTTTTGTTACTAGCGACTCACTGGCGATAAATTACATACAATATAAAGCAATTAAAACTATTGTTACAAAGTAGACAATCACATTATAATTACCAAAGGGCAGTCTAAAACATTCAGATATATCACTCAAAGTACTGCTAAAGCTCATGTTATTACTTTACTAGTTGCAGCGGCTTCGCAAGTGATGGTGGTGATAAATTATCCCAAGGGAGCACACTCCCAGGATAAAAAGTATCCTATGTGTTATTCCAGGATATGCGCATATCCTCAGCAGTACCCATCATCCTAGAGCATATCCGAAATCAATTTGCGGCCGAACCCAATAACCTATCTATCTCCAGTTTTGGTATACTGGAGATAGTAAAACAAATGATACAATACAAAAATTATACATGTATTCTGTGGTTTCATTTGTTTTTTATCTCCGATATATGATGGATAGGTTATTGGTTTCGGCTGTTAATCGTTTTTGCGTGAAACAGTAAAAAACATCCATACATACAAAGTTTGCGTTTATTAGATTAGTAGGATTATATTGAATTTAAAATTCGTTGCCAAAAAATTGTATACAATGTGTAATGTAAATGTTGTTTCGCTTTTTGTATAGATAAAACCAAAGAGTATTAGTAAATATAGAGGATGAAACCAAAGACAATATCAAAGAATTTACATGGCAACATCGCCCACCAATTTTCAGGATTTCCCGTCATTTGTGGCAAAAGTTTGTAGAAATGAACCTTATTTTGTAGCAGTAAGGTATAAAATTTATAGCATGAACTTTGCTGCACGTTATGCGAAGACAGAATGTGTCTCTGACTCCACCACGTCACCGAGTGCATTTATATACGGCACTCGAGCGTTGTGGACGCTAATTCCGAGATCGGTTATTGCATCGTGCACAATCTCACGCTTCGGGTTGCAGCTTTCTTTTCACAAGATCCATAAAAGGTAAGACTTTCATTTTACCATCGAACAAATCATTTTGTACTTTTATAGTAAAATAAATCGTATTGACAGCGATAGCGCTTTCATTGTTCGCCAAAATGGCGAGCCGGTTTGATCTGAGGATAATTAAATTGTCCTTCAAAAAGCAGGTACTTAATTATATCTTAGTACCTACACGACTTGTTTTTATCAATTAAATGACGAACTAAAATCGCAGTACGTGAAATAGTATAAATAAGTGATTTAGTGCTTATACTTGAGGTACATTTTGATTTGCCATAATTGACTTTTTTACCATTCATTCATCTTGCATCCTTCTTCTTAGCTTTTTGTTATGAATTTGACTAAGTACATACATAAACTTTCATAAGTAGATAGTTATTATTGATATTAAATTATCCTTCCATCTAAAAATAAATCCCAGTCGTTGTCATTTATCGTTATCGCCACGAAACTTTGGTGTATTTGAGATAAGTATGCTAGGTAAGTGAACAATACAAAATGGCGATAATTATTGATAGGAACTCATCCAATACTACTTCATACTTGAATCGAGTGTACAAATAAAGCTCAAGGCTAGAGAGTACTTACAAGCTTGTATTTCTTTAAAACTTGTAAATAAACTAAGTACCTAGCTATCTCTTTCTACTTCTTTACTAAAATCTACTTTCAAATTGATGACTGGGGTGTGTTTTTAGAAAATAGGCATCAGAGATTATGTAACAAGTATTTAATTGTAGTTAAGTATGTAGAAAATTGTTATGCAAGTTTTTTATTTGCAGTGTTCCACGCAGGTTGCACATACCTACCTATATCTATATTAATCCATCCTTCTATTACTAATTATGTATTATTATTATGCTAACCTGCTTACCGAGTAAAAATTCGTATTTTTGTTTACAATGAATAAATTCAGAAACAACGAAACCGATTTTTAAAATTCTTTTACAGATAGAATTCTACTGTATCACTGAGTGACACAGGCATAATTTCTACTTTCACGCGAGTGAAACTGCTGGCAGAAGCTAATACTAAAAAGCATATAGGTACCTAATCTGTAGTTCAAAAAGGTTCAAAGTCCAAACTTTATTGATGGGCATTTTTTGTAATGGCGAAGTTGAACAAAATATAAAAAACGTTACTATGCACCTAAAGATAGGTGGGTCTACAAAAAGTTGGTACCTGAACTGCATACTAGCTCTTACCCGCTGCTTCAACCGCATGTAAGATATTTAAACTAGTGGAAATTATAATTACTTAACGATTAGAATATTATCCTGTACACTAATCATTGTCTATCCGTGTGCTAGTTTCATCAAAATTAGAAGTGAAAACGTCACAGACATACAGACATACTTTCGCAGGCAGACTTTTACCGGCTAAAAAACACTTTTGTTCCTTCAGTTGGCCTTTGCGGTTCAGTGCCACGGTAACTGTTTCAAACATTCCTGCAGACTTATTTGATACCAGGCCATATCTCAGAAGCCAGACCTAATGTTTACATTTAGAAACATTACATACCTCCCACTCCTCACTCAGTTCGATAACGTACAGCTACCTACATCCGTAACAGGTCCTGTAACAATGGAGTCATTTTCAAGTAGGTAATTATGATTACAGCTAGTACCTACACTACGTGGTAAATAGCTGTAGTAATAACTATGTATGAGATTCCATTCAATATTTCTATTAGTACCTAGTGTGAAGCAGTTAGTTGACGACACGATTAGGTACATACCTACTCAGCTTAACTTGGACGTCCGGTAACAGTCCAGACCAAGCCCAAGTCGTCGAAGGCGTGTATTGTTCCACGCGCCCAGTAATTAGGGCAAAGAAGGAACACGACACGTCTTCGCACTCCGCTCAGGAGCGGGAGAAGTCATTTCGATGATCACCTTAAAAAAAACTCAGTTTAACTAATAAATCAATTGTTTTATGCTGGGTTTATGTAAGTATCTAGGTATGTTTTATAAATACACTATGTATATCTTGTACGTGTCGGACAACCAATTAGAGTTCAATTATGAGATGACGATGATAGGGAAAATGTCGGGGATTTCCCGAGTAGCCATTTTAAATCACGAGATATAATGATTATGTTCTTTTGGCCTGATTGCTGTCTGTTTTGTATTCTAAATCAATTCTGAAGTTTCCAAACGACAGCCGTAACTTCTTCTGTTTAGTACTATTAGTCATACTAGTACATATAGGTACATAATTATTAATACCTGATATCGACAGGTTTATTTTTCTTTCGTGGATAATTTTAATGGACGGAATGAGATAGGTACTCGCTACAGAAACAAAGGCACTCAGTTTGGTTGGTGTCATTACCATCCAATTAGTTTTATCGGATAATGTTGGTAATTAATTAACTACAGAACAAAGAAAAGCATTATTTATAAACCGTTGTATTATTTAAACTCTAATGATAAGTATGATTAGTTAATGTCATTGGTGTTTTATACCTATCTATTTACTTTGAATTTAAAGCGAGTTGCACCAACCAACTATAGCGATATGCCTGTCATCACTTCATCAGCAAAGTTTGTACTGGTTTTTGTTTGATTTAGTAAACAAAGAAAAAATACAGTCAATACAATATTTACAATCCATGTTATTATTAGGTATAACCTCGGAACATTGGTCCTGCGGTTAAAGCAGTAGGTGCCTATCAAAGGCATTAAATATATGTATTATTTATATACACTACCAAGTGTCTATACATGCAATGGTAGGCGTGTACCTTCCTATGTTCGTACATAATATTTAAACTTCATGCGTCATCGTGCAATGATTAAATTTAATAATTTGTCTCTTTTGTTTACAGGTTCATACCGGTAACTAAAAATGGCGACAGCAAAGCCGAATAAAAAGTGAGTTCCTAAATCTAAAGCTGTAAATCCCCGAAACATTTTGATTTGTTTAAAACTAAAACTCAGACAACTGCGCAGGAGAGTAGTGCTTATCTCAACAAGCGAGTTTTTATCGTCGGGAATTCCGTTTCATTCTGTCATTGTTTTTTTCGTAGGTACCTTAGTACCTATAGTAGCTTCTGTTCGTACCTACTTACCTGATCTATTGGTTTCAACCAGCATATAAAGTAGGTAGATACAGAAAGAGTGAGAAATGGAGTGTAGTATGAAGAATGTTTATTTTTTGTCAACAGGGCCGCAGCAGTGGCGATTGACCTTCCAGAATGTCCCGTCTGCTTGGACACAATGTGTGCACCAATATTCCAGTGCCAGTCTGGACACAGTCTGTGCAACTCTTGCACAAAGAACCTGATGCCGCCGGTGTGTCCTATCTGCCGCCAGCCCCTCACACAAATGAGGAACTGGCAGTTGGAAGAAATTGTTGCGAAGGTAACTATGTAACTGGTTTTCTATGGGTACAAGTGCAACGGTCAATTTATTGACTCCGTTAGAAGCTTGCCTGTTACACGAGTATAATTAACATCATGTGACAAGGGATTACCTTTAGACGTGGAGTTGTCCACTACTAAGGTAAGTGTAAGGTAATCCCTTAAACATAGTCAAAAGTAAAGTGGCAGTCACCCAAAGTTAAATTGCCTATAATTTTCTTAATATCAGAAGTGCAATACATAAATACGTACACTTCTGTATATCTCTATGGCAGCATACGGCCGTTGTTTTGATCAGATGATCGATATTATTAAACTTTAAGGTTAAGTAAGCCTACTTGCGGAATTATGAAGGTTCTTTTCCCTTCCTTTCTCAACTGAGACCTTCGCAAGAGACGGAAGCGTTTAATTTATAATTATTTTGTAGAAAAAAGATGTTTTACAACTATTGTTGTAACGTGTGCACTTTTCTACAGCTGCGAGAAGAAAGTCGCGGGTTTTACAGTGGTTATTTATTTAGTAGGTACCTACCTATAATTTCATCACTATTTCTCTATTAATATTGTATCTATCTTTTCCAGGCTAAGGTGCCATGTCCCAATAAATCTTCGGGATGTGTATACACCATGGTGTCAGTGGACTTGGAGGAACATCTCAAGGAATGCATCTTCCGAGAAATGGACTGCCCGCTCGGTGTCGTGTTCGGAAAATGTTCCTGGACAGGTAATTTTAAATTCCAACCGTTATAAATACAATCCACCAATTAGCATGACTCATTTTATCTGTACGAGATACTCGTAACAGAAACTAATAAACATTATTAGCATTATCATATCGGCCTTGTAATGTTCCCACTGTTAGGACTGAGGCCTCCTCTCTAGGAGAGAGACTAATCAGACTCTAACAATTTTTTTTCTCTACAGGCAAGCTAAAGGACATGATGGAACACTTCAAGGATCGTCATGCTGCCCACTGCAACGTCACCACTGACGAAGAGGTGGAGATTACCAACGTTGACACCAAGAACGACGATCGTCACTTTTACTTGGTCGCCCAGAGCAAGTTCCTCTTTATCATCACTATGAAGATCGATACTCTTCAAAAAATGGTGTACTGGACCATACAGCACATTGGCAGCAAGAAAGCAGCTCATGACCATATTTATGAGATCCACGTCATGAGCAAGCAGAATCCTCGAAGGAAAGTCGTGTTTACGGAACATTGCTTCAATGATGCCATTAAGCCTGAAGAAATTTTCCGTCAAGGGAAATGTGCCGTTCTGCCTTTGGAGGTTTTGGTGCACTACATCAAAGACAAGAAATTGTCGTTCAGATTCTTTATCAAGAGGATCCCACCCCCGCCAGCCAAGAACAAAAATGACAAGGGTGACGGCAAAAATGATAACAAACCAAACCCAGGACCGGGTCCGGGTCCTAAAGGCCCTGGGCCTAAGGCACCCAAAAATGCGGAACCTAAAAATAAGCAGAATGGCGCTGGGCCCCAACCTAAAGCAAAAAATAAAGCGCAGGCGTAATTCCAATCAATTGCGCTACTATTCCATTCATTCGCTTATATTGTCGAAAATGGGATATTTTTATATTGTAGATTTTATGTAACTAGTCTGACTTGTTATATTGAGAAGGTCGACATTGGAGTCCAATTCTCGTGATTACGTGCACCACACAGGGCTTCATAATGTGCTACATTATTTTAAGTACGTAATGAGTGTATGGCTAAGGCTGCCTTTTATTGTTCGTTCTAAAAGGGAGCGCAGTCTAGTAGGAAGTTGCGAGGAGTGGGTGCTAAAGCACCCACGGCTCGCACCCATCTTACTTTACTGGGCTAGTCATTAATTAAACAGGGTTATAATTCATTTATAAGCAATACGTTCTGCAGTGATCAATACCAAAAAGGTATCAGATCATTGGTAACACTCAAAAGTTAGCAGAACTTACGGTATGCGTCATATTGACCATTAAAAAGAAGCTTGCAAGTTTCTAAACTTGCAAAGCTTCTTTTACAGAATGTTTCTGGTGCAACAAGGAATGGTCCTGACGTTTAACCTGATATGCTAATAACCCTGAATATTTAATTGAAATAACTAGTCAATCGATTCCGAGAACGGCGACGCGCGGCGGTAGGCAGCCTGTGTTCACGACGCACATAAAATAAAGAGTTCTTTATTTTAAGTGTGAACGTGACATCTGAATGAGTGTTTTAGTCAAATAAGATACTCATATACACTCTTATGTATTTGAATAATGTAATAATTTCTATTATGAAGGCAGAGTGGTGCACGAAAAATAAGTTTTGGACTCTTATCGAGACCCATCACTAACGATCATGGTAGTTACTTAAATACATTCTAATAGTCTGTAGGTACCTTATATACGTAGTTCTTTCATGTTCATTTATTATATAATAATATGATGATTATGTTTAACGTTTGAAGTAATTGCACTGTGTTAGCCACATGTTATTGGATCTCATAACGAATTTGATGTTCAAATGGATGAAAGTATTTTGGGTTTAGGACACTAAAAATTGTGTTCCTGAAGCCAAAATTTAATTTCAGATAAACACAGCCACTATCTAAATTAATAGTCTTTTTCGGATTGTAAGTCATTATGTGGGCATCCTTATTCGGATATCAAAATGTGATTAATTGGCTGTTTTAAATTATGAGGAAAGTGAGTTGATTGGCAAAAAAATCCATTTTGAGAATATGCTGTTTTAACAAATGTATCACAATTTATGTTAAGGATTTAGTTTTTAGTTCATTTGAATTATTTTAAGCTTTGTTTTAATACTATTTCGGTATACAAATAAAAATTATACGTAAAATAACCTGTTTTCTTAGAATCTGGAAGTTCCTTTTTGGGATTCTATACCTGAAGGGTCATCAACTCCCAGCCGCCAAACACAGCTATATGGCGTCGTTTCGCAAGAGGCGGTGTCGCAGGACTCTACCGAGGCATGATCACTAGCACTCTGTCACGGGGTCTCATTCGTAACAAAGAAAGTTTGGTTCAAATAAATGTCACTAGATGGCGCGACATGTATTGATCTGTGGTTGTAGTGTGTATCATTTTTAAGTTTTTATTTTTTCTGTCTTTATTAAGGTTTATTCATACATAATCAACTCGTATACACACAAAATTATGGAACAATGGGCTCTTATTTCAAATTTTCATAGATGATTGGAATGAACAATTAATATTTATACCAGTAGATGGCGCTGTATTAAATTTCAAAGGTTAACAACTAGATTTTTAAATTTTGTTTTGTTTAATAATATCACAGATAATATGAGTACGTAGCAGCAGTACAAAAGTACAGTGTACAGTGCCATTTTAATGTCATCTATTACGAATAAAAGTATAATATAACCCTTCTTGCAAAGTCGCTGCTAACACCATCTATTGGGAACGAACGCAATTGATGTACTAACAAAAATAGCCAGCATACGCAGATGAAATACGCTAGTTAGGTACGACGGGACAATTTCTTTGTATGGGATGAGGCATCTGTATGCCAATATTATATTATCTGTGACTCTGTCAAGAGTGCAAGACTATGAATAGACCTGAAGGATGAAGGGTAACCGAAGGAACCTTCAGCCTCTGTAGAAAGTCTCTCGTCTATACAAGGGACTTTCTGCAGAGGACAAATTAATAAGGTGCGTTGGGGTAATACCGGACGGATTTTGGTATAGTTGCAAGGGTGTTGCAAAAACTTTTTTTTCTCATGTTTGGTATACCCCACATTAGTGAAAATTTTAGAAATTGTTAATTATTAAATACATTACCATTTTAAATGTAGATTTAGTTGATATCATGTAAAAGAACAAGAAAGACCGGAAACATTATTTTTATACACCTTGTGCTCCTAGCAATAGAAATAGTATTAAATTGTTGTCCGAACTTGCCCCTTTGCGGCCAAATCGTCATCATACTCACAAAAAATGTGTCCTGATTTTACAGGCTTACAAAACTAAAAGTATTAAGTATTTGTACATAAATTAAATTTAAAATGGTAATGTATTTAATGATTAACAATTTCTAAAATTTTCACTAATGTGGGGTATACCAAACTTGAGAAAAAAAGTTTTTGCAACACCCTTGCAACTATACCAAAATCCGTCCGGTATTACCCCAACGCACCTTATCCCTGAATCGAATACAATGTCTGCAGAGAATTTGGCACGGACTAAACGGAGAGTGCTCACCCTATGAATGCAAAATATTCTCAGATTAGCTGTGTTCAACGCTGACTAACATGGGGAGTCCCCCCGTAAAAATAGAACTGAACCTGAACCCCGTCTGGTCTATCGACGTCTTCACTTTTTGTATGTACTCTGTACTTTTAATCCATTGTGTGCTGGTGCGTATTATTCAAAACAGTTGTAAGGGATATATTTTAAAGGATGGAAAAGTACACACGGGATCATATGCCGTATTAGAGACAAAAACCCATAATTGTCTCGCATAGATCTGCAATCGAGTTTAGCAGACCTGAATCTTCACTCTATCAGTAGTTGTAGGTATTTCTTATACCATAGGTACACAGTAGAAATATTTTTTCATTAGCGTATTTTTTTTTATTAGGCATGTGCTTGTGTGTATTCTATTGCTATTTTAACAATCGACTCGATTGATTTGTGCCAAACTTGTAGAAAAGTAAATTTAAAGGATTTTTTCCTAGTTTTTATCTAGTCTATCGCAGTAAAGCTTGCCGTGAAGGCAGACTCGATCTTTTTGCTCACAAAAACGGCAAAAATATTATTGGAATGTGTATTAGGTATCAGCATTCTTATGCAAAACTAGACTATTCTATAATACCTACTCTTTTAGTTTGACACTGGTTGGTGGAGATAAAAATTTTATCTTGCCTCGGTACTAAAAATATAAAACTAATACCTATACAAAGTAGTGCTGCTGGCCTTTCTTGAGGAGCTGGGGTGCATCGAATGACACATTTATCCCACCCATGCGCTAACTACGCACTTTAGTCGTGGAGTTGCGGATACCAGCCCGTTATACTATAGAAAGTAGTGTGATGAGTAGGTGCTCAGGTTTACTTCAAAATGAAACTATAGAATAAATTTTTAAGTTTTTATTTTTTCTTACAGCTAGATGTTCATTTCTTGGCCTTGGCCTCCCGCGTGGCTTTCCTCTCTGCGGCGCGGGCCAGCTGCTTCGCGGGTTTTAGGTTACCCTTCTTGCAGAACCTTTGGTTCCTCAGGAATTTGGGGTCCATCTGAAAAGATAAAAAACAAAAATTGTAATATAAAAATATACATGTAACTAGCAGACCCGACGGATATAGTCTTGCCCAATAGCTGTTGAAAAAAAAAATCTGTACTGATAACAAGTTCACCAAATAGGTCCAAAAAATGCATATAATTATAAAGATTCGACACCCTAATCAATTAGGAGGTGCAAAAATAGCCTATAACCTATTCTCAGACATATCAGATATACTCAAATAATAATCATAAAAATCAGTTAAGTCAAAAAAAGGAAATTTTTAGAAATTCAGAGATGTTTGATAACACATACATGAGATTTAAATGTAGTTACTCAGATACCCGCAAAACGAGACACAATAGTAAAACAATAACAGCGCGGTCTCATTGGACCGGTTGGGGATTCAAACGTTAATAGGCAGTATTTAGAACAGTTATAGTACAGGTATAGTATATTGGGCTGGTGTGCGCAACTCCACAACTAAACCAAGTATTTTGTGTTATTTTGCATACTTAGAACAATCATGTCTTGTTTTGATAAGTAATTTGTGTAATTACACAATGTTTTATTAAAGTTGTAGCTATGGGCCCAGATGTGGCAGTAACAGATTTAGGTGGTCAGTTTAACTATTGCACTATACACGCAACACTCAGACTCATATGTTTCACCTTAGTTCATGAATCCCCAATCAGTCTCATGAGACCGCCCTGTTATTGTTTTACTACTGTGTCTCGCTTCACGGGTATGTGATATGATAAGTTAAGCCAGAAGAAAGGCTGTCCTAAAGATTTCAACAATACATTTCCTAAATCCTCAAAATCCTTTTCAAAATTCCTTTATTGCAATTCTGACAACTGAAAAATCAAACTCAAAAATCATGATTTCATAATAACAGGTAATTTACTCTGTCAAATCTCTTCATTTAGGTAGGATCTGTTTTCAATCTAACTAGATTTAGGCGAGTACCATTATTATTGTATGGAATGACTGTCTATCTGACCACCACAATCATGCAACCAGGTAAGACGACATTCTTTAGCAAGAATACATTCTGACAACCAACACCACTAGATTATAACTGATAAAGATCTTCAGATGTCGACCGGGTAACTACAAGAATTTGGAGTAACCAGTGGATAAGTGCAAATGATCACCCATCCATGGATCGAACTGGGCAAACGATGCTCAAGATCTCAGATCGACTTTATTATTACTTAACCACGCGCACTTATAGCACTAGTGATCAACACTAAAAAGTTAGGTGCTCTGTTTCTGTATTTTCGTAAAGTTATTAGAATAAGTAGTACGACAATTTCACTTACGCCAAGGGTAGATTCGTGCCTTTGGTTCCTAGGCTTTTTGATGCCATTCCTGTGGGCTTTGCGGTCTGAAATAAACGAAAATCAAGTTGTATTTACAACACGTAAACTTAACCACAAAAAATAAACAAGCTACCAAGGATTGATCATGTATGAAATATAGATAAGGTATAATACAAATATAAACTGTGTAACTCGCAAGGATTGTAAATTGCCTAGATCACAGGGATTTTCCAAAAGTACTCACTTTGGTTATGATTTGTGTGATTCTTTGACTTTGCCATTTTGTCGAATTATGCGTTCTGTAAAGAAAATATGTAATCAATAATAACAATTAGCACTCGATATCCTTATAAGACGATCAAATCACATCAAATTCATAGAGATTTCTCAGATATTTTACGAAATATTTCTAAAACTCATAACACCAACCTAGAACAGCAAGAGAAAAAGACAAGAGGACAACAATACACTTGACAGTTTAAATGTTTCGTTTTTACTGATACTAATGACTTTTAGCATTTCTCAATTGATATCCTTGTCACACTTGTGATATAATTGCTCTGCTATCCTGCTCTCAGACCATCACGTTTCTTTGACAGCAGACGCAGTTAAAGAACTTGAAATCCTTCAACCTGAAACGTTTCAATTCGATATCTGTTCCAATTTACTCAGAAAGTTTTGATAAAATCTTCCAATCCATCTTACAGCATTTTTGACCTATAAGTCAAATGCTCTAAGCTTACAATAGCTTAGGTCTTAACCTAACAGTGTAACACAGCCATGGCCTTTCATTTCTATTTTTTTTAGATCTAGCAGTCGTTTTTTTGCCTCACCATTGGCATATTTAGCTTTTTTACTTTCAGGTATTCGATAAAAAGTAAGAGTTAATAAGGAATGTAAGAACTATGATTGAAACAAATGGATCATTGCAATATGCACGGTTCATCAACAGTTTTTTTTTATAATAATTAATGTTGAATTTATGGTGCAAATTGAATTTGTTTCATGCCATATATTAGAATTTTCACAATCAGCATAATATAAGCATATTTTTGCAGACAATCAATCTGGTATAGTATTAATTTGCCGCAAGATTACATTCAAATTAATCGTCTAATGTTGGTTTTATTTTATCTATAAAACCACTGTTCCGAATACAAAAAAAATATAAATTTTTAAAAAGAAATATGTCAAATGTCAAGTGACGAATCACAAACACGGAATGTTCCATTTCTTAAAACATTGCATTTTAAGCCTTTTGCTGCTTTAACTCTTTGTCTAGCTCGTATATTCCTTTTAAAATTTAGTGAGAGAAGTCTGTATTTCATGCTTAGAAAGTAACTATATTAAACTGGATATATAAAACATGTGTCGTGTTGTCTGCGAGCTGTCTTGTCATTTATCAAGTGTTAAATAAAACTAAACTGAAAAGAAATATTACGGTAATTTAACATAAACTGACCAATTAAATTCTTAGCAAGTCACAATGGTGGTGTTGGAGGGCGATTCCGGAGATGCCAAACCCTTAGCTTCCGAAGAAATAGAAAAAGAAGAAGTCAAATCTCCGAGACTTTTAACTTTAGAAAGTATCCTTTTAATTTAAAATATGAATTTATTTTTATATTCCTATATTTAGTCAATTCCTGCTCTGCAGTTTATAGTGTAGCACGGTATGCTATAGACATTATAATCCCCTTATCTTATAAGTCAAAATATCTTCTTGTCTGCTGTGTCAGTTTACATATTAGGTACATATCTTGCATTTTAATTATAGGTAAATAATTCATGTCCACTTACAGAAAAGGTTTCAGCACCATTCAGTCATCACACCATATTCTGGCTCCAAACTCTTTGAGCTGCACTGGATGGTTCATACAATATGTTACTGAACTATGTAAAGGGCAATAGTTACATAAAGTTCAGTTAGTTGTAACATAACAGCAATTATTTATCTAATTATAATATTTTTTCCAGCTAGAATATAAAGTTAAAACTTCAATGTTTATCAGAACATAAACATTTATATACTTCATCACTTCATTTAAGATTTCATAAACTCTTCTTATTTCTACACACTATCATCTACATTTCTTATAATCCATCCATTTGCAGATCTGCTTGAAGAAATTTCTTTTGAAATATTTGTACAATTTTTATTATAATGTTTCCTTCTCTGAGTACATAAATGATAAAATAAATAAATGAATTAACCTCTTGTCATAGGTCTAAGGAAAGTTTCCAGTTTTAAAATTAATGTTATTCTATTTTCAATTGCCCTTTTACAATATGCTGTCATAATCACAATGATTGTTCCTGAACAAAGCAATCAGTTTTCCGTATCACAAAGGATGCTCAACAACAGCATGGTCTTCGCCATGGTGACTACCAGCGCTACCGAGGGTACTGTTCAAGGCGCCTCAGGAGGCTGCGCAAAGTGCTCAAAATACCACAGGTTTGTTACGTCACATTCTAATTCATAGAAGATATGCATTTATAAATGGCTTGAAATAATTGAATATCTGTTTGAAATAAGTATAAATTTCTTCTGGGTCAAATTGATATAAGTAATGACATACATAATCATACATGCCATAAGCACAAAATTTTGTATAAGAACAAATAGCTTCTGTAGTGTAAGTAATTAGCTAGTCTCTTGCATTTCAGTTGTGACCAAAAGTGAACATTGTTCAAGGAAAACTAAAATGAAAAATGTCCCAACAGCACATAATAAATTTCATAATAAAAATCATGGTGGAATAAATAAATATGTTTAGCACATTCTCAACAGATGAAGCAGATCAGTTACTCAATATTTTGCACAATATGTGGTGTTCCTAAACCTAGTACTCTGTGCTAAATAAATGTACCTATATAGTATCTCTTTTTACACGATCTAGGGTGACAGACGCCACTACCGGCGGCGCGACGTGACGACCGTGCACCTGACGGCGACGTCGGCCGAGAGCCGGCTGCTGTGCGTGCCGCTGCTGCAGTCGGAGCGCGCCTGGGCGCACGCCATGCAGCTGCGCCAGGAGGCCAACACCGAGCCCCGGAAGAAGTTCCATCTTGTAGCGAGGCTGAAGAAGGCGTATGCTCACGCGCAGACGCTGTTGCAGTTGTGTGAGGTGAATATAAAATAACGTGCACCTGTTTTCGGGCACACACTTGTGCAATATGATAGTTTTTCTTCAACCGCTAGCCACCATAACGGAAATTTGGTAAGGATGTTTAAATATCATCATCATTTTGCTAGAATACATGGAAGCGTGCAACAATTCATTTATGACTGGCGTATTGTCGTTGAATTACATAAGTACTAAAATTATTACCATCGTCAGCAAAGTAGCGTAGGCGATGCGTGTGCGCAGCTGTAGCGTATGTATGTTGCTCTTGTTACTAACAGATAACTTCTTATATGCAAATTCACACTAACGCACATTCTAAAATGGTATTTATTCCTTCGCTAGCAAAGTGTCAATAAAATTCACACACGCAGCTAGGAGTAGGAGGTTCTAGAGTGGCAGCCACGTACCGGAAGACGCAGCGTCGGAAGGCCTCCCACAAGGTGGACCGACGACCTGGCGAGGGTCGCGGGAATCCGATGGATGCGAGACGCGCAGGACCGGTCGCTGTGGCGACGCTTGGGGGAGGCCTATGTCCAGCAGTGGACGTCTTTCGGCTGAGATGATGATGATGATGATGAGCTAGGAGTCAATACGTGCGAGTTGTGTAAATTGTCCCTAAAGCATATCCTAAAATGAATCTTATTCTGCCGTCAGCAAAGTGGCGTTTGCGATGCACGCACTCAGCTAGGGGCTAATGCTTACGCAGCTACTGTCAGATCAATTTTATCCTTGCACATTGTCACTAAAGTACATTCTAAAATGAATCTTATTCTGCCGTCAGCAAAGTGGAGTTTGCGATGCACGCACGCAGCTAGGGGCTAATGCTTACGCAGCTACTGTCAGATCAACTTTATTCTTGCACATAGTCACTAAAGTCCATTCTAAAATGAATCTTATTCTGCCGTCAGCAAAGTGCTAGGGGCTAATGCTTACGAGCTACTGTCAGATCAACTTTATCCTTGCACATTGTCACTAAAGTACATTCTAAAGTGAATCTTATTCTGCCGTCAGCAAAGTGGAGTTTGCGATGCCCGCATGCAACTAGGGGCAATACGTGCGCTGTTTGTAAATAGTTGCTAAAGCCCATTCTAAAATGAATCTTATTCTGGCGTTTGCGATGCACGCACTCAGCTAGGGGCTAATGCTTACGCAGCTACTGTCAGATCAACTTTATTCTTGCAAATAGTCTCAAAAGTCCATTCTAAAATGAATGTTATTCTGCCGTCAGCAAAGTGGAGTTTGCGACGCGCGCACGCAGCTGGAGGCGGGCGCGTACGCGGCGTGGCTGAGCGGCGCGCTGCTGGTGGAGCTGCAGCAGTGGCGGCCGGCCGCCGAGGCGCTGCACCGCGCGCAGCTCGTGTTGGAGAAGCTGTGCGCCGCGCTGCCCGAGGATGAGCGCATGGTTTATAAGCAGAAGGTACGAGTATTGCCATTAGTTATGTACGGTCTGTGCCCTATGTTACCTGACCCAACTTAGAAATATAAAGAGAAATAAATGGGTCAGCCAATTTGTTATTGTCTTGTTGCACTGACTATACGATCGGTCAAAGATCCGCAAGGTCACCTTAAGGTCGATAATTGCATAGCAGGTCTCACAGCTCGAACGCTCGGTTCATGTTTGCACTAGCTGCGCTTGCACAGGAATATTTTCTTAACTGAGCATGCGTAATTTTTGTCAACCGTCAAAAAGTAAAGTAGGCGAGACGAAATTATGTAATTGTTTGCTAATCTGTGTTAGTGTCCCTTTTGCGCAAGGGTTAAATTATTTTATGTGAAAGTCCCACAAAATTGAAGGATATATTTTTTTTTAATCTTATTTTAATTCAACCCTACTAATGGGCTTATCTTCGCTAAATCATAATTTAAATGTTTCACACTTGGTGAAGATGTCACAGCCGTATCGTATAAGGCCTCTTGTACACGGCACGTTTTTCGCCGTACATAGGCACGGCAAATAAAATGTACCGCGTACAAAAGGCCATAGACTGCGATACAACACTGATGAAACACAGCGGCGTCGCCATTCCGTAGCGCCGTAGTTTGTGTCACCAAGCTCTCTCTCAGTGATCCAAGCAACACTGCGCGCCGTACCTACGGACGGCGAATTGACTGTGGCTACTGCGCCGTATGCCGTGTAAAATGACGCGGTTTAACACAACACGCTAATAACTGCTCTGTTGTTTTTTTTTCTATTGACAGGCTGAAGAACTGAAGCCCAGTCTGCGTTACTGCGCGTACAACATCGGCGACGAGTCGGCGGCCGGCGACCTGGTGGCCATGCGCGGCCAGGGCCTCATCGACAACCTGGACTCGCTCATGGCGCAGGCCAAGTCAGTACCCTTGTAAATGTGTTGTAGGAGGATGCGTTTAGGTAGCGCATACAACATCGGCGACGAGTCGGCGGCCGGCGACCTGGTGGCCATGCGCGGCCAGGGCCTCATCGACAACCTGGACTCGCTCATGGCGCAGGCCAAGTCAGTACCCTTGTAAATGTGTTGTAGGAGGATGCGTTTAGGTAGCGCATACAACATCGGCGACGAGTCGGCGGCCGGCGACCTGGTGGCCATGCGCGGCCAGGGCCTCATCGACAACCTGGACTCGCTCATGGCGCAGGCCAAGTCAGTACCCTTGTAAATGTGTTGTAGGAGGATGCCTTTAGGTAGCGCGTACAACATCGGCGACGAGTCGGCGGCCGGCGACCTGGTGGCCATGCGCGGCCAGGGCCTTATCGACAACCTGGACTCGCTCATGGCGCAGGCCAAGTCAGTACCCTTGTAAATGTGTTGTAGGAGGATGCCTTTAGGTAGCGCGTACAACATCGGCGACGAGTCGGCGGCCGGCGACCTGGTGGCCATGCGCGGCCAGGGCCTCATCGACAACCTGGACTCGCTCATGGCGCAGGCCAAGTCAGTACCCTTGTAAATGTGTTGTAGGAGGATGCCTTTAGGTCGCCAGAGAATTTAGAATTTTGTTTGGCAATCTTTTGTACTATTATAGTAGAAGCTGCAATTTACTAAAAAAAAAAAAAAATTATAATATGTAATTAATTATTCGGAGAGCATTCTTAGAGCCATTCTGTGTACGAAAGCAGATAATTTCTGAGGATTGAAAAAATTTTAGTATGTCTCTTCATAGACTGTCATTTGGTTATTTTAACGTGTTTCCATTTTATACAGTATCAATCTGTCTGGCCTTTTCCTAACTATGGCCGGGTTGACTTCTAGTCAAATCGGAAGCAGCTATACAAATAATTTGTAATGAGCGACTGTCTATCTTATCTCCACAACCCTGTAATTGGGTAACACGATACCCTTTCACAAGCTAGTCTTGTGAAGGGGTATCGTGTATTACATTTCCTGGACTCACATATTATTTTGTGTACTTTTTCAGGGAGTCCCGCTCTGGCGTAATGCATGAAGTGGAATGGCGCGGCCGCAAAGTATCTGTGAGGCCCGAGAAAGTGCGACTGTTCCTCATCGCACTGCAGGATCTAGAGAAATCCGTCGCCAAGGCAGAGACCATCCAAGCCAAGATCGACATCCTCGAGAACATTCTCATGGACTGCAAGGACGCTATCTCTGCGATCAAGGATGAGATCAAAACCGATCCCAAGTTGAAGTCGGCTTCTGAACAACAGATGTCTGGTATCAACTACCTGCTATCTTACTTGATGTACGTGCGTCTAATGCGTACGGTCGACAGGAACAACCTGCTCGTACAGCAGGCGGAGGAAGCTCGCAGGAACAACATACAGATCGATGGCAAGAAGGTCCGGCCGCAAGACTTGACACGGCTCTACGAGATCATTCTGCAGAACTTCACCGAACTGCAGCAACTGCCCGGATTTGAAACTGACGCCGCTTACCAACAGGAAATAGAAACACTGACGAAGGCGTACCGCGCCTTCCGTTGCTACTACATCGCTCAAGTGCTGACCGGGCTGCGACGCTTCCGGGAGGCCCTCGCGATGCTGGAACGATGCAGCAACTACTCCACCGAGTCGCTAGGTAAAAAGCTTGACGACAAACAACTGGTGGCAAAACTACAAGCGTTGAAAAAGGACATCGAGAGCTGCAAATTCGAAGTTCACGCTGACTCCGTTCTCGAAGACGATGAGGACCAGGATGAAGACACGAAGTATACTTCTGGCAAGTATAAGGACAAGAAGCCTTTGGTGGACCGCTTGGACGAGTACCGAGAGGATACTCAGGTGTTGACTAAGAACCCCAACATCTACAAAATGCCTCCGTCAATGGAGGCCATTCCTTGCAAGCCGTTGTTCTTCGACTTAGCGTGCAACTTCGTGGAGTTTCCGAACCTGGACGATAAGACCGGCGCAGCTGACAATAAGAAGCAAGGTGCGGGTCTTACCGGACTGGTCAAAGGTTTCTTGGGATGGGGCAAAAGTGACAAGTAGATATGCAGTTATTTATACACATTTTCATGGGTTTTATTATGTACCAGAATTTGTTTTTAAAGGTTCAAATTATATACATCTATAAAATAGTAAGCTTTTTATTTATTTTTAAAGTGTCAGTGTCCCTCATCTATGGTCATGACGTAGCTCTCTGGTTCGTAGTCGTGGTCGATCGTCCGCGTCTTCATTATCTGTTTGTAGATGAAAGCTGATTTTCTCGGAGTTCGCGTGCGTTCGGGGTCTTCGAAATCGACTTCGTATAAACCAAAACGTTCCCTGTGAATTAATTTGTTAGCTAAAATTATAATATTCTATTCGTAAAAGGAGAATTCATTTAGATATAAAGGATTGAAAATCTTTTACACGTCGCTGAATAGGCGAGTGAGCTCCATCGTCGCCAAAATAAAGTTATCGCTTGCCATTAGTTGAGATAGTGGTCAAGCAGGAGCCTATGTGAAATAAAGAAAACTTTTTGACAAAACTAGACGATGAACCTTTAGTTTGCCTGTTTTCATCCACATTCATTTATTCATCTGTGTGTGCTTCTCATAGATATATTGGAATCACACTAATATTATAAAGGCGAAAATTGTGAGTCTGTGTGTATGTTAGTTATTTCTTCAGACTTGAACGGCTAAACGGTTAATGATGAAATTTGGCACCCACGTATTTCATGTACTGAAATATGCACATAGGATACTTTTTTTCCGACAGTATTGTTACGCCGTGAAACTTGAGTACGCTATATCTTCGACGGAACCAAGGGTAGCATCAAATAATTAAAACGCATTGCTGTGCGAAGCTTCGAGAATAGGAGTACATACTCAGGCCTGGCAAATTCCAGAAAAGTCCGACATACACTATTATTATTACATAAGATTCAGTAGGTAGTTATGTGGGTGGATAAGGGAATTTGTACCTTCCGGTATTAGCAATAGAGTCGAAATTCGCATGTAAGGTGGTAGATAAGTACCTACTTACGAGAGTAATAATAATGATTTATGGCCTCCCGATGCGACTATTTTGTGCTAGAATGTCCTTGAAACGTCGGTATCGAGAAATTTCGATGACTTCGCATATAAATACGGGTCTCCGGCTAGAAGCAGTTTTAGTTTGATTTCGTCAGCGATACAGAGCGAACTACCTAAGTGTGTAAAGTGATACCTAGCGACCTAAGCGATACTAAACGGAACTCTGAGTGTTTATAGTGATTGGTTATTTGTTGATTGGACTAATTTGTCATTGTTTTGTGGTGAATAAAGTTATCTGCTAGTAAACCGGCATTTAATTACTCACGTTCGTAACAACTGGTGTCAGAAGTGAGATGCCATTACTACAGAGGGACGACGAACAGGGACTACGAACAAGGAGGCAAGTGGAGATGGATGCTGCACGTCAACGTCTGGAAGCGGAAGATCGGGCTGGTATGGGAGCAACGGCAGCTGCTGAGGCGCCAACAGGGCCATCCTCGGAAATGAACCTCGCCGCAGTGTTGGCCGCCATGCAAGCTAGTATGGAAGCAGCCCGCCGCGAACAGGAAGCTGCCCGCCGCGAACAAGAGGCTAACCAACGTAAGCTCCAGGACCTAATCGCGGCTAACCAGGAGGAAGCCCGCCGCGAACAAGAGGCTAACCAACGTAAGCTCCAGGACCTAATCGCGGCTAACCAGGAGGAAGCCCGCCGGGATCAAGAGGCTAAGCAGAACCTGATCCTCGAAAAAATCGATCACGGCCTCGTCACGTGGGGCGAGAAAGTGAAAAATCTCACCTTAGAGGTCAAGGAGGTTTCCGCCCGAACTGATAGCCTCGAAACCAGAATTGATGGCCACGAAGATCGCCTGCTGGACATCAACAAAAAAATTGTAAAGCTCGAAGCACGCGAACCCGTTGCTGTTAGCGCACCATCGCACACCCACTGTGCATCAGCCGCAAAATTTGATATGCCGCGTTTTGATGGCACGTCGTCCTGGACGGCTTTTAAGTACCAATTCCAAACACTGGTCAAGACGAACCGCTGGGATGATGACCAGTCTTTCGCGGCGTTAACTTTGGCCCTACGAGGGGACGCTCTGCTGGTCCTAGAGAACCTTCCTCCAGACGGCAGGACGTTGGAGCGTCTAATGGAGGGACTAGACACTCGCTATGGTGACAAGCACCTCGAACATGTTTTCCGCGCGCAACTTCGCGAGAGAACGCAGAGGTCGAACGAGAGCCTTCAGCAGTGGGGAGTAGAGGTTGAACGGCTGGTCCGGCGGGCATACATGTCGATGACACCGGAGACGGTGGAAGTAAATCTGGTGCAAGCATTCATCGACGGTCTACAGGATACTGAAGTCAGGGCTACGGTGCGACTCGGACACCACCAAACTCTGAAGAGTGCGATGGCCCACGCTTTGGAAGTGGAAGCCGTACGACAAGACTCACGTACGCACAGAGTTCGGGAAGTGGTGGTCTCACCTTCAGTGCAACCACGTCACCGAGAAGTGGCTTCGTCGGCAAAGTCCCGCTATATTCCGACGTGTTATGGATGTGGAGAAAAAGGGCACATTCGTACCGATTGCCCCAAGAAGAAGAGGGGAAGTGTGGACTCCGGAACTCAAGTTAACGAAGAGTCGTTAAACTAAATGTCGCCAGGGCCGCGGGGCGGGTGCTGGCTGGTCAACTGAAGGCCCCAACCATCACCATCAATCAAGTCCACAACGGAAATAGTTTGATCATCGAGGGAACGCTGAATCAACGTGCTTGCAATTTCACCGTTGACACCGGGGCGTCACGGACTATTATAAGACCTGAGTTGCTGAAACGCACCATCTTGTGGCAAACAGAAACCCCAGCCTACCGACTTCAGACAGCCACCGGACAGCCAGTCTCCGTCCTCGGTGATACAGAAATCGAGTTTAAAATCGGTGATCAAGTGTACACCCATTCAGCGTTAATTGCGAATATTACCGACGATTGCATACTGGGTCTCGACTTTCTGCGGAATTACCGATGTGTTTTAGATATCGATAAAGGAGTATTGAAATTCCCAGACCAAGAAGTCTTCCTGCAAGGAATTAACACATGCAACCTCTATTGCTTAAAGGATACCACATTGGCTCCAAGAACGGAAACCTTAGTCGAAGTTAAATTTCCTAAGAAAATTAGGCAACGCAGATGTGTTATGGTTGAAGACATTGGCCGGCACCCGGACCTTATCACCGCGAGGACATTAGTTATGACGAAAGGAAGATCCAAGGTCAGGATTGTAAATCTTGGGAAAAAGGAGATCCAGTTGAAGAAAAACAGAGTCGTTGGAAGATGTGAAGAAGTGAAGTATCTCCGCCAAATCAACACATCTTCAGTAAAACAAGACGCAATAAAAGGTGAACCTGATCACATCCAGCAACTTCTGGAAAATTCTAAGAGCAATTTATCAGTTTCGGAACTACAGCAAGTCAAAGAATTTCTGCTACGGTTCCGGGATATCTTTGCAACGGGAAAAGATTGCGGAAGAACAGGTCTCGTCAAGCATGAGATAGATACAGGTGATGCTAGACCAATTAAACAGAGACCGCGCCGCATACCCTGGGCTAAAGAAACTGAGGTAGCAGAAATGGTAAAGGATATGGCTGATTGCGGAATAATTGAACCTTCTACGAGCCCATGGTCTTCTCCTGTCGTTCTGGTTAAAAAGAAGGACGGCAGTACCAGATTCTGTGTAGACTACAGAAAGCTGAATGATGTAACGAAGAAGGACAGTTATCCCTTGCCTAGGATAGACGACACACTGGATATGCTCAGTGGTATGAAGTGGTTTTCAACCATTGACTTGAAAAGTGGCTACTGGCAAGTGGAAATCAGCGAGAAAGATAAGGAAAAGACAGCGTTCAGTACAGGAATTGGCAATGGCCTGTGGCAATTTAACGTCATGCCTTTTGGGTTGTGCAACGCTCCAGCGACGTTTGAACGCCTCATGGATAGAGTCATGGTGGGCCTGCTTGGTGACGTCTGTCTGGTATATTTGGATGACGTCATTATAATGGGCCGCACTTTTAAGGAACACCTGAGAAATATGGAGAAAGTATTCACCAGGATACGGGGGGCTAACCTAAAACTAAGCCCAAAGAAGTGTGCCCTGTTCAAGAAGGAGGTCAGCTACCTAGGACATGTCATCTGCGCCGATGGAGTGAGAACCGATCCTGAGAAGATAAAGGCTGTCCAACAGTGGCCGGCTCCAAAGAACAAAACAGAAGTACGTGCATTTCTAGGGTTGTGCACATACTACAGACGGTTTGTTATGAGTTTTTCGGACATTGCAAAACCTTTACATCAGCTGACTGAGGATAAACGAGATTTTATCTGGGACAAGAACTGTGAGTCAGCATTCAACGAACTAAAGCAACGGCTATGTGAAGCGCCTATACTGGGGTATCCGAGCAGAGATGGAAGATTTGTCGTCGATACCGACGCCAGCAACACAGGAATTGGTGGAGTGCTGTCGCAGGTGCAAGAAGATAGGCAAGTCGTGATCGCTTACTTCAGTAAGGCACTTTCAAAACCAGAAAGGAACTACTGCGTGACTCGACGAGAACTACTGGCTGTTGTAAAAACTTTGCAACATTTCCACAAGTACCTCATAGGGAGACAGTTTACGTTGAGGACGGACCACGCTGCATTGAAATGGCTTCTACAATTCAAAAACCCTGAGGGTCAAGTTGCAAGATGGCTAGAGCAGCTGCAGGAGTTCAACTTTGTGACGGAACATCGTAGTGGAAAAGGGCATAACAATGCTGACGCCCTGTCGCGACGTCCATGTAATGAGGACTGTAGACATTGCCAGCAAAATGAAGCCCGGGAACACGTGAACTTAATTAGGGCTGAAGGCAACTTTAAGAAGTCCCAGGAAGAAGATGACGATATTCGACCTATACTGGACTGGAAGCGTAGTGGAACTAGGCCTCAGTGGAATGAAGTATCGTCACATAGTCCTGTCACAAAGAGTTACTGGGCACAGTGGGACAGTTTAGTCCTAGAAAATGACGTGCTTTGTAGGAAATGGGAATCGAACGATGGCAAGGAGGTGACCACACAAGTGATAGTACCACGACGTGAAGTGGTCCCCCTGCTTCAGGAGATACACGATGGCGCTTCTGGTGGACACCTGGGAATCAAGAAAACTCTACTGAAAGTGAGACAGCGGTATTACTGGCTCAATTGGAATGAAGACATAGAGCAATGGTGTCGGAAATGTACAGCGTGCGCATCCGTGAAAGGACCACAGACTAGGAGCAGGGGCAAGCTTCAGTTGTACAATGTAGGAGCCCCATGGGAACGCATTGCCATCGACGTTGCTGGACCTTTCCCAGTGACAGATGACGGGAACAAATACATAGTGGTGATACAGGACTATTTCACAAAGTGGCCTGAAGTTTTCGCCATACCCAATCAGGAAGCGACGACAGTGGCGAAAAAGGTGGTCGAAGAAGTAGTATGTCGGTATGGCGCACCTTTGGAGATCCATTCCGATCAAGGCCGCAACTTCGAATCTGCGCTGTTCCAGGAAATGTGCACTCTTCTGGGGATTTACAAGACACCCACAACACCTGCGCACCCACAGTCGGACGGAATGGTGGAGAGGTTTAACCAGACCCTGGAGAATCACCTGGCTAAGGTTGTCGATGACCATCAGAAAGATTGGGACCGGTATATTCCACTATTTCTGATGTCTTATCGATCAGCAGTGCATGATAGCACGGGCCATACCCCAGCAAGAGTGAATTTCGGCAGGGAGATGAGACTTCCAGTCGATACCATAACCGGCGTGCCACCTGACAAGACTAAGCCAGTTACGAACTTCGTAAGTGACCTCCAAGATCAATTGGATGAAGTGCATCAACGAGTGCGTGAGAATAGCCTGCACACCAGCGATAAAATGAAAACTAGATACGACCGCAATGCCAACGCCAAGGGATTTGAAGAAGGTGCACTGGTTTGGCTTCACAACCCACTTCGACGAAAAGGGAAGTCGCCGAAACTTCAAGCTCGATGGGAGGGACCCTACACCGTGATAAAAAGGATCAACGACGTTACCTACCGCATCAAGAAAGGGTTACGAGGGAAACCTAAGGTAGTCCACGTGGATAGATTGGCGCCGTATCACGGATCTAATAATGCTCGGGACGAGCATGACTAAGAGGGGGGCACTGTTACGCCGTGAAACTTGAGTACGCTATATCTTCGACGGAACCAAGGGTAGCATCAAATAATTAAAACGCATTGCTGTGCGAAGCTTCGAGAATAGGAGTACATACTCAGGCCTGGCAAATTCCAGAAAAGTCCGACATACACTATTATTATTACATAAGATTCAGTAGGTAGTTATGTGGGTGGATAAGGGAATTTGTACCTTCCGGTATTAGCAATAGAGTCGAAATTCGCATGTAAGGTGGTAGATAAGTACCTACTTACGAGAGTAATAATAATGATTTATGGCCTCCCGATGCGACTATTTTGTGCTAGAATGTCCTTGAAACGTCGGTATCGAGAAATTTCGATGACTTCGCATATAAATACGGGTCTCCGGCTAGAAGCAGTTTTAGTTTGATTTCGTCAGCGATACAGAGCGAACTACCTAAGTGTGTAAAGTGATACCTAGCGACCTAAGCGATACTAAACGGAACTCTGAGTGTTTATAGTGATTGGTTATTTGTTGATTGGACTAATTTGTCATTGTTTTGTGGTGAATAAAGTTATCTGCTAGTAAACCGGCATTTAATTACTCACGTTCGTAACAGTATGTTACTTTTAAGTAATTTTCTATTTTTACCAGCAGCAGCTAGTCTACTATATAAAAATAAGTCGGGTTTTCCTTCGAACCGATTTCCACGGTTTTGCATTCGTTGGAAAGGTCTCGGCCTACGTGAGGTTTATAGCAAAAAAAAAACAAAAGTTAGGTAAAGTAGGGTAGATAGGGTAGTGTAGGGTAGGTAGGGTAGGGTAGCGTAGGGTAGTCATTTGACGGGAGCGAAGCCGCGGGTTTTACCCGAGGCTTCGCTAGTAAATTATATTTTTAACTTACGTATATCCAGCCATCCATTCGAAGTTGTCCATCAGACTCCATGCGTAGTAGCCCTTAAGGTTGATGCCCTCGTCCAGCGCGTCCAGAGCGCTCTCCAGCGCCGCGCGGTAGTACGCGACCCGGCCTTCGTCCTCGATGCCCTCGTGCGTCGACCAGCCGTTCTCCGTGATGTAGATCGGCACATCGCCGTATCTTTTTTGTATGTTTTTCAGTACAATGTAAATGCTGTCTGGCATTTGCTGAGGATAGTGAGAATAAAACAATGTTAAAAATAAATAGTATCTATCATTCATTACTTACATAACAAAACAATAGTGTTGTGACATTTTGTCACTAACACTACATCATTTAGATTATTTTTATCTAAGCTACTAGAATTGACATAAATATTATGATAACGTAACGTCATCTTAGTCGTGGATATTGCAATATGGTAGAGGTAATACCAAGGGCGTCGCCAGCTTATGACAAAGGGGGGGGGCAATGGGGCAATATTATGGATGATAAAAAATATGAATGCCGAGAGCATGAAGCATTACACTTTGGAAGTCTTTGCCTCGACGACGATTTTTTTTTTCAAGTGGGGAACCATCAGAATGACTTTCCTCGCTCTTGGGCGGAGTGGGAGGGCATCTCAGACTTTTACTGACTAAACCCTACCCCGTACCTTCGTTGCCTCCGATCTGGGAGGACACGGGCTCGGGCTAGGGAATTTCCGTGTTCCCCCAGAGGCTTCGGCCCTTACGGGCCCCTACTGTTTGTTGACATCTCCTTGAGGCGCGCGTAGAACAGAACGCGGGATCTCGGCGGCGGCGGCGTGAGGGCCGTTCCCTCACGCGCTCGCGGTCAGCAGCCTCCTTCGCTAGCATTACTACTTCGCAGAAGGAGTCCCTCCTCGCTCCGGACCATGGCCCGGCGCGAGAAGTCGCCACCGCCGATAGCATCCACGGAGACACAGCGGTACTCCGCACAGGACACAGTGGCGACACCCGGGCGTCCTTTCCTCCTTGATTCGATGCAGGAACCTCCCGAACTTACCGTGTCCGGTGAGGACCTGCGTCATACGGAACGAGAGGACGCCGTGATCTCTTTCCAATTACTTCTCAAAGAGGGGACTTATATCCCCTCACCATCTGGATGGCCATACCCTCTGGCAAGCGTTCAGTTTGGCCGCCGGTCGCTTACCCAGCGACGGCGCCCAAACCGGCGCTCCGTAAAGGGCCATGGACCGAACGATCCCCGCGTAGAACCTCCGGCAGGGGGCGTCTGGACCCTAGGTTAGGTAGGAGCCGCTTCAGAGCAGCCCCAGAACTGTCCAGTTTTGGAGCCAGATGTCGAAAATGCTCCTCGAAAGTCCACCGGCTGTCGAGGACGAGTCCCAGGTACTTCATTGTTTACCCGACGCCGATATGGACCTCCCCTTCCGATATTTGGGAACCAAACAGTTTATAATATAGCAGCATAAGTATAATTTAAGCATTTATTAATGGTTAAGGAAGTCAATTGCTCGCACTTTGGTCGCTTTGCGGCTAGCTATATTTGATCTCTAGGGGGGGGCAGCTGCCCCCCCTGCCCCCCCTTGGCGACGCCCTTGGGTAATACCCTAACCTTACCCTATGATTTTCCATCCATTTTTTCCATACTCCTTTTTGAAGTCGTAAATAAATAACTTTACAGTAGATTACTTTTGATTGAGAAACTTACTTTGAGCCAAAAGGAAGCTGCTTGTGGCCAGTCATCTGGTGCGAACTGACCGATCTCTATATCATCCTTAGGCGATGGCACAGGAGGCTGTGGCGTATACAGTGAGGCAGAGGCAAAGGAACCCGAATAATGGTTTACGCCAAAGAAATCGCCCGTGCCGCGAATGTAGGCCTTCTCTTCTTCAGTGAAGTCAGTCAGTCGAGACCTAGGGAAGCCCTGAGCTGCGCTCTTTTTGGCCACAAGGTCAAAAAGCTCTTTGGGAAATCCTCCATCCTTTGAGAAAATTGGGTCGGTGTATAGGCCCCACTGTAAAGAAAAAAACAGTTTAGATTTGCTGAGCCAGCAATAAAAGAAATTAAGGGAAGTTTGCCCTGAACGCAAATTTTTGTAGGTACATAATAAACTTTCCCATTGAAGACTTCAACGACAGAGGTCTAAATCTAGGGAAATTAGATGTGATCTTGACGCATTGCGACTTCAATTCGAAGGAGAACATTCCTTAAAAATAGAAGAATTGCCCCTCAGACTCTGTACGCAATGGAAGAGAACAGGCTTGCGATCAAAATGCAATCTTCTTTGGTACCATTTTTGTAAGTTGCGGCCAGTACTTATAACTATAAGATGACGTGATGAACATACCTGCAACTGATTAACTAACTCCGCAGCATACGCATCTTCATCAGAATCAGTAAGAGGCACAAAAGAACTGACGGCGATCGTATACCCACACACTCCTCCTTGTGTTGGTTTGTAATCATCATTATAAATGTGGTATGCTTTAGCATGAGCGAGCGCAAGATTCTTAGCACAAATATATTCGCCGATACCAGACATATTTAACCTCGGAGCCTTCGTTACCCAATCATAACCTTCATAGCAGATTTGCGCTCCTTCGTTAAAGGTGATGAAGTATTTAACTCTATCACCAAAACGATCGAAGACTACTCGGGCGTAGTCTGCAAACCAGTCTGCTATGAGAGGGTTCAGCCAACCGCCCATGTCTTGAAGCCTTTGTGGCAAGTCCCAATGGTATAGTGTGACCATGGGTTCAATGTTGTATTTTACTATTTCATCAATTAATTTATTGTAATACGCTACTCCTGCTTCGTTTACATTGTTGGCAAGGCCGTTGGGCAGTATCCTGGACCAGGCTATGGAGAAGCGATAGCTATCGATACCGAGTTCCCTCATCATCTCTACATCTCGCTCATATTTGTGGTAGGAGTCGCATGCTACGTCACCACTACTTTGGTCCTCGATAGCTGCTGGATTTGTGTGGGTCAAATAATCCCAGATGTTCTCACCTTTACCTGAAATAGTTTAACAAATAATGAATCAGGTGTGGTAGAAATACAGTATAATTTAAAGGTTATATGGACAAGTAGGTACCGTCTTCATTCCATGCTCCCTCAATTTGGTAAGATGCTGTGCTGGTTCCGAAGATGAAGCCATCCGGAAACTTTCTACTTTGCTTCACCGCAACTCCCCATGTTAGTGTCACTGCAGAACTATGGAAAAAGTATAAGTGAGTAGGAAACTTGTCGCAGCAACTATAGGTAGGTTTTTTTAAAAATCGGAAATCATTCGATGACCTCTCTCTCTATATAGTGGAGCGGGAGGACGTTTCATACTTTTACAGTTTTACTGAATAAAACAACACCTATTTCCTTCTTTGCTTTGCGCTCCAAGACAAGGGTTCGGGGTTCCTTTTCGGAAGTCAACCCTTGGCGCTGGGGGTCACTACCGACGATAGATACCACGAGGGTGACGAGGATCCGGCGGTGCTCACTAAACGGGGCACACCTCTACTAGAGGTATGTTCCACCGTGTTCTCCAGGCGATCCACATCATGGTGATGGGTACCTGGGCGTTTCTTCTGCACGAATCAAGTGCAGGAACCTGAGACATTGGTAAGTTCAGGACTTACCGTGTCCGGCGAGGACCTGCTTCATACAGAACGTGAAGAAGCCTTGTATTTTCAGCCTCTCCTCATCGAGTGTGCTATAGCTTTGGCTTGCCATAATTTTGGTTATGGCGTGCCCAAATGATATGAAGGTACGAGTATGGTTGTCATTCATTAGGTTCATCATTGATGTCGACGAATAATGAGCCATCCTACATTTCATTGCAAAATACATTCCCATAAATGAAGCCATATTTAATGAATTTATGTAGGTAAAGAGTAATTGGACGTTAGAGAAATACAGATCACCTTTAAGCCTCTTTGACACGGCACTTTTTTCGCCATGCGTAGGCACGGTTAATAAAACGTACCGTGTAAAAGAGGACTTATACGAACCAAGGTTTTTTTTTCTGGTAGGGGAATCATCAGAATGACTTCTCCCGCTCTTGGGCGGAGCGGGAGGGCGTGTCAGACTCTTACTGACTAAACCCCTACCCCGTTCCTTCGTTGTCTTCGTTCTGGGGGGGACTCGGTGTCAACCTTTAGGAATACCACGTGTTCCCCCAGAGGCTTCGACCCTGCCGGGCCCCTACAGTTTTCTGACATCTCCTTGAGCGCCGTTAACGACTGGGCTCGGTCCAACGAGCTGATTTAGGCCCATGGTTCGTTCACGTTCACATAAAAAGATTTTGTATTTTGTCAAAGGGTAGTTAAGACAATGAAAGCGAATAAACGAACAAACTCAAATTTGCATTTACAATAAAACGATTTAGGTAGGCACTCACGTACCTATAGACTTGTTCTTACAATAAAAAGACATAATTCTAACTTACTTACCACAAAAGTAAAACAGGTATCTTCATATTGTTGTTATTTTGTATCTACTGGACCACCCACGTCAGTATACAATTTATAAGAGTTTCTTATCGATCTTCCTCATATTATCTTGTTTACGACAAATATAATCCTAGTAGAGAAAACATTGGGTAATCTACGAGTATCTACTTGAATCTGTCGAGATTATTGTATTTCGGCGTCGTCTTTTATCAATAGGAATTTGACAGTTATTGAGTAACCTTGAACTTGTACTAATTTTATTTATTTTTAACCGAATTCCAAAAAAGGAGACGGTTCTCAAGTCGTCTGATTTAAAAAAAAAATTCGTTTAGCGAACCCCAGACCCGCAGCGCAGCAGCCAATCGCTCAACCACTGCGCCAACCGTGTCGTCAAATTATTGTTAACACCTTTGGAGCGGAGCTCGTGGCTAGATAATAACAGCCGCACGGGTCGATCTTCAAGGTTAAGCAACGCTTGCCAAGGTTGGTCTGTGGATGGGTGACCATCTTAACATACCGAGTTTCCTCCGTGCCTCGGAAAGCACGTTAAGCCGTAGGTTCCGGCTGTCATTTGGTACCTGTAGCTTTAGCTCAGTTTTGTAGCTTTGGCTCAGTTTTGTAGCTTTGGCTCAGTTTTGTAGCTTTGGCTCAGTTTTGTAGCTTTGGCTCAGTTTTGTAGCTTTGGCTCAGTTTTGTAGCTTTGGCTGTTTTGTAGCTTTGGCTCAGTTTTGTAGCTTTGGCTCAGTTTTGTAGCTTTGGCACAGTTTTGTAGCTTTTGGCTTACTGGAAAGGCGTGCGACGTGGCTAAATATGTGATCCGGATTTGGTTCAATCTACAAAACCTGGAGCACAGCCTGGGTTGAACGACAGAGAATCCCGGGATCCGGAATTAAGGCAAAGAAGGAACAGGAGTGGGTTTTAGTCAGTAAAAGTTTGATACGCCCTCCCGCCGAAGTCAGTCGATGATTTTCCATCATAAAAAAATATTCTAGCAGCTAGCCTTTCAGTATTTTACTGGATGCATTATAGTGTGCGCGAGAATTACATGTCTTGATTTACACTATTTTTCTGCCATCGAACAACCCAATCTAAGGAGAGTACACTTATATTGTTAATACCACTACTGTCCAGGCCGGACTAAGCGTTTCACCTTGTCGTTTGTACAGCGAACGGCCTTCCCGCCCGATGGCGATTTATGATTTCTAGGTGTATTCAAGGCTAGAGCGAATATCAGTTCCACTTCATGAAGATATCCTTTTTGACTAAAAATTCTTGAGTTCTTGATGAAAATATTAAATCACTACCAAACAACCAACATAGGGTTTCCTATAATGTGTGAGGATTCCCTCAATTCCTTATGGATCTCTCATCTCATCGTCAAAACTGGATTCTGGAGGCCAATCTGGAAGTATAGAAAAACGGGAGCGGAGCTCCCACCTCGACCTTCGTGGTTATTTTTTTTAAACCACCCTGACTGAAGATTATCAAGTAGCATAGCATAGCATCAGTCTCATAATGTTCCCACTGCTGGGAATCAGGACTCTTCTCTAGGAGAGGGAATAGGCCGTAATCCATCACGCAGGCCCGGTGCGGACCAGCCTGGAGGGATGTCACATGTCTTCGAATTTTTAGTTCTAGGACATGCTGGTTTCCGCAGGTTGCAGCGATATTTTCCTTCACCGTTTTTAGAGCAGGGGTGATGAAATAAATTACACAAAGTAATGCGCCTGGCTGGGTTTGAACCCGCGACCCAAAACTTGTAAGTCGGCAGGCTGATTACGTATCTTGCAAAAGCCGCGCGATAGCAAAAATTGCACGAAAATTGCTCTCCAACCGCAAATTCGTATTACGTATTAGCGAAAACCACGCGATAGCAATCTAGCGACAGTGCTGCCTCTATGGAGCAATCAACTAACTAAAATGTGCATTGTCGTACTCGAATCCCAGACGGTAGCGTTTTACTTCGTATTACGTATGGTTTTTGACAGCGATGCGACAGCGATCGGCAAGCAAATTTAGCTGTCAAATTGCGTTAACCATTTCTTTGATTGTTGATCGCTTGCTTATTCGCTCTCTGATTGCCAATAGAAATTAGCTTTCTATATCGAGTATTTTATTCGTTAAATTGTGTAGTTATATCTGCAGCGTGTGTTTAATTAACATTTCAACTTATTGTGTGTGCTTTAAAAGACTTTATTCAGTGTATTCAACCAACATATTATAAATTTGTCTGTCTTAGGTTTCCTTAGACCTTGAACTTAGACCTTGAACCAAGGCCAATACCTTTGACTAAAGTGGTATGTTCTGTCAGATAGTCCAAAAGCTCATTGGATTCTCGGTTGGTCATTTTATACTGAAACAGGATAAAGTACTTTTAGTCTTCAAAGTAACTTTATTGCACTAACATAATATATAAAATAAAATAATATCATATTATTTTAAAACTTGTTGACATAGCAGTAGAATATCGTTTGGAGTCCAAGTAAACACTGATTTCATTCCTATATCCATCTTATAGTCGACACAAAGCTATTTTTAGTAAAGTTCAAGTGGATTGAAGTGAAGTGAATTTTAAGGTACAATTTTTTTTTTCTTTTCCAAAACAATCACACCTGTTCGACATCTTTAAAAGGCTGTAAGTTTTTAACTCGTAGTTTGGCAATAAATTAGTTCTCCAAATTGTTACTCAATAGGGAATATGCATAAAAAATAAAATGGCCTGATTTTTTTTTTCCCTAAACTTTTAAGGTCGTAGTAATACACTCAATTCGATATTTTCTAATTTAACATGCATTTAGTTAGTTAAAACATAAATCAAAAAGTGAAAAATTTACGAGCGAAATTCAAATTTGTAAAACGCCTCACCATTGGTCGTATGAAAGCGACCAATGGTGAGACGACGACGGCGACGACGTTGACGTCATAGAGCACAAAACTGACAGGAATGGTGAATTTATTTGGTGTACTTTTTATAGTGTTTTACACATTGGTATCATGCAATATCTATAAAATGGCTTTTTTTATTCTTCCATGATTATTACGCGACTAAAACACCTTGTTATCTATCAAACTAACTCTCAATGCAAACAATAAACTGACACGACGTACCCTATGACGTCACGCCTCAAGCGCGCGAGAAATAGGAGCGTTTGAACTCGTCAAATTAAACCAATATTTTTAAGATTTTATAAAAAACTAATTACTACTCTTACAGCTATAGTTTATTTTTTTTCTACATCAGAATGAAGTGAATAATTAATAAAAAAAATAAAAAAATTGCCTGCATATTCCCTATTGCTGTTGGCGCTGGGGTCGCAGCAATAAGTGCATGGTAACAATCGGCGAGCGATCAGCAATCCATTTTTAGATAATACGGATCTTTTTGACGTTAAGCGATTGATCGCGCGTCGACTGCGCGATGATTGCGAATTGTTTGCTGATCGCTGTTTCATACGTAATCAGCCCGCCGGGCAGTTACCTGTGGGCCACCACTGCTCAAAATTATCAAGAAGTTATCAAGTGAATGGTGATAAATGCTCAAAATAAACGAAGACTTTTCAGACTTCTACCATAACAATAAGTTGGTAAACCTTAGGTTTTACCAGTTGGTAAGAACCTAAATCTTAGGATTTACCGTAGCACGGGCTTTTAAAGTACCTACCTAATATACACATTTCCATGGGTTTTAATATCTACCGACATACCAGGATTTGTTTTTAAAGGTTCAAATTATAGACATCAATAAATTAGTTAGTGTTTTTATTAATCTATCGTATTCTCAGTGTCCCTCATCTATAGTCATGACGTAGCTCTCTGGTTCGTATTCATGGTCGATCATCCTCGTCTTAATGATCTGTTTGTAGATGAAAGCCGATTTCCTCGGGGTTCGCGTGCGTTCGGGATCGTCGAAGTTCACTTCGTATAAACCAAACCGTTCCCTGTAAAGATAAATTCTAAATAAGCAGACGTTTTTTATTATGTTCTGTTCTTACCCTTATTAACCTATCAATACCCGCGAAACGAGACACAATAGTAAGACAAAAGCAGCGCGGTCCTATGAGACCGCTCGGGGATTCATGAATTAAATTAAAGACTTATTATATCAATAAAGGGTTAAAAATAAGTTACACGTCAATGGGGCCTCTAAGTCAAGAGTTACTTCTAGGCAAGGCGTGCTCTATCGTCGAACACTTCTTCACATACCACTCATTAGGTTAGATCGTAGTCAAGCGCCACAAGTTGGAGTGCCCCAAGTGCCCATACACCAGCATTTTGGAGAATTTAATGAGTGCCCCCGATGTGCATTTAATGTAGCCTCCTACTGGGCCCAAAAAATTTAACAAGCTTAGACCAATAGCGCATTAGTGGCCAGGTCGCGCGCACCTGGCCGCCTGCGGCCTGGCCGCTAGTGCGCGCCTGGCCTTACCTTCGATTCGAAAAAAGAACTTACGTGTATCCAGCCATCCATTCGAAGTTGTCCATCAGACTCCATGCGTAGTAGCCCTTGAGGTTGATGCCCTCGTCCAGAGCGTCCAGAGCGCTCTCCAGCGCCGCGCGGTAGTACGCGACCCGGCCTTCGTCCTCGATGCCCTCGTGCGTCGACCAGCCGTTCTCCGTGATGTAGATCGGCACATCGCCGTATCTTCTTTGAATGTTTTTCAGTACAATGTAAACGCTGTCTGGCATTTGCTGGGAATAGTGAGAAAAAACTTGAAATTAAAAAATCCACTTATAACCTTCTATTTTTGAAGTCGGTTGAAAATATTGGTGTTTGTAACATAAATCCCCCATACAACTTATTTTATCTAGTAGAAATTTTTATCATAGTTGCTAGATTTAACTGATAAATAAATCTATTTATATATAACAATGATAACGTAATACCTACGCCTTGTTCATGGATATTGTAATATGACATAAGACATTTGCAGTTTGCGTAATAAAATATTAACAGTAAGTCCCGGGAAATTTCAAGTAGGCTGTTATAGCCAGCCACGGGTGACAGGGAATCCAAAGAAACTTTAATATAGGTAGGTACTCTCTTATTAATCTGCGTCTAGCGGGTTCAATTCCCGGATGAAACATTTTCTTGTCTTCGGATATTAAATATGTAGGTATCGCGTGCAAATAAAGGTCAAATTAGCAAAAACCACTTAATAAACTTTGAGCAGCAGAACTTACTTTAAGCCAAAACGAAGCAGATTGTGGCCACTCCTCAGGTGCCGTCTGACCGACCCCTATATCATCCCCAGGCGATGGCACGACCGACGGCGGCGAAAACAGTGAGAACGAGGTTAGCGCACCCGAATAATGGTTCACGCCAAAGAAATCGCTCGTGCCGCGAATGTAGGCCTTCTCTTCTTCAGTGAAGTCAGTCAGGCGAGACCTAGGGAAGCCCTGAGCAGCGCTCTTCTTGGCCACAAGCTCAAACAGCTCTTTGGGAAATCCTCCGTCCTTTGAGAAGATTGGGTCGGTGTAGAGGCCCCACTGTAAAGAAAGAAAGTTTACGATAAATTTATTTGTTGAGGTAGCCATAGAAAAAATGGCGGTAGTCAAACCCTGAAGGCCAGAAAAGTATTCTCGTAAGTACACAGCATACTTTCACATTAAAATCGCAACATCTTCTGAGCAGCAATAAATGGTAGGAATTTAACTTACGTACACATTTTCCTGGTACAGATTTTTAGCTTAGCGTCAGTGGAAACGGCCACATCACACCCTCGCAACATAGCGCATCTTTGGTGGAAAAGCAACCTTATGTATTGAAATTAGAGATGTGAATGCGAACGCTCCGTATAAATAGGAGAATTACCCTGCCAATTGTCTAGTCTTATAAGCTTATAACTAGGTAAGTACGTAATACGAACATACCGACAACTGATCATGTAACTCCACAGCATAGGCATCTTCTTCAGAATCAGTAAGCGGCATAGTAGAACCAGCAGCGATGGTATACCCACACACTCCTCCTTGTGTAGGCCTGAACTCGTCGTTGTAAATGTGGTATGCTTTAGCGTGAGCGAGCGCTAGATTCTTGGCGCAGATATATTCACCGATACCTGACATGTTCAACCTCGGAGCCTTCGAAGTCGAATCATAACCTTCATAGCAGATTTGCCGTCCTTCATTGAAGGTGATGAAGCTTTTAACTCTATCACCAAAACGCTCGTAGATTACTCGGGCGTAGTCTGCAAACCAGTCTGCTATGAGAGGATTCAACCATCCGCCCATTTCTTGCAGCTTTTGTGGCAAGTCCCAATGGTATAGTGTGACCATGGGTTCAATGTTGTATTTTAGTATTTCATCAATTATTTTGTCGTAATACGCTACTCCTGCTTCGTTTACATAGTCAGCGAAGCCGTTGGGCAGTATCCTGGACCAGGCTATGGAGAAGCGATAGCTGTCGATACCAAGTTCCCTCATCATCTCTATATCTCGCTCATATTTGTGGTAGGAGTCGCATGCTACGTCACCACTACTTTGGTCCTCGATAGCTGCTGGATTTGTGTGAGTCAAATAATCCCAGATGTTCTCACCTTTGCCTAAAATAGTTCAACAAATAATGAATCATGTGTGGTGGGAATAAAGTTCAATTTAAGTCATATGGATAAGTAGGTACCATCTTCATTCCATGCTCCTTCAATTTGATAAGATGCTGTACTGGTTCCGAAGATGAAGCCATCCGGAAACTTTCTACCTTACTTCACCGCAACACCCCATGTTAGTGTTACTGCGGAACTTCGGAAAAAAGATTATGAATAATTATACAGATTGGATACGGTGATCTTTATTTTATTAGGTTTGAATCAATTTAAAATTGCTTAGCAGTAGCTTATACGTGCCTACCACGATGCCTACCTACCTATTTGCTTACCACGATGAGACTGTTTATTTTAAATTAGTTAAAAAGTTAGAATGAAAAGAAAAAGTTAAATGAATTTAAACATTTCAGGTTGACCGTCCATTCTGATATTTGAATGACTGGACAATTTCTCTGGTGAATTTAGTGAAACCAAAGGTCGAAGATGGCCTATTTTACAATTTAAACACCTTTCATTCTTTCTAGAAATGTCCCTGCGCCTGTTAAAAATATGGGAGCTAACTGACATAATTATGTTGAAAATTTTCTCATCATGTTAAGAGGGCTGTCGCAATTTTTGATGAATTTCAGCGTTTTATCCGATTTTTGACGTGTGACGATGCTTTAGATATAGCCATAAAAAAAAAACAAAAATATGGATAAGAAAGTTTGATAACTTATCTTGGGAGTGCTTTAAATAAATATTTGAATTTGTTTACCTACATCAGTAAAATCCTTGTCTCCGCAAAGGATGTTTTATAAAATGTTGCTTTTGGGTATCTTTTGACGCCTTGGTACACCGAAGATATTAAAGTTTAATCATTTATAAAAATGTCTATGATACAACTGTATCTTCTACATTGGAGTGCTGAAACCACTTTATTACTATTCATACAGTAATACACCAAAAATAATTCTGTAAAACCAAGATCTACTGACAGTTTTCCGTACGAAACTACAATTTTTATCTACGAAATTATAATCCAAACTCAAATAAAAAAAATTAACCAACTAAGGTGGTATTTCTATATATCTTGAAAAAAATAAATTGGGCTATTTAAAAGTTAAATAATATTTTTAAATAATTTTTGTATGCAATGCAAAAATCGAGCGCGACTGCTGCCGCCCGTCGTTTAATTTACCTATCGTCTTTTTTTTATACCCTGAGACTATATTGACACAGGAAATGTCAAAATTACTATAAGATGATGCCAGTTCTTTTGTGTTGTAATGGCATTTCTGTCAAAACGCTCAAATTTAAGAAAAATTGTAATAGCGCCCTTAAGCAAGTTTAATATAAGCAATTTTTATACCTACATAATTTCACAGTTACTGTTAAATACGACTGTTGACCGGAGATTCTGTCGTTTACGATACGCAGCGTCGCCGTCACTTTGTACATCAGATGCGTACAAATAATATATGACGCGATTTGTCTGTGCAAATCACATAAAAACCTAGTAGAAGTTTTTGAGTTCATAGTAAACAAATAGACAGACGCGTCTTTGTTTTATAATATGTAATAATATGAAATTAGTTAAAAATAATATGATACTCGATTAGAGTTTGTAAGGAGTTTGTGATAGTGCCGAAATCAAAAACTTTATAACTTCTGTGAACTTGCACGGTACGCGAGCGACTACCCGCTCCCCGTAATACACGTTACAAAGTTGCATTCATAATATAAGTACATGTAAGCATAACAACCTCCCTACAAGTTTATATTCTGTCACGAAAAACAGTAGTCAGGTAAAAATATAAATCAGAACTTACCACAAAAGTAAAACCGGTATCTTCATATTGTTCTTATTCTGTATCTACTGGACCACACGCATCACTTTATTATATAAAGGCATTTCTTATCGATCTTCTTCATAATCTTATCTATAGATACCTATACCTATTTGTTATTATACTAACATTGTAGAGGTAACATTAGTAAGTTTGTATATAGGGGTTAATCTCTGAAACTACTGAACTGATTCTGAAAATTCATTCATCAATATGTAGCTTACTATCAATGAGTACGATAGACTACAAATTATTATCATGTCATTAGTTTGCGGGCGAAGTCGATGGCAGAAGTTAGTTTACGATAAACGTAAGCCAACGAGTGGAGACCTCATTGAATCTGTCGAGATTATTGTATTTCGGTGTTCTTTTATCATTATTTGATAGTTTTAACTAACCTTGAACTTATACTTATGGAATTTTTGCGAAGAATTTGCGGTTGTTTCGCTGTATTATCTTTATTGAGTGGATGGTCTTCAATTTTTGCTAGAATTTAATCTATATTATAAGCTTTTCATGTCGATGTTTTTTAGGAAAAATAACTACGCTTTTTTCAAACAAAGTCATACACTCGAATATATAATTATGTATAAGAGTATGTACATTATCATATATCAATTTTTATGCATTGTATTCATACAATGTACACAAATGTATTACATACACAAATGTATTTAAAGTTAAGAAGATGGACTGTTACTTTATCAATTATAATTTAGTTATTTAGCACAAAGGGTCGCAATAAAACTACTAACAATATTCAACAAAAATATTTTACACAAAACTAAAGAAATCGTTCTATTTTAGAAGTACAAAAATATAATAAACCTTTGAAATAATATATTTTACATCATAACATTTACATTTTACAAAATCACATTAATTGAGTGTATTCATTGCGCTACTGTGGATTTAATATGATCACATAACAATACACAGTCAGAGGAATATCCAGGCTAGCGAAATACCTTGTCATACAGAGAACACCGAGGCGTCTGTTACAATGATCTACAACAATACATGGAACATATCTATGAAATAACTATGTATTTACAAAACATAGGTACAATAACATCCAAATTGTCAAATGTTGACTCACTAGAAAATCGATTACTCTGACATCTGTAGCTAAGAGTGATGTAAAATAACACTACCCAAAAATCTAGTCGCAAATCAACGTCGTAGGCACTGGCTGATAGTAAACAAGTCCGTATGGCATTAAATATAAAATTATTCACAGTCACTGTCAGTTTGTCGCTCACACGGTGAGTGGCGCGGACGAGAGAGTGAACAGTTAGCGCGGCGCCAGCGGCGGCCAGTGCTGCGTGTTGTGCGCGGCGCGGTCTGCAGGCGCGAGCAGCTGGCCGCACGTGGCGCACATGTGCAGCTCCTCGCTGCGCCCCACCATGAGCTCCTGCTGCTTGGCGATGTCGGGCAGCAGCGCCACCAGCTCCGGGAACACGGCCTCGAACTGCGCGCCCAGCGCCGTGCGGCAGTGCTGGTGGAACTGCTCCGCGCTGATCGAGCTGTCGCGGAACGCGCGCGACGCCGTCTTGAATTGTTCCACAGCTTCAGGGCCGCCTAGAGCGACTGCAAACTTCTTCACTAGAGCTCGGTTCCTATGCTCGAAGTTCGGCGGCGGCATGTACGTGTGTAACGGCGCGGAGAACGTCTGCCCCGCCGAGTTCGTGAACGTCATGCCGTCGCACGCGGGCCGCGGCTTGAACCCCGGCGGCACGCTGCCGTTGGCCATCTTCTTAGTGGGCAAACTATTGTCACTCCGCGAATTCAGCGGAGGATAGTCTTTAGCAGCTAGACTGAAGTCTCCATTCCCACCGTTCCTATTTTTCTCGGAGTCGACCGTAGCGTCTACAGACTTAATTTTTTTATCTTCCACTGTCTGGTTATTATTATTAGCGTTGACAGAAGCATACGACTCCTTCAGTAGCTTCTTGTCATTGGTCCCGTTCACGTTGTATGTGTCGAGTAAGTTTTCTTTTTTACTGTTTTGTTTTTTCTTTTCTTTTTTGCTTAGTTTAGTGTTTTCAATATTTTGTGGTGGTGGAGGAGGTTGAGGTTGAGCTTGCTTTTTGGACTTGGATTTGGTCATGTTGATGGGGAGAGTGGGGAAGTCCGACACAGGGTTGAAGCTCGGCTCTCTAGGCGTCGGCGGAGGCGAGGGCTTGCTCGGCTTCTGCTTCTCTTTGGACTTGGACACGGTGATCCACTGAGGCGGGGCCACTGGCGCGGAAGTAGCTGACAGAGCGGGGAACGCTTCAGAACTCAGAGGAGCCTTCTTGTGGTGACACTGGACGTGGTTGCTCTTCAGAGCTTGCATCTCTTGGCTGTTGATGAGAGCAACCTGGAAATGAAGAAAAATCCTTACATAGTTTGATTTCTAATTAAAGCGAAGTACAAAAGCATAACTATATTTTATTGATAAGTTCGAGCTTGGCCTTTATCTTACCCTATGACAAACGAAAATTTGGTCGATAAAGGAACATGCTTGCCTCAAAGTAACCTATTCACTTGAGTTAGAAAAAACCGAGTGTGGTGTACCTTAGGCGCCTGCACGGTGCCGGCGCCGAGGCTGGGGTAGTCGTCGCGCAGGTGCGCGGGCTCGGGCGGCTCGCGCGGCTCGCGGTCCCTGTCGCGCGGCGCGGGCACGCGGTGCGCGCTCGTCTGCGTCAGACGGAAGTTGCTGGCGCTGGCCGGCTGGCTGTGCAGCTGGATCGACACGCTGGGCTTCGCTGCAACCAAACGATACATAGAATAGAATACAATTTATTTTATTTCATACACAAAAACCAATGTTTATACTGTGTGTTTGTAATGTGTTAGTAACTTATTACCTAGTGTTAGTACCCATTACCTTTGTACAACAATTTTTACAATCGGAGAGCTCTCTGCTACAGTTCTCAAGATGCTGTTGCGATACTATCTCTAACTCTGCTGGGCAGCGAGGCGGTTTTTTTGCGAACAACCATTACGGGGAAGTTTTTGTCGTTGTAGAGAATGTTGTAGCTGAACATTGTACGTACTGTTCCTGACGATAGTAGCGGCGACAGTAGAGGGCGCGGGCGCAGCGGGCCGCGGGCCGCGCGACGGGCCGGCCGCGCCGTCTAGTGCGGGGAAGTTCTTGTCGTTGCGTAGTAGCCCGTCCACACCTGGTCAAACAAAAAGAAATTTTATTTTAATAAGTGGTTACTATTTTGTGGTACAAATCATCGAAAAACGCACAACACACAGTCACAGGAACTGTTCGACGCTGCCAGTGTCAATGTTAACTTGTACGTATAGTTTGTTTTAATTGGTTAAAACTAGTGCTTGACCGCTATCCCACCTGATGGTGAGCAGTAATGCAGTTGTTGATAGTGATGCGCACTAGTTAAAGAGCCTATTCACTCTAGTTTTGAAGACACATAATTTAGAAACAGACGGGAAGACCGCAGCAGGCAAATTGTACAGTACCCTTGTAAGCACGGTGCGGCGCAGACATCATCAGGCCGGGCGCGGCGGGCGTGGCCGACAGTCGCGGGAACTGTTCCACGCTGCCGGTGTCAATGTTAGCTTGTACGTATAGTGCTGACAGTACCCTTGTAAGCACGGTGCGGCGCAGACATCATCAGGCCGGGCGCGGCGGGCGTGGCCGACAGTCGCGGGAACTGTTCCACGCTGCCGGTGTCAATGTTAGCTTGTACGTATAGTGCTGACAGTACCCTTGTAAGCACGGTGCGGCGCAGACATCATCAGGCCGGGCGCGGCGGGCGTGGCCGACAGTCGCGGGAACTGTTCCACGCTGCCGGTGTCAATGTTAGCTTGTACGTATAGTGCTGACAGTACCCTTGTAAGCACGGTGCGGCGCAGACATCATCAGGCCGGGCGCGGCGGGCGTGGCCGACAGTCGCGGGAACTGTTCCACGCTGCCGGTGTCAATGTTAGCTTGTACGTATAGTGCTGACAGTACCCTTGTAAGCACGGTGCGGCGCAGACATCATCAGGCCGGGCGCGGCGGGCGTGGCCGACAGTCGCGGGAACTGTTCCACGCTGCCGGTGTCAATGTTAGCTTGTACGTATAGTGCTGACAGTACCCTTGTAAGCACGGTGCGGCGCAGACATCATCAGGCCGGGCGCGGCGGGCGTGGCCGACAGTCGCGGGAACTGTTCCACGCTGCCGGTGTCAATGTTAGCTTGTACGTATAGTGCTGACAGTACCCTTGTAAGCACGGTGCGGCGCAGACATCATCAGGCCGGGCGCGGCGGGCGTGGCCGACAGTCGCGGGAACTGTTCCACGCTGCCGGTGTCAATGTTAGCTTGTACGTATAGTGCTGACAGTACCCTTGTAAGCACGGTGCGGCGCAGACATCATCAGGCCGGGCGCGGCGGGCGTGGCCGACAGTCGCGGGAACTGTTCCACGCTGCCGGTGTCAATGTTAGCTTGTACGTATAGTGCTGACAGTACCCTTGTAAGCACGGTGCGGCGCAGACATCATCAGGCCGGGCGCGGCGGGCGTGGCCGACAGTCGCGGGAACTGTTCCACGCTGCCGGTGTCAATGTTAGCTTGTACGTATAGTGCTGACAGTACCCTTGTAAGCACGGTGCGGCGCAGACATCATCAGGCCGGGCGCGGCGGGCGTGGCCGACAGTCGCGGGAACTGTTCCACGCTGCCGGTGTCAATGTTAGCTTGCGTCATCGTCGGAGGAGGCAGCGGGGCTGGTGGAGGCTCCTCGCGAACTTGATCACGGTGGTTCCTGTCTCTGGAACAATAGATAAGAATCTTTTAATAATAAGTTTTACATTTCGATGGCAAAATAATATACCTACTTTATAAAACACTTTCCGCATTGAACATGACGTTTCTGTTCGTTTTGCTTTCAGATGGGCAAAAAGAGGTAGTGTTTTTATATTTCAAGTATCAAGAATATTCATGACGTATCCTCACAATCCTCTTCATGAGATGATGAGGGCAGCTATGTCATAGGTGGGCAGTTCTGGTCCTGCAGTCTTCAGTGTATTCGCCAAGCCGTAGGAGTAGTAGCGCCTATACGATGTATGAGAGGATCTCCATTTTGAAAGAGTTCTACTTCCCAATGTGTTCTGCGATTGGCTGTTGTTTGCTGTCGACGATAATTATGAAGATGACGAACACCGAATATACTGTGCGGCTGCATGGTATAGAAAATGGAATACTTGTACAATTAATTACATGCCATAGGCGAAATGCAGAATTTATATCTTACAAGATATTGTCTGTACTTTCATATAAAACGGCTACACGCGAAAAGCCTCAACCAAAAGTGACCTAAATTATTAGTTCACGTAACATGAGCAACTCCGTCACCTTGAGGACCCTCCTCAAGGTGACGCTGGCAGCAGATTTCATTGCGGACGTACACATAGACCTCGTCTTGCTGCAGTATATTTAAAGTCTGTTTTATAATCTCTTAGACTAAAATGATATTACGTGGGTTAGTCACCATTTTTTTTCAAGTGGGAAATCATCGAAATGACTTAATCCGCTCTTGGGCGGAGTGGGAGGGCCTTCGCTCTGGGGTCACGAGCTTCTTGTCACAACAGAACTGGTATCATTATTATTGTAAGTTTGACATTTGCCTGTGTCAATTTAGTCTCAGGGATCAAAAAATATACTTTAAAAAGCACATCAAAGGTGCATCGCTAGAGACAGGCGTTGTTTGTCTAGGCAAGTTTGTCAAGGCTTAGCGAGGCACGGTACCTGTCTCTAGCGACGGGTACCGTGCCTCTAGTGTCTGTGTAGGCGAGTAGGCAAGGTCCCGGTGAGGCACATACCTGGGCGTGCGCTGCACGGGGTGCGGCGTGATGTTGAACTGCAGCTCCAGCGTGCGCGCCTGCCGCGCCGCGCCGCGCGCCAGCCCGCGCCCGTGCACCGTCGCCTTGTGCGCTGCCGACATCAACCAACACTATTTTTTAAACGTCAACGAAAACGGAAGACTAAATCAATGACCACTTTTTTACCGACTTCACAAAAAGGAGGAGGTACTATGTTCGGCTTCTTGTGTTTTTTTTTTGTATGTTTGTTCATCAAATACTCCGCCAATTATTGTCGACGGATTTTCAAAATTCTTTTTTTGTTTGAAAGTAGATAGTTCTGAAGTGGTCCCACTGTCACCAAGTTAGGATCTGATGATGGGATCTTAGAGAAATCGAGAATGAAAAGTCAAAACTATTATAAAAACACAGACTTCCGAAATTAAAGTTATTTTGTTCTTTTTCAAGGTGCTTTTTTTTAAATTGAAGTCGGTTGTATTTTTTTGCAAAAAGGTTTTTTTAGTCTGTGAAAATCTACGCGCCGTTGACAACTTGGGCTCGGTCCGAACGATTACCGGATGAAAACTGCTTCATGACATCTAAAAGCAACACATTCATCAACCCACCTTTAAGGTCAATTTCGCTTCTAAATACAGCAGTCAAGTGTTGTCCCGCGCACTCGCCCTCCTCGCAGAGGTAGTGGTCGGTGCGGAAGTGGTGCGCGAGCGCGGAGTGCGACGCGTAGTAGAGGTTGCGGCCGTCGGCGTCGCACAGGTGGCAGTACAGGTGCTCCTTGCGCAGGTGCCGGTACAGCTCGTCCGCGTCCATGAAGCGCTCCTCGCAGAACTCGCAAAGAGGGTGCCCCCTGTTGGCGAAAGATATTTGTATAAGAACATGCTAAGGTAGGAGCCAGAAAAACTTGGAAAAACGGTCATTGTCCTAAATTTATCGATACTAATTTCAAAAACGAAAATAAAGACTAAAGCAGTCTTGAATCGACATCTATCGCGTAGCTGGCGCCACGTATTCCTTGAAGAGAAAGGTAGCATAAGCGTAGGTAATCAACCACTACCGTTCATACTGGACACCGTCCTCATCTCCGTGATTTACGCTCTTGATTTCTTGTACTCATTGTACTAAATAATGGTCCGCGAAATGTTTACAACTTAAATAAATTAAAACTTTTCTAACCAGAAACAGCATTGCTGTAAACAATAAGTTTCTAACAAGAATATTGTGGTTTTTTGTGACAATTCACGTTACGTTTAATTTTAGAGAATAGGTGTTTTCAATATATGGAATAAGTTGTTTTTTTTTATATAACCATAGTTAATTTTTCTTCTGATCCCTATTAACAACAATGAAACCAAAGAGGTCTCAGGTAATAAGTATAGGAATCTCTGTTCTAGAGGGGGTGGGCCGTCTTTAGGATAGGTTGAAAAAAGTCATAATATACGTTTTAAAATTTGTATCCCCACTGCAGATCGGCAAAAATACAAGTTGATAAAGTAATTTACATGTTTGTAGTATCCACGTGATTATGTTAACCAGGATATTATGAAATACTTCATGAATATAACATAATGTAGTGATTTCATATTCAACATCTCGTAGTCTGCATACAAAATATTGTAATGAAGAAAAACATGGATTTGAATTCTGATTTACATACGTATCAGCCTACTTGTAAGAGACCTTTAACCAAAACACAGTATTCGCATTTTCCAGTATCGCTAAGCGCTTATCAGTACACATTTCTCCACTTGCGTATGACTGGCAAATTTGTTTCGGCGGCAAAGTTCTATAGTAACTCTTAGTACAAATACACAAATCTACATTCCAACTGGTTTTCTAGATTAGGATCTAAGCAAAGTGACGGTTCGAAATGCCAACAAAGCCTAAAAAGGTTCAATATGTTTCTATTAAACATTGCAATCCTACTAATAAACGCGAAAGTTTGTATGGATGTTTGTTTCTCTTTCACGCAAAAACTACTCAATGAATTTCGATAAAACTTGGTACAGGGGTAGATTATGTCCTGGAATAGCATATAGGATACTTTTTATCCCGGGAGTATGTTCCTTTGGAATAATTTTCTATTATCAAGTGGGCATCAGCAGCTAGTTTATCAATACTGTCAACAGAGTTAAGGCCAGTTATGTTTCATGATTTTGTCACCTTGTTCCCATTGACTGGACACAAACAAATAAAGACCCCAGGCTGGTACTGTAAAATGCTCAGTCTAGGAATCAAACTACGGAACCTCATACTTAGCATTAATGTTAGCTCGATTACTGTTAGGGCCAACGGCCTAAAGCCCTAGGGGGCTTATATTGATGATCGTTTGTTCATATAATTATATTGTAACGAGTTAATGACATAACAGTCATCTAAGTTATAATTAGTTATGTAAATTCAAAAGATAGTTAAGCCTATAGACACTGCACTTAATAAAGCTTTTATCTTTTATTGTTGTGATAAAAATTTGTGGCACGTTTTACGCAAAATATCTACATAGTCATTATTTGATAGATAAAAATTATAAATGAAATTAAGATGGGCGTAGATTGTGATCGATCGATTTCGATCGTTCGGACGATCTTTAACAGTAAAGCGGCTGGATTACATTTATTGATCGACTTCAAATTATGGTTTGAGCGGATACAGCAAAGTTTGTATTAAGAAAACACATTGATCGTCGACGTCGACCGATCTCGATCTATTTGAATCTTTAAAAGTACAGGTATGTCTGCAAATCGATAAAAAATGAAAAGAACTTTTTTTTAATGCGGGTATTGCCACACTCGCTACTGGCTACGCTTCAATGATAATCTCAAATCCTCAACTGACCTTATTCGGATCATTATCTATCTTATCTATTATAAAAATAAATCCCATATCCTATTTCCCTTGGTCACGTCATCACGCGTGAATGGCTGGACCAATTTCGCAATATTTTAGTTGTGTCTGTTGTTGTCAAGAAGTTCATTAAAAAAAAACTTTATGAGTAATTTAAGTTCACACATATGACTGTTTGCACGTTTGAGAGTTCAATCAAACAGCTATTTATGACGGGAGAACGTGTCTTTCAGGCCAGCTAGTGGGTACTTTATAAAAAAATCAAACCTAGAATAAAAGTAGAAAACTTACAATCGTATTTTCCTCCTACAAAATAAATCGTATTCGCATTTTATTTTCATTTTATGACGTTCCGAGCACTTCAATAATAAATGAGTTTTAATATTTCGCGAAATAATGTGTAATGGATTTATTTTTGTATATGCATTTGATTTATATGGTAGAACGCAGACGTTAAAAAGGGGAGAGAGAGGCCTTTGCCCAGCAGTGGGGTAATACAGGTTCAATTGTAGGTACTTATGAGTTTACCTGTGTGACGTATCGTCCAGATCTCCTCTCCGTCGATGATGAGCCAGTTCTTGACGAGTGTAGCACTTTCTCTCCATAGTGAATATCTACAAATTGCATAACATTACATCAATGAAGCTAGCATTATCAATTAGCATGTTGTTGCTCCCATTTAATTAATCAACTGTTGTTTACACTACACCTGATATCATTTACTATTTTATTAAGTAATGGTTACAACAAATTATAAACAATTTGTTGAGAGTCAATTGCTGTGATAATTTTTTAGGTGCAAGAAATATTCAAATGTGTATTACGTCAGTAATTCGTCAGAAATGTAGCTAAGTATTAAGCCTGCAGATTACATTGCGTAAGTTATGATGCATGTTGGCATAACCACCATTTAGTTATTTTTTACGTTCATTTCAAGCAATTATTTGTATGTAGTAATACTTCTTATAACAAGTTTGGATAATAATTGCTATACTTGCCGATTCATGATTTGTTAATTTGGATTTGAATTAAATAGTCCAGTCAAAATAGACTAAATTATTATTCAAGTTTGCATTAATTCCCAACAAGCTGGATTTTTGTGCAGGCCTTGAATACGTCATTACGAATGATATGTCAAAAGTCCCCATCGATCCCGCTTGTGCGTTGTTTTTTATTCGAGGTCAAAGGTCACAAATTAGCGTTTTTTGCGTATATCTCTGAAACAACGAGAGCTATCGAAAAATAGTTCAGGCAAAGTTTGTAGATCGTAAAATTGTCTACAAAAAAGATCTAGCACTTTTTCTTCTACGATGCACTGTTCTCGAATTATGGCTATTTTAAACATAGAAAATACGAATATGCACTCATGCTAAGGGATGATGGTTTCGAAGAATATTTGAAGGACAAACCATCTGTAACGATACATAAGCAGTGTCGTAAAGCATACACCCGGAAGACCAGCATCGCTGCAGGTAAAAGACAGCGTGAGGCGGAGATAGCTACCACATCTGGGATTAGTCCTCCTCGTACTAGCACGAGGTAATGAATCGTCTTTTTGACGAAATACTGTTTGTTCTGTGGCAATGAAGCAAATAAAACGGCTGAAATAAAAAAAAGGTGCAGCATCTTCGACCAAGAGTGTCCTAAACTTTCAACCCTTGACTTCAAGAAAACCATCTTTAAGGAAGCTCAGGCTCGTTCTCATGAGCTAGCAAGTAGTGTCATTGCTAGATCGTAAAATTGTCTACAAAAAAGATGTGGACACTTTTCTTCTATAAACCATCGCTTTCGAGATATCGTTACTTTAGACCGCAGGAAAGTCGTATTTTAAGTGTAACAATCACTGTAGTACTTAGCCTCAGCAGAAACTAAGTCATATTCATACTGAATGCGGGCAATGACACTACTTGCTAGCTCATGAGAACGAGTCTGAGCTTCCTTAAAGTTGGTTTTCTTGAAGTCAAGGATTGAAAGTTTAGGACACTCTTGGTCGAAGATGCTGCGCTTTTTTTTATTTCAGCCGTTTTATCTGCTTCATTGCCACAGAACAAACAGTATTTCGTCATAACGACGATTCATAACCTCGTGCTAGTACGAGGAGGACTAATCCCAGATGTGGTAGCTATCTCCGCCTCACGCTGTCTTTTAGCTGCAGCGATGCTGCTCTTCCGGGTGTATGCTTTACGACACTGCTTATGTATCGTTACAGATGGTTTGTCCTTCAAATATTCATCGAACCCATCATCCCTTAGCATGAGTGCATATTCGTATTTTCTATGTTTTAAATAGCCATAATTCGAGAACAGTGCATCGTAGAAGAAAAAATGTTGGAACTTTTTGTAGACAATTTTACGATCTTCAAACTTTGCCTGAACCATTTTTTGATAGCTCTCGTTGTTTCAGAGATATACGCAAAAAATGCTAATTTGTGACCTTTGACCTCGAATAAAAAACAACGCACAAGCGGGATCGATGGGGACTTTTGACATAACATTCGTAATGACGTATTTAAGGCCTGCACAAAAATCCAGCTTGTTGGGAATTAATGCAAACTAGAATGTCTATTTTGACTGGACTATAAAATAATAAAGTGAATTGATAACAGTCTAGATTAGGCAAAATAAATATGAAATATTTTATTTAGAAATTAATTAAAATTGTTTTAACGCAAAATTGCATTTGGACTTGTTTATATTAGTCATTATTACTAATCTATCTGCTTGTAATTACGTAAATCAATTATACTCTGTCGTCATTATAGATTTATTACTTATATTGAATATTATGGAGTTTACTTGACGGTTTTCCTTTAGTGGTCAAAAGATAAACATACAAGGACTTTTATTAATTTAATTAGGTTTTCTATAGAAAGTTACTGTACTATTGTATTAGTAGTAAAAAATAAATGTAAGCAGTGATTACCTACTATGCAATTATAAAATAAAGGCACAAAGTCCAATATATGTCTTACCCTTAAATGCTTAACGCAGAGATCGCAGAAATATCTTTCGTGAACTTTTCTCATGTGATCGCTCAGCATAGTGAAAGTACGAAATGGTGGTATCTTGTCGCAGATCTTGCAGCGGCTCTCCAGCAGCAGCTCGTAAGCTTGCTTGATCTCCTCGCTGCAGAACCCGATCTTGTATTGTCTCTCAAAGAGGCGGTCCGTAAAAGCTCTGTTGCGGAGCTCCTTATAAGGTTGTACAGTATCCGTAAATACAACCTGTGAAATGTTATTACAATTAGCGCATACAGTGAAGATTTTGATACAAAAAACAAAGAAATCAAGTGTATTATACCAGTTGTTCCGATAAGACCTTTGTTTGACTTTCAATTCTGTGTCAAGTAAAGAAGTTGAATATTGGACTCTACATAACATTTTAATTAGGTAAAATTCATTAGTTTATTGATAAAGTGAGACGCATGCACGAGATGCAGTATCACAACCAGACAAGTCAGAAGAAAACGTTACAACAAATCTTAATGTTTTAAATTATTATCTTCCATTTGAATTATATTTCCACATATTCACTGAAATTACTGATTTAATAATGAAGCACATTTAAATCATTGCCTTGATATTAATCTAATAGGTTAGATCCGCTAACTTGTAAACCTATAAAAGGGAAGAAGTAATTAGTCCCTTCCTAGTTTACTCTTCTAATATTTGCTAAGGGTATGTGTATCAACAGAATGATATTGAGGGGCATTGTTTTGATTTCCCCTCCCATCCTGATGCCCTGATAACATTCTTTATTTTGTCTGGGACATAGTAATGTTAGAAATTAATAATATACCTTCTATCTGCCTGCATCACAAGAATAAATTATTTTCTTATCATTTTTCTGCAAAATCTACTGTCTAATTCAATTTTGTTGCAAAAAAAAAGTAGAGCCAAACACAAATAATTTACAAAATCAAATCAAGTTTATTAAATTTGGATGTGGATGTATGTTTAGGCACATAAAAGAGAGGGAATTTTATTGTTTTTGAAGATAATTACTTTTTCATTTATGATACAGTTACAAAAATTCCTTCCAATAGGAATACACACTATAGGTACGCTGAATGCCATACATTACTCTCTGTCCTGAGCATAGTTATGGTTCCTGTAAGACAGTCCTATTCAATCCTGTTCTGTCTTATTTATATTGTTTTTAAGTTGTGTGTATAATAAAGAAGGCAGGTATAAGGAGTAAGGCTTAAGGATAAAGCAAGAACCATGCTTGCTAGTCAGCAGTGTATAATCCATGTGAAGATCAGTTTCATGTCTTGAAACTCTATAGCTGCTAAAGTACTATATAAAAACTATGGCGCAATATTATGACTTATAAGAATGAGTTGTGTCAGCAGAAAATAATTATAATTTGATTACTTGATGACCATACAGTTGAATGGAACAGTGCTTTTATTACTATAAATTTTGGAAAAATGAACATACATAAGTAAATTATTTTTAATATTTATTTCCTATTAAAAGAAACAATCCCTGAAACAAAACATGGCAATCAAATAAATACACTGAGACCAGTGAGATACCATACTTTATGAATGTTACACACAGAATCTCATCCTGACATGTATGAAAAGTTTTTCAATATAGAGATATATTATCACACAAATGAAGAGAATAATAGAAACATTAGCCTATTGTGCAGTAATGTAAAATATTCGCAGAATGTGTTTATAATACACAATGTTGCACAATGAGAGCCTGTACTCTAAGGATTTAGGAAACATAACACTAATAATTTTAAATACAACTCCTAACTTACCCTTGAGAGGTCTTGCCTGCAGATAGGGCACTCATTCTGCAGGCAGAGCACCCGCATTCGGGTGGAACACTCGAAACATACGGGATGGTCACATTCGCCTAGCGAATAGTATAAAACGTTCTTGAAACACACTACGCAAGTATTCTCGTTTGAATTCGAGTCAGCCATTGTTTCGAGTTGGATTCTGGAAAATTATTCACGGAGCTAAAATAGGAACACAACTTGTGGGAATAATGGTAAAATTTGAGGGATAAATACTGTATATACCTACGTAAGATTGAGAAAAGGAAGGACGAAAATTTCGTAGTGCAGAAATGACAACTAGATTAAATTGTTGCCATTTACAAACAATTCTGACAAATAAAGACGTTATAACTTCGATGCGTTTTGGTTTATGGTTGATGATTGTTGATTGCTTGTATAAGGTGTCCAAAGGATAGCCCAAAACTTCAATTGAAAAACCGTAATATTGTTTATGGACAATTTCGATAATTTGGTCACACTCTAATGTCCGAAACGGTGAACGGTTTGAAGTTTGAAAATTGTTTGAATTTGAGTTCAAAAGTTCGTTTGTTATTCAAGTTGAAAGTATTTCTATAAAATGTGTGTTAAAATAAAGTAAAACCGGTGAATAAGACAGTGAAGAGTGTTAGAGACATTTTTATAATGTATTTCCAAGTGTGTATCATTTTATAGTCTAATATTTGAAATGTTTGCATTGCCTGCTGAAGTCTGGATTTTGTCGCATCTTTTGCTGATTATATTGTTATATTTTAGATTGAAAATACTCCTGAGCATATACGAAGGGCTCGTCGCACGGAATCTGTCGTGAAAGAGTCTCCCAAAGAAGAATGCCCTCGTCTTATATTGGCTCCATTTTCGCGGCCTCCGCAAGTGGTTTTTGATAATGTTCTCATTGGTGCATCCTGTGAGAGGAACCTGGAGGTGTTCAACCCATCAAAACAAGTGCAACAGGTATTATAGTTGTATAATACATACATACATATTAAAATGATGATGTACTATTGATGTAAGATAAGAGAAGGAATTGGATTATGCATGTTATTATGTCGTTATGAATGTTTTTTTTCCTGTCTTCAGTTTTCACTTCTGAAGTTGTTGTAAATTCGTCTTCCTGTTCTTTTTCAGTGATTAGTTTCTGTTCCTTTCCTATTTTTATGCCAAAGTCTGGTCTGACACCTAAATATACTAATATTATCTTCTTAAAAATTTTCATAATCATAAAATAATTGAATAAAGTGGCTAATTACCTTTCCTTTTCATCAGATAACCCTTGGAAAATCATTGCCTCCTGGATTGGTGATACATTTGCCAGGAGAATGGCTGGTTGTAGAACCGGAGACATGCTACTGCTTGACAATGATGTGGACACCGACGCAGCCAACAGGCATCAGGGAGACAATACGCTTCACAAACGAGAACAGAGGCCGCTACGATGTCATCGTTATCCTAAAGTCTACTATGGTAATTTTATTTCATTTACATAAATTTATTTATAGAGTCTGTCAGTACCGTGAATGTTATAATGACAACTAAGTATAAGTAACTGGCAAGATCCCTTAGCCTTGATTTCTGAATTAAACATTTCTAATTTTTCTGGAAAATGTTTCTTAAACACCTGCAAACCTATTAAACTTTGGCTTTAAAGTAAGGTTTGCGACATTCTTAACACATAATACTTCATTGAGATACTTGGTCATAGACAAGATTTTTTCAAGACATTTGATTTATAGCATAACATCAGTTTTATAATGTTACCACTGCTGAAACTCAGGCAAGGGCGTCGCTAGCTTATGATAAAGGGGGGGTAATGGGGCAATATTATGGATGATAAAAAATATGAACGCCGAGAGCACTTTTCAAGTGGGGAATCATCAGAATCACTTCTCCCGCTTTTGAGCAGAGCGGGAGGGCGTGTCAGCTATTACTGACTAAACCCCACCCCGTTCCTACGTTGCCTTCGATCAGGGAGGACACGGGCTCATCTTTCGGAAATTCCGTGTTCTCCAGAGGCTTTGGCCCTACCTGGCCCCTTCAGTTTGCTGACATCTCCCTGAGGCGCGCGTAGAACAGAACTTGTCTTTGACGACTGGGCTTGGACCGGACTGCCGGATGACGAGCTACCCAGTGCTCACCGCCCGCAAGTCCGCGCCTACGGTGGTCGGAAACAGGGATCGAGATCCCGGCGGCGGCGGCGTGAGGGCCGTTCCCTCGCGCTCGGCAGCCTCCTTCGCTAGCATTACTGCTTCGCAGAAGAAGGCGACCGCCCGCCACCCCTTCTCACTCCGGACCATGGCCTGTACCAGGGCCCGGCGCGAGAAGTCGCTACCGCCGATAGCCTCCACGGGGACACGGCGGTACTCCGCCCAAGTGGGGCACACCTCCACCGTGTCCTCCGGGTGGTCCATACAGTGGCGACACTCGGGCGTACTTTCCTTCTTAATCCGATGCAGGAACCACCCGAACTTACCGTGTCTGCAGGTGAGGACCTGCGTCGTACGGAACGAGAGGATGCCGCAACCTCTTTCCAACCACTCCTCAAAGAGGTCCCCTCTTTACCTTTCTTCGTTCTTCTTACCACCGCAATGACGGCGTGTCCAGCATTGGGTTGCAAGTGGCAGTCGCCATGCCACCCTGAGATCCCGCCTGAGGACCGCGACTTGTCGTGCAGCGGAGTTTCGCCCCGGCGTTGCATCTTCACGCGTAAATCGTGCATGCGTGCAAGGACTGTTGCCTCCAGATCCCAAGAGGAGGGAGGGAGATCGTGCGGTATCCCCGCACCATCCGGATGGTCATGACCCTCTGGCAAGGGTTCAGTTTGGCCGTCGGTCTCTTACCCAGCGACGGCGCCCAAACCGGCGCTGCGTAAAGGGCCATGGACCGAACAATCCCCGCGTAGAGCCTCCGGCAGGGGGCGTCTGGACCCCCTAGGTTAAGCAGGAGCCGCTTCGGAGCAGCCCCAGTCCTGTTCAGTTTAAGAGCTAGACGTCGAAAATGCTCCTCGAAAGTCCACCGGCTGTGGAGAACGAGTCCCAGGTACTTCATCGTACGACGCCGATGTAGACGCCCCCCTACCGATCTTTGGGAACCCGTGGTGGCGCGGTCCGAGGGCCATAAAAGCATATGGATCGGACTTGTGCAATGCCACCTTGAGTCGCAATTGCTGGATCCTGTCTACGACTGTCGCAACTCCGCGTGTTGCTGTTTCTTTCGCTGACTTTTTCCGCAACAGCAGTAGCTTCCTTAAATTTGTAATTTCTTGCAGTTTATAATATAGCTGCATAAGTATAATTTGGCTTTGGTCGCTTTGTGGCTAGCTACATTTGATCTCTAGGGGGGCAGCTGCCCCCCCCTGCCCGCTCCCCCCCCTTGGCGACGCCCTTGAACTCAGGCCTCCTCTCTAGGACAGGGAATGGGCCATAATCCACCAAGCGGGCCCAGTGCGGGTTGGTAGCATTTGATTTAATTTTGTGATATCTTCAGGACCAAGAATTTTAGAAGCTTGCCCCTTTTCATGACCATCATCCGGTCAGCAGCTACTCCTAAAAGGCTTATCCATGGTAATTAGTTATCATAGTCACTATAGTGCGTGGCTGGACAATTTCCTAAACTTAATAAAATTAGACATTGCCTTAGACATCTTTTATCATCATAGATGGTTTAGAGATGGTGTTTATGGCCCCCCTAGGGTTACGGATCGCTGATGTTACAAGAAGTACAATTCGTCCGTTATAAGTTGGCGAGTGTGAAGAAATGTCAACAACTGTTTTTAACAGCAATAACAACTGCAAATTGCATTAATTTTTTTAAAACCTTTATTTTTGTACGATATTTCAAGCGCCAAAATTCGCGGAGCCTAACTTCACACTCGCCAACTTATAACGGACGAACTGTAACTTAGGCTACTTTTCTTATGGTGGAGGTTGACCCCTTTTGGGCGGACCATCACTGTGTCCTCAGGGAGTGATGGTGGCATTGATCTTTCGTACCAGGCCCTGGTACTAGCTATGGTTCAGGGTGATAAGGGATGGCAGGCGGTTCTTAACTACAAAGCAGTAATTCTAACGAAGGAGGTGGCCGGAGGCATGAGGGAACAGACTTCCTTACGTCCCGGCTGCTTGGATTCGGATTCCAACCCCGATTTCTAGCCACTGTCGACATGGGCTTCCGGACGGTGAGTAATGGATAGCTCACCGTCCGGTAACTGTCCGCACCGAGCACTTATCGTCTTCGGCGCGTAGTATTCCACGCGCCCCTCACGGAGATGTCAGCAAAGCTTGAAGGTTCTGAGTCTATTGAGGCTATAGGTAGAAGTTAGGAGTTTAGTCAGTAAATAATCTATACTAATATAATAAAGAGTTGTTTTTTTGTTTGTATCGGATAATCTCTGAAGATCCTGGTTCAATTGCATAAATGTATATATTGATAGTAAGCTGCTTTCCGGCTTGACTGGAAGCCGACCCCAATGTAGTTGGGAAAAGGCTAGGCAGATGATGATGATGATAGTAAGCTGCTTTCTTCCTGAGTGCTATAGGCTATATTTTATGTATAAAAAGTTATTACTTAGTAGTTACTTAGTCCCCGACTTTCACGCGGGCGAAGCCGCGGCAAAAGCTAGTAAATGATATTAATTTTGAAAATAGGTTTCTAAAAAACACTTTTACACATCAATTCATATTTACAAATTAAATCAACCCATAGTGCAATGGAAATTTTCGAATTCTGTTTCAGAACATAAAAGGAAAAGGCGCGCAAGCTAAGGGCTTCAAAGTATCACCAGGTAAAATAAAGAAAAAACCGACTAAGAAATCTCCTGTGTCTCTTTACAAGAAGAAATCCGACATTGTTTACAACACAACACAAATTAAAAAGACATACAATGTTATCCAGTCTCAACAAAAGTTGACCCAAGCATACAAGGAAAATATGTCTATGATCAATTATTCCATGGACTCCCGTCAAGATAGGTGCCCATTTGATTCACCAAGTAGCATTGATTTTAACTTTGACACTTCTGAAGTTTTCTCTAACATGCGCAAGCCTGATTTCTTACAACAAACATATGATAAATCTTACGCAAGCAGCACCAGATTAAATGTTCCCAACAATGTTTTAAAGCCTTCTAATAAGCAGCAAACTTATGACGTGTCAGGAATTGAATTGTTTGATAATCTCACGTTTACTCCATTAAAAACGGCTAAAGCTGAGAAGCTTGACAAGGGACCTAAAATAATCCTCAGTATGAACTCTGAAAGTGACGACTTAGATGACAGTTTAGAGAATAAAAATTATAATAAAGAAAACCAGACACATTCTATAATCAGTGTTACATCTACTCAACCACCTAATAAGTGGTTAACAGTGAACCACCACACGCAAGTCGACACGTACGTGGAGACGCCCACTATTCTAAATAAGAAACATCCAAACACATCATCACCTAAAGAATTAAACAGTCCTAACTTCTCTATCAACACGGAATTTTCTCGCATTAGTGATCTATCGTTCTTCCCACAAAGGTTTTCGACCGAAAGGAAAACTTTTCCTAAGTTAAACAATGACACACATGAAATATTAGATGATCATCTAAAACTGAGCTCTGATACATACACCAAGGATTCTCCGAACACGCCAATGGAGCCTAATTTCAATCAATTGGGTGAAATGAGACCACCTCACTTTTTTTTGAAGGACCAACCGAAGATGTGTAGGCAGTCACTCTTCAGAGAGTACCAACACCTAAAAGAAGCGTATGATCAAAGAAATTTCGTAAATGCTTATGAACATAACGCATGGCAAAATGAGTTGCGAGTCGATACGCGGTCGCCCCCTCCAAGATCCATAACGCCTCCTCTTCAATCAATTCCTGAAGAGAGTATGCAGTTCTCTGATACTCAAGTTTTCGACAGAACTGACAAGCAAATGTCTACATTCACTATGAACCGCACATTTGACAAAGCCAATGCTAGATTTTCCTCTATCTCTTCAACTAGCCAAATGCAAACATGGTCTAAAAAGGCTATTAGGGCTGAACCAGATCTTTGGAAAATACCTGTCTCTCACGTAAAGAAAACTATGAAGAATAGAACGTCAATGAAAGGTAAAGATTCGATTTGTAGTAAAGTATCTAACACGACGTTTGAGTCTAACAAAAGTATTACACAGAATATGTCAGTTAACCAAATCGGTAATGTGTATTCACAATCTGCAACTGTCGATCCATTTCTTTCGTCTACATATTTTTATGATGAAGAAGCTGTGGAAAAGTTTGAAACGGAATTCAAAAGATGGTTGAATTGTATCCTTACCCCGCCCGCTGATCTTGACAGTAACATAGAGCAGAAAATAGATGTTGGCAAGATATGGATTGATAACAGAAATAAAGAAGTTCCGCTTGCGCCTACAAAGGAGCAAGTGTCGAGTGCTTACCACAACAGTCACAGACTGGAAAGCCTCCGAAGGTCTGCAAGAGTCTTACTCATGAGTCCTGAAATTTGTATAGTTTTCCAAAAGTTGACCGCCCAGATTGATAAGAAGCTGATTGCTATCAGGAATGATCGAAATCTCCACCTGGACGTTGGACTGCAAAAGATTATCATGGAGCTATTGTTGTCGTATAATCCACTGTGGTTGCGCATCGGTCTTGAAGCGATCTATGGCATTGTTTTGCCCCTTCATTCAAATAGCGACATAGAGGGACTCACTACTTTCATAATTCAAAGGATGTTCAAAAATCCTTTCCTTAAGAACAAACACTCGAAGTCGAATGCGCCAAACATGTTACTTCCTGCTTACATGGAAGCAATCAAAAAGTTTACCCTAAAGAAGTTTTTCATGCTCGTTTTCTTCTTGGATCAAGCAAAGCAAAGGAAACTGATATCGCATGACCCATGTCTATTCTGCAGGAACGCAGTTTGTAAAGAAAGCAGGGAAGTTCTTATAAGATTCACAAGGGAGCTTATCGCTGGGATTGGAGACATCACGAAACACCTCCGGCCCCTTGGGTATGTTGTGAGCCACAAACAATCGTACCTCGATGAATATAAGTATGCTGTGCACAACATAGCCTTAGATATTAGAGATGGTGTTCGACTGACCAAGGTCATGGAGATTATTTTGATGAAGGATGGGTTATTGAAACAACTTCGGACGCCCGCTATATCGCGCCTTCAAAAGATCCATAACGTTCAAGTCGCATTAAACGCACTGAAGGAGGCTAACTATATGATCGTTGGTGAAATTACTTCTAACGACATTGCTGATGGTCACAGAGAAAAGACACTGTCTCTTCTCTGGCAGATCATTCACGTATTCCGCGCTCCGTTGTTCGAGAAAGCCGCTAGTGTTATTCAGACGTGGTGGAGAAAGAAGTTCGAAGTTATTATGGAGAAGAGGAGGGAAGAAGAGAAGCGTCTTCAGGAAAGAATCAACGCTGCGAGTGTCATTCAGTGCTGGTGGCGCCGTATCCAGTATAACCGCCTAGTTGAATGGAAGATGCAGCAAATTACGACGGCTACTATCATAGTTCAAAAGTATTGTAGGATGTGGATACATAGGAGCCGCCTTGTCAGATGGAAAAAGAGCGTTCTGAAGATCGAAACCTGGTACCGATCTATTAGGATGATGAGAGAAGCTAAAGCAACTCTCGACAAACTAAGATCTGAAAGAGAAGAGTTGAGACGTAAAGCAGCAATTCATTTACAATGCCAAATCAGGCGATGGTTGTGTGTCAGACATTACACTATACAATTGAAGAGAATTGTTACTGTACAAAGTTTAGTTCGCAGATATCTCGTTAGAAAACAATATATTCAATACAAGAAAGCTGTTACGTGCATCCAACAGAGATATAGGAGCAAATTATTGATGAAAAAAGAAATGCAGGATTTCGCAGCAAAGCGTAGAAGTGCTGTTTTAATACAAAGTTATTATCGTATGCTTCAACAGAGAAAATATTTCTTAAAGCTTAAGAATGCCGTAAAAACAGTTGAAGAACGTTATAAAGCGCTTCTTCAAATGAGGACCGCGCGTAAGCAACATTTAGCACTCAAAGAAAGTGTTGTTAAAATACAAGCATTGTATAGAAGTAAGAAATGCCAAAAAGAATATATGAGACAGAGGAAACTGATCATCTTCCTCCAAAGAAAGGTCAGAGCTCACCAATTAATGAAGACACAGAAAGAATGCTTTTTACGAGTCAAGAAAGCCACAATTGTTCTTCAAACCTATATCAAGTCGTATATAATTATGAAGAAATCTAGACAAGATTATGTAAAGCTACGCCAATCTACAATTCTGATTCAACAATACTTTCGCTCGTACTTACTAGCCAAGTCTCAAAGAAAGGCCTACATGAGGTTACGGCATGCCTCTATCGTTCTACAAAAGTCCTACAGAAACTTAGTAAAAATGCGTAAAGTGAGATCAGAGTATGTAAAACTAAGGAAATCTGTGATTGTTATGCAGAGAAGGTATAGAGCTCAAGTGCTGATGAGGAAACATCGAGAAGAATATGTCAAACTTCGCCAAGCAGCTATAGTTATCCAACGTAGATACATTGCAATAATCAAAATGCGTCGGCAAAGAGCTACGTATCTAAAATTGAAGTCGTCTTGTACCACTATTCAGAATGCTTATAGAGCATTCGTATTAGGCAGATCTCAGAGGAACGAATACCTCCAGCAAAAACAAGCTGCTATGAAAATCCAGAACTGGTTCAGAAGTTGTAAAATAAGGAAAACCGTACAGCAACATTATCAGCAGTCGAAGCAAGCCTGTGTGACTATTCAGAAAATCTATAGAGCGTATATAATTGGTAGGAAACAAAGACAGGAGTACATTCAAATAAGAACATCAACTATTTGCATTCAGAAGTATTTCAGATCATATATCGAAATGAAAATCGTAAGGCAACAATTCATCACAATTAGAACTTCCACAATAACTATCCAGAGATACTACAAATCGTATTTGGAAACCAAGAAACAAAGGTCAACTTATCTGCAGATGAAAAACGCGGCGGTGCTCATTGGAAATCATTATAAACGGTATAAAGAAATTCAGAAGGCCAGAGGCGACTATCGTCGGCTTCGCGACGCGACAATATGTATACAAAGAAGATACAGAAGTCTCTGTGCTATGAGAACTGAAAGAGAAAAGTACTTGAGGATCAGACATCTAATTATCCTCTTACAGCGAAAGTACAAAGCATTGCTCGCGATGCGAAGGGACAAACAAGCATATTCACAATTACGCACAGCCACAGTGACCATTCAAAATCGATTCAGAGCACAAAAACTTATGGTATTAGAAAGAACAAGATATACCACAGTACTGAAGAAAATTATTTCAATTCAGCGGTATTATAGAGCTTATATAGAAGGCAAGAAGCAAAATAAAGAGTTTCTTGATTTGAAACGGTCCGCTATTGTTTTACAAAGAAGGTTCAGAGCTTTGATTGCAATGAGGAAATATAGAAAATCGTATTTAGAAATTAGATCTGCAGCTATTGCTATTCAAAGGAAGTATAGAGCGCATTGTCTCATGTTAAAGGACAGGCAAGCATACACAATCATAGTTAAGTCTTGCGTCACCATACAAAGGACATTTAGAGCGTATTTATGTGGAAAACGCCAAAGAATCGAATACAATAGAATCAAATCGGCCACAATCCTAATTCAAAATCGTTTCAGACTTATAAAACAGACCAGAAGAATTCGAAACGAATATCAGACTTTAAGAAAGGCAGTTCTGCTAGTACAAAGTAGGTTCCGAACAAATAAAATAGCTCGTATTATAAAGGAAAATGAAGCTGCGAGCAAAATACAAACTTGGTATATTGCTACGAAAAAACGCGATAAGTGTCGTCAAGAATTTTTGACTCTGAAAAAGAGTGCTATTCTGGTACAATCCGTCGTCAGAATGCTCATTATTCGCAAGAGATTTGAAGCTTTCAGAACTGTTACGTTGTGCATACAGAGATTCTATCGTTCATACAAATTATCTGTAACAGAAAGAAAAAGATATATGCAGACTAGGGTTTCTATAGTTAAAATACAAAGCTACATTAGGACATTTATTGCAAGAAGACGTTTCCTCAGGCTGCGATCGGCTGTAGTCACAATACAGGCTGCTTATAGGCTGAAAAAGCGAAGAGACGCGTTAAGAGCTAAAAGAATTGAAGCCGCAGTATGTCTCCAGAAATACGTAAGACGATACCTTGTACGATCTTGGTACGTAAAGTTCATGGAGCGAGTGAGGTTTATACAAAAAATATGGAGAGGAAAGTTATTAACAAGACTGATTCATTGCGAGTTTTTGCAAAAAAGAAGGACTATTGTGAAGGTACAGGCTATCATCAGGGGATACTTGGTCAGGAAACAAATACAGATGAAGAGAGAACACATCCTGAAGACTAGAGAAGAGCAAAGGGTCTACTGGGCAGCTTCGAAAATTCAGGTAAATATTTTTCATTCTCTTATGTACGTTATTTTGACGCTAAACTTTAATTCCTACAGCTGTTAAAAGCTACTGTAAATTCCTCTGCATTTCCAGGCGTTATTCCGCGGCCACTCAGCCCGAGTGAACATCGCCCACGATAAGCGCGTGGCTGCAATAAGGCGCAGGTGGCGGGAAGGTGGCCTCGAGTCCTACCAGCAATCCATGAAAGAACGTAACGAGGAAGCTATGGAGGTCCTCCACAACGTTAGCGGTATCGAGACGGTTATCAAGGCTTTTAAGTCCCTTGGTAAGTTTGTAATTCTGTGGTTCTATATGAGTGGGTCCTCATGTATGTTTGTAAGTAGGGTTACTGTCCGCAACTCCACGCCCAAAGCACGTATTTTACGTAAACGTGTGGGACAAGCGTCATTCGATTCAACCCAAATTTTTAAGGACGGCCAACAGCGCCTTGGTTTTACTGATCAATTCGCAGAAGCAGATTCTCCACGACATGTGACCACGATTCTATGAATCGCAACCTTAAAAGTTCTATATATGCGTACATTTTCGCGCGTACTCTCGTTTTGATCGTAATTAACCTATCACATACCCGCTAAACGAGACACAATAGTAAGACAATAACAGCGCGGTCTCATAGGACCGGTCGGGGATTCATGAATTAATAATGTAATGCTCCTGTTCATGGCCCAATTTGTCTGACGAAATACATAACAGAGTCCCTACACACTGTAACATTCCGCTATTTATTCCAGAATTACTAACGGAAGTGTTCCCGATGTTGTACAACGACATCGCGTCGGACATTGTCTGCAGAGTGTACACATACATGTCGGTGACGAACAGATCCATTTCTAGCATAGAAGTGCTCAAGTCTGCCGCCGCCGTGCTCGTCAACCTCACCCGCTATAGGATCACCGGACCGAAGATTTACTCGGTAAGACAGAAACACGTAGCATTTCTAAAATATAGAGGTGGCATTTAGTAGGTAGTTATGAATTTTTATGTGAACTTAGACATGCAGAGAAAGAATAATGTCAATTTAATTTGTCTACTTTTATCTTTTTTTACTGGACATGCTAGGGCTCTCTAGAGGCGACCTGAGGTCTAGCTTTTGGAACAGTACAAGGCCGAATGTGCTTTATTAATTTATTTGCCTATTCCCCATTTCATCATCATAATGTAATGGCCTTATGCTGGCGCTCGTAACACAAGTTTCATAATGGTTATGGTTATTTTCTATTTCTTTTTTTCAGAGGGATCGTATATCACCTATCCTGAAATTCATGTGGAGGTTCAGCAACAGCGAAATTCAATTGTTCTGTATCATGGCGACATATCTGTGGCTGTTCTCTAAATACGAACATGTGAAGAAGGTAACTATAATATTATGCCTATCCTACCCTATATACTTACCTATTTAATGGCACTTTTTATTAGTGGACAGTAACATGTATTTTTTTGTAACTTTTATTTTTACGCAGGACCTTTCTGAGCTACTCAACCAGCCAGATAATCACAGAATGCTAGTAACAATAAAAGGAAACGTCGACAGAACGAAGCGAATGACGACTAACATTATGCGAAGCAAGTTCCATACACCACAGCCATCCAAATGTATCTCCCGTACAAGCAACCAATCATTGAACATGAGCTTGTGTAGCGGAAATAATATTGTGTTGCCAGCCTTAGAACCAGATTACGGTATTGCCAGGGTAGATCAACCGCGGTATTTCGAAGACGCCCAACAAGCCATCAATTGCCTGTTCCTTACATATAAGTTGTGATTATTATCTGTTTTGTTTGCGTTTTAGTTTACGTAAGATCATTTAATATATTTTAGCACTGATATTATGTTATTATATTTAGTTTTTACTGCCATTAAACAATTCATCATCATCATCTCAGCCGAAAGACGTCCACTGCTGGACATAGGCCTCCCCCAAGCGTCGCCACAGCGACCGGTCCTGCGCGTCTCGCATCCATCGGATTCCCGCGACCCTCGCCAGGTCGTCGGTCCACCTTGTGGGAGGCCTTCCGACGCTGCGTCTTCCGGTACGTGGCCGCCACTCTAGAACCTTTCGTCCCCATCGACCATCTGTTCTACGAGCAATGTGCCCTGCCCACTGCCACTTAAGTTTGGCGATTCTTCGGGCTATGTCGGTAACCTTAGTTCTCTTGCGGATCTCTTCATTCCTGATGTGATCGCGCAAGGAAACTCCGAGCATAGCCCTTTCCATTGCTCTTTGGGTGACTTTAAGCCTTCTGATGAGGCCCATTGTGAGCGACCACGTTTCCGAGCCATATGTCATCACTGGCAACACACACTGGTCATAGACTTTTGTCTTGAGACACTGCGGTAGGTTGGACGAGAAGATACCGTGCAGCTTCCTGAACGCTGCCCAGCCGAGTCGGATTCGACGATTGATCTCTTTCTCGAAGTTAGATCTACCCAACTGGACCGTCTGTCCCAGGTAGACGTAGTCGTCCACAACTTCGAGTGTAGAGTCTCCGATCTTGATAGGAGTGGGAGCTACATGGATGTTTACCATGACTTTGGTTTTGTCCATGTTCATTTTTAGTCCCACTCTTTCGGACAAACAATTAATAGGTAATTATTATTTTTTTAGTTTTCTCTTGCACAGATTTTTTGTCAATGAAATTAATTAATTACTAAAACTTTTTAACAAACTTAAAAATAGATACTCAGAATTTTATTGTATGTTAAATAGCGTTTTTTCCCTCTTTCTTTCTTCACATACCTACATTTTCTATCACTATGTTTACGAATTTAACTACAATCTTGTCTTATGAGTTTTTAGTAATATAATTTGTAATTAAAATAACAATCATGCTTCCGTCACCTTATATTTAATGGTTATAAAATATGAATATCTGAATATGTTATATTTACTGAATAGGACATTGTTTTACTGTGTTGTGTGTGATTGTGGATTGTTAATATTAATGTAATCGACTTCCATGTTTAATTACTAATATTCTACATGTATTTATCGTAATGTTATGCATTATTACTAATATTGGACGATTCAGTCAATAAAGGACTTAAATGTTAGCACTTATATTTCATTTATTTACAAATTTACAAAATAAGGACATTTATCAAGAACAAGTCAACCAGACGCCATTTTTCGTTTCTCTATCGGAATTGGATTCCTGCCCGTGTTCGATCGAAAAATCGATACTATGTGAACACAAACAACCCATAATTTTATGAATAACTTGGACTTGGACGGAGCGGGAGGGCGTGTCAGCCCTACTGACTAAAACCCACCCCGTTGATTCCTTCGTTGCCTTCGATCTGGGGGACACGGGTAACTTTAATTTCAGCCCCAGAGGCTTCGGCCCTACGTGGTCCCGTGGTGAGACGGAACTTCACGTCGGAACGGCTGCTCAAACCTATTCGCAAGTTAGATCTTGTAAGAAACAGTAAGGGCCTGGTTTCACCACCTATGATTAAGTTTCGAGTATCTTACTTGGCAGATAATTTCATACAAATTTTGTTCTATTTTTGAATTTATTCAGAGAGTAGTGCCTACTCGGACATTGTGAAACAGGCCCACTGTAATTTTCTTTCATAGGAAAAATTACACATAGCGTTGCCAGGCGTCCGAATAAAGCCGGACACTCAGGCTTTTTGGTAGCCTGTCCACAATGATATGAAAAAATTCTCGACCCTTTTTCTCAAATGTCCGGCTAAAAAAATGTGGGCTAAAATAGCTGGTTTGTTCACTCGTTATCAAATACGAGTTAGTGACGTAATTTCTTTGAGTGAAATTTAGAAGCTGTTTTAATTAGCGAATATTGTGATGTAAAATTCGTGTAGTTTTGTATGATAAGTGCTACTGGATAATATGCATGTAGAATCATTGAAACAGGCGCCATCTCGGTAAAACTAAGCTGATAATTTTATTATTGCGTTGACTACCTCGGAGAAATTTGCCATTACTTTATAGGTACATTTGCGCCCAATACTACAATTACATCAGAATATAGACTTCCATATTGTAATGGTAAACACATTAACTATTCTAGAAAAAATATCCGTACAGTACGGCCGTTATAAGTTGGCGAGTCTGAAGTTAGGCTCTGCGAATTTTGGCGCTTGAAATATCGTACAAAAATAAAGGTTTTAAAAAAATAAATGCCATTAACTGTTTTTAACAGCAATAACAACTGCAAACTCGCCAACTTATAACGGCCGTACTGTAAGCCTAGGCAAAATGGTGAAAAGACCTTCACTTAGGGACAAATAAAATTTAAAAAAAAATTAACCTGTCATTAGCTGTCAAGTGTCAACATTTGAGGTTATGTTGTTAATTACACAAAGCATAACTCTATTATTTATTTTGTAATTTAAACAACCATCTCTGTGCAAGGAAACTACAATGGATGAATTCGTTAACTACTTGCTGATACTATTGGTGATCCTGCCAGTGATTCTGTTCTTCAATTTGTGGTCCGGTATTGGCTGGGAGTTGTTTGAAAACAACTAGCGAACACTATCAAAAAAGTAAATGCTATTTTGCATTATGATGTGGTGTGCATATATGATAAAAGCATCGTCGCCTTGAAGAAAGACTTTCTAGTTTTATGCTATTGTTAAGTTGTGGTTCTATATTAATACGAACATACGCTAAGGGTTCTAGTAAATTTTATGAAATTAAATAAATGATTGTCCTTATAAACATTTTATTGATAACACATTTATAGTATCTTAGCCCTAGAATTATCACAATAGTGTCCTAATTAATAGATCATAATATTTTTCTTAATGGTTGGTCATAGTTTTATGCATTCCAAGTACAGACAGGTTTAGAATATCTTAACAAAAAATATCACATTGATTAGAAAATATATACATTCATTTATTCATCTCTTTCACAGACTCCTTCATTCAACCTATAAAAAAATATATCTGAACATAAGATTCTTCATAATTTTATTTCACTTTCTAATACTTGCACTATTTATCTACTGAGACTACAACAATAATAGTCACATTGATAAGTAATACCACAATACTATTATGCAACAATTCAGTCATACAACAACACACAACATTTCTACATGATGAATTTAAATTACTTGATTAGACACTACTATAAATAAATCTGTAATATCATTTTCATTGTCCTGCAATATATTTGGTTTTTAATACAAATAAGACAGACTTTACAAAATTATACCTAAACTCTAAACCAAAACTAAAATATAAAAATAATGTCATAATGAATGAATTTTGCTAAAATTAGTTCTAATTTAATGTACGAATATCCAATCAAGGTACATCTTTCGGCTAATGGTGGACATTTATTATGCTGTAAGAGATCTATAATTATCTACAAAATAAGTCGTGCATAAGAAATGACAGCCCTAAAACATACTAAAATCTTTTTAAAATGCTCATTTCAAAAATAGTGCAATTTGGCAGAGTAACAATAGGCATTTGCCGGCCCATAGTCAACTCATCGCTCAATTCAGTCTGCTCTCCATATTGTCTTTGGTTTATACAATTTTTTCGTTGCCTTATATTTTCAGGCTGATCTTGGCTGAAATGTGTCCGCGCCAAAGATGTTTCTTCGATCGGGCACTCTGTATCAATTTGCTAAATTTCACTAGAAAGGATTAGTTCTTCCATTCCCATATGGCCTCGATGCCGCCAGACTCGGTACCTCGCAATGTCTTTGCGCGTTACCATTCCAACCACCTGTAGAGATATCAAAATGAGTATCAAACTAAAAATTATTACAAAATGGTCATAAACTGATTTACATATGTATGTAAACCACTCCACAAGACTGAGAATAGAATAGAACAGTGGTTTCCAAAGTAGTCCTGAGTCTACAATCAATCTAATACATGATGACAAACTTGGGTCCATGAGGCCCACCTCTTGGACCCAAGTTTGTAAACATGTATTAAATAAATTTAACTGTTATCAATATGAAAAAAAAAGACTTGAAATAACAAGTAAAGTTTTGATGCAATTTTATACTACAAGAATGTAATTGTTTCCTATGTTTTGCCATTACAACTTTGACTTCAACTCAAGTTACTTTTAATTGTAGTGAGTGATAAATCCAATTTATTTTGATAGTTTTAATGATAATCATATTATTAGAAAATCCAGCCTGACATAATATTATGTATGAGGTAGTAAAAGCGAGAGGTCTTTCATAGCTTTATCAAACGGGCATGGCAGGACCCACTCAATATTCGTGCACGATTTTTTTTCGGTGGAATCATCAGAATGACTTCTCCCTCTCAGGCGGAGCGGAAGGGCATGTCAGATTTTTACTAATTAAATCCCACCCTATTTCTTCGTTGCCTTTGTTCTGGGGTCGCAAACTTCCCTTTCGGAATCCAATCCATGGCCCCAGAGGCTTCGACCCTGCTTGGCCCGTTGTGTTGCAATCCATGGATTGGAAAATCCAGGAATAGAACATTGTCTTAACTTAGTTGTACTCATTGTATTAAAAATAATTACCTCATTAACATCGTTCACTATAGGCAGATGTCGCAAGCCGAGCGCTCGGAAGAGTCTGAACAAGCGCGGCAGCGACGCTCGGTGCGGCAGAGTGTAAGGCGACGGATTCATGAACGGTCGCAGGTCTATAGTACACGTCTTCTCCCATTCTGCTACGTCTAGCTGCAGACAGAAAGATGATTGCGGTCATGTGAAAATTCTTTGATTTTTAATAATTTTCGAAATCATATACCTAAGAAGTAGAATAATAAGTAAAACAATTTGATGCATGCGTTTCTTACTACAGCGATTGAGTACATTAATCTTGTGTAGATTTCGCGAATGAATTAGTTCGTTACGCCCCGCCCCCCCCCCCCCCCCAGGGCGAACTACGCGGACTAGATAATGTAGAGAAGCTCCTATCTACTAAAAATTTAGTAAATGAACATCAAATTTTACATTTTAAATCCAGAAAAAAATAATTTCGTTAGGTACTAAATTACTATGAGTAAACAACGATCTGCCTTTCTTTGGTTTGAGATTTTAGCTGACACCTGAAAGAGTGAACTAGTCCGCTAAGGAGCTGCGAAGCAAGCTGACCGCTCCAGCATGCCCTGACTGGTACAGATAGCAGCTAATAAATAGCAAATTCATTTGAATCAAAAAGTAATATAGCAATCCTGAAACGAGAAATCGGACACATACTATATGTTAGTGCTTTAAAATGCCTTACCTTATCAATAGACGGGTATCTAGGGTACTCCTTTCTGAACATATTCATGTCCACATTGAAGTTAGACCACGTTGTATTCGCGTTTTCATTATAAATCTTGTTCTGTATCAATACTATCAACTGTGAACGTAGTATCATGCCTCGTAGCCGCTTGTAGGTTGTTACTTCCACCTAAAACAAAGAAGCATAATAATTATGTAAAATGTGAATATTTTTTTCAGGTTATTGTAAACTCGTCTCATTTTCGTTTCATTTTCTTGCGCCGGCGCAAAGTGCGAATTGAAAATGTGACGAGTTTACAATAACCGGAAAAAAATACTTTTTTCCATGGATAAGTAGCAAGTTTTATGAGGCAATGGGCCTGCAGTGGGATATACAAAGTACATTGATGGCAACTCGGAATACCTAATATTTTTACCTGTTATTTTGTTTATAATATAAATAATTATATATTGAACAAAATCCCCACCGCGTCCGTTTGTCTGTTCACGATAAAATCAAAAACGATGGTGCAGATTGTTATGCGGTTTTCACCAATAAACAGAGTGAAAAGGTTTAGGTATTTAAAGCATGCATATAATAGAAGAGCTTATAGAGGGAACTCGAGAATTCCAACGATTTCTAACACCCGTGCGAAGCTAAGGTGGGTCGTTAGTACCTAACTAAATGGATCACACCATTAACCTCAATAATACCTATATGAAAATAAATTGCAATAAATATAATGATTAATTATATTAATAATATTTCTGTCAGACTATTACTGCTATACAAATTACCTATTATTGTTTGTTAATCATCTTATTGTGTACTAATTAATAACAAAGTACTCTTTATCATATCTAAGTGGCAGTTGACAAATTGATCCCAGTGTCACATAAATAATAAAATCACTGGATGTCAGGTAGGTCTACGACTCTAGATCGATTCAAACTTCATAACGGTTGAGACATACGCAAACGGCATTATTTACGATTGGACAATGGACATACCTCATAAAATTCGCTACTAATCATTTATTTTAATAAATAAAGGGAATAATAATATTAACTTTATTTGACTTTGAAGATTATTTATTTTATCTCTTGTATTAGAGGCTTCTAATCTTAATTTATATTACGAGAAATTTCTGAAAAGAAAACCATAGTCCTAGAACGCAAAGTGCAATTGAACGATACAGATAGGTATTAGTCAGTAAAAGTTTGACTAGCCATCTCGCACCACTTTAGAACGGGAGAAATCAATGGAAGACTTTCCATCTGAAAAAAAAAACTAGTCTTAATTTACATATATAAAACTACTTACATCATCAGCCAACGGCGGATCAACAACAGGGAATCCATTGTAGGACACAAGTTTGAGCAGTTCTACGACATGGCCGACATTCTCGACGGTGCGCAGAGTGAAGACCGGGTGTGACATCACCTCTGACGCGTAGATGTTGTGCGCCAGTGGCGGCGGCTCCCACGGTAGGAGCGGCACGCCTGCTAGCTGGATGTGGATGTCGTATATACCCTGGGGAGGTGGAGAAGTCAGTAAGAGAAGCGAGACTCGGTAACCCGCAGTTTATGTCAGAATAAACGAGAGAATAATGGAGGGTAAGATGACAAAAATTGCCTATTCTCAGACTTACCAATACAAGACAATAGGGAATATGCAGGCAATTTTTTTATTTTTTTTATTCAATATCCACTTCATTTTGATGTAGAAAAAAAATAAACCATAGCCGTAAGAGTAGTAATTACTTTTTTATAAAATCTTAAAAATATTGGTTTAATTTGACGAGTTCAAACGCTCCTATTTCTCGCGCGCTTGAGGCGTGACGTCATAGGTTACGTCCTGTAAGTTTATTGTTTGCATTGAGAGTTAGTTTGATATATAACAAAGTGTTTTAGTCGCGTAATAATCATGGAAGAAGAAAAAAGCCATTTTATAGATATTGCATGATACCAATGTGTATAACACTATAAAAAGTACACCAGATAAATTCACCATTCCTGTCAGTTTTGTGCCCTATGACCAGTGCCGTAACTAGCCTATTATGCGCCCGGTGCGAGCTTTCAAAACTGCGCCCCTAAAAATGCTCTAACTAGGCTCTGAAAATAAAATGGACAAATGTGAATACAAATAAATCTACCGTAGGGGAATCATCAGAATGACTTCTCTCGCTCTTGGGCGGAGCGGGAGGGTGTGTCAGACTCTTACTGACTAAACCCCTAAACCGTTCCTTCGTTGCCTTCGATCTGGGGGGGGGGGGACTCGTTGTCAACCTTTCGGAATACCCATGTTCCCCAGAGGCTTCGGCCCTGCCGGGGCCCGGGGAGCTCCCCTACAGTTTGCTGACATCTCCTTGAGGTGCGCGTGGAACAGAACGCGCCGTTGACGACTGAGCTCGGTCCGGATTATTTCTAGACTGCCAGACGGCGAGCTACCCAGTGCTCGCCGTCCGCGAACCCGCGCCTACGGTGGTCGGAAATTGGGATCGGGATCTCGGCGGGGGCGGCGTGAGGACCGTTCCCTCACGCGCTCGTGGTCAGCAGCCTCCTTCACTAACATTATTGCTTCGCAGAAGGAGGCGACCGCCCGCCACCCCTCCTCGCTCCGGACCATTTCCTGAACCAGGGCCCGGCGCGAGAGGTCACCGCCGCCGATAGCCTCCACAAAGACACAGCGGTGCTCCGCCCCAGCGGCCACACCTCTTCCGTGTGCTCCATCGTGTCCTCCGGGCGGTCCACACAGTAGCGACACCCAGGCGTCCTTTCCTGCTTGATCCGATGCAGGAACCTCTCGAACTTACCGTGTCCAGTGAGGACCTGCGTCATACGGAACGTGACCTCTTTCCAAACACTCCTCATAGAGGGGACTTACCGCCTCAATGATGGCGTGCCCAGCACTGGGTTGCGACAGTCGCAGTTGCCATGCCACCCTGAGATCCCGCCCAAACTCTGTCCGCCATACTGCGATTTGTTGTGGCAGCGGAGTTTCGCCCCGGCGTTGCATCTCCACGCGCAAATCGTGCATGCATGCAAGGACTGTTGCCTCCAGATCCCACGGTGGCAGGCCAGCAAGGAGGCTCGCCGCTTCGCGGGAGATCGTGCGGTATCCCCGCACCATCCGGATGGCCATGACCCTCTGGCAAGCGTTCAGTTTGGCCGCCGGTCGCTTGGACCTAGCGATGGCGCCCAAACCGGCGCCCCGTAAAGGACCATGGACCGAATGATCCCCGCGTAGAGCCTCCGGCAGGGGGCGTCTGGACCCCCTAGGTTGGGTAGGAGCCGCTTCAGAGCGGCCCCAAACCTGTCCTGTTTGGGGGCCAAACGTCGGAAATTCTCCTCGAAAGTCCACCGGCTGTCGAGGACGAGTCCCAGGTACTTCATCGTCGACCCGACGCCGATGTGGACCCCCCCCTACCGTTATTTGGAAACCAGGTGGTGGCGCGGTCCGAGGGCCATGAAAGCACATAGCCTCGGACTTGTGCAATGCCACCTTCAGTCCTAGTTGCTGGATCCTGTCCACGACTGTCGCAACCCCGCGTGTCGCTGTTTCGGCCGCCGTCTGGTACGACTCTCCCCGCGCCAGGACTAGCGTGTCGTCTGCGTAGCAGACCACGCTGACCCCGTCGGGGAGGTCGCCGCGCCGCACGTAGTCGTATCCGATGTTTCACAGGGACGGTCCTAGTACCGATCCCTGCGGAACACCGCACGACATCTCTCGCCGTCTCCACTCTACCTGGTGACCGGGATAGATGATGAACCTATCCGACAGGTAGGCCTCGATCACACGACAGAGGTAGGCGGGCACCTCATGGTACCGAAGTGCTGCCCCGATGCAACTCCAGGGCAGGGAGTTGAAGGCATTGGCGATGTCGAAAGACACCGCCAAGACGACCCTGCCCCGAATCACCGCATCCCCCGTCGTGAGGGCCCTCACGCGCGTGATGGCGTCCACCGTGGAACGCCCCCTGCGAAAGCCGAACTGACCGTTCGCGAGATCCGGCCCCACCCGCGCCAGATGCCCGACGAGAGTCCGGTACGCGGACGGAGAGTCCGCGGGGCGCCCCGGCTTCGCGATGAGGACCAGTTTCCCGTTCTTCCAGCGAAGGCGGAACTGGCCTCTCTCCATGCAAGCGCTAAAGAGCCCTCGCAATCGAGACCCGAGAGCCTCCATGGCCAGGACCCATACCCTTCCGGGCACGCCGTCGGGTCCTGAGGCGATGTTCTTGACACTGAGTCTTCGTACCACCGCCCTCATCTCTACCTCTGTCACCTCTGGAGCGTCGTCCTCGGTTGTCACTGGTGTGGTCCGCTACGGGCACCGAGGTGGCGGAGCCGTGAGCGGGGGAGAGTGCTCCCCTCGCTCAGGGAACAGATTGGCCACCACACCCTCTACAACTTGGGGCCGGAGACTCTGAGTCAGCGGGGGAGCCCATGGGCGGAGCTTGTTCCGCACCACCTGGTAAGGGCGTCCCCATGGGTCCCAGTTCAGGGTCCCCAGCCACACATTGCGGGCCTCCAACTTGGCCCGCTTTATCTCCGTTCGGAGGGTGCGCCTTGCCGCTCTGTACCATTCCTACAGCTCCGCCTCTCTGGCCTCCGCATCCGGCGGGCGGGTGCGGCGCCTGCGGAACCTGGTGTACCGGCGCCGCGCGGCGGTGCACGCCTCGCGCAGAGCCGCAATCTCCGGCGACCACCAGTACACCTGGCGCCGAGCAAGTCCTGGATACCTTTACTTGTGTTGCTGTTTCAAGATTGCTTGAAAAATGCGATATAGATATAACTATATATAGTACCGTAGGGCGCGTCTACACCATGTTCGCAATAAAACAAAATGTACCTACTAGCTACCATGCATGAGGTCATTTCTGCGCCCCTCCAGGGTCTGCGCCCTGTGCCTGGGCACCGCTCGCACCGCCCTAGTTACGGCACTGCCTATGACGTCAAAGTCGTCGCCGTCGTCGTCTCACCATTGGTCGTTTTCATACGACCAATGGTGAGGCGTTTTACAAATTTGAATTTCGCTCGTAAATTTTTCACTTTTTGATTTATGTTTTAAATAACTAAATGCATATTAAATTAGAAAATAACGAATTGAGTGTATTACTACGACCTTAAAAGTTTAGGGAAAAAAAAATCAGGCCATTTTATTTTTTATGCATATTCCCTATTGTTTTATAAGAATTGATTGTAAAATCGCAACCATGTGTTAGATATCCTAGCATCTCGTGAGTCATGCCTTGTGGAGATTTATTAAATTTCGAAAAACATTTCCATCGATAGACTGAGACGTACGACGTAGCAGCCGAAACCATAATTGACGGCACGGTTGGCGCAGTGGTTGAGAGATTGGCTGCTACGTCGCGTGCCGCGGATTCGATACACTCTCGAAAGTTTTTTGCGTATGGTTTACAGGTAGTTCCGGTTTGGGTGTCTTGTGTATCCAACTTTACATGTTTGTGAACGCACCCACGATACTGGAGTCATTCCTAGTAAAAAATACTAAAATAACAACTCCCTTACCTCATTGAAGAAGTATCCCGTCCACTTCGCGACGACCAACGTGATAATGATAGGCAGCGCGTTGGAGATCTGTCCCGTCGTCTCTATGATGATGACCGTCAGAGATATCGTCATGCGCACCACACCGCCCAGCTGTGCCGCCGCGCCTATCAGCGCGTACTTGGCTGGGTTTATGGTCTGTTACATCCTTACCTCATTGAAGAAGTCTCCCGTCCACTTAGCGACGACCAACGTGATAATGATAGGCAGCGCGTTGGAGATCTGTCCCGTCGTCTCAATGATGATGACCGTCAGAGATATCGTCATGCGCACCACACCGCCCAGCTGTGCCGCTGCGCCCGTCAGCGCGTACTTGGCTGGGTTTATGAACTGTTAACTAATAACACTCTTACCTCATTGAAGAAGTCTCCGGTCCACTTAGCGACGACCAACGTGATAATGATAGGCAGCGCGTTGGAGATCTGTCCCGTCGTCTCTATGATGATGACCGTCAGAGATATCGTCATGCGCACCACTCCGCCCAGCTGTGCCGCTGCGCCTATCAGCGCGTACTTGGCTGGGTTTATGGTCTGTTCAAAAAAGAAAACTGTTATTAGTTCATGAATCCCCGACCGGTCCTATGAGACCGCGCTGTTATTGTTTTACTATTGTGTCTCGTTTTGCGGGTATGTGATAGGTTAAAATTTCCTCCGTCTTTCCACCGGACATAACACCCGTCCGGTCGGACGGGTGTTATGTCCGGTGGGCTACTGCCCGATTGCTGATTTCGGGCTGTTGTATCTAGTCAAATCGCGCGATGCAGGATTCTGTGACGTCATAGATGTCGCTACAATATTATGCAAATGGGACATCAATACATCATCATCCACTGTTGGACATAGGTCTCCCCGAGTGTCGCAACTATAATCCGTCTTGTGCGTGTCGCATATATCGGATTCCCGCGACCCTCACCAGGGCATGGATTCATTTTGTAGGAGGCTTTTGACTATCTTTTCTGTGAGCAATGTGACTTGTTCAGCCACTTAAAGTAAATACTACATAGTTTTAAACTAGAAAAATGAAAAGATGATTTTTAATGTGACTGAACAACTTTTACAATAAGATACAACGGATGATTAACGTTGACTTCACATTTTCCTTGTCTAAATAGGTATCATATTATTATACACTCAGTCACTAGGCGATAGGTATTACCATAAACGCTACCTATTAAACATTAAAATGGTTTTATAGAAGTCATTTAAAATCATGATGTCTTCCAGAATTTAATGTTTGTACTTGAAATCATTCAAATGGGTCTTCTTTACTAAGTATATTTCACAAACGCAACAAAAACAAAACTCACATTAGAAGGCAACATAGCCTGTATAACAATCGCCAACAGTCTTCCCCAGGCGGCGCCCGTCAACAAGTTCGGTATGAAGAGTCCACTGGACACGGCCAGGCCGAAGGTCCACGCGGACAGTAGGAAGTAGCACACCACGAACGTCAGGATGGACCACGGCTTGTACGAGCCGATCGGGTCGTGCAAGAACGAACGGACCGACGCTTCTGGAGTTTGGAACCAGATCGCTGCTAAAGCGTTGTATTCGCCGTCTGCGCAGAAAAGCTGGGGAAATCATAGTACAATTTATTATACTGTTATGTCTCGGGTATACAATTTAAAAGAATAAATCGATACTAAAATTATAAATGTTAAAGTGTCCGTCTGTTGGGTAAAGTACTAAACCGATTTTAATGAAATTTGGTTTGGAGTAAGCTTGAATCTCATAAAAGGAAAGGAGGATAAAAAGTAGCATAGGTACGTAGCTACTTTTTATCTGGCTTTGGCTTCGACTTCATAGCCGGCATTCACGCGATCGAAGACTAGGGCAAAAGCTGATAATCCAAATTACTGGTTAAATTAGACTGACATTTAAAGTGATTGTTCAGAAAAAAATACTTAATTGTTTCAAGAATATCTGATTAGCATCTGCAACATCTCACACATCAGTAAAGAAAACATCTTTAGGCAACCATTCCTAAAGATATTTACTGTTTCTTTTTGAAGCTGGAAACAACGTTAAATATTTAGAAAAGTTTGCATGATAAGAACCTGTAATGGGGCGAGACCATATAAACGTGTCTGCTTGGTTCAAACCAGGGTTGTTGCGAATATCAGCATCAGTATCCGCATTAATTGTTACTGATGTTAAGATGCTGATGTTCAAAGTTCGTGGCGCGATCGCGACATGACTGGCGGTGGGCGGAGTTAATGGCACGTGCCGCTGACGGTTCCGAGTTTTGGCCAATCAAAACACGTACATTTCAAAACAATTTTTAATTGATTGTTTTTCTTCATTAAAAAGTTACAGAATTATTAAAATATATCTTTTACTTATTAAAATATGATCGAAGAAAATATTATATTTACCTAAAAATATACAAAATTCAGTAGGTATTAAAAAAACCTAAGATCAGCATCAGCATCAGCTGATGTCAATTACAAAAAATCAGCATCGGCTGATGTGAAAAAATCCTGCATCTTGCTGATGCAGGATTTTTTGGTTCAAACTTCCAATTCGACACGGTCGGAAACACGGACACAAACAGTCAATCATCACCAATTAAAAAATATAATAAGTGTGAGAAAAACATTTATAATCACTTGGCTTACCTGTAAAGGTACCTTAGTAGGGTCCTCACCTAGCGGCCGGCAGTCGTTCAATAAGAACATCATAAGAAAGCCGCAAGTAGCGCTCGCGGCCGCCACTAGACAGGCCTCCACTACGCGCAGCCAGGGAGTTCCTATGTACCTGGTGGGCAAATGATACTAACTCATGCTTGGTTCTGAAGTTTTCGATAAACTCATCATCATCATCTGCCTAGCCTTTTCCCAACTATATTGGGGTCGGCTTCCAGTCAAGCCGGATTTTAGCTGAATACCAGTATTTTACGAGGAGCGGCTGCCTACCAGACCTCCACAACCCATTAACTGGGGTAACACGGTACTTCATGGCAAGACTGGAGTCAGATTTACTGGCTTCTGACTATCCGTAACGACTGCCAAAGATCTACAAATGACAGCCGGGACCAACGGCTTAACGTGCTTTCCGAGGCACGGAGGAAACTCGTTATGTTAAGACCCATCCACAGACCAACCTAGACAAGCGTTGCTTAACCTTGAAGATCGACCTGTGGGGCTGTTATTATTTAGCCACGAGCTCCTTAAAGTTTTCGGTAAACTCTTGATAGTTATTTTGGCAGCACGGTTCGCAAAGTTGTTCCGTGTCTGGGTGTCTTGTGTAAGTGAGTTTATGTGATTTTAAACAAAATTTCCTCCCTTACTCAGTAGTCAGAAATAAGATATAACAAGCAAACGGCATTATTGAATATATGACCCCAGTTAAGAGGACAATCAGGATATAAAGGACTTTGTTTCTTATCAAACTTTTGAATGGCCAGTCTGCTGTCTAATCCAATTTTAGTTGATGGAATTAGCTTATCAACCAATCTATCATTTAACATCATATAGCTATTTTATGTACAGTTTTCAATGAAGAGTCGAACTCATCTTTGTTCGATACGAAAAAGAGATTTTGTGTCCAGCACCTTTTCGTTATGCTAGAAAAATTAAGGTTTTTATAGCTCCAGTCTAAATTTATCAGACGTTACTCCTGTATCCTGGATGTGGATAACTGCAAACATGTGCACTCACATAAGACTACACAAAATACAGACCCAGAACAACTATCTGTAAGCCTAACCTAACCACAAATATTTGTTCCGTGCGGAAATCAAACCTGCGACATTCTGTGTAGCAGCCAATCGCTCAACCACTGCGTCAATAGTGATGTCAAAAAAAGACGAGTTTTGATTGATCGATCTACTCTTTATTCTTCTTTGTTTTGGTGTTTTCCTTAGTAAAGTACAATCAAACCTACCAAGGTGATTATTATTTACGTACCTAAGAACGTAAGCTAATTGCGTCACTGTCTAGTCTATGTACCCTTATCGTTTCTCCAGTTTCACAATCGTATTTATCTACAGTAGTACAATAAATGATTAATTTCCATTCGTTTAGCACATTTTATTAAATGATAGACGTAATTTCGTTCCGTATTTTGTGTACAATAAAGTGTATTCTATTCTATTATAAGGCAGTTATTATTGCTGTTTAAAACTGTTATTGGCATTTACTTTTTTAAAACCTTTATTTTTGTACGAGTTTTCAAGTGCTAAAATTCGCAGAGCCTAACTTCAGAGTCGCCAAGTTATAATGGCCGTACTATACCAGACGCACAAAGCGTTTTAGGAACACATTCAATATTAAAATTTTGTTAATTTTGCAAAAACATATTTTGATAACGATTTTACGCCTTAATTTATTCCGGAATATAAACTGGATGAGGTCGGTACACAGACTATATAATAATAATCGTTTAATAATAATAATCGTTTATGTATAATAATCGTATATGGCAGTGTTCAAGCTCACTATGTTGATAAAATTTTGCTATTTGTGTACAAATACCTACTGTACCTACAGCCTAAACATAACCGCCTAAATGATATACAAATATTTAGTTATCCTTACCTTATCCTAAAAACGGCTAGTCTATAGTTGATGTAGTTCCACAGGGCGCCCAGTAGTCCACCGACAACGCCAAAGAACATGAATACTGGCAGTTCATAAAATTGAAACGGAAAGGGCTCCATTTTTCCTAAGTTTAGAAGACCTAGAACAAGAAAGTAAGGTAGGTATATAACTTATTGGTAGTCAACAGATCCTGAGAGTAAAATGCGTTTGCAACTTTTTGGTTCAACCTCACTTTCCGTCTCGCAATGTAATTTTTTTACAAGAAGATAGCAGAAGAAAAAAAATATATTCCTAATTGGAATATTATTATCAACACATTGGTAACTTTCAAAAGACAAAGATAGACACAGACAAGCTACCTAGAAATTTAAAAAACGAATTGTTTACTAAGGATCCCTCCTACTCTACCATCATCATCTGCCTAGCCTTTTCCCAACTATATTGGGGTCGGCTTCCAGTCAAGCCGGATTTAGCTGAATACCAGTATTTTACGAGGAGCGGCTGCCTACCAGACCTCCACAACCCATTAACTGGGGTAACAAGGTACTACATGGCAAGACTGGAGTCAGATTTACTGGCTTCTGACTATCCGTAACGACTGCCAAAGATCTCCAAATGACAGCCGGGACCAACGGCTTAACGTGCTTTTCGAGGCACGGAGGAAACTCGTTATGTTAAGATGGTCACCCATCCACATATCAACCTAGGCAAGCGTTGCTTAACCTTGAAGATCGACCTGTGCGGCTGTTATTATCTAGCCACGAGCTCCTACTCTACCATTACTGAATAAAAATGTTGGACGTACCTGGAAAGCTCAACTCTCCCGCTCTACCATGATATGCAGACAGAGCGCAGTTCAGCGTGAACGTCGACACTACGGTACCGAAGAACGTTCGCCATGTCAACGCCTGGTTCCAGAAACTGGTACCTTCTTCTAGCGAGAATAGTACTCCACCTGAAAGAGAATATTTGTATTACTAAACAGGTAGGGCAGAAATATCTAATTTTACAACTAAAATGTAACTAATAGAAACGAGGTTGTACCTACATTTGAGGTTTAAATTATCCAAAAGGCGCAACCTAGGTCTGTCATACCAGAACGAATTTTAAAACGTTATGGACCACTAGACGCGATAAACTTTTTATAAACCAGAGGTCGTTGCAGTAGAACATTACTATACCAATATATTTATTTCAGACAACACAGGAGCATAGTATGCGTGCAACTATTGGGGGCGAGATGACTCGAAACTCAGTCTAGAGATTTTAGAAATCCTGTGCCATTCCAACACCACATGCTGTTGACACGTTTTAAGACCTCATGTACGAGTTTTGACGTTATATGTATTCCGGAATATTTACAACAATAGTAACCTGTTTTTCTAGTTCTTACCAATAGGAGCCCCAAAAGCAGCAGACACACCGGCGGCGGCGCCTGCGGACACAAAGTCGCGTTTCTCATGGTCTTCCCGGAAGTACTGGAATATCTTGAAGTCGTTGTTGAACGTTGTGCTCTTGCCCTGCGATATGCCGGCCGCGACCACTGCTCCGCTGTGGATCATAGGTCCTTCCTAAACAATAATGAGTCATGTGGAAGAGATGATAGACAAAACACTTTAAAATTAAGTAAGACATTATAAACGTGAAAGTAATAATAGTAAAGTATGGATGTTTGTTACTTTATCACGCGAAAACGAACGGATTTCGTTGAAACTTGGTATACAGGTAGACCTTGTCCGGAATAGGATACTTTTTATCCTGGAGTATGTTCCCTTGGGATAATTTTCTACTATCAATTGCACTATGATAAGAATTTATAAGTAGCGCAATGAGACTCAGAACGAAAAAAAGTTACAAATGTTTCAAATCCATAAATTAAAAAATATATATTTTAGATATCGAGCTAATTAACCTTGATACTAGTACACAAAATCCTTCGACTAGGTCACCTTTCCTCTTGCTTATCCTCGCTACTCGTAGTACATTTCACTTAGGGAAACCTGCCAGTGTTTAATGAACCTTAGTACCAGTAAATATAGTCGATAGTCGTTTGACTAGCTCACCTTTCCTCCTACCGCCGACGAGTGCAGTGATAACGCCATTAGCCTATACTATATTAGTCTTGATCCTCACTACACGCGGCACTTTTACGCCGTTCAGGTAACATTTCATTTGGGACAACCTGCTGCCAGTGCTTAATGAACCTTACTACCACTAAATATAGTCGAAAGTCGTTTGACTAGCTCACCTTTCCTCCTGTTAGTCCGCCAACGACTGCAGTTATAACGCCAGTAGCCTAAGTCTTGATCCTCACAATACGCGGCATTTTTACGCCGTTCAGGTAACATTTCACGTGGGGAAACCTGTTGCCAGTGCTTAATGAACCTTACTACCAGTAAATATAGTTGAAAATCGTTTGACTAGCTCAACTTTCCTCCTGCTAGTCCGTCGACGACTGCGGTGATAACGCCAATAGCCTAAGTCTTGATCCTCATAATGCGCGGCACTTTTACGCCGTTGAGGTACAATTCCCGGAACGTAAGTTGGCAAGAGTCGTTAGATGCGTAGAAATCGTTTTTTAGATCTATTTGGTTGTCAAGCGGGACGCGGGGTATGAGGTAGCCCGCGTTAGTCGACCTTTGCCCCCCGCACTGGCTCTACGACCCGTTCGCTCATTCACTTTTTTGTAGTACTAAGTGCAACATACACGAATTTATCCCCACTACGTCAAAATCTTGCCATCTTACGTGCCGGTTACAGTACCATCTCACTTGGGTATACCTGCTGCCAGCGCTTAATGAACCTTACTACCAGTAAATATAGTCGATAGGCGTTTGACTAGCTCACCTTTCCTCCTGCTAATCCACCGACGACTGCGGTGATAACGCCAATAGCCTTTACTATTAAAGTCTTGATCCTCACAACGCGCGGCACTTTTACTCCGTTCAGGTAACATTTCACTTGGGGAATACCACTGCCGGCTGCTACGGGCTGAAATGTGCTTTGCGATTAGAAACCTTATCTTCTCTAGATAAAGCTTAATTTCAAATAGAGCTAAATAATGTCTTATGAAATTAACTATTGACATGGAGTAGACATAATCCAACTGTATAACATTTTACGTGAGATCAAAGCTGACGGCTGGTACATCCTGGAATGTGTCCATTTTAAGTATTCAGACTAGTGTTGTGGTAAAAACAACCTTAACCACATTACATAAAGTTCAATTTCTATTAGCGACAAATTTTGGTGAGTTGTTAACGGGAATTACAATTCAACTCGTATTTGTACTAGAACTGCTACCCTTATCAGGTAAAATAATATAACTAAACTATCTACTTACCTCAACATACGCAACCAGCATGGAGCCAATGAACACAATACAAATATTTGATAACACCCACAGCAAGTAAGGAATGTATAGCTTGTCTTGTACCACATATTTGTCCACAGCTGTTTATGTATTAGTCATGGAAATCACTGTGACGTTCGTACCTAATTGAATCAGGCACACTTAAATGCTAATTTATTAAAATGATCCAGTTGAGTTCATTTATTTCATGAATAATAAAGTTCATGATAAGGAAACATTTCATTTTTATTTCACATTGCCGCAATTACTGTTAGTAAGTATGGGATTCAAATCTGCATACCTTTTTTTTAAATAATATAAACTAGTGCTTAACTGCAATCCCATCTGATGGTAAGCTAGCCTATTCACTCTAGCCTAGCCTATTCACTCTAGCCTTGAATACACCTAAATTATAATTGAATGGGAAGCATGTATCAAGCAAATTGTTCCAGTCCTTCAATGTATGCAGAATAAACAATGTAGTGAGCTTGTTGAGTCAATTTTCAGTCTAACCATATGCAGAGGTATGTGCCAGTATTTCTGCTTATATGCGCACAACCCATTATGGATACATTAGTGTGATTCATTAATATAAAACCCAGTCTATCTGTTTGCTCACATCTAAATAGAGTTAGGGCGATGTTCACCGACACCAAATCGACTGTTTTAATATTAAAACGGCTGTTTTAGCAATATTTCCTGTTCACCACCGCCTTATCGTCGGTTATTGACGTTAATCAGATGGTTATCTTAATCGAGCTACAAGACGTTGTTTAGACGTCGGTTACTGTCATTTGACAGAACTTTTGTAGGTTATTTTGTTTGATTTACAAACGAAGTACTTATTTATGTTTGAGAAATAATGGCTTTTAATTTTATAATGTATGTTAGATTATTTTAATGAGAAGAAACGATGACGAGAAGACCTAGTATCTTTCAACATCCTTTTACTTGTTGAAATAAGCAATCGAACACTATCTTATTATTTACACAGAACTTCAAAACCTCATACGGTACACATAAACACACATTTACTCTAAATTGTTAATTTTTCATATACGATTCTTACAACAAAAATACCACGAAACTTTATCAGAGAATTTTAAAAAATGACAGCCACAGATAAGAAAGAGCGCGTTGATAACCTTCCAACATAAAATGTGTTTCCCGTAAAGCCTAAGAAATAATGAATAGCAACTTTCACATTTTATGGCATAAACTATTATCTAGCCATGTTAAAAAGTTCTAAGCGTGAACGAAATTTCAAGATGTAGTCTTACATTTTATTTAGTAGTATTGCAATTGCTCACTCATTCGTTCAAAAACGCTCAGTTATGTTTCGATTAGGAAACCGAACGCCGAAAGATGATGGTGAACACAAAAAAACCGCTCCTTGTTTAAACATTGATTAAATTATAATGGGTCGATTGCAAAATCAATGTTTAAACTTATGTCGGTGCACATGGCCCTTAATGTTTAACATCTGTTGTTCAACAGTACTTGGAAATGATAATTGAGTAACTACAAGTGGGTAAATTCTGGAACATGACAGGAAGTATGACTAAAATCACACTGATACTAAAAAAAATCGTAAGTGTATGTTTGTTACTTCTTCACACTAAAATAGCTGAATGGATTTTGGTCAATTTAGGTACTCAGGTAGGCCATGTCATGAAATAAGTCATAAGATACTTTTTATTGTTTATGTTCCCTTGAGATCATTTTCTACTATTATGCAGATGAAGATACTGGTAATTTATGGCATTGGTATATACATTGGTATAAACTGATCATTTAAATTATTAATTATTATGGTGTATATAGGTATGGTGTTTTGTTAAAAATTCTTTGTAAAGGATACATTTCTTTAGCTCCCTGTATTTGATATTAGAGAATTCTTCAATACATATGTCAATAATGAATGCTATGAGGGCCGTTATTATTCCAATGAGTAGTATTATGAACCACCTGGCCATATCCTTCCAGACAATGTAAGCATAACCTCTTTTCCTTTCCTCATCTAGGAGTAGATGGTTTTCACATGTGTCATAGTCTAGACTCTGAAATAAAGAAGAAGGTTAAATGTGCTGTTCTGTAATTTATGCTGAAATGTTTAAAACAAAGCATTATTTAAGAGAGCCAGAATTTCTATAGCAATAAAACTATGCAAATTATTTGTTACATAGACTAAACATTAGTTTAAAAAAGAAAATTAACTTTCATCTATACTGTAAAACTTACTTCGTATTTAGCAGAGAGAACATTCATCGAGCCTGGTTCAATTTTTTGTTGCGGTTGTCTCCTTCTAATTCCATGACTTCCATGGAATTCATCATCGTCTGAGTCCTGCACATAAATTAATTTACAGTCTAGTCATTTTTCTCTTGCTTTCATTGTTTTGCCCAGCGGCATCCACAGTCATTATGACCCTGTCAATCTCCTAACAGCCAAAACCAATAACCTATCTATCACATATTGGAGATACAAAGCAAATGAAACAACAGAAAACATGATAATTTTTGTATTGAATCATTTGTTTTACTATCTCCAGTATGCCAAAACTGGACATCGATAGGTTATTGGTTTTGGCCGTAAGTTTACATAGTGAGTGCAATCAATATATTGAGTCACGTGACTAGTTAGCTATTCTAAACCAATAGTTGATTACACAAAGAGGTCATAAGCCAGCGAGTAATATCAACAAATGAGTGACACACTCATAATAACATTACATCTGCCCAACAGAGATAGTAACAATATTTATAATAGATGTACTGCAAATATTTGCTACTTATTATTGATATAATGTATTCTACATACCTCGAAATTCACAGATTTGTTTAGTTGTGTGTAATTAGAAGTGCTGGCTTCTTCATTGCTGAGTAATTGAGCTGTATCTGATGTAGTTTCTATATTACTTATGGAACTGACTGTTCCATCAGCAACCGAGGTTGACGAGTGGCTCAGATGGCTCATTTTCACAAAATCATGAACTGAACTCTACTGAACTAATCTAAATAAAGGAAATGGTATTTTATTCCTCATAAATAATACGCTCCAATGACCGATTCACACCATGGTTGTTTAGAGTTTTTAACCACTAACAGCTAAAATATTTACAATTTATTTAAACCACTTTTACGCGTGCATATGATTATTCTTTTGTGACAACAGTCGATGCGATAGGGTTTTCTCAATGGATGGATTGATAATATGATATGACAGATTTGTGACAGGCCATAATGTCATACGCTTGACATTGACGTTTAGACGCACAGATTGCCGACATTTTCATTCATTCAAAGTGGTGTGAAGAGGTAAATTCTCGACAGCTGTACTTATTTGTAAGACGATTTTTTCCAGAAAATAAGCTAGAAATAGATAATAATAAATATGAGTAAACTATTGTTTTCTCCAAGTATTTATTTATCATTGCTCACTTTTAGGACTCATATTTAGATACTTCATTTAATATCCTTGAATCCGTTGTATCAAAATTCTACGTATCAGAAGTATTGTGACGAAGGCTTATCTTGAGCTAATCTTCCTTTTTTAAATATTTCTACGATCGGTAATTATAGTATAACTGTTCATTCATAGATTCTAATCAGTATCAGTATCTTTATTAATAATATTGATAGTACAAATCATTTTGATAATGTTATCATTTTATCAGTGCGTAAACTAGAACAAACTTTCGTGGCTCACACACACGAAGCGTTCCACGCTACGTAAACAATTGAGTATTTCAATGTGTGTGTAGCTTGTTCGTTCGTTTGGTTGACAATCGCGATGTGATGTATTCTACATCATCGCATGCTGAGTTATATTTTCAACAAAACCTTTTAATTTTTAATTAAGTTACTTGATTCATTTCTAAATGTTTTCTTTCGTTGTGAATACCTTTCTCTGTTTTAATTTCTAAATATGTGTAATTTGCCGCCGAAGTTCCATTCAGTGTGTCGCCTTTGTTTATCATTCTGTGGCGATAATTGCAGTGATGTTAAACTTCCAATTTTCGACCGTGATAAGGATAAATCACGGCTTTCCGAGATGATAATGGCAAATTTGTCAATAATGGTAATAATTTTGGATTATTTCTCGCAATGATTAGTAAGAAGGAGGAGTTTTCTCGTGTGAAAGTTTAGCGTAAGCGTATGAGATTGTGGATGCTGATAAGCGCCATTAACTTTCTCGCGGGTGTTGGGTATTTTCGCATTGTGATATCATATTACGGCCCACGCGTCGATTGCTCGGCCGTATGACTAATGTCATTCGTGGAAGTGATATGCGAGCGTGTGGCTGGCGCGCTGTATCAGCGGCCGCGTCGCTGATAACAAAGGAGCGCGGCGGAGACCACCTCGCGCTCGCCTCACACCCGCCCCGCTCTAGCGCTGGCCCTCGCGCCCTCGCCTCCACTCCTCCACAAATACACTACTCAAACCAATGCTCTCCTTACAGTGCTTATCCACATTATGCTATGCCCTGCTATTTTGAGATTTCAATATTATCTAAATATAGATTTGTATTTTAAGGCAATCAATCTGCAGGGGGACTGCATCTTCCCATTTTTGTCTCAGTGTGCATCCTCCTCGGTGTAGCTAACATCTTGTTGGATTCTTTAATGTGTTTGTTATCAGATTGCCACCAATGACTCATCATCTATGATTACACTTGCAAAAGGTCACTGGCCACATCAACTCTCTTAATGACTGTGGTGTTGTGAAACTAACACAGGTACATGTCTAATGTTGTGAATAATATTTTTAGGTGTCCCCTGATGACCCTCTGCCACAAGTTGTGTGTGGAGGCTGTGCACACAAACTTGATGAATTTCACACCTTCAGAGAACTATCACACAAGTCTGAACGACTTTTGGAGCAGTTTGTGCAATATGCTAATTCACTATCTGGTCCAAAAGAGGTGAGTTATACATATCAATAATCTTTTTTAATTAAAGAAGGAAAAAAGTATACATTGTTTTGTAAATGTTTTTAATTATTTCCAAAAAAATATTTGAAACAATTTCTACTTATTTACATGTTGTTTACTATCTAAAAGTATGCTGACATTTTAATTCTATTAAAATATAATACAGTGTAGAGATATTAATTACTAAATAATCCTCATGCATAGCTGGTATCTGAGTTAATGTTGATGTAGCGAATGGGCTGACTCCTGATCTTGTTATTGTAGCAAGACTTCATGGCATTGACAAGTAGACCTAGCAGGATGCCTAGACCGGCTACTAAAGCCACTGCTAGGATGCTGTAAACAATATGTTTTGGCTTTAGATTGGCCAGGGTGAAACCCCTGTTGTTGTTGATGGCGGACGCGCTATCCAAGGTTGGGCAGTAGGAGAGTGTGATGTTTGTTATGTATGCTCCACTGAGCCTCATGGGGGCTGCACAGCTGCAATAAAAAAAAGCATTTTAAAATACATAGTTAGATTCTCAGAAGTCAGATTGTGCCTGATGTAATAAAACTTTAAAATAGTTTGTTTATGTCATCAAGATTAATAGTTATCAATTTATGAGGAAATACTAAGTAATCAATAACTAGTGATATGTTATATGTTGAGTGCTACTTATTAATCTCCAAGATAAAAGATTGATTAAAATATCTATTACTAGCTAGATTTTACTGCCATCGCTTATCCAACAGGAACCACTCATTTATTATCAGAAATTGTGTGGCTATCTATTTATTTATGTATAATATATTTCTAAAAGTATTTTTTTGTAATTGGATCAATAAATCCAGAGAAAACCCTGTACAAAAACCCCACTAAAAATAAAAATCTAATCTGAATTAAGACCATTTTCAATAAAATAAATAGCATCTCCAATGGTAATTTTTTGTTTTAATATTTCTGGTATTTTTTTTCTAGCGGTCTATGACAAATCTTTACCTACCTAAGGGTCCACCAATAAAAAAGGTTGGGACTATGTAATCATTTCATCAATAAATCAATCACCTACCCATCAGATAATTCAAATAATAAACACTGATTAAATTTGAACTTCCTCATTTGCAACTGAAATTAATGGTGGTGGGGATGATCCAATTATGGCACATACTGGCTTCTAACTTGAGCAGGATTATCTATACATTCTTGGAAGGATTTCACGTTTCATAAATCCCTTTAGACTTTTTAGTTAGTAGGGAAATTAAACGGGAGGAGTGTATAAGGATGGTCATAAACAGCATCCTATATTTTTGCCTAGCCCTGCAGGAAAGAGGAGTGTGTTTATGTTTGTGTGTGCACTTACTAAGGAACCTCTCCTATCTGGAACTTAGTGCCGGCTTCCTGTTTAGTGACAATGTTGGCTAGGTCACAGTTGCAGAGCCAGTTGTTGCCGGTCATGCCCAATATCTCTAGTTTGTTCCATGGCATCAGGTCAGTTGATAGTTCACTGAGGTAGTTGTCATCAAGGTATACCTGTATAAAAAAGTATTTTACAATAAATTATAATGATGGAATAACTTTACAATAAAAGCCTTTTGCATGTAAGGATTTAATTTTTTTCTTTGGCAATTTGCCTTTAATTTATCTTATATCATTTGTATGGAGCATTTAAAATTAAATGTCTACCAAAGTAGGAAAACCACTTAAATGTAACTGATAAGATATGTTAAAATAAAAACAGATTAATGTCTGTCTTATCAGAGCTACTAAACAAAACTATATATGTTTTGGGAATTCCCATAGTAGCTTATCTTTCTGCCTGGGCAAATATGTACTCATGTTTATGTTAATTGTCTACTTAAATACATCTCAAAAGTCAATCTGATTAGTAAAATGAGTGACATGTAATTCTGCTTCAATGTTAGGGTAAATGTGGCAATGTTCTGATTGATTGTGTATCCAAACATAATACTAAAATGATTAGTAAGCTGACCTCGATCTGTGACTGTCATGTAAGCACTCAAAAACTGGGGCAAAGTGGATTGCATACAGCCTATAATCTAATGATTATAATTATGCTCACCCAAATATTTACAAAAAGTACATTTATTTCTGATAAACCATCTTGCCATGAGCTTATAATAGAATATCAGTCACAATCACAGACGAATGTCGTCATCCTGAGCTACGATAATCTATGTAAGAAAATACTTAGAGACATGACTCCACTCCAAACTTGATTGTGTTCGTTTAAATAGAAATAATAAAATGAATTATTTCCGCTTTGATAATAGCTTAAACGCGCCGAATTTTCATTACGCACAAAAGCGTAGAAGGGTTTTTCCGCGTAGATGCTACTATCTAGAGTCTTTAGAGGAATGTGTTACTCACTTCCTTCAAGGTCCATTTGTCTTTCAAGCCGCGGAACGCATTATGGCTGATGTATCTCAGATTTCGGTTGTGACAAAGGTGAAGTACCCTCAAGTTCTTGAGTGGGGAGAACGTGCTGCGTTTCACTTCGTCCAAATAATCGTTTTCGCCGACTTCCAATTCGATCAAGTTCGTTAAGCCTGCAAAAAAACTGATTCTATTATTATTATGTACTTCCGTATTATACTAGTGGGTATGTATAGTACTGTTTCACATACAGATAAACATCTGAGGTAGTTTTTTGCTGCGTATTGTTTACCTATGCACAAGATTACCGGAATTTTAATAGAGTAGTATGTTCCTACTTATGTATAATGGAGTAAATAGTTATTCTTGAAATAGAAACTTTGATAGATACTTCATAATATGCTCCAGATTAACACCGTTGCCAAACATCGGATCCAATTTGTGCTAAATTAATAGGATAGTGTTATAAAAGCACTTGAGTGTGAGATTGAAGTGAAACCATGGCGATTGATTTGGCAGTAGTAAAGATAAACAGCGTCGTAAAAATCTACTTTGCTTTTGGTATTTCCCGTGAGATGATAACAACAGGTTCTGCTAGAACGCTATTTTGTATTGTATCTATTTATGACTCAACAGTGATCTTCACCGTGTCCAGTACATTGATATTATTTGTCTAGTTTCTATTTCGACACATAAATTAGATAAATAGATATCTTTTGTTAAGTAACGAAACGCTACGATTAAACGTATTCTTTAAATTGGTTCTGCACCAATTATTTGGTACAATGTAAAACATTGTACTTGCTAATCTAATATCATTCGAAAATAATCTATATCTACTAATATTATATTAATTTAATAAAGCTGAAGACTCTTTGTTTTGATTGAACGCTCTATTCTCGAGAAATTACTGGTTTGAATTGAAAAAACAGCTTAGTGTTGGATAGCCAGCTTATCGGGAAAGGCTAGCCTATAAAGCATCACGCTATCGCTAACACTCACGGAAGCGGAGCAGTGTCCGAAGACGCGGGTGAAACCGCGGGGATAGCTAGGGGTAATAACGATGTGTATTTACCTACGAAGCTGTCATCATTGAGCTCCACAATGGGATTGTTGTTGAACGTGAGATACTTCAGGGATTCTCCCACAAGGCTCAGACTTTCCGGCACGGTCACGAACCGGTTGTTCGATAAATCGATCTGCTGTAACTTCGTCAAGCCTTTGAACGCATCGAGGGGTATGTTGTCGATGTCGGTCTTAGCCAAATCCAATACCTGAAATTTAAAAAAATAGACTTATTTATAGATGAAGAGTAACGCGGTGGGAGTCTCCGGCTATCAATAGATGATGCACTTCTCGAGGGTCTACAAGATATTACGAGAGATAATCCGGATTTAGTTTCTTTGACATAATATTGGAATGTACGTAATCTTAATTGAAAATGATCGTTGTCTGTAATCTCAGCCATTAATCTTTCATATATTTTAATTAATGATGGCGAGAGTATCTTGTATAACGTGACTAATACTCATTGTTCTTGACATTGCTTTCCTTGTAGTAACAGACTTTTTAATATTCTTATGACAGACTGACGTGGATACAATACTTGAAGAACTTGTCCCATCGTAAATTAGAAATATATTGAAGCCATAAAAACGATAGAGTTTGATAACCTCGTTTTTTATCAGGTAAGTTGCGAATTTATCAACGGACACATTAAATAATTATCAAAAGCTGGTTTAGGTTTTCCATCTACTAATGATTATTCTGAAGCTGTTGCGTACATTTTTAATGAACAAAGTCAAAATGATGGACTTTCGAATTGTAGTTTAAAATGTGTGTTTCTTTGACTACTAAACGGACAGTTGCGTTCGTGAACTTTGTTTTGTAAATCGTAGCGATCAATGTTAGTGATAGCGATCCCTAAATAAATGTAGGTCACCCCATTTTTCGGGTTTCGTAAGTGGCGATTAAAGAATTATGTCAGTTACAGCAGCGCATACATCACTTTGCGCAACCTTCGTCTTCCATAAAATTGTGAACTTTAAAGAAACTACGATTAGATCTGGCCTCTGATATTGCAGAAATACCATAGAGTAGCTGATTAGAGCTTTCCTGTAATCGCTGACATGAATTCAGCCAAAACAAAGATTGATAATCACAAAAAATAAGAAAAAAACTAAAAAGTTTCAAGCAAATCGCTTTTCAAGCAGTCTAATGCAGTTGGTGGCATATTACATGCACATGATCATTTAACAAAAAAAAGGAGAATAGTTGCGAACCAACTTTCATCATCATCATCTGCCTAGCCTTTTCCCAACTATATTGGGGTCGGCTTCCAGTCAAGCCGGATTTAGCTAAATACCAGTATTGCGAAGCAACTTTAATATGTAGTTATAAATCCTAAATGGTCGTTCAAAATGAAAAATGATTTGATACTTGACATAGTACGTTGCCTTTTTCACAATATTTCTTCCGGTTGTTGCCATGTTGAATTGTGATTATTATGTACTTAGTGACACTCACAAGACTAAGACAAATCTATTGACGTAAGAGTCATCAAAATCCACCCACGCGTTTGGTCACTAGAGAGTGACAAAGGCACAAACAGAGGTACACATATATGTATATTCATACATATATTGATAGGCTCTCTTTGTAAGTTGAGACATCATAAATAAATTCTCGCGCTCTAGGTAGAGCACCCGCTCCATCTAGACGGCGCGGCGTGTCAGACTATTACTGTCTAAAACCCCCCTGTGTTCATTTGCGTTCTAGAACCATGATAACTCTTTCGGCCCTTCCTGCAGTCCTATACATATATAGACTAATAAACAGATAACCCTCTGCGTCGCAACAGTCGGTTAAAAGTATCCCTCTCTTACCTGCAAATTAGTAGCACTGGCCAATGCAAGGATAGTCACATGGTCGAGGATCTCAATAGGGTTGTTGTTCAGGTACAGTCTTGTCAAGTTCGGCGTGTACTGGAACAGATACCGGTCCAGCGAATGGATGTCATTGTGGCCCAGGTTCAGCGTCTCCAAAGCAATGTTGTTGTATGTTCCGTTATTGTAGCGCCCTTGGAAAATTTCGCTCCTCAACACTTCGCCTGGAAACATACATTATGTTTATTTTAGTGATACAACTAGTGCTTATACCTGTTTATGCTTTATAAAAGTGTTGTCTAAACGTAATGCACTTGTAGTTTTTACGTCAATATAACTTCCTGCTTTGTATTCATTCTGAAGTTGCATACTGGCTTATTCCGTCCGCCCACTTTTCTAGTGATTCATAGTTTTCACTGTGCCAGAACGGTGGTTGCATTTTATTCACTATTTATTAGTTTAGATAAATACTTCATCGCTATATGAGTAATAGAGAAAACTTTGCCCAGCAACCTACCCTTGATCAATGTCAAAAGAGATATGCTGGTAATAACGATCACCATAAAATCTGCATATTCGTTGTTAACTGAATGTCGTATGACTTTCATCTCGAGAGTCAGACTCTGTGGCCTTTGTTTGATTAATTATTGACTAATGAGCATTAATTGCGATACATCGTACTCCCGATATTAATAGTTTATCATGCGCTCGTAATTGTTTGAGTTTACTTTCTAACGAGCTACCAAATCGATAGAATATTTTGTGCTGAGATCACCTCTGTATGTACAAACACTTTCTTCATGTTTATGTATTTATGTTGATTAGATAGGTGTATTTTGCGTAAAGAGTATCTGCGACTTCTTATTGTACGTATGAATGTTGAGATAAAAGATAAAATACCTTATCACACGTATATTTCCTATACATCTATGGTTTTATGGTTTGTAGCGCTATCAGAAACTGGTTTGTGTTGTCCTCTAGGCGTGTCCTAATTTAAAATTCCATTTGTCGGTTCAATACAAGGAAATCTTAAATTAGAAAATTGTCTCACAAAACTATAATTACGGATCATTGAACCGGGCCTTTGATTGAACTGTCGCTTGCTTGAGGATTAGTTCTGTAGTTCTTGTATCGGTATCGCTAATGATTTTTTTGTCGTCCATGTTTGCACGTTAGACGGAACATACCTACATGTTCCGTTTAGACTTTGTTGTTAATTACTTGTGGATCTGAATGCGATAGGTTTGTATGTATAATCTAGATTCTTAACAATAGATGAGAATTTGCTTTATTCTCTTAGTATTCTAGTAGGTATTGCTTCATTTATACCATTAAGATCCAATCTGAGTTAGTCATCATTATAATTACGATAATAATTATCAAGAAATATTCATGATTAAATAAAATCATGAGTAAAAGCAATAAGGATCCTCTACAGGATGCATGAAGCAAGGAATCGTTTGTCAGAAATAATGTTAGTTTACTTTTGGATTCTGCAACATATGACAAGTTGCCCGAAAAACTATGCTCTTGTTATTCAGTTTGTGTATAACATTCGGGACTGACAACTTATCATGCACTTAGAAACACAGAAAACCAAACTGCTGTACAGGCTGTCTTAGTCAAGGCTATTGTTAGATGGTGTTTACGACATTTTTGTGAATCAAAGTGTTGCAACGTAGCGTTCTTCGGCGAAACCATATAAATAAATGTACCGCTCGGTGACTAATATTATGAAAGATGTTGAGTGAACGCTCATATCGTATAGAACGCGAAAGATAATAAATTCTTTGCTACATTAGCAAAATTATTGCCCTAACTGATTTTTTAGATATGCCATTTGTTCATCGCATTATAGATATGCCAGTATGCCAAACCATTACAAATACGAATAGATCAAAAACGCAAAAAATGAAATTCATGAATGGTTTTCCAATCTAGATGTATTATGTATATCACGCCACGTTTGAAGGTACATTTAGCAGAATTCATTCACCTTTAGAATGGAAAGTTTGAAATCATAGACGTAATGGAAACTTCTACACTTTACTAATGTTGTTTATGGATTTGTTCGAATTATTTGTTTGTGATTTAGGTCAATTATATTCTGTGTATTCAGTGTTTATCCGTCTAGTCTATTTATTTTTGTATAATAAGAAGACGTGGGCGATCTCAAGATTTTCTGGAAAAATGATAATGACAATAATTGTTTCGTCGGAATGATAAATAGTTTCTCCAATTCTTTGGCGATATTGACTAATGTCGCCAAAGACTCCGTATCTATGCAGAGTCTGCATCTGGTAGTCTGTATTGCAGACTACCAAAAACGATAAAAGTTATAAATACTGTGGCTATATTACAATTTGATTTAACCGGGGTTTTAAACGAATGTGAAACTAGCGGATATGCTGAGCACCTTGTCTTCAATCCATATTGTAATGTCACCTGACTGATTACAGTCATCATTGTTACTAAGCATTTAAGTTGAACAGAGTTTGTTGAATATCACGTCTGTTTTGTGATACTTGTGTTTGCTTTTCTTGTGAACATAAATATCTGACCCAGATAAGTCTTTTCTGATCAATAATCACGTATACGTCTCGCGCATTCATACGTTGGCGTTGATAGCTTAACGCTTGGGGTGCTCAACTGGGCGCTCTTCATAGCCAATAATTAATTTTATTTATTTGCTGACCTTTTCTGTATTTAGTACCTATCATTTATATTAGTTAATAGCTTCAGGTAGATAAGCTAATAAGTCAGCATAAAGAGAATAAATTACAATGAACAGAATTAGTGTAATAATTTATTGTTTTTAGAAGAATTGATGTTGGAAAATATGTTAATTGAAAAATTATACAGTGACCTGTTCAGTCAACAGATAAGAGCGGTCCCGTAACTTGTTTGTTGACCAAACAGGGCACTTATCTCTCATCTCACGTTATTGTGTGTGTCTACCTGTCCCCTACCTGTGTAAAGTCAAATTATATCAACATTATACACACCTGTAATGTAGTTGTTGCTTAAATCCAAGTACACCAATCCCTCGATGTTAGAGAAAGCATCATCCTCGATGTCGACGATCTCGTTAGACTTGAAGCTGATGGCGACCCGCTTGCCCGGCACCGTGGGCACTTGCGACAAGTTCGAAATCGTATTGTTGAAAAACGTTATCAACACATGCCCATCTGGAATATCCAAAAATACTATTACCCCTCACGTTTACAAATCTCTGTTATTACAAACAAAATTTACGCCGAAATCTAGTGGAAATAGTTTTCATGTATCACGCTAATAACGGTTTATAGTCCTGTTAACACTTCATCAATATTCATAAAACTAAGTATTATCATAAAACCTAATCCATTCCACCCACGGTACACTTCACTGCATCCATAAACGTACTTACGTAACGTATGCACGACCCTCCGAATTTATTATGAATAATTTACTATCACACTAAAACTTGATCAGATGATCATCAACCGATGGTTATTTTTAGGTAACGTTGAATATAACTTGATGGAATTGTAGAGCTATTTGTTTTGTTTACGTCATATTTTGCTTGTGATAGTGTACGATCATAATAATATAATATGCTCTCTCTGTGTACTCTCCGTTCTGTGGTCATGTTACCTTTGTCTACGCTGTTTATCCTCTCCGGCCATTTTTCAGGAATCTCATCAATATTACGGCGCGAACAGTTTAATGTTAGATTGGAAGGATCTTGTATGGTAATATCACATGGAACATTTTCCGCGTCGGCCTCTTGAGCGCGGCTCGACGAAACTAGGACGCATAATATTATTAACACCTACAACAAAGAAACACCATTACTTATATAATCTTTTAAGTACACAAACAACGATCGTCTCTGTTTTCTCTCTCGGGCACTACGGTCACTCACTTTGCACGCAGTTGGGAAATACATTTTCATCAAAATTAGAAAGGATACTGGAGAACACCTTCGGATCACAAAACGTTTTATCTTATCAGTTAGGAGCCGCCTGATATCACGAGTGACATGAAATGAGCGAGCGTCTCATTGGTCGATGTTTGTTTGTGCTATCGTCCTACTAATGACTATAGAGTACCGCTTGATGATCAAACATTGTCTTTTCTTTTCTAGGAAATCCTGAATATAACGGCGGCAAAATTGGAAGAAATTATCAAACCACTGAGCGATAACGAATACGAGCACGAGTTGAAAAACAAATATGCCGAGATCGGCTCTCCGGACTCGACTGAGGAGATGAAGAACTTGGAGAGCCGGCAGGCGGCGGTCACACTACTACAGATAAAAAATTACGACCCAAGTAAATATGCGGTCAAACAGGAAGACGAGCCTCACATAATGTTCAACAGTGTGCAGAGTTTACCGCCCTCCGACAGAGCGAGAGAGGTGATGCACTGCAATACCGTCATCGATATTATAAGCAAGGCTGTGGCCGTCGCGCAGCGGGAAAACGAAGAATCTCAGAAGTATCCACCGAACTACACGGGCGTGATCGACAGGACGCACGCGGCGAGCGCGGGCGACGGCTACGCGCACGAGTACGCCGACGAGACGTACGCGTACGCGCCGCAGGCGGCCGCCAGCCCCGCCAGCAACGACGACCACGACAACAAGGAGATGGACCTCTCGCTCTACAGCTCCGTCAAGAACGAGCCGCACGACCAGCCCGACCAGCAAGAACACACCAACACCTATTTCCACGGCGCGCTCACACACAAGACCAACTTCGTAGATGAGTACAAGCAACACGTTTTCGGACGAGCCAAAATGAAAACGACGAAAGAAAATTCATCAGTATATGAAGATTGTAGTAGAAGCAGTAGTGGGTCGGACCCGGATAGACTACAGATGGATATATCTCAGATGTCGCAGGTGAGGTCCTTACACAATTTAATGAGTATTAATTTCAGTAGCATGTTTAACAGTGGAAGGTCAACTAGGTATTCTGTCGTCCACAATAGAAAACTAGAGATAACGAACAAGGTTGGGCTGACGTCATTGCATCCAGCGACATTGAGTGATATTTTTGCAACCTGTGTGACCTTCAAACATTGCACTGATATCATCAACCTGTTTGTTGTTTTATGGGTTCAGTCCCTGGGTTAGGATTATGATCTGATAACGTCGGGTTTTGACTGCCGCGGTTCAGTGATCTGTCTATTGGCCATGTGCGAATACTGGGTTCGATTCTCAGGTGGCAAAGTTTTATTTATGTTAGCCCGCAAGTCTGGATTTCTGTTCAGTTAGTTACAATAAGTTCATATACCTAACACATGGCACTTCTGATAAAACTGTAGGTGTTAGACCTTTTGGTAGGCAGGTGACCTCTTTAAGACTATCACACGTAACAGTCGTTGTGCACATTACAGGACGACCCAGAAGAGACCCAGTCAGCACGATCGACCCAGTCTTCCCCGCAGCCGCCCATGGAACACGAGCAGGATAAGGAGTCGCTCTGGCAGGCGCTACACAGGCAAAACGGTGAGCATACAAATGACACGATGCACGATGATAAAGCACACGGTGGTGAAAAATTCAATTGTCGTAAGGTGCATAGTATGTACTGTGGAATTTTGTATTGTTAGCACTAAACCGAGGGTTGAAAATCGGAAAATTAACTGCCACTTACGATCATTGAAATTTGCACCGTCTATATATTTAGGTCTGTACGTATGAAATTGCTGTTTTTTTAAACGGGGTACTTTGAATTGTGATCCTTGGATTGACTTCGAATTGTAAGTTGAAATTAACATTTTATTAAAGCTCCGTTATTCTATTTTTGGTAACAAAACTTATTGTTTCCTTTGGGTTTCGTATTTTCTTTAATGTATAATTATAAATTATAACATAGTATAAAACAAAGTCACTTTCTCTGTCTCTATATCTCTATGTATGGAATCTTTAAAACTGCGCAACGAATTTTGATGCGGTATTTTTTATTAGATAGAGTGGTTCAAGAGGAAGGTTTATCACTACATAGTATAAAACAAAGCCGCTTTCTCTGTCCCTATCCCTATATCCCTATGTATGCTTAAATCTTTAAAACTACGCAACGGATTTTGATGCGGTTTTTTTATTAGAGTGATTCAAGAGGAAGGTTTATATTGTGTTTTTTTTTCATAAAAGAACGTAATTCGTACCTAAAACCTATTACGCATATAAAGATACATTGAAGATAAAGATAACAATGATTGACAGGCCGCAGGATTCGCGATAGTGAATTTACTATCTACTTCGTATGTGGCGATAGATTAGATCGAGATTTAGTTTTCTCCATAATCGAAATCATGTCTCACTCGAAATACTTTTCTCTATTTCGCCTGGTTTATATTTTCAACCGACTTCAAAAAAGGAGGAGGTTCTCAATGCAGTTGTATATATTTCTTTTTTGCACTTGCGTTTTATCTCAAAAAATTCAATCTGCTGGCGTGTTATCAACAATGCTTTTAACTTTGATATTGACATTGAACTTTGTTACTTTTACTTTATTATTCACATTGCAATATTATGCAGAATATATTAACTATCAAACAAGAGAATGAACCGTATAAAGGATACCGATTATTGCAAAATTGAACTCTATGTAAACAAATAGAAGATTCAATTAAGCCTGTCAGGTATATTCTACACTCTTAGGGTCAGCTCACGCCGAGACGCGACGCTGCATGCACATTTTAACTGAGTGACTCAAAATAGAACTTTATTTACTACACGAAAAGATACACATTTCATTGTGAGAATTTAGAATACGTTGCTTCATGCAGCGCTGCGCCTCGTGACGCCGCGCGGCGTCTCGCAGCGCAGCGGAACGTTTCTACATTCACGACATCTTGTTGCCAACGATTTTATTATGTGCCTCGCAACGTTGCGATGCGTCTCGCGGCGACGCGCGGCGCAGCGCGAAATCACTGGCCTCTTCCTGCATCGTCGCGTCGCGTCTCGGTGTGAACTGACCCTTAAGGAACGACTTGTAATTCAACTACATGATTTCATCTAACTATTGCACTGGTGATAAATTGTACTATGAGCATTATTTTATTGCATTTAATCTATTATATAACAAAGATACATATTACCTCGCATAATCTCTTTTAAGTTAGGTTCCTATATTGTGTAGATCTTGAATCGTAGCCCCTTCATCCAAAACTTACCGGTTTTGAGAAGAGATGCCATTTAAATAAATTAGTCGTATGTGCCATCTTTTGTACCGTCTAGTTTAAAATTTGCTAAAATGTTTTATTGTCAGTTAAAATGCAGGCTATCTGCATACATTATCATCTAACTAGCCCTTTTCCAACGGCTTTCAGTTTAATGGGATGCGGAATATCCGTGTTTTGTAACTAGGACCAACGGTGTCAGTAAGGTCCTAAATAAATTAAAAACAAGTATAATATATGAATTGGAAAATTCGCAAGCTCATGCATGAGACGCGGGTAACATAAACACTGGGCCATCTGCATACATATGAAGCATTATTATGTTTTTGAATAAAAGGAGATACTGATATTTTTGCTTTCATAATTCATGACAATTTCGTTATCTTTTAAGCATTCTATTTTAGTTATATAGGCCTTGCAGTCTAGACAACTGATAACCCAGTGCATATATCGTGCCGCCGAAATTACATTGTAAATAAATACCCAAAATGACTCATCGTGTAATGATTTCCTAAGTGAAAACATTACGAACGGTCTATTCTTTAACCCCATTGCGCGCTACTTTAACCAGTCCTTTGATCAGAGGCCCTAAAAAACCACGAGCTCTTAACGCGATCCATTTGAGGACCTAAACTGACATGGCGAAGGGCTATATAGATATATAGGGTGTATAGGAATACATCCTATATATATAGTCAAGTGAGCGAGTGAGAAAGAGTAATGGAGGACCATTACTCTTTCTCACTCGCTCACTTGACTGTTTACCACGTCATGGTAAGGCCCCAGGTTGCTGGTCCTCTTGGATTGTGGATCCGCTAAAGCTCACAGTACACTTCTGAGTAGCGGTGGGAACAATCGAAAGAATCGGTATGGTTAATGTACACCATCGACTCGCCGTCCTACATTATAATAGTCAACCATCGAGGAACAACTCGCAAATAAGTCGGACTCGAGTCAAAGACAAAACAATCGTGAATCGCCATCGCGCATCGCTACTTCTGGGTCTTCACGATAACACCTACCACATCTACAATGCGACTTAATTTTTATATTACAAAATTCTTAAAGATGTCTTCCCGTTTGTCCAGGTCGCAGCGGCGAAGCAACACAGTTACTACGGCGCCTGATCAACAGCAAGCAGCTCGGCATGACCGTGTCGCCATTACGGACGTCCGCGTCGCCGCTCTCCAGTACCATGCAGCAACCGAACAACGGAGCTGTCTCACCGGTCAGTACTGCTTATTGCGTAGTTGACGCTTTTTCTTTTTTGTTCAAAAGTATATTCTATGTTCAAAATCACAAAGAGAACGAATTTTTATAATAATAATAACTTTATTTCGGACTATTAATCCATACAAGCGAAGCATAAAACGACACGTATTTCTTATTTTATACACCAATTGCACATACACAGTAATTACACATTAATGTTATAAGAAAAAATACATACAAATATATAGACGACAAAATATACTTAATATTAATATTATTTAATATATTGAAATGACGCTCGATGAGTCGTCATCCAGTGCCACATTATTGGGCTGTCCACCTTGTCGGCCGCAACAGCTATTAGAGTGTTGGAACTCCCGCGCACTCGCCGCATCAGGGATGCTATTCGTGTCCGCATGACAGCATAAAAATCTGGCACTCCTGCCTCCGCGAACATCCCCGATGCACTGCAAAAGCGCGGCAGCCCCAACAATACTCTAAAAGCGTTATTATATTGGACTCGCAGAGCATTGTACGAGCTTTTTGTATAGCCGACCCATAGGGCGCACGTGTACAAAGATTGGCAATACGCCCTGAAGAGAGTGATTTTCACCTCTTTTGTACAACGTGCAAACCTACGGGCCAGCATGTTACATCGAACCGCCAATGCTCTGCGTTCCCTCTCGAAAAAAATCCGTTCAATATTAAAGGGTTCCGATATCTTGCTTGGCAGATAATTTCATAGAAATTCTGATCGATTTCAAATTGATTTAGGAAGTAGTGCTATTAGGACATTGTGATTGTGAAACAAGCTCTAATGGTCATACTCAGAGACGTTAATCATCACTTAACTTCTAAACGGTCCATTAAGAAATTGTCACATTGACAGTTTTACACGGTTTTACAATGAAAAACTGTCAATGGTTAAGCGATGATTAACGTTAATGGACATTAAGGGACGCTAATGAATGTCTCTGTGTATGAGCATAAGTAAGTTAAAAACTTTATAAATCTGGTGAAAGAGTACACTGTCAAGTAACAGATTAAAGATGTACATACCCAAATGTGACGTCATCACCATTAGTAGTTACATGTGTACAAAAGAGATAGCGAGATGTTTCCATTTTACCCCCACTCTTTCTCATACCAATATTGGAAATGCTGATTGCTGCTGAATTTTATAACAAATTCTACTGTTGTTTCCGAGAATAGATATCTTTTTTATTGTTATTTGTTCTTTAGATTTTCGTTTAAATATAAAAACAAAAATTGCAATTGACATCCAATTGTTGTCTATCGCTATCAATCTGCCTGGCTGACCTGCTCCCAACTTCCTTGGGGTCAGATTTCAGTCTATCCAGATACAGTTGAATAGCTGTACTTTATAAAGACTGACTGCCTATCTGACTGCCTTGTAGGACGAGCACTACATCTGCCTACCCTTTTCCTAACTATATTGGGGTCGACTTCCAGTCAAGATGAATACCAGTATTTAACGAGGAGCGGCTGCCTACCAGACCTCCACAACCCATTAACTGGGGTAACACGGTACTTCATGGCAAGACTGGAGTCAGATTTACTAGCTTCTGACTATCCGTAACGACTGCCAAAGATCTACAAATGACAGCCGGGACCTACGGCTTAACGTGCTTTCCGAGGCACGAGGGAAACTCGGTATGTTAAGATGGTCACCCATCCACAGACCAACCTTGGCAAGCGTTGCTTAACCTTGAAGATCGATCCGTGCGGCTGTTATTATCTAGCCACGAGTTCCTCCTTGGAGGACTTGCACTATTAAAGCTAAACCCACTTATGTATCAAAGGTAGATAAGGGAAAGCACTATAGATACCTTATTAATATTACTGATTTCTACGAATCAGTGATAAATTAAGTATAAATAAGCCGTAGAAAGATAATTATTATTGTGCGCATTTCGTACAAAGGAGAATTACTTTGATGATGGGCGACACTCGTGAAAGCACATAATTAAAACGGCAGAACAGATTTGGATGAAATTTGATACACGTGTAGACCCTTGAAAAGCACTTATTTTCCCCGTAGTATATTTCCTTGGGATGATTTCCTTTTTCTTTTACGCAGGCGAAGTCGCTGGCTGAGGGTAGTGTAGTTATAATAAAGTATTGTAAGTCAGTAAGATATTGTGAAGGAGTAAAGTAGAACACAGTTTGTTATGTATTCGTTATGACCACTTACTACCTTTTACTTTCAACAGTTTATGGCTGAAGACTTACTATAAAAGTCTATTGTGTTAAACGAATGAGGAAATAAAATATGCTCGCATACGTGTTCCGCATTTGAGTGTAATTTTATTATCACTAGTCATGCACGGAACGTAATGAAATAACATCTATTTCGTATCAGGGCTGTCTTCGAATTTGTATCATGATTACCCAGCGTTTGAATCCCCAACCGGTCCTATGAGACCGCGCTGTTATTGTTTTACTATTGTGTCTCGTTTCGCGGGTATCTGAGTAATTAATGTTATAACCGATGTCATTAGGTTTAATTCGTTAATAGAGTATGCTAGCTTCCTTATTTTTGTATTGGATTTATAATACCTCTTTACAGCTATCTTTACAGGCCTTAACCGAATGCGACAGTGGAGTTATCTAATATTATATCTCAACGGGCCTCATCTAGTTTAAATTGACGTAAATATTACGTGAGAGAAATCTATTTGCAAAATAAATATCATTTATATCTAATAATATATTTTTTATCAAATAAAATAAATGTATAACCTATTAAAAAATAAAAAAATTCAAGCATACCACTCCAGAAACGAATTGAAACTTATTTTGAGGTGCTGCTTCTATCTAATTAATGGTGAATACGACTAATTAGTCTCAATAAATCAATATAGTCTCAATAAATCAATAAAGACACTATCATTTGTTTTGATGCCATTTTTGGAAAATCAATATTTACAATCCTCAATTTAAATCCCAAAGTGAATGACAATTCAGAACTATTATTCAGCTGCTGTTCGCGGCTTCACCTGCATAGAAGTAGAAAATTGACCCAAGGGCTGTTCCAGGATATAACTCAACCCGTATGCTAAATTTCTTTTCAAAGTTGTACGAACGTGAAAAATTTAGCTTTTATAAGTTTATAATGTTACTAGCTGACTCGGCAAATGTTGTTCTGCCATATAAATTACATTTATGTAACATGATTTTTTACACCTAGTGTCCGAAAAACCCAAATATCTTACGGAACCCTATTTTTTCCAAAATAAATTTTAGCCTATGTTACTCGTGGATAATGTAGCTTTCGAATGATGAAAGAATTTTAAAAAATGGTCCAGTAGTTAAGCCTGTTCATTACAACCAAACAAACAAAGTTTTCCTCTTTATAATATTAGTATAGAGTAAGGGCATAGTGGGTCAATGCACGTTTGTTTGTTATTAAACAATTCTCTTTACTTTATAATTTTAAAAAAATATATTTTCCTTGAAATTTCTCCTCTATCTGTGTTTACAAACACAAACTCACAAATACCCAGACCCGAAACAACTAGCAAATATTTGTATGGCATACAAATATTTGATCCAAGCGGGAATCGAACCCGCCATACGCAGCGCGACAGCCACCGTCGCGTCATCAAATATTTGCGTTGTCTTATCTGTCCTAGCGCATTGCTGGCCTAGTGCCAAGGTCTTTGCTCTTCAAAGGAGCTATCTGGTCATGCACGTGTTATCTACGGCCATATGATATCCACTCTATGAATAATTTCTAGTTTTGGACAGGACAACTGTCGTGCGTACCTTATGTCGATGTCCACTTGTTGAACATAAGACAATTATAGGTGGTCGAATTATTTAGAGAATAGCACCCTCAAACCAGCTAGGGTAATAAATATAATATACTAACAGCTCTAAGGGCGAATGCTGTTAAATTGACAATTAATGTCAAACATTTCAAACTTGACTTTGCACTGTTGTGTGCAAAAAAGAGTAACTTTATTTCACATAGGCACTTATAAAACGTCAGAAGTGCACGGTTCCTATCGAAAAGAACCGGCAAGAAACTCCATAAATTATAATGGATTATAACAAAGGAGTAAGCCTATTTATTATAAAGCTGGCTATGAAAGCTATGCGCGAGTCTTTCGCCGCTCTTGATTACACAACCGACTTCGGGCCTTCCTTTACAACAACCGAACACCTGCATATATACCTGTATCTTCAATACTTAGAATTAAAATAAATAAATAAATAATAAATAATAAATAAAAAATGTTTTTATTTTACATAGGCCTACATGGGCACTTATAAAAAGTCAAAGCTAGTGCACGGTTCCAAATTGGTCGTTTCCTATGGAGAAGAACCGGCAAGAAACTCCATGGTTACTCTTTTCAAAAAAAATGATTGGGTTTACAATATTTTCACATTACAAAACAGACACATATGCGAGGACAGTGTAGACCAATCAAAATTGTAACCCAAATAAAAATAGATTCAATCAAAACTGGGTTGAATTAAGTAGTAATTAAAATTCGTAGTCTACAGTGTTCTCTCATTCACACTTTAAGAGAGGCTATATAAATATGAGAGAAAAGAAATCAAACCTATCAACAAATTAGTTTTTATCAAAATGAAATCACGACTTAATGAAATTAAGGTGATTAATATCCAAATAATATAAAAATATTGCAAAAGCAACGTGTTGTGTAAAAAATAAATTTATGAGTAATATTTTATGAAATAAAACAAACATGGAGCAGTTAATAGACAAAGGACAATGGGCAAAAATGTATGGGACGTGGTACCCGCTCCAATAGTCATGAGTAATATATCATTGAAAAGACATTTTGATGCACAATAACGTCTACCATGGCGCTTGTCGCTATTCACGTTTTGGAAGCAGTAATCTCACAAAGTTTTATAAATGAGAATTTACTAAAAAATATTTATATTAATAAAAAAAAGCTAGGATAAGATTGACTTAGACGATGATATAACACACTTAGGATTCTATTACTAAAAGAAATAAGAAAACAAGTGTTCTTCAAATAAAAATCATATATTTTAAAACATTAAATATCGCCATCAACTATAACAGCATTAAGGAAAGATAAGAGCAGTAAATCCCGTATGCCTCGCATAGCCTAGGTACCATACGATGGACACTATGTGTGCACAAGTGCCCATCGTACGTCGCCCAGTTAAAGATGTGCAATATTGTTGGACAATAGTATTTGCACTGTTGATCAGTATATAACAAAAATATGTTTTTACACGGACATGTCGCGACTGGATTCGTCCACGCAAAAGCCAGGTATCTTCGTGTATACCATAGTCTGGTAGGTCTTCAAGTGCTCCCTCTCTGTACGTTTCAATTATATACAGACCATTTGATAAATGCTCGGCACAGTAAGATCTTGCCAGCTTGAGTTGGTATGTACCTAGCGCCAGTAGAATTATATCCTCCTCCGTCATTGAAGGGAAGTTTTCTATCTGGCTCGCTTCTATCCTCTGTAAATCTACTCTTCTGTGATTGAGCCGTTTTCTCTCTACATACATATGCAGAAGATTCGGGGTATCTATTTTCTGCCTTATAATATTGACGAATTCGTCTGCGTGTATGCTATCCACAATGGGTTGGTGGAAGTGGTTCGTCATAGCTGCGGCTATCTTAAAATCGGTAAACCTATTAGGCAGTGACTTATTAAAATATTTTTGCCGCAAGAGCTTAAAATCACGCTTAAACCGGCCGTTTACCACTTCCACAACCCGCCGGCATAGCGTTACCGATCGAGCTTCGTTGGATTGTTCAGTGGTCAGCTGTGTCTCTTGACGGTACTTTGTTGGTGGGACATAGGATTCATACCCACATTCATCAATGAGGTTCAAGCTGTCCCTAAAACCTCGATCTAAAATAAAAGCATCATTTGTTCGGAGTAACCAATGTAGTAGATGTTGTTCATCATTCATAATGTCGCTAATTATTTGCGCATCTGTTTTTGTTGCAGCGTATGGACCCATTACATCTAATATGTATCCATCAGTACATACAATTAGGAAAGGTTTCAGTAGATTCTGAAACTTGTGTAAACTGTAGGACAATCTTTGGAATAAAAAGTTCGAGCTTTTATTTATGTAAATGTAAGTACCATCGGCAATCAATAATAACTTATCATTATTTTCATTTCCAAATAATGCTTTTGGTACAGTGAGATTTTTTTCTAATAATTGTGATCTGTCAATGTGATCCACTCCCAAATGCATACTGACATAATTGTTATTGAGACACTCCCTCACAATAACCAACAAACGTTCAAGCTTTCGTCGAGACATGTTAAATAATGTCGCAAGTCTTTCATCTGGATCTCCTGTACGCAGTTTTGTAAGATAAATACCTAATGCAGTTCTCGGTTCCCTACATTTTTCATTTAGTGTAGGGCTCGAGTTAAAAGGAGACCGGGTGCTTGGTAACGTCTTACGCTACGCGTTAATGCTTATTATTAATAGAAAACATGAACGGAAAAATGCAGAAAATATTACCTTGGTACCTACTCATTTTTTTAAGTATAGTAAGTGGTACCTAATATACTCGTATATGTATGTTTATCGCCGGGGTCACGGGACTGTCTAAACAGGTTACCGTGACCTGGAAACGCAAATGGCAACCGAAGGAATAGGGTTTTTATTAGTTAGTAAGACTGTCGTTTATCTCCAAACGCAATCAGATTTGAGACTGGCGGCTATAGTAAATATTGTTCCTCTTGGTAAGACCTTTTAAACGACACTACAACCATATCTATTGGAGCGGGTACCATTTTGCTCATTCTCCTTTACACAATAATGTTACCAGGGGGTCACATGTGCAGAAGCAGTTATTTCCAAACAAGCGCGTCTTCGACATAGTCGCTAAAAGCGAATAATAGCATATCTGTTCTTTAATAACTAGCTTTACCCGCGAGAAAGTCGTCTCAAGAGAACATACTCTGATGAGCGTACAGGATCTCCAACAAATCTCAGAGTGCCTAGTGTGAGTTTGTTTGACATTAACGCGATCGATACGTTTGTGACGTTCGGCGCTTTGATTGGCCCGCTTCAAGCTTTTGGCCAATCAGAGAGCCAAATGCAGCTAAACGTTTCAATCGCGTTAATGTAAAAACAACTCGCAGTCAGCGCCCAGATAGGTACATCAAACTTTCGTTTTATAATATTAGTGTAATTACTCTTGATACACCGATAATAAACGTTTGATAACCGCGCTGCGATGTTCGAACAATGACAATATTTGTTTATGATAATTGATTATCTTCTACACTACGTTGTGATACCGTAAAACAATATTATTAATGAGTCAATCAAATAATGGACTATCAAAACTTGTAGCGGCTTATTTTAAATAGGTGATGCGAATGTAGGTAAATGTTATTAACGACTGTCCTTGGCATAAAAAAGTATCCTTATTTTCTTATGTGTCTTGCATAATTGAGCGTATATAACATGGCATTCTTATTCCAATACTTACACTAAGGCCACGTTCTCACTTTATCGTGACGACAGATAATCGTGTAGTTTCAAGTTTCGTGGCGTGTATTTTTAAATGGAGGAGTTCACATATAGAAAGACTCGATTAACTGTCGTATACGACTTTTTTGCGGTGATTGTCAAGACAGTGCGAATAGCTAGCACGAGGGTCATAAAATGATAAAACTATGGTAGTTGTTGCGACTTAAACCAAAAATACAAATAGTGCAAGAGAGCCATTTAAAGGTTTGATAAGTGTACAAAAACTGACACTTCACTAAAGTACCTAAATCAGTGTAAAAGGGATATTTCTTGGCGATTTTGAAATATTTTATATAATTATAGTATTGAAATATAAGACTGTTTTAGGCTATCACGGTTTATTTCATAATTTAAATTGTCACTTACGGGAACTCAAAATAGAAAATAATCACGTCTTCCGTGATTATTTTCTATTTTGAGTTCCCGTAAGTGACAATTTAAATTTTGAAATATAAGGTCGACTGGTAGAAAATGCCCAAAGCATAAAGGCTCCCCCACACAGGCGCGTTATTATCGGTCGATAATATCGCATGCGGTATTGCGTTAATGCGTCCCGATTCCTTGCACACAGCTGCGTTTTTATCGTCCGATATTTCTTACGAGAGAGCGCCGTTATTATCGCAGATGTGTGTACAGTCTTTTGCGTTCTTATACAAAACATTCTAGAACTTATATCGGAATATCGCAGGACGGAGAAACGCAACGTCCTACTTCCATTGCTGCGTTATTATCGCAGCAGTGTGTAACTATATGACCATCCTAATACAAAATGTACTGAAAACATATATCGCAGTAACGCATACGATATTATCGACCGATAATAACGCGCCTGTGTGGGGGAGCCTTTAAGTCCGCCTTTGTACTAACTTGTGCATGAAATTTTTAAAATAAATAAATACACTCACCGGCACAATTAACCGCCCACTTATATTTTTCGTCACCCCGTTTGTTTATGTGAACAGTGGCTTATCTACTGTTTTGTTTTTTGTTAAGTGGCTACTTTAGCAATAAACTAAACACTTATACCCGTAGTTACTCAGATACCCGCGAAACGAGACACAATAGTAAAACAATAACAGCGCGGTCTCATAGGACCGGTTGGGGATTCAAACGTTATTCCGATTCATAAACTGCTGTCACCACAGTTTTTTTGGAATTTAGTCGCTGCTTGACATTGTTGCAGTTACGTTACCTTGCAAAAAATTCTTGTTCTTTTCTGTCATCGTGTGCGAATATTGTTTAATTTGAGTTTTTAGTGTTTGATTATTCTTTGCAACCGAAAAAAATGCCACTGGATGCAACTGGTGCTGCTAGGGCTGTAGCTTTAGCGGACGCTGGGTATAGCCAGCGTCGAATCGCTCGTACGCTTGGTGTACCTCGAATTAAGGTACGAGATGCCATCAGACGCTTTCGGGAGACTGGTTCATACACGAGGAGGCCAAGTCAAGGCCGACATCGGTGCACTTCGGCTCGGGATGACCGCTTTATTGTCCGTAACGTCCTAAGAAATCCCTTTTCCACTGCTACTGAAGCTCGTATACGTTTTTTTGTGCTGAGAAATGTTAGTGTAAGTGAACGTACCATTAGCAGAAGACTGGCTGAGAGTAATCTGAGGGTTTTCGTACAGCTCGCGCTCCACAACTGCTTCCACAGCATCGTAGAGCTAGACTTGCCTTTCTCGCGAGAATATGCTGATTGGACTATGGACGAATGGAAGAGCGTACTGTTTTTAGATGGGAGCAGAATAGCCTTAAGAGGTCCAGATGGACATCAGTGTGTATACAGGCGCCAAAATGACCGGTTTGCTCCATGCGCAATAATCAAAACCGTGGGTTATCAGGGAGGGTCCATAATGGTTTTGGGGCGGTATAACTTGCGAAGCTCGTACCGATGTTGTGGTGTTTGGTACAGGCAGTATGAATGCTCAAAGATACGTGGAGGAAGTCTCACAAGACCACGTTGTACCTTTTGCACCATTTATTGGAAACAACTTTAGATTAAGGCGGGCGCGACGTTAGAATTATCCATACAAACGTAATACCAAAATCATTTGCAATTTAAGCATATTTACACCATAATATGATGTTATTCGGATTCAGACAATAATTATCTAGGTTCCTACATCGTCTTTTTGTTGAAAAACTTACCCCAAACGAAATTTAAGCGAATTTAAATTTGCACATTTTCACAGCGAAAATGTCATGTTTGTATTTTGTTTTTTCTATATTATAAACAACAATATTTCAAAATATCTTTTCGTAGGAACACAGATATTATTATCAAGTTATAAATACTCGAAACAATAATGGAAATACATTAATTTTTCATTCATCATTTTTGGTATTACGGAACCTCTCCCAAATTTCCAATAGTTTGTATTGCTATCACAGCAAGCAACTGTCAGTGTGCGGATGATGACTTTACTCCAGTCGGTGTGTCCAAGAATTGTTTAAACTATCTGGATTGCTTCCATCAACCTCAAAAACGTGTTTTATTTCGTCTCAACTCGAGATAGCGCGCGGTCTCCGCAGGCCTCTTAATGCACGATAATGCTCTATGCAATACCGCAAAATCCGTTACTCAATACCTCGATGCAGTCGGGATTCAAGTTTTGCCATGGCCAGCACGCAGTTCCGATCTTAACCCAATCGAGCACATTTGGGACAACCTAAAGAGACGTGTTCGAGCAAAACTACCAGCCCCTACGACCCTAGGTGAGCTCAAGACGGTTGCGGTAGAGGAGCGGCACAATATCCCTCAGTCGGATATTCAAGACATCATGGAAGGATTACCAAACCGGCTACAAGAAGTCATTAGGGCCCGGGGTGGTAACACCCCTTACTAAAATTTAAATTAAAAAAAACACCGAGGACTTTTTACAAAATTAAACTCGTAACATTCTTATGTAAATTTTTAGATAAATCGATTTTTGGCATAATTTTTTAAAATAAACGGGTTTTTTCAAGACTTTTGTGATTTTATTTATCCTTTATGGCTGTTTTTATCATAACGTCCATCAAATGTGGTCAAAATTTGACGATTACCGGAAACTGAAGGAAATACAAGGTGGGCGGTTAATTGTGCCGGTGATTGTATATGAGTGTGAACATTATGGATATGTGAAAAATCTTAAAAACAAAAACTGAACAATATTTCAGTTTTCCTTCAACTTTTTTATCTAGCTATCGCCAATTTGCAATCCGAATGTCAGTCTTTGTTTGAATATTATGTACAAACAAATACATAGTTGATATTCTTGAGTATTGATTCTTATCAAGTAAACATTGTTTGCACAAGTACTTCTGAATAATCAACTTTTTGATATAGTTTCACTTTTGTTTTAAAGATAAGAGTGAGGGTAGTACACAATTTAAAAGGTTTGGCATTGAGACCGCCTAATATTCACTCTTTAACGAAACTGAAACGTTTTACCAACAGTCGATTGGTCCATGAACGGTTGGTCAACACAATCTTTAACCCATTAACTTTTCGTCCAATGAACGTTTCGTCCACAAACGTTTCGCCAACATTACTCTACGTCAGGGAATGTTTAACCAACAGAATGTTTTGACCAATAACTTTTCACCCAAAGAACAATTGGGCCATGGACTGTTCCAGTGTTTAAGTAATCTCTAGAAGCAATATTAGCCTAAGGATATAACCGTTGGACTACCAAGTCACAGGTCGTAGGTTCGAACCCCGGCACGCACCAATGTCTTTTCGAATTCATGTGCGTATGATAAATTAATTATGACCTATGAATATGAAGTTAACAAATAATTAAACAATTTATTAAGCTATTGCATAGCTTCTATCGCGGGCCTTGAGCGTGGGGACCGAATCCAGAAATAAAAATAAAAAAGTACCTTCCATAAAAATATAATAATTTCGCAACTCCATACTGACTTTGTTCAAGAGAATATTTATTTATTGAATTATATTAACATATTAAACTAATAAATGACTTAATAGATATATATACAAACTAAAGATAAAAGTATTTACAAACCTATATATATATACAAAAATAAAAAGGGATTTAATGGGCATCAAAAAACTCATCCACGTCGATGTCAATAGGAATAGTGCCCAGAACGCTGGCAGCATAATTAATTTAGGTCCCGTGGTCGCCCTCGCAAGCGCTGGCTGGACGTCGTCAAGTCCGACATGAGAGCCAATGGCCTTACTGGGAAGGATATTGAAGATCGGGCAAAGTGGAGTAAGCTTAGCAGGAAGGCGGACCCTGGTAATGGCCGGGACTAACGCCAGGCAGAAGAAGAAGAAGATTACTTAAACACTGGAACAGTCCATGGCCCAATTGTTCTTTGGGTGAAAAGTTATTGGTCAAAACATTCTGTTGGTTAAACATTCCCTGACGTAGAGTAATGTTGGCGAAACGTTTGTGGACGAAACGTTCATTGGACGAAAAGTTAATGGGTTAAAGATTGTGTTGACCAACCGTTCATGGACCAATCGACTGTTGGTAAAACGTTTCAGTTTCCTCTTTAACAGGATATCGACTATGCTGGCATAGCACATAATTCTAAAATAAACGAATGGACCAAATTGACATGCCATAAACTAATATTTTATATGTGGTCATTTTTAACGTTTTTGAAATGGTAATGTTAGTACAAAAAATAACAATATTTTATGATGAAGTAAACAGTTCGAAACATTAACAGTTAATAATATTACTAACCTTCATGCTATCCTCCTGTGGTTGGGCAGAATTCCAACTAGCGACTGCAGAAATTCCAGTAGTTAAATGTTGTGTGTCAAGACCACAAATGTGTTTTAATAATAATGATAACAACAACAACTGCCTCTGATGGATATCTGTGTCGTTCTTATCATTGCAAACAGTCGTTAATATAACTTGTTTTGCCCAAACTTAGTTCCTGCAGAACCGGTTTCTTGATGGTAATGTCAATCATTGGAGCTTGAAATGTGACGTAGATATAATTACAGAATCTAACAAATATGTATGACGTCGTTAAGATAAAAAATAAAGTACCTTCCTGGTATGCTAGATTACAGACGAGGAAGTTTAGGGCAGTTGCACTGATTTTAAATCAAAACAAACCAGTGTCGTTAATACCACTTTCTGCTAGCAAACCACAGAAATATTATGAAAGTGTTAAATCAAAAGTATTTCCAACTGCGAACAGGAATTAGCTCCAGAAATAACATCAAACGATTTTTACAAATAACACCTTTAAAGAGCACACCATTTAAATATTTGAAATGCAACTTATATGCCGAAGTTCGCTTGCAAACTGAGAATAGTCTAAGCTAATAAATTAGTTAAAAGAGGTACCATGACAGCATGAATTAACATCGTTATTGTCCACTTAAATGCTATGGTAATATTCATTTTCAATACATTTTCCTTGTCAAGATGATTACTTATTGTTATCTCTGCGCACACACCTGAGTAGATACTATCGGTGCTAGATCTTTGGAACCGAGATAAAATGTTCGGTAATGAGAAATGCACTTATCTATCATGTATTTGACTAGAACAATGTGGCTTGCATGATGTATTGTTTTGTCTTTGTGAGGAATGGCCCATTTTAACGCGTAGCAAAAAGTATATCTTTCTAACTCTCGTGTACATACGCAGATGACAGAATGATAACGATTATGCTGTCATTAGGTATTTAGCGGAATCTATACCTAATCTGATCTATCGTTTACATTTCGGAAACTTATTATACGTTTTTTCACCTCTACTGTCACTTTTAGGACTTAGACATACTTTATCAGTGATGTTTTTAGGAAGTACAGTAATCGCAACCAGCGTCCATGTATGACCAGATATTATCCGCGTATGAACGTAAACGGAGCAAAACTACCGCACCCGCTACGATCCTTACGGAATAGATATTTCCAGATAATACAGAAAGCATTCTGTAGTATCTGCCTTACCCCGTGGGAAAAGGTGTCAGTTTATGGTCGATAAAAGTGTACATAATGCAGAATTATCGTCAATCAACAATGAAATAGTATGAATAATTTGTCAACAGAATGGTGAATGGCACAGTTCGGGTCGCGGTTCGGGAGTGGCGGGCACGGCGCGAAGAAAACAAAGCTTCCCCGCGCGAGCGCAGCCTCTCATGGCCGTAGACCCGCCCGCCACCAACACGCAGTGGCCGCAGACAACCTCTGAGAATGTAAGTTATGTAATGTATCTACAATAATTGGAGGCGGTGTCCGTCTCCATTTTCTTTTATAGTCGTCGTCAAATCGGAAATCTGCATTTGATTGTTATTGGTAATAATATTTAAATAACTACGAGTCTAATCAAATTTTAATTACTCAGATACCCGCGAAACGAGACACAATAGTAAAACAATAACAGCGCGGTCTCATAGGACCGGTCGGGGATTCAAACGTTAAATCGAAATGAGTCTCACGTGACTGAACATCACGGTTCAATTCCTACATCGCGTCGAAAATAGCGTTGTAGTCTTTTTTGCTAAAAATAAAAATCGTTCCCAAAACGCGCGTCGACGGTGCGTTTAAAAAACGTGGTGTGCATAGGCCCTAACTCGCAGGGGAAAGAGGCGACAAAACTATGAGGCTCCGAAGTAATCCTAACATCTTATACTTCGTATACGCAGCAGGAACCGCCCGAAGCATCGTCAACGCCAGGTGGCACGGGGTCGGCGCGCTCGGCGCCGCGCGTGGAGCTGTCGTGCAGCAACTGCGGCACGCACACCACCACGATATGGCGGCGCGACGCGCGCGGCGAGATGGTGTGCAACGCCTGCGGACTGTACTTCAAGCTGCACGGAGTTCCGCGGCCCACGGCTATGAGGCGCGACACTATACACACGCGCCGTCGCAGGCCGAGGCATGATGGGAAACACACTAAGAGCAGTGAGTACACAGCTTTAGTCGCTACTAATCTTTGTTTCTAATCGTTAACCTAATTGTATGCTTTTTAACTTTCCTCTTCCATCAATCAATCAATCCCCTGGCGATTTCCTATTTGGGGACAGCCCTTCTGATACACTTCCGCCATTCTAGGCAATTTTGCGTCATTTCGGGTGTTAATTCCATTGTCAGAAGGTTTTTTTTTTTTTTTTTAATTGTTATAAGCTAGTGCTTGACTGCGATCCCACCTGATGGTAAGCAGTGATGCAATCGTTGATGGTGAGGCGCACTAGCTTATTAAAAGCCTATTCACTCTAGCCTTGAAGACACCTAAATTATAATCGGACGGGAAAACCGCAGCAGGCAAATTGTTCCAATCCCTCGATGTCCGCGGTATAAACGACGAAGCGAAACGCTTAGTCCGGACCGTAGAGGTTTCGACAACGTAAGGGTGAATACTCGCCGTACGACGGTTTGTCCGATGGTGAAAGCGGGATGGCGGAATCAGTTCATGCAATTCCTGCGCACACTCTCCGAAATGCATCCTGTAGAAAACCGAAAGGCTGGCTACCCTATGCCTGTGCTCAAGGCTTTGTAAATTGGACTTAACCAGATCTGGATCTCCAATTAGCCTCTTCGCACGCCTTTCCACTGAGTCCAAAGCTGCCAGGTGGCATTTCGCAGCTCCAGCCCATATGTGGCTGCAGTACTCCACACACGATCGGACCTGCGCTTTGTACAACATTAGAAGCTGTCCTGATGTGAAGTACCGCCGGATCTTTGCCAGAACGCCGAGTTTCCTAGCAGCTATCTTGGCCTTGGACTCAATGAACCGCCCAAAGTTGAGGTCGGAGGAAATTTCAACTCCTAAGAGCTGAAGGCGGTCGGTGCATTCTAGGGATACATTCCGGAAAGCAGGAGCCAAGGTGAACGGGCTCCTTTTAGCGGTGAATAGACACGCTTGTGTTTTGGCGGCGTTGAATCCCACCAGATTGGCTTCGCCCCACTTGGAGACTGCCTGAAGTGAGTCATTCGCACGCTCTACCATAGCCTCTCTTTCGGACTGGATTAGCTCCTTACTAGCCCGATTAAGCGGCAAGTATCTCTCTACAACTGTGCTATCATCTGCATACCAATAGATACCGGGCATCAGCAGATCGTCGATGTGGAGCAGGAAGAGAGTTGCAGAGAGTACAGAACCCTGAGGAACTCCGGCATTAGGGACTACACACACTTATTCAGCTCTATTCGCGTTTCGCTGAACGGTTTTGGTCACACTTATTCAGTTCTACTTCTATCAGCGGCGTACAGCGGCGTAAGAGTGTTATCTCCGCTAAAATGCTTCTATCTACTACGTACGGCGCTGAATATGCTGCGAAGACGGTCAGCTACTCAATTAGTATTGAGATGTTATTTTTTCTCTGTTGATCGCTATAATGTGACGGACTAATATCGTAGAAGCAAGAATATTTTTGTACTAGAAATATAAGTTTCTCTTCGTCCATTATTTTATTTCGTAAAAATAAAGGAGGTAATTAGAATTACTTTAAAACACGTCCGAACTCTCGATCCTTGCGTGCATAATGATTATGTAATAATAAATCAAATCTATCCAGGAGCTATGCAGGTTGCAACTTGTCGACAAGGAGTTGAGAACCATACGTGTGCAGCGCTGTTCCGCCCCATTCAGCGTCGATCGCGGCGGAACAGCGCTGAATGCGGCAGATCAGCGCTGATCTCTATCTAAAACACTCGCATGATAAAAACACATTTGTTCTCATTTTAAACTTGTTTGCCGCGAAAGCTGAATAAGCGCGGAAAGCTGAATGGATGCGTACGCGTCTCCATACAAAATCGTTATTTTCTATGGACATAAACTGAATAGAGCTGAATAAGTGTGTGTAGTCCCTTAGTCCACATGGGTTCCGATGAGCACCCGTCGACAACAACTCGGAGGGACCGTTCGCTCAGGAAGTCTTTTATCCACTTAATCAGGCCAGGGGAGATGCCGTACGCTGGAAGCTTACTCAGTAGGCTAGCGTGCCAAACCCTATCGAAGGCCTTCGAGACGTCCAAGGAAACTGCAAGACCTTCCCCATTCTTCTCGAGGGCCTCGCCCCACAGGTGAGTGGCATACACCAGAAGGTCCCCAGTAGACCGATTGCGGCGAAACCCGTATTGTCGGTCACTGAGGAGATCGTTACCTTCCAGGTAAGCCATGAGGCGCGAGTTCAATACACGCTCCATAATCTTACAGAGTATGGAGGTGATTGAAATCGGCCGATAGTTGGCAGGGTCGGCACGACTGCCCTTTTTGGGCACAGGTTGCACGTTGGCAAGCTTCCAGGACTTGGGCACTATACCAGTCCTATATGAGAGGCGATACAAGCGCGTCAGTACAGGAGACAACTCGGGCGCACATGCCTTGAGAACAATCGCTGGAATACCATCTGGTCCACTAGCCTTATTTACATCTAGACGACACAGTGCTCTCAGAACCTCTTTGTTCCTTATACGGACCTCGGGCATCGAGGTGCCGCAGTGTGGCAGAATCGGTGGAGTAGCACTGCCAGTGTCAAGACGAGAATTATGGGCGAAGAGAGATGCAAAGAGACCTGCTTTCTCTCTCGCCGTATGAGCTAGTGTTCCATCTGGCCGAACCAGCGGAGGCAATGTGGGCCGACAGAAGTTCGCTTCGACCGACTTGGCAAGGGACCAGAATGCTCTGCTACCGGACGGTTGCGCATAGAACTTCTGGCCAATGTGGGAAATGCGATCGAAACCTTCCTTAGTGCCTTTTTGTAGGACTTGGCAGCATGGTTGAAGGCTCTCTTCTTTGAACTCAGGTCCGGAGCTTTGGGGTCACGAGCATCCACCCAGGAAAGAAACGCCGAGTGCTTTCGTTTTTCAGCTTCAGTACAGTCGGCGTTGAACCATGGGCGGGCTGAGCTACCGACGGGTACGTCACTATGTGGGATGTAATACTCCATAGCTTGACGCACCACATCGGAAATTGCCTCCGCACAGCTCGACGGATTTTCCGAAGAGAAGCAGACCTGCTGCCAAGGATAAGACGCAAAGAAGTGCCGCATCTCATCCCAATCTGCTGACTTGTAACGCCACATTCGCCGTTCTCCGCGTGAGTCGCAGTCGGGCGGGGAGAAGGACGTTACAGATTTCACCAGACAGTGATCTGAAGTTCCTAGTGCCGAAGAAACTGTTACGATACATCTGTCCGGATCGGTGGTCAGCAGAAGGTCCAGACAGTTGGCAGTATGACCATCTACATCAGGCACCCTTGTCGCTTGCCTTACCAACTGGGAGAGGCCCATCGAAACCGCAAAGTTTCGCGCTTGTCTCCCAGCGTGGTCGGTCCTCTGGTAAGGGAAAAGCCAGTCTTGATGGCAAGCGTTAAAATCCCCCAGAGCGACGAGCTGCGCGTCAGGGTGCCGATGCAGAGCCTTATCGGCGGCCTCACTGAGGTGGTCAAACAGGCGAGTTGTCTCCTGATCACCGCTATGCGATCGGTAGACACAGGCATAGACTATTTTGTCCATACCAGTGTCTACCAATAGCCATAATGTCGAGAAACTAGGGTCTTCAAGGTGACGGAGACGCTGGCAGCAGATGTCATTGCGGACGTACACACAGACCCCGGCACGCTGCAGGAAGTGATGCTCCAGTGAGTATCCCGGGTAGTTGAGGTACGCCGCATCTGACGGACATCTAATCTGCGTCTCCGTCAAGAAAAGCAAGTGTGGCTTGTCGGTTTCGAGATGGTGGTGGACCGCATTGATATTAGAGTGCAGCCCTCGAATATTCGAGAGATGCACTTGAAATGGGAGGACGTGCAACCGCTGTCGACACCTGCTTTTCTTTTTACCTTTCATTATATCGGATTTTGAGCGAATAGGAGAGATGGAAGATAGCAGTTGAGCGAGGTGATGTGATGTTAAGCCCAACCAGAGTTGCTGCGCCAATGGAGGTTTGATCTGGAGACTGCGGGGACGCCCGAACCCCCCCAGGGATCGCCATCGGGTCCTCCCATCCGGTCGCCAACCGGCACGATGGGGCCACCCTGGGATTTTTCGCAGATGGCGGGGCAGCCTTTCGTGTGTGGCTGGCACACTACTTGGGCCCCCAACTGTCTACGGTCGGCCAGCGGAGCACCGTGCTTCGGATCCCGCTACCCTCCACGATCAAACATCCGACACAACAACACCGGTGCATCGCACCCGGTATACATCACAACACAACTGCTCAGACCCATCCTCCACCGTACGGCTTCACCAGACATCACGCCGGAACACGACGGATCGTTTGGCGGCATGGTTTTTGTCTAGCGGGTGGTAACCTTTAAGCCGGCGGCCGATGCGATGGCCTACCACCGGATTTACTGCTCGTTTAGCACTACCCAGGGGACACGTGTAGGGTGGTCAGATTTCAAGTAAATCCTACGGACGCAAGCAGTTCATCCCCCAAAAAGGTCGTTCTGGATGGTTTGCCTCCAGGTAGTCGGCGGTCGAACTCTTTCCCTCCTCTATGGCTAGAACGCGTCGGGTCATGTGGTCCTCGTTTCTGCGCATTATATGCCTATACCATAACAAGCTTTCCTGTTAACTTTCCTAATAACTGAAAATCATAAAGCGCAAGCAAACGAGATATTCGTAAAAAAGTACACCCATAGATCACTACGAATACATTATCTTTTAAAAGGTGTTTTTTAGGAAAAAAGGATAGGACTTAGAATTGAACCCTGAGGCACACCCAACTTTACTAAAGACCTCCAGGACATCGCCCCATTAACGGTTAGTTTTTGCTGCCTGTAAGATAAATAGAATAGAAAACAATATAGAAAGCAGCATGTCCACGAACTCCATAACGCTGTAATTTACGCATCAGAGTTATATGGTCAACGCAGTCAAATGCTTTTAATCATCTGCCTAGCCTTTTCCCAATTATATTGGGGTCGGCTTCCAGTCAAGCCGGATTTAGCTGAATACCAGTATTTTACGAGGAGCGGCTGCCTACCAGACCTCCGCAACCCATTAACTGGGGTAACACGATACTTCATGGCAAGACTGGAGTCAGATTTACTGGCTTCTGACTATCCGTAACGACTGCCAAAGATCTACAAATGACAGCCGGGACCTACAGCTTAACGTGCTTTCCGAGGCACGGAGGAAACTCGTTATGTTAAGATGGTCACCCATCCACAGACCAACCTAGGCAAGCGTTGCAAATGCTTTTAAGAGGTCGCAAAATAATGCCAATAGCATCCTGGAAGAAGTCCCTTTATTCTGACTTTATGTCCATTCAATACATATATCTACATTCCTATATGGGACTGATGAGTTTCACTCCTGCATCTGTCGTTGACCTTTTCTTTTGACCAAACTAACGACGATGCAAAAACTTATTTGTATTAAAGTAAGACAACATTTTGTCAAGCATCACATTATTTTCATAGATTTTACTCAATACTGAAACCACAGATGTACTCGTAGGTCTGTAATTAGAGTGACTCTTACAACCCGATTTGAAAATTTATACTACTTTTCTGATCCATTAAATTACAGTCTCTACTCTTTATACATAGATTAAATATGCCTAGTAGGCAATCCCGAAAAGTATTGTTCCAACCAAATAAAAAAAATATGAAATCGCTTAACAATTAGCGAAATAGAATGAAAACATTCAGTCAAATTCAGAACTTTCTTCGTTTTTAGAAGTCGGTTACAGTTGAAAATAATACTAGATTTCTAAATTCTTCTGTCAGACGACTTTCGACGTTCTTCTTTACCGTGTTGACCACAATAGCATTTTGCTAAAATTTATAAGTAGACTCCAGAGTCTTTTTTTATTTGTCTAGCTTTAAAAAAACCTATGTCCAGAGTCCAGACGCAGATCTTTTTATAGTTTGATTAGGATGTTCATTTAGCATCGGTTTTCCATCATCCCACTTGACTGTAAATTATCTGTGTTGTTGTAGAATCTCGACGAAGCACGGGCGGCGGCGGCGGCGGCGGCGGCGGTGGTAGTGGCGGGGGCGGCGGCGCGTGCTCGCCGGGATCGGGCGCGGGCAGCGGCGGCGAGGGTGCGGAGGAAGCCGTGCTGGCCGCGCTGCGCCGCCAGCTGCAGCCGCACCTGCTGGCCGCGCTGCACGCGCACAACACGCGCACGCAGCGCCCCCGGACCGACCAGGTATGCCTCTTTCAAATTCCTGCGCGCTACTGATTACGTATATTTCCACTTTTTATGGGTTATGGCCGAGAGCTGGCGTGCCTACTGTGAGCAGTTATACACAGATCCCCATTTGACGCCCGGTCTGGAAGGATCTAGACCTAGAACCCATGATTCTTCGTTCCGAAATATACAAGCCCTCAATAAGAAGAGGGCGCCTGGAAGCGACCAAATAACAGCAGAGGTGCTTATGAAGCGGCTATGGATGATTCAGGTGTAGAGACACTTCACAAGGATTTGCTTACACATCTGGCAAAAGGGGGATTGGCCGCAAGACTGGTCGGAATCCGTAACTCTTCCGCTGCACCAGAAAGGGTCAACCAAGAGCTGCGGAAATTATCGTACCTTGTCCCTCATCCAACATGCCAGCAAAATATGCTCCATATTCTGAACAATCGCATCTGCTACTACCTGGATTGGCAAATCCCGCAACAGGAGCAAACAGGTTTTGTTAAGGACAAGGGTACTCGAGAACAAATTCTCAATGCCATGCAGCTCATTGAGAAGGCAATCGAGTTTGATACGTCAGTTATAATGTGTTTCATCGACTACAGCAAGGCTTTCGACTGTGTCAACAAAGATTTGTGGAAGGTCCTAAACGAACTTAGTGTAACCTAATACTCCAAGTCCGTATAGGATGGAGTAAGGCAATGAGATCATTGCCCTACTCCGCACACACTATATTAAGCCGAGTGAGTCGATAAAGCAGCCTCAACACTCTTTAAATTTCATCGAGGAGTGCGCCAGGGATCTATTTTATGGCCTATTCTATTCAACATATATGAGAATACATTATGAGACGTATCTGCGATAACAGGGAGGGAGCACACAGTTGGTATTGTTAAAATCTGCGCTACGCCGATGACACTACTGTTGCAGCAAATAAGTCGGAAACGGTTGCACTCCTAGACCGAATGGAACGGATTAGTGAGGAGATGGGACTTTACATTAATGGGTCCAAAACCAAGATCATGGTGGTGGACAGGTCTGGGAAATTGGAGCTCAATGGCGCGTTACACCTAAAAACAGTGGACAACTTTATTTACCTGGGCTCCAAGTACAAGAGCTCTATCAGTAACGATGGTTCATGCGGAAAGGAAGTTCGCTTGAAAATTGGCATGGCTAAAAGCGCCATATCCTAGCTTGATAAAATCTCTAGGGATCGCAACATCTCCGTAAAGACCAAAACCAAACTGATACGAACCTTTGTCTCCTCGATCTTTTCATATAACGCCGAGACTTGAACGCTGAAAACTGCAGACCGCAAACGCTTTAGGCTGAGGCTACATTGGACAGCGACGCGACCTGCGATACATGAGCGATTAAAACAAATAATTGAAATTACGTTTATGGCTACACTATACGCTTACTTTTACTAGTGATATTTGATTCGCTCTTCCAATCGCATCGCGAATCGCTGGCCACTGTAGCCTCAGCCTTAGACCTAAAACAGTGGACAAATTTATTTACCTGAACTCCAATATCAGTAACGATGGTTCATGCGGTAAGGAAGTTCGCTTGAGAATTGGCATGGTTAAGAGCACCATATCTCAGCCAGATAAAATCTCTAGGGATCGCAACATCTCCGTAAAGACCAAAACCAAACTGATACGAACCTCTGTCTTCTCGATCTTTTCATATGACGCCGAGACTTGAACGCTGAAAGCTGCAGACCGCAAACGCATTGACGCCTTTTAGAAGTGGTGCTGGAGATGGATGGGTCCGTATATATTGGACAGAATTTCGGACCAATGTATCCATATTGTGAGTACTCAAAGTCTACGCAAGATTCTACAACTTCGTAACCACTTGCAAGGAAAGGCGGTGGTAATCCCGAAAAACTCGCCGTGACCGGTAAAGTGGATGGGAAAAAGGTCTGATGTACGCAGCCCAATACGTTGTTCCGACCAGATACGCACCGCTCTTGACTCCAGGGAATACAATGCCTTTTACACCGCCAGTGACAGAAACAGATGGAGGAATATCATACCAATGAAAGTGATGAAGACCAGAGGTCACGACCCTCAGCATTGAGGAGTACGACGCAAGGAGGAGGATAGGTTATGAGATTATTTGTGAAAATGAAGTTGACGTCAGAATTACTGATGCATAAATGCACGAGTGATATAAATAAAATATTGAAGTTCTGGTGCAAACAGTATTGAATTTTGAATATAAATATTTTCAAAAACACTTTACACACTGAGCCTATATTGCTTATACAGGATACAACTCGACATATAATTATAACTATAAAATGAAAGTAGCTCGAATCATAATCGATGGAAATAATGAAGGTGGGTTTGTTCCCAGCAGTTTTCCCATTAGTAGTACAACATTACTTTTCCTAGCATTGTAAGTATTAGTGTAAACAAGTTGCTCTGTATTATTTTCGTCTACCACGATACCTTCAGGTATTTAGGCCATACTCCGAGCTTATCTTTAAACAAGACACAGCAATAAACCCTATTGATAGAACACTAAACAGCAGTTACTGCCGCAGGTGGGTATCAACGCTCCCGAGTACGACGAGGCGCCGCTGAACCTAGTGGCGAGTCACGTCGCCGCCGCCGAAGAATCTCACTGACTGCCTCTGTGATAGCCACGCAACTCTCGCCAAGACCACGACGCCACGCGTACGACACTAACACTACATTGTTTCCGGACGGAGCATCGCGTGTCTCCTGTATCGATTGCTTCTCTTCCAACCTAGGTATACAGAGTGTCGGCGAATGTTTCACAAAAGCTGAAAACACTTTTGTAAAACAGTCGCCGCTACACTCAGTCGAAAAGCAATATAAAATTAATAGAGTTAAGTATACATGCAATAACATTCTTGGTATTATATAGTACTAAATATCTATTTAGTGATAGTTCAGGCCAGTGTTTGATGACAATAGAGGGGAAATATATATTTTAAAATTGTTCATTCCTTTCGTCCGGTCGTCATAGTATAATGAAATGTGAATTATTTTTATAGGAGATGATACATTTTGAATAAACGATTCTCATTTAGCACTTTATTGATGGATTTAGCTTTCCAAATAGTATATCTAACGACCGGTTGAATTTCGGAATGACAGTGCGACTTGGAGTTTTTTAATTGGATAAAAGATTATCGACGACTCTATAGATCTTTACATGGTTATAACTACTGTCATCTTTAAGCCAAAGTGCCGTTATCTGCCAGCGGTTTCAACCCGCGTGAAAGTAAAATTCATCTTTATAATATTACTAAATATTTGGTGGGCTTGTGTTTTAATGCCATAATAACCAGCCAAAAATTCTATATCGATCTGTCTAAACAATAGTTTTCCGCGATAAATAAATAAAATCACCGTTAAGATTCCTTGATTTATAATAAGTAACTTCGTTATAACGGATGCAAAGTCGAATACAGATTAAAACTAACCTATTGATTTTAATGGGGGTTCAAGCTTACTCTATTCAAGCTTACAAGCATCAAAATTGGATCATCAAGACAGATTTACTTTCACATTTATAATATTACTATGGATTCTATATTCTGGCTCCTTTTATCTGCGTACTCATCACTCGTAATTTGATGTTGTCATATAACGGCATTATAGCTTGACGATGGCAGACTAGAAATTTCGACTCTGCCATCTTGTCATGTCTAGTTTAAATGATGTATCTGATTCACGTGGTCGATATTCTGTTATCCGATATTCAAAACACATCGGTTTAAAACATACAAAGCCAGGGCATTACGCATTAAACTTCGTTATTTGGTCGCGGGAAACAATATACATTCATTGTATTAGTGCCTATTTAATGTATAGGAAAGAAAATGGTACCACAGCGAATGCTATGAGAAAGAATACTTTCCGTGTGTACATATTTTCTTAACATGTGATATGTATGATTGTTGGTCATGCATGTGTAAGAATCGTGCAATTTGTGATATGGCAGCTCGAGAAAATCTAACATGAGATAAGTTCTTGCAGCCGTATGAAAACTATTTGGGTTTGTTCGTTAAATTTTTCGCACAGGTGCGGAATTAGATCAGTAATTATAAATCTCAAAAAGATAATGACACTATAAATCGGGTTTTATTATTGTAAGCCTTGCCTTAGAATGCTCTCTTCGATATTATTGAAATTATATTTACGGTTACCTATTGCAGGACGCAAGTATTCTTTTAGTTATAGGTCATATTGTAAATTTTATTGTTTACGTAGTAGTTATAATGCTTAAATTGAATAAATTATAAGTTTCTAATTTATTTCCCATTTCGGTCAGTATTTACAATGTAAGTATTTTTTTTTAATTTCTGTCGAGTATTTTTTTAGTTAAGGTTACGAAATGAGAAGAAGCAATAATGACAAGCAAATATGGTTCTGGAAATATTGGAAGTCCAGGATACATGAATACCGTAGGGTTGGTAAACTAAATAATGAGTAATACCAAGTTAATTTGAAAAATTAGAAATAAATATTGATTTTACCACGCTTTTTGCATTATCTGCTTCAAAATTAGAAAATTCCTAAACTAAAGAAACTTTCGAACATAACTTGTTCACGAATATGTGACAAATAGTATATTATCTCATTAACATTATATTTATATGATGTTGCCTTTATACATTACTAATAACAATCTGTAACTTTGGCATTATTAAAATAGATTTAATATGTACATCATAGGTAAAAGATTTATTTTAAGAAATAATATTTTCAATCCATTTATAATATTGGGCATTTTTGGTCGTTAAGCATTAGAAGGAACCATTTAACAGAACCGTGGCATTATATTGAGTTAAAATCTACCGGATTCACCTCATGATGGTCAGTGTTATGTGTATATTTATAGCAGAAAGCATTTACGTTATCTGTACCTTGAACTGGGCTGTTTTGTTATTGCTTCCATTCGACTTATTTTGCTGTGAACTCTGTCACCGTCCTTTACTTGACGTTTCTACTTAATTTAGTGTTAGTTCGTTTTATTATCGAAACCCCACGGGCCAGTAAAATACAGCAGTCTATGAGACATTGTGATAATACTTAGCTAGACAAAGCTCAGCTGTAACGAAGCTGAGACCTCTGAGCGTGTGATTCTGTTGCAGCTAACCTTCAACGTTACGTCAAGCTTATCGTATTTAAAAAGCTTTAAAAATTGAGATTATTTATTCATTCTTATTGGGATCACTGTATAGTTGTCGGTGTAGTGTGTACCGTTTAGTATTGCTTACGTTTATTTCGGAGTAGCAGTCTACCTTGACAATAATGTTTCATTAGCTTTATGATGAAACTGTAATGTACGTAAATTCTAAAACGTTTCGCTCTCTAATTAACTTTAGCTCTCTTAATGATGATATTAATCTGAAACTCAAAAGATTTATCCATGATAATTTTTTTAACTTGATGTAGGAACTAGGGCGTGTTTATTTTTCTAAGAGTGTATCTTTGATCGAATTTTATCTCGAATATTTTTATTTTAAATTGAAGCCAGAAGTAATGGTGAAGATTGAATAGTTTGATTATTTTTTTCGAATTTGATTGTAATTGTGAGTAAACCATTTTGATTCGATCTTACATAGGAAAATTACACAGAATCCTATCGACGCTATTTTATGAGAAGTGGTTGTTGCTTCAGTGCAAGCCAGTTGTTCACCGAATGCGTCGCGGGGTAGAGGATTCGTGGTATTATAATTAGCGTACGTAGGATATAAAGTAATCCGCGTACATGAATCGTATGACAGTTCTAAAACTCCACTAATATTGCTGATTGCAGTAGTAATACAGTATTATTTTATTGAACTCAACTCTGTACATTTGTCTTAGGTTTATTTTTTTTGTATTTTTATAGTTTTTATTTAGATTGACTTCCGAATTTAAATTCTTATTAGTAGTTGTCGGTGGTAGTGGAATGTTTGGTTAGATATTCTCACTGGAACGTCGTCTCCGTGCTGCTAGAGCAACTCGTTTCGTATTTCTCTGTGTCTCACTCGACACATACAGCAGAATACAGCTATGATAGATCTTCCAATTTGGTTATTTATTATGTTAGGTTAATTTATGGATATATCGGTATTAAGAGTTGATGAACAATGTATATCGTCGTTTAGTTACTAACAAACCGGTTGTGTTGTGTGTGCTTACGCTCTAACAAGCATGTGTTTGTGATTTTGTTTTTATTATCACGTCTGACAGTGATGCAGACAGTACCAATACTGTTGTGTATTATTATAATTTATGCTGGAATATGGGCTTCGTATTCATATCCTAGGAATTCCATTCGACATTGTATGTAACATCATTTTTCGAAGATTAAAGACTGACAAGAACTCTCATAATATCTTCTGTTTTTGTATTCTCTCTCATCTACTATTTCACTCGAGTTATTCGAAAAATGATAATGTAAAAGTATTTTTATTCATTGTGATATATTTTGTTGGAGAATGTAGAAGTGTGTATCCGAAAAGCAATAACATTGTGATAAGTGGTGATGAACATTGTATGTTAAACTGAACAGTAAAATCTGAATAATATAGAATGAATATTGTCAATTATATATTGTGTGCCGGACGAGTGAGCTCGCACTCTATTGTGATATACTTCGAACTTGCTTCGAAAAAGTTATGATAGCAATCAATTCGACGAAAGCAATAGACCAGTATGGTCCTGTAGCCTTATAATATAATTCAAATTAAATTTTAATAAATAGCCGTAGTATTAATTAAAGAAATAAGTTGTACTTGTAATTACCTAGTTCCTGCGGACTCACTCGTCCGACAAACCATTGAAACGATAAGCTCGTCTTGAATGTCAAATTTCAACTCGTCTAACTATAAGCAGATATAAATTAGTCTGCAAACAATTTTCTTCGTAAAGACGTATTTATATATGTATAATAATGTAAAGCAATAATTTCCATATAGAAAGCTTGAAGGACCATTTGTTATTGTTGTTGTCAAATTACATAACTGTATGTTTATCGTAAGTTTCAGCATAAATTATCAGTTTGAGATTGTTTAGTATGAACACGTGGCCGGAATACTCATTGTGAAACATTAGTTATTGTTGTATAGATGATAAATAATGTGACTTACGCAGGGATGGATACTTAAATTATTAAAGTTTTAACTGATATATTGGCTATGTAGTGAGTAGAATATTTTTTTACAAATAAATTATAGCAGCTATTCTTTTGTTTTAATTTTATTGTTACTATCCCTTACTTCTCTCGATACACCTACTAGCTAACCCACCCGAAAAACGAGTGCACAATCATAAACAGTTTAATCAAATTCGTTCAGTAATTTTTGAGATGAGCACTATCAAACAAGCAGATAAATTATGTAACAAGTCTCTCTGTCCTCTGAGATTGACCATTGTTTAATTTTTTTTAAATCATACAAACTTTCATCCCCTTTTTTATCCTCTTTCGGGGTGAATGCTTTTGGGCGGTTTAAGATGCCTAATTTCTATCAGTAAATTAATTAAATATTCGGTACAATACACGATCTGCACAGAACATATAAAGGAAGTTAGAAAGGCCTTTTGGGCGTGGCACGCGCGCCGCGGTTATGAGCGAATGCTCATAATCAACCGAAATTTACTTTACCGGTCAGCAATCGTGCTTTTGTTTTGACAGCGTACGTAAGCTCCGCAAAAATATTAAATTATGCCGTCTTGCGCTATTGTAACGTGTCGGAAAAGATGCCGGGTGTGTAGTGTAGCACGAGATGTGATTTCTTTCCATCGGTAAGTCCAAAAACATTAAAATACTTGTGATATTTGTAATTATAACATTAGCATTATGAAGTTTGTAGACAAAAACGATATAATCGCAATCAGACCAAAAGTAATATTTTGCTTGCAATAGATTTGCACGACTTGAGCGATCGCGCAATGTATTACGTTCACTGCGAGAGAACCAAAAGTACAATTCCACGAAATCTAGGCATATCGATAGTGCTGTGCCAATTTGTAAACAATGTCGATAATTACTATGATACAAATGATTATTATCAATAGAACACTTTATAACTAAAATAACATTATAACTCGATTAATAGATTTTGAGTAAGGTTTCTATGTATTTTTTTGTATTAAAGTTTTATGATTTTTTTAATTGAAACTGACATAATTATGATTTAATATGTTTTGGGTTTCCAACAGATCCAGGTATAAGAAAACTATGGATTGAGACAACTGGTAGAATTGATTGGATCCCTACTAAATGTAGCACAATTAGTTCGCAACATTTCGATGATGATAATTACATAACAACAAAGTCAGGGAAAAGAAACTTAAAATCAAATGCTTATCCGCACAGATATATCGTTAAACACATAACGAGTTCAGTAAGTAAAGCTATTGAATTAAAAGTAATTAAAGCTAAAAAAAAAATATGGTTGCAAAATATAAAGGTGGTTTTTTGTACCCTTCGAAAGAATTGCTACTAATCTGCAAAACATCTGAAGCAATTATAAAAAAGTACACCGAAAACCTTCGGAATATTAAATTAAAAGAGAGCAAGCGTATGCTACTTAATAAATACGTATTTATTTATTGCATTCGACGACGTAAGGTCTTGCTACAAAATTATAAGTTTCGTACATGAACCCTACTAGGGCACCGCAACATTTTTGTTGATTAATATAAATTAAATTAAAATATAATTGCAAGCATTATTAAGTAAATAAAGTTATTCAAGATTTATTATTACGTTATTATTGTCATCATTTAATTATTAATTTAATTATTATTGGATGTCTTTATTACAATTATACGCTCTTAATTCGCAATTTATTATAATTATATCTTCAAATAATCTTGATAATATTAATATTACAGAATGCCAATTTGTTAAGAACTCATTTAAGCTATAGTAACACTTCTGTATTAGGTACAATTTAAGTGCGTTTACAAATTTATTATCAAATTCTATGTTATAGTGTCGGTGGGGAGCGAATTGAGACTCACTAATTACTTTGATGGTTTATTGTTCAAGAAAAACACGCTTTAACACAAAACAGTCTTAAAAACTCACTTAACAACTTTTTATTTGAGCGCCAACCGATTGCCCGCGAGAACGTGTCATACCCCAAACGTCAACTGTCACACACTGCGCGCTCTAGCGGACAGCGGCAAAGGTATGCGCTAGGGTTGCCGCGCTATACACTCCCCCTCGAGTTCCAGAGAACGCCCTCGCTCGTGAACTCGCACAAAAGGAAGACTTAACACTAGGTAACAATAAACTTAAAATTAACACACAGGACAAACATGCTTACGAGGACGCCCTTTCTGACGTTTAGGATTTACGGGACGAGGAGGCGAACTCTCTCTGTTATGAAACCGCGTAAATTCTGACACATGATACTTGCCTAAAACGTTTTCAGGGTTCTCTAAACTGACGACAACGTAGGCTGTAGGACTAACCCTTTTAACAATTACATAAGGACCATCTCTCTTTGGCACGAACTTAGCCGTTATGTTCTTCGCAGCATTGCTAAGAACATGTGATTTTAAAAGAACCTGATCTCCGACCTCGAAGACTTCGGCTGGGGTTTTGTCCTTGTCAGCACATTCCTTACGTCGATCTTGCTGTGTTTCGACCCTTTCCCTAACAGCGGTGAAAGAGTTAACAAAACTTTTTAAATAGGGTGTGATTTGAGGAACGAAATTGTCCTTATCAAGTATCGACCGAATGTCGTGTTGAACGTCGACTGGTGAGCGGAGCTCTCTAGCGAACGTTAGATATGCTGGAGATACACCAGTAGTCTGACAAACAGCTGAATTCATGGCGAACCTTATCGCAGGTAGGTGATGCGGCCATGACGAGTGATCTGTTTCGACTAAACGTGACAACTGAAACTTTAAGTCCCTATTTTTACGCTCAGCTGGATTAGCTGACGGATGATACAAAGGTAACAACTCTTGACTAATACCTAAAACGAACATGCATTGTTGCATGACGGCGGACACAAACTGGACGCCATTGTCTGACACAATGCGTCGAGGAAGTCCATAGCGGAGAAAATACTCCTCAATCAAAGTGCGTGCGCACATCTCTGAAGTTGCCTCCTTCAGAGCATACAACTCAGTCCATCGAGTTGCTGTGTCTTCCACCAACAGTACCCACCGTTCCCTATTGTCCCCTATGGGAAGTGGACCAAACAAGTCGATTGCTAACACTTCTCCTCTTTGGTTCAAAACGGGAGTCTGTAACAGCCCCGACGGCTTTTTGTTTGAAGACTTATAGCGTTGACATGTCGACATACTCTGTTATAGCTCTATACATACCTGGGAAATAGAACCCTTGAGCGACGCGATTGTACGTTCTATCGACCCCATGATGACCACCTAAGTCAGAGTCATGACACTCTTTTAGAATTTCCTGGCGCAATGAAGCCGGAACCACCAGCTGTGCCTCTTCAGTATCGACATCGGGATTATACCTGCATAAGACACCGAGCTGCATGAAATACCCTCTTTCGGACCACCGCTTAGCACCTATAGACTGAGCATTAGATGTATCTTCTAGTTCACTAATAATTTTCTTTAGTTCTAGGTCATCAAGCTGCGCGCGCCGCAGATCCGAAGCACTCCTGACAGGTAAGTCCACGACAACAGAGCAAATACCGCATTGATCCTTATTATCTACTTTACAGGTTGGACGACTGAGCGTATCAGCTATAACATTAGCCTTTCCGGGCGTATATTGAAACTGAATGTTAAAGCACTGCAGCTTCAAAGCCCAACGAAGTCTATCTATCAGACGCTGGAAGGTTGATGGCGCGTTCTTGAGACCGAACGGCATATGCTTAAAGCGGAATGAACCGAAAGGCGTTAAGAAAGCCGTTTTATCGCGGTCCTGATCACGTACGCGAACCTGCCAAAATCCACTTCGCATATCAATAGTACTCATAAAAGAGTTTCGTTTCGTTGATTGAATAAGCTCGTCTATCAAAGGCATGGGATAGACATCGGTCTTAGTAACCGCATTGAGCTTCCTATAATCTACGCAAAAACGTACCTTTCCGTTTTTCTTTGGAACGAGAAGTGCCGGAGAACCCCACGCAGACTCACACTCCTCCACAATGTCATCAGCCAACATCTTGTCCAACTCAATCCGCATGACCTCCTTCTTAGCAGGGCTCAACCTATACGGAGGGACAGCCACGGGGGGGTGGTCGCCGGTATCGATTATGTGTTCGGCGAAAGGAGTCGCCTCTCCCCCTGGCTCGAAGATATCCTGATTTGAGACAAGGAGCTGTGCCAGAACTTCGCGCTGACTATCGTTAAGCGAACAACAAACAATTTGTGTTGACGGCAATAACGGGTGTCCTAGCCTTAATAGGAGAGCGTAGAGCGTATGGCCGGCGATACAACTTTTAGCTGCAGAATCTACTAAAGCCGTACCACAAAACCCTAGAATGCTTATATTTAACACGGGGCGGCGAAAAGATGCACAATTATTAACATTATTCACATACTCACAACTATTGTACGCATAACAATCGTAAAAACTAGGCACACCTGTGTTTACATTAACAACATTATTGTAATCAAAACATTTGTCATGGTCAAAACTATGCTCCGAAATGTTTACATTACTAATCTTTCTATCGTAAGATAAACAACGATGGTTTGAGTTAACCTCACAGGTACTTAGGTTACAAACGTTATCGTTACAAAAATCCCCTACAGCAAGTGTAGGGTTACCTTTCGTCGACATTGGCCTTGACGGGTTGACTAACGACGACTGCTGCGCGGCGACGGGCGCGGGCACGACGACGGCGGCCGAGCCGCGCCGACGATACCTACGGCCGCGCGACCCCGCGAATGCGCGGGAAACTGCAGTTTCACTGTTTGCTGAAGTACTTAGTACCCCGTCATGCGACGAAATGTTCAATGAATAAAATGACGACTGGCCTTGTGGTGAACAGTTTTTACACTTTGATTTTATGACGTTCGCGGCACCGCAACCGTAACATTTCACTTCACTATCAGACTTTTCCTTACTGATGCTCTTATCACCGTTATCACTAAAACGTTTAAGCTTCTCACACGTTTCCTTCACGTGCCCTAAACGCTTGCAGTACGAACAAAACGGCTTCTTTGTCTTGGCGGCGACACCGCCACTGGCGCCGGCGGACGACTCGACCGACGACGCGCGGCCGGAGGCACTCGCCGCGTTGGCGACTGTAGGTATATCCCGCGATGACGACGACGATGCATTCGACGCTGAGTGCTTGTTGTTATGCACTTCTCTTACAGAATCTTCGACCTGTCGAGACTTGTAGAGCAGCTCTTCGAAGTTATTCACGCATTCTCTCGTCACGCGTTTCCTGATGCGCGTGTTAAGTAGACCGTATGCCATATCCAATTTGACCTTCTCGGAGAGGTCGTCCTTTGGGAATTTGGCTAATAATGCACGTACCTTAGCAATAAAGAAGTCTGTGTTTTCATCTTCTTGGTGAATAAGACTGAAGAGTTTCCGGTAAAGGCGATGTGGCGGGTCATGTTCACCGAAAGCGCATTTTATTCTGGTGAGGGCTTCTGACCACGTGCTGGTTGATTGCTTCACGCCTTGCCACCAAACTGCAGCAGGTCCTTCAAGTAGCATCGAAAAACCACGGAGAGCATTCACGTCAGATACATTAACGCAGTCTTTATAAGTAGGTACTCACGGCGTCCAAAAAATTATCCAACGACTCGTCCGCGCGTCCGCCATAACGAGAGGTACATTTCGCGAAGTTTCCGTTCGCGCCAGAAACAAACGATGTTTGATGGCCTTGATCCTCGGAGATGTTATGCGGCGTCGATGAGCGTACTTCTCTGATCAGCTGCTGGCAAAAGTCGTTCTGAGTTTGTTGTATTGATGCTATAAAGCTAGCGAGAGTTTCTTGAGACATTGTAATATTCATGGCGGCCGCGCCTGCGGCGCCACTCGAGTCCGAGTTTTCTTCTGACCGTGTTTTTGGCATTTTAGCCACTGAAGACACAGGATAGACGAGAAGAACACACTCCTAAGTTCGATGATAGTCCCCTATACGGTCACTTTTGTGATCGTTGTAGGATATTTCGCGTACTGCACTCCGTAATACACGACACGAAATAGGTACCTACACACGTTGGGCAGCCACTTATAGTGTCGGTGGGGAGCGAATTGAGACTCACTAATTACTTTGATGGTTTATTGTTCAAGAAAAACACGCTTTAACACAAAACAGTCTTAAAAACTCACTTAACAACTTTTTATTTGAGCGCCAACCGATTGCCCGCGAGAACGTGTCATACCCCAAACGTCAACTGTCACACACTGCGCGCTCTAGCGGACAGCGGCAAAGGTATGCGCTAGGGTTGCCGCGCTATAATGTCCTTAATCTCATTCGGTAATTTATTGTAAATTTTTATGCACATTACAAGAGGTCCTGATTGAAACAGCTAATTTTGAACTTGGCAATGCTAATTCATTTTTTACTCTTGATGAGCGTTGCAGCGGTCTTTGATTCTTAGCCACAGGGAATAACGACGCATGTTTTCTAACAAACTTTCTTACCTACCTCCATAATATAGATGCTTGTTAGGGTGAGCATTTTATATTTAATAAAATAAGGTTTACAACTCTGCATTTGGTCTATATTCGCAAGAATTCTCACACATCTTTTTTGTAAAATGAACAGTTTTTCTACTTCGACGCAATTTCCCCATACAATAATGCCAAATGTTAACCACGAGTAGGCGTACGCGTAGTACGCTGTCTTCGCTGTTTTGAAGTCGGTTGATCTTTTCGACTCATTTAAAGCATACGCAAAACTTGCAAGTTTGTTTGTTACAAAATTAATATGTGCCTTCCAATTTATATTAGTATCAACTGTCAGTCCCAAGAGTCTAAATTCATCGACACACTGGAGCGGTATGTCATTGAATGAGTAGTTAATACTCAATGAACGTTTTTGATACATATACAGTCCTTCTGTATTGCATAATTTTAGTTTTTGAGAAATTTATTTTCAAATTGTGGTCCTTTAGCCAATTTACTATTTTTGTCAGTATTAAATATAGTGTCGACCAGTATTAAATTTAAGTTGCTACCGTCGTCACATGGAAACACTATTGAGATGTCGTCAGCAAAAAGGACACTCTGGACATTTATTTCTCTCAGCAAATCGTTAATATAGATTAGGAATAAAATGCACCCGTATTATTTCAGGGACAATATTTTTTTATTTATTTATTTAAGCTTCATGTACAGTGATGGTACATAGGCGGACTTAATGCAACAAAGCATTCTCTACCAGTCAACCTTTGGGTTTAAATAAACAACATGTGGTAGGTTTGCATAATAAATAAATAACAACCTGAATAAATAAGTTGCATATAATAATAAAATACATATATACGATAAAATTATAAACTAATAAATACTATAATAAATATTAATCATAAAGAGAACTTAAAATATAATTATGACGAGGACCAAACTAAGATTGAGAGGACTGCAAGTAGAGGTTCCGAATTTTGCGCTTGAAGGAAAATTTACTCTCAGCTTTTTTGATGTCAAGGGGAAGCACATTCCAGAGTTTAATGGTGGAGACAACGTAAGAATTAGACATAAAGCTAGTACGGTGAGAAGGAATATGGAGAAGCATATTTTTGGAAGCACGAAGGTTAAGTCTATGAGAACTGCCCAACACCTTGAAATATTGTTTTAAATATTCAGGAGCACAAGGATCGTTCATAATGGTGAAGAGTGTGCTGAGGGATCTGAGGGATCTCCTGTGACGGATAGGCAGCCATTTAAGCTGAGAACGGAAAGAAGAAATATGATCATATTTACGAAGGCCAAATATGAAGCGAATGCAGTTGTTGAGAAGTCGATCCAATTTGTTTAGAAGTTCCTGGGATAGATCAGAGTAGCAAACATCAGCATAGTCAATTATAGGTAACACAAGTGATTGAACCAAAAAAGTTTTTGTGCTTGACGGAAGGAAATTTTTGAATCTATAGAGAGATCGCAGCGTGAAGGTGACTCTCTGGCTAACCTGAGCAATCTGCTTATTCCAGCTCAACCTATCATCAATGTATAAACCTAGGTCTTTAACATGTGGCGAGAGTGGGATGACAGTATTGCTGAAAATAAGCGGCAGTAGTCGGCTGGTGTCCAAACTCCGTAAAAAGTAAGAACTACCAATGAGGATAGCCTGGCATTTACTGACATTGACATTGACCCCAAATCTCTTAGACCAATCTCCAATAGCCAAAAGGTCAGCATTTATTTGTGCAATACAGTCATCAAGGTTCACAATGTCAGTTTGTGCGTAGAGCTGCAGGTCATCAGCATACAGATGGAAAGAGCATTTGAGAATAGCTGTAATAGAGTTAATAAATAAAGAAAATAAGAGTGGAGAGAGTATACCGCCTTGAGGAACGCCGGTTTGCAGATCGCACCAGTCAGAAAATTTCTGATCAGCTCGAACCGCTTGCCGACGTTCACGAAGATATGATGAAAACCAATCCCGTGCCAACGAAGATACCCCAATTTGAGACAAGATAGCCAGAAGGATGTCGTGATCAACGGTGTTAAAAGCATTGGAGAAGTCTATCAGAACTAACACCGTTAACTTCGAGTTCTCCAGGCCATTCCTGACGTCTTCTGTTACTTTAAGCAAGGCTGTGGCCGTACTGTGGCCAGGTCAAAAACCTGATTGGAAAGGGGATAACAGTTTGTTCCTAAACACCAAGGATGAAATCTGTTTAAGAGCAACTGCTTCAAGGATTTTGGAAAGGAAGGGAAGAATGGATATTGGTCTGAAATGATTTGATAAAGTAGGGGTGGGAATTTTAGGAAGAGGGATAATGAAGGCCTTACGCCAGCATGAAGGAAATACTCCAGTCTGGAGGGACGAATTAATGATATGTGTGAGAGTAGGGAGCAAATTTTGAATCAACAGGGATAACATGGTTCTGCTGACCCCATCACAGCCGACAGCCTTGGACTTAATCGCCATGAAAGATTTGAGGATCTCCTGATCGGTCACTGGGGAAAAAGAAAAAGAATCATGAGGTAAAATTGGCGTGGAAGTTATTTCCAGAATAGTATTAGTTTTTTGACAGAAGTCGCAAGCATAGTCGAAGATGAGAAGTAATTATTTAAATCATTCAAAGATATACTACTGGGTAAAGTATGAGAAGAGGACTTTAATATGCCGAGTGATTTGAGGAACTTCCACATATCAGCCGGTGAAGAGTTGAGGACATTTTCGCAAATGTATCGGCGTTTTGTAGCTCTTACCATCTGATTGCACCGGTTTCTAGCCAACTTGTAAATGCTCCATTTCTCCTCACTGCGATCATTTCTATATTTTCGAAAAGCCCTATCACGTCGTCTTATTGCCACTCGAACTTCAGGGGTTATCCATGGAGCTAAAGGGCGCTTAACACGTACGGCCCTTAGCGGCGCATGCGCATCAATGAGCTTCAGTAAAGCACTATTAAAAATCTGTACCTTCTCATCCACAGTCGCCGCCCTTTCGACAGTGGCCCAATCAACAGCTTTCGCATCACTGTTGAGCTTTTTTCCTTTTGAACTGGTGATAAGCGCCGGAAATGTAAGGTTGAGAGACAACCGACTTTCTCTAATAATCAAATAATAAACACGGTAAATATTCCATGTTAAATCCTAATTTTAATAATAAAATTGTTTTTAATAATTCAGTTATGTATTTTTTTATTTGTTGAATGATATATGAATATCGTACGTGTTCACAACATGTATTACAGAAGTCCACATAGTCCACAATACTTGCAAAGTAAGAAGCAAGACACATTACATTAATTTTATCGATGTCAATAATCGACCATTTGGTCGCCCTAGCATACATGAGATTTCTACGCGTGTATGAGTGTACGTCAAACGCAGTAATTGCGTTAGTGTGACAACCAATAACAAACTCACGATCGAAGTGTATGTTGTTTATTTGTGTGCGTAATCCGCGTAGGCATTGGTTTTCTGCTTGTAGTGAAATAAAAGAGTGGGAGACAAACGGCGACACGCGTTCCGATACAAATCAGGAACTATTTCCTTTCTAACTTCCTTTATATGTTCTGTGACGATCTGCGACAAAAGCATGTGCCAAATAATACAACATCATCTTCCTGCCTTTGTCCCGTTTTATTTGGGGTCGGCGCAACATGTTTTTTTCTTCCATTCTATCCTGTCATTCGTCATGCTATTACTAACACCCTTTATTTTTTGCCAGATAATACAACATGGGAAATCATCAAATAATTCTTCCCGTTCTGAGTGGAGCGAAAAGGACTGTCAGACACACTGATTAAAACCCACGATCGTTGATTATTATTATTACTCAGTACATCTACGAGGAAAGCGTGTGCCAAATAAGACAACATCATAACTTAAAATACATTTATTATCACTAATTCTAAATCTAAGTAACAGTAACAATGGGTCGTTTGACGGCTTGTCTGGCGCGTCTCCGCTTGTCCCGCTTGCGGTTCTCGGTGAACGCCTCCTTGAACAGCTGCTCGCTGTCCGCCGCTTCTACGTCGCGACGTAACCATTGTAGCGCGTGCACGTTGTAGCCTACCATGTCCTGGTAAATAACAACAAAAAAATCCATGTAAAGTTAATGTGGCGACATCTATGACGTCACTAAAAGAACCAGGAATCCTAAATCATGTAACCAAAGTTCTCCGCGCGATTTGAATAGATACAACAGCTTGAAATCATTTATCGAGCAGTAGCCCACCAGACATAACACCCGTCTGGTCGGAGGATCCTCCTTTTTCAACGGAGTGGAGCGAAAGGGAGTGTTAAGACTTGCTGATTATAACCCACCATTATTGCTTCGGCTACCTTTTCGTTCTATAACCACGGATAGGCTTTGAACAATCCCGTGGCCCTGGCAGGCATCGGCTCTAGTAAGTCCGCGTCTATTTTCCAGAGATTTATTTGAGGCTCGCGGGGAACATAGCAGAAGTGCTTATGACCAACCAAGACTAGATCAACGAAGCAGAAAAAATATTTTTATAGCGATATCTGTGGCGCCACATATGAACTAAACTACGACATCAACATATACAACAACCCGCAATCATCTCTCGGGCAGTTGCCCAGATCAGACAAAAGATCCGACTGGTCGGAGGATCCTCCCTTTTTACAGAAGCTTGCGAGATTTTACACCCACTGCATACCTAAAGGGTGTAATTAAAAAAAAACAATTCCATGTACTAACTCTCAACTCATTCAGCCTCATGGTCGCCTTAGCCTGTATCTGTATCATATGCTTCAGCAGCGCCTGGTTGGCTACCAGCGGCGCGTGGTGGATCTTCAGCAGGAAGATGGCGAGGCGGCAGAACAGCTCCGTGTTGTCGCCGCGGTCCAGCAGCTTCGGCAACATCTTTACTATGTCGCAGGCGACACTGAACGGGATCAGGAGTAGCGCTTCTTCTAGGTCACTGGAAAAGAGTGGTAATGTCTGTTATTTTAGAGGCAAATATCTCATGCTGTGGGGACGGTCGGCAGTTGCCGCGGTCCTGGGTAACCTACACTGGCAACTGAAGAAATACAGGTGGGTTTAAGTCGGTTTAGGTGAAGTGGGCTGGTTGGAGTAAGGGCCGTCATGGCCCACGTACAATGGTCCGCTAGGGAGTAAGTGCGGAAACCAAACCGAAATAGATAGATAGACAGGTAAGTCCATTCTGCTCCTGCCAGATCGTGAGAAATTATTAGATAACTAGCTTTTACCCGCGGCTTCGCTCCCGTCAAATGACTACCCTACATATCCTACACTACACTACCCTATACTACCCTACTCTACCCTACACTACCCTACCCTACCCTACACTACACTACCCTACTCTACCCTACACTACCCTACACTACCCTACCCTACCCTACCCTACACTACCCCACACTACCCTACACTACCCTATACTACCCTACACTACCCTACACTATCCTACACTACCCTACACTACCCTACACTACCCTACACTACCCTACACTACCCTACACTACCCTACCTACCCTACTTTACCTAATTTTTTTTTTTTTTTGTTTTCTCTCCGTAAGAACCATCATTGAACTTCAAGGAACATTTTAAAAAAAGAATCAGCCAAATCGGTCAAGCCGTTTTCATGTGATGTCGTGACAACGAAAAACGGGTTTCATTTTTATATATATAGATTTCCCGCCTCCAAAATTCGTTCATTCGTTCCTTGTAAAAAAGAAGTTGTTCCTCTAAAAAAATCTACTTTAAATCTATGGACATACCTGGAGCGTATCCTCTTGACAGTTTCTACAAGGAAGTGCTCGGGCGTGGTGCAGTTGTACGCAGCCATTAGTAATGGCGGCTGAACGAACTGGCCTCGAGCTTCTGCCAGCTCGCGTTTGTACTCGGCACCCACGGATAAACATTCCATTATGGAGTCAGCCTGGAAATGTTAACATAAGTGAGTGTGTGTTTGTGTATGTGTGTTCAAAAGCGTGGGTGTGCATTGTGTATGGTATTAGGTTACGCGCGTCATGTACCTAATCTATAATATAAAAATGAATCGCAAAATGTGTTGGTAAGCGCATAACTCAACAACGCCTGGACCAATTTGGCCAATTCTTTTTTTTTAATGTTCGTTGAAGTTCAAACATAGTTTTTACGGCGAAAAAAATTCTAATCAAAAAAAATTGGTAATGTAGGGTAGTGTAGGATAGGTATGGTAGTGTAGGATAGGTAGGGTAGTGTAGTGTAGGGTAGGTAGGATAGTTAGGGTAAGTCGGGTAGATAGGGTAGTGTAGGGAACGTAGGGTAGAGTAGCGTAGGATAGGTAGGGTAGTCATTTGATGGGAGCGAAGCCGCGGGCAAAAGCAAGTATTATATAAAGACGTAATACCGCCACAGTCATGTATACATGACAAAGTAAAATGTGTCCAGCACACCTTCCAGTTCATGACTATATGATCAACGCTATGCGTTTTAAACTTGTTATAACACTACACTTGTATCAAACAGTGAGAAAATTTTGATACGAGTGGAGAAACTTTATCATTGTGACCAAGCCGGAATTCGCTCGAGCAGTACGAGGATGTTATGGATCCGAGTGCTTCATTAACAAGTTTCCACGTGTATCAAACGAGGTTATTTAATACACTTACAAACAAATAAAATAATAAACTTTTGCTTTTTTCATGTGGTGTTCACAGGGATTACAAAAGCTGATTACAATACTTCTCGTATACATTTATTATTATATCACACTTGTACTTACAGCTTTTTCTGCTCCGATAGTTTTCTTCGTCGGCATCGTTAGACCGGGCAAACCCGGGACTGGAGCCTATAAATAAAATCAAAGTTCAAAAAACATCTTCATTTATTAAAACATAGTTTATTGTGGGAAGCTCAGGCTCAAAATATAATAATGCGTTTTGACAGGTGCATGAGGTTCTAATTTCAAATATAGGTAGAAACTTTGGCCCAAGCTTACAAACCAATAGGAACACCGGTCTCTATGTTTACTGTATTTCTATTGGTTAACGAACTTGGCCCAAAGTTATACCTTAGGGCTAATGTAACCCGACATTACAGTACTACCGTTGTCGGTCGCGCGAAAGATTTTTATCGTTTTTTTTTATATATATTTGGAATCAGCTGTTTTTACTGATTCCAGATATTTATTTAACTTGACAGCCGTAGGTCCCGGCTGTCATTTGTAGATCTTTGGCAGTCGTTACTGATAGTCAGAAGCCAGTAAATCTGACTCCAGTCTTGCCATGACGTACCGTGTTACCCCAGTGGGTTGGGTTATGGAGGGTATGGGTTGTGGAGGTCTGGTAGGCAGCCGCTCCTCGTAAAATACCTACTGGTTTTCAGCTAAATCCGGCTTGACTGAAAGCCGACCTCAATATAGTTGGGAAAAAAGGCTAATTAGATGATGATACGTACATGATTTTCGCCAGTAGCCAGTCCCTCTTCCTGCTCGTCGGTGTCGCCGAGTACTAGCGGCTCGTCGGTGCGCGAGTACAGGCGCAGCGCGCGGTCGCCGCCGCACGACGCCGCGTGCAGCCCGCCGGCGCCCACCGCTATGTTCCAGCACTCGCCGGAGTGACCCTGGTTAGAACGTATTGTCATGTCATATTGTCAAATGTGCTACTACTATCTAAAGCAGTCAAAACCCCGTAAACGTCAGAATCGCGGGTCAATTAGTACAACATTTAGATTTTAAATTGTGCCTAAAAATGGTTTAGCGATTGCTTATATTGCTTAAAAAAATTAAAACATTTAAGGTTTTCCATCCACTCTGATATCAGAATGACTGAATAATCTCTGTAGAGAGGTAACCTAACCTAACCTAATCAATATGGATTTATTGAAGTTTTTATGAGACTAAGACTTTTTTTTTATTATACATAGGCTCGCGTTTGACCACTATCTCACCTGATGGTAAGCGATGATGTGGCTGACGATGGAGCACGCTTGCCTAGAAGTAACCTATTCACTCTTGACTTGAAGACTCCTAAGTTGTAGCTATCAGGAAACACAGACCCCGGCAGAGAATTCCACTCCTTAGCTGTACGCATGACTGCTTTGTAATTACTTATTTTACAATTTATAAACTTAAAATACGTTTCTTCTTTCTATAAGTAAACAGCCTCTAGGCACCTGTTAAAATTCAGATCAAAATGACATTTATAGTAAAAATTACGTTTATCAAAAGGTACTTTTACTGTTTACTTGTTGCTTTATTTTCTGTAATAATCTAATGGTACCAAGTTCCATACAAATTTTATGGGAAAAAATACTTACATGTAAAGTAATAATATTATCATAACTATCCGCATCCCACTGCTTCACCTTCCCATCTTTGGACGTGGTGAAGAAGTAATGCGTGGAGGGCACGAACTGCAGTGACGTCACGGAGTCGTTGTGCGCGAAGATGGACTTGTGGCAGTCGCCGAAGTCCATGCCCCAGATCTTGACGTTGCGGTCGGCCGAGCCCGTCGCGATGATCGTGGAGTCGTAGCTGATGTCCAGGCAGAGGACTGGCAGCTTGTGCCCGTAGAGAGATAGGTAGAACTGTTAAAAGAATGTTTGGTATAAGTCTTAGTAACTAAACACCAGTACACATGTGACTTCGCTCATGTGAAAGTAGGATTTCTCGATACAAATTTTGGACCCCGAATTTCCAAATTCCAAAAATTTCCTTCGTAGTGCTCGTCTTTATCATAAAAGGAAGCTTTATGCAAAATGTCTCCTTCCTAGGCCCAGTAGTTTCGGCTTGCGTTTGATATGTCAGTCAGTTTTAGTAGTTAGATTAGCTTTATATGAGATTGAGAGAGTTTGATTGAGTAGACCTGCTGGTCTGTCCTGTTGGTTTGATTTAGTTGAGTTTGGTCGGTTTGATTGAGTCAGTAAATATTTAATTTAGTTCATAAAGTTTCGTCAAGTTTTCACATTTTTAGTCTGTAATTCAAACAGTAGCCGCCATAATATGATATGTCAGCTCTATGTTTTTGAATTTTTAATGACACTGCAGTTGTTTCTATAACCAACTGATGTCATGACCACAGAGCAGCACAGCGTCCAGTGCTTTATTTATTATGGTTCACAATTCATTCTAAAACGTTTTACTAACCTTGAAGGTGTCAAGGAAGAAGATCTTGACAGTAGAATCTAGGAGAGCTACTGCAATAAACTTGTTGTTCGGACTTATTTTCACTGCACACACCGACTCATCCAGTTCCAATGTCCTTGTGTGCAAAAGTGAGAGGACCTGAAAAATTAAAACGTCAATTTATTCGATAGTAGATGTTGCATTTTTCGATAGCAAGTCATCCATTCCAATTTATACCTTATGAGAATGACATAAGAGTTGAATAACACACGCGACCACGCGTGTACTCTTGTATTGCATTATCTGCTCTTTACTGCTTTTTCGTCGGTCGGTCGGTCGGTTTCCAATCTAAACGGGTGTTTGGTAAAGCTGGATATATTTTACACAACCTAGCAATTGGGTAGATAACACTACCCTGCTTGGCAAGGTCTCAGATTTCCTGGCTTCTAATTGTTAATAACGACTGTACAAAGGTCTACAAATGACAACCGGGACCAACGGCTTATCGTGCATTTCGAGGCCACCCATCCAATGACCGACCTTGGCAAGTTTAGTTTAACCTTGGTGATTACACTCGAGTGACAGTTAGTACTTTGCCATGAATTCCTCAATATGTATTCTTTATAATATGTGAAAATGTGTCAAAGAAATTATAAGCACGAAAAAGATATAAAGCTATAAAAAAGTATAAAGCCATCCCTTTTCACACTTGAACAAAAATTAGTTTATTTGATACTAACGTAAAAAGTATTGAATTCTTAGTTACCTTTGCTTTGGATTCTGCTGTCGGGTCTTCTATGAGTTCAAACTGCCATAATTTTACTGTTTTATCGCCGCCACCCGAATAGCAACCCCGCTGCAAAAAAATGGACATTTCAATTCTAATTCAACTGACAATTATTTGCTACTTTGTGGAAATGCTGTGGCTTTCGACTTCTACTTCACTTATCGTTAAATGACATTGGGTGTATTTTAAGGAAAGTGTAGCAATACAGATACCGGTCCATAAATCATGGCCCTCGCGGCGCTCTTCATACCCCTAAAGAGACCCGATATTTCAATTATGCGTAAGTGAAAGTCAGCACTCAACATCCAGCCGGTATCTACAAACCGCTGCCCGTCAGACTTTTTGTAGGACAGATAATCGTCACAAATTATAATCCTATAGTATATTCTGACTGACTTTTTGTAGGAGGTGTGCGTTGCACTATTGCTATCAGTGTGTTTTATTTTTCACCTACAAAAATCGGTCACCGATTATCGGACGTGGGCGAGCAGCGTAAGTGGCAACCACCACAAATATAATCTTACTCCAAATTATATTATATTATATTAGCCCGACTGTGGAGCATTCAACTGTACGTACAAGCATTTGCTCCAATGCTCGTCCGGCATCCACATTTAATCAGTGGGAGGGCATTGTCGGAAAATCCCCCTAGTGGGTATTTTAACTTACCATAGTAGGTATATAGTATAGTATATCTGTAGCCGCAACTCCAAGACTAAAACGCGTATTTTACGTACGGGTGGGACAAATGTTCATTCGATCCTCGCCAGAAGAAGAAGGGCCAGCAGTGCCTTAGTGTTACTGACCATATCACAGAGGGTAACTTACCATATCAGGAGTAAGTCCGACAGCGGAGCACTCGGCAGTATGCGCGGGCACCTGCTCCAGTACTCGGCCGGCGCCCACGTCTACGAGTAGCAGGGAGCCGTCGGCGCAGCCCACCAGCGCGTGTCTGTCGCCCGGCGCGAAGCTAATGCTGCACGGACGACCCGACGGCACGGGGATTGTGCGCAGGCAGGTTTGTGTTGACCTGGACACAGAGTACCAAAATGTAATCTATACTAATACTAGCTTTTACCCACGGCTTCGCTCCCGTCAAGTGACTACCCTACATATCCTACGCTACCCTACCCTACCTTCCCTACCTACACTACACTACCCTACACTACCCTACACTACCCTACACTACCCTACACTACCCTACACTACCCTACACTACCCTACACTACCCTACACTACCCTACACTACCCTACACTACCCTACACTACCCTACACTACCCTACACTACCCTACACTACCCTACACCACCCTACACTACCCTACACTACCCTATACTACCCTACACTACCCTACACTACCCTACACTACCCTACACTACCCTACACTAGGTACCCTACACTACCCTACACTACCCTACACTACCCTACACTACCCTACCTACCCTACTTTACCTAACTTTTTTTTTTAGAATTTTTCTCTCCGTAAGAACCATCATTGAACTTCAAGGAACATTAAAAAAAAAATCAGCCAAATCGGTAACGCCGTTTTCATGTTATGTTGTGACAACGGAAAACGGGTTTCATTTTTATATATATAGATAATAAAGAGGTAAAATTTGTTTTTTTGTTTGTATGAGTTAATCTGTGGAAGTAGTGGTCCGATTGCTAAAATTTTTTCACCAATAGAAAGCTGCTGTATTCCTGAGTGACATAGGCTATATTTTATGTACGCTGGTGAAGCTGCGGGCTAAAGCTAGTAGAGGATAACTTCTTTACGTTCTTTTCGGAAAAAGCAAAATTTCTTACCAGCAAACAGTTTCACTCGAATGATTGAATATATTTTTGAAATTAAGTATGTTTTTTACATTACAGTATTAGGATGGTCTACTAAACTTTCCGCGATAAACAATTTTAAAAGGCATTTAAATAAATATAGGTGCAAATTTATCGTGTTCGCGTTATTCAAACCTTACGCCGTTGTTACAAAACGTGGCATAATTAAGTAGTAGCTAAACTAGCTGCTCTTTTGCTTACCTGCTCCAAAGTTTGATAGAATCAGCGGACGCCGAGATAACAGCTAAATTATCTGAACTGATGGCCACACATCGAGGCTCCTTTTGATGGCCCGGCTGCGTTATTTGTTTCAGACATTGTACTAGAAAAAAAACAATAACATACAGTTCAAATAATATGTAAATTATAATAGATATACATTTCAAATCTATATATATAAAAATGAAACCCGTTTTTCGTTGTCACGACATCACATGAAAAGGGCTTGACCGATTTGGCTGATTCTTTTTTTAAAATGTTCCTTGAAGTTCAATGATGGTTCTTACGGAGAGAAAAATTCAAAAAAAAAAAAGTTACGTAAAGTAGGGTAGGTAGGGTAGTGTAGGGTAGTGTAGGGTAGTTTAGGGTAGTGTAGGGTAGTGTAGGGTAGTGTAGGGTAGTGTAGGGTAGTGTAGGGTAGTGTAGGGTAGTGTAGGGTAGTGTAGGGTAGTGTAGGGTAGTGTAGGGTAGTGTAGGGTAGTGTAGGGTAGTGTAGGGTAGTGTAGGGCAGTGTAGGGTAGTGTAGGGTAGTGTAGGGTAGTGTAGGGTAGTGTAGGGTCGTGTAGGGTAGTGTAGGGTAGAGTAAGGTAGTGTAGGGTAGTGTAGGATATGTAGAGTAGTGTAGGGTAGTGTAGGGTAGTGTAGGGTCGTGTAGGGTAGTGTAGGGTAGTGTAGGGTAGTGTAGGGTAGTGTAGGGTAGTGTAGGGTCGTGTAGGGTAGTGTAGGGTAGAGTAGGGTAGTGTAGGGTAGTGTAGTGTAGGGTAGGTAGGGTAGTGTAGGGAAGGTAGGGTAGGGTAGCGTAGGATATGTAGGGTAGTCATTTGACGGGAGCGAAGCCGCGGGTAAAAGCTAGTAATATATAAATATGATGGTAAATATGGGCCCTAGCAAGGGCATAATTTCGCTAAATGGCGCTGAATTCAACTTCTCACCACTCTATCCTCCAGATACCAGTTTGTTTAAATTATGTAGAGGAAAAAGAGGACAAACAAGACAGACGCCAGATAAGGTGGAACAAACTCTTGTACCAAAATTTTTAAATCTTCTTCAATCACCCAAAATGATTATTGACCAACCAAATAATAGCTCTAACGTAGGTCGAACAGAGAAAATCCCACATACCTCCATTGAAAAGGGAGGATCCTCCAACGGGACGGGACACAAGTTCAGAGGGCTACTTGCCTGATGGATGATTTTGGGCTATTGTATCTATTATATAAATCGCGCGGAGGACTTTGCTTGCGCGATGCAGGATTCTGGGACGTCATAGATGTCGTGCTACACATTTATTCACAAGTCATAAAAAATGCCAATGCAAACTATACCTTCATGTCCATCAGCAATTCTCAAGCTATGCAGTTCTACGGTATTGTTGGCTAACGTGACGCCGACACGCAGCTCGCCCGTGGTGCCCAGCAGTAGCGCGGTAGACTTCAGCTTGGCCTCCAACTTGATGGAAGACAGCCGCTTCACTTCGTCGGTCAAGGTTAGCAGCTCAGGCACTTCTGTTGTTTCGGCGTCTGCTTCGCCAGTTTCTTTTTGTTTTCTGTAATTGAAATAACTGATTAGATTGTAAAGTTGATTTTGTGAGTTACATCATGGTTTCTGTTTTTCTGATCTTCCTAGTAGAGTGAGAGTCTGTAGCTGCCAGACGTTCCTTATTTTATAAAAGCTGAGTTTCTCGAACACAGGTGAGAATTATGCACTATAATGAAGTTTTGTTATGATGGCTTTGGCAGGTAAACAGTAACAGAGGTGTGTATAATAGTAACCTAAATTCGTTTGCGTATACCTATAGCTATTTTTTTTATGTCCTTCTGAATAGTATTAGTAATCATAGTCATCTATCGCTAGACAAGAGCAGAATTATCCATAGCAAACCTGACCCCTATGGGAACCTATGACATACCGAGTTACGACGGACCAAACTTACGCTAAAACACGCTCGACCTTTGTACGGACGAACCACATCTGTCGTACCAAGTACGAGCGTGTAATAACACTATAAGTCGTTATAGCCAATAGTTGTAGTACACTTTGAAATAACTATAAGACAAAAGATAAAAGAAATACAAAATTTAAAAAAAACTCTCAGTACTTGCTGTCATTTTTTTTCAGGCTTTAGTGTACAATTAATAAAACTCACGCTAGTTTCTTCCTTTGCTTCCTGATTCGTTTGTCCATCCTCATCTTGGCCTCATCATCAGAGCAGAACGCAAACAGTTCCAGGAGCGCGTCAGTTCCGTGGCACGCCAACACGCTCTGTCCCGGGTCTGTGGAGAGGCCTACCACGCGGCCCCGGCCTCCTCTCACCAACCCGCCTACTTGGTGACATTGTAGAATCTGAAAATATTGTAATATAGTAGTTACTCAGATACCCGCGAAACGAGACACAATAGTAAAACAATAACAGCGCGGTCTCATAGGACCGGTCGGGGATTCAAACGTTAAGGTGGGACAGATTTCGTCAGACCTCGAAATAGGACACATGCTCGCGAAAAGTGGTAGGAACGAAGCGAGGTATTTTCCTAGAAGTAGGACAGGTTAGGGAAAAAAGGAGGATTAATTCAAGTCCATACTAAGTAGCTTTAAGCCACATGAATTCTGTTAAAAACACTCTGTACACACACACACACACACTGTAAGAGGCTGTTTATTATTTTTCTTCTTTTTGTGTTGATATCTTTAACTAAAGTTTTCTCTGACCAGTATTTGGCAACTTGTAGCTGTATATCTGCACTACCTCCAATAAGACAAGTGTGGTTTGGTTCCTAAGAATATTTAACAGTTGGCTTCATTGTACAGATGTAAACAATTTTATTGAGTTTTTAAGAAGGAAACAAGACATGAACAAAATCTAGTAGTAGTTCAGTTGTGTATATTATTCTTAATTAAATTTATTTGTATAAAATACTTACAGAAGAGTCCTCAAGATTGTCTGTCTCCTCAAGCTTCACAATTTCAAGTTGCCTGGATAGTTTCTCCTCATCTTTGACATCAGCTGTCCAGTTCAGTTTCCACACTCTCAACTCTTGATCCATGCTACCAGTCACCAGGTATCTCTCCTCTTTTAGAAGCACTGCTGACCATACCTACAAAAAAACATTTCTCTGTGTTGCAAAACACTCAAATATCAACTTTACTGTTATGCAGTCTAAGTTGAATTTTGAGTGATCATTTATAATAAATACCAGCTTTTGCCAGAGCCTTATTAAGAGGAACATACTCCTAAGATCCTATGTGCTAATTCAGGATATATGGTCTACCTATGTACCTAGTGTTATTCATATAAGAGATATCTGTTCAATGTGAAGAAGTATCTAATATACACAAACAAACTTTTGCCTTTATAACATTGGTATGACTATTTTTTTACACATTGATAGGTTGCTCAGAAGCAACTAAAATGAATGTGATAATTTTTTATTTTTGTAAAATATTGAATTTAACTTTAAAGTCCCTCATATTTTTGTTCAACTTGTTAAGTCTATGAATAAATAAATAAAATCTATAAACTATATAAACCATTAAAATTAGATTTCATACATACTTCCATTTGATGTCCTCCTAAAGTCTTGAAGCAGTGCTTTGTCTCAATGTCCCAGAACTTAACAAATGTGTCTTTTGATGAGCTGATAACACAGTTCTTGCCATTAACAAACAACACACTGGTTATGGCTCCCTTGTGGCCACTGAAGCGAGCTTTGCCAGTTTCTGCAACCACATCCCATAGAATAACCTCTGTATCCTGTGTAAAAACAAATAAAATTTTGTTATCTATTGTAAAGATCTCTTCTGAAAGTTGTAATTATGCAAAAATAATAACACGTAGTATAGCTACATATATATATCATGGGTTATGGGTGGCATATTAATTCATGAATCCCCGACCGGTCTCATTGGACCGCGCTGTTATTGTTTTACTATTGTGTCTCGTTTCGCGAGTATTGATAGGTTAATAGCCATTATTCTAATTTATACAACTCACCTTAGCACCGGACACCAAACGGTGTCCCTGTTCATCATACTGCAAGCATGTGACAGCAGACTTGTGTCCAGCAAACACACACACAATTTCATTGTTGACCAACTCAAACACATTTATGTTCCCATCCACATAGCCGACCGCTATATGGTTCCCGCTAGGACTGGCCGCTATCTGTGATACTACTACATTTTCTCCTGGAAGCACTTGAGCCTGGGAAATAAATACCATGATATCAAGTCTGTCGTCAACATATTTTCTGGGATTAAATAGAAGTTTTCTGAAGGGAAATATTAAACAAGCACTTATGTACAATCTTAGGTGAAATGTTTGAATTATTGTTTATAATGTTTTCCAGTCTTACCTTCTCGCCAAGCCTCATATCCCAGATCACAACATGTTCACATGCACCAACAGCCATGTATCGACCGCTTACACCATTTAAAGACACATGAGCGCTATTGCAGTCAGCACTCGCTATCACATTAAAGGTCCCGCTAGGTGCGTAACGCAAATACTGCTTGGTAAGACCCATTTTTGTATTATTTCTGTTTATTAAGCCAACTTAACCTCAAACCAATAACACTGCACATTTGTTTGTTATGACATTTTGTCAATAATGTTGCCAACCCATAAGTCAATGTTGCGTGACGTTTGACGTTTAATTTAGGGATCTCAATGAAAAAATATATATTCTAAATTCTTCACTCCACCCAACTGGCTGTGTCAAACAGTCAAACCACGTGCAGTGAAAAAATTGTAAATTAACTATTTTACGAGATATAAACAAAGAATTGTAGTACAATTTACGAATTAAGAGACAAACAAAGTGTTTAGAGTGTAATCAAGTTCAAACACTCAATAAAATAACAAAACTAGTGATATGAAAAAAACGTAAACAATCAATTATTTCATTCTATTATTTTGACAGTTACTTGAATATATTCATTCTATCGTTCGATTTTATTCATTTTTATCTGTGGCGGCTCCTAATCGGTGATTCCGTATTCCGTAATTATAATTATTTTTACTCGTAGTAGCACATAAAATATCCCCCACATATGTTCTAAGAAGTGTCACTAACGGAAGGAGTTCTTGTTTTATTTAGTTGAAGTTTTATTTTTCGTTCTACGATAAAACATACAAATCTGCCTTCAGGTTATTATGTTACTCAACAAAACCAGGTTTATTGTTTTTCTTGTTGATCCAACGTGCCGTCCCTTCCCTAATTGATATATTTACATGTGGCGGTCGGTTGGCCGACGACTAAGAAAACGTGTATGACTTTTGCAGGCTGGTGGGTTTCACTAATAGATCTCACAAGAGCAATATGGAGGGTACTAACACGTCAGACATAGTGATCATTAGCGGCAACTCACACCCTGAACTAGCCGAGTTAATCGCTCAGTAAGTATCTGCTTCTCATCCCTCTTCCTAAGTACTATTTCAAGGTTTCCAATATTGACCTAGTGTTTGACACTTACAGAGGTTAAGTAGTTTGACCTCAATCAAAATTTATTGTGTATGGGTTTTTATATAAATTGAATTACAGCTCTTTTACTATCATGTTTTTGCTGTAGCAATAATATTCTTATTGCTGTGTTTCCTTACAGTCGACTGGGTGTGAGGAAGGGAGGATGTTCCGTTTACCACAAAACAAACAGAGAGACTATTGTGGAGATAGCCGATTCTATTCGTGGAAAGAATATTTACATAGTTCAGACTGGAACTAAGTGAGTATAGCTTGCAAATACTGCAGAAATGATCTGTCTATGGTAATATAACAGGTGTATAACTAATTGGACATTTTAAAAACATGTCATGTAAACTATAAGCATACAGTATTATTGACTCTTAGCCGTTTCCAGTTGAACAGTTGATCATTAAATTGATTGCCTTGTAACATTTTAAATATGCACATATTCTAAAAACCGTAGTAACATGGTGGACTTATTACAATAATCAGCCAGATGATACCCTGACTGTACATTGTTTACTGTCCATTAGAGTACTATTGTTTCATTTTCATACAATGTTATGACAACAAGGAGCAGTAGTGTTGTTATTTTAACAATGCTTCTATTTATTTTGACATTTTGTACAATCAACAAATGATTCAAATGACTTTTTATAAACATAATGTGATAAAATACATAATTATCACCGGACAAAATGAATACTGTTAAAAAAAAAATTACAATAAAATCTGCATGTTTTGTTTGGGTGTCCCAAAAATCATTCATTTCAATTTTTCATTGAATCATAGATTCCTTACACCATTACAAATGATTATCCACAATATTTTTACAGAGATGTGAACAACAACATAATGGAGCTACTGATAATGGCTTACGCTTGTAAGACTTCCTCGGCAAGGTCTATCGTAGGAGTGATTCCGTACCTGCCATACAGCAAACAATGCAAAATGAGGAAGCGTGGCTGCATTGTAACAAAACTCCTTGCTAAAATGATGTGCAAGTCTGGCTTGACACATATCATTACAATGGATTTGCATCAAAAGGAAATTCAGGGTTTCTATGAATGTCCTGTGGATAATTTAAGGGCATCCCCATTCTTATTGCAATATATTCAAGAAAGTGTAAGTTTATTTTAGGTTCTACTACTAGTTTAAGTCTGATGGTCTACAATTAGAACTATTTGTTTTCCCAACAATATTTAATTGAAGACATTTGGTGATACAATGTATATTCTAAATGCTTTGTAAATTGCCTCACATTTTTGGCAAAGTAAACTAGTAATTTAAAGATAGTGAGAACATGTTAAAATTTTCCACTACAATAGTTTTTAATGTATCTTTTGGAATGCATCCAACTTCACCTGGAAGTCAGAAAAGGTGTTTGTTTCCATATAATCTAAGACAACCTAAAATGGCACTTCCCACCTGTTTCCTTCAAAAGTAATTAAATAATTTTAATTTAGATTCCAGATTATCGTAACTCGGTGATAGTTGCTCGTAACCCAGGGTCAGCCAAGAAAGCTACTTCATACGCTGAGCGTTTACGGTTGGCTATTGCTGTGATTCACGGAGAACAGAAAGAAGCTGAGAGTGATGAGGTTGACGGCCGCTACTCGCCACCATGCTTACCAAAGTATGTATGCTTATAAATCATACTATATGATTTAACAGTAACTATGACACTGATAAGATAAGAAGTACTGAGATAAAAAATGATATGTATTTTTATTAGTGTTTACACATTACGATTTAGGTCTGATAACAGTATTTGATATTGCTTATCTTCTAAGTGTTGATCTAACTGTTACAACAAATAAGTGGATAATGACATAAAAAGCAACTGGCGTGTGAATGCAAGCCAATTGCATATTATAAGACTATGTTCTTTTATGGTTTTGTTCTAGTCGGTCACGCACCATGGATGTATCTGTCGGAGTCCCCGTTCACCCGGCGAAGGAGAAGCCGCCAATCAACGTGGTTGGTGATGTTGGAGGCAGAATAGCTATCATGGTGGTGAGTGTCTCAAAATTTGCTATACAGTGATAATAACACTGCTATTATAAAAATACTCCCAGGATTAAAAGTATTATAAGCTTCTCTTGGGATAATTTTTTAATTTGACGCGGGCGATATCGCTAACAGCAGCTAGTATTTAACACCTAAGAGTATAAAAATAACATGCAACCTTTTCTCAGACCTACTAAATATACACAAAAGATATCATAAAAATCGGTCAAACCATTTCAGAGAAGTTCTCAAAAACTGTACACGAGATTTTTACATATTAGATAACATTTGATCTTCAATATTTCTTTACTTTCAATCGATCTAAATGGGGTCTTGTTCCTAACAAGTTCAATAGAGATATTTTGGATTGGTCACACTATAATCATTCAATCAACATGACCCTAATTTCCGTCCATAAGCAGTAACAGACCACTTTTCTTATTACAGGACGACATGATAGACGACGTCCAATCATTCGTCGCTGCAGCAGAAGTGCTAAAGGAATGCGGAGCTTACAAAATTTACGTGCTGGCAACCCACGGTTTGCTGTCATCTGACGCGCCCCGGCTCATCGAAGACTCTCCGATCGACGAGGTCGTGGTCACCAACACCGTGCCTCACGAACTACAGAAGATGCAATGCAACAAGATCAAGACCATAGACATATCAGTCCTCCTTAGTGAGGCAATCAGACGCATTCACAACAAGGAGTCGATGTCGTATCTGTTCAAAAACGTCACCCTCGAAGATTAGTCATAGCTATGTTGCTTTCCATGTTTTAATGTTAAGTATTAATTAAGTATTACGTTCCTGTTTGAGTTTTATAATCACAGATTTTATTATTTTTCTTGTGTACAAAATTGTCATAGACAAAACTAAGCTTCTTTTTTAATTCAGTGAAAAGTATTCTGCTAAGTATTATGAAAACTATCAGTGATTATAAAATTCTCATGAGGAATTTTATAATTCCTTGTTTTGTGTATTTTTTTGTATTAAGTTGGTTTTATTATTGTTTAATTTTAATCAAAATCAAATATTTACGTGAGAAAACTGAACAATAGATAAATAAATTATGTTTTATCCATTTCTAACACTGCAAATAAGAAGATGTTGATAGAAGGCCAGTCTCACTTGTATGTATTATTTTTTGTTTAACTTCTTAAACCTACTGCATTTTGTTTCTATTATGTTGCATTTTAAATTCTTGTTTTGTGAGCAATAAACATGGTGATTAGTATCAAAAACAAAAGGGCACATAAAAAAAGTAAACTGTATCATAGTTATAGGAAGTTTTTTGTTGTATTATGTGGAGGTAATTACTTTTAGGCGTGTTAAGCATTAAATGTATATTCATTAATGATGACTCGAAGTGTAAACATTTTTTTAACGTAATCTTCGATCTAGTTATATTACATCCTTTCTGATATAATCTGAACAATGGCATTACTGAAATAGAAACTCCTAAACTCGGTATAAAAATTTTAGTATTGTATCGCAATATTATACCCCATATTTTATCATTGAAACATAAAAAATATTTTTGTAATTGAATATATTTATCGAAACTATAATTATTTGTGATATGGAGATATTGTTCCACCTTAGGGTGATGCCACACTAGTGTAAATCGTACGTCCGAAAAGAAGATTAAATGAATATCGGCGTATCACTCATTTCTTAGTAGTTCGTGCCAATGCATGACGAAACCAAGTAATAATAATAATAAAATCTGTCCTTTTCGAGTTTTAAAGGAGAATGGGCGTTTTGAGCTACAAAAAGTTGACTTCAGATTACAATGTAATTGCGTGCAGTCTTTACAAAGTTCAGCGAATGACTAGGTTGTTTTTGTATATAACGACTACAATCAAAGATATGGAATGAAATACATGATGACGTCCTGCTAAAATAAAACAAGTAATCCTGAACTGTACATGTCATATAAGTAAATGAAGCCTTACAAACGTCATATGCCACAACTTGATTACGGTACGACTCCAAAAAAGTGTCCATTATCCTTTGTAACGCGCGTATCGATAACAAAGATGCTCACCATACCTGACACTTGCCGGGCAAGCAAAGGGAATGCAGGGGGAAACGGGGATGGTCGCATTTCAGAGATGCGTCAAGTTTATGTAACCAGATTGTACTGTTAAAATATGCCCTCTGTTATAGACTGAAGAGATGACCTAAATATTAGTTCCAAATGAAATACGAAATAAGTATCAACCTTTTTATGTTATGTCTACATGTGAAGTTGCTGTTTTTTAAAATGGTTACCTTGGAGCAGTGGTAATTTTGGATTGACTTGGAATTTTAAGTTCAAATAATCTTTACTTAATTTTTATTGTCGCTGTGTGTAACTTCCTTTCACAAATAACCCTTTTACTGACGGGGACGAAATAAAATTTCTAAAATGAAGGTTAATAATTAGGTACTTCGGATCCACTTAGAACTGTTTCTAACCCAAAAATAATAAAATTAAAACTCCACGTCGATCCGAAATTAAAAATGCGCTGTTTAAAAAAACCGCAATTTCATAGGGTAGATAGTAATAATAAAATAGGTATATATATATATAAAATGTCAGTAAATTGCCTAATAAGCAGTGCTTGTTAATTCTGCAATGTTTATTATATTAGAAGGCACTTCCTTTTGATCTTTACATTTTATAGAGAGAGTGTTATATATTATGAGTCTATATTTTTTCTTAACATGTTTGTTGATATAGGTAAGGTCAGGTGGGGTAAGTGAAACATACTTTATTTTAATTTTACATAAACAGCTCTAGCACAGTAATATGAGTCGCATTTATAATAACGATTGATGCGAACTACGCTTCTTTTAATCGGTTATCTATGATATGAGTTCCAAGCTCTATAGTCGTTCTTAAATCGATAAAATCATCGAATTTAAGCAGACTATGGTTTTGTTTCACTTCCCCCGTGTTTGGGGTAAGTGAAACTGCCACCATAATATGTATAATGTTGAGTCTACGAAACGAATAAAAAGCCTAAAATGACGTGCCAAAATGCTTTTATCAAGTATGAGTTGTATTTCGTCGGAATAAGATTTAATTTAGGATATACACTAAAAAAATCGAATTTGGGGTAAGTGAAACATAGTCACGGTGGTCAGGGGTACTGAACCAGTGCAAAAATCGAACAAATATAAACAACAAAAATAAAATTGCGAAAATATTATAAAACATATCAATGTGTCTATTTAGATACTTATTTAACAAATTCAAGTTTTCTTACTTAATTCACTTATAATTATGTACTGTATGTACTAGATGTATTTTAGATTTGTCGTCTAAAATAAATCAATAATTAAACTCAAATAACAATAAAAATATTCAGTCGTAAATGTTTAAAAAAATTGCAGTCCCATATGGCATAAACAGAACAACAAAGAAACTAATGCAAAGATAAAAAATACTCTTTTGTCTATGTTCAGTCTCAATCTATGTAAGTCTAATAAAAAATACTCTTCTTTCTAAGTTCAAGCTCAATCTAAGACTGGATAAAAACAAAATCATAAATTACAAAAAGAAATAAGATCATAAAATAATGTTAACCAGTTTGTATCAAGCACAGTGTAACTTTTTGGTTAATAGATTCAGTCATAACCTTGCTCTTTGGTAATTGTAACCCTAGGTTAAATGCAGTGGAAAAAACTAATAACTTAACAAGACTACAATCCTCTAAAACTTAAATTAAATAAAAAAAGCAATTATATTAGTAATCTGAGCCATCTCTAAACCCCCTAATTTATGTTATTGAATATTATAGGTTTTGAATAACATTTTAAATATGATTTGTCCTCTTCGTCCTATAATGGGCTTAGGAAGTTTTTCAACAATATCTTCTGTATGACGAATTTCTGATATGTCATCAATGGTTGGGAAAGTAAACACTGTTTGGCCATCTATAATTGACACCGTTTTTCTCACATATTTTATTACTGGATAACCGTTACCGTTCCTATGCAGTACTACGCCAACAAAGTGCTTCACTGATTTTTTCGTACAAAATTTTACTAAAACCCAATCCCCATTATCTAGGGTTAGGTCTTTATTTTGTTTATCATTATCATTTTCTTTATCATCGAAAAGGTCCGGAGGATATTCTCCATAATCTACATCACTTTCATCATTCAGATTGATTTCTATTTCGCTCTCACTGGATGTGGATAGTTTCCGTACCTTTTTGTCAGTTTTCTTTATAAGTTTTTTAGCATTTCCAATAATATTAGAAACATTGTTCTTGTCTTTGTTAGATTTCTTTAATTTTTCATTGGCTTGTCTTTTCTTTTCCTTTTCTTTTGCTTTTTGTTCCTTCATCCTTACTTTTTGCTCTTTTTCAGCCTCAATAATTTTATCTAAGGTTAAGTCTTCATTTTCTATATCATCTAAAAGGTCCTTACAATATTCTCCATAATCAGCATCACTTTCATCATCCAGATTGATTTCTACTTCGCTGTCACTGGATGTAGATATTTTCCGTACCTTTTTGACATTTTTCTTTACAAGTTTTTTTGAATTTTTTATTTTAGTAATATTGTTCTTGTCTTCCTTGGATTTCTTTAACTGTTCATTGGTTTTTCTTTTTTCTTCCTTTTCTTTCGCTTTTTGTTCCTTTATCCTTGTTTTTTGCTCTTTTTCAGCTTCTATGATTTTACATCTATTGTATACTTCGTCGTGTGTAATTAATTCGGCACCTGTAGCTATCTTAACCTTTTTTCTTCTGTTTACAGTCCCTCCTTTAACAGATTTCAGAAGCAGATCTTCAAATGAAACTTCACATGTCACTATGCTGTCATCAAGAATTTGGACTCTTGAATTACGTGTATCACTACAAGTTGTATGTAAACTTGTGGTTGGTGCAATCCCTTGTTTGTTTATTAAAGATATATCATGATGCCTAGAAATTGGTACACAATTTTCTAATGAGAAATGAAGCTCATTATTTACCACAAATGATTCTATACTCGTTTGTTCGTTCTCCAAGAAGTGGTTATTTTTAAGGTGATCTTGTCTTTGAGCTACCGACTTAATGTTATGTTCGATTAAATTTCGGTGAAAAGTCGAGGTTGACGGTTCGCTCAAATTCCACTTGCTACCAACTGCAAAATTTTCCTGTAATGCACTTCGTGTTTCAGTTGGTTGAAGTATCGACGATTCATGAATATTGTAACTTGGCTGTAATGCGCCAACATCTGTACCAGATATCACTTTATTGATGCTAACCAGTACTATTTTTTTTAAGAGTTCAGGTTGGTTAGCAGTATGTTCACAAAATTCATTTGGTTGCTGGAGGACCAGGTTTACGTCATTGTCATTATGACATATATCAGGACATGTTTCGTGAGTTGCTGTGTACGCTCGATATTCTTCTCTAGAAAATGCCGAGTCAACAATTTCGTCAGGTTCCTCAGACGTCTTTGTTGTTGATTTCCAAGCCCGTAACAGAACCTGATTGAATTTCTCTGGTGGTACTGCATTTTTGTTAAGTGGATAAATACCTGCTTTCCTAAATCCTGCCGAGCATACACTGGGTTCTAATGCAGCCCATATTTGACCAATCATCTTAGAGAAATCCTTTTTTGGTAAGACTTTCCCTATATTTTGTCTTTGCCATTTCACCAAGAGAGCGTCCCATTTATCCTTAAAGGATTTATTAACAGACAGATCCAGTGGTTGGAGAACATCGCTAGTATGCGGTGGGATTTTAAGTATGGTTATTCCAGCTGCACGAGCTTTCTCTATTATGTTTAAGCCCACGTGCGTACTATGGCCGTCGTATATTAATAAAATCGGCCGTTTGTCGCCAACGGTTGGTAGAAAAACTTTATCAAAAAAATTTTCAAATACTGTGGATTCCATCCAACCGTTAGAAGTTGCCGCATATACGGTTCCCGGGTATGCTTCCTGAGACGTCCACTCGTCCCAGACATTTTTTCCCTTGTATATGATAAGGGGAGGAAGTTTTTCACCTTGCGCGTTGCAACCTAACAAGACGGTCGTGTTGTCCTTCCCGGGTGATGAAATTGTACGTGTGGACGTGAAGCCCTTGAGACCCACCACCTTTGACTTACTAGGATCCTTACTGAAACTTGTTTCGTCCAAGTTATATATATGAGCAGGTTTATTCTGTAAATTTAATTCGTTAATAGTTTCCTCTAGTAAGTCAAAGTATGGATATATAACATCAGGTCTACACGCATTTTTTCTGGCATATTCTACAGGCTGTGGTTTTTTGACCGATAGTCCATGCCTTTTCTTGAACCCCAGAAACCAATCTTCGCCTGGCATTCCGTTATTGAAAGGGTTGGCAACACAATTTTTATTCACATATTCACCAACTACTTCCAGAAGTTCTTTCCTAGTTAGTCCAAACCCATATTTTTCCATAATGTGGATATTTTTAGCCAACGACTTTTCTACTTCATTTGATAAAACCGTACTCCTGCCCAAGGTATTGGATTTAAAACCTCTGCGTTCATAAATGCGGTTAACTATAGTCGATCTTGGAATGTTGTAATGTTTCGAAGCAGTGTACGCAGACATAGTTCTATTTTTGACTGCTAGTATTGCATTTTGCAGTTTTTCATCAGAGTAAGCAGCTTTATTAGTTTTCCGAATGTAATTTCGAGGCATGTTTTACAAGATCTGAAAAAAAAAATCCGATTATAACATAAATAAATTAAATTAACTTCTCCGTTAAGGGGGAAGTGTCAGGGTAGCCCGCGAAATTCAAATTATCTCACGTTTTTTGCAATTAGCAGGCCAGTGGTAGGTTGTATGAAGTTAAAAATATCTTTTGCGACTGTAAAACGTAAGTAGTTACATAATTATAACCATCTATAAAAAAAATCTTCAATACATCTCTCTTAGTTCATATAAGTCGAGGAACGATTTTTTCCAGGTCAAAAACGTTCCTAGACTTATGTAAGCCTCCAAGCTTGTATTGATGATTGATTAATTTGGTTAATTTAGGTTAGGTTACCTTTTGAACGAAATGCAAAGACGATAAACAATAAATGAAGTACTTGGTAAAACTAAACATTTTACGCGAGCTTACCAAAAAAATGTTTGTAAACTCTGGCACGGGGGAAGTGGGCCATATGTTTCACTTACCCCGGCCATCACTGTTTCACTTTCCCCAATCAGCACTTTTCGAGGTTAGATTTTCTACAACTTATAATTCAATTTCCTGCACGTTTAAGCTAGAAATATCTATTAGAAAATAAAATCTATAGTTTGAATATGTTTCTTACCTATAAAAATCTTCAAAAACACTATTTAATTGCATGACACCAGCCAACACATTAGGCACGTCCAACTCGTGTTTTGAAGTTTTAAAGATGTCAGATTTCTTTTTTTTAAGTAACCTTGTAGAACGATCGTAGCGACATCTGTGCTAGAGCATTGAAACCTCTTGGTCGATCCTGTTTTATCGACCGATCACTATTAGAGCTGAACTCTATAGCTTAGTAGATAGGGTTAGGTGTTTCACTTACCCCTTTGTTTCACTTGCCCCACATGACCTTACCTAATAATTATAGCTTTTGTGGATGGCTATTAGATGAATGTATGTAGCAATTTATCCAAATCGGAATAATAGTGTTGTGAAGTAGGAGATAGAGAATTAGTTATGCTAGGTGTTTTGCAAACAGGCTCATTGAAACAAAATGAAAAAGTTATCTCCATTCTCTTGTCAGAAAGTTTATTCTAAACACGAGTTTGCAATATTGTAAACAATCTTTATTGGACCTCGCTGAAACGTGTAAAATAATATAAATATGCACTATTATAATGCTTTAGTCACGTATGTCAGCTAGCTGACTCCAGATGAGGATGCGTCCTAAGCTAAATGTGTCCGGATAAATTGCTATGTTCATGATTTAACACGAGAATTATAATAGTAATAAATTAATTAATTGTATAGTTAAGAAAACACCGTAAAATATGTTCTACTAAATATAGACTATTATGAATAAATAAAACTGTGGCATATTTTATTTAGTTTTTCTTCTCGTATAATTCTGACGAAGACCACCTGACTTCACCTAGATAAGATTTAAAGCTAAAAGTTTTTTTTAATTGTTTCTAATATTGTTTACTACAAAATGATCACCGATATCTACTATACTTAATATCATAAAGCTGAAAGTTTATTTGAACGCGCTAATCTCAGGAACTACTGGTCCAATTTGAAAAATTTTTCAGTGTTAGGTAGCCCATATATCGAGGAAGGCTATATATCATCACGCAAAGGAGATGAGCACCAATGAAGAATGTTTCTAAATCGGGATTCCACTCGGACGAAGTCGCGGGCGGAAGCTAGTCTGTGATAAAAACAGGCTGCAGGTCACTACATAAGATTCGCCTGAAAAACGCCTTTGTGCACACCTTGAGAAGTTATTATCTTTACTTGCTAACTTGTTGTAGTAACTACAGCCATAAGCTATGAGCTCAACCATTTCAATGGGTTTTTTTTAGGCGTGGAAATCATCTAATCTCCCGCTCTGAGCGGAGCGGGAGGGTGTGTCAGACTTTTTGACTACGGGTTTCCTTTTCGGAAATTCCCCGGGGAAGCTTGTTGCCGTGATCATTTATTACGGTTTGATGTTACGAAGCTTGAAAAGATGATCTGGGCGCAGACAGCTTTGAATTTAAATGATTACATCGTCTCTCTGCTAAAAGTCGAGCGCGTGGTAAATAAATAGTTTTCTTTTAGCTAGTTCTTAGGGTTTTTTATTTAGTCTACATATATTTATTATTTATAATGTACATAAATTGATTATTATTTAGTGTTTTGTTTGAGTTAAATCCAGTTTAGTTATTCATAAATTGATTCGAGTGCGATACAAAAATGGTGTAGTTTTGGACAAACATGTAAAATCATGGAAACTGGTGCAATCTTGATAAAACCGAACTAAGAAATTTATTGTGGACTACCCCACCGATGCTTACTAAGAAGACTGATTCGACACATTTTCAGTCTAGTTATGTAATTTAGAATGCAAACACATTCGTATTCTTTTGTAATACCTGAACTCAATGAATAAGGCTTAAAAGATTTAGTATTGGAGCCAAAAACATTATTCATGTTAGCGTTCTTGAACGAAATCTAACTGTCAAATTTTATTGACGATCAAATATGAACTTTATAATTATGTAACAAAAGTTTAATTTTGCTCACACTAATTTACGTCAAATTTGTCATTTTTCTCCAACAGAAAAATTATAAATTCGCGACAGAGAACTTACCAAATATTAAAACAAAAATGAAATAAATCTTGTTATGTAATGTTTGTAAGAAGAAGGTTATTATTAAAGCTATAATATATTGTATAAGAAAACCCTAACAGTCCAGTTTTTGTATAATATATTCTAAGATTGAGGTTATATTCCTTAAATAGGATATCCTGAAAGTAACCATGAAGTTCCTAAAACAAATAATGTGTGTGTCCAAGACTACTTGGCTACAATCGTACAAGAGGTCTTATGCCAGTGCCAGTAGAAATATTCTGAAACTTAGTGAACGAGGGATGTATCAAGATATGTTTCCTAATACAGCCGGGTAAGTGTTACATAGTGCTTTTTACCTGGTCATAAGTTTATTTTTAATTAAAATATTATTTCTCATTTAAAAAAAATGCGTTATTAATTTTCATAGGGCTAGGGCCTTTTTTAGGGTTAGTACCTTAACAACCATTCTCATTTTTTTTAATTCATATCTAAAACCTTGAAAGAGCATAATAAAAAATAAAGAAACTATATTTTATATACACTAATATAGAACAGCCCATAGGTATTATAATTATGTATTCAAATTCTATAAATCTTTCAAATTTTGTTCCAGATCTGATATATTGGACTTGCTGAACAAAGCTCCACAGTGTGTGTATGCTGGCTTCGACCCCACAGCTGACAGTCTCCATGTTGGGAACCTCCTTGTCATAATAAACCTCCTGCACTGGCAGCGTGGAGGACACTATGTTGTCGCCTTGGTAAAGTATTCTTGCATTTAATGTATCAGTAGAACCTTGAAAGCGTAGAATCCTGCTTACTGATGAAAGATTTTTGTTTAATTCAAACTAAAAGGTGACAATTACTAAATTTTTCAACTATGATACTACTGTATAAAACTACTTACTAATGTACTATTTTTGCTACAAGAAACTGAGTAATACAGTTTCTTGTAGCAAACATAGTATGTAATGACTGGCTTCTTCTGACAGTGGGTATGCCTGCATTTATTTAATACACACTCATTATAAAATATTTTATACAAGCTTTCGCCCGCGGCGTCACCCGCTTGGTGTGTTGATAAAAAGCAGCCTATAACAAAATTGAAGAATAAATAAGATTAAGTTTCATTTTTTTTTCCTTTTGACCGGGATAAAAAGTATCCTATATGTTAATCCAGGGTATAACCTATCTACGTACAGTCAGCACCAAAAGTCGATGAACAGAATCAACATTACAAAACACCTGTTCACAATAAAATGCCATAAGTTATAGTCGCTACTAGGAAACAAAATAGCCTGTACACCAGCAATTTACAAAAGTCGTTAAACACGAGTATTTCAAAAGTACATAAGCACTATAATAGTATTTCAAAAGTACATAAGCACTAGTATTTCAAAAGTACATGTGCACTAGTATTCCTAAAGTCGCTGTACACCATCAATCCAAATGTCGCTGAACATCATTGTATCAAAGTCACTAAACAGCTAATTTCACCAGACTAAACTAACTACTACCACGGGGTCTCATTCGTAACAAAGAAAGTTTGGTTCAAATAAATGTCACTAGATGGCGCGACATGTATTGATCTGTGGTTGAAGTGTGTATAATTTTTAAGTTTTTATTTTTTCTGTCTTTATTAAGGTTTATTCATACATAATCAACTCTTATACACACAAAATTATGGAACAATGGGCTCTTATTTCAAATTTTCAAAGATGATTGGAATGAACAATTAATATTTATACCAGTAGATGGCGCTGTATTAAATTTCAAAGGTTAACAACTAGATTTTTAAATTTTGTTTTGTTTAATAATATCACAGATAATATGAGTACGTAGCAGCAGTACAAAAGTACAGTGTACAGTGCCATTTTAATGTCATCTATTACGAATAAAAGTATAATATAACCCTTCTTGCAAAGTCGCTGCTAATACCATCTATTGGGAACGAACGCGATTGATGTACTAACAAAAATAGCCAGCATAGGCAGATGAAATACGCTAGTTACGACGGGACAATTTCTTTGTATGGGATGAGGCATCTGTGTGCCAATATTATATTATCTGTGCTACTACTAAATATAGAAACTGCTGATATTGTTATTATAGAACAACATCATTGTATCAAAAGTCACTAAACAGCAGTAAAGACAAAAAATTAGCTTAACAAAGTATATTTTCAATGTTGCCGTGTGTTAATATACTTTTGACGCTCATGTTGTTCAGCTACTTTTGGGAAAGTGCTTGCTTGATCTTAATAATGTATGCTAACACGTTAGTATCTATTTCAATACTTATTTACAAAGCAATTATATTTTATTGTCAGTATTCATACCAATCTATAATATGAAATAACATAAACATAACTCTAATGGTCTACGAAGCGATTATTGTGACGGTACTTGTAATTTACTTTGCGCAAATCTTACAAAACCTACCTTCCTTTAATTTTTACTTTATTATTTCTATTCACATGACTTGTGATAATTTTAGTCTAGCGTATGATTGTCGTAGTCTGAAGTAATTGAATCGTCATGTAAGTGCATAATTGTTTATTTATATTATTGAGATACATCAATCGATAAATACACAATAATGCCGTATAATGTGCATGAACGTCACAAAACTGTTCTCTTGAGAGAACAAGGATACAATGTATCAGAAACTGCTGCAGAATTAGGAGTTTCGGTAAGTAAAAATAAAAACCGGCCAAGAGCGTGTCGGGCCACGCTCAGTGTAGGGTTCCGTAGTTTCCCGTCCGTCACAATAAGTGTCCCCAACTTTTCAAAAACTATTCGTTCCATCAAAATCGAAATAATTTTCCTAGAAAGTCTTTATAAAGCTCTACTTTCCAGATTTTTTTCATATTTTCTAAACTTAGAGGGTAAAAAATTAGAGGGGGGGGACACATTGTTTTTTACTTTCGGAGCGATTATTTCCGAAATTATTGATATTATCAAAAAATTATTTTAGAAAACCCCAATTCATTTTTGAATACCTATCCAACAATATATCACACGTTAGGATTGAAATTAAAAAAAATCGCTTTTTACTTTACATGTAGGGGGGCTACCCTAAAAGAACATTTTTTCCAATTTTTATTTTTGCACTTTGTCGGCGTGATTGACATACATATTGGCACCAAATTTCAGCTTTCTAGAGCTAACGGTCACAGAGATTAAGCGAGGACGGACGGACAGACATGGCGAAACTATAAGGGTTCCGTTTTTGCCAATTGGCTACGGAACCCTAATAAAACGTATAATATTATATCATAATTATATCATATTTGTATTCATATTTCACAATAATTGTAAGTAGGTATTAAGATTGCTGTAATTAATAAAAACAAATAAAGTGTGCATTATTTCTAAAACATATTAACAATTAAACAGTCTTAATCTTAAATCTTTGTCACATTTGTGACAATGTGACAAAGAATTAAATAAAAAAATATTTCCTCATAGAGGGTGATGAAAAGTAGAGTGTATGACTCGGGCGTAAATACATTTTTGCCTCGGGCGACGTACTTTGAATCCCTCGCTACATTCAGGATTCTACTAAAGAACCCCTCGCTACGCTCGGGAAAAAACCCCTCGCCGTCAAAATATTACTTTGCTCCCTTATGATACAATCTACTATTCTGTCTTACAATGATTCGACTGAGTACTTATCGGGTAAGTAATAGATGCACCCATACTTATCAATATGTGCTTGAATATTACCAAATGTTTGATTTAATAATAAAAATGTAACACTGGCTCGTCCTGGGAATCGATTCCTAGACTTTTTGATCGATTTTATGTAAAAATATCAAGCAAGCACTGTCCCAAAAGTCAGCTACTTTTGGGACAGTGCTTGCTTGATATTAGATTAACAACATGAGCGTCAAAAGTATATTAACACACGGCAACATCAAAAATATACTTTGTTAAGCTAATTTTGTCTTTACTGCTGTTTAGTGACTTTTGATACAATGATGTTGTTCTATAATAACAATATCAGCAGTTTTTATATTTAGTAGTAGTTAGTTTAGTCAGGTGAAATTAGCTGTTTAGTGACTTTGATACAATGATGTTCAGCGACATTTGGATTGATGGTGTACAGCGACTTTAGGAATACTAGTGCACATGTACTTTTGAAATACTAGTGCTTATGTACTTTTGAAATACTATTATAGTGCTTATGTACTTTTGAAATACTCGTGTTTAACGACTTTTGTAAATTTCTGGTGTACAGGCTATTTTGTTTCCTAGTTGCGACTATAACTTATGGCATTTTATTGTGAACAGGTGTTTTGTAATGTTGATTCTGTTCATCGACTTTTGATGCTGACTGTACCAAATTTCAACCAAATCAGTCCAGCCGTTTTTGCGTGAAAGAGTAACAAACATACATCCATCCTCACAAACTTTCGCATTTATAATATTAGTAGGATTATGGTCAAAAGCACTCCGGGATAGTGCAACTACTAGAATCAGTTTAAGAGTTTCAGAGATAACCCCCCCTTCCCCTATCCCCCTCCTTTATTAACACTCCATTTCCCTTTATTAACACTTACTAAATTTGCCTCTTCATAATATTAAATTGGTATAGTTTTGGTTATGATCCATGCAACACCCCGTTTATACTGGCATTTTTTTTTTTTCATTTTCAGCTAGGTGGAGCCACAGGATACATAGGTGACCCAAGTGGAAGGAGTACAGACCGCGTTGCTTTACAAAGTGAAATCATACAAGAAAATGTTAAATGCATTCAAAGCAATCTTGAGACAGTATTTGACAACCATAAGAAGTATATCTGGAAAAATGATGAAAGTAAACTTAAACCTATCAAGTAATTATAGATCTATTCTACCTACTGCAGTGATTGATTTAAATTTAAAAGTCGTCCTTTGCATGAAATTATACTAGCTTACTAAAAAATAAAATAACCAAAATTGGGTCAGTAGTTAAATTGTAAAAGTAAATTTAACAGAGTAAGAGCGTTTTCACTTTATCCGATCCGATATCGGTGTCGGACGCCGATCCGATATCGGGGTAAGTAAAATGTATGAAACATGTACCTGTCTTTCATATTGTCCGGCCCGATATCGGATATCGGAGCACGGCATTTCATACATTTTACTTACCTTGACACCGATATTAGATCGGATAATGTGAAAACGCTCTTACTTTCGTATCTATAAATTTTATAATATTAGTATAGATTATATTGTTCTGCTTTTGTATTTTTTTGTGGTGGCTTGGTTTGTTTCAGGGCAAAAGTTTCCCTCCAGTTCTTCCGTCTTTCGCGACCCCTCTGTCCAGTTCGACCCTCCATCCTCTTCGTTGTCTACCGCGGCTCCGCCTTTCTGTCTTAGGGCACTTACTCTATGCTACTTTAGCACACAGTTCGAGCATGCGGTAGACATGTCTGCCCAGTCCCATTTAAGTTAGGCAGCCTGCATCTAGCCTGGTTTTGGAGCTTTGTATAATGTTTCAAGCTCGATCAGTTAATTTGTCATCTACTCTCAAACCTCGACTTTTGAATGATCCTCCAAAAACAAGTTTGTGCACCATAGGCCTTAGGTTAAGATGTTTACCATAAATGACAATAAAACTAAGACAGTGTAATTTATTTTCAGGGTAGTAAATAATGAGACATGGTACAGAAATATAGACTCCATACAATTTGTGAGTGAAATAGGAAGAAATTTCCGGATGGGCACTATGTTACTGAAACAAAGTGTACAATCCAGAATACATTCTGAGATTGGGATGAGTTTCACTGAGTTCGCTTACCAGATATTCCAGTCTTATGACTGGCAACATTTACTCAAGGAATATAATTGTAGATTTCAGGTAATACCATTTTATTTTCAAAATGTTTGTGGATCTAAATATAGTTAAAATGGTTATCATAATTGGAATCTTTACTGTTTCAGATAGGTGGAAGTGATCAAATGGGCAACATAAGTGCAGGTCATGAATTAATAAGCAGAACGTCGAAGAAAACTGTTTATGGTAAGTTTTCGCAAGCGAACTAAAACTCAACTTTTCAATGATTATTACTTACGAAGAAAGGTACATAATATTTAGAATATCATTTTCATAATAATGCCATAAATGAGAATAATAGTGGCCCAGTAGTAATTGCTGTTACTTATGAATTGTAGTTCGCGGGTTCAAACCCAGACAGGCTCATAACTTTGTGTAATTTGTTTTGCACTTAAAACGGCAAAGGAAATATCCTAACCTAGAACCTAAAATTTATGACATGTAACATCCACCAATTCATATTGGACCCGCGCGTTGGATTACTGCCCATTCCCTTCTCTGGTGGAGGCTTGAGTTCCAGCAGAGGGAACATTATACGGCTGATTATTCTTATGTTATATGCCATAAATGCTGTTGTTTTGTTTCCAGGTCTAACCTTACCTTTAGTGACGACAGAAGAAGGCGACAAATTCGGCAAATCAGCAGGAAACGCCGTATGGCTAGATCCAAAGAAAACCAGTCCTTACGCCCTATATCAGTTCTTTATAAGAACAAAAGACTCAGAAGTAGAGAAACTACTAAAGTTGTTCACATTCTATAGTTTAGGAGAAATTCAGGACATCATGTTTAAACATAAAGAACACCCAGAGCAAAGGTATCCACAAACGTGTTTGGCTGACCAGCTTACAACTTTAGTACACGGAAGTAAGTACTTGAAAACTTTTCCTTTGTTTAACAACACATGAAACTAGTATGAGCAGCATTGAAATTAGAGCTTTATATAGATCAACATAAGGATTATATTGGCGCAACCTCGTAAAGAGAATGCATTTAGAGTGTAAAGGAAAGGTGCGGTCGTATTTAAAAAAAACTACTTCTTCCTATTAGATTGAAGATCTTTCCATAAGGAAGACAGAGTCAATTCAGAAGAAGTGTCAATTCACAAAAAAAAATCTTTACAAAATTATTTTCGGCTGATTTTTAGAAGTTGCAGATATCTAGTCCAGTCATTTAAGCTTAATTAAGGTAAGAATCTCGGAATTCGAGATACCCAGCTGTAAGTCTGTAAATAGTTGTATATTGACACCCTAAAAGTAGTCTCAAAACCTACATATGGTAGGGTGTACGCAACTATTAAGGTCAAAGGTCACAAAAATCGTTTTTTGTAAATATCTCATTTCCTGTAAGTTTTTTGCTATTTGTATATTTAACAATATTGTAGAATATAAAATTTTGTACGATTTTTGTAAAGAAAACTTTTTCCTACGGTGAACCGTTTTCGAGATATAGGGCGGAAACCGCGCGGTCACAGCATCACTTTAGGTCAACTGGTGCCTCCGGTCGAAAACGCGCCATATATAGTTAATGAACTGTCAATAAATCAATGATTATAAATATTTGTCTGAATAGTCGTGACTATTCGGAGAAAAGTAGGTACAAAAAAAAATATCACAATATTATTTTTTAAGTAATAGAGCATTTCTCTTTTTTTTTTGCCAATATATATTTGGTGAATGTCCCACAACTTTGCAGATTAATAACATTTGTGTAATGTGTATATTATTGATTCTGTTTTATTTAGGAGCACATTTATTATTAAAATTCACAGAAATCATTCAAAAATATCATAAAAATATAGTATTTAATTAAAAAAATAAATAAATACAAACTACCAAAAATCGCAATGTATGAAAATTCGTATGTCCCAGTCTACCATCCGTTACTTCAAACTCAATTATTTTAATAAGGTTCAAAGAAACTATACTGAGATTTTGTTTCTAAACCATTCTAAGAGGTAAAAAGATCTACTTTCTTTGCTTTTTTGGTATTTTTGTTTAACTTTTACAGATATAAACAAGTTTTAAACTCGTCCCAGAAAAAGTTCCAAAAATAGATTTCAGTTTTTGTTACCCATTTTTTATGTGTTATAGTTAAAAAACTTCCATTTCGTTACACAATTTTAACTTGGCAATGCTACAGATACCCTTTAATGCCGCCATACTGATTTTGGTGTCAGTCAGGTTCCGACGTTAAATTTGAAACACAAATTCCAGTTGGAAAATCGAATCTCATTCCAGTATTTGTTACAGCTGTCTCAAGATAAGTTGATAATATTAACTACTTTCTTTTATCATGTCACAATAGTTAACAACTTGCACTAAAGTTGAGTGAATAATATTAGACGTAACTCCAATTTTAACTATTATAATAAAATTTTGTAAAAACTAAACCAGTGATTCGTTACTATTTTTTTTGTTACTTTGGCACAGTAACGTATAAGCGGAAAATACTAGTAACAAAAAAGGAATTATAAAGCTACGTTTGCATTCAACAGCGCAAGAAAATGCGATATAATGATATTATTAAAGCGTATGGTAGTACACCATACGCTATAATATTAGTTTTCTTTGACTGTAAAATTTGAGCAGTAAATACCTAGTTTATGTTATCTATCTTTAATACAATCACTAAACGTCTATAACGCCTAGTACATTGTAGACGTTGCCTTATAATTTTTATTTTGTTACCTAACATTCTTTTTTGTTACTGTCCCAGAAAAAATCTGATTTCTTTTTATGTTTTATGTATTTTATTTTTAATATAAAACAATGAATCTCATGGAGAGACTCAAGGATACTTAAAATTTTAATAAAAATTACGTAAAATCGGTAAATTTTGTTTATTTTTCATATTATCAAAACTTTAAATTGATTTAAGTGCAAGGTAACAAAAAAATAAATAAACACTTAATTTGAAAATTTTCTTTTACTTTTCTTGGTATTTCTTTGCAATGATGTTATTAAGTTTGTCATCGAGTATCAAGAAAATTATTATTCTGGATATAACAATTGCTCCTTCTAAGTTTTTTTTAACAAATAAAAAGTAACAAAATAAGAACATGTAATCTACCTTCATTTAGTTTTTAATACATTATCCACAAAATTCATTACAAAAAAGGATTTTCTTATAAAAATCCAAATGTTAATAAAGTAAACTACCTGATTTCACGAAAAAAAAACATTTATACGTATATTTTTATTTTTAGCGTTTTTTTGAAATTATGGCAAAAAAAAAGAGAAATGCTCAATAAGTATAATACAAATAAATTCTTTTAAAATTTAGATCTGCTGTGATATTTTCCTCTAGCATTATCACAGTTGTTTAAATATTGCTGTTCTTTTTTTTGTAGCGACAACCTGAATAAAACTGCTATCTACTGCTATTCTTAAAAAATCCAGAATTCCTCTAGATTTTTCACAAAAATGAATGAAACTTATGTGATTACCCAAATTTATTGAAGATTTTTACTTTTAGCCAACTTTAGCTTGTTCTGGTGTAAAAAAAGTATGAACACTACTATGGCAAGTTTTTTTAAAAATTGGTGCAACTAATCAAGATTCCAAAATGGTATACTACTTTATTAAAACCAGCCACAAAAAAAAATATCCATACAAGTTCAAAACAAGAAACTAATTTCTTAAATTATTGTTAACAGTAATCACTTTTCCTACGTGCCCAAAATAGGTTCTTGCTACAATTTCTATTAATGAATGACATACCCTAGTTATTTACTTTTAAAATTAAAGAAAGATAGAGATATTTAAGTTAAAAAAGCATAGCATAGTAAGAAAAACTAATTATTCTCAGTAAGTGAGTTCAGTTCAGTACGCACTGCTCCTTTCCATCGTACATCCGTTCACAAGCCCATGCTGGCGATGGCGGACGGCGAGCAATGCGTAGATCGCCGTCCTGTCGTCCAATTACCATCCGGATTGCGCTCAAGTCGTCGACGACGCTTAATGATCTATGCGTACTTCAAGAACATTTCAGAAAATCGTAGGGGCCCAGCAGGGTCGAAATCCACTGGGGCCATGGGGTATGTGAAAGGGTACACTGACTGGGGCCCTAGAACAAAGGCAAAAAAGGAACAGGAGCGGACTTTAGTCAATAAACGTCTGACACGCCAGGTAAGTGTTGTTAAATAAATGAATACTGAATAAAAAGTGGATAGGTTAGGAAAAAAACCATAAAATATAATATAATAGTTAATAAAAATTGACAAATATTTATAATCATTGATTTATCGATAGTATCAACTTATATGGCGCGTTTTTGACCGGAGGAACAAGTTGACCTGAAGTGATGTTGTGACCGTACGCTCTCGGCCCTCTATCTCGAAAACGGTTCACCGTAGGAAAGTTATTTATACAAAATTTTTAGAGAATTTTGTATTCTACAATATTGTTAAATATACAAATAGCAAAAAACCTTTAGGAAATGAGATATTTACAAAAAAAGCGCAAAAAAACGATTTTTGGTCCCTTTGACCTTGAAATTTCATAGTTGCGTACACCCTACCATATGTAGGTTTTGAGAGAAATTTCAGGGTGTCAATATACAAATATTTACAGACTTACAGCTGGGTATCTCGAATTCCGAGGTGAAAGTACTGTAATGACTGGACTATCATTCGACGACTGACATTAACGAGCAAAACGTCGACTTACGGCGATTTATTCGGTTAACTCTTACAGTACCTATACAAAAACCAATTTCTATTTTCCAGAGGAAGGATTGGAGCGAGCAATGAAGGCAACAGAGGCGATATACAGCAAAGACGTGAAGTCCCTCGTTGCCCTCAGCAGTACCGAGCTGGAACAAATATTTGAGAACGCGACTGTGACAAACCTGCTGCTCTCACCTGGCATTACGGTGTTAGAACTCGGCATGAAGGCTAAATGCTTCCCCACTGAAAGTAAGTTATTGTTTTTTTGTGATTGTTAATTTTGATATTTCGGCGTGAACGGCCAGCTCCATTGTTATATGATCATCGATTGACGAAAATTGTTCCTCGGGCTGTCTCGTTTAAGGGTCGATGCCTGCCAGGGCTGCGGGATTGATCGAAAGTCAGCTCAGCCCTGGAACCTTAAGGACTACCAAATAAACACGGGTGGCCTGACAAAATATATAAATGAATGTCAGATATTCTCTCTCACTCTACCCGAAGCGTAAGAAGTTATTTGATTATTTCCCACTCAAATAAAAAAGAGCCATCCTTTACATTGTATTGCACTAAAAATATAAACTAGAATGCCTAACTGCAATTTACAAACTATTATTTCTTAAATTTGGAAACCATGCTATAATACCCGGCAAATAAGTTGGCAAGTTTCGCGCATGGTGTACGAAAAAGCGAATGAGTGAACGGGACGTAACGCAGTGCGGAGGCAAAAGTTGTCTAACGCACCAATCATAAACTACTATTATTATAATACTGCACCAATCGCGCGCCGGATCGGCGTTACCTCATACCCCGCGTCCCGCTTGACCACCAAATAGATCTAAAAAACGATTTCTGCGCATTGCCAAGTTACGTGCCGCCAGTCATACTATTGCGTCCTGTTTTTATAGACCTTTTTGAAGAACTTATTTTGTATCTATTATTACTTACAAGTGCGTAGTTCATCTCCAATACATTTTCATATATTCTCAAGTACAAACCATCTCTCCTTACCAGATGACGCGATGAGGATCATCCAAGCCGGCGGCTTCTACATCAACCACCAGAAGATAAAGAAGATCGACGAAGTCATCACGCAGTCGGCACACATACTGCCCAACTTACTGTCTCTGCTCAGAGTTGGCAAACGTAACTACTACATTGTCAAATGGCAGACGTAAATATAGTTTTATTTATTAAATGTTTTGTTTTATTTTGGACTGAATAAACTTATCAAGATGGGGGAGGCCTGTGTCCAGCAGTGCACGTCTTTCGGCTGAGATACCGTATCGTACGACTGCCAGTAATGTACGAAGGATAGGAATTTTAGAAAGTTGTCAAATTTAAGCATTCCGCCTAACCGATGTGCAAGTTTCAACCATATTTCAACTAACATAGCAATCATAATTCCTAGACACAAAATGATCCATTATGTTTCGCGGGATGCAACACGTCATGCCGCGGCATATTGGTATCGAAATAAAGTAACATGAATTCTAACTCATTTGAATAAGATTCAAAATAACTTGATTAGTACCGGCCCTTATACTCGTAAGAGTCGGCTCATCGGATTCAGAATCACTTCACTTCTACCTCTGCTACTACCCAAAAACGGGCGCCGCAGCCAGACGTTTGTAGAGTTGTAGAGGTCTGCCGAAGTCATTCGAGATTCACTCAGTCAATTCGATTTTTGTTATGTTTAGATGAATCTAAGGCACTGGATACTAGGTTTTTCCGCCCGAATTCGAGGAAGGGTTGGAAATAATCGTACTTTCGCGTACGAAAATACATGTGGTTATTGTATATCATACCAATGTCAAAATTATTTTAAATCTGGCATCCCTGATCAGAGATGACAAATTAGTTTATCGTTATTTTGTAGTGAAGTCGGTTCTTTATTTCACTCTTCAAAGTGTTGAGTTTATGTTGGGTTAGATAGTTTCTTGGTATAGAAGTAAAAATACGCAAATAATGTTTGGGCTATTTTATTAATACTTACAACAGAAGCTGGTATACTTGAAGTATATAATAATAAAATGCATATCACATAAGATTGTAAACACTACATAACATACTTACAGCTAAAATAATAGTCATTGAAACAGCATTGCGTCGAATACTAACTAATGCATTGACAAGTCACGACGGTACACTGCCATTAGACACATTCAGTTGGTCAACGCCGACCTTTATAAATACAATTAATTTACTCTGAATACAAAAAAATAAAGTCTATGTTTAGCAGCCAATTAGTCGAAAATGCGTCTCAATGGCTTACAAATAAAATGACTTGCCGGCGCTGGCCAAATGTCTGCGAGTCAATGGCAACACACCGTCAATATCGTAAAATATGGCTGTTCGTAACATTTGTGCATGCTCCCGCCCGCCACGGCCTCCGGGAGTGGTGATTATATTTTTCTAATATCACAAGTATTAATTGCAACATTCACTCATTGTACAAACTAGCTTACAACGTTCCATTATTTTATTATAATAAAATTAGATTGCATAAAAAAGCTACATAGACAATCTAACCGATATGTCTTTATGGAATAACATTCCAGGGGTCAATCATTAATCGTCAGACCTACGTATTACGCAAAAGCTGTAATTTCTATTTTGGTAATAGATAATATTATTCAAATTATCACGTGTTATCTTATTATTAATTCTACAGTTTTATAAAAATAAATACATAATACTCATTTGATGCAAAGAAAAACGATTCTCAAATATCTTTCCACGCGACCGAGACTCGGTTTTAGCAGAAAATAAGAGCGAACATCAGTCTCGTTGCGACTTAATAATTCACGACAGCGGGAACTAGAATTAGTGTGCTGGAGCACGATCGGACACCGAAGACGCGCCCACGCGTGGGCAACTAGCGGCGGCGCTTCAACCTCGGCATGGGCACGGGGCTGAACGGCGGCGGCTAAAGATCCGTACTCTCTCTTTGCGGCGCCACCGCCTGGGCGGCTTGCGGGGCCGCCGGGGCCGCTGGCGCAGCAGGCGTGGGGGCCACAGGGGCCACCGGCGCGGGTGGCTGCTGTGGCGCGGCCACGGGCGGCGGCGGCGCAGGCACCAGCGGGCGCGGCGGCCGCGACGGCTGCGGCCGCGGCGACGGGCACTCCGTGATGTCGCCCTCTGACTGCGACAGCTGCCGGCTCGCCACGCACAGGCTGCGCGGCTCCTCCAGGTCGCCGTCCCGACCGCCAGAACTGTGTGTCCGCTGCACAGTGGCTCGCGGTGCTTCCTCGCCCTCTTTGTCGACCGCTCCCACGTTTGCGCCCACTTGGATAACAGTAGGGTGTTGTTTGTCGACGGTGTAGATGTGAGTACGTTCCAAGACTGTCGGCGAGCCGTCCGGGGCATCGGTGAGAGAGGATCTCGGGGCTCGGAAGCTCTGCGGGCGCAGCGTGGCGGGGCGCTCGGGCACGGCGGGCTTGTGGCGCAGCGTGACGTCGTTGTCGTCTGCCGGCGCCGGCACGATAGTACGCGGTGCCGCCACAGGCCGCGGCGGCGGCTGACCAGCCGGCTTGGGCGCCGGCTGCAGGCGGATGGGCGCCGCCTTGTCCGCTGCGAACGTCCGCTCGGCGCCCAGCGAGGCCGGGCCGCTGTTGTAGGCGTCGCCGACCACCTTCATGCGGCCCACGACGCCCGTCTGCGCGGTCACGTTCTTCACGACGAGTGTGGTCTCCTTGCCGTCGGGCGACTTCAGTATGTCGAGCTTGTCCTTGTCGAGCTCGAGGCTCTGCCGCCGCGTGTCGGCGAGGTTCTCGCGCGAGCCGCAGCGCGCCGCCTCCTCCTTCATGGCTCGGTTCTGTCTGTACGTGGAGCGGTTGATGGTCTGTACGCCGCTGATCACTTTGCCGGTATCAGCAGATATGACAGGTCTGGGCGGCTTGGCAGGCTTGTCGATGTCAACCCTCGCTGCACTCACTGCTTCAGGCGCCGGCTGCGGTTGTGGTTGCGGCTGGGGCTCTATTTTCTTATTTTTATCAGGAGTAAAGTTAGGAGGCACTGGGGCTAAAGGCTTGTTTTTTCGTCTCATTATCGGCTTTGGACTTCCGTGTGGGGGACTAGATTGATCAGACAATGAGCTGTTGGACTGAGCCTTCTTGATGTCGTTCTCAAGTAATATTAAACTAGTGTCGTGACTGTTGCTCCTGGAATGTCGGCCGCCGTCCGTTACTTTGCTCAGACTTTGGTGATTGTAATCGAACATAGACTTGCTCATGCTGCTGAAGTCTCCGTTGGTCGGGTCCTGGCTCAGTGCTGCGGTCTGATTGTAACCGTGGACGAAGTTCGGAGAGAAGCCGTACTCGCATTGATCTGGAAGGAGATCTTCTTTGGTGAATGAAATGAAGAAGTTGACGTCGTCCTTGTAGAACCAGTCGGCGTGCTTGATGAGCAGCTCCACGATGCAGTTGACGGCGGTGGTGATGTTCATGTCGAAGGTGCTGTCGTCGGCCGCCCACAGCAGGTTGGGCGCGATCACGATGGCGAGGTTCGAGGGCGTCATTTTGTTTGTACTTTGGTTCTGTGTCAAAGTAGACAAAAATTTAATAAGATACCTAAGATTTTGGAAGTTAGCCTCGGGCAGTAAGTGTATGGCTTCCCAGAGAGCGTTCAGTCGAGTTTGTTCCGAGGTTTGTCGAGAAGCGTTGACGAAGTTTTCGTAGAGGCGGTAGGTGAGGAGGGGCTCGGGCAGCTCGCGCAGGTAGCACTTGAGCACGGACGCCACGACGTGCATGTCGCGGTAGTCGCGCGGCAGCGGCACTGTGAACAGCCCCGCGTCCAGAGACAGTTTCATTCTGCGCACTTTCGACGAGCCTGGAACAGGCGAACATTACTCATTACCGCCATTGTTATGATAAACATCATTGAAGCAGCCCGAGTTCTAATAACAGACATCTGTTATATGACTGTTATGAGAGCGAGACTATTTCGCAATCAATGTACTACAGTATTGATCACGCTTGAATAGTGAAATGTAAAGTACCTAGTCATTTGCGTATTACAATGAACGCTCCTTCCCTCGAAATAAACCACATTTTCAATATAACCCTCGAAATAAACCACATTTTCATGTGAGATTTTTGTTTTGCTGTATGCTAAATTATTATGTATTAAATCAGGCACCTTCAAGGTCCTGGTCACACTATCAAAGGTCGAACCTAATCAATTCGACCTACTGTATCAAGCCATGCCAACTCATATAAATAGTTCGTGTAATTTTGATATAGGAAGTATGAATAATTTTGGTGATAAATTTATGTCATTTGTCATCGAATAATTCGCCAAATATGTAGATAACTGTACAGAGCAGACATACAATCATGTAAAATGAATTTTGAATTTTTGAAAATCTCTAGCTCCTATTATACCGACGTCATAATAACTATCTGCGCTGCGCCAAATTTCAGCGTAATCCGTTTAGGATTTTAAGTTATGAGTTAATAGATCAATCAGTAAGCATATTAGTTACCTTATATGTATTTATAGACTATTAATTTTCCTCATACTCACCGCCCGCGATCCTGAACAGTCCCTCTTCATTTAGTGCCAGTTCGTGCAACGTACAGACGCACAGCTCTATCGGGAACGCTATGGTGCGCCCCGTCACCCTCAGGTGCTCTTCTAGAGGATACCCGAACACCGGCTTCACGGAACTGTCGTCTGAAACAGAAGGTTATCTTACTATTACTATTTTTGACATTATTAATAGGTAAAACAGGCATATTTGTAACGCAGTACGCATTAAAAACGTTCTCAATGCTCTTTTGTTTTAGCATATGCGTCAGTGACGAGAAAGATTATATTTCCGGCAACATCTGCGCTGTGCATTCTGATCGAAGCTTCAGAGGAGCATATCGCCGAAAACACTAGCGTGAGGCCTTCACAAGGTTCAAGCCTAGACTGATTTAAAAATCATCAAGGATATAGGCTATCCTGCATGACCCAGAATGCTAAATCTACGTGCCCAGTGTCCCGCAACTCGCCCCCTAACATTTTACAACGCATTCACGTGACGCAGGATATATTGTTGGACAATTGGTCAGCGTTCCGCGTCATGTTGGGGGACATTTTGTTCTCCCTAATGTACCTATCTATCTGAGGCTTTAAGGAACAGATTTCTACCCTAGAACTGGGATACTTTCAATTATAATTTGTTAACTGTTTTTCCAGACTTTTACCCTTATTTTGATTTCAAAAGGCTTTGATGAATGAAGGAGGCACTATCCAAGTTGGATTACAGTTTTCAGAATGATAAGAATAAAACACCAGGACAATAATAACATAAGCGTATGATATTTCCACCTCTAGGACGCAGGCCTTTTCACCGAGAGGGCCTGGATGGTTATTTACGCGGGCTCAGTACGTGTTTGTCATCCACTGTCTCATGTTTTCAAATGTTTGGTTCTAATACATTCCAGTTACAAAACAATGTCAATAAACGATCTATTGGCTCCTAGATCTACTGTACTTAAATTATAATATTACGTAGATTACACATATACATAGCTCTATAAGCATGTAAAATACATGTAGGTACTGATTTATGCGAATGGGGACAACAGTCAACAGGAAAGTTTTGGACTTTTTGGCTATGTTGTGGTGGTATTTGGCGGAATTAAACAATTTCCGATATTTGCAGCATTTCTGATATAGCGAGGTCAGTATAATTAGGTATTTTGTTATCGCTGAGCAGCTTTTAACCATACACTACCGTTTAATATAATCCTGTTTTAGGTAAGTACTACTAAATAATAATGAGGAAAACAATTTAAAGTCGTCAGAACTACGTACTCGACAACTGTATGAACTGATTTTAAAATTCTAATAATAGTTTTTCCCTTTCCTAGAGAGGAAGGCCGAGTTCAAGCAGTGACAACATTATAAGACTAATTATGTAATGCTTATGTTTTTACTAATATATTTAAATAAATACCTAAAGTTGTATACATTGTTAATATGTCTTTTATTTCCCGCCCTTTCATTTTAAACTTAGCATCGAATGTCATGTTCATGTCACACACATTGGATCTGAAGAATTATACCTATTGTCTTGACAATGATAATGAAAACAACAGTAGCCATTGTTCTTCAAGATCACAAAACTTTTAAGAAACAAACGGTACATAATGTATCTCTTATTTAAATTTTTAAACTCGATATAAAGTTAGGCCATATCTGCCGCATGTCGCAAGGAAATTGGGCGAAGGCAACTACTGACTGGATCCCGAACAGTAGGAGCCGGCGACATGGTAGGTCCAGAAGGAGTTAGCGAGTCAATTTGGATTCCTACCTTCAGGTAGGAATCCAAATTACTAACTGGCCAGAAATGGTCAAGAACAGAGTAGAGTGGAAAAATGCAAAGAAGGCAAAGGCCTTACGAGCTTGTTGTGTCTCAATGCAGGGCAAAGACCCTGCATTGAGACACAACAAGCTCGTAATAATCTATATAAATATTATAAAGCTGAAGAGTTTGTTTGTTTGACGCTTGCTAATCTCAGGAACTACTGGTCCGATTTGAAAAATTATTTCAGTGTTAGATAGCCCATTTATCGAGGAAGGCTATAGGTTATATATCATCACGCTAAGACTAAACTAACTCTACACGCGGGCGAAGCCGCTGGCAGAAGCTAGTAATAAATACAATATAACAGTACAGCTACAGCACCTGTTTGAGTCTCAGTAGGTACATTACTAAATTGGTATAGTCCAGTCCGACGGAAGTGTCGTGTCGATGAATGAACGTGGCGACGACGGATGTATATATTAGACTGATGCAAAGGAAGCATACATAATTTATTGAACGCAAATTTGGACACCTTCAAATACTTGGTTGAGTTTCAACGTTTGATTTGATGTTGTGGCTTCTTTATTTTAGTTGATGGAACTTTGAATCTGTTAGTAGATGGATGATTGTGGACGAATATTGAGTGATAGATATGTCCGTACGATTGGAAAGGACTACCTACGTATTAGACATGAGTCGTATTTACCTGCTAGGTAATTTTTGTACTAGGTGCGCTTAGTCTAATTCCGTAGAAATACTCGATCAAAATACCTATTCCATCTAGTAATTTTATAAAGTTTAGTATTGTTGAAATTTCGCGTACCTACCACCGATATGCGAAGCATAGGAACATACGCTGTAATGAATTGTAAATGAAATAGGAAAAAGCGATAAAAAAATCCACAACTGGAAGGTCCAGAATCATGTCCATTGTCCATGGTATTCGTTTGCGCGTCCATATGTGACATACGGTGTATAATATAAATATTTCTCAGCTCTAGTACATACTTCTACTCATGGTGGTAAAGTAGTACTAAGGCATTGTCTAAAGACAACTCCTTTTAGTAGTTTGCAAAACTATATTTGAATCCATAAATAGAAGTTTTATTTAACCCATATGACATTACTATACATTATTTAAGTAGAATAAAAGCAAAACATCCTGTTACAGCATATAAATAAGCAAAATGACAATCAAATTCATATCAGCTAACCACCAAAGCTTAACATTAGGTATGACAGGATAATTTTTAATATTTCCTTTAGGCTATGCATAAAAGCGCGCCATAACAGTCCGCATCATTGTATGGAAATGATTATTGAATAATTATTTATAAGAGGATGTAGATAAAACAATTTGCACAGACATCTAATTATAGAACCAACCAACAAAGATTATCAACTATTCAATTAACTAATGTTAGATATTAACTAATCACTTTGTAATAGATAGGTAAATAAACAATTTACTTTAAATATAACTATTCCGACTTTTGTATAATTAATTTCAAATCTACATAATTTATTGTTACAATTAAACTAAATAAAATGATTTAAGAAATGTAGAATTAAAATTATTTTAAATGCAAAATAATATTGTGATTAATATTATATTGAGTCATTTTGATGTTTACAAACACAAGAACTTTATAAACATTGAAGCTTGGAGACGGAACTCACAAATAGAGATTGACACTTGTGCAAATAACAATTAAACAGAAGAGCGTCTATTGACCAATTCAATATACTTACTAATGAATCGTTCTAGCTCCGGGACCGTATCTTGTAAGGAATGTAGTGCGGACTCATGGTATGCTCTCTGCAACTTCACATACTGTAATAGGGTGTGAGCAAGTTGCGCTTCTTTCGCGACAAGCGCAAACATGTCTGCGGCCAACGCATCCCTGGCCGCCTCCACCCGTATCCCAACATCCTCCAACTCTTCTCGTGCAGCATTTAATTTGGTTGGATTCTCTTCTTTCGCCCGTTCTAAATGCTGCAGAAAAATGTTGCAAGTTAAAGTTTCATGTGTCTATCTTATCTTGTGAATACTTATTGATATTGTGTAATCAGAATATTATATCTAATCAGAATAAATAACTAAACTTATTTAGGTTTAAACTGCTGAGTTGCAGCATGAAAATAGTACCTATTTTTTTTAAGAAAAATTACTTTGAAATGTTATTTATTTGGGAAAGACCTTGGCCTAACTGTGACATAATGCAAGCTAACAGTAATCAACTTTTTTTTAACTAGTTTACTTAGTAATATTATAAAGCTTGACTTGAAAGTTAGTAATCACTTTTGCTGTGAACCCAGGCTTAAAATTGATGTAACAATACAAAAGTTCATCATCAAGGGGCCCAATTTTTCTTTCTTTTTTGGGGTTACTTTTGTTACTTCATTTCTGGAAGTACATTATGCCACTAATACAGGCACTCATAGCATTACCAGTTAAAAATTACCCTCTAAGCAATACACAAGTTATTTTACTGATAAATGATAAATAAATGATATTTATTTTGCAAATAGGTTTCACGAAACACTTTTACACATCAATTTTTTTTGTCATAATTATTAATCTAGATGAGGCCGGTGTTTCCTAACTGACTACCCTGAGAAGAAACACCGAAACAAACTCAGAAACTGAAACCTATAATTAATTAATTGTGTATTCTTGTCTGTTTATTGTGTTGTGCACACATAATATATAAATATTCTCAATGCAAACCACTTAACATGGTTGAACAGTTTTGTTTAGAAGACAGACATAACTGTTTCTGCCAGATAAGGTAAACATTAAGAGTTGATCTGGAAATTCAAAGATAACTCCTGATAAGGGACATCTCAATAAGATATAACTCACATGATATCTGCTGGCCGCACTGTCCTTCTCACTCATGAGCCTGCTGAGATGTTTCTTAGCTTTCATTATGGCTGGGAGGTCTTGGTCACTAATAGTAGTTAACGGAGCACACACTAGCTGTTCTACCTTTAGTTCATGTTCAGCAATTTCATTTGCCAAAAACTTTTCAGTTTTACCTTAAAGGAAACAAACAATTAAAATGATTTTTCTATGCCTAATTAAAATTAGATTTATCCTTCTATTACTAGAGCCAGATAAGGAAAATTTAACACAAATTTAACACTTACCACATTCAAATAAAATATATTTTAAAATGCTATCATCATCATCAAAGTTACTGGCTTCACACATAGATAATCCGAGGAGGTATTCAGGCAGTTTCTTTAGTCTTTTCTCTCTAGCTGCAGGGTCCTGGCCCTGTGTACTGCCAGCTCCAGTTGACAATCGCTTGCTGACCAGTTGTAAGGCATTTCTGAGGTGTTCTACCTTTCTGTCTGCTGTTTGTAGCTCATCTGTTAACCCTTCCGCTTTTCCTGACCTGTGAAAATCAGTATTAATCACCAAGTGTTGATAAGACTTAGACCTTATAAATGCAACACAACAAGTTCAAAAGTATATTTTACTTTTTTCTCATGATACTAGCTGCTACATAGGTTCTAATGTTACTGATACTGGTATGAAGATTACAACAACAACGAACCAAACCCACAAAGAGGTGAATCTTATCAGATAGCTAAGATAATGTTAAGTACTTGGTATACCTTGAAAACGTTTGGTCGGCGAGTTGCTTAACCCTATAGAACTGTTTCTTCATTGTCACTAATCAGTTTCGATGAAATTATTTTTAAGTTACAAGGTCATTGGACCCAATAGCAAAATAATAAAACGATCAAGATTTCGCTAAAACGAACGTAATGTCAGAATGTCAATGAGATCATCCTCATCAAATAATGTTGCAGTCGAGTTACACGAAAATTAACTACACAAAACTTCCATTAAGGCACTACATTTCCATTATTCACATATAACACTAAATTAAGCTTATTTATTTGTAATTTTACGTATAAAGATCCTGCACTAAAATACACTCGATGAATCAGAAAAATAAAATTGCACAGATAATTCAACAAAAAGTTACTTTGTTTATGTTATCTGTACGGGCAAACAAAACGCAATGATGCCATTAAAATACAACAAAACGTTATGTGGCGTTGTCGGTACAGACACAGCGACTTCAGCATGGCAACTTTTTGCATTTTCCGCTCAACATTTCGTACAAACAATATTGATTAATTTTATTAAAAATGTGGGTGCCAAAGGAATAAGCTAGAATATTTATTAGTTTAGATGTTTATAAGATATTAAAATATTTCAAAACCAGAGCCAACGTTTACTGCATGTGAATCTAGCATAATGTGTTGTTGGGTGGCAGCAGTATAGCAGATGTGTTCTAAAAATTTAAGTGGCAGCTGGGAAGTAATATTGTATCTACTGTCTTGTACTTGTATTTAGAGTAGGTAGGTACTTATTATAGTTTAAATTATCAATGTGTAGTGCTACTAACACAGCCTGACTGATCGCCATTCCTTACATTATAAGCTGGAACCTCAATATTTTACATTCAGTTTTAAAGATACCGCAGCCCCAAAATAACTAAGTATGCATTTTAATTTTGAACTATATAGACATTGTCCCAGGAACTGTAGAAAAAGTAAAGCTTGGCAAAAAAGAGTAGAAAATAATGGAGGCGCCACTGTGCTTTTCGTATGGCAGCCTGCAGCAAATAGCGCACTAACCTTATCTTGATACTGAGCCGATATTTTTTATCAGACAGGTTCCCTGCCAGCACTTCGAATGGTTTTATTTATTATTATTTTTTCTATTTTTACGTGGATTGGGAGTGAAAACAAAAACTTTTAAGTTTTTTTTTACAATGAAACGTCATTTTGTGAATGTTGCCAACAGACAAAAAATTAGTTCCGTTTCTAGACGTTTTTTGCCAAGGTGTAGTTTTGTTTGGGGGGGATATTTTCGAGTAAAGTTATGTGGCTATTCTAATTATTCTAAAACTGATTCCTAGTGGATATTGTAATGTAAAACTGATGTAGTTTTTTTCCTCATGTTCGTCCCACTCAGCGACTAAACAATTTGTGGAAATATTGAAATAGGTATGATCTCAGTAAAATGATGCTGAAAATTTTATTGTAGATTTGACTACATCAACGAAGCTTGCCGAGAAGGTAGCAAGAGCAAATGTCTCGTGATTTGCCCTTGCTGCCAAATACTGCAAAAGAATCTGAAAAAGAAAAAAGGCATGGCTGAAAAACTTAGTTTCCAAGTCAAAAAAGTATGGAATAAATATTAAAAAGTAAGAATGTCACTTGAATTTTGACATTGACATTTGACAACTAAAACAGGCTTCGTGTCGTGTATTTATTTACATGTAAGAAAACATAATTTCTTTGCTTTTATTGCGCGCTTAGTGCGCTGGTGGAGGGAGTTTAGAGTTGCGTGTAATATCATTGAAAAACTACGTCAACAACTCAGTTCTCTTTTACATGTTGGGAAGTTGAGTCCCGTATTGTCTTGCGTTTAAACGTATTGTCTTTAGTTTAAAAAATAATATAATTTTAGTTTAGTTTCGTATCTATAAAAACCAGCAAAATGAATCGAAAATTTGCAAACGTTATAATCCTTGGATTTGGATTTATGTTTGTCTTCACCGCATTTCAAACTATGGGAAACATAGAGGTAAGTTTTACATTTTTATGTAATTACTGGCATGATCAATTTGTCAACATATAATGGAAAAAAAAGAAAACTGATAAATAAACAATTTTATTTCTACTTTATTTTAATTCTCGCATAAAAATAAAATTGAGTTAAGCATACTTTTTCTAAAATATAAACCAAATTTTATAATATGTAAAATAAAAGTTTAAAAATTCATTAAAAATATTTTTTTGCTGCAATACAAAAAGACAATATTTTTGTTAACAAACAAAAATTAAAATTATAAGTACCTACCCAATGGACTTGATTTAAATAGCAAATAGTTTTATCTAACATCCTCTGTGACAATAGTTGAGCATTGCTCATTGCTTCCTGGGTCACTCAATACTACACTGACACAGAAAGGATCACATTCCGCAGGTGGCAGCATCAATACAAATGTCAAGCGATGGCCTTGAAATGACTATCAGCCAGCTATTGACCTGTTAAAAGCAAAACAAATATTGTATTATCTTAATAATATGGATTATCGGGACTTTTATGTATTGGAACAAAACAAAGAATTTTTTCTTCTTCTCAGTTTATAAATTTTTTCTTCAGCATCAGAATAGATTATTTTTAAATTTGTGCCCTAGAGTTGATAACAATAAAATAATTATATTCTAATATGTTATCTAAATTTTGTCATGAACTGTGTCCATTTTATATTTGTTCATTTGTTTACATCCTGCCATAAATTCTTCCATGTTTGATAGGAATTTAAACTAAATGTGATACAAAACCATTATAATAATTGTAATAATTACAAATTGTATTGTATGTTTTCAAACTGCTACAAAAACTGCTTGACCCATTTTTATGTGTATATTTTGTAGGTCTGAGAATAGGTCATAGGCTAGTTTTTATACCTCTAGATATTATAATGTGGACGATACCGCTGTCAGCAATTAGTATTATTATAAGTCTAACGCTTAGAGCTTAATGATATTTTTTATGTATTATGCTACCCAATGCTATAGCATACATTAATAATAGTAACATTTACATCATTGGGCAAATGTTACTTTCTCCCAGACTAATGTAATATTGTATGTATAATTTACCACTAACATCTTTTATTGCTGTTTATTACACTAAAGGTTAATTGGCAATAATAATTAATGTTTATAAACTAAACATTTCATACTGTGTTTACAACAGCTTAGTAGCTCACAAAAATATTTTTAACACATTTAACAATTGCCACCTACTTCCACTGCATTTAGGCACGCAATTAGTGTATTTTGCACAAGTGCGAAAATATGCAGTTTCAAAGCCTGTGCCTACATTGTATTTTGAAACCAAACCGGTGTCTGCGAATAATTTCTCACAATAATTAACTATCGTTCTCCAGTATTATATTAATATAAATTTAACTTGTTATATTACACACATGCTCAAACATGTGTGTTAAAAAACGTCGTTTTTACCGAGAGATTACCCGCTGATGTAATTCTCTATTATTTTCATGAATTATTGATAGTAATTATTTCGAACGTCGACTCTTACCTAAATTTGCCAAATGAGGAGGCCCGTGAAGATGTTTATATAATTTTTACTAAAGGCCCAAACAGTCAGAGAATACTAAATTGTTTACAGGAAAGTATATTTAATTTCATGCTGATATCTATTAGGTATGGTCCAATGCACGCAAGTAATTTTAAAAGTGTGAAGACGCCGCGAATTGCGGCGGATTAACACGTTTGAATAATAGAACGAGTATAGTACGAAATGTATTAGGTATCTATTATGATTTTAAAAAGAAAGTAATGCCAACAATAACAAAATGAAAATTATTAATGTGTCTTACGACGCCCGAGGCGTATCCCGGACGGCGAGTACCTAGTAAATCGCCGTCCAATAACGGCGTGCGTTGTGTTCCACGCGCGCCTTATGTCTGACACCTCTGTGTCTGTAAATACGGGACCCGTCAAGATTGCAGGGTTGTTCGTAAGAGTTACCGTGCTCCCAGAAATGTAAAGGGCAACTAAAGAAACGCAGGTGAATTTTGGTCAGTAAAAGTCTCTCACGTTTTTTTCTCTCGTTCCATCCAGAGCTGAGGATTTCGGAGTCATTTGATGATTTCCCAAGTAAAGGATTTCCCAAAAAAGTACTCAACTAAAGAAGAATGAATTAATGAATGAAAACTAAAGAAGCATGAATTAATATGAATTAAAAATAATGAATAATTATGATGTTTATATTCGGGGTAAAAGTAATTTATCAGTGCAGCAAAAATAAATAGCGTGGATAGCGCATTATGACGTGCACCGTATTTTATGTAGGCATTATTTTATGGTAATTAAATCCTACACGCAGTTGCCTTAATCGCTAAACACAATGCTATGAATATAAGAGTGATTGAACGACACGATGTAAAAAATAAAGATATCAGTACATTTAACTGCGCATCGGCTCTAACAATTGTGGTACAAAAATCGCCCTTACTGCTACCGCATAAAATCTGTAAAATGTTACCATTACCACTTATGTGCGGTAAACTTCTCCAGCTGACAGCCAACGTAGTGCCAAAACAATGGCGCAATGAATTGAATACCAATGTGTTTGGTGAACTTGACGTAGGTTGGGGGCGTGGCGCTCGGATCGATCACCGCTCTGCGTTGGCTGTGTGGCTCACTACGAAATGACTGCTAAATGTTTATCTGGCCTCACAGAACATTTGTTTGGAAACCGTTATGCGGGCATTGCCATAGGCCCATAGATAGGACTCCTACGACACATGTTTCTAAATTAGTCCATTTTGACCTAGATTGATCTAGATGAAAGCTTTTTATTACCCTTAGAAATGCTTGGGGAATGCAATTTTGGATACCCCTGCCTAGCACATGTCATGTATTGTGTAAATGGTAGGCCACACCCATGCATTTGATCCTTTCTTGCAAAAAGCGCTCGGAGATAGCTACAATAGCGAAATCTATAATGAAAACCGCTAGTTAAAAATCAATAAAATGCTTTAAATCATGCAGTCGGCCTTACACCTACATTATAAACATACTAGCTTTTGCCCGCGACTTCGTTCGCGTGGAATAGTGACTTCCGGCAGATTTTTACGGCTTTAACGATTAACGGCTTTAATGACATTCCGTCCTAAATAGATTAATTGTAACCGTGTGCCGTTACATAGCCTTGGTGGATCTAGGTTTCTCATAAGCATCAAAGGAACTCCAACTTTCAGCCTCAACTTGTGAGAAGGCACTTCTGATAACTCTAAGGAGTTGAGAAACTCTGTTGCGTTAGATGTCACTTGCTCGGTATCCACGACGTTATCTACTGATAGATACTCGATGACATCTTCCTCTACGTCAGACATAATTTGGTCATTTATCCGGCCTACTATTTCATTTGTTGGCGCCAATATCGCCCATTCGCATAACCATTCCCGATTTTCGATATTAGTGCGTAAATGCGGATAGACACTATTTTTTAAATTGTATGTGCTATCCACAATTTGGCATAATTCGCTGCTCAGCGTGATCATACTCTCGGAGTCGGTAGGCATACGATCCTCGCCGATCTTCAGAAGAGCAGCAGCATACTGCCCGGCTTGACAATCATTATGGAGTAATACTCGCATATTCGTCGAGAGTGAAACCTTTTTCACATGTGTCCATAGCACAGATGCTTTTAAACAGGCATTGATTTCATCTGCCGGTGTGCCCCTTGCTATAACCGGCAGGGTCTGCCGGAAGTCACCGGCCAATAGAACCACCATTCCTCCCATAATACCTTGATTGTTTTTAATGTCTTTCATCGTGCGATGAAGTGCTTCGATTGCTCTTTTATGGGACATCGTACATTCATCCCAAACTAAAAGTTGTATTATATTATATTTTCATACCTTTTTACTATTTATTTACATTTTTCCGATGAATTTTCAGTACTGAATTGATGCCGACTCTTGACCAATAGATGGCGCTGTATGTCCGGAATAAATTTTATTTTTTATTTTATTACTTATTTTATTTTTTGTAATAAAACTATCCTATGTCCATTCTCAAGTTCCAAACTATGTCTGTACCAAATTTCACACAAATCGGTTCAGTAGTTTAGGCGTGAAGCAAAGACAGACAGACAGACAGACAGAGTTACTTTCGCATTTATAATATTAGTTTGGAGTTTGGATGCAATATGCAAACGGATGCTCTCTGTGACACTACCATACATAGCTGTTATTTCATAACACGTTGAGTAACAGATAAATGCACATTATTTAATTTTATTTACGGTTCGTAGGGACAACATTGATATCTTTGACGTTAATAAGGAACGCCGTGACATTAAGCACTTTATAAGCAAGTTCGTAAGATACCTTTTATGTTTGGATTATGCAATGTTGTAAATTGAGATCATCGTCCGAAATTCGCAATGGTAGGTATTGCGCAAGTGACTCTAGCATTGGACCTCCCCGATTTGCGAATGTCATAGCTCAGGCATTTGCTTATTAGCATGTCATTTTCATCATCATCATGTCAGCCAAAAGACGTTCGCTGCTAGACATAGGCCTCCCCCAAGAGTCCCCACAATGACCGGTCCTATGCGTCTCGCATTTATCGGATTCCCGTATATTTGCATGTGCTTAATATTAAATCATGCTGTGTATACCTGCAGGAAATACGGTCTACATTACATAACATTATATATTTGTTGCATATCCTGCAATTTTTTTCGTATGTATACTCATAACATCCTCAATGAAATTTTATTGCCGTTAAGTGATTTTGAACGGATATCTACAAGAAGGTGCTGCTAAAATATGTATTTAAAGTCAACAAAACATGTTTTTTCTCGCTGCAAGATCCAAGAGTTGAATCGTTCCTCTGAGATTCTTCGAGTTTGGCTTTTACTGGTGGTCGCCACTGATGATTCTGACTTTCATGACTTGCAGTAGTCGACAATAGTATGGCGAGCTTACTCATGTAGTCATCCAATTGTGTACTTGATTAATTGACTCGATTAAATGATTTGTATTTAAAATTAACTTTATCTAAAATCGTCAATTAATAAAATCGAATCCGTTCAAAATTAAGTAACTTCAAAACCTTTCAAATTGCGAGCTGCTTGATATATCAAATACCTACGGTTGCGATATACAATGTGCAAGAGACCCATATCACTTTCTATCATCGGGTGAGATAGTACAAGCCTATCACTAATATAAAAAAAATGAAAAAAGTTACTTTTTCTTAGTATCGAGAGTACAAGTAATCCCTGGGATTGCGAAGACGTCGCCAATATCTGATAATGTGATAAACAATAGATATCGATCTTCGACAGCTTCACATCGTCACAAAATACTTACATGGAATGTGTGCGTAAAATACGAGTAAAAATAACATACAAGTGGTATTTCATTTTACTGATACCGACCGATAAGATTCCGTAAAATTAGAATCTTGTGGTCATATGTATTTTTTCTTTTTTTCGTGATAAAAAACATTAACCGACTTCTGCCGCTTTGGGTGTAGCAAAACAGTGTCAGACTTTTACTGACCCATGGTATTCCTTCAGTTGAACTTTGCGAGTGCCACGGCAATTTTTTCGAACAATCTGCAACTCTAGCAGGAATCGACCCTAACTGACCCAGTCCATCTTGGTGGCGTCTCTTTGAGACGTTCCACGTGCCCTTCGACCTTACTTATTTATCATATTTATCCAACTCTCGTTATCCGAGTTAATTTTGGGGTTCACGCGGAGCATACCTTCTAGTTCTGTACTCTAGTCATTATACACATTCATACAAATCCACTTATTCATTCCAATCAAGTCAACACTCAGCATAAACCGTAGAAAGTATGCAATCTGTCAATAATTACGTAAATACTTGTTACGGATATTGCACCGTTGCACCGAGCCAATTATTTTCATAGTAACGCTTCAGTGGACTAACTGCCAGCTAGCTGATTATTTCAACTCAACACCACTTTATTTTAATCAGTATGCTGAAGAGCTTTTAAAGTGGGATATTGACCTACGTAGTTACTTATTGTTATGTCACTTATTATATTTTTATCAATCAATCATGAAACTGGGTCGACGGACGAGCGTCGCTTGCGCAGTACCCACTGACGGGAGAAAGGCAGAGTTGAATGCATTTGTAGCTTATATTGCAATGTTGTGCTCTATTTATCTAAGTACCGATACTTTCCCTTGTTATTACTTAAAAGCTTAGCGTATGAAAGCTAGCTTTCACGGGCGAGGATAAGCAAAACTAACCCTCAGAACTGTTTTATTGGTGCATATTATGAATCAAGACCTAAAACCCCCGATAGACCCCGATTTATTAATCGAGATACAGTTCGATACTGAAAAAAAAACCGTAAAGTTCCTGAAGTTAAACTAAACTCGTCATCGTCTAATCATTTAGATGGATCTAAAACTGGTAGCACTAGTCACTGCTTGCTTGGGTGGATCAGCTGCGAAACTCAGTCAGGCTCCGTAAAATGGAAGGAGCCCAGTATGGCTGTGGCCTGCGATGAGTCCTGGATTGTTTTAAAGATTTCCAGTGGCTCTGGAACACAAAAGAACACAGGTGCATTGCCAGTAAATGACTGACACGCCCACGCTACATCCAAGGCGGAAAAAGTGTTATGACGATTTAGCAACCTCAAAAAACAAAAACTGCTCTGACTGTTGTGATGAGCAATAAAATCCCCCAACCCAACGTAATATATGTTTAGGTACTGTGATGCATTTTGGCATGTTTTTCCGGTGGCAAAGCAAACCAAAATGAATAATGCCTTAGAACTTATGATCTCATAAAAGTTCTTAGAGGTCAAAGTGCGACGCTTTTTTAAATGATTGCCGTCACAAAATAATAAAAGTATCTAAACATTGATGATTGTTATGACGCAATATTTGCTAATTGAGTACCTACAATAGCTATAGTTTCATTAAGCATAGTAGCTGAAACTATACATAGTGTAACGGAAATGGGTGGTTATATTTAAGACCCAACTTTCAGTTAATTCCGAAAATGAAATCACCCATACTAATTTTAATGTTTGAATCCCCAACCGGTCCTATGAGACCGCGCTGTAATTGTTTTACTATTGTGTCTCGTTTCGCGGGTATGTGATAGATTAATCAGCTCTCTGAAGACCCCTCTGACACCCAGTGCGAGTGCGGTGCTCCTGATCAGACGTTGGCCCACTTATTAGAGTGCCAAAGGTGTACTGCACTTTGAAAGACCTAAAAACGCCACTGAAGCCGCTATAAACGTGGGGGACCCCGGGGAACCTACTGGGCCAAAAGCATTGAGGGAAGAGAAAACTATTAAGTCGAGAAGAAGAATTTTGATCAGCTGTTGAAAACTTCGAATGTTCCTATGGCTTTCTTGAAGAAGTTATTCACTGCCATGGTTCATGAGCAAAACAGTATCTAAGATCACTCGGTCCCGTTACACGATGTATATGTATAGATTTTGTTCAGGTGGTAGAATCGCTAATTAATAAGTTTTATTTACCACATAAGCGGTTAATACAAGTGGATATTTATCATTGTTTTGTTTGTGTATACTCGATAAATTCAAGGATTTGTTTGCACTGGATTTAGGTCAGATAGATTTGCTGGTAAGATATTTATTTTCAAGGGTTTGTTCAATGATGAGTCGTTTTCAGATAATTGAGAGGTCGAAAGTGACGCACTGTGATATTGTGTCGGATAAGCTGCGTATTACGGAAAATGACGTTTTTTAGTAGGTATCAAATTGTTTTGTGACGAACTGAGCTGGTTTCTGTAACTTCATCTCGGGGTAATCTTACAGGAACCGCGCATTTGTCAGGAATAAAAAGTATTCCATAATATAGATATCTCAACAATGAAAATAAAAAAAATTGTCTATTATTGGGTTTTTCTATTGTTGGGTTGGGTTATTATTTCCAAATAAAAAGGTAAAGAAATCGCAGAAGTTGCTGACACGGATTCCCAAACTAAGCTATCGCTTGTATTTTGGGACATAATGTTAAGGCGTGGATATTGTCACACTTTGGTGTTCCTATAACGTTTCATTGGTATCATAAATAAGTTGCGAAAAAGGATCGAGCTATTTGTCCTCTATTATGTTGCTCCGCCTCTTTCTTACATCCAAATCACGACGGTTTTAAGCTTTCATAATACAGTCCCAGTACTTGGGAGAAAAATAAACAAATGATTTACGGCGTTTTCTTCTGCTGTTAGGGAAAGTGTTGCTAAACAAGCCTCTACAATTGCCTACAAGTCAATTTAAATCGTGGCCAGTGAAATGAGATATCGCATGTTGTGGTTGTTCACGCAGAAATAAGAAATTTTACCAATTTAAAAATATTACTTAGTGGGTTGGTCTCTTTGTCAGTTTTGTATTTATCGCGCAATTCTTTGTGTACTTCCTTACATAGGCGGTGTCCAGCGACCTCCTTACGTAGATAACAAGTTTTGGGGACGATACTGTAGTATCCAAAATCAGTGTCTCAATATCCTGTTTCATTCTAGGGCGTTGGCCATTTAACTGTTTATGCTTAAACCTTACGACAGGTGGTGAGTGAATTTAATATCTACTTTCCAAGCTTTTTGTCACCCACATTCACATTTACCTAAGTACATCCTTTCGATATGGTGGGTAATTTAAGTAACTTGCGATAAATGATTATAATTTTTAACGGTGGCGGCGTTCTCTACATTGATTTTACTGTTTTGCAATCGATGTTCATAAATATCGCAAAAAAGTTCGATGGACTTTTCCACTCTTCGTAATAAACTACAAGGATATGCTTGCGTCTTTACAGGGTTTTATTGTTTTCGAAAATGTTAACAAAATTGCTCTCTCTCCTTATAAAGACATGTTTTGGCAATATTTATTGATATCCTTGTATATCCAAATGCAGATGAATATTGGATTTTGTTTATTGATACTAAAAAAGAAAATGTCGAAATCGAAAGTATTGTCGCCTCGATGCGTTGCAACACTTACTATAATTTAGTGGTTTATCACATTGATATGCGCTTATAAATAAATAATGGGCTCCGAAGATATTTAAAGTTGCATCGATGCTGTTTTAGCAGACAACCCACGCTTTCTGGTTACGAAAGCTGATCCTATTTAGGAGGCTGTTAAATTTTGGGAGCATCAAGGTTATAAACATAAACGACTAAAATTATGTGAATTGTATTGCAAAATTGAAATAAGAGAAAGCGCTTTTTAACTTCAGATAAGATTATAAAAACATACCGTTAACAGTTATCTTCCTTATGAAAAATAAATAATGTAAACCTGCGTAATTGATGTGTTTATCAGTACTTTTGGATAAGTAGTTGACATCTTACAATGTCAAGTACCGCGATCGTTCTTGATCTTTTGACTATGCGAAACTGTTTCAAGGTTCTAAGATAAATCACTGTTCTGTCTGACTTATGAAGTTATAAGTGTTAAGTTTACTAATTAATTACAGAACTGTCAACGCGACAGTAATTAATTATGATAATATGATGCATAGAATTTAAATAATAGGCATAGATTAAGGAACTTCGATCAACGAAGAAATGGAAATTAGTGAGCGGTCAAGTTTTTCTGAATATGAATTTTCTTTTTAGAAATAATGAATGCATATTAGGATATACCTACTTGGAAATATTTTAAGAATTCACTTATAAGATAAGAAATAGGTTAAACGGTTCTAAAAAGAAAGTATTTTTTAAACAAAACCTGTTTATTATCTTGCCTAACCAAATCAACTAACTTAGATTTTCCTCATCTTTTAAATCCGCAGTTCTAAGAAATCTTCGTGTATTTTGTTGAGGATAATCATGAAATGATCTTTACCACTCTAGGATGAAAGAATAGGGCGTATCAAACTTACTGGCTAAAACCTAAAAGCCACCTTGGTTCCTTTGCCCTTTGCGTTCTAGGGCCACGATAACTCGAAACCTTCCAAAAATATTCATCTGCCTGGGGTCCAGAACTTCCGTGCTATGGCAGTATTTTTATAATCGTAGCAATACTTTTTTTGGATTTTGGCCAATACCTGTTATAACCCAGAAAAGAAGTATATTAGACCTATAATTATAACATCTCTTAATTCCTTCTTGTACACACAAAACTTAATATTACACAAAGTGATTTAACAGTTAATGTACTGAGGCGAGCTTAACCATATCTTTTGTCCACAGAAAACGGTGTTAGACAGCATATCACACGATGATCCAAGCTTCACTGGCGATGGCTACACGTCCCTGGCCATCATCTACGCCACGCTGGCCATCTGCAACTGGATGGCTCCTTCCATCATCACCATCACCGGCCCCAGAGGAGCCATGTTTATTGGAGGACTTACTTACTTGTGAGTACTGTGTTCTATGCGTCTTTAGTAGGTATGCCATGAGTTGAGGCAGGTTGGGCTGACTTTTTTTTCTAGCTTACAGCCTCGTGTTTGACCACTATTTTTATAACAGTTTATAATTAATATCAGTCTCTCTCGCCAATACGTCTTTTCCTATGGCGGCGAAGTGTATTTTGACGTCCAAATCGTACTTCGCTTCCTAATCAGCCTTTGAAGGTGTATAACTTCTTCGTTGAAGAAAAATATTAATAAAATATTCCATATTTGTTTACTAAAGCTCATAATGATTTAATTTAGTAAATAAAATTGCATGCAATTGCATATTGCTTATATCGGCTTACGCAGTCTTTATTACGCCAATAATGTACGGGTTACGCACGCACATGCTATGTACTTACGCATGATGAAAATATCTCCCAAAATGTTTGATGCGTGTTAGTCAAGTGTTAGGTGATAATTAACATGTGACTTCACAAGATGACATAACTATGTGCTGATAGTATAGTAATTATAACTCATTATTATAAAACAGAGTATCAAAAAGTTAGAATATAAATTTAATGCTGATACCAACCATATTCTATCTTTGAGTGATTATTACAGGAAGTGCTCCTAGTAGTAGTAGTGATACTAGGATCGCTTTCTATAATTAATTGATACCTATGATGATATCGATTAAAAATCGCTGTTAAACACTCATCATATGGGATTCGACGAGAAAGTCCAACTGTAGTAGAAAACTTTCTCCAGCTTAATATTTAATTTTCCAGCATACCGGAAAAGTTACTTACAAGAAACAGCAATGTAGACTACATTGTAAGCTACATAGCATAGCCCTCCATAGAGAGTAATTACATAACTTAGATAACTGAAGAATTATATAACGGACGTTGTGCGAATGTAACATTATGCAATTTTTGTGCCTAGAAGAGTAATGGTCTAATGTCCGTCATCTATCAATTTGTAGGCCTTTGACCGGCTATTGAGGTTTGTGGATCATCCGTACGTAACTCATTATGATGATGTATCATTATGTATTATGTTGAACCAGTGTCGTGTATGGTAATGGACACTGTGGTTTGTCCGTCTTTTCATTGTGTTCTTTTCGAAATCTAGTGACGTGACCATTTGAAAGTTGTTCTTAGCGGGTAGGCAATAGGCATAACAATTTTAGAAATGTATAGGCCGATAGATTTAGTTGAATTGAATTATGGTCAGGCTTCTTGGTAATATTACTATTTTTTGATAAGATACTACAGCTATTCACTGATGTGTCTATTACAAATAGTTTGGTGACGTATAGTTCCTTCAATCGATTTTTAAAGCAGTTCAATGTGGGAGCTTTCACCATACTTTCCGATAGCCTGTTCCATGCTGTTACGACTCGGTTTGGTAGAATTTGCTTCAATGGCTTCTTTCTAGGTGCATTTCCCCATAATTTGAGGAAAAATTTTCGTAAATGTGTGTTAGCATTCAGTGTGTAAATGTCTTGAAGGCTAAGCACATCATAGTATTCTGTATGTAATTTCTATATTTCTTTTATCGTTGATGCTACTTTAGGTATGCCTAATAACCATTTATAAAAAAGGGAAGCAGACCAGTAGGATTGTCAACAGTTTTTAAACAAAATTCATAATTGTTAACTTGATATAATTTACTAACATTTATATCAAAAGTTAAATGGCAATCAAATTTACAGTTACATAAAGCTCCATGCACTCAAGACTTGATATTTTTGTCAAACATACCTCTGCTAAATTGTTTTTTACTAAACCTTTTACAAGAACACCACACCACATATAAGTAAGGCTCTACAATTTAGGCTTTACATTATAACCAGAATTTGTTATAAAATCCTTAAAAATATTTATGGCAAATACAATGACTCTGTTAGGGTATCTCACTCATTTAAATATTTTCACATTTTAAGTCAAAAATCGCATAAAACCCAAGCGAACTTTCACCGTCCATTTGTTTGTCGGCATCGTGTAACATCCATTATTATCACACTTGTGCGAACATCTTGCGCGCGCGCATAGATCTAACATTCCATTTGCGATTTCAACGAGGAATTGCGTGTTTTTCTGTAGTTTTATTAAAGTACTGAAGATGTATGGGTAATCAAAGCTAATAAAACAAACGCAAGTCATGTTAACAAAACTTTGTGGAGGAGTCAAGGTGAATTATTCTTCTTTTTTTTTCTTGCTCAAGATTCTTGATACCAAACTCGACAACTTCTATGACAAAAAATCTCCTGTTGTTCATAGATCAGGGCCAAGTTACATCATAAGACGAGTTTTTTAACACCCGGAATTAGAGACTTCGTCTGCCCACGAAGAAGCTTCAATTGAAACCTTGAAATCAGAAGGCTTCAATTAGAATATTGGAGCTATCGAAAGAAGTTTAATGTCAAGAGAAAATCGTATCTCAAACAGGAAAAAGATGTTTATTTGTCAATAGTGAAACTACAAAAAAGTGCGTCTATTGCGTGGTGGTCTCGCACCGTGGAACTAACATAACTGCTCGTAGAATGCCAGTACGATCCGTTACGTCCAAGCAGTGTTGTGCATATTAAGTAATAACTCTTTGTTTTGCTTTGGTGCTCGCGATCTAATTACCAAACTTTATGACAGTCGTGCAAGAACCTTTTGATCGTTTGTTGGTGAATGTAGTCGTTTATGTCATTGCCTTTACCTCCTAGCATTAGTTGAAGGCTATTTCTAATGTTATGAACCATTTGAACTTAAAATGACCTCCATTACATTCTTGAAAGCTGTTTCAGTATCAGCGTTCATGTGGTCTTTAACTAGATTCTGCTATTTTCTGTTCTATCATGCAGTAAATTTAAATTCTCCTAGATCCCAGGAAACAAAAGTATAGATAGATATATTACAAAGCTTACTTGATTTTTATTGTACAATAACGTGAAAGCTTTACTTGGATCCCTCAAGCATCCAGCATTCTTGCACGTTCAAAATGTATGATCAGATTTAAATAGTAAAGAAGACGTATGTGAGGGAATCGCACTTCAATAATAAATTCCTAAGGTGCGATTGAATCCCTTGAAGACGAGGCACAAGGTAGCTTAGTATCTGTCACGAGGGACAATAAATTATCGAGTATGTATAAAAAATAAAGGTACTTTGTTTGCTAGTGACACATGCTAAACATTTGCCTATCGTCGCATTGTGTAGAGTTTGATAAACCATATTGTGTCCCACAAGTACGACGACCAATACGCATGATGTGGGCGTAGAAACAATGGCCATTTCCAAATGCGAACGGTACTTTCATTTCGAAAGAAGATATGGTTTTGTTTGAACGGTGACTCCGTGGAAAATATATTATCTTGTCAATTGCCAAGGTGTGTTGGTATCGGTTGACAAGGGAGTTACCCTATTGCATTGTCAATCTGATTAGTGCAAGGTTTAGTGATAACTCCTATCGGGTCAATTAGTTTAAAATAGTATGATCAAGATAGGTTCTACAAGGCTTTTCGTTTCAACTTGAAGAAGCATGCTCTACAAAGAATTATTACAAAGAAGTTAATTTTGGATTAGAATTTCTATTACGAAATGCTTATTCTGAAATCAGGACTGGTCATTTTAAGATAAATACTGACATTAGTTTCCATTTATCGATGTTGTCGTGTTTAATATCAATCTAACAGGTTGTTTCCAGTCGTTAACTGCACATATATTATATTCCTCAGCTGGTGTATCGAAATATTTTCGCTCACAATCCTTCACTAGAATAGATCACGCCCCCTTCAAGGTTGCCCGCTGGCTACGTTGCATAGTTCCTTTCATTTATTTTAACAATATCATGTTTATAGTGTAATGCAACGCTAGACTATGATATAGCATTTTTTTTTACTATTTCTAGTCACGTTATAACTAATACATTACTATGCGTTGTTCGTAACAGTTTATGTGATTGTATTTTTTTTCTAAGTATTCAACGTTTTGTTTTTATATTTTCTATTTCTCAGCCTTGTTGTTTAAAATGTTAGTCCAATTAACGTTTTTAGCTAAAATCTGAACATTTTAACAAGCGCTTAAATTGTCTGAAACTGGTTCAGAATGTTTTGTTGCGAAGCTGTCAACTAAACTGGGCGTGTAATTACTCGTAGATTATTTAACAACATGTTAGAAAATATTGTAGTGGCTATTGTAATTGCGTAACTACAGGCCGTACCAGAAACTGACCTTGTCTCCATTTGATTTGAACTAATTTCGAACTGGTTTTGTCTAAACTAGTAACTTAGTTTGGTAACTTGGGAAATCCTAGCACGAAATTCAGATGACATTTTCCTGTTCACCAAATTTCAATGCAAAAGTGTAGCGTTTAATGATGTGAAGAGAAATGACGAAGTTAAAGTAGGTCGATGGTTAGAAGGTATTTAGTTTAAGTGGTAAATTACTAGCAATAGAGCGTACCTACTGTTATTGTAGTAATTTATGGCTAATAGATAAATTGGTTAATTACCCGTATAACACGGATTTTTAGTTCATATGCTGCATTATCAACCATTATGGCATTAAGTCCACCTTTGTACGTTAAGTTGTGCATAAAGTTTTTAAAATAAATAATTAAATAAATATATAAAGTTATTAAAGATAGACTGTAACCTGTAACAGTACTTACTTACGACAGGTAACAAATTCTGTGTTAGATCAATGAGCGTATGGAATGTTCAAACGGTCAGTGAATAGTTCAATACTTGCATATTGTGCAATGTGCATGCCAGTAATTCACATGATCGTTTGAACAACTACTCGTAGATAAACAAGAGCAATTTTATCTTTCAAAGAATCTGTACGAGCCAGGCTGCTATCAAAATGCCAAGCCTAGGCTACGGTTTAGCTAAACTAGTCCTACTAACAGTTGCAACATAAAAAATTGCGTCTAACTCGTAACATGGTGCAAATTGTCATACGATTCATGTCGTAATATTTTTGTCATATTCCTCCACCATTTGCGACACGCACATAGTAAGATAGTAAATCTTGAATTTTCTTCTGGTCCTACATTAATTCATGAATCCCCGACCGGTCTCATAGGACCACGCTGTTATTGTCTTACTATTGTGTCTCGTTTCGCGGGTATTGATGATGGACGAGGAATTGATCCAATGTTAGTTATAAACTTTAATCAGGCTAAGAATCCGCACTTTTTAAACTTCTCAAATGACATTTCCACAAAAAGTTCGTTCCGTGGTCGATTCTGATATATGTTTTTTTTCTATTAAGTACAGTATTGTATAATTGGAAAAAAATATCAGAACAAAACATGAGCCTTTGAGTATTTTCTTCTATTAACTCGTTTTATGAATTCTCCTTGGCAAGGCATCACGCCTTTGTTCTACGTCAGTATTCGAATCGTGTATGGCAGTAACCTTGACCACCCATCCCACTGGTATTATGAATGCGAAAGTTTGGAGGTGTGTCTCAATCAGACCGTAACGGCTGAAATGTTTTGCGGAGGTGCTATCCTATAATAACGTAAATGGTAATTTTAACACTAGATTCTGGGAAATTTTCCCCAATCGCCAAAAAACTTTTCGTTGATGCACGTGCAACAGCTAGTTACACTATCACAGCAAAAATGCATTTCTTTGTATCGTAAACATGTTTTTTCAGGAAATAAAGGTAATTTATTTCCTGAAATTCTTATCCGTGCTGTCTTTCCTATCAGACTGTGATTAGCAATACTATACCGCATTGATTTCCTTATTGTCGAGGTAGGTATTCTAAATTCTCTTTTGTCCTTTTTCATGGTTGGTTTTTCTCAACGCACTAGGCTGTCCTGGGGTCTCAAAATTATCGTCAATATCGCTATGGCTTTGTTGTTACGGATTTGCAATGTCATCTAGGTCTCATTTATCAGTCTCCACAGCTAAATTGTTTTCCTCGATACCTAACAAAGCACCTAAACAGCCATTATTATTCAAACATTTACTTAGAAACACGTTTCGAATTTATCTCAGTCCGTTCCAGGTCCGAGGCTAGCGTGTTAGCGCCTTAGCGGTCATCCGTACTAAGTAATTCAGCGGGTTGCGTAACCAATACTTGTTTTATTGCTATAGTGGACACTTGGACATAATGTACGGCGATGTTGTAACACGTAAACACTACAGTTGCGCAACAAACAACATTGCATTTACTTTATTGTGTGTTAGTGACCCACTGCACATCAATTTTAAAGTTCACAGTCGTAGTTGCATGGCAGCGTGCCAGAGTTCAACTTTCGTACCAAAATTAAAAGCCTTTTTTGGTCTCGTTTTTCTTTTTGTTCCATTATTTCGTAATGCTCGTGAAATTGGATTAGCAAAGCTTACGTCTACAGGTGAACAAAGAAATGAAGCTGTTCACAGAATTCGTTTTCAATTTGAAATGTTTTTGTAGATAAATTCTAGGTAGTTATTACATCATTGGTAATGTAGCTCAAGACTCGATGCTCTATTAGGTACAATTCTCACGATCTAATCTTGGCACTATAGAATTTGAGGGGCTGGTTGGCGTTGTTTGTTACATTGACTTCTATACTGCCTGACATATTGATTGTATCTTCAACAATGATATTTTATTATAGTAATATAGAAAATTGTTCGAAAAGTTTAATGTGATGTCTAGATCGTCGACCTTAGAAGTCCTTAGAAGTCCCTTAACCTTAGAAGTATCTGTCAAGATTACTTAGCCATTTATCAGACAAAGAAAACTTGATACTGAGGCACGGACCTTGTCGATTAAAAGATATGAATTGTCCATGGTATCAGCCAACTCCACAGGAAAGGCCACGCTAATACGAGAAAAAGAAGCCAATCATACTTAAACAAAATCTTCGAAATACTCATCGTTTCACCCATTTTCATCGCTTTTCAGTCCCATAAGCCATAGAAAGCGAAAGTCGCAGACATATAACTAACTAGATATACCATTGCAGGTTCTTCATCGTGACTTTCTTGTTCCCTCGCACGTGGTTACTGTACGTGGCGAGTGTGCTGATCGGCGCGGGCGCAGCCGCGATATGGACGGGTCAGGGCAACTACCTGACGCTCAACAGCGATGCCGACACCATATCCAGGAACTCTGGAGTCTTTTGGGCTATGTTGCAGTGCAGGTATGTCAATACTTTCCTTTGTTCTTGATTGAAAAGAATTTAATAATGGAATGAAAGTACTCATTATTCAAATTGATGTTGCAGAAGCCGTATTACAACTTTACGTTCAAAGATTACATCTTCCAATTATATTTTGTGCTATAATATGGATGGATTAGAAAACTTAATAAAATACGGATAAAAATCTTGTTAGCATCTAAATTGGTCAATTAACGTATAGATATCATTCAAAGTCAATGCCTTCCAATTTAGAATGTTTCAGCACGCAAATGTTAATCGATGGCTTTCTCTTTGCAGCATGTTTTTCGGCAATCTTTTCGTATTTATCAAGTTCCAAGGCAAGACCCAAATCGATGCGGACACCAGAAATGTGGTGTTCGGTGCGCTGACGGGAGTCTGCGCCGTCGGATTAGTTTTCCTCATGCTCCTCCGACCTGCTAAGCGCATGCCCAATATCGAAGATGCCAAGGTAAACCGCACCTTGTACCATTGACATAATGCATATTTTACAACTAAATCACGGCCGACTAGCTCTTAAATAAGATTTTATTAATCCACTTGGGTGATGTTTTTGGTATTATCCGATAATTCAAATACAAATTATTGTTAAGGCAAAGAGCAATCAAGAACAGCAAGTTTAATTTCCCTTGATCGCGTTTTCTTCAGTTTTGCGTAGGATTTTATGAGGCAGTTGTACTGAGGGTTAACGGGAAATATAATGGCGGGTAGTCATAGTGGGCTGCTTTAAAATTTTACAATACACTCACGTGCAACAAAATGGACTCAATGCACAAATTGGTATTATTATAAAAATTGATTCAGTAAGTACTTACTTCATTAAATAATAGTTACAGAGTAGGTAGTTTGTGCCCTCCTAGGTACCGTGATGAGCACATTTTCTTTACGTCAAATTATATTAATTATTTCATAAAGTATTGAAGCAATACCAATTTAACTTAAAGATCAAGTTTGAGACTTTCCAACGGTATAAACAGTTTTTTTTTTAACACAATGCAATATTCTCTGAAGAAATTGTCTGCAATTGTGCACTTGTACGTTGAGTCGATTTGTTTGCTCGCGAGTGTATATCGGAGACCCGTACATCGACATTACCAAGTCAAGGTACAGCCCTGATTTTGGTAGAGCATTGCCTCTTTCATTAAATACCTGTCGGCTACCAACTTAAAATGCGGAAGTATAAGAATAGCTTACAACTTTATTCACTCTAAAGTAGTTTAAGGCACTATGTTCACGCACTGATGTTACTTTCAGGGAGAAATGGTGACGCATGAGGTTCAAGACAGTCCTATGGATGCGTTCAAAGGCGCCTTGAAGCTGTTCTGTACCCGGGACATGCTGCTACTGAGCGTTACCTTCATTTATACTGGTAAGCCACGGGAACTTTACAAGAAATTGATTTTGGAATACTCATCCTTGAGCGGCTAGTATTAAGGTTGAAAATGTGCTGTCTCAATGTTGTCCACGGTTATAACTTCGTTGATTGACCGTGTTATGTACGGTATTATTGAAAAGAAATTCACATAATTGAAGTTGATTTCTTTATAGAAGTTAGACCTACAGTGAAAGGGCTTCTTGGGTGGTTATTCCAAGAATCTGGGATCATTGACTCCCGGTTGTATGGTCCTACCTGAATACTAATGAAATTGTTGAAGCTTGATATTTATTGTTCACGTTATACATTTTAAATTATTGTAGAGAAACATTTTGTCATGGTCGTAGAACAATGTCGAATAATACGAAAATTACTTTTTACTATATTTGGATACTAAATAAAAATAAACCCTATTAATCAAATATGTACAAAATTTCAACACTACACATTAAGTATTAAGAAAGTTAAGTCATAAAAACAATAAAAAAATATTTGAAATGGCTGCCCTGTTATTCTGATCCGTCAGTGTTCTATGATCGTGACGATTTCAAGTTACTAAAAAGGTCTATGTCCAGTTCAAAGACATGGTCTTAGTTCTAATTTTAAACTGTATTTATTTATTAAGTTTGGCAATACCACTATTCGTTCACTAAAAGTCAGTTCAAGTTTATTATGGGCACGGTCGGGTAAACAGATCAGTTGGATGTCAATTAACCGGTTCAGCAATGAATCTGCACGTGTAAATGTCATTAGCACTGTACTACAGTGCATAGGTATGCAGTTTTATACACCGGTACGAAATGTGAATGTCGACATATTTCCGTTGGCTGACATTGTTGGTTTAAATTCCGAGGTTAGACAAATTCCTAAGCCAGAAAGAATGATGTTAGAACTACATTGCGCACACATGGGCTAAGTACGCCGGTATGGCGCCTGGGCACTTCGGTCTTCGGTATCCATACATTTAAGGCCGCTATCCCACTGGCGTTTTACGAGCGTCGGCATCACTCGAACGTCTGCGCAGCGTCAACGTTGTGCACGTTGTGCTTGACAAGCATTAACGTCCGCTGAACGCGATTTCAACGTCGCATTTGCGCAACGTTAACGTCGCGTTTTTTAGCAATAGTATCATGTGGGCGACGTTCAGACGATGTTAATGCTTGTCATGGGCAGACACGATGTCAACGTTGCGTCTGCAAGGCGTCGACGCTGCGCAGACGCGACGTTGACGTCAGCGCTCGTAAAACGCCAGTCGGATAGCAGCCTTATTATGGCAACTAGAATTGTAGAGCTACAAACAATAGATCCACGCCACGCGACGTGATTCTACGTACCTACAAATTAGGCGTGGCCCACGTGCGCGTCGTTGTAATGTGGTTACTGCTTGATAGAAATCCTTTTTAGGGTTCCGTACCCAAGTCGACAAAACGGATTTGTTGTCTGTCAAGGCCCTTTTTTCTCAGGAACGTGTAATGTAACGACTTCTATTCGCACTAAATCTTGGAAATTGTCTATTATATATAGTAAATGCAATAAAGTTTGTAAATAATTGTAATCCGAATCTACATAATAGCAGGAAAACAATGATGTCATTGTCAAGGTCATTGTGAATCATTTCTACTTATGTACTGCGTCGGTTTTAATAATGCAAAAGGTCAATCAACACTCTGCTCAAGCGTTTTTTCAACTATTGCAGTCTGCACATACCTACAAACTATTTGTGGATCGTCAGTTTTAGTTTAAAATACAAGTACTTAAGTATTCAATTTGTCCATTTGTAATATTTTTTGTAGGTATCTATCTAAACATGAATTTAGGAGACAGATTTGACTTTCCTGTACTGGGTACTGGATAGTGGGTATTTAAAGATATTTTTAACTTCTTTTACTGTACCTAACTGTAATCTGGTTACGACTGTACCTAACTCTGCTATCTTATATAGGGTATTTTCTATAGATAGCGGATGTAGTTACAGTCGTTTACTGCCTAATTCCGTTTCGGCGACCTCAATCTTTTCTGACTGATTTACCTTAACACAAGCCAGTAATCTTTTAGATATTTTAGATTAGCTGATTACGGCATGGCATCGAAAATTACACAACATCTAAAAAGTAAACAATGAGGATTCAGCTATCATTGTACCGTCAGTCGAGTCGGCCAATGGCGTATTGGCCATATAAGCCTCGATCATCAAATTAAGATGCTTTCGTACCGTAGCTGCGCAAGTTTCCAGACGGCGGCGCGGCGTTAGGACGGCAAGCTACCCAGCTTGCCGTTCTATAAGGAGCACGCCCACGTCGACGGCTCATAGTGTTCCATAGAGATGTAAGCAAAACGAACGGGGTATATAGGGTTTGACTAGGGTCGATACCAGCAAGGGTTGCAAGATTATCCGAAAGTTACCGTAACGACAACAATCTCAGCTTTTACATCCCAATGGAATGTTAAAGACAACTGAGATTCCTTTAATTGTCATTTACATTCCATCATCTTACATTCTATTCCACAGTTGGGTTGGGTTTTAGTCAGTTAAATTCTGGCACTCTCTTTCGGTAATGATGATTTCCAACTAAAAAAAGGAGGCTCTCTGAGTCCTGTTTCGTTAAGTGGTTGTATCAAGGGCTTGACTCATATTTAGAACAAACATTGGTTAGGCAGGTGCATGAACATTTTGAATTACTTTGGTACGGCGACATATTGCGGTGAGTAGCGGAGTCATTTAGCCTTCCATTGCAATGGTCGGTCAACCTTCAAGCTGTCGCGATTGTCTTATCTAACACTGATTTTGCTTGGATGTACGGATTTGAGAGGAACGCGTGACAGGACAGGATGGAAGAAAAAATTGTGTTGCGCCGACTTCAAGTAATATTGGACAAGGGCAGGAAGACGAAGCCGAAGTGTCTACGTATTTAAGTGGCTATTGTCCAGTGGGTTTTCTATCCTACCGGTTTTTCTAAACTGTTTGGCAGAGAGTTATCAAAAAGTTATATCCACATTTCACTTGTAATGTATATAGCTACAGAAAACACAGGCTGACAGGCATATTCTTATGTCATGTCGTGTCGTGCCGTGTCGTACAATAGTCCAATGAAAGGAATCGGGTCAAGTCATTACATCACCATGTCTTGATTGGCGTATGAATTAGGCGCCACAACACAGTAATGCGAATCCGGTTTAAGTTCCGTTTAAAGGTAGAAGGAGAGAGATCGATTTCAGATTCCTCCTTTTTGAAATGCTTCTTAATTCTTTGAAATCTCTTTTTTAAGTATGCTCATCGATTATTCGCACAGACCTGTACCGATACGGAAAATTCTTTTTTTTTTTAAAGGTTATACTTCCCATGTCTCATGATCCCAAGGTTAGAATCTGATGATGGGATCCTGGAGAAATCGAGGGAACTTTTCAAATTTTATAACCACACTAAATCTAAATACTAAATATAGTTTAGCTGCAGAGACCAATTTCGAAAAATTGTAAAACAAAAAAACTTTTTACAAAAAAATACAACCGACTTCAGTACAAAAAGACTAACATTTACACTTTCAAGCTTTAATTACTTTGTTTCATAAAACTTTTTTGTGTCGCTTCCAGGCGTGGAGCTGTCGTTCTTCAGCGGCGTGTACAGCTCCAGCATCGGCTTCACGCTGTCCATGGGCGAGAACGCTAAGCAACTGGTCGGCCTCTCCGGAGTCTTCATCGGTATGGGAGAAGTGCTCGGTAAGTTTCAATTTTATTGTCACTTACATAAGGATTAAATTACAACGATTGTTCCATTCCGTAAAAACAACAGAAATGGCAATTAATATTTTATGAACATTGAAATAAGGTTTCAATTACAGTGTTTGTCCACGCGTGAACTTATACCACGAGTTTGTAAGATTTGTTTTGGATTAGATTGGAAATATTGATGCTAGTCTAATAGGTTAATTGAAAGGAATAGGGGAATAACAATTACCGTTAAAATGATTAAAAGTTTGTACTTTAAGCTGCGGGATTGTTTCAAAGTGTAACCGTGGCTCACGAACGCAAAGGGCAACTGAAGGAACAAACTTAAGCCTGACACCACTCCCCAGAGCGAGAGACGTTATTTGATAATGCCAATGACCCACACTAAAACATTAAATAGTTATACATAAAATTATTTTTTCATGACCATCCTTATTTTATAATTCTATTTTATGACTTTATATGTCACGTAGATGTGCGCTACCAAAAACAAGATATCAGTATCACTAAATAAATTACAATTAAAATGCCTGATGTTGCTCACAGCGTGAAAATAAAATTGTCTATTGCTTCACAGTTGAGTAATCTGTAATTGCCCAACACTAAGCCGTTTACTCACAAACCGTTTAGATTTGTATCGATTAGTTTTATTATCTGATCAATGTAACATTTAGTATTGTTATAGAACGCCTTTGAAAATTAATCTTGAGATATAAGTAATTGTCCTTGCTGACAACTGTTTACAAATATTTAGGTGTATTGAGCAATGAAAACCGTTAAATATCAGAAAGATAATAGGACATTATCTTGACTATACCTATTCATTAGTCTTAGAATTGTGTAATTAACTTTTAAGTGATGTAAGAGCTAACAACACAGATAAACTATTTACCTAGCACCAATATGCATTGTAATTCAAACTTTATTTCAAACGGACTAAGATATATTATGCCTATGTAATTACATCATGTTTGTATAGACATGTATAATTTTATGGGCTCCGCTACGTATTTAAATAATTGTTCTGGGTACATGACAAATTAAATAATTACTCTGACGTTAAAAAAATAATTGTTACATAAGATAATTTAGAACAAAATCACAGATTTTTAAATATCAAAGTTCAAAGGGCAAGTTACAAAGACGAAACGTAAACTTGGTTTCCAGTACTTATATTTGTATTGATTTCTATTGTAACAGTGCATTGCAAGCTTAAGGTAGCATTCGGTTCTCAGCGACCACGACAGGGTCGCACGACATACTGCTTATTAAGAATTTGTATGGAGTACCTATGTACTAAACAAACCAGGCTAAGGCGTCGCGCGACCGGTGTCATACAACCGGTCGCGGTCACAGATCGCGATTGCTAAAAACCGAATGTTCCTTTAGGTTTACGCTAAATTTCTTATATCAGGTAGCACATAATATAAATATGACAATGTCACAATTCTCCTAATATTTTTCCAGGCGGTGCATTATTCGGTATCCTCGGCTCCAAGACGACTCGTTGGGGCCGCGACCCGATCGTGATCATGGGCTACTTCATCCACCTGGGCAGCTTCTTCCTCATCTTCATCAACCTCCCCACCGTGGCCCCCTTCGGCGACACCAACGAGGTCTCCTACATCACCCCGTCTCCTGAACTGGCCATGTTCTGCAGCTTCCTCCTAGGATTCGGAGATGCCTGCTTCAACACCCAAATATACTCAATACTGGGAGGCAACTACTCTGACAACAGTACCTCCGCGTTTGCGCTGTTCAAGTTTACTCAGGTGAGTTTGTTGTGAAAGTTTCGTTTGACATTTGTTTATATGTTTAACTGTTTAAATGACAAAGCTGTTTTAACTTTAAGTGCAGAGGACTGTTTTTGCATGCGATATAAGCGATTAAATATTTAGGGACCAAATACAAAGCAAGTGACTTAAAAGGATGATGCAATCGGTATGCTAAAACCACAATGACTTGATACTTTATCTGTCGCGTCTTCTTGGAATAAATCTTGATACTTACGAGTATATGATTGACGATACAAAAGGTCATGTATCAGAATGAATTATAGAGGAAAAAATAACTTGCTTTGTTGTCAGTACATAGAGATAACCTTCTTTTTACGGAAGTAGGTTATACATGAGGATATTAAACAACAGTACGCGATTAACGTATCCTTGTAAATAGCTATAACTAAATTGTTATTATTCGAATCACATAAACAGGAAGGCTCGAGAAAATTGATTGTTTTGTCACCTTGATACCGATCGATAGCAGTTTACTACTGAAAACATAATGATTACTACACAATGAGTATGCGATAATAAAAATAATTTCCAATTATTTCTCACAATGGGTAACAAATTAATGTATTCACCGCAGCATATAAATGTTTGTATTAATTAAACATTGTTTACAGTTTTTTGTTCCACAGTTGTTGATTGATCGATAACTACATTTATAAAGTTGTAAACATTTGCGTCATATTTTCTTTTTCCGAACAATTGGTTGAATTGTACAAATACTACTAACATACACGTCGAGGCTATTCTTATGTGCAGCCTTGAAGGAAACAATGAAACTGTGCACTTAGATGCCCGTCATGGATAAAATCACTATAATCAGTATTTCTAAAGCGTTATTATTAATTACTTTCTTATACATATGATAAATGATATTTATTTGCAAATAGGTTTTAAAAATTAGTTTTACACGTAATTTTTTTTGTCAGTTTAAACTAGATGAGGACGGTGTTTCCTAGCTAACTACCCTGAGAAGAAACGCCGAAACAAACTCAGGGGTCACAGTCTCCTTTAAAGTTCATACAAAATATGTAATAGTCAAATTATATGAGAAGCATGGTTCTCATGTTATTAGTGCCTGAGATGGCCTTATAAAATACGGAAAAGACAAGTCCATAGTTAAAATTAACAGTTTCAAAAAACTCTTATTTCTCGTTGCAGTCATTAGCAGCAGCGGCCTGTTTCTTCTACTCATCGAAAGCCCTGCTATCAGTTCAGCTGATGATCCTCGGCATCCTGGCGACACTAGGGACAGCTTCGTTCGTGCGAGTGGAGTGGGGGGCGCGGGCGCGCGCGCGGGAACTGGCGCTCGACGCGGACGACAAGACTTCCCCCACCACCCACGCACTCGCCGACAACGCGCTACACTATGACTGAGAGGTAGAACTGGCTGAGTTTTAATGGTTTTAGAAGAAGGATTTACTTTCTCAACGACATGAAGGTAGTAAGTCTTAGTGTTGTACAGGAGAAACCGCCTTGGGGCTACAAAGTAAAGCTTTGTGAAAGGTAAATTGTTGCCATAGATGGACGTCCAGTTGACTCGTGCGGATATTTAACAGGGATTTGTAGCTTTTAAGTCGTTAACGAGTGCAACTCGAATAATAATTGTACTGTTGTAAAAATATAAAGACTTAAAAATATCTACAAATTCTTGCAGAATGGACTGACTCCTTCATGTTTTAAAACCATTAATATTTCAGTGCGTGTGATATGTGACGGCAAATTCGGGCAGCCATGGGCAGCCTTAGTAAAAAGTGTAAATAAGACTAAAGCTTATTTGTATTGTAAGGAAATTTATTTTTAAAATAAAACTTTAACAACTCTAAATTATGATAACGGGCAGTTGTTCGTTATCAGAAACCATTGTCGATGCGCCTGCATGTTTTAAAAACTTTTTGGTAATCCGTTATGTTTTGAATATCGAATTGTGCAAGCGCAGTGACGATTTAAATGTCGTATATACGTAGTTCTAACTTTAAACGAATTTTAAATATATCGGTAAGTATTGACTTGTCTTGAATAGTAATCGAATCGGATTCTTTATTAAAATCTTGGAAGTATTATTACTATATTTGTTTTAGGAAACTAAATTACTCAAGATTTCATGGCTAAAGGCTTTTATTAGATGTAAACTGTCTTTGACCAGTATCAATAAAAAGTAATAATACGCACGTGTTGATATACTCAAAATATTGTCTGTCAGGTAACGGTACGTTCATAGGGCGTCGAGTGTTTCTCTACCGAATCGGTTTTTTGCAGGAGTCGGTTTAGTGGCAACAGCATTTCAATGAATGAGTTCATACATGCATTCAGTTTCAAGACACGGCACAAAAACCGAATCTTGCTAAAGTTGATATCCGATTTTGCGACTACAAACCAATCCTGCCGTACTACAAAATGTAAGATCCGGTGCAGTAGTATTATAGCGCATTCAATACATGCGTTCATATGATACACGCAGGGGTAGATTCGTATTTGCCGGATCTTGAAACCGAATACATCGTCGGGTCGCATAATAGGGGGAGGAGGGGTGGGTTTCCAAATCAACGTGAGGAACTGTGCGCGCTTTTGCTAAAAAAAGTCGGATGGTGTGTTCACACGGGATATCGATACGAGGACGTCGGATACGGCAATGCATGATGTGCTGTGTGAGTACATTCGGTTTTTCCAGATCCGGCAAAACGTAGCTCTGTGTGAACGTACCGTAATCCTGAATGCTCCTGTGGCGCATCAGTAGTATAGTTTGTAAGCAAAATACAGCAAGCTTTAACATGATATGAAATGGTAATGATTTATCCATTATTGACAAAAGTTACACATTGAATGACACAGGGAATAATTTATTGTTTATATTCACATTTATACTTCACAAGGTCATTGAAATGATTTCTTCAATTACTATGTAGATATTTATATTGATGTATGGACGGCAAAGTGTGGTGCTCTACTCATTTTACTGTGAGTGTAAAAAGTGTAAAAATATTTTTGTATAGAAAGTAATATATATGAAGAAATGTAAAATATTGTGTAAGGACTTGCTAGTCACGAAACTCGAGGTTTTCTAAATGAAGTTATGGAATTTTAAAATCAATTGTTGTATGCCTAATGTGAAACATTCCTTGTATATTTTCTCCATTTTGACTTAGTTTATAAGATAGTTATAAGTACTTTTATATCTGTTATTTTATTTTCATGCTTTTAATTTAACATTCCTTATCTGGAGGCCTGTCGGAAATGAATAGTATTTCTCTGTCGATGTTACATACTATCTAGTCTTATTTTCCTGTTCTAAAATATCAGTTGACTGTACTTGTAAGCAATTTATGGAATACTACTGAAAATAAAATATTTTAATAACAAATGTTGTTTTTTGTATTTATTTACTTGCTGTTTCCCGTGACTTCTTCTGCATGGCAAACGCAATTAAAATTGCGTTTCCAATTTTCTGATAAATTTTTAACATTTTTCATTTCGTAAAACGTATTAGTAAACTAAAACATTTAAAAAATGGGAAATCATTCTCAAGTAATTAAGATCTATATTTCTAAGTTCTTACCTCATTTTAAAAGAAACTGTCAGTTTGGATTTTAGTTTTAGCAGCCTTGCCAAAGGGCAACTTAGGTAAAAATTATCCTTAATTTTTTTTACAAAAAATAATAATTACATTGACCAGTTTCTATTCCATTTGATATGCAATAGGAAAATGAATTATACTAAAAATTGCATGGAATAACTTCAAAAATAAACCTATGTAAGCAAACACCTAAAACAATATTTTGCAAAAATTAGGAAATCAAAACAAAACCAGTTTATAAATTTGAAAACTATTTACTATAAAGCAACTATAATAATAAATAACAAACATTATACATATGTATAACACTATTTACTGGTACTGTCACTGTCACCCCCACCAAGTTTAAAGTCCATGGGTTTGTCGTAGCCCATCATTTTGGCGTAATGCAGAGGGTCGGAGAAATGCCTTGCTTCTATGAAGAGAGGTGTTCCTTTGGCTTTCATTGTCGTGAATGCTCCGGGAATATCAGGAACTTCTACATCTTCCACTTTAAAGTCAAGCTGGAAGTAAAAAGACTTAGTAATTTAAAAAAAATAACAAGATTTTAAAATGTTTCAACTATCCATGAAAATATACATAAAAATTAACTAACTAAAAATAATCATAAATATGAGATATCCGAATACGAACACGTTGGCGAATCCAACGATGTTAGTGTTAGTTTTCTCAAATAATATTATATCTATGCTTACAACACCTTACTACATAAAAATTCTGACAATACTTCATCGTGCAATAAAAGACATTCAAGAAAACCTAAAAATAATATACATATTTTAATATACAGTAGTTTTATAAAGTTCATGATTATAAGTTAACGTTTGAATCCCCGACCGGTCCTAGGAGACCGCACCGTTATTGTTTTACTATTGTGTCTCGTTTCGCGGGTATCTGAGTAACTACATGTCAAGTCCCCACTAATCCCGTATAGGTATGCAAAAAAATTCTACAAGGCCAAAATTTGCAGATATCGGATTTGCAAATTTCTTAAAATCAGAAATTGTTATCAAAAAGTTTTGGAATGAAAGGGCCTGTGATGAATTGATGAAGAGTACTCAATGTTTTTTTTTTGATGTGGTTACCCCAGTAAGTATAGTCTGCAATAAAATTAAAACATTCACAATTTCACAGATTTTACTTTTTGTTAGATACATCTTTTTAACTATCGGGGCAGTATTGTCCTGTGTATTATTTACAAAAAATAAAAACTTGAACTTAAAAAAAAAAAAAACTTAATAAAGACTTGTATAAGTCAATCATAATCAGCCTTTTCCTACAGCTTGGAATTGGGTTTCTCTCTAGGAGAGGAAATGTCAAAGAAAAGATTTTGATAATTTGGATATGCAGAGTCCTCAGTGAATATCTATCTTTGATAGTTCACAAGGCTGTTGAAGTTCCAAAAAACAAATCTCTTCATATCAACCAGTTCACCACAACCATCACAATAATAAGTCAGGTATAATATTTTTTTGTTGTATTTAACATAAGTTGATAAGAATATAAATTAATATTATAAAGCTGAAGAGTTTGTTTGTTTCAACGCACTAATCTCAGGAACTACTGGTTTGGTGTTAGATAGCCCATTTATCAAGGAAGACTATAGGCTATATCTCATCACACTAAGACCAAAAGGATTGGTAATTCCAAGCGGACGAAGTCGCGGGCGGGAGGTAATATAATATAAGCACACTGCATTCAAATTTTTACTTGTTGATTTGACAAAAATTGCTCATTTGCTACCTTTTGTCTGTACCTTTTTTATTACATATAGAGGAATGGTTTTGACATTTTACTTATAATATACATATAATTATATAATTTATAGTTTTGACCAAAATCTTTGCTCTAGTCATATTTATTGTAAACCCAATAATGTTTAAGGGACTGTTTGTCCAGATTAGGTTTTTATCATTACCAGGTTAAACTATACTCCGTTGGTTTAGGTAGTTAACTAAAGGTAAACAATCTTAGTATGTCTTTTTATATTAAAGAGGTTGTATATAATATACACAAAGATTATTTAAATTTAGTTTATTAGCTAACATCGATTTAGGTAAATACCTATTTGCCTAGATTTTTACATACAATTTATAGACAACTTTTAGACAAAAAGACATGCCCAAGATTGTTTACATTTATTTAACTACCTAAACCAACGGAGTATAGTAAATAATTCGTTCAAACAAATATACAAACCTTTTTTTTCGCTAGGAAGAAATTTATGGTGGTAGCAGTGTATGTCGATGTTGCAGGGTCATAGTGTATTTGTGTTACATACTTTTTAGTAATCACATGAAGCAATATAGGCGTCACAAACGTGAAGAAGCCAACTACCGAGCATAGTGCTACGAGCAGTGAGGTACTGCCAATAGTTGCCGCCTCTCTGATGATTATGGGCTGTGCCAGCAGCCCGGCCGCACTAGAACTCAGTGAAAACACTTTCACACCCTTTATCTGGGGCGTCAGTGGGCCATAATATATACATTCCAACTTATTATCTTCATCTTTCAATTTTATTGAATACTTTCTGCTCAATACACTAGTACATCTGCTGATTGATTTCAATTTTGAGGTTAACTCTTTGTGAGTGAGAGGTTGTATTAAAATTCTACTATTGTAGAACGAACTTTGAGCACAGAAACGCAACATTTTGGCTTATATTTACTTTGTATTTTTTTAATTAAACGGCAAATAGAAATCAAGCCATTGAAAATAATTCACAATCGATGAACCTTCTTCCAAAATTATGACAGTGACAGTGATAGTGATTGAACAAACAATAATAGTGCAAAAGTCAGATTGACGTTTAGTTTTAGGTTCAGAAACCAAGTTTTAGTTGAAAAGTAAAAAATCATTTCGACTAAATGTCTGTAATTTCATTTCGACAGTGTTCAAATTCCTTCGTCGACGGTGAGTTTTATACGAGGTATTTAAAATATGCTACCTATATGAAACTTTTGATGCAAGGTAGTAACTTTAACTCTAATAAAATATGCAGGTAAGTAGTCTTAGACCTTCTATCATCTTCTTATTTATAGGACAGTGTTGTTTTTACTAGATATGATGCTTAGTCGGGCAGTTATCAACATCATAACAAATTCCAGTCTCCGTGTCCAATACCATAGTGTCAGGACAATCACACCTCGAGAATCCACAGACAGTTCCGACCAACATTTCCTCAGGATGGTCACAAGTTCTTTGAGCTGGCCAGTACGTAAGGGAGCAGTTACTTGTTCTTTGAATCATCCATTCCGGACAACTTTCAACGCCTAGAAGTAAAAAATGATAACATTAACATACAATCGTAGATAAATAAACAGACAGACAGACGGACAACAAAATGATCCAATAAGGGTTCCGTTTAAAAATATTTTGATTTCAAACGATCAATAGACTTCTCATTCTACCCATTGGTCATCCATATAAGTAACCGATAGGTACTTAGGGCTTCTTTATTGAGAAGTGCCATTTTAGGGTAACTTTTATTGCACACTACAGTAATCAAGATGAAAAGAGATGAAAGAAAGATACCGACAAACACAAAATAAAAATGTTTCAACGTAAGAGTATTCTAATGATCGTCTAACGCTAATCGTTCGTCGAAGCATTTATCTTAGAGACATAGACAAATACGGTGCTTAATGAAAGTACTGTTTAGTTAGATTGTTAAGTACTCCATAGGTACTGGGGCATAGGTTGCTGAATAGGTAGGTATTAGTTACGCAGTGATAACTTGTTTTTAAAGGCTAACCATGGCTATTATTTCCTTATTATTTTTTATAGGATTCAACGCTATGATTGGGAGTAGTTTTAAAGTGAGTATTGATTCCTCGGCAACTTAAAGATAATGGCATTGTGGGTGTTTGGATAGAGATACTCACATGCATTATTGTGCCACAAGCAATGCGCTAACGTTGATTGATTATAAGACGAAACGACACTCACACTAAACATGAAGAAAGTCCAAATGATCATGACTAGAGCTGTTGACTGAACTAGGTGCAATGCGATGCTAATTGCTTTTATACTCTTATGTATCTGTCATTTCCTCTGACACCACTGTTTATACCTCTGACCAATCGAACAATGCTAGTCGATGATTCCACAATAGACCTTTGTCTTTCAGCATTTTTAAAACAATTAATTATATGTCTGGGTAAATAGCTCATAGATGTCATGAAAGAACCAAATGGGAAATAGGTCATTAACTCACCTATGTGTTTTATACATTAATTACTACATAGTGTATAATTACATATCACTACATAGTATAAAACTAAGTCCCTTTCTCTGTCCCTATATCCCTATGTATGCTTAAATATTTAAAACTACGCAACGGATTTTGATGCGGCAATAGATGATGAGTGATTCAAGAGGAAGGTTTATATGTATAATACATCATACATGCATCATATACCTAGTAGAGAAACACTTATTAAATTATTTAGCATTCGTGCGAAGCCGGGGCGGGTCGCTAGTTTTATTATAAAACAAAGTTCCTCATCGAGTCTGTCCGTTTGTGTGAACGCGATAAGAGCAGTTTTCATCAATAGAAGATTTAGGTTTATAATGTCTGCTTAGGTACATATTATATTATAGAAAAACCGAGAATTTCAAATATTTCTTACACCCGTGGGGTTCTAGGGTGGGTAGCTAGTTAGTATAATATTAAAGCTGAAGAGTTCATTTGAACACGCTATTATAATCACGAAATTCATTGGTTCGAATCAAAGAATGCTTTTAGTGTTGGATAAACCATTTAACGATAAGCTATGGCTAAAACATCACGCTACAATATAACCCATAGAAGTACTTGGGAGCACAACCCAAATACGCAGCTTAAACCGCGGGGGACAGAGTTAGTTAATTTATATTAGGGCTTATTTTACTTGTCTATTGACCGCGCCTCAACGTTGGTATCTATTATAATACTCATTTTGCGTCAAAGTAAGATAAGGGGTCAATTCAACGGCCTAAACAAGCACAAGTGAATGGCGACAATGCGTTTATCTACCAGCCGAACAAACATAGCCTATTGATTTAGTTTATCTGTCCGCAAACAACGCACGCACGCCCTCGCATACGGACGACGTGCCGCCAACCAAATATACCATACAGACCATAAAAGAGACCGTATGACCAAACCCCAAGATAAATCTTTTACTTTCTTGAAAATCATATTCCTTCCACGCTTATCTTCCACCAAACACCGGCAAAAAGCGCGATTCTGAGTACCGATAAGGATCTGCGTATAATAACTTCATTTTATTTGTCTTCATCGAAAAAATCAAACGCAGCTAAAATACAGAGTGGGCCATTCGAATTAGTAGCAAAAAATTAAGACTATTATTTGGCCATGACCATTAATTGCTAGTGTTTGTGTGCAGAATAGTACACCGAAAGCTTAGGGCCGCTTAAAAAAATTAGAGGATTCGCCAACTCATGGCCGTCGAAGGGCAGGTAATTATAACTTTCAAAACATGATCTATATCTTTAAATGTATTTTAACTTAGGTTATTAAATGAATGAATAGTTCAACAATAATTGTGGAACTACCTGTGCTGTTATGGTAAGATATTAAAGTTTTGTAGTTTATGATTAATAGTCCTTAATTAGGTACTTACGACTGATAAAATTTCTGTGCTAAGTAGAAAAGATAGCTGTTAAATAGTTTAAATACAAGCCATTAAATTGTGTAGATTACTCAGATACCCGCGATACGAGACACAATAGTAAAACAATAACAGCGCGGTCTCATAGGACCGGTTGGGGATTCAAACGTTAAAAGCTATTTTCATTTCACAAACGGAATAGATTCTGAAGACCTAAGAAGAGCTACTTCGGATCATTAGGTACCGTAAATCGTGGCAACTTGACCATATTTCATGACAAAAAACGAATTATTTTTTTTACCATAAGACGCATAGAAACTGAAACTATTTGTTGATAATTATAATACATTTGGCTCACTTTATCCTAATCGTCATTCTATAAAAACACTTATTTGAACCTGTAGAAAAGAATTAACAACATGGGTAAACATGACAAATTTTTGGCAACATTACCTACACACCATATTCATCATGTATTGCATATTAAAGGGTAGTTGAGGTAAAGGTGTCCTAAATTACGATTACTATTTCTAAAAATGAAAAGAATATGAGGAAATCAGTAAAGATAACGGCAACACAGGCAGTAGGTAAAGTTGCCTTGGGGTTCATTGTAATCTACATACAAATAATTTGTAACGCTCAGGGTTGTCAAAAAACAGAAAGTGTTTCTATGAAATATATATTTTATAAAATTTAATTAATCTAAAGGTAAAAAACAGCACAAGTCCGACTTTTGTACGGTTTCGTTTTATGGGGGCCATTTTGTCTCTGAAACAAAAGGTATTAAATAAAACTAAAGCTCACATGCGCGCAAACCCAATATAACTTATCATCTAGGATATTCACTATTATGCTGTGACATTTAGGTATTTGAAAATAGTTACGTACAAACAAGAAATACTCATGCTTGATTTAGTGCCAACCCTAGCTGCCGGTAAAGTTGCCACAAAGCAGTTAGTGGTAACTTTACCTAACTTCAACCAACATTACCAAAGCAGTTTTTTTCAATAAATTAAAGAAAATGCAATTGCTGACATTATAATAGTAATCCCAACCGTAATACACATACAATATTAAAATTTCACTTACCTGTGACAAATAGTTAGGGCTCTGTGAGCACAATTTTGCAACAATTCACTCCTAGCATATTTTCACACAGTACACTGTAACAGTTATTACTGACATAACAGCAATTTTGCCTGTACGCAAAATATGATAAATGTTGCCTTTTAATGTCTAAAAAATACTACTATTGCAAAATAGATTTCTAGTAGGCAGATTTTTGAGATAAATGAGTTTATACCGAATACCTATAGTATGGTAATGTTACCAAGGGTTCGGTAAAGTTGCCACATTTTACCGGTACTTCATATTTTAACATTTTTACTTTTTCATAATTATTATAAAGAGAGGATGTCTTTGTATTCTCATTTTTCTAGACAGATAATATTACAAAAAGTAAATGCGCAAATATTACTCGCACTATGGTGACTTTTTAAATTCAAAGTTACTCGGTTACTCCAAAGTTAACCTCGTAGATAAAATACGGTAAACCTTTCCCGCCAATTCAAAAAGCCCTGTAAAAGCTTTCCGTCATATTTGATGCAAATCAAACTTAATAACAACGACATAAAGTTAAAATTCAACTAATGTCTGATACAAAATTAGAAAAAGAGGTAACATGTTTTGGTCTCTTTCTACAAAAGTGTTATTATATCTATCTCTTTTACTCGTTGCAGTAATTGAACGTCGAAGAAGTTTTGTCTCTGTCGGTAGTTTAGTCGAGTTTCTGAGCTGGTGAAGTACTGTCGCTTGTTGCAATCGCGGCGCAAGTTTGTTTACTTTTGTAAAGTAGAATAACTATGGAACTGACATGAAAGGATTGTTTTAAAGTGATGTGATTGGAGGAGTGATACTTCTTGCTGTTATTGTAATATAATTTTCGTTAAAATGGAGACGAGGCGATTATTTTGGACTGTATTTTTGGGAGTTTTATGCAGAGTGAAGGCGGGGATGATGGGCGATCAGTGTGACTGGACTGGCAGGTATGTTGATGTCGAAAGCTCTATTGTTTGGCATACTTTTTATTCACAAATTTGAATATGGAATCAATCTAGTAATTAGGCATAATTGCTTCTATTGTTGTTCTTCGAATTTTGTTTGTAAGCAATTTGTTTTTTTTTACCAGTTTATGGTATTCTAATAAGTTTTTTTATTGTTTAGTTATAACATGTACCTATTTTAACAGGTAATTTCTGCGGAAGTCTTTTTTAAAAAACTTTGAATGTTTGGTTACGTTATTATGAGCTTCGTTTTGATTAACCAACCCAGACTATACTCAGTATTTAGGTATAGTCTAGGTACCCAACAGTATGTAGATATGTCCAATAATATGATTGCTAAATGCTAATTACTTTAGTATACACATCAGGGTATTTATCTACCTATTACATTTACAGACCTAGCTTTTTTAGGTAGAATCATCCGAATGACTTCTCCCGCTCTTGTGCGGAGCGGGAGGGCGTGTCAGACTCTTACTGACTAAACCCCACCCCGTTCCTTCGTTGCCTTCGATCTGGGGACACGGGCTTACCTAGACCTAGACCTAGGTATCTGGTATCCTATTTAAAGTAATTTGCATAAACAATGCTCATTCACATATTAGTACCTATAGTATATTATTATTATGTATCAAATAATGTATGATGTAGGTAGATACTCCTAGGAACACCCATAAGCAAGCCTACCGCAGTTTACTTCGTGAATAAGCCTCGCCCCCCTGACTCTTTATTGTCAATTTAATTTGTAATGTTTTATTAATACCTAACTAGTACCTAATAATATACCTAAGCTATTTATTAGTAATTATCATAAAGTATCTTATGTAAACTTGATAAATAAAAAAAAACATTTTTTTTTTCATTTTGTAGTGGAGCATAAAGTATATATATAGTAATAATAAATAAATACATTATCTATATGCCTACCAAAACAGCTCATCATTACATTTCAATCCAGAAAAAAAAACATTGGAATCCAATAAGTGGATAGGTATGGCAAATTCGCGCGAAATCCATCCCTATCAGAGAATTAAGAATCCCGACCCGGGGCGAAACATCTTGTCTGTGGGCAATTTGCTTAATAAAACCAAACTTATTTCCATAGCCTTTGCCATTGCGTGTCCCATGTTATTAGCAACTTGATGTTATTCAAATGATTCATTCGACGAATACCACGAGAGCACGACATTTTTATCATAACTACCCACATTATTGTGCCTCGAGGTACTGCTTCTTATAATTTGACCGTATATTTTGATGTTATCTCCAAAAACAATATTTTATGAAGCTGCTGTAGGGGACTGACTGACAATTAGTCAAAAAAGTAATTATACAGAAGATTTGGAATATTAATATATTAGCCATTGGCCTGTTTATCGTCTCAACTAGCTGGTTACCTACTTAATCTTATCAGCAACTTCTCAGTTAAATCCGTAGTTATCGTGTAAAGACAGTCTTGGTACCTTGTAATGACCGTAATTACAATACAATGTACACTCCATTAAAAGGAGATAAAGATAAGAGTTCGTTTCGGGTCTTCAAACGATGATTGATCACGATACAATCGGGTAAGCAGAGCAGCACGAGCTCATTAAATGTCCCCCACTCACACTACGTAGGTACTGTGAGTGTACACTCACGATCGATGTCCCGATGTCAACACGTTCCAACATTAAAATAAAATAATTGTTATTGTTAATGGGGCCCGGAAACGATGTCCTATGGGGGCTCGATTACGGAACAAAAATCAACAAGTGGGGTTTCCCTGCAGGGGTGGCGTGGGAAACCGAAGTGGAAACTGTTCTCGTCAACCCTAACTTGTATTGTGCATGACCCTTCCGGCTAAGAGGGTGGCTCGCCTTTGACGTATTATGTACTTTATTGATTTAGAGAGAAAGATAGAGTTTCCGATAGTTTTTATTGCTCTGCCTAATGTTGTGCAATTGCACATATGTATAACAAAAAAAACAAAGGGCAAAGCTAATATTCTTGACATAGTTCCAGAATGAACGATCACATAATAAGATGGTGAATGGTGTGATAAATCAGATCACACAATGTGTTACATTGTGCCTATTAAAGAAAATACTTGTTTAAAACCACGTAACACATAAATATTTTGTTAAAAGTTCGTTATTATGAGAAAGTCCCACCATAACCTCGTTAGTAGGTAAAGTTCCCATCAGATATTGTTTATTTTTCTAATAAACAAACGATCAACTAACCGTAGCGCGTCCCCAGAAGAATGAATCTCCTGCGCTTTAGAAATAACATGTCGCTATAAACATTTACATTACTATTAAAACTGTACTTTTAAGACCCGTCGAAGCGTTAAAATAGGCATCAATACAAATAAAAAGAGAAAATACACGATAATTTATCTACGTGCGTGAAAGTAAGCTCAAAGATTAGCCGCGGATAACTTTGCAATGCCGAGACTGCAAAAAGCAAATTGAGTGTCAATGTACCAGCATCACTGTGAACATTGAGGAGCATTCAAGTTCATACATTAATATTTATTAGGGAGGGAGGAGTGAACGGAGGGGCCCGGGATCTGTTTATTATAATATCCTCCTATTATAACGCGTTCGCACGATATGCTCCAATCCGGCTGATTGGTGAATGCTCAACGCCGATTGTATGAACCCTCCGCATCAATCTGTATGGACTATTTCTATCTATGGAAATTAAACTTTGACATTGGGGATGAATATTGAATTTCCTGTGACGTGGCTACCGCTATCCGGTTTCCTGAATTAAGGTAATCAGAACAAATCTCTTGAATGTTGGTTATCAGAACATTAACTGGATGTAAACGGATTGACCCTCGCGCTGACGTCAAAATGTGCACTGAATTATAATTGGCTAATTAAATTGCCCCACGCAAGTGCATCTTAACAACGGATGTGCGTAATGACTGTGACAACTGAATGTCACGAAAAACAAAACTTGCTATGAAGTTACATGCGCAATGTACACTCGTACAACTAAATGTTACACCATTTGTCAAAGTCATGCCTAACGAGTTAAAACTTTAGGGCCGAGTGTACCCTTTAGCCAATTCCTTGGGTAACCAAAATGTTTCAAACATGTTTTCTAAACACTTTTATCAGCTCTTTTGTAGAATAGAAAAAATCGTTCAACAATGAGACGAAGATAAGGTTAAATGGCCGTAAGAAGTTTTTTTCTGGCTGGCGCCTTTCATCACGTTATCTGACGGACTTGACTTCCAACAATGGTTATTGCTACTAAATTTAGTTGAGTGCCCGCAGCACAAAAAAATGGCATACAAATATTGCTTTAAAATTCCTATTATCCTTAAAGCACTCAACCGTTGATTGTCAATATAACTTTAATGCTTCATTACACCTAAGATTTAGTGTCTATGAAAAGGCGCATTGAAGAATGAAGAATAAACATAATTTAGCGATGAATTCAATTAAAATTATTCTTAGACAGGTCTGAATTTTAGAGCTAAGAAACCTAGAGCAAATGTGCGATAAAGTGTGAGAACGATTACTTCATGACACAAGGAAAAAACCCACTTACATATTAATAACTAGCTGTCTCCTGCGGTTTCACCCGCATTTTTCGTTACTGCTCCGCTCCCGTGGATTGTAGCGTGATGGTATATAGTCTATAGCATTCCTCGATAAATGGACTATCTAATACTGAAAGAATTTTTCAAATCGGACCAGTAGTTCCTGAGATTACCCCCTACATACAAACTTACAAACCTACAAACCTACAAACTTACAAATTTTACCTCTTTATAATATTAGTATAGATAAAAAATTTGAGACATGAATATAGATGTATATGTTACTGTAAAAGCCAGAACTACGGTAAATCCTAAGATTTTCCAGTAAATCCTAAGATTTACCAACTTTTAATGGTAAAAGTCCGAACTGTTCTATAATCATCGTTTATTTCGGACTTTTACTACCATTCACTTGGTAAATCTTAGGATTTACCTCAAAGACACGGTAAATGTTGAGATAAACATTACCAAAAGATAGGTAACGATTTGACTCATTAGTAGTACAATTAGTGTTTAATAATTATGCATTGTTCTGTAAGACTATGGACCGTGTACTCAACACTAAGCTCCTGGCATACATACCTAGAAACTTATGACATCCCAAGTGACCGTTAATACGGCTTTCGAAATTGGTTAACTAGTGAACTTCTAGCGTATGCCATCCGTATCTGAAATGAGGCCATCGAGAAGCATGGGGAAACGCTTGGCGTCTCTCTCGACATCTCGAAGGCTTTCGATAGGGTCTAGCACGAAATCCTTGTTAGTAAGCTTCCTTCTTTTGGTTTACCTGCTGGATTGAGTGCTTGGATTGCAGACTTCCTGAGTGACCGATCCATTCGAGTGGTCATCGATGGCAGTTCGTCCGGTCAAATGGCCATTAATTAATGCTGGAGTCCCTCAGGGGTCAGTGCTCTCGGCAACTTTGTCCTTGCTGCACATTAACAATCTGCTTAAGCCTGGTACCTTTGGGTATGCAGACAGTACTGTTACTGAAAGATACATATCCAATACTTTATTTATTTATTTATTTATTAGGATTACCAACAGCACATATATATACATTTTTAAATAAAATCGTCGGTTCTGTTCTAATATATGTGCCAATTACGGGTAAACACAACATTTGCAACACAGGTGCCAGATTACAAGTTTACAATTGCAAAACTAAACGAAAAACAGAATACAATTAAGACAAGACTTGGGTTATCAGGAAAATAAAAGCAATAGCACAATAAAGAAAAATAAAAATAAAAAATCCAAAATTAAATTAACAACAAACCGTGAAAAGTATACAGGAATGGGGTGGACTATGTGTCCCTGGCTTGCAGGGAGGCCAAAATTCTTGCTTTGAATTTCTCCTTAGAATCATTATATATATCAGCTTCGGGTACGGACTTGTAAAATGAATTTAGGTTGTTGCACATTTTATTAAGAGGTGAGTTGAGACCTATGTTTGTAGAAGTGATAGGGCGTTGTAGCAATGAAGTTATGGGAAAGCGTGGGATTTTGTGTGGAACTTTTAATGAGATACGCGATAAAAGTTCACTACTGTCTATACGACCGTTCACCAACTTATGAAGGAACATAAGAATATGCATAGTTCTCCGTTGACGTAGTGAGGTCATCTTGAAAAAGCTCAGACGCTGTTCATAAGGACTTCTATGGGATATGCTAGGGGAGATAAATGCGAGGTGTCTGGTGAAAGCCCTTTGGATGCTCTCTAGACGCTGAGAGTGTATTGCGTAAAAGGGATCCCAGACAACACTAGCATATTCCAACCTACTGCGCACTAAAGCATTGTACAGGACCATTTTAGTTTTAATAGAACTGAATCCCTGCGTGTTACGTTTAAGAAAACCAAGCAATTGGGCTGACTTTTTAACACAACTATCTACATGTTGGTTAAATGTTAATTTGCTATCCATGATCACTCCGAGATCCCGAATCTCATCAACCTTACTTAGAATCACATTATCCAATACACGAACTAGTGGGTCACAGATCCAGTCTCTCCAAGTGGCTATGGTTGAGCACTTGAATTGGTCCTTGGAGGCGGTCACTGAATGGGGCAATGCCAATTTTCCGCTAAAAGAAGACAATTCAGTTCTCCTACTTTCCTGGGTGCAACCGTGCCAATAACCGACCACCTTGATCTTCTTGGTGTTACGTTGACGTCGACTTTTAACTTTGCTCCGTATATTGAAGCAAAGGCTCAACTGGTTGCTTAAAATCTAGGAATCCTTGCAAAGGTGAGACAGTACTTCACACCGGAACAGCTGCTCACACTTTATCAAGCGCAAGTTCGATCATGTATGGAGTACTCCTCTCATCTTTGGGATGGATCTGCCCGATATCAGCTTGAAGCGCTTGAAGCTATTGAAACGAGAGCCAAGAAGATCATTGGTAATGATGCACTCGTTTAGTCGAGGCTTCAAAATCTTGAGCATCAACACCGAGTTGCTAGCCTGTCAGGTTTCTACCGGTTGCATTTTGAGGAGTGTGCGTCAGAATTGCATAACTAAATAATTCCTCCTAGCCCGTTCCATCATCGGACCATCAGGCGTACGGCGATGCGCCATCGGTACATGGTAGATATCCCTCTTATACGCGCAAAATGTTTTGGGAACACATTTATTGTACGTACAGCCAACGAGTAGAAATCCCTGCCGGAGTCTATATTTCCTGATAGTTATAACCCAGGAATCTTTAAGTCAAGAGTGAATAGGTTACTTCTTGGTAAACGCGCTCCATCGTCGAAAATACAAAACCAACATTTACCAACCCTCACTGGTAAAACCTAGCATGTACCAAATTCTAATGGTAAAAGCCCGATTAAATCGTTTCTTTTTCACATATTCTTACATTTACCAACTTGTGTTGGTAAAACCTAAGATTTACTGGTAAAACCTGAGATATACCGTGGTTCGGGCTTTTACAGTAACATATACAATACATATACAATACATGTAAATGTATTATAAGTATACAATCAAGAGTTCATTAGGGATTTGAGTCTTAATTCATACTTTGGTACGTAGTATTGTACCATTAACTACAGCATCTAAATGAATCGTCTCGTTGTGCTTCACAGAGCAAAGGAAGTTTATGTTTAAAATATCATTTATAGGTAGTTACTTACTACCGAAACAGTCAAAATATAATAACAGTTACAGACAGTCCTTATTGCGGTATCAGTATCAAAAATACACATTGTTATTTATGGGAAAATGATGTTTGCGGTTTTACTTCCTGAATTTGACCCATTTATTGAACGTAGAGCTAACCGCTACGGATGTCACTATCTCAATATTTGCGCAATGGTCAGCCACGATAAAAACATCAGATGGTGTGTGGTGGAGTGCGCAGCCGCGGGCTCTCACGCTCTCCATATGGTGAAGCGTACGTTACGCTGTTTTACGATTCCGCGTGTTCCTGGAAGAAGTTCCCGTTCCATATTCCACAGAGGTTCATTATCATTAGTGATTCACGCTCGCTGCCACGGCTGGAAGCTGGGACCGCCCAACCAGGACATTTCACATGGCACGGCCATGGGATTGGGAACTTGTGGGAATATGTTCGCTACACCGAAAGAAAACAAGCATCACATGTTGCTGGATGAAATCACGGTTATTTTTAAGCGACGATTGTTTTTATTCGCTCGCCAATTGAGGGCAATCAGCGACACGTGTTCCGTTCGAGACGCTCGCCTTAGGCATCTATTGAGCTCGTTGATACTGCGTCTAGTCAAATAAATGATCGTAAAACTAGCAGAGAGTATCTATATTATTTCATTGGGGGCATCAAATATTCTTAATCAGAAAGTACCTAAGATACCAATCAATAAGCCATGAAATGGTTTCATCCCTAGAAGTGAACCTAAGATAAATATCCTGACTGGAGTAAAAAGTTCTGATTGTCCTTCAAGCCACGGTTACTCAAAATTGTAATACGTTCCCAGATACTTGAACGATTCCCATTACTACTATCATCTTAGTCCCATAACATATCTGCATGTAACTCTACTTACAGAGAATTTTTATTACGCTCTCAAGCTCCAATCACAGAGATAATGGGTGCACGTTAGCTGGTCGCTGAAGGGTAATCCAATGCTTGTACCATGTGCCCACTTATCTTTTTGTCGTAAAGTTCGAGAATGTTCTGAGAATTGAATAATATCTGACGTTCACTACTTTTTTGGCGTTGATTGTTCTAATGATTGTGACCTACTTCGATTGCTCTTAGTCACGCTAAAGTAGTTACTGGAATCTTTATTTGCAAGAATAAAATTGTCTTAATTTTCCACTTTGTAGAAGCATCTCTATAAGTAATTAAATAAAAACGTTCGCCGTATCTAATAAGATGGTAATTCCCCAGTATAAAGCTAATTGTTTCGTTTCCATCGAACACGGCTTCTTTGAAACAGAACTAATTAACGGCGAATTGTAGGCCGGCATTGTGTCGGTGGGTCAATGAAGCCTCTCTTTGTGTCGCTACTGTTTACTCTTTCAATTCGTTCCCGGAGTTGTTCTGTTTCTACAATCATTATACAGGTGATAACAGTAATGTAAGCGGAGATATGTATCGCGGTGGCGTTTGATCAATTCCTATTTTATGGCCATATGGTCTCAACTAATACACACCTACGTGTCGCTTAACTTATGAATACAATAGTAAACTTTATGTTTATTGTAAAATATAGACAGGTTTCTAATCAAAAAATAGAAAATATAAACGAAACTGTGTCGTAAATTAAACATGAAGGCTAAGCAATATTTTCGGCCTAAATGGCACCTTCGAGAACTATCAACACAAAAACACGTTAGATTTGCTAAAAATATTCGAATTCGGGATCAGCAGGACCTTTTGAATAATACATTAGACGCGTCTGGTCCATTATTAGTGACGGTGCGCGGGCGCAGGCCCTTGCCGCACGAGCTGCATATTAATGCGCTACAATTTCATCGGCCGCTGTCAAATTATAATATTTCATTTGAATGTATTTCCGAAAGATATTCCTATGATATATGCCTTGTCACATAAAAATCACGCTAAGAATAAATTATATTTGTTCACATCTAGCTTGCATATTTCATGATTATAATACTTAAATATGTACCTGCATACCGTATATGTAATTAGAGAATGCTTTTGAAATCTGATGCTTTTGGTGAAGCTAAGTATGCAAAATAATTGAAGTTAATGCCTCATTAATGACGGCACGGGCCGGTTTTGACGTAATTCGAGTCTGATCATGCGAGACGATGCGTCCAGCCAAGCAAGCTCCGGACGAGATTCGAGAGTCCTGTCATCTGTCACTTCATAATGCATGTGTCGCGCATGGACAACGTAGGACATACCACCCACAGGAAGGAAGCTAACACCAATCATCCGTGAAGAAAAAAATCCCTTGACCGGAAAAAAAATACTTTGCCTCAGACAGCATATCCGCAGATTTTGGCGTTGAATAATCTCATGTTTACTTCATTTTTGCTTCCACGGCCTTTTCGGTCCATCATCGGTTCTGAACAAAAAACAAGTGAGCGGGGACCAACCGATTATAATGTAAAAAGAGGTTCGCGGTCGTTCCATAACCGATTGCAAATGGCAACTGCCGCAGGGCCTGCTGCACCATTTATAGCTCTTCGCAATCTCGACTCCTAAAAAAACCTTGCAACAATTTTCTTCGGTGGATCGCTCCCTATCTATCGACCGTTCCGACCTTATAATTAAATGAGATAACTTGCTGAAAGACAATGAAAATTCGGTGTCACAAAAACTGTGAAACGCCGCGGTCCGTCTTCAAAATGCCTCGGCGTATCATGCGATTGTGTGTCTCCTGTTTTTACTTTATCTTTTGTATGGTTGAAAGGTCTTTTATATGGATCGGTAGGATGGGGTATTCGAAATGTATGCAGACGCCTTACTATCACTACTGTTGTTTTATTACAGTTCCGAGGACATAACGAAGAGCATTGAAGAGTTAAGGCTGGTATACGAAGCTGCTTTTTAAATTTAGACTGGAATGCCATAAAGTGAGGCTCAGCTCTCATATAATAACTCGTTTTGTTTACACAACGACTTGAGGCCCATAGCCGAGGCGACACAACAATGGCCGACCACTGAGCTTATGCCGACGTCCGTTAAGATTTCGTCCGATAATGGACTAAATTGGCTTTAGTTCGCTTAATAAGGTGTATTAACTCTGTATCGGTGACAATCGTGTTTCGCGTTTGCGGCGTCATGAAAAGATTTTCTCGGTATATTCTTACATTCAAGAAGGCATTGTATGGGCTATGCGGTTCGTTTTTATTAGCTGTCTTGCATCCGCAGCCTTCCTTCACTTCCTTTTATGATTTCATGTTAAGTCACTTAATTCCAGCCGAATGCGCTTAGGCTACGCTTGAAAAGTAGGTGAAACTTAATACCAGAACACGCGAAACGACACACGATACTATGAACGGGACGCGGACGGAGCGATGCGATGCATTTTGACACGTTCTTTTATAAAAGTGTTATGGAAGAAGATGTATTCATAAACTTAAGAGAAAATACTAAAGTATACGTCGTTGTCTGCATTTTATGACTGGTGTTTATAATGCGCATACTTCAAACATTACCATGTGCATTGAAATGCGCTTAGTCAGATATTACTTTATGAATGCAAGGCGACATTGGCTTAGGCGCTTATCAAGTCGAGCACGACAGGCGAGTACATGGGTACCTTAGTATCTACCAGTAAGATTGTATAGTCAGGGACAAGCTTGGATTTATGGGACTGGTCCGGTAAGCGGCTTAGCAGCTACCACAATAAGAACGCCACGATCACCGGGGCTTTTCACACCTCCTTGTTTGGTCCGCGCGTTAGCGTTCACGCCTTGTGTGTATCTACCCCTAAAGTTCGCGCCGTACCTTTACATATCATGTATTCATTATGTAAAGGCATTTTTTATTTTTGTTTGTGGTGGTCATCGCTGCGCTTTTACACCTTTTGGAGCCTGCTCCGGCATAATTTTGTAGGGTCTGTAAAAAACGGTATAACTTCTTCGAATGGTATTTCGACGTGAGTGAGGTGTGTATCGCTAATGTTACTAAGTCGTTAACGTTATACCGTCTACGACTAGCGAAAGTAGACCCCGACCTTAAAAAGGAACCAATTAATTAACTTTTACTGATCTACGGACTATTCGGAATTCTACAACTTAGGAAAATAGGTTTAGTGAAATAACCAGTTGATATGTAGTAGACCAAATGTAGTATAGTGGATTCTGACCAAATTTGATATCTGGCTACTGTTTTATTGATCTGTGATTCTGGCTAAAAATAGATCTTATATGATGTGCGAAGCACAAGCAGTAACTACAAGATGACTAAAATTAGAAACATACGTGTGTATGGCGGCGCAACAAAACTCATCATGCAAATGTGGGTTAACTAGAGAGATCGACGGGGAGACTGACCTTTCATCAAGCCATCAATCAGCGATAATGTGTACTGCTATCGTAATAACTACTTGCGATTATGTGCTTTTAACAATTGGGCGTTATTGTTTTCCAAATATAATGGCGGTACACATATGAACGTTCGGACTTACGTGAATGTTAGCTAAATAGAGAGATGGATGTGCAGGAAAGTGACCTTTGAAGCAGTCATCAATCAGAGGCTGGTAATGGTAATGGTATCACAAAGAGCTGTCGATGTTGCGTCCTGCGTGACTCGGCTCGTGATAATCGTGAGCGGCCGCTATTGTTCAAGTGAAAGTTTACGTTGTGCTTGCGACGACGGCCTTTTGCGTGTTACCAAAACATCATTATACGAGATGACAATAATTTGTACATTTCCATTCAAATTAACAGCTAACGAATCTGATACTGCTGTTTAGAAAACATGAGGAGTCATACTTTATAATCAAGTTGCTGCAGCTAAAGCTGAGTTCACCCAGTATCACCGGATAATCAGCATCGTCAAGTACTTTGGGACACCAAAAATTGGGGCAGTGATAGTGGAGATAAAAATGTAGAATAATTGCACCTCCTCGTTACAGAAACTTGCTTGAAAATAAACGATGTACCATTTATCTCTGAGATCATGTAGCAGATCGTACTTGACGACACAGTTATTATCGTAATGGCCCTTTATAATATCAGCGACAAGTAATGTCTCCATCATTGTGTTGTGGATGTAATTACCAAAGGTTTTGTTGTCAAGTTAATCAAAATTGCATTACGTGTCATTTCGTCACGGGCCCTCGCCGACAATCGCCGATAAAAAAGTCGCATTCATTTGACATACCCGAGTATCGCTATTGCAATTCTTGATGATTGATGGGACAATTTATCGAGACTGAAGCGATGATGAGGTGCACGTATACGCTTTCTTGTCGCCTGTCGTACTTAATGCGTACGAGCGAGCTGTTATCCCTCTGAATAAAAGACACAAAAGGGGTTAATCGAAATCTGTAATATCAGAATCGCACTTTTTATGTCCCTAACGTGTTTCAGAAACAGGACAATTTGATTAGAAAATACTGCTAGGAATGGCCAAGCTGCAACGCTGATTATAATTTCCTTGTAAAACAATAAAATTAAGAGCTAGCGTGTAAGTAAGACATCCGAGCCCTGCTATCATTATTATAATGATGGCGCGATAGTGCACCTGCGTGACATCACAATAGAACATTATCGAGTGTTTACAGTTAATATATAGATATATCCAATAGCTGGGCGAGCGTGGGCGGTACGCGCTGGCGTCTAACGAGTTATGTAAACATGCCGCGAGAGGTGACCACTCAACCACTGAGCCACAGCCATATGCTGTGTGTAGCTCATATGGCTGTGTGGCTGTATGAGCAGTGAGCACGCGCACTCGCCGACAAAACGACTCCAAGTAGCCATGTACCTACTGCTGTCAAGGGTGAGGTGTCACTTCTAAAATGTTTAGAAAGCGAACACATTGTGTGTCGCTATGTACTGGACATTGTTGGGATCACGGGTGAACATCCTGTTCAATATTGGTAATATCCACGAGATGCGTGAAGATGCACTGGACATTTTACTGAAAACGAACCGAGTATGTTGGAGACAACAAATAAGGTGACAATATTTGCACAAGACTAACAGTATTTTTGGACAATAGATAAGAAAATAAAGCAGTCCAAGGAATGTTTGCGTAGGATGTGGACGGGCGAAGTGGCGCGCGGTCAAAATATTTTATTTGCTCGAGCACCCCGGACAAAGGCACAAAGCCATGTTTGTGGTGCACCATTGTGTTGGGGTTTAGTGGCTTCTAAACAACGCCACGTACGTACGTGCCGACGCACAGAATATTATGACCCACCGCACGAGAAATATGCGGCCAATACCATTCGTTTAGCTACGACTATCTCTTCATAATTATTATTCGAAACTTCTAAATTATAATGATTAAATTGTACAATTTCTACAGCTATTAAATATAAACCGCTAGCAATTCAGATATAATCTAAATTATTTATAGAGCGAGATAAAATCATTATTTCTGATCGAATCATCGAAGGTTTCTAATTTGATTCGCGGTGCAATATTCAATTTATATCGTTTTTCTTTAAATAGTAATCTAGTTAAACGTTTTATTATCGGAGTTCATTAAACTGCGCTCGAGGCATTGTTGAATCAATACAGTATGAAATAAGATATTGTTTGCTGAACACTCCGAGGCCACTGCCACTCCGGCCTTATGTCTAAAATCATAATATTTTTCTTCCCTAGCCGATTCCAATAAAATCACCATTGGAATTGTATCATCTCAGGAGTCCGGACAAGGTACCGTATTTTATGACAAGTACATCGAGACGTAAGCGCGAGCTTGAATGCACTTAAATAAATAAATACGTTTGAATTTCAAAAGAGATCAAGAAATGTAAGCTCTTAATCGGATCCTGATAAAATCAATGACGATGAATCGGATTCGGTAATACGGTGACTGTTAAAAATAAATTAGGTCTTGTTAGATGACTTAGACATTTCTGGAATCATTTGTATCATCAAATCAGAACCGCGTTGAGACATAAATCACAATTAATACGACATTGTGTAGTTGCAAGAAAAGGATGCGAATATCTGTGTTGGCAGGCGCGCGGCCGCCGTCATCTTGCTTAATTTACGAAGGCGGCCTATGGCACTAATTGGCTCCTAGTTCTGACTACTTCTGACTAAGCGGACACTCTGTTTCAATGTAACTCATTTGCATACCGACGGCCATACATACCGGCCTAGAGCACCCCTCATATTCATATTGATATATTATTCAATAGCATTCTATACAGACGATCATTTTCGACTAATCAACCTTTAATAGCTTTATAACCGCTTAGTGTTACCTGCGCTTTGGGTTTATTGAGCGAGAACTCTTAGGTTTGAGTCCACGCATTTGTTAAACAAATTAAGAAAATGAAAATGTTCGGCCAGATATTTTCGGATAGATGTCCAAATTATCTCCTTATTTATAGCCATCAATTAATTCTGAGTGAGGCGGCGGCGAGCGGGTCATTAGTGGTAATTACAAAGGCAAATAACAGAAATATGACACCCAATGAACCACTACATCTTACTAAGTACTTTTTAGATAGTGCGCCAGCGCCTGCAACTAATTTATGTGCTCGGTTCCTAGACGTTGTAAAATTGTGTAGTGTAGCCGTTGCGACAATACCGTGAATTTAAATAAACGGACCAATCTATTCAGGTTACGACATTGTCCCTTTCCCTTCTCCTTGTTCCGACTGGCTGTCGATATAATCTCAGGTCTGATTTTGTAGATATTCGATACCCTATAAAGTCGTGTGGGTAGTTAGAATAGTTGGAAATGTAGACGTATTTTAATGAGATCGGTAAATCAAATGGTATAATAGTAGTGGGTCGGCGGCGCGTGCCACAAGGCCGGTCAACTGAAGGAGTCAGATATCCCGGCGGTGGCGGTTCTCGCTCGCGCACGCGCAGCGCCGCCGCGCGCTCTATAAGGCCTGCCAAGTATTATGATTACTCTTTAATGGAGATTTGACCTGTTTGGCAAGCCGTACGCGTTCGTCATTGCTGTCGTTACACCATATCCAAGCACGTGGCTGTGTAAGGCAATGCATACGACACCGGACACCGCTATGACTTTATTCAAATCACCGCCAGATAAAAAATATCCGCGCCGTATAAAGATAGATGGCGGCGCAATTTGAATGACGTATTTGGTGGGATGTCAGAATTTGGTGTTCATTTACCTACATATAAAGTACTACACATCTTGATGTTATTTGGGCCAATTAAAATGTAGCAATCTGTATGCAGGAGTCCGTAATTGCAGCGTCCTTTTTAATTGGATTTTGTTGAAATACGTGGGTGCATAAAGCAGTTCTGGCGGTTAGCTGTACAAAAGTGTGTCGGCGCGCGGCGCATTTGTATTCTTAGTCATAAAATAATACTTTACAAGTTTAGCAGGATCGCATTGGCAATAGCCGGGGGCGTTCTGTCTTGGCTCGGGTCCACCGTTAAATAATAACAAGCATGTACGTAGTTCCACTGGCTATAAATTGCTTGCTGCCGCCGGGCACGGGGCACGCAATACCAATGCGGAAAATATGATGGTGTTCTGTGTAGCTAGAGCGGCTGAGCGGCCGTCCGTACGGGCTCGCCAGCGGCTATGTAAAGCCTACTATTGTTGGTGCTCTGTAGTTGTCAAGCCAGTCGCTTGGACGGTTACGTAGTGGAATACTTGCCTGACTCGAGCTATTGTGCCTTTGTTTATGTGCTGGACTTATTCTATGCAATTGTTCATTGTGTATTGTGGGTCTATCAGTATTATCCGATAGCTTTTTTATATGTTTCAGCAATTCGATTCTGATTACTTATACGCTTTCATCGAACGACTTGATTTTTTATTCTTCTAAAGTCCCGCCCTCTAGTCAATCGAGGGGTGACGATGACAAAATGGTATACATAGAAAAAGTATAAGCATTAATGAAGCCGGAGCGTGCGGCTTCCTTCCAGGCGGTCGAGCACTCTGTCTCGGCGCATTCCAGCGCATTGTCTGACCGCGGAACGCGACCACACCACGACACCGCATTACATAGCACTTATTGAAAACGAAACACTTTGGACACGGGACAACGTTTTTGTTCACCACAGCTTACAGCTTGGTGATCTATGAAACCAGTCAGTTAATCAACTAACTGAGAAGTGTCCACTTTTCTTTTTATTACTTGTAATGTAAGACTCGTTGCTTGCGTGTCTTCGCGGCTACTTTTTGTCTCGACCTAAGTTTAGATACGAAACTTTCTTTGCGCACGTGATTCTTTTTTTATATCGTCGTATTTCGGTAGATGAAACTGTTGTATTATAATAATGATTACACGACATTGTGATTTGATGTAATGTGTAATATCCCGCATTTCTAATGACCGGCAGAAACAATTGACTCGTTGATGTCTTTTGTACGGACTGATTTTTTAAGGAAACCAGTGCTTTCTTTCGGAAAATATAATTATCTTAAATGATTTATAAGTTCCTGGTTTATGTGGAGCGAAGTGAAATTCATTCTTATACATTTAAAAACAGCCGCACGAGTTCATTTTCGAGGTTAAGCAATATTTATCGAGGTCAGTCCAAGGATGGGTGACCATCCATTACTTAACAAAACTTGTCGTGCTTTAAAACGCGCGCAAAATCGTCAGTCCTGGCTGTCTTTTGCACATAGGAATTTGACAGTCGTTACGGCTGGTCAGAAGCCAGAACATCTGAAGAGGGTATCGTATCGCCCAGTTACTGGGTTATAGGTACGAGGCAATCTCCTAATGTTGAACACTGCTACTTTAACCGCATAGACTGGCAAACGACACCAATATAGATCTACGTCTGTCAAAAGGCTGGCTAGCCAGATTGATACGCATATGAGATTATATGATATGCATAAAGGATATGTACTTTTCTGTTTTCGGTGGAAAATTATCAATTAGTCTCTCCCGGTCCAGGTTGAGCGAAAGGGAGTATTTGATTTTTACTGACTAAAATCCACCGCGTTACTTCAGTTTGCCGTTTGCGTTTGCTTTTGAACAAGCTAAGTTTAATTACTATAATAAACTTGCTGTACCTAATTAAACAACACGCCTTAGCGCAAATGTGAAAGCATAAAAGAAAGTTTTCTTACACAACTAATCCTTACATCCTTCACTCTAACCGAATAATAAAATGTTAGAAAGTGCAAGAAACAAAATAAATAGGGCAACGAAACTGTAAGTGAGTTGTAAGTTAGTAGTAAGTGAGTAGTAAGTTAGTATTCAGTTGGCAAACCGCACGAGTCGTGTGAAACGCGCGAGTTGCGTATTCCGCGGGCGTGCGCGCGTGGGAATCCTGCCCGAAACATGCGGGCTTGTGTACTCCCTAATCTATTAAAATATTATCGCGCGGCCGCGTTTTCATATCACACGCAAGATCATATCTGTGATGGGAAAGGTATTCGTCTCAGAGGAAGGTAGATTCGATTAGATTGTCATGTTTCAGATTTTCAGGCAGTATTCCTTATATTTTTTGTTTAGGTGGGAAATTTTCCAATGCAGGCTAAAACCTACTCATATGCCCCTTTTTTGTCTTGCGTTCCAGGGCTCCGGGAACTGTCCGCTTCCGAAGGGAAAATATTTCGGAAGCGAGCCTATGGCCCCAGTAGGGTTCGACCTTGCTGGGCTCTACCGTCATTGCAAAAGCCTTTTTTGAGCTTCTGTCTCATTTTGATGGAGAAGTTTGTTTATACTATTCTTCCCCAGACATTATCATTACCTCGACGATTGTCCGTTCCATTTTCCATCAACACTTCACCAAGTCTATGAAAATATTGATCCTGTCGCCATTTCCTAGCTGCAAAACGACTAGATCTACATTTTCTACTATCGTAACTTCTACCTTAATTATTACATTTGCATTTAAACTTGCTTATTAAGAAAGCGCCAATATAATACCGTTGGGCGGCTATTAGGGGTAAATACATATCAGATAAAACAGCCCACTTTATAGGTCTACAATCGGAACCGTTCGTTTCTAGATTTGCAACGATATGCAATAACTGGACCAGTTTAAGTGTTCGCCCATAAATATGGAGCTTTCCAACATTTACATAAGAACGAGTCTACAATCAATTCGAATTATTTCGTAACTAGAGTTCCGTTTGCTCGATACATGTTTTATTACTCGATAACTAACTCCCGACAACACCACTCGGTACATCGAAAGTTGTTTTAAAAATTGTACAAGTCTTCGCCATAGTAATTATACTGTGATGTAAAGAATTACGAGTAATATATTAATCTATTAGAAGTTTTACTGTCTTGTATATCAATTAGTTATTTAAATTTAAATGGTCAAGGGCGAGAGAACAGGCTTGCGAAGTTATTAGAACAACTTTTAGTTGTGTGTGTGGTATTAAAATAATTAAGAATTGATTGATATAATTTACGTTGTGTGAAACTGAGTCTGTTGATTTATTTTTAAAACTAATCGTGAGCGTTTTGTACTAAAACTTTTATTGTTTAAATACTTTAAGAAGTACAATCAAAGAAAATCATAAAACCCACGTGACTAAAACCAAAAGGTATTAAAAATTAAAAGTACGATGTTTATTTATAGGCGTGTAAAAAACACATATTCCTGGGCGTAACGTAACACATAACACTATGAATTATGACCGCTTAACTAAAGTAATCTTATGAGACAAACATATGGACAACACTCGAAAGCTTTGTTGTACGGTGTACCCTTTGCTTTGAACTCGCTATAAATCTCACAGCATATTTTAAATTCGTGTAATAAATAAACAGAAGATTTATGTAAGTTTGGAAATAAGGCAATGCCACATTTGTACGTACTCACATTATGGTTTTGTCGCCATCGCTGTAATCCTCGATTATTTATGGTTTTTTACTACTGGCAATCAAGAAAAAGGAAAGCCTTTGCCCAGCAATGGGACAAAGTAACGACAAAGAACGGTAAAATCGCTGACCCGTCATTTTGATTACTTTACAAAAAGGACGTAAAGTGAAGTGCTTCTATCGAATTCGTTTTGTAAAGTTCAGCGATTTTACCTTTTCACTGTCGGTAACTTCTAAGATAAAATATAGGTATACAGACGATCACCATTGTAATCAATCTTTTGTATATTATTTTGTATCTTGTAAAGCGACAAAATTGAATGTTTATACGAAGTAAATAACTGAAATTCGATCTGTGCAGCCAAATTACCGAGGGTTTCCAAAGCCCTATCAATTAGTTCCGATGACTGCTCATATTTTTTCTTTATGATGCTAATTTCCTATCATATTACGTTAATGGAAAAAGATGATGTAAATCAGTGACTAATGTGACATTATAATGTAAACAGTCTACAGAGAAGTATTCAGGAACTTTATTCTCGTATCAAACAAATATTTTTTATCAATGACCCGATTTCATTAGAAAAGATATTCCTTGAAAATGCTCTCTCCTTTCTCATGATTTATGGCGTCGCATAATTGACAGACTGACAGTCAGACGTGTTGACTGACCGTCCGAAACGTCAGGGTGACAACTGTGACAGCTGTCAATGGTTAGATAAAGTCGTGTGAACTGTGCTTATCTGCGCAAGCGCCTGATCACGCGGGATAGAAAATGATAGAATCCCATCTAATGGGAACTTTTTAATGTCAGGTGATTAGATTAAGTTGGGATGATATTCCTACGTTGGTTTTGTTTGTTTTATGCCTACAAATGGGTAACAACAGTCCAACACAACTTTTAACTCCTATAGGTTTGTAGAAGTTAGAATTTTAAATTCAGAGCATCTAAGGTAGATAAGATACATCAGCTAAAGCGCATCTGTAAACCACAAACTTCACAACGATAAATCTTATCCTAAAACTTTCAACTTGAATGTGGTGCGACTTCATACTAAGCCTATAAGAACATTGATTCGGCTATCACCGATACGTGTGATCCCAGCACTATTTACAATTCACAGGTAATCAGTCCTTATCGGGACTTTTATGACGACTGGCCATAATGTCGGGATAGTTTATGTTATGTAGATCATCGCTAATCAATTCCCACGATTCGCACGCTCATGTGAAAGTTTGGATATCGTGTCGGAAATCCCTATCTCTATCTTGTATCGGTATGTTTTCCCATACCAACTATTCATGCACCACCTTTTTTGACGTTTATTTGCATACAATGTTATCTGCCTATCGATATAATCTTGTGTTATATTTCTTTTCGAATGTACGGAATAGTTTAAGATCTAAGATATTTAACAGGTGTTTTTATTGAATTATAATTTAATTCAATCATTTGTAGATTAATAAATCAATTTTTTGTAACGATTAATTATTTTAATGCACGCGCTGTTTTCTGATAATTGTATGCTGCATAATTCTAAAATAAAATATTAAGTAATTTATGTTAAAATAAAGTTTGGAAGGCTCTATCTATTTCGGAATTCCATTAAAACGTCAAAACAGCGATAGATTTATTTCAAACAGACAAAAAATATTCATAAAGCAGTAAACGCAGATGCAATAGTGGCCAATCAAATATGATCGAGTGTCCCTTAGACACGAAACACTGAATATTTAATATTATATTATTTAAATGCGCGCTAGGACCGCAGTCCTGATCTAGAGACACGCACAATGAGAAATGTCGCCCCTCGGGCTTCGCATAATTGCATGCTTTCCAAATTACATGTAATTGGAGCTGTGTTTTACTGAGCTCGCGTGTTTTTGTCTTTTAAATTACATTTTTGTTCCTTTTATACGCTTATTTATAAAATTATACAGCATTTTTATAAAATTTATGTCGACGAAGGTTTTTGCGATTAAATTTCATGTTTAGAACAGTATTTATGTCGGATAGCTACGTGTTGATGAATGGCAGCGAGTAGGTTGAGCTAAGGTCAGCATGTTTTGAATAAAGCCGATTATTTACAATGTTTGTCAGCATGTGTTCACATGTGCTGCGCGGGCGCCGGCGGCGGCGACGCCGGTGACGTTGGTGGCGCCGCGCACATGCGCACTCCGCCGAATTCATGGCCAAACCTCAACTGACACTCAAGTACCATAGACAAAAAACGATTTTTATACCGCCCTAGACGATTTATTAGCGACACTTGTCCTAACATAATTTAGAACGGACACACCATATTAATAATTGGCCAAGTTTCTTGCAAATGTTCCTAAATCGGAGTGTGATGTAGAAATTCTAATTAATTTGGCTTCCATAGATGCAAGGCAATTTAGACATGAGCAGTTTTTGTACCGTACCTACTAGTTTGCAACATGCAAGCTTTTTTCTGCATTTAATTACCCACTTAGGTATGTCGAATACCTTATTTGAAAGGATCCCTGTTGTCAATTCGTATCGTTCTATCCTCGTTGTCGAAAAGTAACATCAGCAAAACAGTTGCTGTTAACAAAACATTAGCTTATCAACTACCGTTCAGTAGCAAAATATTGACGTCATTAAGAATGCATGACTGGTTTGTTCTTCGTTCGTCCCGAAGTTTTGTCCCACATTCCAAAAAATTCCTCGTATGTCCCACATCACTTTTGATGTGGTGTTTCGTCCCACATTCCAAGTTCTTTAAAAGTACAGTCAACTAAAACACGTAAGTACTTACTTGTAATTCTTCATCATCTCTCTTCATTTGTATTTCTCATTTCCCAAATATATTGGGGTCGGCATCCAGTCAAGCTGAATTTAGTTGAATGCCAGTATTTTACGAGGACCGGCTGCCTACCAGGCCTCCACAACCCATTAACTGGGGTAACACAGTAGGTACTTCATGGCAAGACTGGAGCCAGATTTACTGGCTTCTGACTGTCCGTAACGACTGCCAAAAATCTACAAATGACACCCGGGACCTACGGCTTACCGTGCTAAGATGGCCACCCATCCACAGATAGACCTTGACAAGCGTTGCTTAACCTCTAAAATCGACCCGTTTGGCTATTATTATCTAGCCACGAGCTCCTCACAAACATAAGCCGATTTAAACGAAAAATCAAGTAAATTCACTTATCCTAAAAAGCGGGTATTAAGTATCAAACATTCAAATTCTGTGATACTTGATTTTTAAATCGTAGGTAGTAGCATAAACTCACATAATTTTTAGATGATAAATTTGTTTAAGTATCTTAAATTGTTTGCATCTTTTTTTGCGTTACTATATAATAACGATTACGTACAAATAAACTTTCATTCAAGTTAAAAAGTCAAAGTCAAAATCTTTTCATTTCACATAGGCCTACATGGGCACTTATAAAACGTTAGAAACTTTGCAGCATTGTATTAAAAACAACTCTTTAGATAAAAATATTATCATATTAAAGAAAACTTGGATCAATTCAATTAGTTTTGTTTTAAAATTGAGAGTATTATCATATTGCATAATGTAGAAGCACTTTTCAGTTGAAGCTGAACAAGCAAAAAAGCAAAGGACGCAATAAAGAAGGGATTGACCATTAGGGAAGGTAAACTCTTCTACACAGATTCCAGTGATGACAGTCGTACTACTTGACTCAAATTCGCCATCTTAATAAACATGCTTCTTAAACTGAAATTTTTAACCTTCTAAATTCTTTGAATTATGACAATACGGAACTATTATTTGAATACACTGCGTAAAAAATCACCAGATACCATTCCACGAAACATACACTCCTTTACACTTATATACGTACGCATGTATACAAACATACATCCATTCATTTACTTCTATACATACACTTCGGTATCATTGCGACCTACATTTATTCAATTTTTTTTCTAACTTCTACTCCAACTTTTAGAATCACCCACAAATGTTATAAAATTACAAATGAGATATTAAATATTTCATTAAATTTTAATGTATACCTCCGCTATCCGAATGAGGAGCGATTATTTAAATAGTTTATTGACGTTAAATCTTTATTTATATACTAATATTATAAAGAGAAAAAAATTGTATTTTGGTAAAAAAAAAACAAATTATTAAGTTGTAATAAAACATAAAACTACAAGACCGGTTTTAAACATTCTTCCACCACTCGATAGCTAGGTAAATATTTGCTATTATCACACGGGCGAAGCCGCTGGTAAAAGCTATAGTAATAATAAAATAGTTAGATATCCGTTTTGTTGACTGTACAAAAACGTCAATTAAGCCTATACAAAAAAAATATGGGACAGATAAGGAATATGAACTGGGTCGAATCGAGAATAAAATAATTAAAATAATAGTTTGGGACAAACGAAGCATATGAGTTGGGACAAACCAGGAATTTTTTATGTGGGACAGAACGCAGTGAGACGAACGAAGAACAAACCGCATGAGGACTCCAAATAGTTTATGATGATGCTAACTGCGCATAATTTATGCTCGTACTTATGTCGCAAATAAGGCAGTACATAACACCAGTTGCTGGTACAGATTCATACATGCAGTAATAAGTGGTCACGCTTCAATGTAACATCATGTACCTAATATTTACTCTGCTGGAGCGCGGTGTACGTCGTGTCGTGGCTGTTTATAGAGCCAGTTAGAGCCACTGATTGGACAAGATGACTGTACCTAGTATGGCGGGAGAATGTTTGCTAATCGTATGTAACGACGTGCAGGTAAATGAGGTGGATAGTTAGCGGTAGTCCACTTGCATAATTTGGTGGTCTGGCTGTAATGAGGAGATATTTTTAAAATACATCTTAAAATAAGTCACAATTATTTAAAAAATCTGTAGAATTCTAATGTCTCCTGCTAAACCTTGTCTGTAGGCTAAATACTTCTCCAACAATTTAGTGTTGACAACACTCTTCGTTCGTACATTGTAATACCAAGTCACGACGAATCTAGTTCAATTTTGTTTATCGCCATCAATTGATTTACAAGGTGCAGAATAGCAATTACGTCCGTATTTCTTAGCAGCTGACAGAGGGGCGCCCACGCGCACGAGCTCTGCTCTATTATACAATCAGGACGAATCAGCACATGGGACAGTACACGGCCACTCACCACGCACGCCCGCGGAGGCCAACTTATCTACTCACTCAGCCATCCAAGGCTAGCTCACTAACCAACCTAATCATCCTAATAACACCCAACCTGTATTAAGAGTACCTACAAACCTTTTTGATCAACGTATAATGTAGCAGATTCGACATTGCGCATCAACCCGTTTCCTAGCTCTACCCACGTCAATTACACTATTTTACACTAGATCGTGGCTGGCACGTCATTATTGTGATTGTTTCCTGGCGCTGGCAATTCTCCTTGTAAGACTATATAGATGCAAGTAGTAATTTAGCGAATAGCAATTGAAAAAATTGCCGTGCAAAGGTTTCACGTAGCGAAATAACGACAGCTTATAATAAAATTTCAAAATTGATTCGGTGAGATTGTAAGCGATTGTCGCGGACTGTATAAAAATGTTGCGTTCTCATTTTAATCGTGCGTAGCCGAAGGCGAGGCGAGTTTCTCTCGATGATCAATAGAGCTGGTCCCCGAGCACTGTGGGCATAGTGGGCATTGTATCGAGTGTATCGGTCGTATCGATATGAATACAATAGCACGCACGTGCCGTCGCCCGCGGCGTCCGCCCCACTATTGTCCAGCCAGCCATTGTTTCACGGAAATCCTCCGTACATGTCTTGACACTCACAGTAATATCCTATTTTGATACTATTACCATGTGTGATTAGTCACCCAGGCAATAAAATACGCTGGCACAGGATAACTCGTTGAAGAGGAAATGACTATAAAATACTTATATTGTTTCAACAGGTGGGCATTGTGACAAAGACAATTATAAAGAATTATAATGATTGAGATTCCGAGCATAAACACATTCTTAGGGATGATCAATACTATAATTATCACAATCTGCTTTTATACCATAGGTAAAACTCTGAGCTACTATTCCTATACTTTTATGCTTGGTAAAAGTTCTATTTATTCTTAATCAGCATCATTAGCTCCTACTTTATCTTCATTAGCAAACACGAGCACTTTAGAACGGTAAGCGGTTGCGTTATGAATAATGATTGATTACTTTACATTTTTCTTGTTTTGTCTGATCTAAGTGGCGTTAGAGACTATAGAGACTGCCAGGTAGGGCTATTGAACAGAATAGCGAGCGAACACAGTCGCTATCTATTAGGAAAGACACAATGTGGTTAGACAACTAGATCACGGAACTGCTTTGCTTACTTAGCGGTTCCTACAATCGCCGTACGCTCGACTATGACCTACAAACTAAAAAACCTTCCGACTACTGGCTCCTGCCTTTGTGCGCGAGACCATTCAATTCTTATAAGATTTCGTGTGCGCCTGTGAGAGTGAGCTTAAAAGCTTATAAATCTTTGTCGGTGTGCATGTGTGAGGGACTTGACAAGAGCGACCCGATAGCGACACAATGCCTGCCATATTACCATATTGTAAGAGCCGGCAGTAAAACTTGTTTTATATTAGTGCAACGAATATAGAGCTCTAGATACAGCCTTTATAATGCCGAGTAATTTACTGCTAATATGTTTTTGGCGAGCTAAAAAATAAATCGAAGCTTTCTATTGCAGCTTTTCAATTTTCTACTTCATTTGAATTGCGGTGGACCGCAGTACTTTAATAATGAAACATTTAAGTAGGAATAGTAGAGTAACGGAATTTACGTCGGGTTGTATACAATTTGTACGTATAGGCCAACAATAGCCGGCGCGTGGGCAGCAGCAGGCTGCGCGGGCGCGGGCGCGGCCAGGGCTGCTGCCACTAACTGTTACACTTTCCTATCTACTTACTATGAATAATTGCCCTGTTTTACTGGTACAGTGCTAGCTCAATAAAGATTTTAGTTAGATTAATTCCTGACTTGTTTTGTAGTCTGTACAAAGTTTAATACAGCCTTAAATCGGAAAAGAAAGACCCACTAATTACTTACCTGAGTTAAATCACGTTAAAATACAGAGATCTGTTTAGGTATGGTTTCTTCGTAAATTTTCAAACTTAGTAGAAAGCTTAGAGCCGCGGGAGCAAGGCCAGCCCTACAACAAACGGAGGTTGAACGCACGCGACATTGTTATCTCATAGCAGGTCTGGGCGAGAATAAATAAAAGTCTTCGTAGAAAACACACATTTATTTTATTATTCTGTCGAGGCTCTTGTAATGTCGCGATAACGCTTTATGGGACCTGTTATCGTGCACTAACGAACTTTCACAAACACATAAGACTTATAACCCAAGTTATAGGACCATAAAAATTGTATAGAAAACTTAAATCAGACCTCGCACCGTTACAAAAATTAACAGCCAATTTTATTATATTTGGAAAAAGACAATATGTTTAGACATTTTATATACCTACCTAAACTGCTGATTTACATAACGTGTTCGATTGTTAAGTTTTTTTCTAATATCGAATCCTAATGGAATGGTTATCCTAACGTATTTTTCGACTTCATTTGGCATATTAACACGAATGCGTTAAAATTTGAAATTTATTACTTGGTAATAATCTTTTATGTAGAATGCTTTCAACATAACTTTAAAAAAGCTGTAAAACATTGCTAATATAGCAACTATGGAAAGCCATTTTATATGCCGAAAATAGGGACTACAATTCTACATACATATCCATAAATATCAATAATTTTAATTGAAATACAAATCAAAGTTAATTGATCTCGAATCATTTCAACTGTTTCTAAATTTGATTAAATTTTTCATATTGCAACACCCTCATAACACTCGTGCCACAGAATAAAATAATATAAACGCTAATTGGACAGCGCGCGTGACTCCATTTTAGCCGTAATTCTTTGGACTTTTTATGAACGAGATAGATAGATATAAAACTGTATTGTGTGACAGAGAAGGGTAGTGTGGCAGGGTGACGTTAAGGTACATTAGCAGCTTTTAGGCCGGTATCGGCGCCTGCGTCATTTGCCTGGTAATGGGCCGGGATTGCCTCAATTTGAATCTACCGACCGTCATCTTTTTGTACACTTTGCTGGTTAATGGATCACGGTTACTGTGTCCTCTTTATTCTTGTTTTGTGCACTCGTAACTAAATATTGCACTTTATAAATATAAATTGTGTTTGAATATTGATCTGCAATATGGAATGGAATTTTTATTGAGCCTGCATTGCTCAAATATCTAACTTGTTGTTTTATAATTTTTATGCAGGTAGGTACTACTGTACTGTAGCCTACGTTGAAATAGGTTTGTTTATTTATTTCAAATATTCGTGTCATAATAAACATTTGATTTTGTTCCATTCCAATAGTTTCAAAAGTAAACTGCTGCGGTCCGCTTGTTGCAGTTAACACCCCTCGGCACAGATTTTTTGTGTTTCAGTTTGGAAATAAGAAAAAATCTATGCGGTTTTTATAAAGATTGTTTTTGTGTGTTTGTCTTAGCGCGCGCCGATAATGGAGGCGACGGGGCTCCAACACTCGGTAGTTTTTAGCTTTACGATATTTAACAAGCTTTTAGCCTGAGCAATTCTACTTGACCAATTAACGTTGCCCACCTGATAGACTTAGGACGTTATTAACTAAAACTGTTCCACGGTAAACTAGGTAACCTAGGCATAAAACACCCGAATGTCTACATAGATCACTGCCAGAGCTACATTAATTATAAGTAATTTCTAAGCAAAATAACGTTCAATTTAAATGCTGCTATTAATACAACCTACACAGTTTAATGATTCGATTTTTAATTACAGTTGGCCATTTAAATCTATTTACACAAATTGCTTGGCAGGTCAAATAGTGTTAATCAAGCAAGACGAAGTAATCACATCAAAGCTTGAACTTTAGAGGGCAGGTAGTAAACCCTTTTTGTGTTAAAAGGTTGTTCACCCCCGTAGACAGGGGTGCGGTACCTTCCACGTGTTGTCGCGCCGGGCAGGGGTGGCCACATGAGTGCCACACTTGTTGCTATTAGTTACTCATTTACAAGGCATATTTTTCAACATTCGCCCATTAGCGGGGATTAAGGAAGTCTCCCGATGACGTGAAAGTAGGATATGACGCGACAGAATTCTCTACTGCCGTCAGTGCGTGAGTAATAAAAGAAAATCGATGCGTTGTCAGACGAGATCGAGCACCGCCTGATTAATGTACGCGTTGGGACACACGGGATACATTTATATTGTGCGTAGGAGTGCCATGTATGCTGAGCAATGACCCTTAAACACGCCAGTTTTAGCAGTGAAAAGGTTGAAAGGCTCTTTGTTGGTTTTGAGGCTGTTCAACAAAATGTTGCATCTTAATTTGTCAAACTTGCTAAAAGGATTAAGCAAAATACGTTCCTGTGCTGATACAGTTGTCAAAAAATTGTATGACTATCAGATCCAAGTGGACTTAGCATGATCAGTTCATAAGAGAAGTGTGCAAATGAGAGCCCATTCAATCTCGACGGAGACGGGCTCGAAGTGTCGACAAGCAGACATACTCATACGACGGGCGGCCACACAGACAATGCACTCTAACATAAAAGCGACGCCATGCTTTTATTGGTCGGCCATGTAAAATCTTTACGTGGCATCGTTTATAGTGCGGTGTGTCGTATAACTCGTATATTTTAGCTTTATGGCATGTGGCTGAGCTGAGTCGCCGTGGGCCGGCGGCGGCGTGGGCGCTACTCCAGAATCGAGCCCACGTGCCTGATCGCAGATACCATTGTCCGCTCGGGGCTTGTTTATGGGAGCACTCCGAGATACCGACGAGAAATGACACCTTGATCGTGTGCCTTAATCTACCACACCCTGCTAACAACTTTCATCTAGATTTCGCTTTGATCTAATTTAATAGAGCCTCGGACTGGTTTGTAGCGTTGCACTTTGAAACGACAAGTTCGAATGCATTTCTGCACAAGTTTTCCAGCTTTAAACAAACCCGATATTTATTTACTCATTCTAATATCATAAAATATCGAGTGAATGCGAGTAATAACAGAGTTGAAATGAGGATTTGGTCGATGACACTACGCGACTGTTATAAGTAGCATGCAGCGTGTAATCTTGGAACAATAACCAACGGTTGATACAGAATTGGCTCGTAAAAGCGTAGTGGCTCGATGCGGTAGCAATTTGAGTGTGTTTTTAATAATTTTTATTGGCTGGAATAAATGGAGCCGGTCGGCATCGGCGGTGTCGCGCTGGACACGCATACGTAATGAGCTCTGTTCAATTAACGACCACGGTAGCGCGTTCCAATCACGTCGCCTAAATATGATTAAGACAACTTTCTGGCCGTGATATAAATAAACGTACTAGACTGTTATAATTATGCAGCTATCTGTATGCGCCGGTAGAATATGTCTCCGCCTTTTCGATATTTGGCGAAAGTACCGGTACATGTAGCCATTAGTACAGACATGACAGAGATAACTGATGCAGAACGGCTCAGCAGCTTCAAGTTGCAATCAAATTGAAAATCAACGTTATACCTTTTTTGAGGCGGTAAATAATCAAATAACTCCTTTGATTGGAGCGAGGCTTTTACCGACTGACACTTGGCGTTCCAGGGCCATGGTTACTATTCCGATCAATCCTGCAGATCAACATTATACCTAAAGCGTTACCTTAACTCAAGTTTTTTTTTTGATTCCAGTGGCTTGACTTCAACCACGGAACGAGGAGTGACTCCGGTCTACCTTCGCTGTCGAGAAGGCAGCATATCCTGGGTATACCCTCGTGGTGCCTTACGGTTGCTGTTCCGACCACCCCTGCCTTCTGATGAGAGGGACTTCAAGGTCTGCGTGAGGGTTATACGGAGACCAGATCCGCCTGATCTATTCCTTTCACTGCGGCTAAATGATACAGGTAATTCTTCATTTAGATCATTCATCTGCAAAGTAATATAAGTCAAATATGAAAATGATTCAAAATATATATATAAAACTATCTGGTGTTTCTTCAGACAATAATAATATTGTTACGCCGTGAAACTTGAGTACGCTATATCTTCGACGAAACCAAGAGTAGCATCAAATAATTAAAACGCATTGCTGTGCGAAGCTTCGAGAATAGGAGTACATACTCAGGCCTGGCAAATTCCAGAAAAGTCCGACATACGCTATTATTATTAGATAACATTCAGTAGGTAGTTATGTGGGTGGATAAGGGAATTTGTACCTTCCGGTGTTAGCAATAGAGTCGAAATTTGCATGTAAGGTGGTAGATAAGTACCTACTTACGAGAGTAATAATAATGATTTATGGCCTCCCGATGCGACTATTTTGTGCTAGAATGTCCTTGAAACGTCGGTATCGAGAAACTTCGATGACTTCGCATATAAATACGTGTCCCCGGCTAGAAGCAGTCAGTTTGATTTCGTCAGCGATACAGAGCGAACTACCTAAGTGCTTGAAGTGATACCTAGCGACCTAAGCGATACTAAACGGAACTCTGAGTGTTTATAGTGATTGGTTATTTGTTGATTGGACTAATTTGTCATTGTTTTGTGGTAAATAAAGTTCTCTGCTAGTAAACCGGCATTTAATTACTCACGTTCGTAACAACTGGTGTCAGAAGTGAGATGCCATTACTACAGAGGGACGACGAACAGGGACCACGAACAAGGAGACAAGTGGAGATGGATGCTGCACGTCAACGTCTGGAAGCGGAAGATCGGGCTGGTATGGGAGCAACGGCAGCTGCTGAGGCGCCAACAGGGCCATCCTCGGAAATGAACCTCGCCGCAGTGTTGGCCGCCATGCAAGCTAGTATGGAGGCTAACCAGCGTAAGCTCCAGGATCTAATCGCGGCTAACCAGGAAGAAGCCCGCCGCGAACAGGAAGCTGCCCGCCGCGAACAAGAGGCTAACCAACGTAAGCTCCAGGACCTAATCGCGGCTAACCAGGAAGAAGCCCGCCGCGAACAGGAGGAAGCCCGCCGGGATCAAGAGGCTAAGCAGAACCTGATCCTCGAAAAAATCGATCACGGCCTCGTCACGTTGGGCGAGAAAGTGAAAAATCTCACCTTAGAGGTCAAGGAGGTTTCCGCCCGAGCTGATAGCCTCGAAACCAGAATTGATGGCCACGAAGATCGCCTGCTGGACATCAACAAAAAAATTATCAAGCTTGAAGCACGTGAACCCGTTGCTGTTAGCGCACCATCGCACACCCACTGTGCATCAGCTGCAAAATTTGATATGCCGCTTTTTGATGGCACGTCGTCCTGGACGGCTTTTAAGTACCAATTCCAAACACTGGTCAAGACGAACCGCTGGGATGATGACCAGTCTTTCGCGGCGTTAACTTTGGCCCTACGAGGGGACGCTCTGCTGGTCCTAGAGAACCTTCCTCCAGACGGCAGGACGTTGGAGCGTCTAATGGAGGGACTAGACACTCGCTATGGTGACAAGCACCTCGAACATGTTTTCCGCGCGCAACTTCGCGAGAGAACGCAGAGGTCGAACGAGAGCCTTCAGCAGTGGGGAGTAGAGGTTGAACGGCTGGTCCGGCGGGCATACATGTCGATGACACCGGAGACGGTGGAAGTAAATCTGGTGCAAGCATTCATCGACGGTCTACGGGATACTGAAGTCAGGGCTACGGTGCGACTCGGACACCACCAAACTCTGAAGAGTGCGATGGCCCACGCTTTGGAAGTGGAAGCCGTACGACAAGACTCACGTACGCACAGAGTTCGGGAAGTGGTGGTCTCACCTTCAGTGCAACCATGTCACCGAGAAGTGGCTTCGTCGGCAACGTCCCGCTATATTCCGACGTGTTATGGATGTGGAGAAAAAGGGCACATTCGCACCGATTGCCCCAAGAGGAAGAGGGGAAGTGTGGACTCCGGAACTCAAGTTAACGAGGAGTCGTTAAACTCAATGTCGCCAGGGCCGCGGGGCGGGTGCTGGCTGGTCAACTGAAGGCCCCAACCATCACCATCAATCAAGTCCACAACGGAAATAGTTTGATCATCGAGGGAACGCTGAATCAACGTGCTTGCAATTTCACCGTTGACACCGGGGCGTCAAGGACTATTATAAGACCTGAGTTGCTGAAACGCACCATCTTGTGGCAAACAGAAACCCCAGCCTACCGACTTCAGACAGCCACCGGCCAGCCAGTCTCCGTCCTCGGTGATACAGAAATCGAGCTTAAAATCGGTGATCAAGTGTACACCCATTCCGCGTTAATTGCGAATATTACCGACGATTGCATACTGGGTCTCGACTTCCTGCGGAATTACCGATGTGTTTTAGATATCGATAAAGGAGTATTGAAATTCCCAGGCCAAGAAGTCTTCCTGCAAGGAATTAACACATGCAACCTCTATTGCTTAAAGGATACCACATTGGCTCCAAGAACGGAAACCTTAGTCGAAGTTAAATTTCCTAAGAAAATTAGGCAACGCAGATGTGTTATGGTTGAAGACATTGGCCGGCACCCGGAACTTATCACCGCGAGGACATTAGTTATGACGAAAGGAAGATCCAAGGTCAGGATTGTAAATCTTGGGAAAAAGGAGATCCAGTTGAAGAAAAACAGTGTTGTTGGAAGATGTGAAGAAGTGAAGTATCTCCGCCAAATCAACACATCTTCAGTAAAACAAGACGCAATAAAAGGTGAACCTGATCACATCCAGCAACTTCTGGAAAATTCTAAGAGTAATTTATCAGTTTCGGAACTACAGCAAGCCAAGGAATTTCTGCTACGGTTCCGGGATATCTTTGCAACGGGAAAAGATTGCGGAAGAACAGGTCTCGTCAAGCATGAGATAGATACAGGTGATGCTAGACCAATTAAACAGAGACCGCGCCGCATACCCTGGGCTAAAGAAACTGAGGTAGCAGAAATGGTAAAGGATATGGCTGATAGCGGAATAATTGAACCTTCTACGAGCCCATGGTCTTCTCCTGTCGTTCTGGTGAAGAAGAAGGACGGCAGTACCAGATTCTGTGTAGACTACAGAAGGCTGAATGATGTAACGAAGAAGGACAGTTATCCCTTGCCTAGGATAGACGACACACTGGATATGCTCAGTGGTATGAAGTGGTTTTCAACCATTGACTTGAAAAGTGGCTACTGGCAAGTAGAAATTAGCGAGAAAGATAAGGAAAAGACAGCGTTCAGTACAGGAATTGGCAACGGCCTGTGGCAATTTAACGTCATGCCTTTTGGGTTGTGCAACGCTCCAGCGACGTTTGAACGCCTCATGGATAGAGTCATGGTGGGCCTTCTTGGTGACGTCTGTCTGGTATATTTGGATGACGTCATTATAATGGGCCGCACTTTTAAGGAACACCTGAGGAATATGGAGAAAGTATTCACCAGGATACGGGGGGCTAACCTAAAACTAAGCCCAAAGAAGTGTGCCCTGTTCAAGAAGGAGGTCAGCTACCTAGGACATGTCATCTGCGCCGATGGAGTGAGAACCGATCCTGAGAAGATAAAGGCTGTCCAGCAGTGGCCGGCTCCAAAGAATAAAACAGAAGTACGTGCATTTCTAGGGTTGTGCACATACTACAGACGGTTTGTTATGGGTTTTTCGGACATTGCAAAACCTTTACATCAGCTGACTGAGGATAAACGAGATTTTATCTGGGACAAGAACTGTGAGTCAGCATTCAACGAACTAAAGCAACGGTTATGTGAAGCGCCTATACTGGGGTATCCGAGCAGAGATGGAAGATTTGTCGTCGATACCGACGCCAGCAACACAGGAATTGGTGGAGTGCTGTCGCAGGTGCAAGAAGATAGGCAAGTCGTGATCGCTTACTTCAGTAAGGCACTTTCAAAACCAGAAAGGAACTACTGCGTGACTCGACGAGAACTACTGGCTGTTGTAAAAACTTTGCAACATTTCCACAAGTACCTCATAGGGAGACAGTTTACGTTGAGGACGGACCACGCTGCATTGAAATGGCTTCTACAATTCAAAAACCCTGAGGGTCAAGTTGCAAGATGGCTAGAGCAGCTGCAGGAGTTCAACTTTGTGACGGAACATCGTAGTGGAAAAGGGCATAACAATGCTGACGCCCTGTCGCGACGTCCATGTAATGAGGACTGTAGACATTGCCAGCAAAATGAAGCCCGGGAACACGTGAACTTAATTAGGGCTGAAGGCAACTTTAAGAAGTCCCAGGAAGAAGATGACGATATTCGACCTATACTGGACTGGAAGCGTAGTGGAACTAGGCCTCAGTGGAATGAAGTATCGTCACATAGTCCTGTCACAAAGAGCTACTGGGCACAGTGGGACAGTTTAGTCCTAGAAAATGACGTGCTTTGTAGGAAATGGGAATCGAACGATGGCAAGGAGGTGACCACACAAGTGATAGTACCACGACGTGAAGTGGTCCCCCTGCTTCAGGAGATACACGATGGCGCTTCTGGTGGACACCTGGGAATCAAGAAAACTCTACTGAAAGTGAGACAGCGGTATTACTGGCTCAATTGTAGAGAAGACATAGAGCAATGGTGTCGGAAATGTACAGCGTGCGCATCCGTGAAAGGACCACAGACTAGGAGCAGGGGCAAGCTTCAGTTGTACAATGTAGGAGCCCCATGGGAACGCATTGCCATCGACGTTGCTGGACCTTTCCCAGTGACAGATGACGGAAACAAATACATACTGGTGATACAGGACTATTTCACAAAGTGGCCTGAAGTTTTCGCCATACCCAATCAGGAAGCGACGACAGTGGCGAAAAAGGTGGTCGAAGAAGTAGTATGTCGGTATGGCGCACCTTTGGAGATCCATTCCGATCAAGGCCGCAACTTCGAATCTGCGCTGTTCCAGGAAATGTGCACTCTTCTGGGGATTTACAAGACACGCACAACACCTGCGCACCCGCAGTCGGACGGAATGGTGGAGAGGTTTAACCAGACCCTGGAGAATCACCTGGCTAAGGTTGTCGATGACCATCAGAAAGATTGGGACCGGTATATTCCACTATTTCTGATGTCTTATCGATCAGCAGTGCATGATAGCACGGGCCATACCCCAGCAAGAGTGAATTTCGGCAGGGAGATGAGACTTCCAGTCGATACCATAACCGGCGTGCCACCTGACAAGACTAAGCCAGTTACGGACTTCGTAAGTGACCTCCAAGATCAATTGGATGAAGTGCATAAACGAGTGCGTGAGAATAGCCTGCACACCAGCGTTAAAATGAAAACTCGATACGACCGCAATGCCAACGCCAAGGGGTTTGAGGAAGGTGCACTGGTTTGGCTCCACAACCCACTTCGACGAAAAGGGAAGTCGCCGAAACTTCAAGCTCGATGGGAGGGACCCTACACCGTGATAAAAAGGATCAATGACGTTACCTACCGCATCAAGAAAGGGTTACGAGGGAAACCTAAGGTAGTCCACGTGGATAGATTGGCGCCGTATCACGGATCTAATAATGCTCGGGACGAGCATGACTAAGAGGGGGGCACTGTTACGCCGTGAAACTTGAGTACGCTATATCTTCGACGAAACCAAGAGTAGCATCAAATAATTAAAACGCATTGCTGTGCGAAGCTTCGAGAATAGGAGTACATACTCAGGCCTGGCAAATTCCAGAAAAGTCCGACATACGCTATTATTATTAGATAACATTCAGTAGGTAGTTATGTGGGTGGATAAGGGAATTTGTACCTTCCGGTGTTAGCAATAGAGTCGAAATTTGCATGTAAGGTGGTAGATAAGTACCTACTTACGAGAGTAATAATAATGATTTATGGCCTCCCGATGCGACTATTTTGTGCTAGAATGTCCTTGAAACGTCGGTATCGAGAAACTTCGATGACTTCGCATATAAATACGTGTCCCCGGCTAGAAGCAGTCAGTTTGATTTCGTCAGCGATACAGAGCGAACTACCTAAGTGCTTGAAGTGATACCTAGCGACCTAAGCGATACTAAACGGAACTCTGAGTGTTTATAGTGATTGGTTATTTGTTGATTGGACTAATTTGTCATTGTTTTGTGGTAAATAAAGTTCTCTGCTAGTAAACCGGCATTTAATTACTCACGTTCGTAACAATATCGTAAACAGAAACGTAACAAAAAAGTAAATAAATAAACAAAATTAAATAAAAATGTACACATAATTAATGGAGTTAGGGATGATCACAGATGGCAAGCGCTCTGCGCAAATTGCCGGTTGCTTGTGTGGACCCTTTTTGAATACCAGAGTAAAACTCCTGCAAGATAATCATTTAATTGTGGTCGCCTACTAAGTAATGCATTCTTTGCAGAAGTCGCCGAGCGGTTTCCAGCGCGACTGTTTGTGGAGGGCGCTCGTCGCTTAGTTCCCTTGTACGCGCCCAACGACGGCGACCCCAGGGAACTGCGATGCTTCCGCAGCCGGCACGGCCGTGCTGCTCTCTACGTCGAGGCTGAGCCAGAAGACGGACCCCAGAAGAGAAAAGCTACCTTCAAATATGAAGCGAGACCCCTAGTCCGGAGACACTACGACCCCTCCACGGCCGACTGCAGACCTTGCACCGAGTCCGAACTCGAGCTCGCCTTCTGCACCAGCGACCTCGGTAAGACCTCCCCTATAACTTCATTACTCTTCTAGCTGTTCTTCACCGCAGTAATGAGTGCTCGCAAGCCCAGCAGCCTCGCCCGCTGAATGTTAATAAACCCGCGCCGACGACCGCACACAGTAATTTGTCGCCATCATCGAGATTCCTCGCGCCTCAAATTATATTAAACGTTGTTATACTTGAAAATAATTTTATCATTTTTCTCCGCTTAACAACCACGAAGTATTTACTAAGCGAGACCATTTATCTAAAGTACTCGTTATTTTTAAATTTTTAAACAATGTCGAATTTTTACGCAAATGGATGCAACCGAAAAAGGTTTTCGCATTGTTTGTTCAGCCTTTTGTATCGCCGCTAAGTGCTAGGCGGATCCCTGTTTCGATTAGATTGCATTTCATACCGGTCATGACTCACGGAAGCTTTGGCATGAGCGAGCGGGATGAGCTGCTTAGATTCAATTTACGTCCGTAACGACGGTGCTTGACAAGAGTATACCGGATAGACTAGTATGGGCGTACGGCACGCGACGCGGCGGGAGTTCATGTTAATAGTTTTTTCTGGTTTGATAAATTATAATAGTTGAGGAGTTATGTCAGTGCAGCGCATGCGTCCCGCCGCGCGCCCCGTCCCCGCGCACCCACGTTATTAGCTGCCTCCAACACGTATCATTGATTTTTTGTCTGTCATTCTACACAAAAAATGTAGATATTTTTGGATAAAGGCAACGTACGTGTTAAGGTTCTCTGTCAAATAAAAATGACATGCTATTGTTAAATTGTCAAGAAATGGGAAAATATTATCCGATTGTTTCTGTTTGCATTTGAATAAATAAATAATGAATCATTAGTTATCAGAGAATGGAGGATTGTTTATTTGAAACAAGAAATTAATGGTCGTTACCACTTTCCAGCGCTCGAAGTTCGAAACATAAATAACGAATGTTCGTAGTTGGGGCGCATATTTCTGATATTAACACTAGCTTACAATTAAATGAACAGTTGTCTTGATAGCACACGCGGTACCTACGGAGATGGTCATGATGGCTGCTCGTTAGGGAACCTTCTATGTAATTATCGGCTGTCGGGCCGGGTTGATGACCGTTTACTAAAGACTTGGACTATTCACTTATCTTGCTCAAACAAAAGCTGTGTTAAAAAAAACCGGCTACATTTTGCGCTTACTCACGGCTCGGACAAAAAACACGGACAATGGGGACACAGTGATTAATATCTGGACAATAAATCTGATGTCGCGACGGTGCCTAGTCGCTGACTACACCGCGCTACAGTTTTAATACTGCTCTTAGCGCAACGAGATAACTGGGAGACGGCTGTAGGCTTTTGTTTCCAATAAAGGACTTACAAGCTTTTGAAAATTTAATTGACATTAAACTGTTAAAGTTAACTTCCTTCATTAAAGCAAGACATTTATTTATACTATAGGACAGAAAATATAAGCATAAATTGCTATCACAATGAAATTATATGCTCTTCAAAAACGTGAAAGAATGACGCCGTGACAACAGTGGAACATTTAAAGCCCTCGCTTTAGATTGAAGGAAAACTCGTCGCTGACTCAATTGTGTTGTCGAAGCACGCTCTAGAGATAGCTCCGTCATTAAACTTTATAACTTCTAATTTGTTTGTGCCGTAGCAATTACTATAATTAACAAAAACGCGTCTTTCTAACAAAACAATCTTGTAAATGCACGGCTTGATAATAATTCGGTTTTGAGATAAAAGGAATGCACATTTACATATTTTATTAATATGTATTGACGCACAATATTATTATTGTGGGACGTTTTCCGCGAACTGCCTTATTTTGAGAGTTTATTAATGCCAAACCAGTATTTCTTTTGCATAAAATAACGAATACGCTAACGAATTTTAACATTTATGGCGTCTATTTATAAGAAATATTTTAATAACTGACATAATATAGCTATTGACATGATATACTCATTATAATAATTGGAAACCAATAAATTCATTAAGTATGGTAAATGTAACTTGTCTGGAGTATTATTTTTTAAAATCGCTTAAAATATGATTCCAAAACAGTTTTATTCGAATATGCGGAGGTCTACCACGAGCTCTTATAACAATCCATTTGACGACCTAAACGTAACTGAGCTATATAGAGTGTATAGCTCCATACCCCTTTCTCGCTTGCACACGAGTTAACTAATATTGGTTTCAAAGTATGGGTTTAAAATATATTTATTCTCATGTAGCATGTAATTGTTGCAAGTATCCTTGTTACAACTTCCCTCCTCCATTGCAGTGTCCCGCGGCGTGATCGTGATGAGCGAGGCGCGCGCAGACCTGGACACCACGCAGCTCACTCTGAGGCTCACCAAGCTGATCCGCGCCACCTCCGGAGAGGAACCCAAGGACAAGCCTGATGATCTGGCTGAAGACGATTATTATAGGTAAGGATTTGAGAATACGTCTGTGTAAAAACAAGTCTCACCATCATCTAATGTCTGTTTTTTATACCCTGAGACTAAATTGACACAGGTAATGTCAAACTTACTATAGGAATGATGCCAGTTCTTTTGTGTTGTAATGTCATTTTAGTCTCAGGGTATAAAAACGGACAGTACCTAGCCCTTTCCCAACTATATTGGGGTCGGCTTCCAGTTTGTGTAACTTACCAACTTTTAGTAAATAAGGCCGCGTTCCCACTCTTTCGTGACGTCAGAATCAAGTCGTGTAGTTTGAAATGTTGTGGCTTATATTATGTATATTTAAATGGAGGTGTTCACATATAGGACGGAATTATTAACTATCGTCTACGACTTTTTTGCGGTGACAACAGATTGTTATTACTTACAGTGGGAACGGCTAGCACGACTGTCGTAAAACGACAAAAAAATGTTGCTAGCTATAGCTACACAATATAGCTAATAATAACTGATCAGTTTGAGTTCCTGAGTAGATTAGAAGTCTGTTAGGACTACGCTGATAGTGGGCAGCTAAACTTTACCTGATCGTGTTACTCAGTCGAAAAAGGGACCGTGGCCCTATAACGCAAAAGGCAATTAAACGTACCTACATAGTTAGTTTTAGTTAAAAAGAGTATGACACGGCCTATCGCTCCACCATTAGATTGGCATGGAATGAAATAGAAGTCATTTGAAGATTTACCATTTCAAACAAAAAAGTAGAAGTTAAAAAGGCGGTGGATAGCTTTAGTTAAACCTGGCGAGCCTAGAATACGCCAGCCATTTAGACAAAGTTCGTAAACGCCACATCGCGCATCGTTACGCGCAAAGCATTTAAAAAGTAGATAGCATGTAATTGCAGTAACCCGCGTAGATAAATGCGAATGAACGCTTACATAACGCATCAGGTACTGATTATGCAATCGTGTATGAACTACGTTTTAGAACTTACAAGTACAACTCAGGGCCTTAGTATAAAAAAGTCGTGATGTTAAAGCTGGCAGGAATTGAAACGAGAAGTTCTAAATTTTGAAACATAGTTAAACGAGGCGAATAGAAACTATGTGAGTGTATATTTGTTGTTTCTTCGCATTCCAATTTGAGTGAAATTTGGCAAACCATGTCCTGAAATATCAGATTTTATCCTGGAATTATGTTTCCTTGGGACAATTTTCTAATTTCACGCGGGTGAATTATAAAATAACTATATAAAAAAATAAATACTAAACCAAGTTCTTCTTCTATTCACGTTGTTGTTTTTAAGCAACATTGTACAAGTCCTGTATACATAGGTACCTTAGACCTCAACACATCTAAATTGATCAGATACTAGATAGTAGGAACACATTTTAAGAAAACCAAGTAAAACCTTGTTGTGTGATAGTATCTAGAACCAGTTGTCCACCTACATGTTTCATGCTCATAAACTGCCGTCTGCAGTAAAAAGTTATTATTACGTTTATCTTTGTTTCATCTCGTGAACATGTAGATTGGGGACTTACAGCCTACAAACGTACTGAGAACTATTTTACGGCATCATAACGCGTGGGAGCACCTTCCATTATTTTAAAAGCGAAGTAATTTTACCACCCACTTTGTTTAAAGAAGTGTGGTAGATTAGTCAATGGTAATAATCTTAATATCGAACTTCAAAACATATCGGATTTGAAAGCAGATTTGATAAATTGTAGAATACAGATTTAGATATTGACGAATAATTGGGTACTTGACTAAATATTTTTTAATTATTTTAATTAAGGTAGAAACAAATTTGGTAGAAGGGAAAACTATCAAATAATAGAATAAGGACGCACAATGCACATACTAAAATGTGACGTCACCACCATTATGTTACGTGTGCTCAAAAGTAGTCAAAAGTGATAGCGAGATGTTCCCATCGTCCCCACTTTTCCTCAAAGCAATATTTGAAAAGCTCATTGCTACTTCATTTATTAGTCCCATTGTCAGAAGGTCGTTCTGGATGGTTCGTCTCCAGGTAGTCTTTGGCCGGCCTCTTCCTCTTTCCACTTCTTTCTCGTTGTTTATAAAAGCTCAAGCAAATAATTATATCCCATTCCTGTACAGCATAAAAAGTCCATCTCTCTAACAAGTCCTCATCTTTTCAGGTACGACGTGGACAACACACTAGAGCGCACTACGCACCGCAGCCACGCGCGGCGGAAAGCGCGCAGCCTGCACGCGCACGTGCACGTGTCGTCCGTGTGCGGCGCGGCCGCGGGCGCCGGCGAGTTCCTCGTCATGGCACGACGCCGCCTCGGCCGCTACTCGCTCGTCTGCGCGCCCAGGATCGACGACTGGGCCGAGCTGGTCAAGAGGCGAAACGCTGACGGCACGGCCCATTGCCAACTACAGCATTAGGGTAAATAAACTAGTGCGCCCCGTCATCAATGATTGTATCACTGCTTACCATCAGGTGGGATCGTGGTCGCGGTCAAGCACTAGTTTATACCAATAAAAAAAAGGAGCTTCATCTGTGTTACGCAGTATAAGGATGTTTTTGAAGTGACGTTGGCTAATCTGCTGCACTAAGTAAAAACGCAGTAAGAAAGGATTTTCGGAAAATTGAGTTACTCATATCGTCGTCTAAAAGTGTTAAACTGCTAACTCCCTTTTAGCTAGAAGGGAGTTAGCAGTTTAACACTTTTAGACGACGATATATTCCTTGTAATCAGCTCTGTATATACATACTAAAATTATACTCAAAACTACTAAAAACCTCGCGCTTAGCGCGGCAGTAATGCTGTGCTGTGATTGGTTAAAATCAGTGATGACATTAAAGACAGTTGTGTTGGACTGGATGATGAGAAAATGTTCTGCGTTTTAGTGTAATGTGCAGAATAGTTATTTTATAGAGATATTTTGAATTCAACAGTGAAACATTGTTGGTTCAGATCCTATTTGAAGAGTGTTATCTATACGTTATGTTACTGCTTGCCATACAATCAGCTTGCGTATAATGCAATATTGTACAAAACTTCTAATCTTTATTTATGTATCAAATGTTTATATTTACTGTAAATTTATACGTAGACGTTTAATGCAAATGTGGTCCAGAGTGCCAAAATATGTAAGATCTTCATTTAGATGTAAGGTTGATCTCAACTGTGTACATATTATCAATAAGTGGGATAAAGAAAGCCATATTAGTTAAGCACCATAATTAGATGTAACGTAATATATTGCAGTTTAAGTGTGATTTAGAACAGATTATTTTTATTTTATTTTACGCCTATTTGGTGCCACTGTTATGGGAACCTTACTGTTTTTAACTACAGAATATTTCATACATCAACTATGTGAGTTGGACTATAGAAAATTATTGTAACAAGCTGGAATTGTTTTTTCTATTACAATTTAATGAGGGTTTTTTAAAATGACGTTTACCAGGTGGCAGCACTGAGTCGACAGGTCTTGGCACCTGTCAAAAAGCTTATGTTAATGACATTAGTTAGACTTTAACGTCAAACGTTAGACGTCAACATCATGTACAGTACGGCCGTTAGAAGTTGGTGAGTCTGAAGTTAGGCTCTGCGAATTTTGGCGCTTGAAATCTCGTACAAAAATAAAGTTTATAAAAAATAAATGCAATTTTCAGTTGTTATTGCTGTTAAAAACTGTTATTGGTATTTATTTATTTTTTAACTTTTATATTTGTTCGAGTTTTCAAACGCTTAGATTCGCAAAGCCTAACTTCAGACTCGCCAACTTATAACGGCCGTACTGTACTCATGTTTTCAAAAGTAGAAGACCTCTCGGCTAAGTGGCGCCAACTGCTGGTGTGAATTTTCCTGAAAACTTATTGTACTCAGTTCAAAACATATACCAAACGTCTTCCATAGCCGTTTTTGATATCTACATCAAAAACGGATTTAAAATACAATTAATCATTAAAGATTTTAAAATATATCACTTGGAATTAAAGTAAGGCCTGAAACTGCGTTAAGCGGGCACCCGCGCGGTTTCATACAAAAGTGCTCCGTCGCGGGGACCAGCGCGGGTGTCCGTCACGGGGAAGCGCGCCCCGCACCCACGCGACGGGGCCCGCCTCCGTGCGACGGAACCCGTCGCGGGGGCACGCGCGGTCCCCGCCACGGAACACGCACGGGCTTGTTCAGGGTTGTCATTTCATCATTTGACAAAAATGACATAACGAATGTTGCCACTTTTTTGCAATTCTTAAATAGTGATGTACCTCAACCGTAAATTGCCGTTAATAAAATCAAGTAGTATCGTTTTTTATAATAATTTTTCCTGAATAGTAGATAGCTATTTAAAATGAAAAAATACAGAAGTAATAACGTACCTATATTTTTATGTTAAACATTTAAAAAATATTTAATGAATGATAAATGATATTTATTTTGCAAATAGGTTTTCACAAACACTTTTACACGTCAATTTTTTTGTTGGACTTTTTTTTACTAGATGAGGCCGGCGCGGTGCTTACTAACTGACTACCCTGAGAAGAAACACCGAAACAAACTCAGAATTCTAATCAATATGAAACAGAATGCAGTTATACTGATACTGTATACTGCAATCGATTTTAATTTTGGAAGAATATTTTTTAACCAATCTTCATATCGATTAGAATTCATTTCCTTGTGATGGTCATCTAGACCCTTTTTTGCATCGAAAACTAGTGCACCGCCATCTCGTGGATGGCGGTGCACTAGTTTGATTTCTAGGATGGATGAAAAACTGTCTTCGCTTCCAAAGTGGGACAGTTTTTTTTTTTGCTAGTCGTCGTTTTGCTATGTAATAATATATTAAGTTCTCCATCGACACGACTATACAAGCACACCGTTAAAACTGAACTAGCGACAGTGCGTAAATCGGTCTCCGCGACGGGTCCCCGCGACGGGGACCGTCGCGTAGCCACGGAGCCCACGCGCGTGTCCACGCGCGTAGGCACGCGACGGTTGCCCGTCGCGGGCGCCCGCTTAACGCAGTTTCAGGCCTAAGGTGACCAGCGTAAATATACTAGTCAAAACAAAATAAGGGCCACCACGTTTTTCTAGTATTTTCCTAAATTCTTGAGGTTTAAAGGTTATTTAATGATTAGACTTGATAACTTAATTGAATTTTATTGTAAACAGCATAAAATAATAAAGGATTAATTTGAAAACCCAAAATTACACCACTTTTCCTAAAAATTAACATTTTTGCGCGAACAAAAAAGAGAAATAAAAATTAAGTGAAAAAAAAACCAATAAGGTGTAGGTTGATTTGTGACTTTCCTCAATATTCAGTGTTCCCTCCTCGTTGTCTAATGCACTCCTGAAGCCTGGATGGTACACTCTCCACCAGGTGTACCACTGTTTCTCAAGAAATTTGTTCCCAGCCTGATTTCAGGACGTTTATTAGCAGTTTTTCATTGTACACGGGTTGTTTCGTGCTTCAAACACTGCGTTTCAGTAAATCCCACATGTGTTCAATGGGATTGAGATCCGGACTGTTTGCAGGCCAGGGCAAAGCCTGTATTCCAGCCTCCTCTAGGTCTTCTCTGGTGGCTCTAGCTGTATAAGTGCGAGCATTATCGTGCATCAGGTGGAATCTTGCACGGATTTTTTGTGCATATCGGACCACATGGGGTCTTATGACCTTCTCGATATAATGTTGAGCAGTAATTGAGCCTTCGGTGAGAATTACCAAGTCAATTCTCCCTGATAAAGAGATTCCTCCCCACACCATAACATTGGGGCCCCCAAATCTGTCACTTTCATGGATACAAGCATCCGAAAATCACCCATCTTCACGCCTCCAGACCCTAATGCGACGGTCATCACTAAAAAATTTAACTTTACACTCATCCGTACACAATACCGTGCTCCAATCACTCATATCCCATGCCAGATGCTGCCTTGCGAAAGACAATCAATTTACACAGGGAGCATTTGTTAATGGTTTCCACACTAAGTGTCTCCTGGATAACTGCTGGTCCTTGTGCTACCGATTTCTAATGATGTGATCACTAATGCGTGTACCCATCTCCTGCCGCAAACAGTTTTGTAAGGAGCGGGCTGTGACGCCCATTTCCCTGCGCGCAGACAAGCGCACATATCGGTCCTCCTGTGCGGTAGTTGCTTGAACTTTGCTAGATCCTAGTCTCCTGGTTAGTCTCCCTGTCTCTTGAAATCGATTCCAAGCATTCTGGATCGCTCACCGGGAAAAACCCAGCTGCAACGCAACCGAACGCGGCGAATAGCCTTCTTGAAGCAATGTTACGGCCCTAGTTACGCACAGTAAGTGCATATGTCGTCAAATTCTTGGCAAAAGGTTGAAAAAAGGTTCATTTAGCCACTACTAAAATAAAAATTCATCTGCTCTGGACAGAATCGTCATTTCGACTGAGTTAAAATCTGTCTTGAAATTGGGTAAAATCAAGTGGTTACAGTAAATTATCAAAAACTTCCCACTTTACACACTTATGCTGTTAGAACACTCAAAAAACGTTTGTAAACAACTAAAGTAACACCACAATTAACAATCAGCTACTTGAAAATGCATAAAAAAATTAGTATCGCTCCCGATGTCAAAAATAACAAGTGGCCCTTATTTTGTTTTGACTAGTATATTATAGCATGCTTAATCAAAAAGAGACCTAACTCAAAACGGAGGGTATTTGAAAATTGAACCTTATTTTTGAAGTGATTGTTTTTAAATTCAAATACCCTCTTTTTGAGTTAGGTCTCTATAAGATTGAGCATGCGTTATGTTGCTGCCATAACAATGTATTCTTCAGAGCTTCCATAAACAGATGTTTTATTTTTGATGCTTTATAATTCTATATTATCGCCTGAACGTACCATTCAGACTTTGTGAATATGTTAGTAATATATTTTGTACAAAATTCTAAGTATAGTTGTCGATATGTGATATAGTTTACAACGAGTATGTTATAAAGTGCCTAATGTATATACGAGAATATAGCTATTGACAATACATAGTGTTTATAAATATACACATATTATGTAAAAAGAAAAACTGTTGAATAAAATAGTTTAAAAATATTTCTTCGTTTATCTGTTTTTCCCAATCTTCAACTCATACAACTTAAGTGCACTTTACGCTAACAGCATTTATTAAATATGACACTCTAACAGCCGAAACCAACAACCTATCTATCACATATCGGAGATAAAAAACAAATGAAACAACAGAAAACATGTATAATTTTTGTATTGTATCATTTGTTTTACTATCTCCAGTATGCCAAAACTGGAGATCGATAGGTTATTGGTTTCGGCCGTTAATCCTTTGATTTGACATTTGATTTCGTTAGCGTCAGAATGGCTAGTTGCCTATGGCAAACGGCTCTGAAAGTATATTCAAGAACTGCTACCCAATTGCTTATATTTGTTACATTTCTTCAATCATTGGTACATAATATGATTATGAATATCCATTCTGACGTCAGGATGGATGGTCCTTCTGAATTTCTGCATCCTTCATGCTGACCACGGAGGCGGAAGAATTTCTAAAAGTTTGTTGTATCAATAATTGCTTACTAATTGCTACTATCACGGATTTTAGTTTGAGCTTCGTACATACTTTCAATAAAAAAATATAGATTTTAGTAATATTTGTACGAAGAAGCGCCTAATAATTTAGAAAGGCAAGTTTTTTTTACTACAGCGCAGCGTTTGTTCAAATCTTACAGGCGTTCACAATTATGGGTCACCCACGGGTGCATCTGGATTGAGGGCCCATTTTTTTATTCTTACAAAACGAAACAAGATTTTTTATAGGAAAATTAGTAAAAGATTAGTTTTTTAACAATTGCCGATGATTTTTTTAAACTTTAAACTGTTAAGTATGATGAAATAATGTGGGCCCTCAATCCAGACGCTTTTATAGAGGCATAGCCTAAATCTCGTAAAGTACTGTTACGAACGTGAGTAATTAAATGCCGGTTTACTAGCAGATAACTTTATTCACCACAAAACAATGACAAATTAGTCCAATCAACAAATAACCAATCACTATAAACACTCAGAGTTCCGTTTAGTATCGCTTAGGTCGCTAGGTATTACTTCAAACACTTAGGCTCTGTATCGCTGTCGAAATCAAACTGACTCGCTTCTAGTCGGGGACCCGTATTTATATGCGAAGCCATCGAAATTTCTCGATACCGACGTTTCTAGGACATTCTAGAACAATAGAGTCGCATCGGGAGGCCATAAATCATTTTTATTGCTCTCGTAAGTAGGTACTTATCTATCACCTTACATGCGAATTTCGATTCTGATGCTAACTTGATTTCTCCCACTTTTGGTAGTAGCGAGAGGGCGTTTCACACTTTTACTAACTAAAATTCACCTGTGAACAGTTGTCCTTGTCATTCCACGCTACGGTTCCTCTTTCAAATATTCCCAAAGCCCATATGAATACAATACAAAAACACATATGACATTGAAAGTAGGGGGGTGTTGAAGTCGTACGTAAGTATAAGAAAAATAAACATGAAATATAGCAATTCGTTTATTGAAAAAATCACAACTGATACCACATAGAAAAACTACTCGGCACGGTTTAACTCTTAACTATACATAATATCACATAAACACTTTATAATTTGATAGACTATATACATAGACATTTATTCGTATTTGGTACACTTTGTGAAAATACCAACCACTTGGTGATCGCAGCTTCAAATAAAACAAAACAAAATATTTCTTTTACATTCAAGTTTTAAATAAAAAAATGTTAACTAGAAAAGAAACAACGAAATAATATACATATTGCAATATAAATAAAAAACAAAAATGGATCGGATCGACTTTTGTAACAGATTCATTACAATAAATACTATTTTACAGTGACCGCGAGTCGAACCGGTTAAGCGCTTGCATACAACTTCCTGAATACAATTCAGTAAATTATGAACACATCGGTTTTGAAAAGCCATCTTACAGAAAACATCCCTAGTCCTGAGCAGACCAACACCACAGGCAACTACTGGGTACCTGACTTTTTTTTTAAATATTTGTATCAAAAAGTAACTTTATTCAAAATCGCAAATAGAAATAATTGTTCAAATCCGTTCAAAATTAAGTAAGGTAGAAATATTTTTTAGATCTGATGGAAGGGGAAACTGTCAAAAAGAATGGACAAACTGAAATGTGATGTCGCTGTCATTAGGTTACGCGCGTAGGAAAGAGATAGCGAGATGTTCCTACCACGTTCCCACACTACCTCAGACCAATGTCTAAAATGCTAATTGCTGCTTTATCGTATAAACAATTATAAAGCAGTATTCAGAAAAATATTTATTTTTGGTGTTATTTGTAATAAAATATTGTACTAAAATGAAAAACAAGAAAATACCCAATTGTACTAAATTAAAGTGAAGACTTTTTACTACAACCCGTTTGCCGTAAACTACCGAAAACTATTTCCATGTGAATCTAATTGCAAGTTACTTGGACTACTTACAAAACGGAAACAACAGGTACGTAGTTTACAAATGTCATAACTGATATGTATTCAATGTCTTTTCAAAATATACGTTTTTCGTGTACTACATACGTCGGAGAGATTGAGTATCAACAAGTTGTGGTACAGTAACTTAAACTTACACCAACATTTAAGATAACTATGTGTTAGAACATCAATATAGTTTAGGGTTACAATCTATACCACTAAAACGGTCCAACAGTGGATGTAGGCAACAATATTGATCCAAACATTCATAAGATTTTTACATTTACGTAAGTAATACATTATTTATGCAAAAGAAGTTGTAGAAAAACAACAAGTGTCTATATTACAACGGCTTTTTTGGCATTTTATGTGAATATATTCATAATAATAGTAGCAATATAAAAGTGAATTAATGCTAAGCAGTACTAAATGTCATGGATTAAATTACGGAGTAATATGAGACAGTAGGCTATGCATAGTTTTAGTAATGGGTATTAAATTATTTGTTCATATACTCAGTAATTTGATCCAGAAGCTCACTCGTTCATCCACGTCTTCATTAAATTCGTACAAGTCAGCACACACACAGCCCGTACCGACACTCGCCACAACAATGAGCAAAGTACTATCAGCCTTCATAGTTCGGAACCATCTCTATCTACTGCGCACTCCTCCCATGATAATCACATTCATATAAATACGAGTCATTAAACGTCATGGATACCTGCCCACCAAACACCAAGGGAAGTTACAGGGAAAATAGAATTCATTTAAAAAGTTATTTATCTCATTTATGCAATTTTGATGGACAGATATCCCTATATGCAGGAACTACTATTTTTTTAAAGAAGTGAAAATGCAATTTAACCGCCTAAATACAGATAGAAAAAGAAAGAATATGCGATGTGCAAGTCAATTAATAATTTAGTTTTGCGATCAATTTAGAATCAATAGAATGACGCCGAGATGCAGATTACGATTCAAGATGAAGCCTAACCACAGAAAAAACATTAGAAAGTTAGCTAACTACTAGAAAAATATCAGTGATCGTTAACAACTACATAAACAGTTCAGGTCAATATTCTTCAAAATATTAATTTATTTTTAATACATTTACATTTTTTTTTCTATAATTCTTCATAGTCTTGTGATTTATAAAATTTGATATTGCGATTACGAATAACAGGTTAAGACGGAATTATTGTCGAAAACATTTATTTGTAACGCGAGGAAGCTCATTCTAGTTATGAAGGATGATAAGAAACTCATTTCAACCTCAACTTAAAATAATTCGTGAAATAAATTCAAGTAGCGTGCAATAAAAAAATATTTAATATTAAAATTTATAAAAATAAAAAATCTAAAATTATAAGACAAGCTACGGTTTAACTAAGCGTTGGATCACAGTTGAAAAATAAATAATACAATTAAATACAAACTTGATGAACATAAACGTTTAAATCAACATAATGTACATAAATATTCTTACACATAAAATGGTAAACTTGTAGCAATTACAGGAGCTATAGTAGTGCTAGGATGCACAAGAGCACAGAATGGCCGCGGCCGCAAGAGACTGGCTGTCATAGTCATACTAACATTGGGTAGTTGATTTTTTTAAAATTGTGGTTACCAAAAGCATCTTTATTCGAAATTTTAAATAGAAAGAATTAAGTACCTACGTTAGAAACCTTCCGAAGCCAGTGGAAAGGGAAACTGTCAAGCGACATAAAAAGGATGCACAATGTGTGCATCCTTTGACATGTGACATCACACTCATTAGGTTACGCGTGTTTCCACTACGCCCCACTTTTCCTTATTTGAAAAACTAGTTTTTGCGTCATTTCATAGCCAATGTTGAAACTGTCTTTAGAAAAATATTTTTTTTGTGTTATTCATTGTTAAATATAAAATAAATACGGGAAAATACCCAAATGTCACCGGATGTCAATTTGTATTAGTTACACTCGCTGCCATGCATGGTTAAAGTGTGTATAGATAGTTTTGACAATGCAGGCTCCAGCGATAGCCGAGGCTTTACTTTTAGTGATCAGCAGAGATAGGATTAGGTAAAGTATATTTACCTAAAGTTCGTGGAAGTAAGTAACAGAGCTGCTAAAACCTCCTCTAAAAGGCCGGTAACGCAAACACGGTTAAATCTTACGATTTTTGAAATTGCGAATTATACATTTAGTTCCAAATGTATTCAAAGCGTAATGAGTAGTGTGCTATTTCATAAATGCTGTCATTTATTTGTCATGATTCCGGGATTTTAGAAGGTGTTGCCATCTCTATGTCACTTACATCCTCGAACTTTAGGTAACTGTACTTTAACTTTTCCAATCTGTTTCTCAATAAAATTAAAACAAAAAATATGTGAAATTCACTATTACTGAGAACTTAAATTGAATAACAAAGCAATCAATGTGCCGCTATATCCACGAGCGAGCGTCTCGTGGTGACATCAATCAAATCAATGAATGATCAGATTTGATTTGAAACCGCATGTAATCAGATTATGACCGCATACTAAGGAAGAGCTTAATCTTGCACAAAAGACCTCAACTTTAGGCAATACTCTATAATCATTTAAAACGTTTAACGTGTATATAATTTACAAATGGGAAAAGTTCTCAACGTTGAAAAGAAAATAGTTTACACAATAAATCGATCTTGTTAAATGCTAATTCTAATTTAGTGTTTTACTTTTACAACTTGGCTAATCCTAGTGTTATTTTTAATTATAATATGTTTTGTATATATCTAATCATTGCACAGACGTAATTGCTATAAGTTTTAGACATTACGTATGTTTTAGCTCTTTTAATGTTCTTAGATTTGACTTTGTCAATAATTTCAAGTGCTCTCAGTTTTATCCGTCGGTTTTGCTCGTATCCATTTCATTTTTCTTTATCGTGTTCCTAAGGTTTTTTTTTGCATATGTGCCCGTTTTCTTTAACATTTAACGGCGCTGATATAGTGCCTAAATGTTTTAGTACTGTTGGATTGTAGACCCTTGACGCTGAGTCGAAAGTTTAAAATTCAATAGCGCGGTAATTCTGACATTTAGGTCTCGAATACAGTTAGCGAAGTCAGGTATTACTCATTCGCTTATCATGAACTTTCATAATTGTTCTATTACGATATACAATCCTTTTTTATATTTTTGGTAACCTGTTAGAATATAAATTTATTGATTACGGGAATAAACAGTGGCACATTACATTTTGTAGTAGATATACATAAAATACAACTATTTATCTCAACAACATTTTCCACGGAACACACATTTAAATAAAGAATAAGTAGTAAATTATTTAAACCAAACCTTTATGTTCAAAGCAGTTTTTTTTCTATTTTACAATATCGAATAATACAGATGTCATATTAAAATGCTATTTGACTGTGAATATCTACAGATTTACGAAATTCTACAAAAATAAAATCTAACTTGATAGATAATAAATGGGTTTTGTAAAGCCGAAGTACATTCTTATGGAATGCAATGACGATTTCAATAAACATTTTCTTGAAGTTAACGTAATTTACTAATTTATACCACAACAATAATAGTATAGTAGTCTTACAACATTATACTGACATAAAAATATAAATTTTAATAAATAAATAAAAAGTTAATTCGCATAAGAACTCTATTTGAGGCGACGTCATAGTTAACATTGTTTTCATTTGGCCATACTTCAAACTTCATTGACAAAACGATTAAACAATTCATACACAATTCAAAATTTTCATACCTTTTCTGGCAATCCACAGACACCATACATCAAAATAACATTCAAACAGTTCATCGCAATGACTAAATGTAATTTTGAATCACATTCAGCAGCAAAACAAACGAAACATTCGTGCAAAATGCAATCTCACACTGTGTCATCTCAAACTCACACTTAACAGCTCAGACATAAGAGTGTTATTTGTACGCACGTTGTTCAGGGGTACTGCACGGGGGTGGGCGTCATGATGTCGATGACAAAGTCCTCCATGTTGGGCAGTACTAAGATCTTCTCGAACTCCTTGCTGAGCTTCTGCTCGATCCAGTTGGTGATGTGCGCGAACCGCAGCGTGCGCGCGCCTACCGCCGGCCGCGCTTTTAATACTAGTTGTGGGTTCGTGCGGAATCTAAACACAGAACGGGATAGAAATCAGAAACATTTATTTCAAACTAAAGCTAAAAGCCACTAAAAGGCTAAAATTGTGAAAACGTCGATCAATCAAAAAAGTGAAACTAAATTGCATGTAACGTCCAAGAAACTACGTGGATATAGTTATAATGTTATAAGTTACACAATATAAGCTATGAGCTATATGGTCAAAAACTGAGATTATTATTATGCTTAGCAGCTGCGCTTGGTTATATCAAACCACCTTAGTAAGAACTGCTATTTTAATTTAGTCACGCTCGATAACTTCTTCCACTTTTAGAGCAATAGCGACCAGGCCGCAGCAGCTAGGTCGCGGCGGCCATCGAGATACATACATTAGTTTGAAATTGCCAGAGCGCGCGCACCTGTGGCCGCTGGCCGCTGCGGCTTGGCTGCTAGTGCGCTATTGCTCTTAGGCTTGCTATGAGAACCCCGCAACCGGAGGGGCTAGGGGAAGGGTTGAAAGTCGCACGAACAATTCTTAAGCACACAACAATTCACAATAATTTGTCAATAAATGTTGTATATGAACTTATTATTTCCGAATGCGTTCAAAAACATTATTTAGGTCGATGCGACATTATCCACCACGAGTAAAAGTGGTTAATAAAATTATCATTGCAGCTTCTCGGTTCCCAACTTTGCCCACTTGCATTAAAATGATCACCACAAAATTAAATGTCTAAACATTGACTGGAATGTCTTACCCGAGCCATATCCTGTCGTGCGGCGGCGGAGGCAAGTTGAACGTCAGTCGTCCCTCTAGAGCCTGCACTTCTAGGTGAAGCTTTATATCCGTGTTCGACAGTCCTTCCATTGCACGTTTTACGTACTTGTAGTCTGTCACCTAAAAGATAAAAAGAAATGAAGATTTTAAGTACCTTTACTAATATTTCCAAACTGGCGGAGGAGCTCTTGGCTAGATAATAACAGCCACACGGGTCGTTCTCCAAGGTTTTAAGCAACGCTTGCCAAGGTTAGTCTGTGGATGGGTGACCATCTTAACATACCGAGTTTCCTCTGTGCCTCGGATAGAACGTTAAGCAGTAGGTCCCCGCTGTTATTTGTAGATCTTTGGCAGTCGTTACGGTTGGTCAGAAGACAGTAAATCTGACTCCAGTCTTGCCATGAAGTACCGTGTTATCCCAGTTAATGGGTTGTGGAGGTCTGGTAGGCAGCCGCTCCTCGTAATTTACTGGTATTCAGCTAAATCCGGCTTGACTGGAAGCCGACCCCAATATAGTTGGGAAAAGGCTTGGTGGGTAATGACTAATATCTCCAAACTGTAGGTGCTCAGCAGGGTCGAAGCCTGCGGGCCACGGATTGGATTCCGACAGGGAAGCTCGTGACCCCTGAACGAGGGCAAAGAAGGAACGGGGTGGGTCAGTAAAAGCCTGACATGTCCACCCGCTCCGCCCAAGAGGGGAGAAGTCATTCTGATGATTCCCCACTTGAAAAAAAAATGGGGGTAGGAAAAACCTATAGAACGCTTCCCACTATATTTGTTACAGTAAAATATATCTTCTTAGGCTTGCATTCAGATTGCGTTTAGCAGGCTTACAAATATAACTCGTTGCTTACCATCAGGTGGGATTGCAATCAAGCACTTGTTTATGTAATATAAAAAAAAAACTCTGTTGGCGTTCTCGCCAAACGCTAAGCATAAAGGTACACATCACATACATACTACAATATTTTTCTCTACAGTGTGATCTTTTTCTTCTCGTGTCGATCTAATTCAAATTTTGTCCGACCAATATTTAGCTATCTGAACAGCTCTGTCGTTGGCCTGGTATAGGTCGTTGAAAGTGCAGGTAGTTGTGAAAGGAGATGACGTATCCGATGATATACATATCGTATATCATAGGGGCTCCACACCGGCATGGTAATTGCGATGTGGCGCGGAATCCTCATTTGGCCAGATTGTCTCTGCAGCGGCCAACCTAAGTCCGCAGCCGGTTCAGAGATTTCCAGAGTGTGTTGAATGTATACCGTTGTACCGCGAGTAACCACCTTACGCTGCTGAAATCTCTACGATCCAGACTAAGCGTTTCGCCTTATCTTTATACCGCATACATCAAAGGATCTGGAACAATTTGCCTGCTGCGGTCTTCCTGTCCAATTATAATTTAGGTGTTTTCAAGGCTAGAGTGAATAGGCCCTTAATAAACTAGTGCGCTTTACCATCAACGATTGCATCACTGCTTACCATCAGGTGGGATGGCGGTGTAACAATTAAAATAATACTCACTTGTTGGAAGTATTTGTTAGTAGCTATCTTGTCAACCATTCGTAAGAACTTCTTCTTGGAAGAAATTGTAGTACTGCCAGTACTTGTTTCGGCGGCAGGGACTGTTGTCGTAGATGATCTGAAACGGACGGTTAATCATATTGTTTCAGAATCGAAATAGTAAGAACTGTAAACATGGCACTTGGGAGATGTGATAAAAAATAAACCATATAGAGAAACGAAATTATCACCCTTAGGGGCTTAGCCCATGGCGACTTTTAGAAGCGATGCAGTAGCGCTGCTGCCGCGCGTTTTCATCGATACAGTCGCGATGCGCGTTTACGAAACGCGCGTTAGCAGCGCTACAAAAAGTCACTGGGCGCGGGCCCTTAGGGGTATGTTTGTTTGCTCCGTACCCGATGATGGTCGAAAAATATCCCACGGAAAATTACTGCTTAGATAAAAAAAATATCTCAATTTATGACTTGCGTAACGCGAAAGTTTGGATTGGCAGTTAATATGTGCGACTTACGGAGTATCGGAGCTGAGGGTCTCGGTACTGTCTACCGGCTGCACCGGCGGACTCTCGTCGTCTTCGCTCGATTCCGCGGAATCTTCCACCTCCGAGTCGTATATGGCTGGTTTTCTCATCTACAAATAGGAATAAACCTTAGTGTCAAAAATATTACTGAGTATTACTAGCGATGCGCGATGGCGAGAGGTTTTTCTATTTATTTATTTTAATAAGTACAGTGACAGACTACAGATTGAGACAACCAGAACATTAAAAAAAACATACATTACTACTCTACACAACAGTAATTGGACAGTATAGTTTTATTCGATTTTCTCAATTGATCCAAAATCTCGATGATTCTCGATTGTTTCGACTTTGACTCGAATCCGAGTCGGTCTGTTATTGTGACTGGCACATGACGCGTTCATTCTTGAGTTCTTCTTCGATGGTTTAGTTTCGAGTAAGAGTGACGGATTCGAAAAATCGAAAACTAGCGGTCGAATCGGTTGTATCAAAACAGTCGAAAAACGTCTCGGTATTCGAGTAAATTATTTTATATAAGGATGCCATGCCGATATTTTGTGCGCCATAGACTCGATCGCACAAAAAGTAGCTTTTTATTATCTGTCCCACATGTTGGGCTACGACAGGTTTTGGAGGTAGGTGGAACAGAGAGTAAAGTACCACATACTTCCGTTGAAAATGACCGGACGGGATGTTATGTCCGGTGGGCTACTTGCCCGATAGATGATTTCAGGCTGTTGTATCTATTCAAATCGCGCAAAGAACTTAGCTTGCGCGATGCAAGATGCTGTGAAGGCATATGTAGTAGATGTCGCTACAAGGTAGCTTTGGTTTGCTGGTAAGAAAAGTATTAGAAAGTACCCGTAGCGAATGCTGGTCGTCGGCTGAAGCTGAGGTAGTCTGCAGATCCAGGTCCATGTGACCAGGTGGGTGCATGGTCTTGGTCAGCATCTGTTCCTCTAGCGTCAAGTCTGAAAACAACATATCGTGTTAATTTTATATCAGTTATAAATTGGAAATCTGAGTGTAAATGAATGCACATTCTACCATAAATTACTTGAAGTGTTAAGAGGCCTGCGTACACCGCGCGCTATCTCGTGTTGAAACGAAAGAAAATACGTTTTTGAGGTTGATGGAATCAATCCAGATAGTATAAACAATTCTTGGACACACTGACTGAAGTAAAGTCATCATCCACACACTCACAGTTGCTTGCTGTGATAGCAATACAAACTATTGGAAATTTGGGAGATGTTCCGTAATATCAAAAATGATGAATGAAAAATTAATGTATTTCCAATATTGTTTCGAGTATTTATAACTTGATAATAATATCTGTGTTCCTACGGAGAGATATTTTGAAATATTGTTGTTTATAATATAGAAAAAACAAAATAAAAACATGACATTTTCGCTGTGAAAATATGCAAATTTAAATTCGCTTAAAATTCGTTTAGGGTAAGGTTTTCAAATAAAAGACGACGTAGGAACCTAGATAAATATTGTTTGAATCCGAATAATATCATATTATGGTGTAAATATGCTTAAACTGCAAATGATTTTGGTATTACCTTTGTATGGATAATTCTAATGTCGCGGTCACCTTAAGCGCTAAAACAATTTGTTTTAATTATTATTGAGAGCCTCTCATTTGACCACTATCTCACCTGATGGTGGTCTTTGTACTTATAGGGCGCCCTGGCTTTTTTTTATGGTAGGGGAATCATCAGAATGACTTCCCCCGCTCTTGGGCGGAACGGGAGGGCGTGTCAGACTCTTACTGACTAAACCCCTACCCCGTTCCTTCGTTGCCTTCGTTCTGGGGGGGACTCGGTGTCAACCGTTAGGAATACCACATGTTCCCCCCAGAGGCTTCGGCCCTACCGGGCCCCTACAGTTTGCTGACATCTCCTTGAGGCGCGCGTGGAACAGAACGCGCCGTTGACGACTGGGCTCGGTCCAGATTATTTCCAGACTGCCGGACAGCGAGCTACCCAGTGCTCGCCGTCCGCGAACCCGGGGGCGCCCTGGCTTACGACTTACATCTGCCTTATATAAATCTTTTGTTAGTTTAGTTTCATTCATTCTCTTAGCACAACCAAACTACGTAAGCATACTATTTTCATTCAAATGTAGTTCATTGATTTCAAACCACATATTTTCCAATTCAGTTAAAAACCAGCGTTAGGCACAAGTTGTCTGCTTGTTATGCTGAACGTACAATTCCGTTATATTGATTTAATTTTTTTATGTTAGATGCGGAACAGGAGCTCGTGGCTAGATAATAACAGCCGCGCAGGTCGATCTTCAAGGTTAAGCAACGCTTGCCTAGGTTGGTCTGTGGATGGGTGACCATCTTAACATAGCGAGTTTCCTCCGTGCCTCGGAAAGCACGTTAAGCTGTAGGTCCCGGCTGTCATTTGTAGATCTTTGGCAGTCGTTACGGATAGTCAGAAGCCAGTAAATTTGACTCCAGTCTTGCAATGAAGTACCGTGTTACCCCAGTTAATGGGTTGTGGAGGTCTGGTAGGCGGCCGCTCCTCGTAAAATACTGGTATTCAGCTAAATCCAGCTTGACTGGAAGCCGACCCCAACATAGTTGGGAAAAGGCTAGGCAGATGATGATGTTAGATGCGGAACACCTCTAAACGTTTTTTAAGTTTGTTTTGATATAATATCCGGCACGTAACTTGGCAAGAGTCGTTAGTTGCGCAGAAATCGTTTTTAGGTCTATTTGGTGGTCAAGCGGGACGCGGGGTATGAGGTAGCGCCGATCCGGCGCGCGATTAGTGCAGTATTATAATAGTAGTCTATGATTGGTGCGTTAGACGACTTTTGCCTCCGCACTGCGTTACGTCCCGTTCGCTCATTCACTTTTTGTGCACCATGAGCGAAAATACCCCCACTACGTCAAAATCTTGCCAACTTATTTGCCGGGTACTGTATGTGTCTTTGTGTTAGTGTCAAATAAATGTAGTAGTTATAAAATAGAGTAGGTACTAACTCTTCTCCTTGAGCTTCATGAGGTTGATCTGCGTGAGGATGGCGATGTAGGCGCCGCCGTCGTAGCGGATGTCGGCGTCCAGCCACACGCCGCGCGCGTCCCACGTGGGCACCTGCACGCGCTCCACCAGCGGGCACGCGCCCACCAGCGACAGCTCCGTCACCACCAGCGGCGACATGAACGCCGGCAGCTGCACCACACAAAAGTCATTAATATATTTTATTTTTTCACTAAAATTTTTAGATTATTGATTTTATACATTCCACAACTCGATCTATGTCCATGCTTTTTGTGTCCATGTCTGACACTGTTTCTCCTTTTATGTACATACTCGTATACACTGTATATCGGGTGTGTCTGGCATCAACTCACAAACGAATACCATTGATTCATTACATGATTTTGGACCCCCCGGTGATGGAATTTGTCGTCTTCTTATTCTTAAACACAAATTCTAACCAAAATGAATACTAAAGTCTTGCGTTATTAGTTTTATCAAAACTAGCCTCATGGATTGTCAAGAAAACATTCTCGTGGATTATGTGCTAGTATAATATAAACCCTGCGCTTACAAAATAAGAGTTACTTTACCTTGAGCGTGTTGAGTTTCCTCTGTATCCTGTTCTGCAGTCGGTTGATCATGACAGGGTCCCTCATCATGTCGAACATGACTCGCGCCATCAATGTGTTCACCCACGTCACTTCCGAGGGAAGCAACCGGCAACTACAGTCCGGAGGGGCATTTTTGTTCTGTTGTCAAAATAGAAATATCTTAATATATATAAATCTCGTGTCCCAATGTTTGTCCTCAATGGACTCCTTAACCACTTAACCGATTATAATAAAATTCGCACACCATGTGCAGTTCGATCCAACTTGAGAGATAGGATAGTTAAAATCTAAAAAAAAAAAAAAAGTTAGGTAAGGTAGGGTAGTGTAGGGTAGTGAAGGATATGTAGGGTAGTCATTTGACGGGAAAAATTCCAAAAATATATAATATACTGCGAAGCCGGGACGGGCTGCTAGTGTCTAATACACTAGCAGCCCGTCCCGGCTTCGCAGACGGAGAGAAAATGGAGTTGGTGATAGCATCGTCACACTGTCACCCGTCGGTGACAGAACAGAATGGTAGACAAAAAGGTTTGCACCGATCCCAAGTAATATGAGACTTTGTCCCAGGCAGGAAAAAGAAGTACGGAAAGTAAAAAGGTTGGTACAAACAATTTGTACTATTTTGAATATCGGTTCTGATAGTGATTATTACCCATCAACTTTGATGGGTAATAATCAGTGATAGGAATAGGTAGTGCCTATTTGGCTATACTTCGAAGAACAGAGACAAGAAACGGAGACTTCCTTAGGACTAAATTTTTTCCGAGACTCCCGAAATTTCGAGATAACACTTAAAATACATTAAAAAAATTGTTATTTGGAATAAGTAATTCGTCTATATTTACCAAAAGTTTGCGACTATCATAATAAATAACATACAAAGTTTGCGACTATCATAATAAATAACATACACAGTCGTTACAACCATACAATTTTCAGAATTTTTTTTTTGGGGAACATTATGTAAATTACTTGTTGATCGTAATAGTAATTTTGTAAAGTACTTATTCCAAATAACAATTTTTTTAAATTCCTATCACTAGTAATAATAGTAACAAATACAATATAACTAATGGGCTCGATATTGTCAGCTAATGACTTACTTAACAGCCACGACCGCTCTGTAAAGAGTGCCCGACTAAGAAGAATAATTAGATTATCAACTGGGTTTAAATTCAACCAACCCACTTTTTCCTATAGGACTTGTCAACGAATTCATTTCGAAAATTATACTCCAGTGGGTATTTTAACGTCAAAAACTGGATTACTAATCCAGTTTTCGATCAGAAAATTGAAGCTATTTGCCCTTTTCAACTTGTAAATATGGAGAATATGGAGAACATAAATTCGATGCCGTGTTACCCCAGTTAATGAGTTGTGGATGTCTGGTAGGCAGCCGCTCTTCGTAAAATACTGGTATTCAGCTAAATCCGGCTTGACTGGAAGCCAACCCCAATATAGTTGAGAAAAAAAAGCTAGGTAGATGATGATGATGAAGTTTCATTTTTAAAAAGAAGGTTGCTCCACACAATTTTTCCTGTATCGTAGAAGCGTTTACAAACATTTAAACTCACGTACACGAACAGCCAGAACCAACTTACACAAACAACCATACCCGACACAAAACGACCCCGATTCACCGTATAAACGTCTTGTATATATTATACATATTTATTATAGGAAAAAATTTGATAAATGAAAAACAGTTGAGTACTATTTTCTTTTATGGCGGACAGAGTACCTGTGGGATCTTATGGTGGAATGGCGACTGCGACTGTCGCAATCCAGAGCTGGGTATACCATCTTTATTTACTCATAAAAATGACAAGTCTAACTTTGGTGACACCGGTGACGCATAACAATGCTTTTTGAATAATTAGACATCGCCTTTATGTCAAAGCAGTAAAGGTCATTAAAACAACGCGGTATTTATGACATTTTACTCCAAAATATTGGGAGCACATGTCAATAGAATAATATGTTCAAAACTTAGCCTAAATTAATGGTTACACTAATTAATGTAAATCGAATTAACATATTGTAAATGTAATGTGTACACAATTGGATATTTCCCTGCGTTTATTTCTATATTATATGGTATACTAAGCAACAAATAACGCTAAAAATAAATCTTTTGTTGAAAAAACAGAATCAAATATGATGATTAAATCAATAATTTGAATTATTATTATTGATGCGAGGACATAGTGGGGACATCTCGCTAGCCCTTTTATACGAATTTAACTAATAGCGGTGACGCCACACTTCAGTTTTTGCATTATTATTTTGTTAATTAATTTTTCTGCTGCTTGACAGTTTCCCCTTCCACCAGATTTGAAAGGTTCCTAACTTAACATTGAACGGATTTGAGAAATTCTTTCTATTTGCGAAGTTGGACAAAACTACTTTTTGCAAAAAAAAAAATGTAAATAAGTCTAATAGTTGCTTAACTAAAATAAATATAATTAAACACTAACTGTCAAAAACTGCTTGAAAAGTAATCTCAATCTAAATCAACACTTTAATCTATTAAGGTATTTATGTAACAGATTTTGCCAAAGAAGTAGACATATACTTGATAAACATAAGCGTCCAAATGCGACCCGCAACGCACACCATAGAGTAAAATATCTTTGATCGACCAAGCAGTTTTTATAGTTCTCACATATTACGTACGGACTACACCTTACTAACTATCCCAACATAAATAAAACACAAACTAAACAAAATAAATGAAAAGAAAATAAAACGAACATCTTTGTCTTTTCTCTTCTTCTTGTTCTTGCATTTGTCTCGCGGCGTCGGCTCAAGCTGACACATCACGGCCTTTTCCGACGTCGAGTTTTGCGTCGTATCGTGACTCTGTTTCACGTTGCATTATCATTAAACTCTGTTTTTTAATCTCTGAGACTAAAATGATATTACGTGTGTTGTCATAATTGTTACAACACAAAAGAAAGAAAGAAAAACCTCAACGGGCGTTGAGGCGCCGCAACGTCGTTACGTAGCAGCGGCTCCGTCGACGCCTCATTCTGTTAATGTTCCCTTTTTTGCGACGCCTACGCAACTGAGCGGTGCCGCTCCGACGTCGCAACGCATTCACCCCTCTCCGCCTCGTCTTGGCGGTTGCAAGTCCGGTGCGGCGCCGGAAAGCATCGTGTGACATGCCACAGATATTTCTATGTAAGACGACGCAGCGACACCGCTTTGGCGGCGGTGCGGCACCGCAACGCATCGTGTGCTCGGGCCCTCAGGGACTAGCTACGTTACTGGTTACTTCCTATCTATTTTTGACGATGCATATGAAATTAGTGCACAATGATCTCGGTTAAAACATAAATCAGACAAAATACGGCGTTCCGTACTGGTTGTATCTAGCAGAACATACATATGAGTGTTAGAACAGTTCCATTGGTGTGTTTTGTTATTCACATAATTACATAAACAAAAAATATCAATCTGATATACTGGGTGTAAGGGACAGCCCTCCACTAACTTTAAGGGCTTGCTCAGTAGACGAACAATACGTACACGTATCTGAACATCTTCCCACAAATTTTTTTTCAGGAAACGAAAAAAAAAATCGACCTCTCCGTACAAACTGTCCGATAAAATTTACAATTTTGTATGGTCAAGCTGAAATTGTTTTTCGTTTCCTAAAAAACAATTTTGGGAGGATGTTCAAATTCGTCTACTGAGCAAGCCCTTAAAGTTAGTGGAGGGCTGTCCCTTACACTCAATATGTAAAACCTATTAGTGTCAAACTAAATTAAGCCGTACACTAACACAAATAAAGTACAATATTACCTCTAAGATTTTGAGGAGGTAGGGCCAGAAGATTTTCTCGTAGTCCGTTTCAGGAGGTATGGGCTGCGATATTGATGTTATCGTGACTCCGCCGCCATCGTTTAACGAGTCCATCGTTTTATTCTGAAAGAAAGAAAACTTTGGTTATTTACTTTGAAATATCTATTTGTCTTCCTGGATCTACCGATTCCTGTATATGACTGTGTATGTCATTTACTGATAAGTCAAATTCGAAGGTCTGAGGCCCTACCACGAGCTCTTAATGCGATCCATTTGACGACCTAAAGTGAACTGTTAAAGAAATGAGCTATATACGATGTATAGCTCCGCCACTCTTTCTCGTTCGTACGCCTGACATTTTATCACGTAAGGCCGTAAGGCCACTGCTCGCTCTGGTGGAAAAGCTACATCCAAAAAATTTAACTGTATAAATGTGTGCAAGGACTTTACCACTATCAGATAAAAGAGGGCCCTATTTATTTTTAATATGGGGCCCCTTATACACCAGTTACGCTACTGTCTCCTATCCGGTTTATATAATTATTGTGTAGTAGGATAACACACTCACTTTTGAAAACTATATTGTAACTATGTCTATACTCACACTAGACTTATTGAAGGCGACAGCGTCTTTCTCGGTGACCTTGTAGACCGCCATCTCGACGTTGTCCTTGTTCTCCGGAGTGGGCTCGCTGCCGGACTTGTCATCCGCAGCCGAATTCTCCGGTGACGCTGCATTGGCATCTGTTATTGCTATTGCTAGCCGACGGTACCTGTGAAAACATAAATAAATATATATTGAGGTTTGGGTTAATTATTTTATCTTGAGAACAGCATTATCGGCTGATAGGCGGCCGCACGCGAGAGGGAATGGCCCTCATGTCCACGCCACCGGGTGATAGCTATCACGATTTCCAGCCACCGTAGGCGCAGGCTTGCAGATGGCGAGCAATAGGTAGCTCGCCGTCCGGCCGTTCGGTAAATATCCGGACCAATCTGATATGGTCGACGGCGCGTTTTGTTCAACGCGCGCCTCAAAGGTGTCAGGAAACTGTAGGGGCCCGGCAGGGTCGAAGCCTATTGGGGCCCTGAACGAAAGAGAACCCTGGAGCCCTAGAGCGAAGAAAGAACAGAAGTGGAAAAATTCTCCTCTTTGTAAGTGGGATAGAACTTGTGATGTATTGTGTGGGGTGATCGATTGAACTTCAGGTTTTAGGTATTATGTTTCCGTTAAGCGTTTTACGAGCAATTTGCAAAAATATTTTGCACGGTAAAGTTACTATAGTCCGTCTAATGAAAGCGCGTCCTGACAAAAAGAGATTAAATCCAAAAATTTTGTATGTGGTATTACTAACTAGTAGGAATCATGCCTTGACACAATTTTTTTATTTCATACAATTGCGGCTGAATAATGTTGCCAATTAAATTTAAAAAAAAAACTCCAGGTCGCGCTTTGATTAGACGCACTCTATTTGACTGCCTTCAAGCTCAAGTATTTAACAATACATACCGACTAATGTATTGTCTATTACCCCTGTGCCAAATAAATCAACAAAAATCCAAAGATTCATCACCGTTACTTAGACTACGTCGTGTGCAAGATCAGCACACAACAAGGTAAAATAGCGCAATAATAAACTGAATGATGATGACTCAACCATTGTATGAACACGTAATATCGTAAACTAATTAATTATATCAAATCATAGTAATTGTAACAATGCAGTAAAATATATGTAGGTATGTATGGATTATTGTCTTCTGCAACTATAGTTGGCCGATAAGGAGATATCGATCGTCTAATCAGTACTTGATAGTGGAAGTAAATTTTCGGAAATAACAGGAAAACTATAAAAGTATTTAGACGATATGAAACCGCTTAGCAGAGTGTAAATAATAGATACGGCTTTTTTGCTGGAAAATAATCTGAATGACTTTTCCCCACTCTTGCGCGGAACGGCAGGGTCTGTCAGACTTTTACTGACTAAAACCCACACCTTTGTTTATTCTTTGCCTTCGGTCCAGGGCCCTGGGTTTTCCTTCCAGAAGCGAACCCATGGCCCCAGAGACTTCGAGCCTGCTGGGCCCCTACAGATACAGAATTTGTCTAGATTATTAACAATTAAATATTTCATGAAATATAAATAAACCATAACATCTTTCCACAATACGGGTATAAGAGATAGCGCCGAGGCCGAACTGGGACAAGATGGAGAGACGTCCTAGACGCCTACCCAAGTATTACCCAGCTACCTAAGTATTATTTGGGGGAGACCTTTGCCCAGCAGTGGGAAAGTATAGACTAAAGAAGGAAAAAAGCCGCTTAGAGTAACATTTTAATGAAGTGGAACTGTTATTTTTTACTTTCGCTGCAGGCGAAACCGTTGGCACCAGCTAGTAACTCATAAATTGTGTCACCATAAATGTCTTGACGTAGAAAAAGATTAGGATGAAAGGTCTCTATTGGTTAATGTTCCGTATCAATAAAGTGTTCCTTTAAGTGGCTGTAATGTGTGTCAGACCCATTTGTCCTGATTTAAGGCGAAGGGGCATCTCGCTGATAGACAATTATTTACTGCTACCTACCTTCTTTATGTATGTACAATAAATAAATATTGATCTTAGCGTGATGGTATACAAAAAGTGACAGTGAATTAAAAACCGTCAATATTGTATGTGCCTCACGGCTGTGTAAAAAAGGTTCATTTCAGCAAAGTTGCCAGACAGAAAAAAGTCTTTTACATCTGGATTAGGACTAACAATACTTTTTATAACGGTACTGTTTCCCGGGAGACCATTTTAAATTCCAGTACACAGGGGGAGCCGCAGGCAAATTCTAGTAGCTAAAATGAAATTGTCTTACCATTCGTGTTTGTCCCTGCCAGTCCGTGCAAACAGGAACAGATACGAGTGCTTGTCTTTGGAGTACTTGACGTGCAAGCTCCATTCCCCTTCGCTCGTACCGTCCGCTGCTATCTCCCTCTCCTAAAAGACATAACAGTTGCAGATGAGAATGCAGAGCTTATTGATGTGTAGAGATGATGAAATAAATGAAACTGTTGAGAGATGACATGTAAACCAAAATTGTCCCAGAGTCAACGAATACCGTGAGTTTATTTTTATACGATATTTTAATCTCGCTATCTTTTTGGTTCACACGTAACCTAATAGCAATGACATCACATTGCAAAGTGTGCATCCCTATTCTGTTACTTGACAGTTACCCCTTCCATCAGATTTGAAAGGTATCTTCCTTAAAATTTAACGGATTTGATAAAAATCTTTCTATTTGCGATTTTGGATAAAGGAGCTATTTGATAAAAAAAATGAGTCAACAACCCAATTCTGCACATTCCTAGAACCTTACGATAAGTTTGTGTACAAAAATACAAAAAAGGTAATCTCCCGATTAGCTTCAGCTATTGATTATTTTTATCGAGTTCGTTACATAAACTACATATTACGGTTCCGATAGGATTCAAGGTTGCGCGATCACGACGCGTCAAAGAAATATATATAAGAGGAAGTTACGAACAAAAGATACAATTACATAGAACTCGGTTTTTTTGTAACAGTTAACGTAAAAACCAAAGCCATAGAAACAAGTTTTTTTGGTAGAACGAATGTTAACTAAATAATCAGTAGGTTTTTCTAAGAAGTATTGCGTAAAACCGTAAAACGAATAAGTAGGATCTATTTTAATATTTTATAAGTATGCTATAAAAAAAAACAATCAAGAAGTGGGAATTAGATTTCATGAACCATTTTAACAATTAAATTGTCAAAATGGGTCATGAAATTTAAACTGCGTTAGAGTAAGCGAAATTATAAAATGTTAAACATTTTCAATCAAATTAAATTCCCTAATTTATTTTACTACTCAGTGCCCACAGTCCTCATATAACAAGTTTGTATACGAATACCTGATAATATGAATTAAAAACAAATAGAAAAACTATACTATCTATAAGTGACATAAGCTAAATTTAAATTCTGAATTCGGCTTCGGGTACAAAGCTCCGTAAAAATTCTAGAAAGATTCTTCAAGGCTAGAGTGAATAGGATCTTAATAAACTAGTGATCCTCATCATCAACGATTGCACCACTGCTTACCATCAGGTAAAATCACAGTCAATCGCTATTTTACACTAATTAAAAAAAAAAATTATAAGCATACCGTTTCTTCCAACAGATCTTTAATTTTCGACATTTCAGTGTCATCGAAGTCGTCGTCATCGTCTTTAGTGCTGGTGGCGGACTTGGAGGCGAGGTCATTCTCGCGGTCCTGGTAGGAGTCTTCGAGTACGGGCTTCTCTGACGGCACCGCGCTTTGGCTTTGAGTCTCGGCCGGTTCCGTCCCTGTGGAGACCGTGTCAGTCTTCTTGTCTGGAGAAGATATTTTAATGATAACAAAAAATAAAACAAAGTTTCTCAGCATCATCAGTATAATCAACATCTCAGCTGAAAAACGTCCATTGCTGGACATAGGCCTTCCCCGAGCGTCGCCACGACGATCGGTCCTGTGCGTCTCACATCCATCCGATTCTCGTGGATTCTCAGCATACAGCCGGAGTTCGTGGGTTTGATTCCCACCCAAGACAATTTTTGTTTGTGTGATGAGCACAATTTTTTGTTCTGTGTCTATGTGTAATTTATTTATAATATTGATGTACATATTTAGAAATATATAAGTATGTTTATTAGTGGTTTAGCACGTATAGCACAAGCTCTGCATAGTTTGTAACAAGATGGCGTCGTGGGAAAGTTGTGGAATATTATTATTAATTTGAAGAAGTCATGAGGATGAATAATAATGCATCAATGAAAAATAATGATAATCAAGGTAGTCCGCGAAATTCAATTTTTCTAAAGTTTTTTGCAGGTTAGATTCAAGTCCTATGATTGGCGAGTGTAATACGCATTTATTTACGGAACTGTAATCATTGAAATCACCAATACGGGTTGTCTCAGTTCGTCTTACCCCATTGAATGGCTATTTCATTAAAAAAGGCACTGAGTACGGTAAGATTATGTTTTAATCAACACTTGCAAAATGCAAAAAACTTAAGAAAATTTTAATTACCCCGGCGCTTTTACCTTAAGAAGTAGTTGAGTATTAAAATGCCTAAATTGGAGAGTACTTAAGGCTTTAATTCTTATGGTTTCGTACTCAAAGCGAGGCAACGGGATCTTATTACCACGGCAATGTCAGTTAATGGATTGAGTATTCTTAACGGTAATGGGTCATTTTCACATAATACGTGCAACTATACGACTTGGAAACGACGAAGGACCTTTCTTATAAGAGGTCATTGAACTCAACAGTATGAACAACTTTTATTATTCGACCAACCCTGAACTTGAATGGTGTGAGAAAGAGTCACAGATGTTTTTCTGACTTAAACCCAACTCTATCCCTTCAATTGCCCTTTGCATTACAGGATCGCGGTACCACTTTCAATCCATCCCGCAATGATTCGGGTCAGTTAGTGCGCGAAACTACTTAGGTAAGTAACCGGTTTTTGTTTACTATTTAGGGGGGAATATATTTTCTGTCACCAAACTTTATATTTGTCATCAAGTTGTATTACCTAATTAATAGATCTATCGCCACGAAATATTTTCGTTCTCAGATAAACAAAAAGTGTATCCAGGTATGAATTATCAAAAAATAAGAGATGAATCACCAATAAAATAAAACTTCGTTTTTATAATAATAGTTTTATTACAAAATTAATAGCTTTGTGCTCAGAATGGTAGATCTGTCGCCAAACTGGTAGATCTGTCGCCAAAATGGTAGCTTTGTCGCCAAAATGGTAGATCTGTCGCCAAATAAATCGATTATTATCAATCCCTGACTGTACCTCCTTTTTATTTGTTATTTTGTCACCAATAAAGTAGTTACATTTTATTTCGTTCGGTTATTAAAATAATAGTATTCCTTACCAATTTAATACATCAATTTATAATTTTCTTGAAAATATGTTCAAAGAGGCGGAGACAAATTGGCGCGCTTTCCATCCTCAACGATGTGTCATAGGTACTCGTAACTACCTACGATGATCATACGATGCCACGAGATGTCAGCAAACTGTAGGGGCCTGGTAGGATCGAAGCCTCTGGGGAACACGGAAAATTGAAAAGGTTGTCACCGTGTCCCCCAGATCGAAGGCAACGAAGAAACAGGGTAGGGGTTTAGTCAGTAAGAGTCTCACACGCCTTCCCGCTCCGCCCTAGAGTGGGAGAAGTCATTCTGATGATTCCCCTAACGAAAAAAAAAAAAAACCATAACGACCGGCGCCCGGGAAGGCGCTGCTGGCCTTTCTTGAGGAGCTGGGGTGGATCGAATAACACTTTTGTCCCACCCATACGCAAAATACACGCTTTAGTCGTGGAGTTGCGGATACCAGCCCGTTATACTATACTATACTAAGTAGTAGACTCTTTTGGTTGAAACGATGATGACGACAACAATTATTTTTTTTTGGAACTTTATGAAATTTTGTAGTAACACACTTGGTGATCTCTTTCAATTAGTTTGCTTAAATGCTTATTAGGACAAACCTATTATAATATGTACAAAAACAATTATTTGGTACTAGATCCTATATCTCCATGATTTTAGATGATTTATTGGAGAATTGATTTTACGTTGTTTGGTGACTACATTTTGGCGACAAATCTACTATTTTGAGGACAAAGCTATTATTTAGGAAACACAAAAAGAATTAAATTGGCGACAGCTTAAATGATACCCCTATTTAGGTAATAAACCATGTCTTTCGTAAGACGTCATCCAAGTGGCTAGCAGCGTTACTGTGTTCCGAAAGCTGACGGCACAGTTAACGTAGTGGTTGAGCGATTCGCTGCTGTGCTGCGTGCCCGCGTGCCGTGAGTTTGATTCCAGCAAGGAACAAATATTTGTATAAACAAAATATTATTTTATTTATTCCAAAAGGATTTATTTGTCCCGGGTCTGGGTGTCTAGAGTATGTAGGTTTACATGGATCGTAACGCACCTACGATACAGGAGTAATTTCTAGTGTATGGGCAAAGCTAAAAAAACTGTATAGGGGACATTTTCTAGCTTAAGCTGTCAGCTTAGCTTTAGCTGGTTTTTTGGCTTAGCAACACAAGTCCTTTAGTGCTACAAATGTCAATAGGATGATCACTTACCACCATCTGTTGGTCCGTGCGCATGAACATAAAAAATACACATTAAATATAATAAACGTTTAACTCGTTCCGCTACACTGAGCACTTATAGACATGGTGACAAATAGTACTTATATAAATTGTTATTGTGTTTCTCACTAAATGTTCATTCATATTTACTACTACACTGTGTTGCCTAGGGTAAAATTATTTGCTATAGATTTCAGCTGTGTAAATATGATATAAAATGTGAAATATTTTATGTCACATAGATCTACATGGGCACTTATAAAACGTCGGAAGCTAGTGCACAGATCCAATTGGTCGCTTCAAATGAACAAGACCCAGCAAGAAACTAAAGCGTTACTGTATCTATAGCGGATTAACCCCTGCTTTGAAATTAAAAATGAATCTGTTTAGTTGATATGTTAACCGTAGTCGTTAGGATACTTTTCTTGTATTGAACAAAAAATTGAACAAGCCGGCAATATTTTGGAAAAACGACTGTTGGAGAAGATTCATATTATTATACATATTGGATCATCATCTGCCTAGCCTTTTCCCAACTATATTGGGGTCGGCTTCCAGTCAAGCCAGATCTAGCTGAATACCAGTATTTTACGAGGAGCGGCTGCCTTCCAGACCTCCACAACCCATTAACTGGGGTAACACGGTACTTCATGGCAAGACTGGAGTCAGATTTACTGGCTTCTGACTATCCGTAACGACTGCCAAAGATCTCTAAATGACAGCCGGGACCAACGGCTTAACGTGCTTTTCCGAGGCTCGGAGGAAACTAGTTATGTTAAGATGGTCACCCATCCACAGACCAACCTAGGCAAGCGTTGCTTAACCTTGAAGATCGACCCGTGCGGCTGTTATTATCTAGCCACGAGCTCCTCTTTCTCTCTCTTCATTATACATATTGGATGCTACTGTAATGGATCGCCTGCGGACTTTAATGGGTCCATCTTTACGTTCGCATGACTTAACAAAATGTAGGAAACAGCTTATCATTTTAGTAAAACTTGTAATTATAATTCATTGGATGGAGGTGTTCATCAACTCAATGAAAGATAATAATATGTCGTATTGTGTCCACCTTATACATATATCTATTATGCTACTACTCACAGTATAATAGAACCCAATGTTTGAAATGACTCACAGATCAAACATTACCTCGATTGCACAAGATAAAGCAAACAGTTGCGTAATTGTATGAAATACTAACATTTCACCCGCGACTTCGTTTGTGAGAAGGTTTTAGTAAAAGGTAACAACGTTTAAATAGCATTTCGTGGGTAGTTTTGTAAAACTAATACCTAATGACCGTCTTTATTATCTATTTTAATTAAAATTTGTGCAAAGTTTCAAGTTTATTAACTCAAGGAATAAGATTCGCCCATAGAAACCATATCGAAATCCCCATATTGTTTTGTAGGGGAAGTTTAAAAAAAAAAGAATAATGTAAACCTTTTTTATTTACTTGGGTTATTATTTATGCTAAGTTTCAAATAGATAGTAGACCAAGGAATCACGTTGTCCCATACAAAATGTTGCCCTCCTTTTTCACCCCTTTTGAGGTAGAATTCGTAAAAACCATTCTTATTTGGATGCCTACGACATACAAATAACATACTTTCCAATTTTGAGGTTTTTACGATCAGCGGTTTAGGCTGTGCGTTGATCCGTCAGTCATTTAGGACAAAGCATTTTATAAGTATAGATAGATTTGAGTTTCACCCACCTCTGTGCATTTTCCTAACGAGTCTATGTCTAAGACCTTCCTTCCCTGTTTCACCGTCCGAATGTGAGGTACTGCAACAAACAATAATAAAAATGGCGTCTTCAATTTTATGACGGTCCAACATTATCAGATGAAATAATTGAAAAAAAAATATGGTTATACCACTCGCATTTTATTTTTTCCGGAGTTATATGCGTAGGATATCTATGAAATAAATAAAAATTGATTTATATCAAATTGTTAATTTAAAATTTTTATGGGGGAAACGATTTTAAAAATCAGTTGCAAATTAAAGTACCTACGAAGGCAAGTGAAATAAAAGCATGTAAAGCTGTGGCTACATTATCGGGATTCACCGAATATTCGCTTTATCGTGACAAATACGGCCGCGTAGTTCGTCGAATCGTGAAGCATTCGGGCGAGCACGAATGCTTGTCGACACGGCCGCATAGAAATGCAATTGACCGCTAATGTATAGTATTGTAAACAACAACATCGCGTATCCAAATACGATGTTTTTATCGCGACACGAATATTTGCGCGATAATGTAGCAGTGGTCTCGAATCTCGATTTTTCGTTTTTAAGACAAGTTCAAAATAATAATCATCATTAAAGAGACTGATTTACGTTCAGAATACCTCAAGTTCCAAATGACTCATGGTCCATTTAATATCAATTTTATTTGACGAATCACCAATTTCGCATATGACATTCGAGACCACTGTAATGTAGCCACAGCAAAATAAAAAGAATTTGACAAAGTATTTATAATAATTTATATGACAACACCAAGAATGGCTTCTCTCTAAAAAACCTTTGAAACCAACCTCTTTTCCCGCCGCCTCCACACAAACTTCCTTCTCTTCTCGGGACTGGTGTTACTATTGCTACTCGTATTGGTCTCCGTCTCCATCTCATGCTGTTCCCTCTTCTTCTCTGAAGGAATCTCCGCTGCTCTCTTCTCTGCCGTAAACGTTTCTTTCTCCAACACTTGTATCTTTTCGTTGTCGTTTAGTACTACGCAAATCGGATATTTCTTGCTCCATTGTCTACAAATTGAGAAAAGGACACGTTTAGTTATTGTAAGGCCACTTGTATATCGTAATTAATATACAAGGGTCCCGCCCGGGGTTGTGGCAGACCACGAAGGAGATGGCGGGATTTCGCTAGAACAGCGGGCCTAAAAAGATCATCACATTGAACAAATCACCTAAAACCAAATCATAGTATCATATGCCGAATTCCTAACGAATTATAAGTATTTCTTCTAATATTCGTAAAATGGTTGCACAAATTAGCCGAATCATAATTATGATTAATTAATTCATTTCATATCAGAATCATATTCCGTGTAAATATTGCGGCATGAAACAAAATATGATTCATAATCATAATAATATTCTAATACGAATATACTAAGGTAAAGGCCTTTTTAGACCCGCTGGAAGGAGATAGTGCGGTCTCGTAAAAGATCGAAGAAGGGCGAGAGAACGCCTGAACACGCTACCAAAAAATTCAACAAAAATCAGCAATCTATTGATAAGATACATAATGTAGAAAGTAGTATGTTCAAGAATCATCTCATTTAATCTGGGGGAAAAAACCCAAGACCGACATTCGCTTAAAAGTTTTTTTTTAAAGATGACCGTCTGCGTCGTACACGATGGTTTCTTGAGGAAACCAGCAAAAAATCGAAGACATGCGACATTCACCAACTAGCACTAGGCCCGCGTGGTGGAGTACGGTCCATTCTGTCTCCTAGAGAGGAGGCCTGAGTCCCAGCAGTGAGAACGTTATATGGCTGATTATGCAGCACATAATCCAACACGTGAAACGCATACTCAATGCAATACGCGTTAACAATGACCGCACAGTACTGTCAAGACCTTGATAGTAGTACAGGTAGTAATTCCGAGACAGATACATTCATCTATTCTCGAATTTCCATACTGGTTTAGATATGGGTAGGCAGTTTCAATACTGTGTGAGTGTGCATGTCAGATGTCTATAATAAATATTAAGTTACTACGATTGTTATCATAATGTCAAATATCATTATGACATTGATATTGGGTAAGTATTTTTTTTTAAATTAAGCGTAGATCTCACAGAACGAGAATTTTTATGGCAAAGGCCTGTTACAGCTAAAAATTCGAAGATATGTGACATTCGCCAATCCGCACTGGACCCGCGTGGTGGATTACGGCCTATTCCCTCTCCTAGAGAGTCCTGAGTCCCAGCAGTGGAAAATATAAAACGCTGGCTATGCTATGCATGTTAAAAATATAATTTAGCGAATTGCTTTTTGATACAAAGATATTTGAAAGTAAAATACTTTCATCACCTATAGTCCAACTTTGGACTACAGGCCTCTTATTTTTGTGCCTATGTAATTTTCTTTTTAATTGTTTTAAGTTTATGTGGCCCGGCAAACGTAATCTGCCATATAAATTATCAAATAAATCAAACGTAAGTATAAATAGAAATATAAATATACTAAAATAATTAAAAGAAAATTGAGGGGTGGGGTAGGAGCATGAAAAATACTTTTTGAACTATTCTCATACCTATCAAATAAACAAAAAAAAATGTGTCGAGCCGTTTCGGAGAAGTGCAACCACAAACACCGCGACACTAGATACTTATTAGATCAGACAAGTGAGTAATGCTAATGTAAATTCAAAGTTACTTCCCCGAAATTATTTTGACGTAACATGTACTTTAACACAAACCTCGATTCATATTTACATACATGTTTATCAAACTGGGATACCACGTAACATTACGCAAAACAGATGTAAACAAAACCTACTTTATAAAAAAGGTGTACAATGGCAGTCTTATCGCTGACAGCGAAATCTAGCAGACAACGTTTTTATTCCATAAAACTTTAAAAAAAATGAAAAAAAAAATTGTACACCTTGTGACTAGTCAAGTACCAAGACGACTCGTGTGAAGTTAACTTTATCAAGTAGGCAGCTACCTTTTATTGCGATAGGATCAACTAGTCTCACACTTTAAAGGCTTGAAGCGCCCGTCTATTGTTGAACAGTACTAACTCCTCGTAATAGTCGTAATTACAAAGGTGATCTTTAATATTATGTTCGTACTATGACGGACTATGACGGACTATGACTCAGAATTATAATAAACAGTTTGTTTTGTTCGACTCGGGGATTTTTTTGACAAAGCATTGATAGATGTCAAGCCTGTGGTCACTGGAATAGTATGTTGGAGCAAACTTGATAATTATAGGCATATACTTACTAAATATTTGACATGAGATTAGATTTTATTTTTAATTGAGGCATTTCATACAGGAAGTTTAGGCTTGTTTATCGATTTTACAAGTATTTGTCAATGAGACGTAAGATCTTAAGGAATGAGCATTCTATTATTTATTGACAGCGTGCGTACATCGATGTATCTATCTAAATATTTACCTTCAAGTGCAAGCCGCGTTCACATAATCTTAAGTAACATTTAAATAGATTGCTCAAAACAAAACTGTTATTTTTAAATTGGTCACAGTTGGACAAAGAGGTAAAATTGCTATAATATAAATGTTTGTATTGGGTAGTCTCCGGAAAAACTAGAATATTATAGAAAGTTAGACTATTGTCGAGTGTGATATAGATAATTTTCATACACGAAAACAAAATCAAAGAGATTTGAAGAGAAGTTAGGGCAGATTCATTGACGCGTATTCGTCATTATTCATTATACACTTGGTGTATGGCTGTATGAAACTTGCATACAAAACTATGAAACTTTTTCGCCGAAGCAGCAACGGCAGCGCCGCACGACACTGCCGTGAAGAGTAGGCCTTACTAAACAATTAAACATACATACCTAAAAGGTGTCAAAACGCAATCCAAAACCAACGCAAAACAATATCTGTACAAAATTTTAGTTTATCTCTTACGCAATACTGCATAACAGCAGGAAGTTCAACCCAATATTTTTATTAATAAATTTTATCACAAAAGAGGAAATCCGTATGTCTTGATACATAAAACTGAACTGAGCTCTGTTTTACATAATTTTGTTGTACCCAATCTTTGTTGGGAAACCGAACAGACAGCTTGGTCTACATTTTTAATTACACGGATGGTTTAATTATGACAATTTTCTATGTAATATGGCATGAACAGTCAACACCATATTATAATGTTGTATGAAACTATTTTATATGATTTTTAATAGCATTTTATTTCATTATTACAAATGCAAAACCTCTTATAGAAGCGTGAAGATTTGTAAATATTTTATTGGTCATAAATAATCCGGTTTTCTTGGTGAATTTTTAGATAAAATTATTGGTGACATTCGATAGTATTGTCCTTGGGTCTACTAAATTAATAATTCTTCAGCCAGGTAAGAAAATACTTCTTGATTGATTTGATCATAAGCAATCATCAAGCTTATGATCAACAAATCAATCAAAGAATAGATAATTATCAATCAAACATATTGCGTATTACTGAACGTCATAATATTATTAAAGTCAAGACCATTTACATTACTGACGTAACAACATTAAATATGCTCCTCATAGTAAACAATTAAACATAACTGGTAATGCATCATAATTATAATAATTTATAAAATTTACTATATTTGTTTTGAAATATACGTAAGACCTTCATAGCAACTACGAAGGTCTGTTACTACATTTAGTTAGAGGTTTATAGACCTTCTTTTACGCCAATTGAACATGCCCAAGTAGTTAGGGGCGAACCTGTTGCTCTTATCCAGGCACAAATCTAGAATATTTCAAATGTAAATAATGAAATGCAATAATGGTAGACGTGCCACCCATTTATTGTGCGTAGAATAGAATAGCCATAATAATAAAAAAAGAGCAAGCCTGCTTCTAGAGATGTCAGCAAGATAGTCGAAGCCCGTTAAGGCCGATGCCTGCTAGGGTTGCGAGATGGTTCGAAAGGGTTACTGTGGCTCTGGCCAACTGCAGGAATACAGCTGGGTTTTAGTCAGTAAAAGTCTGACAATCGCCCTAGCTATGGTCAGTGAGAGGAGTTTTTTTATGTTTCCCCACAAAAAAAAAACAGGTTCCAGATGTGAACACCTAGTAACAATATAGAAATTGAATACCCGCCATATCAATTGCCCAATTAGCATATTATATAACCTTTTTTACTTATAACCTGCTACATATTTAATACATCTAATAATAGCATGAGAAGCGCAAGCGCCGGTTCGCGTTCATTAACCCAATTGTTCGCCAATTGCACTCACGCGCAGGCCTTCTATGCCAACAGCTTATCAGCGCTTTGTTAGTGACCTTTATAGACGTAAATATTACTTTACATTAGAATACGTCATTATTTCTACATCGTTTAGTATCGATAATACGAGTACAAGTAAATAAAGACAGCCCAAATGGTATTAAGTACTTAGGCCTATTCTAGTTCACTGATTGGCTGTGGGCTATCTCAAAATGGGAACTAAAAAAGCAAAAGAAAGTAAAGAGGCTCCTTAGCAGAACTAATATTATTCAGGTAAAAATTATGTAGAGCAGCGGTAGTCCAGTTGGAACTGCTAACCCCTATTTACTATACTCCGTTTGTTTAGGTGGTTAACTAAAGGTAAACAGTCTTGGTATGTCTTTTTATATTAAAGAGGTCGTATATAATATACGCAAAGATTATTTAAATTTAGTTTATTAGCTAACATCGATTTAGGTAAATACCTATTTGCAAAGACTTTTACATACAATTTATAGACAACAATAAATAAAAAGACATGCCAAGATTGTTTACCTTTAGTTAACTACCTAAACCGACGGAGTATAGTTGTACTTATGAAGTTCAAAATAAGGGAAGTGTCTTACTTTGTGTAGCTAATCATCTGATTTCATCATCACTGCTCGTCAAACGGTGAAGGAAAACATCGTGAGGAAACTTGTATTAGAACTAAAACTTCCAAGATATGTGACATCCACCCGGCCCGCATGGTCAATTACAGCCCATATAGTGTAGAGGCTTGAGCAGCGGAAATATCATGAGGCTGATTATGCTATGCTAAAAGTTTATTGTTTGAAAGCATGGGGCGATCTTCGGAAGTATTGATTCGCGTATTATGCATATTAGATAAGATAGTGAGTCGAGTTAGACCGAAAGGAATGGCCAGATATTGCGATGGACTGAACCGCTCCAGTCCATCGCAATATCTAGGGATTCCTGGAAGAAGGAAGAATGGTTTTTACCCTGAAGTGGGATACCGTGGCCCGTGGCCCATGGCCAGAACACAGGTGGGTATAAGTCAGTAAGTCTGACACCCCCTCTCATTCCACCGAGAGCAGAAGAAGTTATTTAAAGATTTCTAAACTCAACAAAATCAAAATCCAGTGTCCCAAAAATAGAACGAAAGACTATTATTAAATTGTTTGTTCATTTAGGCGTAAGTAACAAGACATAACATTAGCATATTTCTAACGACTAATCGAGTGCGCCATTTATTATAATGAAGTCAAACGTCGCTACGAATTTACGATGTTAAGCACAAGGCGACTGGAAGGCGGAATACATTATCTTTAAATAACACTTGCGGATAATATGCAAATGCTTATCAGCAAATATGTAGGTGTGTATAAGTTTTTATGCTTTTTCCTCAAGATAAAAGTTCTACGCACTATCACGCACAGGATCTAGATAAGTACAGAAGTTAGATTAAATGGAAGCCTAGTCAAATTTAACACGATTTTATATACACTCAGGAGTCTTAAAGTGCGTTTGCACTCTATCAATGCCAGTGTCTCTTTGTTTGCAGAAGAGGGTCAACAATTCATGATTGATTTAATTTGTAGCATAGAGTCTAAATTATTAATTAAACTAATTATGCAGCATTGAATTTCTATTACATACAAACAAATTTTAGACACTAGCATTGGTAGAGTGCAACTAACCTCGAAAGGCACATTGTGAATTGTAAAATAGATAAAGAAAGGCCTCGTGAACGCAGCCCAATACGTTGATCTAACCAGATTCGCTGTGCTGTTGAATGTACAATACACAACGTCCTTCACATCGACAGACAGGACGCAGATAGAGGAATAGCACACGAGAGAAAGTGATGAAGCAGGGAGGATCCTCAACATAGAGGAATACCACATGAGGAGGAGAAGAGAGTCACTGCACTTTTGACCCCTGACGAAAGTTTACTCGCGACTGGCTTGTTTGTAGTCATTGTACATAGTTTTTGTGTGTGTGAGCCCGTATTCGAACATTGTATGGAATCGACCTTCTGTGCGTACCATTTTATCACACTGGACTAACATCGCCGATTTAGAAGACCTCCAAAAAATTGCGTAAACAATAATTACGTCACCAGACTTATCAAGAAAAAATACCCGAATAGAAGTTTTTATCACTTTGATGGCACGGTTGGCGCAATAGTTGAGCAATTGGCTCCTGCGTTACGGTTTAGGGTGAAAGCGTCAGGATAGCCCGCGAAATTCAAATTTTCTTACGTCTTTCGCAATTTGCAGGCCAGTGGTAAGTTGTATGCAGTTAAAAATATCTTTTGCGACTGTAAAATGTAACTAGTTACATAATTACAACCATAAAAATCATCAATAGAAGCTTCCAAGCTCACCTAAGTGTAGAAACGATTTTTTCAAAGTCAAAAACCTTCCTATTGCACAGAAAAAATATTCGCATCGCCTACAGATAGTTGTTCCAGGTCTAGGTTTTTTCTCTAAATAATATACATTTGTGAACACAAGTTCAAGTAATTCCTAGTGTAGGGTAAAGTAAAAAAAAGATGCAGTATCACTTACCTCCTTTTAACTAATCCTACTGGCATCAGTAAGACTTTGGCTCCAGTCAAATTATACAGTCTATGCTGATAAAACGCCACCTTTTCTAGCTTCTCATCCCATAGCGCTCTTTTCGGTATCTTAGTCGCCGTATACGATATCCTTAGATTGCATCCTACAACACAAAATATGGGTTAACGACTTTGATAAGGAAGTAATGAGATATTAGTGACAGATAAGAGTGACAAACTTCCGAGTAAAGCAAAACTTATCCTTACTAATATTGTAAACGTGGAAGTAACTCTGTCTGTTACATTTTCACCGATAAACTACTGAACTAATTTTGGTATACATAATTCGGTACGGAGTAAGCTTCAAAGTTGTACATATCCTTTCTAATATTACAAACGTAAATACAACTCGGGATGTGTATTACGCTTTCACAGTTAAACTACTGAACCAATTTTGGTATAATTTGGTACGGAGTAAGCTTGAACCCCAAAGGCCATCGGCTACTTTTTATCTGCGTTCGACTTCGCGTCCGCTATAATGGGCATTCACATTAAAGAAGACGCTTTAAAGCCTTCTTGTTTTACATTATTATTATTTATTTAAACTTCATGTACAGTGGTGGTACAGTCAGCATCAAAAGTCGATGAACAGAATCAACATAACAAAACACCTGTTCACAATAAAATGCCATAAGTTATAGTCGCAACTAGGAAACAAAATAGCCTGTATACCAGAAATTTACAAAAGTCGTTAAACACGAGTATTTCAAAAGTACATGTGCACTAGTATTTCAAAAGTACATGTGCACTAGTATTTCAAAAGAACATGTGCACTAGTATTTCAAAAATACATGTGCACTAGTATTCCTAAAGTCGCTGTACACCATCAATCCAAATGTTGCTGAACATCATTGTATCAAAGTCACTAAACAGCTAATTTCACCTGACTAAACTAACTACTACTAAATATAGAAACTGCTGATATTGTTATTATCTTTATTATAGAACAACATCATTGTATCAAAAGTCACTAAACAGCAGTAAAGACAAAATTAGGTTAACAAAGTATATTTTTAATGTTGCCGTGTGTTAACATACTTTTGACGCTTATGTTGTTCAGCTACTTTTGGGACAGTGCTTGCTTGATCTTAATAATGTATGTTAACATGTTAGTATCTATTTCAATACTTATTTACAAAGCAATTATACACTCGAGAGCAATAAAATCGCACATCATGACTTGTTATGTTAAGGCAGATTTTGTCATGAATATGAAAAGATTTTGAAAGAAATGCATACACAAGTTTAAACACCATTTCATTATCTTTCTATGATATGAAATACAGTGAAAAAAAATACCCTTGAAAAATTTTAGAGCACAATATCCAACATAAGGGTAAAATTACCAAATTTTGCTTAAGAGAGAATGAGAGTCAAACTTAAAATTCTTGGTTAACTAGTTTATTAATAAAGTGTATTCCCTATCTTAGCCTTAATTACAGCTGTTAATCGATGTCTCATAGACCGTATTAATTTTACCATGAAGTTGTATTGTATAACCTTCCACACCTCGTCAATGATGAATTGACGCTCTTGGAGTCGCGAAGAAACAAGTTTTTTGCTGTAATTCTTATTTTAAGATCATTCCAGATGTGTTCAATTGGATTAAGATCAGAACTACGCACAGGCCTGACTATCGCGATGATTTCAAAGTTTTCCATGTAGTGAAAAACTGTTCTAGCGACATGCGATCTGGTATTGTCATGCGTTAAGATTTTTTTTTACCAATAAGCTGCACCGGCAGCTTCACAGATTCTCCGAGCATTTTTTTGACGTAACGTGAAGCCATCAACCCTCTCGATATCGGGCAGGTATTAGCTACAGTGTATGAATACAAGTCAATTTTACTGTATAACATTATGCCACCCCTAAACGCCTCGAAAAGCAACATGATTTCTTATGTAGCATTGATAAAATTAGCCTGATGACTTTCTGTAAATCCTAAGAGGTCATGGGAGGTCATGGTCATGTAAGTCATTCTGAACTTATCAGAAAACACCATAGCCGGCATCGGCCGGCTATGGTGTTTTCTGATAAGTTGACTATTGGAGTCAAACACGTAATTTAAGTGATCCATGATAAATTGTCGCCGGGCTTGTAGGGGAGCTGTGGTCAGTTTGGTACCAATTGCTGGATGATATGCAGTCAATCCTGCTTCATCCAGTCCTTTTCTAATTGTCCGCTGATTTATACTGACATTGCAAACTTCTAAAAGCCTTTGTCTCAGTTCAATCGCTTTCGATAGCCAATTTCTCAAAGTACTTGTTAAAACAAAGTGATCATCACGCCCTGAACCTATGCGCCATCGGCCAGGTCCTGGTCGTCGAATGTACCCACTGGTCTCTTGAAACCTTTGGTATACCCGAAGATCAGGGAAACGGCCCAATTTTGGCTGTTGAGCAACTTCATTTGTTTTATGGCCTGTTTTGGGCAAGGTAATACCTTGAACAGCTTCTGCGGGCGTGGTATCCATATTTTTCCAGTAAATTCGTTTGTTTCCAATTGAGACGTCATCGCGTTGACGGAAACAGAGTAAAAATTTTAAAAAAATACCCTTTTTGTAGCTTTGGCTAAAGGTGTAAGTAGAGAAATGCGAATGCGTGAATTTGGGGAATTGGATGTATGGTTGATTTTTGTGAATTACGTGAAGGTCAATGGTCTTAATTTTGTGTTTTTGTAAAGTTAACCTTGTATGCTTTAATTTTGCGTAATAATTTATACTCCATTTCTTTACATTTAAGGGGATATCAGCATTAAACTAAATTACAAGCCATGTGCGATTTTTTTGCTCTCAAGTGTATTTTATTGTCAGTAATCATACCAATCTATAATATGAAATAACATAAACATAACTCTAATGATCTACGAAGCGATTATTGTGACGGTACTTGTAATTTACTTTGCGCAAATGTTACAAAACCTTCCTTTAATTTTTACTTTTTGTAAAAGATAAAAATAAAAAACCAAAAACTTGATTTTTTGAATTTTTCACATAAATTCTGAGGTTATGTGAAAAAAGAGTAAATACAAAAGTTTTAGACCTTTTTATTACCTACAACTTTGCCATTTGACTTTTTTCGATAGGACTTTTAGTTTTGCCGGAAATCAAGGAAAACCGTTTTTTACCCTTAAAAACTCACCCTCATCCCCTTCCTGACCTCAGATCGCCCGTAAATTATTTTTCCTTTCATTTTTATAATATTCCCCTCTATCCTACTATTATTTTTTTTGGTTTTAAAAATCATCGACCCTGGTCTATAAAATTATCACAAGTCATGTGAATAGAAATAATAAAGTAAAAATTAAAGGAAGGTTTTGTAAAATTTGCGCAAAGTAAATTACAAGTACCGTCACAATAATCGCTTCGTAGATCATTAGAGTTATGTTTATGTTATTTCATATTATAGATTGGTATGATTACTGACAATAAAATATAATTCCTTTGTAAATAAGTATTGAAATAGATACTAACATGTTAACATACATTATTAAGATCAAGCAAGCACTGTCCCAAAAGTAGCTGAACAACATAAGCGTCAAAAGTATATTAACACACGGCAACATTAAAAATATACTTTGTTAACCTAATTTTGTCTTTACTGCTGTTTAGTGACTTTTGATACAATGATGTTGTTCTATAATAAAGATAATAACAATATCAGCAGTTTCTATATTTAGTAGTAGTTAGTTTAGTCAGGTGAAATTAGCTGTTTAGGGACTTTGAAACCATGATGTTCAGCGACATTTGGATTGATGGTGTACAGCGATTTTAGGAATACTAGTGCACATGTACTTTTGAAATACTAGTGCACATGTTCTTTTGAAATACTAGTGCACATGTACTTTTGAAATACTAGTGCACATGTACTTTTGAAATACTCGTGTTTAACGACTTTTGTAAATTTCTGGTATACAGGCTATTTTGTTTCCTAGTTGTGACTATAACTTATGGCATTTTATTGTGAACAGGTGTTTTGTAATGTTGATTCTGTTCATCGACTTTTGATGCTGACTGTACATAGGCGGACTTAATGCATCAAGGCATTCTCTACCAGTCAACCTTACATTGTTGCTCTAAAAGAATAATGGGTACTTTTGGATGGAGAATAGGTGTCTTTTAGAAGCCCTTTGGAAAGGGACCAATGTTTAAGTTGCGAAGTTGTGGATTGTTGTTCCATGTTCTTTACTGCTGTTTGCAAAGATCAATCGAAATGACAAATGAAAGTGTGCGGTAACGGTAATGTAACTCACTTCAAGCTTAAGCAGAGTTATTAAGTACCTATCCTTACTAATATTATACCTATACGTGAAAGTAACTCTGGAGGTCTGTTACGCTTTCACTGTTAAACGACTGAACTAGTTTTGGTATAATTTGGTATAGAGTAAGCTTGAACCGCAAAGGACATAGGCTAATTTTTATCTGACTTCGACTTCGCATCCGCAGTAACCTTGAAGTTCACAAGAACGAAGTCGTCTCAAAGCCAAGGAGGCTTTCTTTCATTATTTATCTTAAACTATTGCTGTTTGCAAAGAACAATCAAAATGAAAAATGTAAGTGTGAGATAGTGTAACTCACCTTCGAGCTTCATAAACGCTGTTGTTGTCTTATTGATGTGGTACGTGTGCGGATCGTAATCCGGAAACCTGTAGTGGTTTATCCAACCCTAAAATTATAAGAAAAAGATTTTATTTCTGCATATATTATCTTGATTTGATTATTACCGGAATGGAGTGTTACGTACCTCATATTTTTTGATAGGCGTATGTTCTTTCACAGACGGTATCGTATATGAAGGCGGCATTGCGCTACTTCTCTTTAGTCGGATCAAAGCATTGCTTTTAGGCTCGAACTCACTGCAATATGTATCTAACACCCAGTTCTTTAAGCTGCTCGTGAAACAAAAGAACCATAGGCCGAGAACGAAACCGTTCCAAACATTTGAATTTGGAAACAGAGTGAAACTTATAAGGATGAGGAATGTGAGGAAGTACATGGAGAAACTGCAGAAATGGTTGGGTTTGTTTGGCAGCTTCTGATTTCCTTTCTTATTGTTCTTGCTTGGAGGCGGTCCGAAGTGCATGTTCGGGGGTGGTGGTACGGGATCCGAGTCCAAGTTCTGCTGTTTCCCGCTAGAGACGACAGGGTCTGCGTTGTGGATGTCGCCGAAACTGTCTATGGTGTCTTCTAGAGCTTCGACCCCTGATTCTACCTCCATTTGGGCGTCGTTGAGGACGTCTTTTCTGACTTCGGCAGCTTCATTGTAGATCGCTAAAAATATGGTTACGTTTAGAAAAGGGAGTTGAGTTCTTGACTGGATTATTATTTGTATCTAAAAGTAACTTGTACAAAATCACTAATATAAATATTTTAAAAATTATTTCACCATTAACATGCTACATTATTTTTGAGTGATATAGGCATATATTTTCTTCTTTCACGCGGGCGAAACCGCTGGTAGATAATAAATAATAATTTAAATCTGTTAAGTGTGGTTATCCCTGTCAAACAAATATCATCCTTAAGATTTAAATCAAATAGTACAAAGTCCAACAGCCCAATCGTCACTCACCTAAATTCTTGTGTGTATCATCACTGGAATCCGAATAATTCTTGTTGTCAGGAGGAATACTTGGGTCCCGCTCCGTGGCCTTAGCCGTCAGCGGTTGCGTCATGTCCGATAAGTTCTGTAAACTGCTGTCTAGGGAAGACACCTAGCGGAAACAACATGACTTATCAACAAATAAACACATCAGATGTTGCATTTCACGATTACCGGTTATAGCTTCTATGGCTCTGGCATAAGGTTCAAATTGCAATGAAAGGACATCGTGAAATGCAAAATGTTATGTAGGAAATTGAGGTTATTAAGTTTAGCCATACTCTTGACAAACAGTGCGCAAGATGAGTATAAGTATGTAAAGATTTATAGATGTAGCAAGTGTGAGCTTTTTAAGATATTATATCCTGAGCAATGAGGGGCAAAGCGAGGCGTACATTTCATAATAAATAGGGTGCAATTCATAAATCGACGCCTTCAGAAAATAAGACGGTAATCGCAGGGATCAGTTTTTCGATTACCGACGATATCACCCAGAAATCGAAAAACTGATCCTCACGATTACCGTCTTATTGCCAAGAGATGTCGAAATGTATCAAAGTTATTATTGAATAAAATTAATAATTGTTCATAGCATCACAGAAAATTAACGTACATGTTAAATACTCAGGCTTTATTTCATAAGCACCACATGATAAGCCAATCATAGGCCATAAACGGACATACTTAGCGTAAATATGAATTATTATTAGCAATAGCATTCAAATGTTATAAGAAAAATGCGCTGGATGCAGTCAATATTTAGGACCGGCGGAGATCTGGTGAAGCGCAGTTAAGCGCGGTTATCTCTGTCAAACAAATATCAACCGTGAGATAGATAGCGTTAAAGTTGAAAATAAATAGACTTCTACTAGTCTGGGAGCTCAGCTCAAAGCGTTTATTGATTTTTGACTTTATTTTGATACACACAACGATGATAATTATTTGACAGTTGACCCGCATTTTTCAGCGCTTCGCCAGATCTGCAGCGGTTCTTAAAGGAGAAATGTATTAATTGATATTAGATACCTAAACAATACATAGACACTGACAATGCTCGAGTGCAAGTAACTTCTGTACCACTTACATGTTCTTCAGCGTCGGTCAAGGTGGGCTATGGCGGTGTCATGAACATCATACTTTAGTACGTACTTGTGTTATCTATGTGAATGTAATGCTGTCGGCCCACGTCAGATTTTTTGTAGGACAGATAATCATCATCTACCTAGCCTTTTTCCCAACTATATTGAGGTCGGCTTCAAGCCGGACTTAGCTGAATACCAGTATATTACGAGGAGCGGCTGCCTACCAGACCTCCACAACCCATGTAGGACAGATAATCGTAATAAATTATTAAAATTAAGCCTATAGTATATTCTGACCAACTTATTGTAGGACGTGTGCGTTGCACTATTGCTATCAGTGTGCTCTATTTTTTACTTACAAAAAATCGGTCACCGATTATCGGACGTGGGCGGGCAGCGTAAAGCGTATTTGGAACGTTTTTCTTTCTTAATCGACAAATTCAAAGTCAAAAGCATTTTATTCAAATAAACAAATACAGGCACTTTTGAAATGTCAAGAGGTCAGTCTATCGGAAAATAGGATGCTAATTGCACATTCCAAAGCGTAGATCTCAATGGCTTATCCCCTCAAAAATAATAATAGTAATAATAAAATGTATATTTTATATACCTATTTTAATGTTTTTTTTTAAGAAATATTTTAAAATATGATTGTATATTAAAGTGAATAAATGAAGTAATAATAATTCTTTAGGAAGCTTCGACGTCGATCTGTGGAAGCTGTCGTTACGCGGTTGGATCAAGCGCTTGATACAGAAGTCAGTGCTCCTTGATACGGCTCGCATTGAGGAAGATCCTGTCTCTGGAGCCTTAACTACCGGTAACTTGGACCCTTCTCCCGAAGTGTTTAAAAGTGTATAAAATAAGTAAGTAATAATTAAAAAATAAATAATTTCCTTCATTTTATTAAAAACAAGTAATGAGATTACTAAAAATCCTTACGTACAAAAAAAAAAACTTTTTTAATTTTCGAGGCAAATTGGACCAGATACGCCTCCGTAACAACTTTTTTGTACTGATCTATTGCCGATAAAAAAGAAAAACGTCCCATTTCTTTTTTCTTGTCTTGTTTTGTATACTTTGGCGTAATGTGATGTTTGCCAAAGAGTGACAAAGAAGCAGTGAGGCCACCTGTCGTTAAATAGGAAATCTGCAAATACTACAAAAGGCGCCAAATAAGATTGGAATAAAGTACATTAACCTTTGTCTAATATCATCCAAAAAATAAACAATGAACTGTTTTTCATTACTAAAAAATGTAGAGGACGACGATATGTCATAATTTCTGTTTTTGAAATTAAGAATGTCAATAAATGCAGGAGGGTCAATGACCGTTATTTCACGCTTATTTGGCGCCTACCTTAGGAGTGCCACGGCTTCATTGCCAACTCTTTTTATAGAGACTTTAAAATATTTCTTTGAAGAGTTAATTCAAAGCGGCTTCTAATTTAATTTATTGATTACCTTTTGGAAGTTTATTGGTGCGAAAACTCGCTATTTTCGAAACTTACTTTATTTAGTAAATACAACGAAAATAAAAAAGGAAAACACTGGTAGTATTTTACACGTCGCGTCGGTCGACTAACAGCTACAAATACACAATAACGGCCGTATGATAGACCTTTTGTAATCTAGTTAAGAATAAATGTGATTTCTAAGAAGTAGGTCGATGTTTGCCGACATTATGTAGGTACAGTGTACAGGGTGTTTGGACAGGTTACCTGATTGTCTGTATCTCCAACACTCTCCTTGTCTAAGTCCCTGGTCGCTGAATTTTCTTCGGAATCTGATGCTGAGTTCTCTCTTGGTATTGATTTTTCTTTTGTATCTAAAGACAAAGTAGTAACATTAGTATTTTATGTTTTTCAAGTAAAATTATCTAGATGGAATTCCAGGACATGGGCTATCTGTGTGCCAAATCCGTTCAGCCGTTTGAGCGTCAAAGAGTAACAAAGACACACATGTACAAACATTCGCCTTTATAACATTAATATGTAGCGTCAAGTTTGATAAACATATAAATATTAGTGTGATTCGACTGAACATTGTTCTTTTAGGTCAATAAAAAAATCTATTAACCCACTTCAAGCAAAAATTGATTTTAATAAAATTCTTAGTAACTACTCATTTTAAGAATTGCCGATACGGTATTTGATTTATGAACGAAACTTTTTCAGTAATTTACCTAGACGGCATTTCTAATGTCATAGTCCAAGCTTTCAATAAAACACTGTAGCTACATTTTTATAATTGCTGTCATGTTTTCACAATGAAACCGATGAACCGATGTGAATGAAAAACATAGATAATTTAATCTACCTGAAGAAGGACTTGGATATTCGGGACTATAAACATATAAATATTACATTGAATTACATTGGGCAAACGTGAGCCATGTATGCCGATCTGGGCCCGTTACTCTCCACTCCATACATTTTAACCTATCACATACCCGCAAAACGAGACACAATAGTAAAACAATAACATCGCGGTCTCATAGGACCGGTCGGGGATTCATGAATTAAATGGTAATTAGGCTTGCAGAGTTACATTAGACCCACGCCACGCGACGCGGTTCTACGTACAACTGAAGCGTCGCCGCGTCGTCCACGTATGTGTCGGTCTAATGTAATTCCCGTAATGTAAAATTTAGTCTTGGTTCTCCAGCGGGAGCTAGTACAAAGTCCATGAAGAATTACATAGTCCAGTACAAAATGATTCATTATTGCGGTCTTCAGATAAAGCATGTTTAGGTAACATACATTGTGAAATAGAAATACTTAGATTCTGTTGTGACCTTGCACCTAGTTTGAAAGAATAGATTGTTATTTGAAGTATCTACTTTGGAATTAGGAACTGTAAATTCATTACAAAGAGATCAATTTCATTTACTGCTGTAAATATTATGGTCAATTATTTTTTTTCAGTTTTATTTTCTTTATACACTATAGTCATTTGCATATGATGCAACCTAGTGTAGTAGGATTTTATCTATACTAATATTATAATAGTAGGTTCTTTGAAAGGGAAAGCGCCGTCGAGGCCGGCCTAGAAAGAGAAGGCGGGATAATCTGGACTCGTAACGCGAGGATTGGTTTGAGATGGTGTGGCCGAAGAATGTCTGGAAGGACTTGGGACCTTTAAGTAAGCGCTGGGAAAAAAAGCTGAAGAGTTGGTTTGTTTGTTTGGTTGAATACGCTAATTTCAGAATGCTCTAGTTTGAGTTGAAATATTCTTTTAGTGTGGAAATAACCTATTTATTGAGGATGGCTATATAAAATTGTGCTACGACCAAAAAGAGTGAAGTAGTTACCAAAGTTGCGAGTGAAACCGTGAGAAACACCTGTCATTTGTATTGCAAAATAATTTAATAATGCTAACAGCCTGCCTAGTGATAGGCCTACCATACACAATATAACTAAAGATATCATTGCTAAATTTGACAGTGACATAGGTACTGTTGTCAAAACAGCAGGATTACATTGCTATCAGATTAATAATGTATTTATAAGTGGCGTGATGAATCATTAATATTGACATTTCAAGTAATAGCTGTCTTAATATGTTATGATATTTGATTTAGGGCCTGTTTCACAATGTCTGAGTAGCCACTACTCCCTGAGTAAATTCAAAAATGGAACAAAATTTGTATGAAATTATCTGCCAAGAAAGATATTGGAAACTTAATAGGTGGTGAAACAGGCCCTTATCCTTGTTTCTTAGCAGCTAATTAAATTATTCTTATTTAAACTTATATGATTAGGAGCGCCGAAGTCCCTGTCCTGTCCCGTGAGTCCTGAAAATCTCGTAGACTATACTAGTTTTTTTATTTGTAATTGTATTCACTCTCATGTAAAATCATATACACAAGACAGCCAGACATAAATAAATAAATATAAATATTTGCCCCGTGCCTGAATTGAACACGCGATACGCAGTACAACAGCCAATTACACAACCACTGCGCCAATCGTGCTGTTTACCGTCGTCACGTAAACGATAAAAATTCTATAGGAAAGAATTAATAGAATACTTTCACTTTAAGCCATTCCCATTGTAAACAAAGAATTGTATAATTCTGAATAATATTATAAAGGCGAAAGTTTGCGAGTGTGTTTATGTTTTATTTACATGGCTTACTCATACAGGTAGAATAGAGTTGCCAACCAACCATCCTGTAAGGCACCCTGATAACGCCAAATATTAAAAAAATCGTAATTCTACTCTGTTACAATTCTTACGTTATGGGTGGCCTCGTACCCAACAGTTTAAAAACAAAGGCACCACATGATAAAAATCTTATTATTATCACTAGAATTACATATATTTATTTAACCATTTGCATTAACTGAATTGTCCTTGTAATGTCAACTTCAAATCCTAGTTTTTTAAACTTGGGGTAGGCAACCCTTCGGTAGACCATGTCCTGGAATGGCATATAGGATATTTTTTACAACACAGGTGAAGTTGCTCGCAGAAGCTAGTATAATACATATTAATTTATCTATGAGCAAATGAACTACTCTGACTTTGAGTAACCTTAAATTTTGTAACAAAAAGAACAATGGAATGTAATAACAGCTGTTCACACTTATTATACAATATCAGTACCTAGTATTTTCCCAACTATGTTGGGGTCGGTTTATAGTAGTGTTATGGTCACAAACTGGTGACTTTTGAGTTCAGAAATTGATAGTGTGACTATTACGTCCTGAACCATAATATCTCCTTAGGATGTGTTGTATTACCAATCTATCTAGACTAGGCAAGGCAAGGTAATGAAAGTGCACCTGTGTTTGCACACATACTTGTGCACTGTAATATCTCCTGCAAACTTAGGTAATCTCTCTTGAAATAGGCTACTTTAGGTGAAAGTGCATAGAAAGGACCTCTTAGTAGGACTGGTGTCAGGTTTTCTGGCTGCCAACTACCCATGACACAGTTGTCAAGGCATTGACTCCAGTGGACAGCTGGGACTAACACTTAAACATTTTTTCTGAACTCCATACTTTAGGAAAAATAGTATGATAATGTAATAAATTAGTATTGATCCCTAGTCGGACTTTGGCAAATATAACTGGACTTTAAAGTTCAAACTATGTGGCTGTTACTTGAGCATCAGTTATTCAGATAAGCCAATATAAAGAACTTGCTAAACTCTTAACAATTCACAATGTAAGTGCTGTAAAAAATAGTTTCTTACCTTCAACTGAACGAGTCTTCATATCTTCAACGGCTTGAGCAATTTTAAACTTGAAATCATGGAACAGCTTCCATGTTTCATTGCTGCCTTCTTTCACATCAGGGGTCACGTCAGGCGTACTCCGCTTACCCAAGCGGTTCAAGTATTCCTTCATTGGTGACGAGGTCACTTCCTTAGGTACAGGAGCTTTTACTTCTTCTTGTTTTACTTCAGTTGGCTTAGCATCATCGAGCTTTTCCAACACCTTTTCAGAACGCATTGATTTAAAATATTTGTCTATGATAGAGGATGACCTCTCTCCTCTTTTAGGGCTGGCATTCTCAACAGGTGTGCCAGGAGGAGGGTCACACTGTGGGGTAGGAGGGTCATCTTCACACACATGATACAGCTCCTCTAACTCCTCATTATTAGCATTGTATCTAAACGATAGAGAAGAATTTGGTGATTTACCTGAAAATAAAAACACTGTTACACTACTAGCACTTCACAAAACATCACATTTTTAATATTTTCATTTACCCATTCTATATTCAGCCTAACTAAATAAACATTGTATAAAACACACTCTAAAAATAAAACACAAAGACAAGAACGCAGAAAGCTAAGATCTTTAATGAAACTCGTTGGTGCGGTGAAGTGGCGATCAATTTGTGTCTGATTATTTGTGTTATCGTCTTTGTTGTCAGAGGAACAACATCCAATACCGAAACTTGCACGCTAATCTCTAAACTGATAATCAACCGGTCCTCGCAGATATGGGCGCATACTGTTTATTTATATAAACAAGTTTTCTACTTCATGAATACAACCTTATGCTAGAAATTTTTAATTAAAGCTGTTGGCAAATATAATTCGACACATACCCACTCCGGAGATCTCCATTTTATCAAATTAAAGATAACAATTATTAATATAGAACCATTGTTTTATTCACTTTATTCACAACTAACTCCTATTATAAATATCATAAATCAAGTTCTGAGTCTATTTCCCTTAATTATTCTTAATAAAAGTTACTCCACTCGCTGAATCAAAAATAATAAGATTTTCTTGTCAGTCAACAACTGTCATCTCATGAACTTATGTCAAGTTGTCAAATTTTAAATGTCATTGCTTTTTTTTCAAAACGATTTAGTCGATTCCTTCTATCAACTGAAGTTCTTGTTAACTAATAAATCGCCTAATGTGTCGCACTTGTTTATTTTCGTATATTTCATTCAATGCATATTGTGAGCAATGGTGGCCGAGAGTAGAAACTGCCCCGACTTACAAGTTATAGGTCGCGGGTTCAAACCCAGCCAGGCGCATTACTTTGTGTTATTTATTTCATTCCCACTGCTTTCAAAACGGTGAAGGAAAACATCGTGAGGAAACCGGCATGTCCTAGAACCAAAAATTCGAAGACATGTGACATCCACCAATCCGCACTGGGCCCGCGCGGTGGATTACTGCCCATCCCTTCTCCTAGAGAGGAGGCCTGAGTCCCAGCAGTGGGAACATTATAAAGCCGCTAATACTAATATTGACTGGTGGCGGCTTAATGTCGAGAGGAAGCGCATTCTACAGAAGTATGTAGTGTGTATGAAAAGGATGTAAAAAGGAAGAATAAACAAAATCAGATATACGAGAAGGACAAAGTCGTTGAAGATTATTAGAAGAATGTGCGTACATAAGGGTGTCCCAAAGAAAACAAAATCTGATTTGTACAACGCATACCTTACCTACCCTCTGATTTTGTTTGAATGGTGTCAAAACAATTGTAAATAAATTTTCTTAGCCTTAGATAGACTAAAGCAACCCTTTCCGTCTTGTATCAATAGATATTAGAATTTCCGTATTTTTGGCGCGCCGCAGCTATTTCAAGTGTTTGTTGTTACTTGTTTTGGAAATTATAGTCTTTTTTACATAGCATGGGTTGGGTTGGGTGACAGCAGGACGAAAATATGCATCTAAGATAAGAGAAATGGATAGATAGCTACATTGTATGAATCCGGCAGCTGTCAACGAAACCATCCTATAACAAAAGTTATAAATAAAATAAAAATAAAAATAAAAAGCCTTATATTTCCAGTTTAACAAAATAACTTACATAATATTTTTTCTTACCTATACTTAATTAATATTGCTAATACAAAAAACCTTAGAATAGAAGAGTAGTATATAGGCAGTAGCATTTTACTGTACTGGAACCCCCCTCAGGTAAAGGCCTCCTCCAAAGCTTTCCACTTCTCTCGGTCTTGGGCTATTTGTTGCCATTCTGGACCAGCAATTTTTTTAATATCGTCGTCCCACCTAGTAAACGGTCTTCCTCTATATCGTTTGCCCGGTGGGCCTTTCCATGACGTTACTGTTTTGGTCCATCTATGATCTTTAAGTCGTGCTGCATGACCGGCCCATTTCCACTTTAATTTTTGGCTGTATTTGAGAGCATCTATTGCTTTTGTTTTTGACCGTATTTTATTGTGATTTATTTTTTGTATTTTCTTTATGTTTAACATACTGCGTTCCATTCCTCGCTGACATGTGTTTATTTTATTCTTAACCTTGTTGGTATACTTCCATGTTTGACATGCATACGTTAGACAAGGAATGAGACACGAGTCCATGACTTTTTTCTTCAATGCGATAGGCATTTCGCTTTTAAATATTTCCTTGTAACTCCAATACTTTTTCCAAGTTTGTTTCACTCTTCTCTCTACTTCCAGTTCATTGCTATCTCTGTGGAAACCAATTTGTTTTCCTAGATAAATATACTGATCCACATAATCCAATGATTCATTTTCGATTGTGATTTTTGATTTTTTGAAGTTGGTCATGAGTTTGGTCTTTGTTATGTTCATTTCTAGTCCCACTTGTCTGCTTGCTGCGTGTAGAGTATCTAACATATATTGCAACTGTAGGCTCGATTCTGATAGTAAAACCAAGTCATCTGCAAATCGCAAGTGGTTTAAGTATTTACCCTGGATATATAAACCACAACTTCTCCAGTCTAATTTGCTTATGATAGATTCTAATATCGCAATGAAAATTTTCGGGGATAAAGGGTCTCCTTGCCTGACTCCTCTCTTGACTGGAAAGATTGGACCAGTGGTTTCCAGTTTGACTCTACTTGAGCAATTACTATAAAGGCGTTTGAGTATTGTTATGTATTGTTGCTCTACATTTTGGGCTTTTAGCGTGTTCCATATAATTTCGTGTGAAATTGTATCAAAAGCTTTTTGGTAATCAATGAATATAATATACAGCGGTCTTTGTTGTTCTTGATACTTTTCAATTATCTGTTCTAATGTGTGTATGTGGTCTATGGTAGAAAAATTTCTCCTGAATCCTGCTTGTTCAATAGGTTGACTTTCCTCTAGGGTTGTACTAATTCTTTGATTTATTATTGATGAGAAAAGTTTATAAATGCTAGGTAGAAGGCTTATCGGCCGGTAGTTGCTGATGTCTTTTGGGTCACCTTTCTTGTATAGCAGGATAATATCGGATTCAGACCATTGAGAAGGTGTGACACCCGTTTCAAAAATTAAATTAAATAATTTGGTTAGTGGAGCAGCTAGTATGAAGCACGCGGTTTTTATGGCGTCGTTTGTGATATTATCTGATCCTGGACTTTTGTCTGATTTTAGTCTATTTATTGTTTCAATTATTTCTGTACACTCTATCGGTTTTATGTGGGACTGTGGCTTTTCAATATCGATGTGGTAATTTCCAATGTGGTTCATGTCTCTGACTATGTCCTGTGTACTATATAGTTTTTTATAAAAAATTGTGGCAATGTTAATTATGTCCTTTCGGTTATATGCAATGTCTCCCGACTCCTTCAAACAATCAATCCAAGTTTTTTCTATCCGCAGTTCTTTATAATAATATCCCTTTTTTAAACTTCCACTATTTTCTAAATGTTTTTGAAGGATATTGATCCTGTGGTTTTTATAATCTTTTTTTATATATTTGCTTAATAACTTGTAAAGTGCTTTAAGTTCATTTTTCATTGCTCGCGTTTTATTTTTAGTTCTTTGTAGCTCTTGTCTTCGTTTTAAAAGTCTTTCTGTTTTTTCTGTGAGTACACTGCGCACTTTTGTTGAATGTGAAGTTCGTGCGACTTGTAAACTGTCTGTTATATTATTTATTATTTTATCGTAGTAGTCCTGTACTGTAACCTTAGATTTGGTGTCGAGTAGAGCTATTATTTTAGTTTGCAAGTTTTCCTTATAAACTTGTATTTCTTCTTTGTTCTTGAGTAAACTGTTTTGTTTATTTACAAACCTGGTTCGAGTTTTCACAGGCTTTGTGAGTGATATTTTTGCTCTAAGTGGTCGGTGGTCGGATGTAAAGTTTATACTTAGTGTTTCAATGTTTTGAAATAAATGAGGATGATTTGACAGTATGAAATCTATTTCATTTTTATGACCATTCGGAGACTGCCATGTCCATTTTCTTTTATCTTTTTTCTTATAAAAGGTGTTGATGATAGCTAGCTGGTTTTCCATTGCAAAATCTATAAGTCTTTGACCTCGTGCGTTTCTTATTCCATATCCAAACTGTTTCATTACTAAGTATTCATCCTGTTGTGGTCTACCGATTTTGGCATTAAAATCACCCATCAAAATAATATCCTCGTATGCTTTTTCCATTGCCTCATAGATGGTGTCATAGAAAATATTTATTTGTTCTTCGTCTGCTGCTTCTGTTGGCGCGTATACTTGTATGACGGTGAGTTTCTTTCCTGGTATGTTCAGATTTAGCAGGGCTACACGTTCCGAGAACCCGATGTAACTTTCAACATATTGTTTCAGATATTTTTTTATTATGAAACCGACTCCATATTTACCCTGTGTTTGTCCTGTACTACAGAGAATAAATTCTTTGTATTCTTTTATGTTATTTCCAAGGCGCCGAACTTCAGATATACCTATTATGTCGTATTTTATACAAATTAATGCTTTTTCTAGTTCTATTATTCGTTCGTGTGAAAGCAGAGTTCTAACATTGTAGGTTGCTATATAGAGTTCTTTATTATTTCTTTTTGGTTTTCCTTCATGCTCTTTTTGTGATATCTTTGGAGGGTTGTGGTCATATTCTTCCACGGTGACCAGCCGGCTTGGAAGATGTTTCGATTTTGGCCTGTTTTCAATATAGTTCTGCGCGTGAGAGGGGGTATTTAATTGTTATATGTTATTAGTTTTGTTTTCTTGATTTTTCGATGTGTTAGTCGGGTGCTTATGGAAGAAGTTCAAAATGCCCGGCTTTATTGGGCCCTCCGATAGACTGGATGATCTTTGTATGGAAGTTCTTGTTTTATTTTTCTTATTGGCCTGCGTTTTGTGTTCATCTTTAGAGTTTGTGCATGTGGTAATATTTTCAGGGGAGTTAGAAAGCATTCTTTTATTATGATTTGATGTATAAGAGTTTTTATTCATAATTACTATTTTATCATATTTGATTCTAACTGAGTTTCCTTTTTCTTTTTCAATTCGCACTTGCTCTTGTAGCTCCTTCCTTTTATTTAGGACATACTCGGGATAGTCTTCTTTTATGTAGTAGGGGGTAGCCTCAAGTACTTTCTTCTGTTTAAATATGGCTATTTTCATACCAAGTGTTGAAACAGTGACAATTATTGGTCTTGGCTTTTCGCCTTTTTTCCCAATTCGTTTAGCCTCCTGTATGTCTCTCTGGTCTATATTTATAGAGAAGTGTTCATTTATGAAATTGATAATAATATTTTCTAGGTTGGTGTATGATGATTCGCTTTCCGCCAGACCAAATATAACTATATTTCTTTGTCTCGCCTGTTTTTCGAGGAAATATAGTCTTTTTTCCTGATTATCCACTTTGTCCTTGAGGTTTTCATACTTTTCTTCCAAGGTCTTGAATTTCTCGTCTAATATATTATTTATATTTTGCGTTACTTGCTCTGTTACGTTTTCTCCGCTTTTCTGGATAGTTATTTTTTGTTCATCTAGTTCTTTTTGGATTTTTTGCAGTGCTTTTAAAATTTCTTCCATGTTTAAAAAACTTTTTGTTTGTTTTTGTTTTAGTAGCGCACTCTCGTGAGATCTATTAACAAAAGTTATAGACCACTTTTAAAAGTTTCTTTTAGATATACCCATGAATTCATAGTTAAATAGATAAATTCACTTATTATGTCAAAATGATACACAGAAAATAAAAATGTAACCGATATTGACGTGTTAACGAAGCTGTTTCCACGGCAAAGCCAAAGTAAAAGAAAAGGGCGGTGCTGGTGCTACACTGCCTTATATAAGTCTTCCCTCTCCTCGTATTTTCCAATCCCTTACACTTGTTTCATCTGCCTAGCCTTTTCCCAACTATATTGGGGTCGGCTTCCAGTCAAGCCGGATTTAGCTGAATACCAGTATTTTACGAGGAGCGGCTGCCTACCAGACCTCCACAACCCATTAACTGGGGTAACACGGTACTTCATGGCAAGACTGGAGTCAGATTTACTGGCTTCTGACTATCCGTAACGACTGCCAAAGATCTCTAAATGACAGCCGGGACCAACGGCTTAACGTGCTTTTCCGAGGCACGGAGGAAACTCGTCATGTTAAGATGGTCACCCATCCACAGACCAACCTAGGCAAGCGTTGCTTAACCTTGAAGATCGACCCGTGCGGCTGTTATTATCTAGCCACGAGCTCCCTTACACTTGTTTATTTAATTTAATTAACGCATAAACATGAATCTAGTATTTATCTCTACTCTGAACACGGGAGTTCCGGAAAATACAAGTGTGCTCATCACGTTAACTGTCTCAACGTTTTGAGCAATTCACACATCACCATACACGCACTAAATAAATGTTTTATCATTAATTTCAGATTACGGAAAATAGAATATTTGAATGGGAATGACATCGTACGTCATTGTAAAACGATCGTCTAAGGTCCCCTTAGACTAAGCATGAGCAGCTATTCATCAATATATAGTGATCAAATACTCAAATCGATTGGTTAATTGATCGACTAAGCACAACCCTAAAATGATTCAGTATAATCTGTACTGACACCAGTCGACCTCCTGTCAAAAATAACATTCGCGAGGGTTCTTTTGTAGTGTTTTGGTTATTGTGATAATTGCACCAAAAATAATGGAAATTACACATATTATGATTAAATATAAAGTGCATTAAGTGTAGTGAGAAACATGAAGTACTTATATGTGATATTGTATTTGTTTAGTTCATACGGAGTAGGTTCTGTTGTGAACAGTGTTGGAAAGGTGAGATTGCACCGATTGCGCCGCATTTATTATTGATAGAGCTATGAAATGTGTAAATACAAGGTTATTAGTTGTGTGCTGAACGGTGTTATTGTTGTTGTAGGAAAGTACGGAGTTGTCTCGTGCTTTCGATGACCGGCCTCTGTTGTTTGCCACGTTAGGAGGCGGCATGGTCGCAGTCGAACCTCTGGCAGGCAATATTATATGGAAACTAAAAGATGGTGAGCAATAATTATTATTATTATACAAGTTCCAGTTCCTATTTCATTTATAGCTAGTGTTCTGAAATATAGAACATTGCAAGAAATAGTCTTATAGAAGTTGTAGCAAGAATTCTATTCTATTTAGTTGTTTGTTACGCGTTTATTTCCTTTGATAAGCTGTTGGACGATTAGTATTTGTGGCTTGACTAAATGTAAACAGCAACCGTTTTAGTTTGTCTAATTCCGATGTACCGGTATACATTTTGATACAAGTAGATATATCAACAAATTGCATGTTTACATTCGTCATATTTTCTTTTTAAATCTGTTTGTTGCATCAGATCTTTATCAAATACTTAAAAGTACAAATCATCAATATTCTGGCTGACTTATAGTATCAATAATATACTGTTAAAATAATCTCTTCAAAAATGGTTAATTCCACATTCAGTTTTAATCTGTGATAAACTACTAAAACTTGATTAAAAGATAAGAAATAATATTTTGATTAATAAATATGGTATGTTTTCGAAAATAAAAGATTAAGGATTATGATAAATAAAGACAAGATAATAGTTATTTATTTTGTTCTTCTTTCTTACACAAACTCATTTTTGTATGGCTAGCCGCACACATGCAATAATATCTTCAGTAAAGTACATAATTATTGACAATAATATTGTGTATTTGTGGTCCATATTCTAGATTGTTCAATATTATTGTGGATCCAGAAAGGGAAAATAAATGGTTATTATGCAACAACTTATTTGTTTTGATCCATTTTTTTAAATGTATGCACATGAATGAAGTTGTTGACTGAGTCAGTTTTTACCACAATATTTTTCAATAATATTATGTAGTGTGCGGGGTCATATAGTGATCAATCATGCATTGACAATATTATTGATTGTGCAGCTAGCCTAAGTATTTGCCATGGAGTGTTAAACAAACAAAATATGCCTACCTACTGATGATATCACTCTAATTTTATTAGATTAAAAAGATTAAAACTCATTTCAATGTGTGTGAAAGTTTCATGTTGGTTAGTGATTAAAAAGTTTGAATATGTATTATTAGGTCACAGATAAGAAATATCGTCACCTTGCCTGTGCCAGACATGCTTGGATTAAAAAAAGTTATCAGTATATGCCTGTAAATAGTAATAGTAATTATCAATTTTATATGTGCGCATGTTCTGGATTGCAATTACTTATGTAGAAGTATCTAGAGTAAATATTATCTTCTGATATTCAATGAAAAATAAAAATTATAATAATTTTTATTTTTCATTGAATATCAGTGGTGATGTGTTATGTGAAGTGATATGTTAATAAAGAAACTTATTTGCCAACTTGCTTCTATCAGCGGCTTTGGCTGTATGAGAGTAAATTTTTGCACACAAACTTTGGAGCCTCATCCCCTAAAAGGGGTGATTTTTGGGAAATCCTTTCTTAGTGCTTGTTTGTCTACGTCATAAAAGGAAACCATGTGCAAAATTTCATGCTCCTAATCCCAGTAGTTTCGACTGTACGTTGACAGGTCAGTCTGTTATGTTTTTTTATTTTAAACATACCAATTTTTCCCTAATGCAGTAAAATTGGTAAATTAATTCATGAATCCCCGACCGGTCCTATAAGACCGCGCTGTTATTGTTTTACTATTGTGTCTTGTGCGGGTATGAGATAGGTTAATAAAACATTTAATGCATACAAAAATACATAGGAAAACAATATCATGTGTTAAAAAAACCCAATGATGACGAAGATGTGTTTATTTAAAACTGTTTCTAACTCAAATACATATGTTGCCCAATACATATGCATTGGGCAACATATGTGCAACAAGTGTTTTAGAATTACCTTAGTGACAATACTTAACAGTTCTTGCCATTGATATATACTCATTACTTGTGTTCCATTTTATATTATGAACAATACGGCCTCATCTAGTAACAAAAAAAAAAGTAAAAAAAAAAAATTGTTGTGTAAAAGAGTTTGAAAAAACCTATTTGCAAATTATCATTTATAATTACCTAATTTTTTTTTAAAGTTGGATATCATTCTGTGGCTTCTCCCACTCTAAGGTAGAGTGGAAGGCAGTGTCAGACTTTGGCTGACTACATCACCTGTGTTACTTCAGTTGCCTTTGCGTTTTAGGACCCTGGGTAACCATTTCAGCAATCAACTCTTGGCCATAGTGGGCTTCACGCCTGCTGAGCCCTTGCTTTGTTGAGATTTTACTGAGGCGCGCATGGATCATAACGCGCCGTCGATGACTCGAGCTCGGTTCGATCGGTTACTGGACGCCCGGACGGCGAGGTACCCATTGCTCGTTGTTCTTAAGCCCACGCCTACGGTGGCTGTCGTCTACCGTCTCATCTGCTAGCATAACTGCTTCGCTGAAGGAGGTGACCGTTGCCCATCCCATCTCGTTCCAGACTATGGCCCGTACCAGGGCAGGGCGTGAGAGTTCGCCGACACCGATCCACGAGGATACGATGATCCGCCCAAGCGGGGATACATACAGTACGATCAAAATATTATGATGCCACTCAGTTGGCATTCCCAACCATTGTCGATACTGGGAAAAATACGCATTCGCATTATATTATTCTTAAAAAGAATGAATTCGGCGTGAATTTTTAGAATCGGTCAAGATATTTTGGCCGTACCGTACGAGTATGTACGAGTATGTCACCTGCATCTCTAGTACTTATGTTGAACCAACTCCATGATTGATAATGACTTCTCCTGATTTTGATCTCACCTCGTGTTTGTTTACTTGGCATAACTTGTCGTGTTTTCCGATATAACTGCCTAGATACATGTCTTTTGTATTTATGTCACTATTGTAATTGTATTTACATAACAACACAAAAGGTTCATAATAAACCTATTATGTAGTATGTCCATTCTAAGTTACGACACTACATAGTATATCTCTATTCCCTCAAGGAAACACTGAAAACAAACTTATGTTGAGGATTGAATCATCCTTGTTTGTATTTGTTAGATTACTTATAGACTTTCTACTCTTAAAACCTTTGAGTAATAATAATGACTCATCACAATAGTGCAATCGCATGTCGCAATCGTGAAATCTTGAATCCTCGAGATAATCCATTATGAATGAATTTTATTGAAATCCTAGGGTTTTAAAGAGGATGCGAACTGTAAACATCAATCTATGGAATAGAATCCAATCTTTTACCAAAAACACAGGCAACACACATAATAATTGGTCACGTTCGTTTACACTCAAATTGGCACATTTATATTAATTCGACTGCACTAAGTTAAAGGCCATTCCCTCTCCTAGAGAGGAGGCCTGAGTCCCAACAGAGGGAACATTACAAGGCCGATAATGCTCATGTTAATGCTAAGTAGACCAGGTTATGTTTCATCATCCAACTTATCTTTCGTAGAACCGGTGGTAAAAGTTCCAAACCAGCATGCGGACCTGATGCCTCAGTTCCTGCCGGACCCTCGACATGGCACCCTCTACATGTACGGACCCCGAGGCGACCAGCAGATGCTGAAGAAACTACCCTTCACAATACCGGAGTTAGTCGCAAACGCGCCGTGCCGGTCTACTGACGGTATTCTGTACACTGGCAAGAAGAGTGATACGTGGTTCATGCTGGATCCTTTGACTGGGTCTAGAGAACATGTTTCAGGTATGTTTTAAGTGTTATTTTTGAATTTATGGTTAGTGGAACAGTTAAAACCCCACGCTGTTCTGGCGAAGCCCAGTGCAGTTGCAAACAATTGACAAAGTTACTTAGATTAAAATAAAGACGAAAATAGTACGTAGTAAGTTGACGAAGGTTCTGGAGTGGCGACCACGTATCGCAAGGCGCAGTGTTGGAAAGCCGCCCACAAGGTGGAGTGATGACCTGGTGACTGACTGGTCGTTGTAGCGACGCTGGGACGCTTGGGGCAGGCCTATGTCCAACAGTGGACGTCTTTCGTCTGAAATGATGAAAATGACGAACCAGAAGACTGTGGTGCAGTGCTTGGTGGGTTTAGCTCATGGAGATGTTATGCTCCATGGTTTAGCTAATAATGATAATTTTGAAAATGATGGTCTGGTCACATATTTCTGCTTTCGTTTCCAAACTACAGAAAAGGTTTATGTTGACTGCTAGCCTATTAAGATGAAGATAAAATACATTATATTTATCTAGTCTCTTACGTTCAATGTCTTCTCAGGCATACTCGGTGCTTATTGTCAAACCAATTACAGGACCTCATATCATGTTCCGACAATTACTGTCCATTCTAGGTTGACTGGAAGAGATCGCGGAATGCGATAAAGCCGCCCATTGCCATTGTTTTAGTTTTCTTTTCTATATTATACCGTGTTGTATCTATAACAAAATATATGGGTGTAGTTTTTGTTCGGTATCTTGCGAATTTCTTTCCAATAAACCCTGCTTTGGCAAATTACGAACACAACAAAAAATAATTAGCCAAATAGATGCAGCTATTCCGTTACATTAATAAATACTTTCGTTTTGTACGCAAAATACGCGCTTTAGACGAGGAGTTACGGATACCAGCCAAATATACAATACCTACGTTTTTTGAAGGCTCCGCCATATAGCCATTGGTTCCTTTGAATAATTTTGAAAATAAATCCAAATTAAAACCCTCAATTTTGACCTCGTCCATATTTCCGTACATACAATCAAAGTATAGCTACGATCAGCATAATTACATGTGGGCTTATCAACGTAGGATAATTGCGTGCGGGTACAAACGGACATATGGCCTGTAGTCATACATGCATGACGTTGGTAGGTATGTTTCCATCAAATGTAGATAAAATTACAGTACAGTACGTACGCCCATTATAAGTTGGCGAGTGTGAAGTTAGGCTCTGCGAATTTTGGCGCTTGAAAACTCGTAGGTACAAAAATAAAGGTTTAAAAAAATGTAATTTGCAGTTGTTATTGATGTTAAAAACTGTTATTGACATTTATTTTTTTAAAACCTTTATTTTTGTACGAGTTTTCAAGCGCCAAAATTCGCAGAGCCTAACTTCACACTCGCCAACTTATAACGACCTTACTGTAAGCCTATCTGGTTTCGGAAACTGTTAAACCATGTGGGCGTTTGTTAATTTTATTAAACTGGCTTTTGGCAGCGGGTTCGTTTATCGGAAATCATAGTTAGGATCGGATTAGACTACCAGCGCTTTAAAAACTGTATCTTTTTAATACAAACGATGTTTATTAACTAGGGTTTCGTGGCGTGATTGATTATCATTTATCAAGCTTTTCATTTAATAGGACGGAGTGTTATAAATTATAATGGAGAATTTTCATACCTAATGTTATTTTTGTATTTAATGAAATGGAAATAAATTATAGATCTACTCTAATTAATCAGTGAAAATATTTTTGAAATCTATCAATAAATTAGGCAGGTACTGAAAAATTAAGCTTCGCACAACTAATTGCAGTCTCTCACTGGAGAGTGTCATCATTTGACCTAGACAACGACCATTATTATTATTATTTGAGGATAAGGGGCTATGCATCACCCGTAGTGTGGGGGATGTAGTCACTGCGACCAAAATGATCTATTGTGACTCGCCACCTTTCTAGAGTAACTCTTTTAGCCTAGAGGCTTCCAAGAAATTTAGAATACTCCTAGCTTTTAGAGTTTTAATCTCCTCCGGGCGAATAATGTGCCGACCCAGATGAACACTGCGTTTGTGGATAAGGAGCCCGCATTCACACAAAAGGTGCTTGGGCGTCTCCCTCTCTTGATTGCAGTAACGGCAAACATCAGAGTCACTCAGTTTCATGTGAAATTGGTGCCTGTTTAGTTTGCAGTGGCCCGTTAAGGCGCGGGCTATCGCACAGATGTTCGTCCTGCTAAGCTCAAGAAGCTCGGCAGTTCGTTTCTGTGAGTAGCCTTCTATAAGAGATTTGGCGTGTAACAGTCCTGGTTGTGCCAACCAGTGCCTTTTTGAATCGCCAAATAGGTTGCTCTTAAGGGTTTGCATGGCCTGGTTCTTTGAGATACCACAGAAGGGTTCTGGTCCTATCTGCTGACCTTGAGCCCCAGTCCTTGCAAGTTCATCGGCTTTTTCATTGCCATCGATTCCAGAATGACCTGGTACCCATCTCAGAATAACTTTATTCCTTTGCCCCAGGTCATTCAGTTTATTAACGCAGTCTTTTACCAGTTTCGAATTTAGAGTATTCGAGTTTAAGGCATTAAGAGCTGCCTGGCTATCTGAGTAAATCAGAATCAATTGATTATTGTAGTGTCGATTACGATTGGCTTCCACACATTCTATAATGGCGTAAACCTCCGCTTGGAATATGGTGGCGTGTTTGCCCAGATTCAGGCTTTTGCTGAATTTCGGGCTAATGCCAAATATTCCACATCCTACATTCTCACCCATTTTGGACCCGTCTGTAAACCAGATCAGGCTTCCAGCCTTGCAGTTGATGAGGTTGTTGGTCCAATCCTCTCTGCTCGGCAGTTCCACTGTGTAATTCCTTGTGAAATTACACTGTGGAAGCATGACGTCTGTTGTCATAGCTAGTTGTTCGTGTTCAAGTACTGATTCGTGTAGCGATCTCAGTGCCAGTTTGCTTTACCAGTGCTGTTTGTTCGGTAAATGCTCGCCTTCGCCTCCTTCGCAATGAATAGGTGAAGTGGCGGTAGGTTAAGCAGTGCATTTAGAGCAGCTCCTGGGGTTGTAGACATGGCCCCTGTTGATATGAGGCATGCAAGTCTTTGCAAACCATCGAGTTTGCTAATGACTGTCACTTGCGTTGTTTTCCTCCACCATACGACGCAGGCATACGTTATTATCGGCCTAACTATGGCGGTGTACAACCATAGGGCGATTTTAGGGTTTAAGCCCCATTTCGTCCCTGCTAAGCGACAGCATATTCCTAAGGCTATTTTGGCCTTTTGGATCACATTGTTAATGTGAGTGTTCCAGGTCAGTCTCTGGTCGATAGTTACGCCCAGATACTTGACGTCGCTGGAGAATGGTACGACAGTTCCCTTTACAGTGAGCGTTACAAGCTTGTCCAGCTTACGCTTCCTAGTAAAGGGGACTATCGTTGTTTTACTCGGGTTAACCGATAAGTGGTTTTCTGTGCACCATGTGTTAATAGTGTTCAGAGATCTTTGTAGTATAGATGATACCGTGCTTTGACAGGGGCCGACAACACAAGCCACCACATCGTCGGCATAACTATGTACATCTAAGTCGTTTTTAGAGGCTTCAACCAGCAATTGGTCAACAACGAGTAGCCATAGAAGTGGCGATAAAACGCCTCCTTGTGGGCACCCTTTAGTTGTTTTGAAGCTCTGTGTAGTACCGTGTAAGGTTACACTGATAGTTCTGTTGAGGAGCATGAATTCGATCCAACGAGTTGTTGTTTCGTCAATCCCTTTCGCCTTCATTCCCTTGGAGAGGGCGTCTATGGTGACGTTATCGAAGGCTCCTTCAATATCAAGGAAAGCACATAGGGCTATCTGCTTATCTTCCAAAGCCCTCTCGATCCTGTCTGTAAGTTCTAGCAGAGCAGTTTCTGTGGATTTTCCTTTTTGGTAAGCATGTTGCTTCGGATGCAGAGAGTTGTCCCTTAATGGTCCATCCCTAATGCATTCGTCGATTACCTTTTCCATACTTTTGAGTAGAAAAGAGGTAAGGCTTATTGGTCTGAACGACTTTGGTTGAGAATAGTCCTTCTTACCAGCCTTTGGGATAAAACAGACTTTAACCATAGTCCATTTCTCTGGTATATATCCCCAGGCAAAGCTTGCTCTGAAGATTTTGATTAAGATAGGGATGAGCATAGTCTTCCCTTGCTGCAGAAGAGCTGGGAAGATATCGTCATACCCTGCAGATTTAATCGGTTTGAATGAGTCTATAGCCCATTCAACATTGTTCGGTCTAAAATACTTCGCCGCTCTTCTCCAGTCTTCATTCAAGGGCCTGGAGAGGCGGATGTGAGGAGTATTTTGCACGATGATGTCTGGTGCCACCACTGAGCCAGGGAAGTGTGTAGACGCCAGAAGATTCAGGGTTTCTTCCGCCGACGCAGTGAAGGTACCGTCTGGTTTCTTTAAGAGTCCCAGTTGATTTGTAGGCGATTTGGATAAGACTTTATGGATTCTGGCTCCTTGAGGGACTTTAGTAATCTCCTCACAGAACTTCCTCCATGAAAGTCTTTTCGCCTTTCGAATTTCTTTATTATAGGTAGTTAAAGCTTTTCGATACCGATCCCAATCGTCAGTCGATTTAGCCTTATTAAACAACCTACGTGCTTCTCCCCTTAAAACATCGAGCTTTTTGTTCCACCATGTGACCTTTCTATCCCTCACAGTTCTTAAAGGGCAGCTCTCTTCGTACGAGGCTGTAATGGCTTCGGTAGCTTGAGCAACAGCATAATCCAATGTTTCAGGGGAGCGTATGGTTTTAGGGAAGTCTTGGAGTCTCTCCTGGAGCTTTCGTCTGTACAAGTCCCAGTCCGTAGCTTTCACATCCCTAAAAGTAATGGTTTCGCGAATGTTGGATGTATTTAGTGCGAATTTAATAAGTCGATGATCAGACATAGATGGTTCATCACTGACATGCCAATTGGATATCAGCCTGGCAGTGTGAATTGTAGCGAGAGTTACATCAAGAACTTCCTTCCTCGATCTGGTTACAAAGGTCGGTTTACATCCCTCATTAACTATTTGGAGGCGGTTAGTTAGAACAAAATCATGAAGCAACTCACCCCTGTCGTTGATGTCAGTGCTGCCCCAGTTGGTATGGTGGGTGTTAGCGTCGCACCCGATGAGCAGTTCGGCGTTGTTGGCGCAGGCGTACTCTACTACCTTAGCAAGCTCCTCCGACGGTTCGTTCTTCGTCCCGTCCAGATATGCTGAGCACACGATGAGGCGTCCCTTTCCGCTCTTGACATTAACATAAGCTGCAATTAGGTCATCGCTGCATAGGCCTGGTATGCATAGAAAATCAATATTAGTATTGAAAAGTATACATGCTCTTGGTTTGACTCCGCCGATATGGTGTACGACCTTACCTGCAGAGCCAAGTCCAGACACCGTGTTAGTGTTAGCCAGCCACGGTTCCTGAATAAGAGCAATGTGAAGATTCTTCTGTGTGAAGTGTTTCTCCAGAACAGCCGTGGCTGCTCTGGCGTGGTGCAGGTTGATCTGCACCACTTGTGTGTTTGTGTGTGTCTGTGTTATGATGTGTTTGTGTTGAGTTAGTGTTGTGTGTTGGTGTATTTGAGTGTATTAAGTGGCGTTATTCGACCCGCTTGGCTTCGGGGCTACAGGGCAGCCTCGAGGTTTGGCAGTTCGGCTCGCCACTACCGATCGGTTGGGACGTGTAGCCCCTTTCGTCGGTGGTGCTCCGAGGGGGCGGTTCCTTACGCCCCGGCCTCCGGGTTTCGGTTTGGCGTTTTGCTGCTTTGCCGTTTTACCGGAGACCTGGACGCTTGGCCCCGCCTTGGGAGCGTGTTGTGCGGGTGGAGGGATCTTTGCGCCAGATTGGCTAGCTCCTGCCACCTGCTCAGCCTTCGCTAGCGTATTATCGCCGCGAATGTGAATGTAGGCTTTATGAAAGCCTAGTTGTGGTCTGCAGTTTAGCATGCGTAAGGCTTTGACAGAGGCATCATCGATAGAGAGGGCGGTCGTGATTCCATCCCTTTCTTTCTTGACGCTCAGCACTTTCCACAAGCCAGTCTGCAGATCGTTTTGTTTTTCCAAGAGATTAAGGGCATCTCTTGGAGTTTTGAGGACATCTTCTGTCCTGAAGTGGAGGATACCAATCTTGGCCTTTGGCAGGTCCTTCTCGTTAATAAACGAGAGTTCCGCCTCTGGCCACGGCTTTAGTGTCCCCACTATTTGTTCAAGCCATTTCCGGCTGTAGTCATTTTTAACAATGACTTGCAGCCAACCTGGCTTGAAAGTACAGCCCTCAGTGCGAATTTTGAATTCGGGACCTTTGGGCATAGGGGCGTTAAGAATCGCCCTCAGTATGTCCTTATAGAGAAGCCCCAATTGCGCGTCCGACATGGGCTCCTTATTACGGATTCCCACCCGGATGTTGGTTAGGGCGTCCTTAAAGGACATTGCGCTTGTCTCTGGCGGTGGTCCGACCTGAGTTGTTGACGGCTCATCAGGGACCAATATAATTGACCCTGATCCGTCGTCCACACGCGTAGCCTTTTTGGCATGGTCTTTTGGCGACTCGTCCTCGGATCGAATCCGTTTTATCGGCCTCTTCCCCTTGGACATGTCAGCCATTTGTCCCGTAGAAGGAGCGCGCGCATTCGCCAACTGCTCCGTGACTAATTTGTATGCCTCAGCTGGGTCCATACCGCCAGCTTTGAGGCGCCGCAGGCGCTTGCGCGCTGCTCCTGACAGGTTTCTTTTCCTGAAACTGAGATCAGATCCCGATGGCATTTCCGAGTCCATTTCAATAGGCCTCGTGCCAGCGTTTGCCGACTCCAGCTCAGGAGGATTGAGTTCGGGCTCCGAGGTGACTTGGGAGTCTCCCTCAGACCCGAGCAGGAGAGCAGTCAGATCGGGCATTGACCCAGACGGACTGCCCACGTGTTCCGGACGTTCGTCATCGTCCAGAGTAATGTTATTCTCCAAAAGAAATCTTTCCATGTAATCCATACAGTTCCCACGAGAAGCTAAGGAAATAAAAAGTCCACCTGAGCAGAGCCTCGCTTGCCCAGGTAAGGCGAAATTACTACTCCAGGATTGCCATTTCTCTGAAGAGACACCGATAGGAACCAAGCTCCCCCTTGGCCACGCATCCCTCGGCTCGGTACGTATGACACCTTGGATTGGGTTTTTGCTGATTATTCGCCACCGCTGTAAGTAATTCCCCTACCTATGCCACAGGAGATGGCACAAGTAAGAAAACCACTTACAGCAGCGCCCAGGATGCACCGTCTCCCCCACTGTTTTTCCCAGCGCATGCCTGCATACAGCCGCATATAAAATGAAGATGCATCCATGCATGAACTGGGACGAACAGCGAGTGAGCACACGTGGAGGTTATCTAGCTCGCACCCCAAGACGACAACGACCATACAGCGACCTCGATAAGATCGTCGCATATTCTTGCAAGTGTAACTTTAAAGTTCCATAAGTTTTTAATTCGTTGATATATTTAAATTATTCTTTCATATTTTTGATCTAATTTAATTAATTATAATTAAATCATAAAAAAAATTAAACTTCTCAATTCTAAAAAGAGCTGTTCTAAAGATCTTATAAAATAAACTAGCGGCCCCGGCAGACGTTGTCCTGCAATTGGAAAAAAAATGAGATTCCGATGGCAGCACCACTTACCGGGTTCAATTTGCAAACCATCCACGATCCCACTCAAATACATACACAAAATGCGAATCGATCTAGCCATTCAGGAGGAGTTCGGTGACAAACACTCGTACATAACACTATATTTATATGTGTTTATAAAGAGGTACATATTTATAACCTTTGTTTTAGACGCGTTGATCTGGAAAAACATTGTCTTCAGAGTTAACCAACTGTAAAACCAGTATCATGAACAATTAACGGATTGTTCGAAATTCAACCGTTGGAAAGCAACAACCAATGACATAGTTTAAATGGAACATAACTTTTTACTGAAATTAGACTAGCACTTTCGAATATTCGCAATTCAGACTAAATATAGTCTGTAGTGGATACGTTTTAGCATGCAAATAACGGTCGTTGCTCTACACCTATTCAATTTTTACGAAGAATGCTTGCGTTTTTACAGGCTTCCTTTTTACTTGCTTGGTTAGTAAGTAAGTACTGGCCAAATTTTAAAACTAAATTTTAAAACTGTTATTCCTAAGTTACCGAGACGACCTAGACCACTACTACCGCAGGGGCTCGTTCAAAGTAGCACAAGAAATGAATATACATTTTCAGCGAAAAGAATACATGGTAGGATTTGGGGGAGACCTTTGCCCAGCAGTGATACAGCGTAAGGACAACAAAACAAAACGTAGGTACATCACGATAAACATCCATGCAAAATCATTATATTTCTGATTTTGAAAATAAGAACTCCAATTAATATTGGTGGGGTCAATGATCGACATTGTGTTGTTAAAATACAACAGTTATAGTAGGTATTGTATATTCGGTAGGTACTGGTATTTACCGATTTCAGCGTTGGGTTTTATTTGGGTATAAAAAATATAATTGTTTTGTAAAACGACAATGGATATCAAATACTGTTATAAACTTTTTATGACATTATTTAAATAACAAGCAGTGTCTAACCTTTTTAACGGCTTGAGCTCGATAAATGCAATAGATAGATCAACGTATAGATAGTTACGTCACTGATTTCATGACACGGTGTTTATCATATCAGTAAACTTCAATTTGTGTATGATTCAACATAATTTTCCACATAGATACTACTGTGATCCTATTAATATTATAAACGCGAAAGTTTGTATGTATGGGTGTTTCTTAGACCGTTTTCACATTATCCGATCCGATATCGGTATCGGACGCCGATACGATATCGGGGTAGGTAAAATGTATGAAATGCTGTGCTCCGATATCCGATATCGGGTCGGACAATATGAAAGACAGGTACATATCTCATACATTTACCTTACTCCGATATCGTATCGGCGTCCGATACCGATATCGGATCGGAAAATGTGAAAACGGTCTTACTCTTACGCAAAAATTGCTGAATGGATTTCGACGAAACGAAGTAGATCCTGTACTGGAATAGCATATAACAGCAAGTTTTCTGCTATCATGCGGGCAAAGCCGCTAGCAGTACTTAGCTGGTACTATTGTATAAAATAATAGTTGATTGAGTTCTACGAGTCCATGATTACTTTTATTTTTTTTGAGATGAGATGTTATTAAATGACTTCACCCGCTTCAGGGTGGAGAGAGGGTAGATTGTGGGCATCTGCCCATCATCTCATCATCTGATAGATTGTTACGAATTAAAACCCACATTTTTCGGAAATTCTCTCGGTGCTTATTCATATCGTCTAAATGTATAAATTTTCATCTCCTACTCTCATAGTTATCAACACTATTTTATAGATAACATAAAAAACAGGAAATATAACCCTCTAACACACAACTGACGGAAAAAGGCATGCCTATTTTATCCCTGTACCGCTGGCACTACTCTAGTTACGGCACTACTATGCTTGCATTTTACAATACTATAATAATACGCATAATCAACCTTATACAATCCCCACTGCTGGGTATAGGCTACCACGCGGGCCCTTTGCGGATTGATAGATGTCTAGTCTTCGAATTCATGCCGGTTTCCTCACGATGTTATCCTTTACCGTTTTGAGAACAGTGGAGATGAAATAAGTTACACAAAGTACCTAACCTAAAACTAGTAAGTCGAAGCCGTTACCACTGGGCCACCACTGCTGTCAGTCGGAGCCATTGCCACTGCTCTCTACAACACTCATCATCATCATCATCATCATCACCTCAGCCGAAAATCGTCCACTGCTGGACATAGGCCTCCCCCAAGCGTCGCCACAGCGACCGGTCCTGTGCGTCTCTCATTCATCGGATTCCCGCGACCCTCGCCAGGTCGTCGCAACACTATGTGATTACAATTCCCCTAGTTATTGTTACCCTGCAAAGTTTACATATCTCGTTCTGTTGTAGGATTCGACAAATCAAAGATTTTCAAGAACTCCGAAGACAATACATGTACGCCGGACAAGAAGAGAGGCATCTACGTGGCCAGAACCGAGTACAATATACTGATGCATGATTCCAAGAATCAGAACCATAAGTGGAATGTGACATTCTTTGATTATACGTCGCTGGCTATGGGTAAAGAGATGCTGAATGATTATGGTAAGCTTTTCCTTGGTATTTTTGAAACGCTGTTTTGTTTGATACTTGGTGAAGATAGGCTTATAGTGGGTTAAACGGACAGGAAACGCAATTTTGTTATAAACTGTGTAGAGAAGATAATCCATGGGTTTAGCATTATCGGCCTTGTAATGTTCCCACTGTTGGGACTCAGGCCTCCTCTCCAGGAGAGGGAACCAGTTCGGCTTAGGTATACTGGGTTAATAACGCTTTCTTGCATTTTTTAACCATTCATTGTCACTAGTTTCAAATAAGTTTATGCATTAAGTACGTTTTTTGGAAGCATAGTAGTTTATGTACTGTGTGTGAATGACCAGCGCACGCACCACTATCACTCACCTTTAAAAAGGTTAATAATAATAAAATCCTCGAACAATACAACCACAGTTTTATTCAACGATGAGTCGATAACAATTGATCGTCTAAGTTGTCCAATTCGTTTCATTCATATTTAAAGTACCTTCCTTTAGCATAGCATAGCATCAGCCTTATTATGTCTCCACTGCTGGGACTCAGGCCTACTCTCTAGGAGAGGGAATGGACTGTAATCCACCACGCGTGCTCTGTGCGGGTTGCTGAATGTCACATGCCTTCGAATTTTTGGTTCTAGGACATGTCGGTTTCCTCAAGATGTTTTCCTTCACCGTTTTGAGAACATTGGTGATGAAATAAATTACAAAAAGTAATGCGCCTGTCTGGGTTTAAACCCGCGACCTTCCATTAATCGTCATCTACCTAGCCTTTTCCCGACTATATTGGGGTCCGCTTCCAGTCAAGCCGGATTTAGCTGAATACCAGTATTTTACTAGGAGCGGTTGCCTACCAGACCTCCACAACCCATTATTAACTGGGGTCTGTATTTCATGGCAAGACTGGAGTCAGATTTACTTCCATTTATAACCATTAAATATTCTTCGACAGGCATTATCCACTTCACTTCGACATCGAACGGTCGTGTGATGTCTTTCGACCGAAAGACGGGAGATCTCGTATGGTCTCACAATTTCGAGACACCAGTCGTCGCCGCCTATTTGTTGGACAGTGACGGACTTATCACTGTTCCCTTCAATTCTATTGGAGACGACACCCTGGACCATATCATGGAGGATGCGACGACTTTGAGCAATGGACAGGGGATCAAGAATTCTAATATTGAGTTGTAGTAAGTATATTATTTTTACACGACTATCCAAAAAAAGGAGTGTTATGTTTTCAGGGTTTATGTATGTATATGAGTTTCTTTATTCCACCATTCTAAATTACTGGACTGATTTGCATGTTTGAGGTATTTTTGGTTTTTAAACGTCACCTCTAGTAGATTTTTATGGAAGCTGATCAAAGGACTACCATAGGGCCTACCAATTAAATAGAAAAATTAGGTATACCGTGGGGATCAGAAGATAATGAAAGGGTTGTACAACTTAAATTGTAGATAAGTACTTAAATAATCGTATTTTATTCGTAACAAGTGACTATATTGTAAAACTACTCGCACCTTTCATACTCTTGAGATAATGATGAAAGTCGCTTGATGACGCGAAATGACATTCACGTAGAAAAAAGTTCATATTTACACAGGTTTAAACCAGAAACAAACACATGTTGGTTTTCACTATCGTTTTTATGATTAGAATGTCATGTCATACTTGGAAAAAATGTAGTAATGAGACTCCCTCGGGAGAGAGAGGTCCCTCGGGACCTCATTATGAGGTCCAATAAGCTTGGTCTCTTTGGTATTGATTTTTTATCTCGTCTGTTGATTTTTACTTGATAGTGAATAGAAACATAATTGAGCTGTTTCAGGAAAAAAATATCCTAAGCGACAGTTAGCGTTCTTTTTTCATATTTTAGTGGCGTTATTTTATGTGCACTTTACTATGCGTTTGACGAATATAGCTGATGTTATGGAATGAAGATTAGATCAGCCGTTTGTAAACTTTTTGACTACGGATTACTTAACACTACTTTTAATTCTATTGAACTCCAAATCAAATGGTTAAAAAATGAAGGACTTAAAAAAAATTGTTTCATAAAACAACCTTTTTCTTTTCATTTCTAATTTTTTGTATTATTCGAAAAGTATTTAATTAAAGATCTCCGCACAGAACCCTCAGGTGCTACGTTCATTATTGATCGAAGGATTCGTCGGAAACCTCTTTAGGAATCTCTACATTCAACCACCGATATTAAAGTAGTAATTTTGTTTAATATTTTTCATAATCACATGTTGAAAATGACAATGCGTTGTAGTAACATCGCGTGTCAGACATTCAACACGGCGACATTGAAAGTGACCGGCTGCAACTTGTGCCTAGTTTTATATTTTTCATACCGATAGTCGAATCGATAGTCCTTCACTTTCTATGGATATAAGTTGACGTTCAAGACAATTGATAGTGAAGATATTAGTCGGGTTTATCTGAATGAGGTAGGCCTGTGCTAGAAGAATATTCAGAACTAACTTCTGTCAGCGACTTCGCCCGCGTGAACGTAGGTTTCTCTAGACTTTAGACCCCCGTTTTATTCCCTAAGACTAATTTTGAAAAATGCTTGGTGCTTACTTATATCATACATAGAAACTTTGTGCAAAATTTTCCTGAGTTTGTGCTGGCTAATCTTTGAAACGGTGCATCGATTTTGACGGGTTTTTCACTGCTAGACGGCTAATGTTAGAAGGAGTAACAGGCTACTTTGCTCTTTGAGAAAGTATTAGGGATATGCGTGCAAAAAAAATCAATCGTAAATATGATATTTAGACTAGACTCGAGGCGACAAGCGACTGACGATATAAAAGACGAACTTTTCAATTATATTCTTTGTGTTTTACATAGAAGCCTAGACATAACAATTCAATACTCGAAGAGAAATGCCATTACTATAATAAAGTATCATAATGATTCCAGTTATTACAACAGATCAAATGACCTCTCTCTATAAATAAACCTCAGTTGCATCGATTCTATATCACATTTTCGAGGGCTATATACTTGAGGTAAAACGCGATATAAATACCGTAAATGTATATCGATAACTGAACTATTTCAGTACATAGTGAAAAACCAGTATTGTACTGAAATTATATGTTTACTGAAGGACTGACCGTTTGATTGGAATCATTAATGTTTATAAGTAATAAATCGTAAAAATAAACAGTATTTCTCTTATTACACCTGAAAGACAACTTTTTTACAATTTTGTACTCTAACTGTATAGTGATAAGGTTCATAATGTAATAAACATAACGCTCATCGAAAGGCTCAGCAACAGTTTCATTAAAACTTATTTATTTCCACGCACCAGTGATTTTATTTCCGCGTTTGAATGCATTTGAACATTGTTTATTTCATTCAGTAATATATAATTAATAATGTGTCGCATGTATAATACTCATACCCGAGAAAGTATAAAGAGTAGTTGTATCTGAGAAATTAATAAAATAAAATGTTACCTCATGGTGATCGGAATTTATACAAACAATTCGAGGAAAACAAAAAGGTAAAAACATCAAATTGTGGAATATTATTTATTATAATTATTTTGTAAATTAACGGTGCATTCAATAGAGCGTAATTATTGTTGTTTCATTAACTACTGTTTTATTTGCAATATAAACATGTATTTGTAATGCACACAAATTAACACATTTGTGTTGCATGTATTGACACACCAGACTTTCTTAGGGCAAAACGAACAAACTGTCTATATCCAGCATCGGCTTTATACCAAGTGTTCATACACTGCTGGTGCTTTTGAAGATACAATTAACCCCACTAATAATGCGGTAGCGACATCTATGTTATCACATAAAAACTACGAATCCTGCATCGCGCAATTATAGTCTGGCCGGGAGATCCTTCCTTTCTAATGGAGGTTAATTCCTCAAACTCTCAGAATAGGCGTTCGCGATTTGTTCGAAAATACGAGTGCACAGACACTGAGAGGCTCGACACATGCTATTAATGTGACTACCTTCTAGACTCAAATGAAGAACAAAGCATATATTCCTTTACTATAATGTAATATTTCTTTTCAGCCCCACACTATATGTCGGCGAGCACAACCACGGGCTCTACGCATTATCGTCACTTGTAGACAAAAATACAATCACGATATCAACAGCCCACACACAGCCCTTGCTTCTCGAAGGCCCGTCAGAAACCGAGCCTAAGTCAGACACACCCCAATACGAACCATTCAAGAATGTGCACTACAAACTCAAAGATCTGAACCTCCATGTATCAGCACCCTACCTCTTACTAGGACATTACAAAGTCCCAGAACTTACAACTACATGGATGCCTCAACTACCGAATTCGAACTTCTTAAACGTACACAACTCACAGAACAGTGCCATAAAACTAATCAATGGGGAAGTCCATTCTGAAGGCGAGAATGATGTCGAAAATGAAACCAATTTGAAGTCTTCAAACCCAAATTCGATTTCGGTGTCAGTCCAAACGGAAGACTTGTTTGAAGGGTTCGACTTCAGACCTGACTTATGGTACAAGAAAGCATACTTGTGGTTTCATCAACAGGAGAATCAAGTTCTGAAAGTAGCGCTGATAATTCTGGTGGGATTGGTGATCACCATGTTCTGGTATCTTCGTTATCAGGTAAGCTTTATTAGATTAACTTGTGACGTATTATCTGTTGCTGGTCCATTAGTGTATTACAAAATGAGTTTTATTTTAATAAAGATAGAGTATATTTTCGTAATTCAAGTAAAGCGAATGTTTGATCAAATAGGCCAATAAAGTGCCATGCTGGAAATGCCAGCCTGGTGCTACCGCCACGCGGCCGCCTCGTTGGAACCAACACGCCGTTACAAACGTGATTAGTGTTTATGTATTGCATTTATTTTTCTTATCATACGTAGCTGTAGCGATTGGTATTGACATTGAAATTTTTGGTCGCGATTATGTAAGAATATCGGTTGCTTGTAAAGGCAAATAATTGACTGATAGTACACAGCTGTATTAAAAAGTATTAATTACTGAACATAGGTATCCATATGGTAGTATACCGATGTACGTTAATTGTCTTGAAGTTATAGTATTTAGTTAATATATAACTTAACTGCGTGAAAGTAATTAAGTCCGCCTATGTACCACAACTTGTACATGGAGTTTAAATAAATAAATAAAATATAAATAAATAATTGTTGAAGAGACGATTTTTTTCAGTTATTGAAGGTCCATGCCTTTTCCAGTAATCTTTTTTGTGACAATTCGACAGCATAATGCTTGGAATAATAATGAAGTCATGCTTATTCACGGACTTAATTCTAACTTATAATAATTTCAACATATAATTTATTGTATTATTACACCGCATCTGTCTGTCTGTTCGCGATAAACTCAAAAGTACTGAACGGTATTATGTGTGGTTTTCACTAATATGCAGAGTGATTCATAAGGAAGGTTTAACGTATGTTATAGTAGAGAAAAATCGAGAATTTAAAAGATTTGTAACACCCGTGCGAATCTGGTATGGGTAAAAATGTATGATGTATTCCAAGTCAATGTACATGTTATTGGTCTGGGCACAAAATGTGGTGTAGTTTCAGGCTTATTTGAAATTGTAAGAATTTCAAACAAAACGTGAACATCCATTGAAGATGAGAAAACAGCAATTTCTTAAGTTTGTTTGTACAAATGGGATGTATTGACTCTAACTAGAGCACAAGTACGTCTCTCATTTGTAACGGTTAATTGGAATTTTAACACTGGCTACACTGGCGTAACAACTGTCAATAATTGAATTTTATCTTTAGAAAAAAACCCAAGGTTAATCTCGGGAACAAATGTAGTGTTTTTTCCAATTGCGATATAATTTATTGATAAAAATTGTCAAGATGATACAGTTTAGACTTGACTAGAAATATAAAAAAAAAGTAAGCGAATTAAAAGAAGTACAAGTAATATGAGTATGTAAGGAGCGTGATGAGATCTGCTTACACCATTTTTTGAGGTGGGAAATTATCAAGTGAATTTTCTATCTTTACTGGGGGAGCTAGCCTTATATGAGGAGCTCGTGGCTAGATAATAACAGCCGCACAGGTCGATCTTCGAGGTTAAGCAACGCTTGCCTAGGTTGGTCTGTGGATGGGTGACCATCTTAACATAACGAGTTTCCTCCGTGCCTCGGAAAGCACGTTAAGCCGTTGGTCCCGGCTGTCATTTGGAGATCTTTGGCAGTCGTTACGGTTAGTCAGAAGCCAGTAAATCTGACTCCAGTCTTGCCATGAAGTACCGTGTTACCCCAGTTAATGGGTTGTGGAGGTCAGGTAGGCAGCCGCTCTTCGTAAAATACTGGTATTCAGCTAAATCCGGCTTGACTGGAAGCCGACCCCAATATAGTTGGGAAAAAGGCTAGGCAGATGATGACTGGGGGAGCTAGCCTATCAGACTTTTACTGAATAAAATCCACATAATATGTCCTTCAATCGCCCAGAGCCACTAAAAAAAAGGGCCACGGTAATTTTTTCAAGCGTGCCCGCAGCCCTAGCGGTTAGTGGCTCTATTGGTCCCTTTCGGTTTTCCTAACACATTTTAGAAGTGCGTGTAGAACACTACACGCCATCGCCTCGGGTTCTGACCAGACGGCCAGACGGTGAGCTGAGAAGTCTGCTAACCCCTATGGAAAAATTTAATGCATATTTAAAATCACTTCGATTTTATTTATCCGATTATTTCTCAGCTTGCCTTTGAAATTGCAATGAAATTGATTGTTTTCGTTGATTAAAACACGAAGAAAAACGTTAAAACCTGGTTTATGGCTACTTTGTAGCTGCTTATCAAGTTGCTGGCTTAACCATTATGTCATAAGGTTAAGTTTGATAAGAACTGCAGGGGAAATGTGATACGACCTTTTGCTATTGAAAATACCCAACGGTATATCAGATGTTTATTGTTTATGTTTCTTATCAGTAGGTCAGTTTTTTTTTATAATATTAGTTGTGACAGAATTATTTGAAAAAAAATCCGTGAGTTGAAAAGGGCATCTGAAGGAATACAATACATTGTCAGTAGAAGCACAGATTACTAAATAGTTACTACGGTAGAGTCTTGACACTCTCTCTGTCGCTCGCATCCTCATCAAATAGGAATCATGCAATTTATTTTTGTAGAATTAAAAACTGCAGTGTTAAGGAAAAACTATGCTACATAATAGTTCAAGGTCTGCATATTTATTTCAACTTAAAATATTTTTTTGGAAAAACCGAATATTGTTTGTGTGGAATTCTCCTGTTTTATGTGATGAAACGGTCAGTGAAAGTTTCGATAGTATATTTATGGTTTATAGGTTACAAACGATCCTCGCAGAAGAAATTCTGCTTGTGGGGTAAAGTTAAAAAAAAATAACAAAATTGGCGGTGTTTCTAGATATTATACGCTACTGCATAACCGCTCGTTACTACATAACCTATTTTATGTTATTGTGTGAAGAATATCAGTAGTAATTCCATTTACTTCACCCAGGATCGAAATTACTCATCATAATTTCAGCTTAAAGACAACTACGGTTAGACATAGACCTCCCCCAAGTGTCGCCACAACGAACACTCCTGTGCATCTCGCATCCATCGCAATCCCGCAACCCTCAACAGATCATCGGTCCATCTTATGGGAGGCCTTCCAACACTGCGTTTTCCCTGAACCTTTCGGGCTTATCGGCCACCCGTGTCAAACTTACTAATTATTATTATTATTATATCTAGCCTATGCTGTCCCACTGCTGGGCAAAGGCCTCCCTCCATTCCTTCCATCGTTCCCGGCTTTGAGCTAACACTAATACCATAATTTTTTTTTTATTCCAGGCCCGTGAGTTCCAACAGCTGTCCCAAGGTGGTTCTCGAACGTCAAATGCTTCTACGTCATCTAACGGTGAAGTAACGGGGCAGTTGGTAGAGATCGGAGGGGGAGAAGTGCGTATAGGGAAGATCACGTTCAACACTGATGAAGTGCTCGGAAAGGGATGTGAAGGCACTTTTGTTTACAGGTAAGTCAGCAAAATTTAAAGGACCCCGCAGGGACGAAGCCCATGGGGCTATGGATCGACTTCTGAACGGGTTCCAATCCGGTCTAGATCGAGAGAAGTCATTATAATTTCCCCACCTCAAAAAAAGGGCCAATTATGTAACCTAAATATTCTGAAGATTTAGTCTTATCTCAGCTTAGTGTTAAAAATAATAATATTCAATTTGCTTTCAAATAATTATACTGGCCTTCTGGATTTATATCTCCCCTTTTGTTTTGTACTAAAATGATAGATGAGGGTAGCTTAAGGGTGGTGGGGAGGGTGAAAAGTATTTGTACTAGAAAAACTGGTCAATTTCTATCAGTAGGCAAAGTCGGGCTGTAGACATTGATATTGTGTATGAAAAAAAAAGCAGGTGGTTCTTTTTTTCCGCCTAAACCGTAATGTCCCATACATTTGGAGTTGTGGATGTTTTTTTTTTGTTATAGAATTACAATATATCTTTTAATTTTCAGAGGCACATTTGACAAGCGCGCCGTAGCAGTGAAGCGATTGTTACCCGAATGCTTCACGTTCGCCGACCGCGAGGTGGCGCTGTTGCGCGAGTCGGATGCGCACGCGCACGTCGTACGGTACTACTGCACCGAACGGGACAAGCAATTCCGGTACGTATTGTCTGAGAGGTAGAGATCTTTATTATAAGTACAACATCCCGATAACAACTGAAATATAATAGAATACTGAGTTTAGACTGGAAATTCATAGATAAATAAATCGAGGGCGATCCTCGATTTCGGATTATATTTTTCTGTCGAAGACTTTTGAAAGAGTGAATGTGGCCCTAAAATGCCCCAAATGAAGGACATAGTTGGGTTTTAGTCAGTTAAAAGTATGACATGCGCTTTTTCACCCTAGCGCGGGATCATTTGTTGATTTTCCCCTTCACACAAAAAGAAAAAAAATTGCTCCAGCTCTATCGGTAAACTTGGTTTGGCTATGTTGGTAACCATGGTTCTTGGTTGTTGCGGGTATCTTCATTTCTGATGCGGTCACGCAAGGAAACTTCCAGCGTACCCCTTTCCATTGCCCTTCGATCACTTTCGATGACCTGACGAAGGTATGCGATGGATGCGAGACGCACAGAACTGGTCGTTGTGGCGATGATTTTTGTTTCAGGTCCGGTTTTGGACTACTTTTGCCATAATTCAACTGTAGCATTTGTCCTTCGATAAAGTTATAAACTCAACTACTTTTCTCCCCAGATACATAGCATTAGAACTATGCTCGGCGACACTACAAGACTACGTTGAAAAGAAACTGAACTTCGAATGCACCATAGACGCTGTAGAAGTACTCCGGCAGGCGACTTTAGGTCTCTCTCATTTACATTCCATGGATATTGGTAAGGATTAAATTATTTTTTATTATAATTTAAAATATAAAGTACTGAATAGTTTCTTGCATAAGTCATAATTTCCATTTCTTTCCTGTTTCTAAAATAATTTGTATTAAATATTCGCACTGCCTTTTCTTAGCAGCTCTAGAGTACTTGTTTCATTTAATCGAATCTGTATTTTAGACGAAGTTAGTGCCATTTAAATTCAGTTAATTGATTACTAGGCTTTACGCAATATAATAAAAATATAGAGTCAAACTAATTAACCTAATTGTAATGAGTAGCTTTTGAGCTTCCAAATATTTTTTGTTATCAATTTGACTGTCTACGATGTTTTACATTCAAAGGCTTTCAATTTACGATTTTAGAGAAATGGTTAGGTATCTGCCGAAAGTCCATAAAAGCCGCAGTTTAAGGTAGAAGCTACGGGCTCGAGCGTGGTCATATTCTCGCTAGATGGCGCTGAACTCAACATATTTAGATGACGCCGCTTTTGATTTCTTTGTATGTGATACTAGCTTCTGCCAGCGGCTTCGCCCGCATAATAGTAGGTTTTTCCATACAGACTTTGAATTTCCGAAAATCTCTTCTTATTGCTTGCCTACGTCATAAAAGAAAGCCTTGTGCAAAATTTCACGGTTCTAAGCCCAGTAGTTTTTTTTATTTGCATTGACATCAGTCGGTTTTTCAGAACAGACAGAATTCCTATTAACTAAAAACAAAATAAACTATAAATATTGAGTTCTGCGCCATCTAGCGAGGCTACGCTCGCGCCCGTAGTCCCCTTAACATAGCCGATTTTAGTAACTAATGTTTTATGCTTGGTTTTCAACAGCATACGGTATTTAGTCACTAGTCAGCTTCTATGAATTCCTTGTTTGGGTTTACACGTGCGTCATGTTGGTATGTAAGATAAAATTATCCTACCTACAACAGGTATTTTATCTTTAATTGCAACTGTAGATCAATCGCATAATATAGTTGTCATTTATATATATAAACGCTTTATATTTTTCATTTCATTAAAACAGCGAAGGGACACTGAAGCATAATCAGTTTCACAGTTTCAGTATGTTGTATTGAGATCTCATAAATTTGAAGTTATTATAAGCGTGGTGTCAGCAAAATGACTTTAATAAGTCAAAAAACAAATCATTTCTACTCAGTAAAAACTGGACAGTTGTACAACTTAATTTTTGGCCTGTATATTTTCTCTTTACGAGGTGCCACGTTATTCTTGTCTGGCAGTCAATTATTTTTTCAATTTCGCTTCAGAAATTTGGGTTTGTGCCCGGTTGCTATTGCATCCTACAGAAGTATGACTAATAGGAGTACACCTCTTTGGGGAATACATCCATGATATTACATGGTGCTCCATATTCTAAATAATTCTTAATTCGATAATTCCACATTTCTCTAAAAGCAATACAATACTCCATATTCTGTTTGAAGGGGTACTTCCACAATACTCCAAAAACAATACTAACACACACTTCCTTCCCCAGTTCACAGAGACATAAAGCCTCACAACGTGCTCCTCTCAATGCCGACGGGTGCGGGCGAGGTGCGCGCCATGATATCAGACTTCGGCCTGTCTAAGAAGTTGAACTTAGGACGTATGAGCTTCTCCAGGCGGTCAGGGATCACGGGGACTGATGGCTGGATCGCGCCGGAGATGATTAATGGGGAGAGGACGGTATGTATTCAGAATAGCGGGCTGTTTTTGTTGGGTTACGTAGAAAATGGGTGCCATTAGCTGTACCAGAGCTTGTCATAATGATATGTTTGGAAAGAAGACTTATTTGAAATTGAGCCGCCGCAATGTAGGATTTTGTCTTTTAGTTCCTATCTGGCGGCGCAGATGTTGCTACAACCTTTCAAGAGTTTCATGCTTTTGAATAACAAGTGAAATACCGTGAGCTACCGTGGCCCCGCACGGCAAAGGAACACGGATGGCTTTTTGTCACTAAAAGACTGATACGTCCTCTTGCTCCATCCAGAACGGAAGAAGTTATTTGCTGATTTCTCACATCAAATCCTGTGTGTGACAACGAAGCGGCACCGTCGTGTCGTCGTCGCTTCGTCGACACAGTGTCATAGTATAGTATAGTATAGTATAGTATAGCATATACATAGCATAGTATTTGTATGAAAGCTTCACGTATTCGTATATATGCGACTAGCTGTCCCGGCAGTTTTACCCGCATTTTTCGTTACTGCTCCGCTCCCATGGGTCGTAGCGTGATGGTAGCCTATAGCATTCCTCGATAAATGGGCTATCTAACACTGAAAGAATTTTTCAAATCGGACCAGTAGTTTAAGAGATTACCCCCTACATACAAACTTACAAATTTTACCTCTTTATAATATTAGTATAGACGAATACGTATAGGTATATGAAGCTACGCATCCGTGGACAGTAGACCTGACTAGTATACTTTACTCATTAACTAAATTGAAATATATGTTTGTTTCAGACGACTTCAGTAGACATATTCTCGCTCGGCTGTGTGTTTTACTACGTGCTGTCAAAGGGACACCATCCGTTCGGAGACATGTTGAGGAGACAGGCGAATATACTCACTGGCGAGTACAATCTGGAACAGCTTGAGTAAGTCGTTTTGAGCCTTCCTCTGGTTTATGAATTAACCTATCATATACCCACAAAACGAGACACAATAGTAAAAACAATAACAGCGCGGTCTCATAGGACCGGTCGGGGATTCATGAACGAATGTCAGTCAGGGGTCAAAAGTGTAGCTGCATTTTACCAATGCTAGTATCAAGAATAGGAAAGTAGAAGTTGAAAATAGAGGTTTGTAGAATGCTCATGAACCATTGACCGTCGTCACTAATTTAATTGGTAGCATAGAATCTAAAGTATTGAGTAAACTAGCTGTGAATCATTGAACCTCTACTATAAATACATTTTATTTATTTATTCTTTATGCAATAAAACACTTTATAGATACTCGTAAGATAAACTTACATATATATTCAATATAACATATACATAATAATACAATATAATATATATATATATATATATATATTTAGGCACTAGCATTAGCAAAGTGTAACTAATTTTATACCCCATTGCACTTTGACCCCTGACTAAGGGTTCTTACACCGCATTTAGTACCGACAAACAGATTCATCATTGTGAAACTATAAACAGTGATTCATCACATTCGGATCTGCTACAACCTTTCTGACTGAATGTTTTTAACATCACCGAAAACAAGTATTTTACTTGTTTTCGGTAAACATTTTTCACTGTAGTGTTTTCGCGATAAGAAAATTTATTTATTTATTTAACCTATCACATACCCGCAAAACGAGACACAATAGTAAAACAATAACAGCGCGGTCTCATAGGACCGGTCGGAGATTCATGAATTAAAATAGTAAATCATACTTGTCACTTGCGTAGCCACGCCCCTTGACCAATTAGATCATAGTGAAATAGAAGCCTGTGTTCACAATGACCAGTTGAATGCCTGCAAATTGTACACAGTACGCACTTTTTACTATTTAAAAAAGAATACCTCACTTATTCGTAAAAGTAAAAGGAGCTCGTGGCTAGATAATAACAGCCGCACGGGTCGACCTTCAAGGTTAAGCAACGCTTGCCAAGGTTGGTCTGTGGATGGGTGACCATCTTAACATAACGAGTTTCCTTCGTGCCTCGGAAAGCACGTTAAGCCGTGGGTCCTGGCTGTCATTTGTAAATCTTTGGCAGTCGTTACGGATAGCGAGAAGCCAGTAAATCTGACTCCAGTCTTGCCATGAAGTACCGTATTACCCCAGTTAATGGGTTCTGGAGGTCTGGTAGGCAGCCGCTCCTCGTAAAATACTGGTATTCAGCTAAAGCCGGCTTGACTGGAAGCCGACCCCAATATAATTGGGAAAAGGCTAGGCAGATGATGATTCGTAAAAATTCTGATTAAATTTTAAAATACCTATTCAATTAATGGACTATTTTTACTCTAATATTAAGCCTATTACCTACGCCTTTTTTAAATATAAATATATTATTACTATAAGTTACACAAAGTTTTTTTTGTCCTCAGTAAAGTGTTGCCAGAAGAGGAGGTGCTAATAACGAAGATATTGATCCGCTCGATGATCTCAGCCCGCCCGAGCGCGCGGCCGCCGTGCGAGACGGTTCTCAAGTACCCCATGTTCTGGGGCAAGCAGAGCATACTTAACTTCTTACAGGTAAATGTTACAGTAAACATGAGGTCAAATTAAATTAGAGTAAAATATAATTCGGTGGGAAGTTTCGTAGACGTAATAGATACTCATAATTTCAAGATTTTTCTCTATCAATATAATTCTGTTGATCCCATTCCTTACGGGCCATCCATAAATTTAATAACATCATATTTTAAGGGGCCCCTCCCCTTAAAATATGATGTCGCGGGGTCCGCGAAGTGTGACATTGTGTGTCACATGGTGTGGGAAGAGTCATAAGTTTCGTGACGTTACATTTTAAAATTTACTTTCATCTAAGTATTGAAACGAAAAATTATATCAATTGACGAAATACAGTGACTTCGGCAATTTATTCAAACGTTTGGATGTAAAATATGTAACGCCATACTAAGGAGGGAGAGTTTAACAAACGTAGCTACATAGATGTGACAAGGAGCGGAGGGGGGGAATCATGATATTCATGTTTCTTAATTTGAGTTGATAAATTTCAAACTGCCATAAGTCCACTTCATGCAAAATTTGGGAAATTAACGTTTTTAGTTTCACATTAGTGTTATGGAATTGTACTAACAGTGTTATAAAATGTTGACTATCGACTGTGTCTAAGTATTTTAATAAACAAAATTTAACAATAACATTCATAGATACTATGAAAAAGATAAAAATAGTTTGGACTTATTGCCGATTGATATGCCCATACTGGACTTATGATATATTGATAAATATTGATATGATTAATATGGACTTATAAACCACAATCACAAAACTTTCGGCAAGACTGACGCCATATTGACAAGTTTGACGTTTTGTGATTGGTCGCAATGGACATGTGAGAATTTGAAATAATGTCTTTGTGGACTTACTAGAATTTGAAAAAAACTGACAAATTTAACCGTTTTATTCAAGGCTATGCCTGTGACTTAAGAGCTTTTGAAGTGAGCTGTCAAATATGAATTTAAAAGATGAATACAACTAAATTAAAAAGTCAAATGTTGTTGTAGGTGGACTTATGGCAGTTTGATATTTATCAACTCATTTATAGATGTCTATTTCGAGATATCGATATTTACGATCACGTAAATATTTAAGTACCTATATCTTATCTTTATATTAAGAGTGAATAGGTTATGTCTAAGCAAGCGTGTTCCATCGTCGAACACATCATCGCTAACCATCAAGTAAGATAGTGGTTAAACGCGAGCACATTATAAACATTTAAAAAAGTCTTCGAACTTATGCCAGCTAATTTGATTTGACCAGGTAGAATAGTAGATCGTCCTAATAAGTTTATGTGTATACTTTGATAAAGTGTTTGGGTACATATGTACCTACTGAAAACTGCTGATTAAGGGGTCATTAAACCTTTCTTATCGGTGTTACGTCGTAGTTGTAGTAATCGTTAACAAATTTTATTGCCCTGTTATTATTTAATTGATCTCGTTGCGTAGTGGAATGATAGCATATAAAATTATAGAATTATCTAAACATTTGGTGCCATACCCATGATTGACGAATATATTATTAAATAATTAGTAAATCTATACTAATATAATAAAGAGGTAAAGTTTGTTTTTTTGTTTGTATGAGGTAATCTGTGGAAGTACTGGTCCGATTGATAAAATTCACCAATAGAAAGCTGCTGTATTCCTGAGTGGGGAGGAGGAGGAGGCTATATTTTATGTACGCGGGCGAAGCTGGGAGCTAGTTCGACATAATTTTCAATTGCAAAGAAATGGTGACCCAATGAAAACGGCCCCGACTTACAAATCGTACGTCGCGGATTTAAATCTAGGCAGGCTCGTTGTTTAATTTGTTTTATCACCACTACTCTGTGTGAGCAAAAACATCGTTAGGAAACCGGAATGTCCTAGAATCAAAACTTCAAAACATGGGATATCCGCTTACTAACACTGAGCTCGCAAGTGAAGGACAATTCCTTTGCAACTGTAAAAGAACGGGTATTTTCACGCCCCAGCCGCCGCCATAGGAGACGCATCGGAAGCCTCCCTCTCCCGTGCTTTCGTTCGATTTCTCAATCATAATTGTTGTTCGTTTCATAGTTGGCATGTTGAGAGTTCGGACTTCATTTATACTTATCCAATTTGCTAATCGGCCAATGATAGAGCCGTACAGGTTGCTAAATACTGGTCGGAAAAAATTTAGTTGAAGACATCGACACGATAAGAAGAAGAAGAATTTGCTAATTATCTTTAGTAGTACTTCATTAGACGGTTCTATTTCCGCATTTGATTCAGATTCCAAAAAAGCAATTTTAAAAACTGCTTCCGAATTCGGTTTGCGACTTCTGTAACATTCTTACTTGAAAAGCACGTTTGTTCCACAGGACGTAAGTGACCAAGTAGAAAGCGGTGGCGGTGGGTCCGAAGCCGCGTTAGAATACGGCGCTCGGCGAGTGGTGCGGGGCGACTGGCGCGCGCGCGTGTGCGGAGCTGTGGCCAGCGACCTGCGCGCGCGCCGCACCTACCGCGGCGACCGCGCCGCGCATCTACTGCGCGCCATACGGAATAAGGTACGTGCACTTGTGACGATGAAAATTTGTTCTTAGTAAAGTGAATAGATTAAAAAGTTTAGATATTCAAAAATTGTGATTTCTTTTCTACTATTGTCTGAAGCCCAGCTATGATAGAATATAACAAAATAGAATAAAGTTTATTGTACACCAAAATTAAAACAGTTTTACTGAATCTTAAATCTATAAGTACAATGTTGGTTTTATTGCTGACAGCGATATTTACAAGACAAACTTAGAACGGACTATAAGATGGACTAGAACTTAAATTGAAAAGGGTGGTGTCAGATATAAATACCTAAGACAAAACTTTAAAAACACGATACAAAAATAAACATGATTATGATTTTGTCTACAACTGTAAATATCAAATCCTACTTCGTACGAGTATTTTTGTACTTCTTGTACAAGAATATTCGTACGAAGTAAGATGGGAGTATTATTTCCACGCAGGTCAAGCTACTATCAGAAGCTAGAACCTACATATAAAATATATTTACCACAGCGACAATCTTATAAAAACCAAAATATTTTCTTAACAGAAACATCACTACAGAGAACTAGAGACAGAAGTCCGAGACAGTTTAGGCAAGTTACCAGACGGCTTCATAACGTACTGGCTGCGAAGGTTCCCGCTGCTGCTGCCTCACGTCTGGCTTCAAATGCAGGCCTACCGCAACGAAGACATCCTGCAAGCCTACTACCCGCACTCCTTTACCTTCAACAGAGATGACGTCACAGAACTTAACGAAGGAGACATCGAAGACGAAATACCCGTAGAAATGTGCGACCCCGGCAAAAACGGACTCTTCGTCAAAAGTCGCGTCTTCTACGACGAAAATGAAGAACAACCCAAGTATAGAAAAGAAGGGTCGCCAAGAAAACGTAACGATTGGAGGAGCGACGCGCAAGAGCGAGCGAGACAGGACGATGTCAGACTGAGAGATAGGCATCACTACAAGAAAAAGGAAAAGAAACGGGAGGAAATCCCCGTGTGGACACTGCCCCAACAGTGAAGTGTAGTTTTAAGAGAAAATGTTTTTACTTGACCAGAAGTCACAGGGAGTAGACGATTAGATTGCAGCAGTCAATCTAAAATCGAACTTTATGCAGTTGGTTTAAGGTAGCGTTTTGTACGAAAAGGATCATGTTTCGAGTTGCCATCGATACTAGGTATCGATATTTGTGCGCGTTCTGATTTTGAAGACCAGTACTGGATTTGACAGTAAGTTATATAATTGTATAACCACTGTGAAAATTATGTCAACGGTTTGCAAAATGTAGATGTTTACGGAAAGTTTAGTAATTAGTTAGAAAATGACATGTGTCAATTCCCTGTAGTGGAACTGTTGAAGTATTACTTAAAATTATAAAAGTTTTTTTTTTTATTATTAGACAACTTTTTAACTATTTTATAGTCGTACTTCGTTATATACCTAGAATTTTAGATAAATGTTGTTTTTCTGGTCAGGTTGTAGTGATAAGTATCTAATTTACAATGCACAAAATTATCGGTTTTGTGATTATTATTTATTTAAAATGAATTTATTAATATTATTTAAGATAGAGTAATGTAGTTAGTTAATTAATATATTCTACAAAATGAAATGATAGTACTTTGTAAGAGATCTCTAATGACTAAGATGATATTTAGCATTTTTTGTGTAATTTAGTTGTTTATACTAATAGTGCGAAAGAATTAGAGTTTGGGACCAAAAGGAAAGATACATACTGTACTTTTCAAATGTATTTCGATGCCACGTTTATACAAAACCTACAACTAAAATACTACTAGTTTTTATGACGATTCGGTAGGTCGATGTAGAACATTAGATGCTCAAAATGGCACAGATGGTTTCAGTTCAAAACGAGGTCTATGAAGTTATTTTATTAATACAGTCGTAGGCCAAAACTGAGATACTTATACCTTATCCAAGATAAGCTTGCAATAAAGTACATTGACCTTTTCATAATACTTTTAAAAATCGCTGCGAGGGTACATGAAAAACAAACAATGAACTGTTTTCATTACTAGAAAACGTAAAGGATCGCAATAGATGTCGATTCAAGACAGCTTTGAAATTAAGAATGTCAATAAATGTAGGTGGGTCAATGACCTTTATTGCACGTTTATCTGGATCGGCCTATATATGCCTATATTGCCCATATAGTTCATCTAATATTTGAAGCCCCAATACGATGTAAATGATTGTTCTATGTGTGTTTTCGAATTCTCTACGTAACAAAAAAAATCGATTGAATTTTTTTATGCATTATTTTAATAACTTTATTTATCACATGCAGACGTAGCTCATTATCTCAGTATAATTTAAATCAAACTCGCACGTCAATGCAGAGAATACACAATGATTATCTTGCATGATAATCAAATATTGATGATTTTGAATAAATATATATTTATGATTTTATGGTAATCGAGTGTTGTGTATCCGTTCTCGATGAATGTCACATTCCTAATGTGCTCAGTAGCTCGTTTAAATGCGCGAATATTTTTTAACTTAACTTGCATTGGCGAACCGTCGAAGCGGTGCGACTGTCCATGTTTTCCGACTATAGCATATTCATTTTTATTTTCCGTGTATTGGAATTGGACTAGTTCACAAGGCTTTCGTAAATCATAATAATTGTATCGATTACAATAAAATTATGTAAATTATTTAAAAAGTTGACCCGTCATTTTACAGTAATAAGCACATCGTTTTCCTGGGGGAAAATAAGGTCTACAGAATAAGATCATCAATGTCATGGTCGTGATCTTACCAATGATAAATAATTAAAGTCGATAAATGCATACGTTTTGTATTGGAATTGGACTTCATTTGGTGGCTTTCCACAAAAAAACGACTCGTGAGTGGTATCGCTACCAATATTCATTATTTTCCCATTATTAAGGTACGAATTTGCGTTATGCAAATATTGAATCCCGCGTCGCCGTGCGTTATCCACGCGCAATAATGCGACGTCGCAACCACGTGTTGTAGTTGAAAAACTGGACGCAATGCAACGCTTCGCCTATGCGCCAGTGTGAGTTGAGCCTAATAGTTTCATCATGTCAATTACAAATATAATTCATGGCCGCGGACGGGCCCACAACACTAGTAGGCATTGACAACTTATAAAAAAAATGTATTTCATACAAAGCAGTAAGATAAAGCATAATGCTTTATATCACTGCTTTGTATAACATTAGGCTGAAATTTATTAGATCATGACATAAAATAAAATCGTCATGTTTAGAGTTTTAGGTAGTTAAATACATATTAATAGCCTCACAATTTTGGCATTATCCTTTTGATACTGACCACATCATCAATTTATGTATGTCTATTTATAATTCTTGCTACATTACTTTTATATTGTATGTTTGCCATCACAATAGAGTATTATATATTATAATGTATATGTTTATAATTATGTAATAATTATGTTTTTTTCTACAAAACGAGGTTCGTTTCTGGTGCTATGATTGTTATGTAAATATCGAGTGTAAATGTGTGAAACGTGCAAATATTAATAGATAGTACTTCTAGACTAAAATCACAAAAGAATAGGAACCTTTTTACGTCGTGATTGGTTCATTATGCGAGTGATAAACGCACTGGATTCTCAACTCTCGGTGGTGATCCGAACTTTGAGAATTCAACAGAGTGCATCTTTAGAGTTAGAAAACTCGCTGTTGGATTTTCAACTCTAAGCGTTGCTAACCGAGCGTTGAAATTTGAGTGCGCGATAAAAATAAGCCTGCTCGGTTCGTACACACCTGGGTTCGTTGTGTTGCGAGCCTATCGAGTTCTAGAAAATTTCCATTTTGATAAAAAAAAAACTAAAAGCATTAATTTAAATAAACCATTTACATTTGCATTGTGAAGTTTGGTCAGTCAGGTGGATATTATGTGAAGGCCTCTCTTCCTTACATAAATTATTATTAAATAAAAAGTCTATCATGCTGCGTCTATCTGTTCGCGATAAACTCAAAACTCCTGGACGTATTTTGATGCGGTTTTTACTATTAAACAGCGTGATTTATTAGGAAGGTTCAGATGAATAATACATGCATTGTAGTAAAGAAAAATCGAGAATTTCATAAAATTTGTAACAATTTGTAAGCTGGGGAGGGACATAAGAACAGGTAAAAAAAATAACAACCACATTAAGAACAAAAAGAAAGAAAAAATTGTTTAATTTGTTTATGCCAAACATAAAGTTTCGGAGGCTAGAGGAAGCAGTTCCTGTGGATGCTTTGGCACTACTCTATATCTCTAGTGTGTTGTGGGCTGAAACTCCTGAGCACCCACACTATCTACGCTCCTAACGCGAGTACTGCAAATCACAATAAAATTAGGAATCTTTTCACCAACGTGACTGGTCCATTATGCGGCTAACAAACATTAAAACCGCAGGTGTGTTATCAAATACTCGATCGCAATTCTATACTCGTGTGTTTGACATTCAGTCTACCTAATTGTGTCTGGTCACGGTCGTTTACTAGACCTTTGGGAGAGAATTTGTAAATAATATTGTTATAATGTTTTCAGCATTTGTCGCGAATACGGAATTAGATTATTGAAATAGATTTTGCCCCGATTATATTGTTACGCCAAAAGGATTATTTCTAAAGCGCGTTTGCGTCCAATGGCAATATGGCATAAATCTTGCGCAATCTCAAACCAAGAACAACTGTCAAAAATCTTCAAGTTCAAGAGATAAATATTTGCGCGCGGTTTTTATCCCTCTACCCGTATAGCCCTGTTTTTTATGGTCAAAATAAGTGGTTGCAGGTATAACTTTACCGCAATCATTATCATAATTTCAGCCGAAAGAAACGTCCACTGTTGGACATAGGCCTCCTCCAAGTATATTGCACAGCGACCGATCCTATGCGTCTCGTATTAGTCTTCCGCGACCCTCACTAGGTCGTCGGTCCACCTTCAATCGATTCCAAATCATTATAAAGCAAGATTAAAATTTGAATAAAAAATCAAGTTATAAAACTGGTTTAGAATGCTGATTATCAAGGTCTTAGTCAAATATTAAGTAGGTGTAACGTGTAACCAGAAAAGATATTTGTTAGACATACCTAGGCATTATTAGCATACTAGATTATCAATATATTATTCCAAAAAAGTTCGTTCGGTTTATATGTGAATCTGAATATATCGCACTACGCAAGTACATACGCACTTTTAGAGATTATAGTTTTATTAATAGTTACGCGTGACCTTTGTATGCGTACGTACGTTAGTATTTATGTAAGGGTCAATAAACTAATGGTTGACTTGTTAGCCTTGAGACGCATGTTCAAAGGTTATGAATGTCAGCTACCAAAAAGGTTTCTTCATAGTTAGCGTTCAGGCTATGGTACTCTTTGAAAGAGTTACCGTGGCTCTTGAATGCACAGGGCAACTGGGTGTAAATGCAAATGGGTTTTAGTCAGTAAAAGCCTTGACGTGCCCTCGCGCTTCACTCTAGAGTCGGAAAAAACATTTGATTTCCCACATCAAAAAAAACCTAGGTATCTATCGTCGTCATGAGTTAACGAGTAGTTCTCATTTTAGCTCGGAAATGTCCGGTTATTGCCGGGACCTAATCAGCGTTCGCATTCCTGTTACAGTTTATAAGGAAAAATAATTGCCTGTAAATAATCATGCATAATGAATCATTCGCGGAATGTATTAATAATGTTCCTGTAAATTGTTAATATTAAGTACTTACTAAAATAATTAATTGAATGAGTTAATTTAGCGTTGAGCGCAAAAAATACCAATAAGTTAATTTATAAAGTGGAACTAATGACCTAAATGTAGGTATATTGAGATTGGCATATTATAGGTACATAGATACAAAGTGAATTTTACCAAGTGATATTTTGATGTTTTTTTTATGTATTTGACAAAATTGATCCTGTTTGTATAGATCATATAAAACAGATGCTCAAATTGTGTATATATTTATTAAAATTTCAAATAAAGATGTACGAAATACATACATGACATGATTTTTTTGTTTTATTGATTACCTACCTAAATAAAATACGGCATATTCTTCTCTATAAAGTTTATTTTCAGTCAAAACTTAAAAATAAAATAACAATGATATTTAGTAAAAACTTAAAAAATACTATGATCAGTCTTAGAGTAGTCCTGTAAAGTGTGGATAGATTGAGTAGAAAATGGCACAGATAATAATTGAGACCTTAGAAATTGTGCAAAAATAAAAGAGTACAAAAACCTGTCAGTGACCACAGAATATTAGAAACAACTAACATGATGCTTATGCTTATTAGCAACAGGATGTTTATTAACCTTCAAACGAGATCTCGGTAAAGTAAGTGGCACTGCTCTAATCCGAAATAAAAAAAAATGATAGAAAACTGTTAGAGCTTACAGATACAAATTACAAAATAAAACATGTATGAATCCTCCGCCACTTTCATGGTTGGGCAGAAACAAATCAATGCCTCATCATAATTAATGTTTACAGTTTTAAATAAACATAAGAAGTTATTAAAATAATGAACACAGAAATTATAATATTGTGACTTACAAAATACCTAACTACATTTGGAATGTGTTACAAAATGCAAAATTGGATTATTATGGTAGTGATATAACACAAAAATTGGTACAAAATTAAAGCTATGAAATACCTACATATTTTCCCTAATATGGAGTAAAATATTTTCCTTATTATGTAATTAAATTCCATTTGTATACTTATCTATTAAATCTATGATTGTCAGATGAACCTTTTCCTTAGCTAAGGTCAGAGCTGTTTTGTCAGCTCCATTCAACATGGATAAGTCCGGGTTGTAACTGAGCAACACTTTTGCAGCTCCTATGTTGCCCATAGCACAGACATCATGCAAGGGTGTGTTGCCTGCCATATCAATAGCGTTTATATTCGCACCACTGTCCAAAAGTAAACGAATAACATAAGTCTTATTGTTCAATGCAGCTAAATGAAGAGGAGTTTGATTCTTCTTATTAATGCAATTGACATTAGCTTTATTATGTATCAATATTTTACACAACTCATCTGAACCATACCTTGCTGCATAATGCAAAGCAGTGAAACCATTTGTGTCTGTGAAATTAATGTCAAAGTCTGATGAATATGAGTCAGTATTCTTCTTACAGACTGAACATTCACACAATGGGTGGCAGGGAGCGCTCTGTTGTGAAGTTTCAGGTTTATTTTTCATGTCCATGTAAGCCGAATAGTTGATATTCATGTAGAAACAGGCAAGCTTCACATCTCCATATGATATGGCTTTCAATATCCTGTCAATTAATTTTAGGTTTTCCACTGCTTTTGATACATTATTATTTTCATTGATTTTCAGTTTTTGTAACTTAACACCAACAGGACTGTTAGGTTTGCAGTTCAAGGATTTAACATCTTTACTTGTGATGTGTATGTATTCATACAAGTTGGGAGTGCATGATTTAAGGACTTGTAATATCTTCAAATTGTGTGCATAATCAAATGCAGTTTTATTATAACGATTCTGCAAAGATGGTTCAGCTCCATTTTCAATTAAGAGTCGAGCAATTCCTTCATAGCCCCATTTAGAGGCAAGATGAAGTGGTGTGTTACCACTCTCATTCACACAATTTATTCTAATCTTCCTTCGACTGTGCTCTGCAAAATATATAAGTGCTTTGACACAATTCAAATGGCCATTATTCACAGCCATGTGGAGCGGTGTGTTCTTGTCAATGTTGGCTTTGTTTATGTTAGCACCAGTGTGTAAAAGCAGCAGTAAGGCATTTTGGTGGCCTCTTGATGATGCATAGTGTAGCGGAGTGCATTCATTGAGGTCTGTTGCATTTACCTCTGCACCCATTTCAATGAGAGATTCTACAATGTTAGCCTTCCCATGGATGCTAGCTACATGCAGAGCTGTGAGCCCATGGCTGTCTCTAGAAGTCACTGTAGGGGAAGTTTTCAAAAGATTCTTAGATATTTTGCAACAACATTTCTTGCAGTTACACAAAGGATGACAGAGTTTATGATATATTTCTGTATCACTGTCATCATCATCATCGTCATCTGTCAGATTATTTTCCATAGTAATTTTGAGAACATTATTTTCATTCAGTTGCATAGCTTTGAGATGTTTTTGATTTTTCTGTAATATTGCCTGCACCTGTTCACAGTGATTTGCTTTGATTAGTTCAAAAATGTATTCCAATGTTTCTTCTTTGCCATTAGTGTCACTTGTTGAAATTGACTCTGTCAAACTGTTCTTTCTTTCTCTAGTGCCATTTACATTTTCTTCTGTGAGATTGCTTTCATAGTAGTAGGACTCAGGGTCCGGAGATCCAGTGAGTGCACCAGACTGAATGTGTTCTATAACAGCTTCTAGAGTAGTAATGAGAAAGGCACTTTCATCAGCATCACCCTTACCTGCACTGCTGAAGCGGAACTCCTTCATGTATGTCAGTTGGCTGTACCAGTTTGGGAGGCCAGACTTGATGACCAGAAACACAAAAACTGGTAAAAGGTCATCAGCAGTTAACAGAACAATATTGTTACTATCATCCTTCTTGTTGATAGCATTCAATGCTTGTTTCACACATAGAACCTTTTCTAAGACTGTGTTGTAGGTATCTATCTTAGAAAGTATTTGTTTAGCTCTAGGTACTGCATGGTATAGTTCCTTCTTGATATCCAGGTCTCTTAGTTGGATGTCACACATGTTCCTGATCTTTTTATTAAGGTGTGAGTCCTCATATGCACAGCAGGTGCAAATAGGCTTGAACAAGGCATCAAACAGTAGGTGCTGCATATAACACTCTACAGCCAACTTGATGTTTTCCAACACTTGTTTGCAAGACTTTGACTTGTCTCTGAGTCTTCTGTTTTGTAAGGCAATTTGAAGGCATTGTGTGTATAGTTCGCTTACTGTGTCTCTCAGGGGGGCCACAGCAACAGGCAGTGTAGGATGACTTTTTAAAAATGACTGCACACTATGTTCAATTTGATCCAGCACTTGACGGCCAGCAGCTTGAGTCCAGAGCAAGTCAATGCAGTCATTGATAGATGTGAGATATTCTTTAGATATTGTGTTATCACTGAAATTGGCAGTAGGTTCAAGAGGAGTTTCTATGCACCATACTTTGTATTTGATGAAGTCTTCTGTGTAGAATGTTTCTTCAAACAGGATGTGGCTTTGTAGGGGCAGGCCTTTGGTGACTTCTAGAGTAATCACTTTATTGGTGACGGTCACTTGTTTCTCTGTGAGCGTGCTGTAATGTGTCTCCGGCAGTTCGTCACTTGGCACCAGTAAATGAGCACAAAAGTCTTCAACGGTGAACACGCGAGTACTTAAACTTCCGATACGAGGCACACATATTACCCAAGATTGTGTTATACAGTGTTGAAACAAATTAACGTATTCAGTCTTTAATTCAACGAAGAATGGGTTATCAGAGATGATCTCGTCGTAAGTACCATCCATTGTGGTGTTTTTAGTATAAAACTACAATAAACTTGATCTATTAAAACGCACATGAGCACACTAAAAGGAGTCCTATTATGGCTTCTCGGCTTGGCCGTGTCGGACCGAATATTAATTAAGTTTTAAGCACAAAAACTTGCTACTTGCGACCTTGCGCCGCTAATACTACTGACATTAATGATAGATACTTTTGTTGACATCTGAACTGTCACTGTCAGTGACCTATAATACAAAATCACCACAGATAGATAATACCCAATTGGAACACTCAAGAGTAGAATAACAGTTTGTATATTTGTCTGTTCATGTATTTTATTAGGTACAGCTTCACTGCGAGCTAATCTTTCAATGTATGTAGAGTAAAATAACATTATATGTTTGTATAAATTAATTTATTTTATAAAATTGTTATAAAAAAAAACGAAAAGAGTCCAACAATTACACAGAAAACAAATACAGACAGTAGTATAGCCAACCACGTTTATCCTCTACCTCCTCGACCACCTCCGAAACCACCTCGGCCTCCGCCAAAGCCTCGGCCTCCAAAGCCGCGACCTCCAAAGCCACGGCCTCCAAATCCTCGGCCTCCGAACCCACGGCCGCCGAACCCACGACCGAAGCCGCCGCCGAACCCACGGCCGAAGCCAAATCCACCTCCGCCAATTAGTATTGGTACTGGGACAGGCACTGAAATAGTTAAATAACTAATTAATAACTAGGTAGGTATATAATAAGTCATGATAGCCTATACAGACTGAATTTATTTTTCAAGTGACGACGATAAACGAGCTTTACTACTGTCCAACGTTTGAACTACATGTCGGCTTCGGATCTTTAGGAAAAAGATAAAATTTAATAAAAAAAAAACAGGCAAGTGCGAGTCGGTATCGCGCACTGAGGGTTCCGTTCAATTCTCGAAAAGAGTTCCGATTTTTTTTCTAAACCGCAAAAAATGTTTTTTTCGTGGTATAACTACTTTAAAGTTTTCAGGTTTTTTTTCTTCACTAGTGCCATGTGACCTTGCTTCATGCCAAGTTTCGGGATTCTAGGTCAACGGGGAGTACCGTATGAATTTTGGTTCCCTTGAGAGTGTTGAAATATACGGTTTTTGCGATATAAGGTCGTATCTTTTTTCTTGTTAACTCAGAGTTTGATTTTTAGGGTTCCTTACCCAGAGGCTAATACGGGACCCTTTTACTAAGACTACGCTGGCCGTCTGTCTGTCTGTCCGTCTTTTATCTTTCATCATGATCATGATCATGAGCCGTGATAGTCAGATAGTTGACATTTTCACAGATGGTGTAATTTTGTTGTCGCTATAACTACAAGTAAGTACTAAAAACAGAATGGAATGAATATTTAACCTATCGCATACCCGCAAAAAGACACATAATAGTTAAACCATAACAGCGCGGTCTCATAGGACCGGTCGGGGATTCATGAATGAGGGGCTCTCATACAACAAACGTGATTTTCGTTCTTGCGCGAGTCCGACTCGCACTTGGCCGGTTTTTACACAACTTCAAGGTAGGTAGTGCAGGGTAGGTATAATATACTCAAGTCAACCATATTATGGTTTATTTTCAACTTGATAGGTAGGTACCTTTACGCGTTCCTGAAATAAAGATTCGTGACAGACAGACGGACAGCAAAGTGATCCTACAATAGTTCCAGTTTTGCCTTTTGAGGTACGAAACCCTAAAAATTATAATCATGAACAAAACACTATTGTTTACCATCGACACGCTAAGAACATCGGTAGGGTTGACTGGTAGAGAATGCCTTGATGCATTAAGTCCGCCTATGTACCACCATTGTACATAAAGTTTAAATAAATAAATAAACATCGGATGGTGTACAATAATAATTAAGGGTGTGCTTTTTTCCAAATCAATAGCTTTGATTTCCGGCTAGGAATACCTGTATATTTTTTAATTATATTATTAACTACAATATATTATTGTACTTATTTAATGTCCATTTGGTCCGTAATAGTTACATAATTGATTGAAATGTCAAATTACTTGCCTGGTCTGCGGTAGTAAGGGTAATATGGATAATATGGATCATAATAGAATTGTCGTTTCACTCTCAATGAAGTCTCCTTTGTGTGGTCTTCATTGCCGTTGACATCTCCAATTTCATTTTCGTTTAGTATTACATTCGCTAATGGATTCGATTTTTCGTCCAGCTGTTGTGTGGTTTGTCCCTCTTTTGTGGAATGAATTTCTTGTATTCCTATCAGAAATACGAGGAGGATAGTGAATCTGAAATTCTGAAAGCAAATGTAATAAAACGAGTGATGAGTGATGATTCCATTACCTCGATGCGGCTGTGACAATCAATCTCAATTTCATGAGTTGATAGATTATTGCATAATATTATTCATGTACATACGTCAATTTGATTCGAATTTTAATTAAGTAATCGACTATCTTTTAGTAGGGCTTCACCCGCGTGAAAGTAGGTTTCTCTATAGGTGTATGTATACCTACCTACTTTGGACCCCCTCTTAGGGTGTGATTTTTGGAAAATACTTATAGAAAACCCTGGAAATGGAAATGGTGCACATTTCACACTCCTAGGCCCTGTAGTTTTGGCTGTGCGTTGATATATCAGTCAGTCACTTACTCCATTTATAGAGGTCCATTCATATATGGTAAGTTGTCCCACATTGAACCAGGTAAATTTCAAAGTCTCATAGTGGGCTGGATGTTCAATCAATGCCTTTCATTTTTTGTGTATAGTTAGCATATTTATTTAGCTTCAATTTTGTAAAACATTAATTTCTCATATTCCTTTTAGTTTCGGTGTAAAACAGGTTTTTATGAAAAATGATTTTTGGTTCAATGTGTACCACCGGTGGTACACATTTAACCAGGGTATCGTCCACATTGAGAAACCTTATTAACGATGTCTTCTAGTTGAATTTATAAGGCAAATACTTTGTAATAATAATAATAATAAACAGTAATAATAAAAATCAGCCTTATATTTATAAAAATCACTTTAAATCATATGCAATTAAACCGAGAGTCTTAGTTTTATACATCACAAAACCTTTTCAATCAAATTCTTATCATATTTTAATAATAAAAACAAAAGTAACAGTTTTTAATTATAAAAACAAAAGTACCTTCCATAATATAACAAATTAAAATTAAATTAAAATAATTGTAAAAAATACTCCTTTAACGACTGGGGTGTACACAGTAAACCGTGGTTAAATGTGTACCACCCTCAGGTGGTTAAATGTGAGACACACCACGTTTTATCACTAAATTCAATATTTTACCGGCAAATCAATCTCTTAAAATCACGAATTATAGCGCTTTTAATTGCTAAATAACCGTAGAAAACAGTGTATATATAAATAAATTGATATTATTTAAACGAAAAAAGCTAAAAAAGAATGAAATTGGCAAAAAAAATTTACTTTTTGAGTCAGTTTTCTTTTGAATGCTCCTCACACAACCACTTTGCACGCGATCGCCACGCAAACTAGTGGGCAGGAAAGGAACGTAAATACCTCTCTTTCACTCATATTAGTGCGGTTTGGCAATGTCGCATTTTCGAGATTCGGCGGTGGTTCAATGTAGCTGCCTGGTTCAATGTGAGACACCCGACCCTACGTACACAAAATTTTATCCAAATCAGTTTAGCTGTTTAGGAAAAGTTAGATGGCAATTAAACACACAGAAGAATGATGTATGTAAAGACTGATGAAGAAAAGTCTCAAATACCTGATTTATTTTACTGGTTTTACCAAAATCACTATATTTTATTGAACACGTCAAATCTATCGCATCATTCACATCACATCACCCAAAATATTTTTAAACGACCCAGTAGTAGGTGTATTTTTACTTTCAATTATAGAACTTTTAAATAAATTCACTAAAATATTTACTTACAGTGATATCCATGTTATTGTGTATTTCCTAAACGACTGATAAAAACGTTATGCATGACCATATAATATAGGTATTCGAGCAACTTGCTAATTGATGACTTCTTGAGTCAATGTAGTCTTTGGCATAATAATACCTATAATATTATATATCTTTGTCATACGAGTACGTCGCGAGGTTATTCCCAAGTTCCTTTAAATGGCACTAAGTGATCTAATTTGTGGTAAGTCTTAGTTGTTTTAGTGCATCGATGAAATCATTTGTTTCCTCCAGATTACTTCTTCCTATTTATGTAAATATCATATTATTAGAGCAAATGTACCACACACTTGTTTTAGGGATTATCCTAAGCACTACATGTATAATCTTCAAGCTATGTATTTTTTTTAAAGTTGGGAATCATCAGAATGATTTCTCTGTGGGCGTGTCAGACTTTTACTGACTAAACCCCACCCAGTTCCTTCTTTGCCTTCGTTCCAGGATCCCGGGTTTTCCTGTCAGAATTCAAGCTATGCCTAAGATTAACCTAGTCGATTAGACACATGGATGACGGGAGAACCGAACCAGTTTGTCACCTTTTATCCAAAATAGGCGTACCTACCTACGGCCTTATGAGGAAATTATTTACTGGATGTTTTGTGTGGAATATCGGTACTTGTCCCAAAATAGCCACCTGATGAAAATTGTTTTGCGGATATTTTTTTGCGTACTTACCTATAGGCAGGTGACTAAACTTTTTCCATCTAATTGTTTCACACTTTGTTGCTAATTATAAAACCTGATAGGTCATCCTTAACGTTTGAATCCCCAACCGGTCCTATGAGATCGCGCTGTTATTGTTTTACTATTGTGTCTCGTTTCGCGGGTATCTGAGTAATTAATGTTCAATAAACATACCTAACGGGCGATTCCCGGCCACTGTAGGTGCGGACTTGCGGACGGCAAGCACTGGGTAGCTACAACTCTAGCTCGCCGTCTGATAAGGATCAGGTTTAGGAAGCTCGTTGTGTTCCACGCGCGCTTCAAAGGAGTGTTACCATAGGTCTGCTTGTACACTTTAAGATGAGTCGCCGGGCCTATACGAGAATTTGTGACGTTTCTACACACGAACAGCTACGGTGATGACCAAGAAAAAAAATGTCTGCGCTAGACACGACTAGGGCATGGGAACCGGTTTTTCCCGGTTCTAAAAGAACCGGGAATTCCCGGTTCTGAGGGACCCTGACAGAACCGGTTCTGTAAAACGGAGAACCGGGTATTTCGGTTCTTTCGGTTCTCTCTTAAAATAAATTTAGAAATAATATTATTTCTATACTTAATACTTACTCTCCTTATAATTTTAACATTATTGATTAATCTTTAGCAAGCTAACGATTTTTTAAGGGGTTTGGCTCCAGAATATCCCGTGACATTCAAATTTTTGACATTTGATTTGCAGCTTAGCCTGAGATAGAAAATTATGGTGGGTTACGTTACAGCATCGTAGACACTTTCAAATTGTAAATAATATAATCTTAGGAAATATTTAGATTCATATTAAAAAAAAAAACACAATGCTCATCCGCTCTCTCTTACTTTCTCTCCTGCCATTTCGCGATATAGATTTCACTTGTAGATCACTTGTAGATCCTTTTTCACTTTATTCAATGAAAACATTCAAATCATACACATTTCTTGTCTTCACATTATCAAGAATACAACAACCTAAGATAGGCAAGTTCCTATTATATTTGACGAGAAAAACCATTTCCCGCAGCGCAATTTTCCCCTCCCGGTACATTTTGAATTTTCACCAAAATTATATTTTTTCAAAATTCTTATCTTTAAAGCCTTTAGTCTTTTTCGATTTTTTTTTTTCGGCCTAACTACCGAACCTAGTGGACCTACATTCTGGCTAGCATTACGCGATCCCCAATTTAGATTCAGTTTTCAAAATTAGCATTTTTCACCAAAAATTCCGGTTTTCCGAAGAAAAACCGAAATTTTCTATGGCTATAAAATCAGTTTTAGCGTGGTTGGCTAGGGCTTGCAATGACACGTCTATTAACACCTCGCACGCGAGTCTAGCTCAACTACAACGCGTGAAAATTCAAGGGGGGGGGGGGGGGAGAAACCCGAAAGAACCGAAAAAACCGGGTACCCGGTTCTGGCCTGAGTTTGGAACCGAAAGAACCGGTTCCCAAAATAGGGCCGGTTCTCGATGCCCTAGACACGACGTGCGAAGTGGCTATAGTGTGGTAGAGAAGCTACCCCACATAGATCGGACAAAAGTCTTGTTGTGTTTCTAAATTGGTCCAATCTGCAGAAGACATGGTGAAATTTAGTTTGTACAAGCGGCCTAAGTGACGAGGTTCGATGCCTGCCAGAAAAAGTTACCATATCCCTGGAATGCAAAGGGATATTGGAGGAAAACAGGTGGGTTTTAGTCATATTCGACGATTAAAAAAAACTGCAGATTATCAGGACCACGGGGTCAAAGACCGCTGGTTTTGACGTTAGGTAGTACTTAAAATTATATGAGTCAATATTTTTTCTAGCATAAATTAGACATTGACACCTGCAACAAGTCTACCCCCCCTACCCCCTGGTAGGTAACACATCTTCTAATTTGGTTTGCTCTTATGTAGACCTCAGTTATTGTGGTCCTAAAGACAATATGTTTAAATCTGACAAATACTTACGGGAGACCATGTTTACCATGTTTATCGTGATGACGTAACTGCATGTTATGGAATTATTTGCAGTGCCAAGTATCTTAATATAACAGTCACATTCATAATATTTGCACTAGCGATTGTGATGAAGCGATCTCTTACCAGTAGGTATTTCTATTCATAGTGAGCTATTGAAATTAGCACGATTGTTCTAATATTAGTAGAAATACTAGCAGTTACCCGCGGCTTCATTCGCGTAAAGTTTAAATTTTTTAATTGAGTCCCGTTACCGCCGGAAAATTAAAAGTGTAGCGTAAGTAGTTCTTCCTGTAACATCAACTATCCGTCAATGAAAATGCCGTCAAAATTTATCCAGCCTTTTTGGAGATTAGCCGGAACAAAAAGATCGATAAAAAGACAGACAGGTAAAAGTTGTACGAGTAATAAGCGCTTATAGCGGTTTCAAAACTCGCCAGGAGCATTACCCACTTTGTATAATTTTCATCACAGTTGCTGATAAAAAGGCGCAGTGGTGTAGGAAAACCTCGTGAGAAAACCGGCATGTCTTAGAACAAAAATATCGAAGACATGTGACATCGACTAACGAGCACAGTAGCAACTTTATAAGGCTGATTATGTGTGAATTGTAACGTCCATGTTAGTTCTATTCATTCTTTTTCAAATTGCAGCAAGTGGGTTTTAGGGTTCCGTACCTAAAGGGTAAAATGGGACCTTATTACTAGACTCCGCTGCTCGTCCGTTTGTCTGTCTGCCTTTCTTTCTGTCCGTTCCAGCCTGAACCGTGATAGCTGAACTGTTAAAACTTTTCGCGTAATCATGATGTAGGTATGTCTATTGCCGCTATAACAACAAATACTGCATTTCTTTGGTTTTTCCATACCTTCTCTTATAGACATTCACATTCCCCAACACTTCAAGCAAGCATTCTTCTCAACATTCTCTATGCTCATCAACATCACATGACAAACGATTTACACCTAACTTTTCAGTCACCGGAGTCACTTTCAGTCTTTTACAAAGTCTTGTCTAGTTTAGTAAGAGATTGTAGCCTAAGAATAATTACTATTAGGTAGGTGCGTTGGAGAGTAGAAGTAGGTAGACAATTAGACATGATTCAATGTAGCATCCGCGAACAAAGTAATTCAGTAAAAAAGTTAGGGTTCAGTCATTGTCAGACATTGCGTTGTTATTTTAATATGGCGAGGTGATGTGTGTGCCGTAGAGCCGTGCGCCCGTATAAATATTTCATCGCATACAGACCGGAATATGAAGTGGTTAATTTAAATTCTGGCTCGTCTGCACGCGGTCGAACACTCCCCGGTTATGCCACTTTTTATTTTTTCACTTTCCACCCCCCCCTCTCTACCCCCGCTTCCTTTCTGAATGCAAGTGGACCGTCGCTTTTATTACTGAAGTTTGTGCGAAACACGAACGATTTTTCGGAGCAATCCATTGGAGCTCGTAAAAATGCAGCGCGCCAGTACTTCTTTCTCTTACAGGAAGTAACTTTGCAAATAGAGGAAAATTGGCAATGATTCACGGCAGAAAAGAACAAGCCAGCGTCATATTCATTGAAAGTTGTTCGGATGTGACGCAATTTTACAATTTCAATTGGCTATCTGTTGTCAGAAGTTGATAATGTTGATGGCTTCGCATAGGATCGGTATTGGCGTGAATAGTTTCGGCGTGGGTAATTAAAGCTGTACGATTCCATAGTATTCTAGACACGGTCCAGTGCACTAAATTCCCGTTCAATACATTTGCACCGCCAACAATTCGGCCACTCATTGGAGCAGAACTTTAAAGCTGCTTTAATAAAACCTAGTATCAGATGGTAGCTACCTAGTAAAATGGCCATGTATGTAGACCCTTATGAATGAAATATACCTACTCTTTGTAGCATTGGAAGAATGAAAGGGTCATTGCCCAAGCATAAGGCACATGCTAATGGGTAGCCTTTGGATTTAAATTTTTCAATGTGTTTTACAATTTGCAGTTTTTCGGAAGGCGCAAGGTGAACTCGGTCATCGTAGGCGTGAGCTTGTGGGCGATAAATAATGAGTTAGCTCGCCGATCAGCCGTCCGGTAAGGATCGAGCCGGAGTCGTCGACGGCGCGCAGTGTTCCTCAAAGAGTTATCAGCAAAACTGGCCTGGCAGGGCCGTCAGGTCCACGGGGAATTTCTGAAAGGAAAACCCTAGTCTTAGAGCGCAAAGGGCAAAGATATAAGTCTAGAGGACATCAGACTTTTACTAACTAAAACCTTTAGTTAGTTAAAATCAAACGGAGTCTGCCGGAATCTGTGTTTCCTGATAGCTACAACCCTGGAATCTTTAAGTCAAGAGTAAATAGGTTACTTCTAGATAAGCGCGCTTCATAGTCGGCCGCATCGTCACTTTCCATCAGGTGAGATAGCGGCTAGAGGCCAAGCGCGAACCTATCAAAGATAAAAAAAAGTCTGATGCGGGAGAAGTCAGAAAAAAAAGTATCGAGTAGTATGGTGGGTAGTAAAAACTGTATTTGGGGTAACGACATTTATGTTTTTAAACTATTATACTCATAGAAACCATTATCATAACTGTTTAACTTTGAGACGAGCTAAAACATCAAGTTTTTATTAAAATGACACATTTCAGCTCTTCTCTAAGGTAGAAGTTTCGATGTGCGTTTCCAATGTCTTCTCCCACATCAGGGTGGAGTGACAGGCTGTGTCAGATTTTTACTAACTAAAACCTATATGTATCCTTGTCTTTTACGTTCTAGGACCAAGGTTTCTTCTGACTTCGGCCAAGGAGGGTCAGGAGAGCCAAACTACTAGGGAACAAAATGAATCCATAGTCATTTCTGGAAGAAAAACCTGGGGTCCTGGAACGCAAGGCAAAGAATGAATATAGGGAGTGGGTTTTGATTTCCCACCTAAAAAACTTCAAGTACCTATATTATTTAACCTCACAATCCCATAGTGAACTGCTAATTGCAAAAAACGTAGCTGGAGCATTCATCTGATTAATATTAATTTACAGTATACCATTGTTTGTAGGATCAAAATAGACTGCCATACCTTTAAGGTTTAAATTTTCAATCTTCTTACTCAAACACCACATCAAAGGTTTCCAATCTCCCACACTGTACTTAATCAAGAGAAAAACTACGACTTTGAAACAGAGTCGAAAAAGCGCTCGCTCAGTATCAGAGGAGGTAATAATATACCTGCTCTTTATCTAAAACCAGACTTGAAAATGTATAGCTATGAACTGGCAAAGGTTGCCGCGAACTGTAGTAAAAAGAGCCCGCCTTCTCTTTTATGTTCCCACGAGGGTTTCAGTGAGTGCCGGGTGAAAATATTCAAGAATTCTGCGGTTTTTTGAAGTAGTATTACACGAAATAAGTAGGCATTGTATTAAAGAAATTGTATGGAACGGAACGAGGGCAATCTTTTTCAAGTCCACGTAATGTTTTTCGTATTGAGATCGGTTAGTCCTGAGGCACTTAGCGTGATTATATGGTTGACTGAGTCTTATTGTTGAATTCACCGAATCTCTGTAATCTCTTTGAGGTTTTTATCAAAAGTTTGCTTTTATTTCTATCTTATCATTAGGCATTTTTTAACTTGTTGCTCAGTATATTACCGATCGGTACCTATCTATATATCACACATATGCCTACTTATCTATCTATTTCTTTCGACTTGTATTTCAAATTGTATAAAGACCAATTTACCTGCAGTTGACACTTCGCATGTTTCTACCTTACCTTTGTCAGAGGATAAGCTTTGCCATACTGTATAGCAATGCTGGTCTTCAATAATCCAGTCAACAGCGATACAGAGGAGTTTAAAAGCCATCTTTTTTTAGTCTTCTTCGTAAAAGGCTTATAAGTTACTATAGGTATATTTTATGGTGTAGTGTATAGATCTATTAAGTACAGTTCGATAAGTATGTAATTAATATGTGGCAATATTAAAATAAAAAGTCATCCATTAGTTGTTGCTTTCAAAACTTTTTAGGGGCATCCTTTTTATTACCTAGGTACTCCATAATGCTTACCTCCTTGCCTATATCAATCCGCTTTTCAGTCAGTAGCTTTACCTATCTTTGATACCAAAGAAAGCACATCATTTTCTTGGCTGATTTTCGCGAATAGTTCCCGATCCCCGCGAACTTGCCAATTTCACGTAATATTTCTGGCACGAACGAATCCAATTGTTTCAATTTGTATCTACGTTCTGAATACATTATTATCGTAGGTTTTACACTCACACACCTATACGTGTGGCTGGGGGGGTGTTGGCTTAACGTTGGAAACCGTGTGTTTTGTTACAAAGAGCTTAACTATTGTTATTTAGCTACCTATAGTGGGCATTTGTTATTTTAGGGTCGGGTTGGTATTTATGTTTCCCTATCAAAATTAGCTGCTTTATAGTGTCGCACTCTCGCACTTGGTACGACGGACTTGGTCCGTCCAAAGCAAGATGTGCGATGCAGCGGTTATCACTATTAAAATATTGAGTTTATTAAGCTCTGCAGCATACAGAAGGCTGCATAAAAATATAGCCTAAGAAAAAAAAGGAATTTTATGTACTTAATGAAAAAAAAAAAACTATAATCGGGTCGGAGTTGGCTACGTCTCATTTTGCAATTCAGCTTTCCTGACTCCCCTAAACCGCCAAAAACCAACACAGATCTAGCTAAACTCCTACACTGTATCTAAAAGAGAAATCTATAACAACAACGCGTTTTGTTTACCCCCGCGCGTTTAGTTGTGAAGTGGTTTCACGGCTACACTCAATGCGTAGGAGCGACCCCAGTCGGCAACAATACGCGTTGCCCCCAAGTGTCACTTGTTCCTGAATAGAGGCCATTAGGACCGCCTCAGCCGCGCAGGGCGTTTCCGCAGTACCTCGGCACCAGGGGAAATACTCCGGAAAATACCGTCTTCAAATATGTATGGCAGGTATTTAGGTTAGTGTTTATGAGATGGGCGGTTAAGTGACGGGATGAGGCTTTCTTGACTTCGAAAAGGTTTCGGAGCTTTGTAAGATTTTTTTAAAGATGAAAATGTGACCTTTTAAGGAAAGAAAAACAAAAATTGGCAACTGTCACCGGGATCACACAATATATGTGAATATTTAAAATAAATACCTAGTAGTAGTCAAGGTTCCTCCAAAAAAGTTCGATTCAGGAATATTGCCAGAGTGAAAAATGCTGTTCTTCCAATGAACGTCTGACGGTCTGACGGAGTAATCGATTTCAAACATTAACATTTGACTGGCCTGTTGGTCTAGTGGTTAGTGACCCTGACTGCTATGCCGGAGGTCGTGGGTTCGATTCCCACCCAGGACAAATGTTTGTGTGATGAGCACGATCATTTGTTCTGTGTCTGGGTGTAATTTATCTATAATGTGTATGTATTTAGAAATATATAAGTATGTTTATCAGTTGTCTAGTACCCATAACACAAGCTCCGCTTAGCTTGGGACTAGATGATGTTGTGTGAAAGTTGTGGGATATTATTATTATTATTATTACATTAATACACATCTTAACCTATCAATACCCGCGAAACGAGACACAATAGTAAAACAATAACAGCGCGGTCCTATGAGACCGGTCGGGGATTCATGAATTAAATAATATTTATAAATAGGTAAGTACCTACTTCTGATAAAATAAATATTGAAGTAGGTAGGTACATAGGCACTTATTGAGGTTGAAAATAAAATACCCCTGAAAAATGCCCATATACTTAGGTACCTATATAATGGGCATGTGCATTGAAAATATTACCGATCTAACTATTGGAATCGGGTCTAATCCTATGTGGACCATTGTGGTTGTATCTAAACTATTCTGTCAGAGCCGTAATCTAGTGTCAAGAAATTGTCACGGGAATCTTATCTCCGATATACGGTAAACTAGGTCTCACTCAAAGATTAGTGGGTGCGTAAAGCCTAACTTAGTTACGTTAACATAAAAAAGTTTGACGATTTCATCAAAATATCGCCGGAGTACAGACTTTATTCCCCAAGCGAGATTGGGTACAACATTCTCTGAACACGAAAGTTAATTGCAAGCGAATATGAAGTATGAAACATTCTTTTTTCAAAACACAAACATAATCGCGGGAATCGTAAGTTTTTTTTAAAATTTGTTTCTTGACCGTGTATTGGTTGGTACAAAGCCCTTCTTCAGTCGGAATAATAGAGATGCATCAATAAGTTTCTGAATAGTTAATTTGTTGACCATTACAATATGGATGTAAATATTCTGATGTTTTTGTAAGTAGTATTCGGCAGCATATGTACCAAGTCAACCTTTTTGGCAAACTTCGTTGAGGTAGTCAACATTACAATAAAATTCTCAGCATCATTTGCCGGAATCGCGTGTGACAATTAGCTTTATCGGCCTTCTAATGTTCTACTGTTGGGACTCAAGCCTTTTTTGTTCTAGTTTCCTCACAATGATGTGACAATGATATCACATATTGTCCAGCTGCATAGATACATGAGATATAAAACTACTACACCAATTTTACATCATAATATCCACTAGGAATCAATTTACGAATAACTAAAACAGCCACTGAACTTCACTTAGAGAAATCCTACCAAAACCCAACACGAAAGTTAATTGCAAGCGAGTATGAAGTATGGAACATTATTTTTTCAAACTCAAATATAATCGCGGGAATCGTACAGGCGTTCCTAGTGTTGCCACTGCAATACCGACCCTTCACAAAATGGCCGCCGCTGTTACTTGCCTTTGTCACAAAGCGCGGGAAAACTGACGCCTGAAGAATTGCTTGGTAGTTCGCCGCAAACGAAACGCTTTGTTCCCTGTTAAATTCTTACAAATATTCAATAGCTTTAAATATTTATTGTCCATTATTGGCACGTAAATATTGAATTACCTCGGCTATGAAGAGTACCTATTGAGTGTAGAATGAGAGGGAATTTATTCAACTAGGTAGTGTCTGAAATGTAACGCAGGAGCAAGTAATAATGTTCGGTTTTAATTTGATTTTGTTACTTTTTTGCGTTTAAACGGCTGATGAGATTTGGATAAAATTTGGTACCAGAATCTCTTATGTCCTGACTTTATAACCTATCACATACCCGCAAAACGAGACACAATAGTAAAACAAACAGCGCGGTCTCATAGGACCGGTCGGGGATTCATGAAATAAAGCGAGAAGTGCTCATTTCAGTATAGGTTTTTCGTAATTTCAGAAGCTAGTCAATACTAGTATTACAAATGTGAAAGAAACTCTTATCTGTCACGCTGTCGCTGGCGCGTTAAATTAAGAAACAGATTTTGATGGGATTTTGTACAAAGTAAACTTGAATAAAAAAAAAGAAAAACATGGATTACTTTATCTGGCTTCAACTTCGCGTTCGAACAAACGAAATTTTGGACCAAAGCTGCTTTCACCAGATTAGAAGTATCCTATGTGCTATTCCAGGACATGGTCTTCCCGTGTAGCAGTTGTACCAAAATCTATTCAGTAGTTTTTGCGCTAAAGAGAACAGACATCCATAGTTACATAAAAACTTTATCGTTCATAATATTAGTAGGAAAAGAAAACTAGCTAGTTTCATACCCACGGACCTACCACCAAAGTATATTGTCCCAAAATTTCCACCACACCCCGATTAACGTCAAATCCTACACCAAACACTACAATCAATATCGAAAGCCCATTATTTACTCAAACTTCTCGCTAAAAGTTGAAAAGTAAACCGTGGCATGTACCATATTCCAGCCACATCGGTCGGATGCACTGGAGCAGCTATTGGCCCTAAAAGCGTATTCGTGTCCGTCGAGTTTCTCGATAAAGTTTTTCAGTGTTACACTGCCACTGAAAGGCAGTACAAAGGTCTGCTACGTTCGGTAGAGCGAAAGCTTAAAGTCTCTAAATAGTCATCATGGTGTTACTTAGGTAAGTGTACTTTCAGTTCATTGTGGGGGTTTAGAGGTGAGGTTTTGAATGCCAGGAGGGAGAGTTTATTTTAATTTATGGATCTCTGTAAGTGTTTAACTCTTTAGTATTTTTTTTGGTGGGAAATCATCGTATAACCCCTTCTCGGTTAGGAGAGCGAGTAGAGCAACAGAGTGTCAGACTGTTATTAACCAAAACTCACTTGTGTTCCTTTAGTTTTCCTTTTCGTTACACAGCTACGAAGGATGGAGGCTGCCTTGGTGAGTTTTGAGACTGAGTAATTTTGCCCAATTGTGGGACAGACACAAACCAGTTTACTGTAATTCCGTCATTTAGAAAATACCAGTATATTATTATTGATAAGCTCTCGTTTCATTATCTCATCTGACAGTAAGCGATCTGGTACACGATGGAGCACGCTTGCTTAGAAATAACCTACTCCCTCTTGACTTACAAGACCCCTAGGTTGTAGCTATCAGGGACTCAGATTCTAGCATGGAATTTAACATATTATTATCATGTATGCTTCCCACAGCTGGGACTCAGGCCTCCGCTCTATGAAAGGGAATGGAAGGTAGTCCACTTCACGGGCTCAGTGCGGTTTGGTGGATGTCACATATCTTCGAATTTTTTGTTCTAGGAATTTTTCCTAACGATGTTTTCCTCCACCGTTTTCAGAGCAGTGATAAAATACACAAACACAAAGTAGGTACTGCGTACCTGGCTAGGTTTGAATCCGCAACCTACTACGATACCGCTGTCAAGACTTGCATGATTGATGATGATTTTTCATAGTTTGGCATGTGTAATATTCAGTGTGACATTTGTATTTTAATTTCATGACATTTACCCATTGTGACATATTTAAATGATTATTATTTAATTAATTAAAATTATGGAACAACCTAATGCATGCTGAATTTAGTAGGCGGAATATGATGTATTATGTATTGTATATGAGATCTGTAAGCACCATATTTCGTGCAAATAAACGATATTATTATTATGAATCGAAAAGAGGTTAATATTTTTGAAAATACAAAATTATGCTTTAAAATAATCTTGTTCCACATCCACATATACGCTCGGCCTGATAAACTCCTCATATCAGTCAAGCGTTATCTTGAATTGCTAGATCAACAAGGTTTATTGTATTTTAATTGTTTTCCTTTATCCTTGATTTACTTAGGATTATCTATTGTACCATTTATGTAATTTACTAAACGTTGTTGCATTCAACTTTATCATTTTGCGAAGCGGGAGGGCGTTTCAGACTTTAATTGACTTAAACTACATATTATGTTCCTTCATTTGCTCTTTGATCAAAAATTCGAAGACATGTGACATCCACCAATCCACCGCAATGAGCCCGCGCGGTGGATTATGGCCCATTCCCTCTCCTAGAGAGGAGGCCTGAGTCCCAGCAGTGGGAACATTATAAGGCGTCGTACGGCAGGTATTCATCCTTACGTTGTCGAAACCTCTACGGTCCGGACTAAGCGTTTCGCTTCGTCGTTTATACCGCGTACATCGAGGGACTGGAACAATCTGCCTGCTGCGGTTTTCCCGTCCGATTATAATTTAGGTGTCTTCAAGGCTAGAGTGAATAGGCTCTTAATAAGCTAGTGCGCCTCACCATCAACGATTGCATCGCTGCTTACCATCAGGTGGGATCGCAGTCAAGCACTAGTTTATAACAATTAAAAAAAAAAAAAAAAAAGTCCGATGATTTGCTCCTTGCGTTCTAGGACCACGGGTTACCTTTTCAGAAATCGGCCCAGTTTGCTCTCTGTAGGTTTCGACGATCATCGTCATCATCATGTCAGCCGAAAGATGTCCATTGCCAGACATAGGCCACCCCCAAGTGTCGCCACAATGATCGGTCCTGTGCGTCTCGCATCCATTGGATTGCTCACTTGTTATTTTGTTTCGAATTTGATATGTTGTGAGTTTGCGCTTCATTTATACCTACTTAGAAGGGTTTTTGATTAGTTTTAATAGTGTTTTATTTGCCGCATCCACCTCCGATTTCGAACTGATTCCGGGTCTTCCTTAAAAACGTACTTTCCAAATTCGCTTCCGATATAACCACTTCCTTCAAACTCTTGGTATCGTTTAAAAATAAATTTATTTCTCATCTATTGAAAACACAAGAAAACAATTTCTCACCTATTGAAAACAACACAGCTCATAACTTGTTGACAGGTTTAAACCAGCCATTACCTAATTAAGTAGAGAGTTAATTATTAATCAGTTGATTGGCGCCGTTATCAAACATCGCTACACGATCCAGGTCAGCTATTGTGGCGCTGTGGCCGTCGATCAAATCATGGTGATTGTTCGCTGAATGCGCGCCACACTCAAATCAGTGCTTTGGATTACTCCGATTAATTACCTCGGTATTAATGTTCCATTAAGATTATCTGGATCTATTCATATAAATTGATAGGTTGTTGCAATAAGCTTTGCGGTTTGGATGAAGAGATTTTCTTTTCGTTAGTAATATAATTATTATACGTACTTACGCCCAAGGCGTGTAAACAAGTATCCCATCAAAAACATAAATGTGAAAATGAGAACCGAGTACAAATTATTATGTTATGGTTGGTGTGATGTCAACTTCACCGATAAAAGAATTGAGATCTAAATGAGTGTTGAGTTCTGTAGAGTATCCTGAAATTTATTTATAAGAACTTATTACCTCAGCACTTGATGGGTTTTTGTTAAAAAAAAGTGTTATGAAGGGATAAATAGCGCTATATTTTAAAAGCATATTCAGTCGACCTTAAGCTTCCTTATACTTCTGCCTCCCACTTCTTACTACTTCTTGTGGAATACAGAAACAGTAAATTGTCAAGTTGAACGGTTAACGTCGCGTCAAACCGAGGCTTTAGCAACTTCAAAAAGCGTTTCTGTGGAAAATTTCAGCAGGCGAAAAAATATGAAATACGTTCTCTCTAAACTCTAACACATACTGGAAGAAATTGCGAAAAAATACACGAAGTAAGGTTGGTAGCTGTAAGAGTACGTGTTTAAATTATTATAGCTTAGACTTTGGTACTAAAGCATTTTCTACTCTGTCTCAATATCTAGATCCAATGCATTTAACCAAAAAAGATACGTAAATAATATTCGATGCGCGTCATACAGAAAAAATGGACGATGTTTCATCTGCTACGGCATTCATCCTTCCCGAATGAAGGATGAATACAGTACTTAAAACTTTTGTAAGTACTTTTATACATACTTACGTTACTTATGTAGTGACGGATAAAGGCGAATGGTGTTACTGGGAATTTGGTGAGTTGTTTGAATAAATGAAATGGTGTTGAATGCTCAATGCTGAAAATAGATCAACTGCCATCGTGGATAGACCGTGGATCAAAAATAGATCCAGCTATCATCATCATCCACCTAGCCATTTCCGAACTATATTGGGGTCGGCTTCCAGTCAAGCCGGATTTAGCTGAATACCAGTATTTTACGAGGAGCGGCTGACTACCAGAATTCCACAACCCATTAACTGGGGTAACACGGTACTCCACGGTAGATCCAGCTATATTTATACGTACCTAGATTTATATGTAACTAAAAAGACGCTGGAAAATACTTCCTAGTTACGAATAAATCTATATCTATTCTAATATTAAAAAGAGCCCGAAGAAGATGCAGCGTTGAAAGACCTTCCGCAAGGTAGACTGATGGGTGAGGAATTTGCAGGAATTGGATGGATGCGGGACGCCTACGTCCAGCAGTGGACGTTTTGGGTTGAAAAGATGATGATTATAAACAGGAAATATTTTAATTTTTAACAACAACCCTGCTAACAAACAATACCCAGTCCCAGTAAAAAAAAAGGTTGGAAACAACTAAACAAGAGAAATTGGATGAGAAATACACATATGTGAAGCTAGTCACTTGCCACATATTCCACACATCATCCAATAGCAAACCATACAGGATACACGGATAATTCAGAACCAGTGGAGGGTGGCGTGACCATAGATAACGTGCCGGAAGTAGAGGAAGGTGTCGCTCGCGAGCCGGAAGTGCCGCGATCCGTTGCGTTATCGCCGCCGCGTCCGGGATGGGCTGGCGGCATTACTGTGAAATATTATGTTTGTAGTTTATCTACCGGATGAAGCGGATGAAAGAAAAAATTGTGGGTTAAACCCTTTACTGTTAATCTACATGAATCAAGCCTCCGTCCGGTAGAGCCCGGATTTGTCCTAGTTTTGTCCAGAGAGCGTCCGGTCTTTTTTCAAGAGAGTCCGGAAAAAACTATGTTGTTAGTCCTATGATACAGTACACTTTTAGCGTAGTAACGGGTTAAAAAATGCACTTTAGTGTGGCACAAGAGTTTGTTGTCTAGGTTAGGTTATGTTTTTTTAATTCTTTTCTTAATTTATGGTGTTACAAAGTCGTCATCTGGACGTGGATAAACAAAGAAATATTTGGTATATTTTCTGGTTACTGGAGGATGTTGCCTAAATAGTTTTAACATTGAAATAACAAAGAATACTGGCTGTGCGTCGATTGCTCGTCGTTCTATTATATATCTAGACATCATCATCTGCATCTGCCTAGCCTTTCCCCAACTATATTGGGGTCGGCTTCCTTATATCTAGACACTTCATTTTATTATAAGTTAACAAACGAAAAAATATCTGATTTTTACAACCATTAGGTCTCACAAGGGTGGGTGGGGCTCATCATCTTTATACTATGCACTTACGTGATATTGTATATTTTTGAAAATTAAAAATAATATCGATTTTAAATAACTACAAATCAGAATATTTAACTACTATTTTATAGCTACAAATCAAATAATTAAGTACTATTTTAATACTACAAACCAGAATATTTAAGTAGATAAAATGGTACCTTTTTACGAAAATACTCATTAAAAACTGTATATTTTAAAATAAAAATCTGTATTTTCCGGAGCGATGTTAATTAAATCAACATGCTATAGTAGTTAGCATGTTATATTCGTCGTGAATTTCCGAGTTAACAATTATATCGGCGAATGATGCTGCACAGAGTGCAAGCATGCGTACTGGCAAATTGGTGGGTCAGAGGCGCTCGCGAGTTGTCGAGTTACGAAATGTGCAGAGTAGGGGGACAAATTATATTTTTTTTGCACACTTTTAATCGTGAGATAAGAGATGAAGCTAGTGTTTACTAGCTGGCCCTGAGAAGAACCACTAAAGTCACAGATCAAATGAAATGAAACACTGACCAACACATAGTTCAAAATCTCTTTTAAAGTCCTTTGAACCACACAGATTTGAGTGGACCTGTCCAGCTAGTGCAAGCATTTGTCAGTAATTGTGTAGCTGAACTCAGGACTTTTAAGGAGTTCAACGATACCAAAAACAGAGTCCGGACCAAGCCCATGTTGTCGACGGCGCGTATTGTTCCGCGCGCGCCTCAAAGGGGCTATCAGCAAATTTTAGGGGCCCGGCAGGGTCGAAGCCTACTGTTGAATGAAAGAGAACCCTGGGACCCTGGAATTGAGACATAGAAGAAACAGGAGTGAGTTTTAGTCTGTAGAAGTCTGACATGCCCCTATAAAAGTAAGTAACTTGATGACATATTTCTTGTCGCTTTTATTACGTAAGAAAAAAAAAAAACAATACAAAATACAGAAATTAAAATAAACCACTGGCAGTTATGAGATGACCTGTCTCAACTGACAGCGTGCGACATTTATTATCACATAGGTACCTACTCTAGATGTTTCCTAGCTCGCAGTTTCATGTCACGCCTGCCTCGCTCGCTGCATTTTCGCACCAGAATTATTGAGGTTCATTAAAATTTACCTCTTTGCTTAATATTCAGTTCTGTTTCAGATTTATATTTACTATAATATATGTTCGACTGGAATATAGGTTAATGCGGCTTACAAGGCTCGAACCGATTTGCATTATCATTATAATTGGTGCATATTTAGTATTTACTGGGATTAATAATGGCAGATGCTTTAAAAATTTAATTTGACGGCATGATTGGCACAGTGGTTGAGCGATTGGCTGCCGCGCTGCGGGTCACTGGTTCGAGCCCCGTACGAAACAAATATTTTTTATGACTTAGAGATAGGTCTTCCGAGTCTGGGTGTCTTGTGAATAAGTACATGTTTGTGACCTACGATACATGAGTAATGCCTAGTGTAGGTCAACGTTATTAAATAAAAGATTTCAATTTGATTCTCATAAATTCAACGACTGTTATACAAACACAGTTCGTGCAGTAGTTTGAATTTCAGTTCGGAGAAAAACCATGAACGAAAAAGTGTGCTGTTCATGAAAATGCAAAAACCGTTCCGAGGAGCGGAAGGTAAATTTATGGAGAAAATAGGGCTACAAAAAACTCTGATTCAAGGTACTAGCAGTTAGAATTTGCTAGAATTTGGATTTCAACACTTGGTAGATCTATTTCATTGAAATTGATTGGATTGACAGAGTTTTCGGGGACAACTAAATGACTTTTATTAAGCATTGAATGGGCAGGTACTCTATTTTGTTTTAGTCATATGCACCTTTATAACAAAAACAGCACTTTTATAATAAACTTTTTTTAGATTTCGCTAACTTATTTGTTGTATTGTGACGTGTAATATGTAATCTGCTTTGTCTTTGTTTCTAATAGATGATATTTGACAGAAACTATATACCGTACCGTACACTAAACTATATAACGCCCTTTTAAAAAAGATTTTTAGGGTTCCGTACCTAATAAGGAAAAACGGAACCCTTATAGGATCACTTTGTTGTCCGTCTGTGTGTCTGTCTGTCTGCCAAGACCCTGTATCTCGGGAACGCGTGATGGTATCAAGTTGAAATTTAAACTATATACTCAAGTCCGCAGTCCCTTCAAACTGTGTAAAAATCAAACTTGTAAGTTGGTGGGGAAAAAAGATACGCCCATTTATGGTGCTTAAAATGTATATTTCGACACTATGAAAGGAATCAAAATTCATAGGGTACTTCCCGTTGACCTAGAATCTTGAAATTTGGCACGAAGTAAGGTATTATACACACACAAATATAGGGAAAAGTCTGAAAACTGAAAATTTGTAGTTACGTCACAAGAAAAAAAAAATTAAAATCTTAAGGACGCGATTCGAGAATTGAACTGTTTTCATAGGTAATTTGGTACGGAACCCTCAGTGCGCGAGTCCGACTCGCACTTGCCCGGTTTTTTTTTTAGTATAGTGCCACTGTTGTTTGTGTGCCATTGCCAGTAATCTGCTGCCAACGGCTTTGCCCGCGTGATAGTATAAACTTATTACCAGGGAGCATACTCTCGGAATAAAAATTATCGTATGCCATATTTCAGAACATAGTCTGTCCGCGTACCAAGTTTCATTAAAATCCGTTCGAGCGTGAAGAAGTAACAAACATAATTATACAAACACACACTCATTCAAAAACTTTCACCTTTATAATATGTATTGGTGTGATCTCTTTCAGTTTCTATATACCTAAATATAGATACTAAAATAACAAAAATAAATAATTTATAACAAAAACCAACCACATTATTTGTAGTTCAATAGGAATAACTAGTGACGTACACATTCATAAATATAAAAATTGAAAACCATTTCCTGCGTCATTCGTCCATTGTTAAAAACCGTGCACAAAAATCTTTCATATCCGATCTGATGCGATCGCAATATTTGGTTTGCGTAAATATTTAAAATTTTGCCGTTCAACGCATGTGCAGATATAAAATTTTAAAATTAACGACATCAATTTTCAGTGAAAAATTTAAAGCTGCGCAGTGGACAATGGGCGCGGAGCGTAGTGGCGTGGCGGCATGGGTGGTAACAAGTCTGTGATAGTCGAGTGACCGGAAGTGCTCGTGCGGATAACGCTCCGGAACGTGTCCGATTCCGGCCGAAGCGCTGCATCGCACGCGTCCGGTTCCGCCACTGCGCCACTGCCAGCCAGTTTGTTTAATAACCTCCAATAATGATCAATTATTACGTTTCCCGATGTTGCAACAAATAGACTGCCGACCTGTCTAACTGAATTGAAGAGCAATTGAATAAGCAGTACTAGTTACCTTTATATTTCTGGGTACTTTATTTTATGGGTATTTTGCATTCGTAGATACTTTATTTGGATATCTTAATTTTGAGGGTAGTTTATCTTAGTGAGTACCTACTTTATATATGTGGATAAAGTACTTTTGTGGGTAGGTACTATTTTTTGTATGTACCTACTTTACCTTTGTATGCTACTTTTACTTGTGACAATGAGAACTCTATCTGTCCTGCATTTTTCATTTTTTTGGGTTTCTGAATTGAGTAATTGTAATTAATCGTGTCAAGACCTACAGCATTTGACAAGTTTGCAGACTAAAATTAACTTCAGATTTTTATTACAGAAATGGAAGGTTTTCTTCTTACTTAAGAGCCCAAAGTAGTTCTATATCTATTTGTAGCGAAAGGAAGATTATATCATAGTAACGGCAGTTGGTCTTGCCTTACGTAATAAAGTAGTATGATGTGGAAGTTATTACTCGGAGTTTAGCTTGGTCCATTTTATCATCAGGAAGTTTAATTGGACTGATACTATAAACCAGAGGTGGCGGTCCTTCCAAGAAGGACCAACGACTATAATATGGAGTTAGTGATTCTCTGAACGATTCTTAGTAAAACATTTACGTTTAATTATATTGTTATTTATTCTATTTATTGTTTATTTTCAGGCAATGTTTTTGTGGAGAAACATTACTGTATTATATTTAATTGTTACAGCGTAATAGAAAAAAAATAGAAATAATAGAAATAAATTACATTAGGTTTGGATAAATTATTGTATTACGTTTATAAAATTAAAATTAATAAAATTAGCTAACGTCTATGCATAAATATCATACGTATCTATATTTTTATATATTATTAGCGTAATTAAGCCGACGACAATTATTTGAATAACTTTATATACGAATAGTCTATATCTATACATATAATAAAACAGTAAAATTGTGCATCGTTTGCCGCAAATGGCGCCAAAACTACTGAACCGATCCTGTTCAAATTTTGCATACATAATCCTTATAGGACCCTTTTTGCTTTAGGCTATATTTTATCACGCTATTTGCTATGGGGGGTGAGCAATATTGCATTTTGTCGGTTTTGAACGAGTTGCCCCGAGTTCGAATCCCACCTACAATTTATATTTCTGTCAATGTTTTATCTTATTGTTTTTGGAAAAAAAATACTTTTACCATTTTTTCATAAAAAAATCAACATTCCTATTTGATTTTTCCCAAATATTTTGTAAAAACTAATCAAAACACGTTATAAAATCCAAACGTCCACGAAATTCACATACTACAATGTTACATTAGTCCATTTAGCTGCAAATTTATCTACTGAAATGAAAATCATCACGCTATCATCGCCGAAGAGCGGGGCAGTCATTTATGACATTTATATGAGAACGTCTATTTTGCTTAGTTTTCATCGAACACAGCAGCGTGATTGATTAATGACTAGACTGGGACGTAACACGGTGGTGGTTCGAATCCCAGGCGGTGTTTTAGAAAAAGCTTTTTTTTATTTTTGTATATTTTTTTTTCACATATTTTTGCATTCTCACAATTTTTTTAACAAAAATATTACCTAAAAATATTATTATTATTGTTTAACCAAAAACAAACCATGGTGACAAATTTTACAACTGCGGAGTTGCACCCCGTTTTCAAAATACAAACAATGACATCCTTCTTCTTCTTTCTGCTCTTATCCCGTATTACTTGGGGTCGGCGCAACACGTTTTCTTCTTCCATTCTGTCATGTCGTCCGTCACACTATCATCTGCCCTTTTCTTTCATATCAGTCCTTACTACACAATCCATCCATCTTTTCTTTGGCCTTCCTCTCCTTCTCCATTCATCCACATGTAAATTCAGAACTCTTTTGGTAACGTGCTTTTAATCCCTCCTCTTCACATGACCATACTAAGACAAACGATTTCCTTTCAAAATACAAACATCCATTTAATTTTTTTTAACTAAAGGCGATTTATATTTTAGGTGATTGCTTCCACTCTAGGAAGGAGCACGAGGGGATGTCAGACTTTCACTGACCAAAACCCACACCTTTGTATGTTCCTTCTTCACCTTGCATTCCAGGACTCCGGGTGGAGGTGATCAGCAGTAACGACCTCTCACGTCCGGTCCTGGTACAGAGAGAGAAGGTATGGAAAGCAGTCATCACTTCCTTCCGCAAATGAAGCGAAGAAGGTAGCAGAAAGCGCAAAGATGATGCCCTTTGCATTACGAGTCGCAGGGCGATTCCATGATACCGTTAGCGCGGAGTTTTGGACGGTGCACTATTGGCATTTCGCTGTTGAATAAAGACTGATCTTAGTCGACTGACGTTGCGTTATGTGCCACGCGCACCTTAAAGAGATACGCATAAGAGAACGCCCTAACGGGCTTCGATAGCTAGAAAATTGTTCGTATTCTAAAGGAACAAAGTGGGTATTTTTTACTGCTCTGCATGCTCTACCCGTAAAAATCGAGAGTTTACAGACTGCGTTCGATCATCAGCATGTGAAGTCTACTAGGTGAAAATACTCGCACACAAGAATTCGTTTATTATTCTCACTAAAGAAAAACATTTATTTGGTGTATTAGGGTGTCAGTCAAATACCGCACCAGAACATTCCTGCCTGAATAAACAGGTAATATAAACACAAAAAAATGATGGTGATCGGTAAACGCCCTATACATATGACACCTGGGAAGTGTCCAAGTGGCGATGGGAGGGGTCTAAGGATGTCCTGTTTCGCACGGTTTCAGCCACGTTGCTTCACTCTAGGAGGTGACTGCTTTCCATTCCTCCTCCCAGCTCATACCATGATCTGAACTAGGGTAGGAGGATTCTGATTTTGACCCGCAAACAGTACGGCGGTAATCCGCCCTAGCGGGGTAACTTCGATCGTAAGGTCCACCGTGTCTTCCCGCTGAATCCAAAACATCTACCTCCCGAAACACTCATGTTCGGTTAGGACCTGCGTAAAGCGCTTGCGCTTAGAGTGAATTTATAATAGTAATAATCATGGTGTACCAATATTAGTCGCCCTAGAATGTAAATTGCAACTAAAAGAACACTGTGGAATTTAGTTGGTAAAAGTCTGATACTTTCTCTCGGTCCACCTAGAGTGGGAGAATGTATTTGGTGGTTACCCAACAAAAAAAGAGGCAAATACTAAAGGCGATTATCGGCCCTAATTTGGTTTTTTGAAGAACAAATCATTTTCATTTTGGTTTTATCGCAATATGAAGTAAACTAACGACTTTACCCATAGAGTAGGCAATTAACTATTTAGAACGTGAACTCTGCGGCTCTGTGCTTCGTTGATGTTGATGTCGTGCGGAAGAAAAACCCGGGTGTTACCATTGGGTGGATCGCCCGGAGGACACGTTAGATCATAAAGCACTGGTGGGCCACGCTTAGGCGGAGCACCACCGTGTCCTTGTGGGGACGATCGGTGACAGCAACCTCTCGCGCTGGGCACTGGTACAGGCCATGATCCAGAGCGAGGAGTAGTGGCAAATAGTCCTCACGCCCCAGTCGCTGGGATTCCGACCCCGATTTAGAGCCACCGTAGGAGTGGCTTGCGAATGGCGAGCAATTGGTAGTTTACCATCTGGCTGTCCGGTAATGATCCAGACGGTCAACCGTGGGTATTGTTCCACGCGTGCTTCAAAGAGATGTCAGCAAACTGTAGGTGCCCAGCAGGTTCGAAGCCTCTGGGGCCATGGGTGAGCTTCCGAAAGGAAAACCCGGGACCCTGGAACGAAGGCAAATAAGGAACGGGGTGAGGTTTATTCAGTAAAAGTCTAACTCACCCTCTGAGAAGTCATTCTGATGATTTTCCACCTAAACAAGAAACCTGGGCACGCCGTCATTGCGGCGGTAAGTTCCCTCTTTAAGAAGTAGTTGGAAAGAGGTCCTCACGTTCCGTATGCCGCAGGTCCTCACCAGACACGGTAAGTTCGGGAGGCTCCTGCATCGGATTCAGGGGTAAAGGGCGCCCCAGCCAGACTTGGGCGCACTGTCTGGACCGCCCGGAGGACACGGTGGAGCACACGGTAGAGGTATTGCGGTCGCCTTCTTCTGCGAAGCAGTAATGCTAGCCAAGGAGGCGGCCGGCCGCGAGCGCGAAAGGGAACGACCCTCACGCCGTCAGGATCACGAGAACGATTTCCGACCACCGTAGGCGCAAGCTTGCAGACGGCGAACACTGGGTAGCTTGCCGTCCAGCAGTTCGGTAATAACCCGGACCGAGTCAAGTCGTCAACTGTTCCACGAGCGCCTCAAGGAGATGTCAGCAAACTGTAGGGCGCGGCAGGGCCGAAGCCTCTGGGGACGTGGATCGGTATTCCGAAAGATAAGCTCGGTGTCCCAAAATTGAAGGCAACACAGGAACGGGGGTGGCGTTTAGTCAGTAAAAGTCTGACATGCCCTCCCGCTCCATTTAAGAGCGGGAGAAGTAATTCTGATGATTACCCATCTGAATAAAAAAACCTAAACAAGAAACCTACTGGGGCTATGGTTTCGCTTCTGAAAGGGAGACCCTGGAACGTAAGGCAAGGAAGGAATATAGAAGTGAGTCTTAGGCAGTAATCATCTGACACGCACTTCCGATTCGCACAAGAGCAAAAGTCATTAGATGATTTCCCAACTAAAAAAAGTACTAATTGGAGTTTTAACTTAAACAGTTTTATGTAAAATTAATTAATCAGATCTTTTCGGAAGTATAGGATTAGATACTTAGATTACTTTTGTGCAGTTTTACGAACTTAACGCGGACGAAGTCGCGGGCAACAGCTAGTCATATATAAAGTTATTTAATCATCTGCCTAACCTTTTCCTAACTATATTGGGGTCGGCTTCCAGTCAAACCGGATTTAGCTGAATACCAGTATTTTACGAGGAACGGCTGCCTACCAGACCTCCACAATCCATTAACTGGGGTAACACATGGCAAGACTGGTGTCAGATTTACTGACTTCTGACTATCCGTAACAATTGCCAAAAATCTACAAATGACAGCCGGGACCTACGGCTTAACGTGCTTTTCGTATATAAAGTTATTTGAATAATTAAAAAGGACGATAAGAACCAAACCAAGGTCGACGACGTTTTGTATTCCACGCGTTCTGCAAAGAGTTGTCAGTAAATTGATAGGTCCCTCAAGGACCAATATCTGTCAGTGTTGCAGGATTTTTCCAAGGAGTTTCTACGGCACTGAAATGCACAAGTCAACTGGATGAACACGGTGGGTTTTATGCAGTAGGTAAGTGTCTGTCATTCTCTCTTGCTCCGTTCAGAGCGATAAATCATTTGATATTATCCGACTTTAAACTTATCCCCATAAAAAGATAAGCGTATATACCTCGATATAACTAGTATGAAGGAGTTAGTATGACAATTGGAGGCATACACTCTTCGCCTCACGCCTCGGCGAGGCGCTACAAAGCGAGACTCACTACAAAAGGCAGGTCACAGAGTGCGCGCCAGTTATCAGACAAAATGGAAGCCGACGACAATTATTTAAATAACTTTATATACGACTATTGTTGCCCGGTTTAAGGGAAAACTGTTTCAGCTTTAAGAAGAGTTTTTGGGATATGAATTATCTGTATATTTTATATAATCTTCATTTCACTCTAATATTATAAAGGCGATTTATGAGTGTATGTGTCTCTTTGATACTTCTTCGCGCTCAAACAGGTGAACGAATTTCGATGAAACATGGTGCATGGGTAGACCATGTCCTGAAACAGCATATCCGTTGAAAATGGAGGATCCTCTGACCGGACGGGTTTTGGGTCTGATCCGGGGGACTACCCAATAGTTGATTTCGTACAGATATCTTTTAATGGCACGTTGCAGGATTTTGAATTTTTTTTAGTTCTAATGTGACGTTATATACTCGTATATTATCTCGCTACAACTCTTTCTTAGAACTCTGCATCCCAGTCGCAAACCGCTCCTGATTATACCTACACTACAGTATACAAAAACTAAAATAGTACAAAGTAATTTGTCAATTCATGTAAAAAGTTTAACTGAACAATGAGTTTTCTCAGTAATGAGGAGCTCGTGGCTAAATAATAACAGCCGCACGGTCGACCGTCAAGGTTAAGCAACGCTGGGTGACCATCTTAACATATCGAGTTTCTTTCGTGCCTCGGAAAGCACATTAAGCCGAAGGTCCCGGCTGTCATTTGTAGATCTTTGGCAGTCGTTACGGATAGTGAGAAGCCAGTAAATCTGATTCCAGTCTTGCCATGAAGTACCGTGTTACCCCAGTTAATGGGCTGTGGAGGTCTGGTAGGCAGACGCTCCTCGTAAAATACTGGTATTCAGCTAAATCCGACCCCAATATAGTTGGGAAAAGATGATGATGACTTTTCTCAGTAAGCAGTATTTTTTTTTTAAATTGTTATAAACCTACGTGCACCTCGCCTCACTGCTTTTTACCAGGTCAGGATCGCGGTCAAGCACTAGTTTATAACAATTAAAAATAATGAATAATGTCAAATGATTTTTTGCTCTGGGTGGAGCAAGAGAGAATGTTAGATTATTAACTACTGAATAAATCTCGCTGAGTTCCTTCAGCTACCCTTTACGTTTCATGGCCGTGCTAAGTTTTTCGGACATTCCCGCAACACTGGCAGGCATCGGTCCTTGCGGGCCTTGTAAATTTATTGACAGCTCTTTGAGGCACGCGTGGAATACAAAATGTCGTCGACTCAGGTTTGGTTCTTATCGTCCGTTTCCTCACATCTGTGCCTCTGGTGGGGCCTGGGCGTAAGGATCATCTCCTTAGATTTTTCTCTCTTCCCTTTGCAGAAAGATTGTTGCTGAATATTGGTCCGCAGTCTGTAAACTTTACGCGTATGAAGCGTCTTGGTTATGGTAGTCATAATACAACAATTTTCAAATTTCAGCTTGTTTGTATTTTGGAACCAGTGATCTATGTACTTTATAAAAGCTACATATTTAGTATTACTTAGTTGAAGCTCTTTGTAATAAGGACGTTTATCACCGAAAATCAGTTTTAATGTTATTATATCAAAATAAGAGCTTATCAGATGACAACAACTCATTTCAAATTATTAACCCATGATTGGTTGATCGTGACCTTTTGGATGAATCATAACCCTCTCTAACATTGACACTTTACATGTAGCCGGAAAATTCTAAGTGACTGAAGCAGGTGATCAAAGGACAAAGAGTAAGACTAAAAAGAACATTTTCTTGGAACATTTTCAGGGCCCAGTGAGATTTGCAGATGTCTGAAGAAAATAATATCTGAATTTTTAGATCTTCACAGGTAGGTACTTACTTAATATGATTCTTAAACTGTGTTTGAATACTTAGTAAAACAGATTTAGATAACTAAAAAAAATTAAAACTATTAAATCCATACATTTGTAAAACAAACTCCCTCAACGCGTCTGTCTGTATGTATGAACACTAAATAAACTCAAGAACTAGATAATGAATTGATTTTCATGCAGCTTAACGTTTTATGCCAATTGACATATAAACGATGTTTTACTACTATGTAAAACGCAGAGAAGTTTCAAGATCTAACACCCGTACGAAGCAGGGACGGGTCGCTAGTTTATATACCTCATAAATAATGAACGCTCAATTATTTAGATGCAATGAGGGCGGATGGCATGTAAAAAAAATTAATAATTCAAAGGATTTAATTAACCAATAAACAATTAAACATAGTACTAGATATAGATAGAAACCAATAGATAGTAACTAAATATACTTAGTACAAATAGATCATCAAATTAGTTTTATTTCAATTCAGGAAATTATAGTTAACACATCAAAAACTTTCAGGACCAATATCTCAAAAACCCTATTTGTGTAACGCTCTTGTTTCCTCCTACGCTTTAATTCTGAGGGATGATTCACGAAATTCTCGCAAAATTCAGTCATAAAGATAGATCGCCCCGTCAAACTCAGATATCTCATACATATTCATCAACGTAGCTTTTTTTTTTAAACCGAAAAACTTGTACCAACATTGTACAGTACATATTTCATAAAAATACGCGACTACGGCTTATACCGTGTCAACCTCATTACTGTCCATAGACCGTGAAAATACTGAACGCCCAAATTTTTAAATTGTTCGCGAAATATTTTTGTGATTTTCGCTATTTCCATTGCGCTGCGGCTGAAATGAACGTAGGGAACACTCAAAGGATTTACGTTTCAGTGACAACACGAAAGTAAATAAAAAATATATTTCGGAAATCGAATGAAACAAAAAAAAGTAGAGGAAATAAATATACAGCGTGATTTATTTAGATGTTCAAAAGTTATTTGTTTACAGTGCCAGTTGTAGAGGAACGTCATCATCATTATTTCAGCCAAAAGACGTCTAATGCTGGACATGGGCCTCCGCCAAATGTCGCTACAATGACCCGTTCTGTGCGTTTCACATCGTGGATTCTGTAGGTCCACTTTGTGGGAGAGCTTTCAATGCTGCGTTTACCAGTACGCGGTTATCACTCCAGGACCTTTCAGCCTCAACAACCATCAGTTCTTCGAGCAATGTGTCTTGCCTACTTTCACTTAAGCCTTAGTAACCTTGGTAATAGAAAATCATAGATGCGTAAAAAACTAACATGATTTGTCACAAATTATAGCGTACGAAATGATTTATAATCGGATCGACGTGTCGGAGAGACAAATTGCGGAATCGATCGGCTTCTGCGAGTGGCCATTAGTAAGTCTGTTCGAGCGCTCTCACGGTCTCACGCGTCGAGCGCGCTCGAATCAAGTGCTTTGTCTCGCCCTCTCCGCTGCTCTCGACTATCGTCACTACATGTCACAATACCCGATTGTTAGCTGCGTATTAAATTCTGTTTAGACACGCCCTTGACAGCTTGTTTGGCGACAAAAGATCTCAAGTGCGAGGGGCAGTGTTATAATTTTTTATACGTATGCAGTCTCCCCTGAGCTTAGCGCTAAATGATGCACCCAGTTGGAAACTTTGGAACGTGTCCCCCCATATTGATCAGGGAGGCGATTTGCATCAGCGTTATGAAAGCTCGCGGATCAACATTTCTCCGTCATAATTTGTTTAAGTACTTATTTGTATTAATAAAATGAAAAATAACGGAAAATACGAATAAGTGCTCGCTTTGCTACTTGGTGATGAAGTAGTGAATTTTACTCGGAAGCTAAGTGCGTCATTTTCATTGTAGAGCATTTTACAGCCATTCAGCATTTCCGCGATTCTTTGAAGCTCATAACTAATGCACATAAATTACTATACAAGGGTACTTAACCGCGTAAATATGCAAAATTACGTGTAACGTGCAGCGCGAGCCACATGTGGGGGGTTATTAGGAAAAGTGGAAATTGCAATAAGGGCGCTTTTAGCGCTCATACATGTTCACGCGCGCGTGGCCACACGAGTGTTGTACTCGCGTATTGTGCGGCGTTTAATATTTAAATACTTCACTATTTTATTTGTCCGACAAATAAAGTTGAATGGGGAAACCTTTGGTGCTCGTGGAGTTCAGGAGTTTGTTTCGTTTATTACCTTTTGTCGAGTAGGTTGTATCAAAGTAGGCGGTGGCGCGATGAGACCGCTAGCTACAGATAAGGCACGCCGCACTCCACAGTAAGAGGATGCATAAAGCAAGGGTACAGGGAATTGCATCCACTTTCAGTAATGGTTATTTGATTAATGCCGGAGCTGTTGTAATAAAATAGAGTGACTGATAATCCGTGCGATAATGAAGTGCCGTTATTAATGACGCTGGCTGTTCATAATCTCCACTTTAACTTAATTGAAATACAAATAGCTAGCTTCATTCTGCCAGTGGCTTTGTCCACGTGGATGTCGGGTAGTGCAGACGCAGAGTCGAAGTCGAAGCCAGATAAAAAAGTCTATGCGTTTAAGTTTACTCCGTACTGAATTTCGTTTAAATTGGTTCAGGAGTTTAACTGTGAAAGTATAATAAACAGAAAGAGTTACTTTCAGATTGATAATATTTGTAAGTAGGTATGATTATTGGATTGAAACAACGAAGATGTTGTTATTATACATTAGTAGATTCAATACAGATATTTTTGAAAGGTCAAGAAGTCAGTAGTTAGAAAAAAATGATGCTAATTGCACATTCCAAAGCGTAAATCTCCATGGAGAAATACGAGTATGTGCAAGAAACTCTATGGACAATCTTTTCAAATGTGCTACGAAAATCTCGGTACCTAACCGAGATATTTCTGGTCGCTCTATCTAATATATCTCTTTAAAAACAGACTATCACTGCTTTATTTAGTCATTACCGCCCAATTTTAATCATTTCACACAATATTATAGCCGTTCCCATTTAGTGACAAAATGTGAACATTACTTCGACCACTCATTTAGCTCAGATAATTGCGCTCAGCGGTCCTTTTAAGCGAAATGCAACACATTTATTTGTATTTTAACTGTAGTGGAATAAAGCAAATATACTGACAGATCAGGGGCCGGTTAATTGCCACTCGATATTACAAGAATCGGTACACGCCCACTCGAGCCCGTTCGAATGTATTGTGTACACCACTGTACCACTTCACTGCAGAGCTTTTGTGCTCGTATGTACGCGATATATTCGCGGTATAACAATGCAATCAGATATTGTTTTTAAACAATTGATGGTACTGCTCGTATTCGACGAAGGATCAATTGCAGCTCATCCAATTATTTGTTTTTAGGGTTTCGTAGCCAAAGGGTAAAACGAGACCCTATATTAAGACTCCGACTGTCTTTTTTCAGCCACCAGGCTATATCTCATGAACCGTGATAATTAGACAGTAGAAATTTTCACAGATGATGTATTTCTGTTTGCTGCTATAACAACAAATACATATTTAAAAAAAATTCAAGTGGGGCTTCATGTAAAACATGGGTTTTTTTGCCGTTTTTATAGGTACGGAACTTTTTGTCTGACTCGCATTTGGCCGGTCTTTTATTCTAAAAGTCTAACTATTGTTGATGATTTTTTGAAAAGCGTTTTTTTAGTTGAGTAGAAATTCAAAATAGTTTGTTCCTAGTAGGTATGTTTGCAATAGCAATGAGTACAGTCCAACTGTATGTTACTCGACACATTTTATACTTTTTTCTAAGTAGCCTTCCGTCAGGTTCGTCAAAGTAAAAACTGGAGTGAAAAATTAGTCCTTTAAGAAACGCTTCCCTTTACGCTACACCTCTGGAGAATGTGGCAAATTGCGGCGCATGTAGTACAAGGGTTGTACAAAGGGACACGAGTGCTCTCGGTGTAGCGTTGCCAGGCGTCCGGGTAAAACCGGACACGGGCAGGCTTTTTGGTTGTGTGTCCTGCCAAATTAATAATAAATAAATAATAATAATATTTATTGCATAAGTTTGAACCAACAACACTATTTACAACTATGATTTATGACGAAAGATACGTTTTCGATGAACTCTGGCACCCAAGGTAAGATTTAACTTGTGTTTAGGGTGCCAGCGTCATTGCCCAACATTGAACATTACTTAACATTAAGTCTTACGACCATTTGGTGACCTTGATCTTGCATTCATTTAGACACACGGGAGCAATGGCTTTGTTTCATCATCATCATCTGCCTAGCCTTTTCCCAACTATATTGGGGTCGGCTTCCAGTCAAGCCGGATTTAGCTGAATAGCTTTGGATTGGCGGAGCAATGGCTTTGTTTATCCTATTATAAAGATGGTTTGACAAGACATCAAAATGATGCTGAGCAAGGGCCGTTCGACTACCGTAATTAGGTGGAGTCCGGCTTGTTCGGCCTTTGTTAGGCTTTTTAAATTTGACCATTTTTTATAGATTTGTGATGTGTTCTTGTAATTGCAAGCGTTTGCAAACCAGCAATTAGGTACTTGTTATTTCATTCTTGTTATTAGCAAAATTTCTGGAAAGGCATAAAAAAGGTCGGCTTTTTTAATCAAATGTCCGGCTAAACTGTTTGGTTTGTCCGGCTTTTCGGTATGAAGATCTGGCAGCCCTATCTCGGTGGCAGCCCTGTTCAGCGAGCCCCTACCACGATTTATGCAGCCGCTGTAATCGATGTATTAATGTCTGTAGACCCGCAATTATACGTGACACTTTATTTATTTACTAGGTCCGCCCGTGGCATGGGTCGAACGGTTTAATTGTGTTTACGTTTTAACACGTTCAGACTGCCACCTCATATACATATAGGCAGGTATTTGGTAGTCTATCGGGATAATCTTCATGTGGTCATCGGTTGAACATTACGACCACACAAATCAAGAGAAAGATTGTTCTTTATTCTTATTTCAGCGTGGGTATGAGACAGAGTTATACAGATTGTTTAGCGCCATCGCTTACCCACACTGGAATAAGATTTAAACAATCTTACTTTAAACAAGATAATGATAACTCACAAGTCTTACCAAGTAGAGTTTGCCACTGGTGGACACGGTTAAGATGTAGACACGAATTGCACATTCTCTGTCTTTCTAACAAGTAAGGAGAAACTGACTGACTGACGCATCAATGCACAGCCGAAATTACTGAGACTAGGAGCGTGAAATTTTGCATAAGGCTTCCTTAAACGATATAAGCAAGCGAATTTCCAAGAAAACCATCTTAGTGAAGGATTTCTTGGAAATTCATCTATAAAGGGGTGAATTCCGTTTGTATGCAAAATCTCATTCCGTGTACTAACATACAAAATCACTGGTAAAGTGCTTATCTGTATCTACACTATAAATATAGAGGTAAAGTTTGTTTTTTGTTTGTATGAGGTAATCTGTGGAAGTACTGGTCCGATTGTTAAAATTTTACCACCAATAGAAAGCTGCTGTATTCCAGAGTGACATAGGCTATATTTTATGTAGGTACGCGGGCGAAGCTGCGGGCTAAAGCTAGTAGTATATAAAAAGCAAAGTCCTAATTTACTCACTGACTCGTCAACGCCCAGCTCAAACTTTTGAACCTAGAATGTTGAAACTTTGCACGGAACTTCCTTTTATGATGTAGACCGTAAATAAGAAATGATTAATCAAAATTCACCCCCTTAGGAGATGGCATTGCACAAGTCCGAGGCCATGTGCTTTCATGGCCCTCGGTACGCGCCACCACCGGGTTCCCAAATAACGGTAGGGGGGGTCCACATCGGCGTCGGGTCGGCGATGAAGTACCTGGGACTCGTCCTCGACAGCCGGTGGACTTTCGAGGAGCATTTCCGACGTTTGGCCCCCAAACTGGACAGGTCTGGGGCCGCTCTGAAGCGGCTCCTGCCCAACCTAGGGGGTCCAGACGCCCCCTGCCGGAGGCTCTACGCGGGGATCGTTCGGTCCATGGCCCTTTACGGGGCGCCGGTTTGGGCGCCGTCGCTAGGTAAGCGACCGGCGGCCAAGCTGAACGCTTGCCAGAGGGTCATGGCCATCCGGATGGTGCGGGGATACCGCACGATCTCCCGCGAAGCGGCGAGCCTCCTCGCTGGCCTGCCACCGTGGGATCTGGAGGCAACAGTCCTTGCACGCATGCACGATTTGCGCGTGGAGATGCAACGCCGGGGCGAAACTCCGCTGCCGCGACAAGTCGCGGCATGGCGGACAGAGTTCCGGCGGGATCTCAGGGTGGCATGGCGACTGCGACTGTCGCAACCCAGTGCTGGGCACGCCGTCATTGAGGCGGTTAGGCCCCTCTTTGAGGAGTGGTTGGAAAGAGGTCACGGCGTCCTCTCTTTCCGTGTGACGCAGGTCCTCACCGGACACGGTAAGTTCGGGAGGTTCCTGCATCGAATCAAGCAGGAGAGGACGCCCGGGTGTCGCCACTGTGTGGACCGCCCGGAGGACACGGTGGAGCACACGGTAGAAGTGTGCCCCGCTTGGGCGGAGCACCGCCGTGTCCTTGTGGAGACTATCGGGAGCGGCGACCTCTCGCGCCGGGCCCTGGTTCAGGCCATGGTCCGGAGCGAGGAGGGTTGGCATGCGGTCGCCTCCTTCTGCGAAGCAGTAATGCTCGTGAAGGAGGCTGCTGACCGCGAGCGCGTGAGGGAACGGTCCTCACGCCGCCGCCGCCGAGATCCCGATCCCGATTTCCGACCACCGTAGGCGCGGGTTCGCGGACGGCGAGCACTGGGTAGCTCGCCGTCCGGCAGTCTGGAAATAATCTGGACCGAGCCCAGTCGTCAACGGCGCGTTCTGTTCCACGCGCGCCTCAAGGAGATGTCAGCAAACTGTAGGGGCCCGGTAGGGCCGAAGCCTCTGGGGGGAACATGTGGTATTCCTAACGGTTGATACCGAGTCCCCCCCAGAACGAAGGCAACGAAGGAACGGGGTAGGGGTTTAGTCAGTAAGAGTCTGACACGCCCTCCCGCTCCGCCCAAGAGCGGGGGAAGTCATTCTGATGATTCCCCTACCAGAAAAAAAAAAAAACCCCCTTAGGAGATGAAATGATGACATGGGGTTCCAAAGTTTGTGTGGAAAAACATTGGCGGCAGAAGCTAGTCTATTATAAGATTAACTGGCATCATTAGTCTAATGGGACTATCTGTCGTTGATACGCGTATCATACATGCCATCGTGGGCCGGAAAGTTTTAAACATGGTACATACAGGAAAATCTGCTCAACTGAAAACAGAAAAAAAATCCGATCTTGTGTTTTGTGACACGTTTATGCATAGATGATTTGAAATGATTAGCGAGATTATGGTGAGTTACATGCACCTACAGACTAAGGTTATACTAATAAATATGTAAAAGTAAATGTAGTGTTTTTTTCTAACTTTAGCTTCTAAATTGTTTTTGTCAGTTAGGTAAGTATTCCGTAGGGGCCCAAGAGGCCCGGAGCCATGGGTGGACTTCCGAAAGGGAAACCCGCAGTTCTGGAGCGCAAGTGGCAAAAAAAGAATATAGGTATGGTTTTAGCTAGTAAAAGTCTGACACGTCCTCCCGCTTCGCCGCAGAGCGGGAGAAGTTATTAGATGATTCCCCACCTTAAAAAAAAGTTAGGTAGGTATTTGGTACCTAATGTTCTCCCTGATGTTACAATCACCACAATTCTCAACACAGACGAGAAACAGTAACAATGACATTTATTTCGTCATTTCCGTCAAGCAAAGGCAAGCCAGTAGACAGCCACACAGCTATAGCCAGCGATGCATTCGAATCATTCCGACGATTGAATCGATTACATCGGCGCGTTGTTTGCAAACAGGCTGGTTGGGCAGCACTCGCCGGAGCCCAGTGCCATCGCGATGCGGCACGCATGGACACCTTCGACGAGGCTTTGCCGATAACTGCGTGATTTACTGTTCGTATTGCGTATAGCTCACTCCTTTGCCTCTCAATTTTCGGGTTGTTTACGGTCTCAAATTGTCATCAGAGGATTTTGATTAAGTGAAACATTTTTGAATAGGTGTTCCTCTTTGGGGTCTTGAAGCTAAAATATGAAACTAATACTGTAAAGAGTTACTTTTACATTAAACAAATGTATTTCAAAATCCGCTTGCAGCCAAGAATTTTATTTTTTGCGTTTGGCCAATTGAAGTTGACCAAGTGGGTGAGTAAATTCTGACAGCGAGTGATGCATTCGAATCATTCCGACGATTGAATCGATTACACCAAACAGGCTGGTTAGTGTGCCATCGCGATGCTCCACGCATGGCAACCTTTGATGAGGCTCTGCCGATAACTGCATGATTTACTGTCCGATTTATCGTCGGCAATCGAACGCGGTCGCGTATAATGTGTTCTACAGAATACGTTGCCGCCGAATTGCCGCTGAACTTACGTCCGACCAAAGTTCGGCTGTACGTTATAATGCAACGTAATTTCGGCATAATGTGTCGCCAGTAATTCAAATAGCATTACAGGCGTAATAATGCCGAACTTCGGTCGCGTATCTTCGGCATAGTCTGTTTAGACACTTACGTGAAATCGTATCATGTTCGTAAACGGGCGCTGTCAGTTGAGGCTGGTCATCTCTCTTAGCTGTCAGTGGTTTAATTTAAATAATATCTATACTTCAAATATAATGAGTGCATAAATCCAACCAGAACATTGTTTTCTATCAACCTAGCTATACCTATGTTGTAAGGTTTAGTAGACAGTAACCTAACCTATCTGTTTTACGTTTATAGATAGGATTGGAAGAGGAGTTTCGTCCTTTTTTTATTGTACCATTTCCATTGCAGAGTAAGTACGGGTTAATCGAGTGTTGGTAATTGAGAGTAATGGTCGGTCACCGATCAATGTAGTTTAAATGTGCTGTTTGTTGTGAAGTGGTCGTGATAGATGGCGTAAGGGCATAAAGACACGATGTTTGAATAGAGTTGCAAGGTCTGATTTGAGTTTAATGTTAAAGAATATTATTCGAGAGCTTATAAAGTATGTTTAGGTATCGTATTTTGTATTATTTACATGTGTTTCATTGACTTCAGGTACTGTTTCAACCATAGTTACATTTTCATTTAAAGATATTACACACAGGTACTGGGATCCAAATAACATTGCTCATTAAATCATTAGTAAACACTAGACAGAAATATGGTCTTGTATTCCATCATCGCTCCCTAATCCATGCTTGATAAAGCTGCAACGTTTTAACCGTACCCAGTCTACCCTGCACAGTATTGATGGTAAATAGTGCCGAAAGGTTTCGGCGTATCGACCGCGTACAAGACATTTGGAAGTGCATAGGAAGATATCCTATAAGAACCAATATTACTATTCTGTTTCAACCTTACGGTGAAGCTAGACGTGGGTAGTCAAGGTACTTAGAATTATAGGTCACTTCGACTTCCCTTGCTTAAACTTTCATGGCGAGATATTGTCAAAATAGTACTACTCGTGAGGGTCAGAGGAATCCACTGGATGCGAAGAGTAGACGATGTAGTGATTCTTGGGAAAGATTCATGACCAGCAGAGAATGTTTTTTGGCTGAAGTCATGACCACTGAACTAATCGTTTAGAAAAATATTAGGACGAATTACAATAAAAATATCGCTCGGATAGCATTTTTCTAAGGCAATAATTTAAAAGTGTCAGTGTGATTGTGATGAAAAAAATTGAAGATATAACGATGAAAATTGAGTGTGTGTGGAAGAATAATGAAATTCCTCCATTGCGCAACTCATATAAGGTAGATTAATCAAGAGGATTGTTAATGTCTAGCTCCTGTTGTATGCTGGCAATTACTGGCGCTAATTAGTTATCTTTTTACACGGCTACTGTCTAGGAAATGTTTTATGACACTTGTTTTGTATGTTTTTTTGTAGCAGCGATAAATGTACAAAACGGTGAAATGAAAAATATATTTATCCATCTAAAAGTAGGTGCCTAAGGTACTTATGAGTACGTTTCGATACAAGTGGAGAAAATTTGTCAATGTGAGGGAGGTGGGATTTGCCCGAGCCGCAGGTGAGGGTGCTACGAAGCCGAGTGCTGTAGTGGCAAATTTCCACGTGTATCATATAACGATTTTTTTTTACACTTGTGAAGAAATAAATAAACGCAAAAGGCAACTGGAGGAACTCTCTCGCTGTACCCAGAGTGGGAAGAGTCATTTGATGATTTTCCAATGAAAATAAAAGGGCCAGCACAATACTGCCCCCCCCTAACCCCACCCACCCCCCAACCCTATGTACCTACCACCTAAGTTCACATTGTGGAAAGCAATAAACATATTAAGTATTGAGTATTGATAAAATTAGACCTGTAAAAAATACCTGGTATTCTTTGCCACGTACAACCTATCTACCTTTATTCTTAACTCCTAAATAATATCAAAACTCCCAATTACAAACCCCAAGTATTATCTTTACTATCCAAACAGAACTCAACATTTACCACCAGCCATGAGACATGAAAGTTTGATGAAACGTACGCAATATTCAGTGGTTAAGCGCGAATTGGCGACACTTTGCTGGTACACTCATAAGTACTGATAGTTAATTTACCAGGAATGCATGAATAGCTGAGCGTGTGATTCTGAAGCGGCTGCAGTTGGCTCAAGAGGTTCATTTGAAATTCATATAGTAGACAACGTGGATCTAGAGAGACTGGATAGGGGTACGGTTTTTGAGCGTAGTTTGTAGGTTGTGATGTGCGTACTTGTGTTATGTTTTTTAAAAGGTTTTGGGAAAAATCTTTGGGCAAATTCATATAGTAGACAACGCGGAGTTAAAGAGACTGGATAGGGGTGCGGTTTTTGAGCGTAGGTTGTAGGTTGTGATGTGCGTGGTAGTTTTATGTTACGGTTTTCAAAAGGTTAGGCAAAAATCGTTCGCAAATATTTTTTTACTTTTGATAGCTCGCGCTTGACTAGCTGATGGATAGCTACGAGGATGGAGTATGCTTGCCTAGAAACAAAATATACTCTCTAGACTTAAAAATCTTTAGGTTGTTATCAGTAAACACGGATTCCAGCAAGGAAAATCACTCCTTAGCTGCTACTTAAACTCAAACATTTCGAAAGTTAACAGACCCTATACCACGAGCTCTTAACGCGATCCATTTTACGACATAATCTGAATTGGTAAAGGGATAGAGCTGTATAGGGCATATATTTATTTCTCTATCGCTCGCACGCGTCGTAGTAAAGCCCCCCTAAGTTCTTTTCGACCGAAATACGACCACATAGAACTATGAAAAATAGAAAAGGCTATTTTTAAACCGTGGTAATGAGTATCAGAATAATTAACGCTTTTAAACTGCGCCACCAATTATCTGAACATGGAATATTGATCGGAAGAATGTGAAGTGTACCGACCACAGAGAAGTAATGTGGCGAATATATTGCCACCGCTTTGTTTCAATTTATTAATGAGTTTAATTGGTAATATTAAAAACTAGCTTTTGACCGAGGCTTCCCCCGTATGAGTAGGTATATAAAATATAACCTAAATGTCACTTAGGAAAGAGATGAATATACTAAAAATTTAATTAAAAATCTTAGGTATACTTTTATGTTAAACCTAACTATTTACATATAATACAAATATAATATACACTCAGGCGTCGAAGTACTCCTCCACATCGCTGTCATAATAGGAATAAAGCAGTTTTCTCATCATCATCATTTCAGCCGAAAGACGTCCACAGTTGGACATAGGCCTCCAACAAGCGTCGCCATTATGACAGATCCTGTGCGTCTTGCATCCATCGGAATCCTGCGACCCTTACCTGGTCATCGGTCAACCTTGTGGGAGGCCTTTCAACGCAAGCAACTTTCTACTGGTGAAAATGTTTTACAGTACATTCAGAGATTACGTCCTACAAACAAAAAAACAAAATTAACTTCTTTATTTACTCAGATACCCGCGAAACGAAACACAATAGTAAAACAATAACAGCGCGGTCTCATAGGACCGGTTGGGGATTCAAACGTTATAATATTAGTGTAGATAAATCATGTCTTTATCCATGTAGGTATGATCCAGTAAAATTAAAAAAGCTTGGAAGCCTGGTAACAGCCGGGATTAACGACGGTACGCAAAAAATATTAGGATTTTAAGCGATTAATTCTGTATTCATAAAATATCGATGTTATGATAATGTTTTTTTGAACATGAAAGAAATGGTTCTACAGGCCTAAACAACAATTTGAACATATATAAATTGGTTTTTTAATAAAAAAAATACGGCCGTGGTTGACCATGGTAACACACAGACACTAGGATACGGTGGATATGGTGCTCCGCCCAAGCGGGGCACACCTTTACCGTATGCTCCACCTTGTTCTCTGGGTGATCCACACAATGGTGGGATGCCATGGCAATATAGCTAGGTCATGACGTCAAAAAAAATATGGTTGACTGCGTGACCAACAGTGGTAAAGTGTGGTAAACAGAATAGAGCTGCATGCATTTACTTTGCTGCACGAAATGGCTGTACGGCGATAGTACAAAAACTTACATCACTTAGCGCAAAAAAACCCATGGGTTATGTGAAAATGAACCTCGGAGCCCTGGAACGAAGGCAAAAAAGAGAGCAGAGTGTGTTTTAAAAGTCTGACACATACTCCCCTCTGCCCAAGAGCAGACGAAAGAAAGAAGTCATTTTGATGATCTGATTCAACCTAAAATAACGAAACGCAAAAATATCGGAAATTCGAAATGCCAATGAAATCCCTCAAGTCATTTATCCAAGACATAGCCGCTTCGTTGGAGTCTGACTCAGTGGGCACCCCATAGCGGCTTAGCGCGGATTCTTCGACGTAAATAAAGCGTTGGCAACACCACGCTTTTTCAACATAACAGCCTGCGATAAATAATAACAGTTCAGTAAATATTCACATGACACTCGTGTTTAATATTCTACGCGTTAGCTTTTAGCCCGAAACTTTTAATAGTTCATCGCAGTATGAACTCCGTTATTTACAGGTTGAACGTATCTTTTATAACCTTTGCAGCGTTAGAACAAAGCACAATTAATAGAGAGGTACAAGCCTTTATCAAAGAGGTCTCTGTTGAGTAATCTATACTAATATTATAAAGATAAAAGCTTTGTATTTTTTTGTTTTTAATGTTCAAATTATAAGAGTTACCTATTTATTATAAATATATACATATAAAAGGAGTGATTGACGTCAGTCCGTTTCTCCACGTATCATTACAACGCACAGTCGAAACTACTGGAACTTGTTTTGGTGCTCACATCACTAAATAAATACAAAGTTTTTCCTTCATTTTATACCTACTAGCTTCTGCCAGCAGTTTTGCCCGCGTAAAAGTATCGATATAAGTAAGTAATATATTAATTTTGGACCTCCGTTTCATGCCCTCGAGGGGCGAGTTTTAGGAAATTCTTTCTTGAAGTTAATTAAAACTAGATTTAATGATGTAAGTATCTATCATATAAGAATACGTATTACAGAAAAAAATAGATAGGTAAGTGTAAATATGCAGTTCGCAGTTCTCCGTTCCCAGTCGATAACTGAGAAAGTATTAGGTACCGATGTCTGATCTTCCGCTGAGCACTGGAAATAGCTCCATTTTTCAGCATTTTCGTTTACCCCACCATTAGTGAGATACCCGCAAACCACTCGCCTCGAAAGCAAATAAAGATTTGGAACTTTCCACGGATTCAAAACCAATCACAAAGACATATTGGACGGAGATTTTTATTGTTTATTTAGGATTAAATCTTGGGAACGCATGATTTATTTTTAATAATGGAATTTTGATTGGATTCATGCGATGAATATGGATCGAAGCGGCGAGGTTTAATATTTTGAACGCACTTTTTTGGCTTTGACTAAAAATCGTATTATACCGTTGAAACCCAATCAAAAATCGTGTTATTTTTGTCCAATATTCCGGACATATAAATGGACAATGAACAAATTGGCAGTTCGAATAGGTAATATAATCTAACAACTATACTATCACTATAACTACAAAATCATAATTAATTATATAACAAGAATATGAAAGGAGAAATTGACTGACTGGCATATAAATGATATTTTGTTTCTTTATTTCTCAATGCACAGCTGAAAATACTAAAAATAAGAGCGTGAAATTTTACATAAAGCTTCGTTTTTATGACACAGACGAGTACTAAAAGAGGATTTCCCAAAATGTACCTTTTTAGGGGATTAAACGGGGGTCCAAAGTTTGAATGGGGAAACCTATTTTCACACGAGTGGAGCCGCTGGTAGAAGCTAGCAGGTATATACAAATTGCCAATAGTAGTATAGACAAATGAGTAGAAAAAGAACTCATGGGACACCATTAAATTTATCCACATCGATGTCAATGGCAAAAGAGCCTAGAATGATGACGGTACTGCCACGGATATTTATAGCAAAGCTGATTCGTTGACCGAAGAAAAGCCGAGCCCTCTGGTCTCGTGAAGAATCGACCAATCGTTTTCTGATACCACGAACAATTGATCAGCACTCGGTCCCCATGGCCCTAGTGTTTCAACCTCAAACGACTCAAACATATACATACATATTACATAGTATAGGTACGTCGGTTATTAATATTGGCACTGTATTGGCAGGCTATGTGAAGTATCTACCGTAATGTATTGCACAAAGCGCAGGCCGGCACAGGCCGCAGCCGTTGGAGCGGCTAATACAGCTGGATGCTAATGCCTGCCTAAATCCGCTCTACCTACCTCTATCTATGTTACACGAACGGTGTACACTTAAATGTAAGCGTCTTCAAATATTTATGACAAGTGCCTACAGTCAGACATACGAAAGCTTACGTATGATGCTTATTTACATTGTAAATTACAAACACGACATTCTCAGATATCTGGAAGGCTCACAGAATCCTCGTGCTTCCTCCAGAGCAACAGAGGTGACATTTTCATTTAAAATATCGCCGCGTCGGTGATCCGGCGTTACTGTATTTACATAAAACACTCGTATTCAGCAAATTATGCGGGTATTCGAATGTTTTGATCGCGGTATCCAGCTGAAGCTGGTATAAATCTCGCTTTGAGCTCGACCGGCATTCCTGGCAAGTTACCGAACAACAGTAATGAAGGTTTAATCTGCTAAATTCCAGCATAATCCGCCGGGATCTCGGAGACTCGGCTTTGCTCTCTACCTATAATTATAACTTTAGTTGTACAAACGTGTCTTTATTAATTCGTAAGCAGATAACATGGTGAGGATTGTGCGTTAAGTAACGTTTAATTGTAGTGAGAACACACGTTTACAATATTGTATCCTTTGTGCAGAAATTAACTTGCTTTGATTACTGAATGAACAATGAATAGAATTATATCGGACAATGAACAGATTCCCGTCTTTATAAGACAGAAGTTTCAAGGTAAAAACTCAAAGAAAAAGTAAGGAACAAAAAGAAATCCATAAAACATCAGATCTAAATACTTAATCGCATAAATTATTTCTATTTCACGAGCAGACAATCAGGGTCCATAATTTCGCATCTCATTAGCGCCTTTCTCAAATTCACAAAGATGTCGTAATAAATTTTAATACTTTTCGTAGCGGCCATTACAATTTGTGCAAACGACATCGCATTACACGAGGTGGCTAAAAGCACATTTTAAAAGGGCGGCTGAATAATTCCACCCGGACTTGTACCGGGACTAGCGACCTCGTAGTTGGGACACTCTGTTCTTAATGACTACGTATTGTTTTAAAGAATGTAGAATAAGGAATTAAGTTTTAATTTTGTTTTATGAGACAAAAAGGTCCTTTTTTGAGGATTGTAAGTCTGGTCCGTCTTCAATTCTCTGGGGAGAGAAAACGTGTTCTTCATGTTACGATTTTTTTTTTTCATTTTATTATACCTTGGTTTTAAAAGGGTCTTCTGAATGTCATATTTACTCTTATAATAATATTTGGCTGAAGTTTATTTGGTAGAATCATTATAGTATTGGTTGGTTTTTTGTTTACGATAACATTGATAATTTGTGTATGTGTTCTGTCTGTCTTATATTAAGTTGCACCTACCTAGTTATGTTTCTACATCACCCAAAGGTTGACTGGTAAAAATTACGTAAGGTACAGAGCCGCCCTTTTTGTTCAATCTAAAACCTTTATCATCCAGGGATATTTTAACTTACATCATTAATTTGTCTTTATTATTTTGATACAGAAACAAAAATAGAAGCTATCTAGGAAGCTAATATTTAAGTTGTGTGTACATTTTAAAACCTGTAGAGCTTCAATATATTATGAACAAGCGAAATTCATTGTTTCTGTCTCATCAAATATTCAGTGGAATCATAAAATTAATTATTTAAACATGAATTGTATTGTTGAACATATTTATATTTCATATGAGCATTATTTTATGATGCATAAAATTATATTAATTTATTATACCAATAAATATTATGTTGAATATGTAGTGGTTGCTCAGTGGTAACGACCCCAACAGTTATAAGTTGATAGAATAGAATAAACTTTATTGTACACCAAAAAGTAACGGTACAGTTTATACAATAACTTAAATCTATGGGTATAATGGCGGTCTTATCACTGACAGCGATATGTACCAGCCAACCTTAGGATGGATCGTAAGAACTTAAATAGTACAGGGGGTAGTCTGCGGTGTACACTATAAATAAGCAGATATTTAAATAACTATAAATCACATATATTTATATATATATACAGATATGACGGAGGAGCTCGTGGCTAGATAATAACAGCCGCACGGGTCGATCTTCAAGGTTAAGCAACGCTTGCCTAGGTTGGTCTGTGGATGGGTGACCATCTTAACATAACGAGTTTCCTCCGTGCCTCGGAAAGCACGTTAAGCCGTTGGTCCCGGCTGTCACTTGAAGATCTTTGGCAGCCGTTACGGATAGTCAGAAGCCAGTAAATCTGATTCCAGTCTTGCCATGAAGTACCGTGTTACCCCAGTTAATGGGTTGTGGAGGTCTGGTAGGCAGCCGCTCCTCGTAAAATACTGGTATTCAGCTGAATCCGGCTTGACTGGAAGCCGACCCCAATATAGTTGGGAAAAGGCTAGGCAGATGATGATGACAGATATGACGATTCAAACCCAGTCAAGCAAATGTGTAAATTATTTCATAGCCACTGCTCTCAAAATGATAAAGGAAAATGTCGTTATGAGGCAACCGACATGTCCTAGAACCAAAATATAATTATGCAATGGATATCCACACTCACTGGCCCGCGTTGTGGAGTACGGCCCATTTTCTCGCGCAGAGAAGAGGCTTGCTGTTTAAATACTGTAAAGCTGATTTTATCATTATGTATTGTATGTTATAATTAATTATTTTATGTTAAATTGGGTCATAGACCTTTGTCTTTTTTTAAATGCGTCAGTAAAATAGCAAATAATTATATGACTCTTATGCCAAATTCACACTAAAAACCGGCCAAGAGCGTGTCGGGCCACGCTCAGTGTAGGGTCTCGTAGTTTCCCGTCCGTCACAATAAGTGTCCCCAACTTTTCAAAAACAAAATAATTTTCCTAGAAAGTCTTTATAAAGCTCTACTTTCCAGATTTTTTTCATATTTTCTAAACTTATGGTTCAAAAGTTGGAGGGAGGGGGGGACACATTGTTTTTTACTTTTGGAGCGATTATTTCCGAAATTATTGATATTATCAAAAAATCATTTTTAGTAAACCCCTATTCATTTTTGAATACCTATCCAACAATATATCACACGTTAGGGTTGAAATTAAAAAAAAAATCGCTTTTTACTTTACATGTAGGGGGCTACCCTAATAAAAATTTATTTTCCAATTTTTATTTTTGCACTTTGTCGGCGTGATTGACATACATATTGGTACCAAATTTCAGCTTTCTAGAGCTAAGACCGTTTCCACATTATCCGATCCGATATCGGTATCGGACTCCGATACGATATCGGAGTAAGTAAATTGTATGAAAAGCCGTGCTCCGATATCCGATATCGGGCCGGACAATATGAAAGACAGGTACATATTTCATACATTTTACTTACCCCGATATCGTATCGGCGTCCGATACCGATATCGGATCGGAAAATGTGAAAACGGTCTAACGGTCACAGATATTAAGCGAGGACGGACGGACAGACATGGCGAAACTATAAGGGTTCCGTTTTTGCCAATTGGCAACCCTAAAAAGTAAAAATCGGTCGAGCCATTTTGGAGAGGTTCGATAACAAACATGGTGATACGAGATTTCTATCTGTTTGATCTTATTCTGTGTTTTTGGTAACTATTTTTTATTGTTTTGTGTTTAGCTCTTACTGACCTACGGTTTGTTGTTATATTGTTAACTGTAAGCTACCTAAATAAAATCCTACTAACATTGTAAATGCGAAAGTTTCTATGAATAGATATTTGCTCCTTCACGCAAAAACTACTAAATAGATTTCGATGAAAGTTGGTACACGCGTAGACAATTTTCTGTCCTGTCCCGGATATGGTGGGATAATTTACTACTATCACGCGGCATAACCACTGGTAGCAGCTAGAAAAATAATAAAAATAGATATTATCAGAGTCATGCACCCCGTCGGATAAACAACAAACAAAAAACCCCGACCACAAACAAACCCTTTTCATGACGTATCTGCGCCCTTGTCTATGCCAACACCTTTGGAGAGAGCATTTAGATAATTGCGGGATAGGCGCGGTACTTTGTTGGTCGGCGCTTTTGCTGCGCTGTGCTGCGCTTTCCAGCGCTTTGTGCTGCATAATAACTGGCGTTACATTGTTCGATGACAGCTGCGACACGCCTGTGGTCGATCTGTGACGCCGCCGGCGTGCGTAGCGTGTTCATTAAAATAATGAGGTGCTTCGCTACGTGTGTAGTGTTAAAGTTATCAGATTTTGATTGGTGTCCTTGTTTGTGTTTTTGCTGTGTTAAGGTTTTAATTGGTAGGTTTTATTGTGTTTACTAGTGTTGGAACTATCATAGTCGGCGCTATATTTACTCAGATTTTTATAGTAGAAATTTTTAAAAGTTTCGGGCTTGTTCGTCAACTCGTCCCTGCAAAACTGGCGAGCCTTACAGTTTTACAGTGCGACCGAGCAGTCGCGAGTCTCATAATCACGAGTTGACGTATAAGCCAAGTTTCGATGCTGAAGTGTGCGTTCAGATTAATATAGTAAAACAGAATTTGAAGCTACGTTCCATAACTCAAGTAGCAGATTTTAAGAAAAAACAGCCAGACTGAAGTGGGAATGTTCTGGCAACGTCGCACAAATGTACCCGTATAGATAGGCGATTATTGACTGCGGCGGTGTAAGTGGTGTGATGATCTGATCATGTTCGCAGGGCAAACTTTGTCAGAGATTGATTAAGACTGAGAAGTTTTGAAGAAGAAAGAAGGTCTCCTCTCCTACGTCCTCCGTTTCCGAATCTTCCCCAGCGATAAGACCACCTGTTCTGTGGATAAGACACTATACAGACTAAAAAAACAAAATTAATTTGAGACTATTCTAATCAATTGATTAGGTGTATTAAATCGTGTGAAACTTTGACAATAATGTTTTTAGCTAACATTTCAAAAGCACACACAAGAATTCACATCTAGTAAACTCCTACATTTTCTCAAGACTTGAACAGCAACGCAACGAATGCCAATAATAATCCAACTCGCTGAATAGCTCAATGATATCTCTGCTGACTACACAAGGGAAATGAGTGTAATATTCTATTTTGCAGGCACCAGGCTTTATGCGGCAGTTAATCAGGCGGGAGTAACGACTCAGACATCAAAGGTTTCATAACTTCTTCACTCTGCTCGACGCGCAGGATTAAACATAAATATCACATTCTCTTTTGTGGCAGTGTTGAGAGATTTAATTTAAAGTACGCTATGAAATTGATTGAATAGGCTCTGTTATGAAAGGTGTTCTTTGATCAAATTAAAGATAAGTTTATCTCGTATGCTCATACTCAGACGTTAATCATTACTTAACTTCTAAACGGTCCATTACGAAATTGTCACATTGACAGTTTTACAATGAAAAACTGTAAATGTGCTAATTTTTCTATTGACCCGAGCATTAGTGTACTTTTCTAAGTTTATCTATGACGTTCCTGACACTCTATGCCTTAGAAAGCACGCGTGCAATGTGGTCATTCGTAGATCTTTGGCAGACAGATATCGCGTTGTCCAGTAACTGGGTGGTAGAGATCTGATAAGCAGTCGCTCCACATAAAATACGATTATTTAGTCGCATCGAGTTCAACAGGAAGCCCAAGCTGGTTGGGAAAGGCTAGGGAGATAATGAATCTCTTATTAAGTTCTTTCGATAGCTTAAAACGGTAGCTTCTATTATGTATATATTAGCTTCCGCCCACGGCTTCGCCCGAAAAAACAAAGTAGCCTATATGTTAATCCAGGGTACAACCTATCTACATACCAAATTTCAACCAAATCGGTCTAACCGTTTTTGCGAAAGAGTAACAAACATCCACACATCTATCCTCACAAACTTTCACATTTATAATATTAGTAGGATTTAAACGTCATGCAATATAAAAGTACATCTGGGCGGCAATAATGCTTTAGAAAACTTCTACAATACCCAAGGGACGTGAAGAAAAATATTCTTTGGTAGACATCGTAATCAGTGCCTTTGTACTGTACTTGAGTTCGTATAAAAATCTGTGTACCTATGTTTTATATGAACTTTGGGGAACAATCAAGTTTTATTCGATTTCATGTCGAATGCATATAAAACACTTGTCGCGAGATTGTTTGTTAATTTACACAGGAAAATTTCGCGACAAGTTGTTTTATAATGTAAATTATATATACGTAATGTAATAAACTGATTTAATTTAAAGCGCATTTTCTTCTTTTTCTCTATAAAAAAGAAATTTATTCATTCAGTCATTTAAATTAAAATTCATTTAAATGACTGAATGAAAATGTGCAAGTATGTTACGCAAATTAAAATAAAAAAGAAGAAGTAAACAGAAAAGAATATAAAAGGGTGAGGCTAATAATTTTTTTAATTAATTTATTTTATATTTTTTACTTACCACTGCACATGTTGCACCCTTTTAATTTACAGCTATATGTGTTGTGTTTAAGAAATAGGTAGTCCAACTATATGTAGTTACTCAGATACCCGCGAAACGAGACACAATAGTAAAACAATAACAGCGCGGTCTCATAGGACCGGTTGGGGATTCAAACGTTAAGAGATTGCCATATTAGATTTTAAATGTCATCACTTAGGTAATAGGCACATTGTCATTCAAACTGAACATACATGCATTTCAGCTCAATCGGTTAGAGCACGGTTAGAGGTAGATGTTTCAAAATTCATTTGAAAGTTTAAAAAGAAAATTCATATAAAAAGCTTGTAAAAAAGTGTAGAAACGTTTAGTATCCTATTCATACTTTGTTCTCCAACTTTTAACTGTGCCAGTGCTACAAGACTCATACTTGACCTCAGTACTGGCTAGGTTTAGCTTTACCTATGTTTGCGTGAACTCGCATTTTGACTTTTTTTGTGTGCCAAATAAAACGTTTTTTCTTTCCTTCTTTACAAGCAAAACTACCGAATAACAGAATTACTTTAACAAAAATAATGCAGCAGTATTCTGTTTTATGTATGTCATGTTCGAAGCTCGAGCTGCCTGTAAAGTTTTAATTTTCCGGTATGAAAAGCGCTCTACGCAATATGTATGTTCTTCTGTAGACATCAACTTACCTTTACTGAACAGCAAAATTTATTCGATATTTGTCTGTTATACAGTTTTAGAGGGTTTCGTATACGTAGGGTCTGTGCCCTATGTTCCTTGACCCATCTTAGAAATATAAAGAGAGAAATATGGGTCGACTGTATTTATTGTGGGAGCATTTACTTAACCCCACGCCAATATGTACTTGTACCTACTTTACTTACTGGTTTACATTTACAAGAAATATGTAACCAAGGTACAATGATCGAAGATCTTGTTCCACAGTTTTATAATAGATGGCGTTATTAGACTTGCCATTTTATTTGAACGTCAATGTATATTTGACAAGTGACGGTGGCGGGAAATTAGTAATACCGCGCGTAACATGATTGGAAAACAAGAAAATAACAAAGAGACTAGAACGATCGTGTTCATCTGAACGATATTATTATTTTCCTTTTGAAAATTAAGCAGTTTAAATTGAAATATTCCTGACCTAATACGTGTAATATTATATCTGGTGATGTATAATTGAATAAATGTACAATTGAGTGCTTGTTGCGAAGGAAACGGGGTAAGTGTTTGCGCCTATTTGACAAATGCTTTTCTCATGATCGGGCACGGTTCCACAAAGCTGACTTATTTTAATATTGTTCTCAGCTTGTGGAGAACGCCCCTATACCCCACATTGATCGATTAAGGTATTCGATTTCACTTCTAAGAGACTAGTAAAAGTTGTTCGACTGAAAAGTAGCAATCGTCATATTCGCCGCAATTAACAAGGAACAATTGACTTCGAAGTACAGGTATTCAGCTAAATCCGGCTTGTCTGGAAGCCGACCCCAATATAGTTGGGAAAAGGCTAGGCAGATGATGATGAATTGACTTCGAAGTACAGCTTTTCTTTTTCAAGGAGATACCTTCAAAAGGCGTTTGCACATTGGGGATAAGTCCGGGTAATGTGGGATTTTTACCTCACTAAAACCTTGCCTGTGATAACCATCAGCAAATAGAGGAAGCACTGTTACCTTTTTAGAGATCATTCCGAAACCCCCTCTGTACAACGCCTATTAGGGCACATCCTTGAGGAGACTCTACAACCGTCTTACATCAGTCAAAGTACAGCCTATGTACTTGCGTTCACAACCCGCGGGTTCGATCCAGATCTTCTTTTTGTTTGAGCATAGTGTTTCCTTGTTTTATTTGATGAGGATTTATTGTTTTTTACTTAATTAACTTAAAAAAATGTGCATATAAATTGTTGTAACACCTAAGTCCTAAGTTTAGTCGGTTTGACCCACAGAAATCTAAATAATTGACTTATTATTTAGATTTCTGTGGTTTGACCCATGTTTGACCAAAACCCTGAGCATCACAACATATGTATAATATACCATGATTTAAAAGAGGAGTTTCTTCGTCTCTTTATCTCGTTCACGCTTTGCGATTACCGACCACCAAATGCGCGAGTTTGTGAACGGCGAGGAATGGGACGGTCGCAGTCCGAAAAAGACTGAGCAATATATTAAGGACAATTTTATTTATTAATTACTTTATTACCAAATAATTTATAGTTACAAGCGAAAATAAACTAATATAATATTCTACTAGAGGATAATAACCTTCGTTGAACTACACAAAGTGACTACACAAAGGTCCGCTCCAATATGCTCCCCCTCTCTCAGGCAGGTGCGAATCCTACTTTAATCATTTTACAATGTAATTGAACTCCGTGTCGATAAGTTCGAAAATCTCGTTCATCCGAGAGATATCGGCAACAGTACAGTTTACGGCTGCAGATACCAATAAACTGTAAATGGATCGTAAATATTGGCAAGCGTAAAAATTTTAATCTCCGCTGAAGAGTAACTTCTATTCTTACTTTGCTTGTTACGATTCGATTTTTAATCGGGCTTTTGTATTGGTTTTCGATCAGATATTAAATGGAGATTTCATTTAACGTAGTATTACCGTATAATGTTCCCACCGCTGGGACTCAGGCTTTCTCTGAGGGGGAGGAGAGGGCTGTAATCCACCATGCGGACCTATTGCGGGTTAATATTTAGGTACGTGTTTAAACTAAAATTATGACAGAAGTCACTGGACGATGTCACACCAAAAAAAAGGTTAATCTTAGATGCAAGCACAAACCCAGCAACTCCCAGGTAGCTCGCTGTTTGGCCATCTGGGCTTAGTCCTTACCAAACTCGGATCGACGGCGTGTTGTGTCACGCATGCCTTAAAGAGCAATGGGGCCTCCATTAGGGCTGTTGCCAGGGCTGCGTTCTCTTCGAAAGGGTTAGTGTAACCCTCACAAAAGACTATTAAAAAGAACACGGTCAGTTTTAGTCAGTAAAAGTCTAATACTTCTTCTTGCTTTACCCAAAGCAGGAGTAGTAATTTCATCAAATACAAAAACAAAAAGGCACAAACCCAATCAAACATAACCTATATACACCCTAAGCACTGAAACTAATTCAGTAAGGCAGAATGCATCTAGTTTTGTAAGTGTAAAAGGAACAATATGTCCCTACACGCCGCGGGCCATTGGGCACGATCGATGTGTGGGACATCCAACTGATTTCCCTTCGATTGAGCCGCGCGTTTCACCGTCCACGGGAGCTCGTCAATAAAACGCAACGTTATGTACTAGTGCCATTATTTATGTGTTAGGGTTGTCGTTGGTGGGATGACAGTAAATAAGTGAGTGTTATTTATATTGGTTGATGGCTGGATTAAACAAATCACTGTTTCGGTTGAAAGTCGACAGTTTCTACTTTAAAGAAGACCAGTCCTGAAACTAAAAAAAAATATATTTCGTCCATAAATACTGGTAATCAGCTAAATCCGGCTTGACTGGAAGCCGACCCCAATATAGTTGGGAAAAGGATGAGTATTTACAGCACACTTTAGGCAAGGATTACCTGTATTTGGTCACTTTACTCATTGGAAATACAAACCAGGAACCTCCAAACAATGACGGCTCGCATTGTGTGGAGGAGGAGTACTGCCTTCTGTATCAGTCCCTTGATCTAACCATCGCGCATCGACAGCTTTGACAGATGGTCGTTGTGGCTTTTGACCATCAAGTCGTTGGTGGTCACGACAATCGGCACAATGACAGCCGAATCTACATTCCAAATGTCGATAACATCGTGTGCTAAGTCGAGATATTTGATTTATTTCTCTTTCTCAGCTTTCACGAGATTCTCTTTATGTGGGATACTGACATCGCCCATACTTGTGCGGTGTGCCCAAGTAGAAGTGTAACAAACTTATTACCCAAAACAATATTGTACGTAGACTTATTTGAATCAGTGATCTACGAGTAACACTATCATCTGATCATGACATAGCGCTGCAGTGAAGCGCTTTATTTAGTAACCTTATCTACAAACTATATACGGGCTTAAGCCTCGTGCAACTTAGTAACTATCTCTACACTTTGCAGGCATGTACAAGTACATACTCGTACATGTATCATATATCCAATGTACGTGTATAAAGATACATGTATCATCATCTACCTACCTAGCCTTTTTCCCAACTATATTGGGGTTGACTTCCAGTCAAGCCGGATTTAGCTGAATACCAGTATTTTACGAGGAGAGGTTGCCTACCAGACCTCCACAACCCATTAACTGGGGTAACACGGTTCTTCATGGCAAGACTGGAGTCAGATTTACTAGCTTCTGACTATCCGTAACGACTGCCAAAGATCTACAAATGACAGCTGGGACCTACTGCTTTACGTGCTTTCCGAGGCACGGAGGAAACTCGTTATATTAAGATGGATACCCATCCACAGACCAACCTTGTATAAACTGTACTGTTCTCTTTGGTGTACAATAAAGTTTATTCTATTCTATTCTTGGCAAGCGTTGCTTAACCTTGAAGATCGACCCGTGCAGCTGTTATTATCTAGCTACGGCCTCTAGCTGTTATTATCTAGCCTCACATATCATCTATTCAATGTATCACCTATCACCATACATACATGTATCACCTATCCAATGTACATGTACATACATGTATGATCTATCCAATATGTCCGTCAGAGGGCGCCTCGTTTGTATAATAATAATTGGAAATCGGATTATGTCGCATGGCGCGTCGGATTGTTTGCTTTCATCAAGTGCTCACAGCCAATTCTGCTGAGCTAACAACACGTTTTTTAAATATAAACAATGCAACAGTGAAAGGTGCACGCTTTGTTGGTGTTGCTAAGTGTCCTGGTTTGATTTTTAGGGTTCCGTACCTCAAAAGGAAAAAACGGAACCCTTATAGGATCACTTTGTTGTCCGTCTGTCCGTCCGTCTGTCAAGACCCTTTTTCTCAGGAACGCGTGAAGGTATCAAGTTGAAATGAAAACCATATATTGAAATCCGCGGTCCCTTGAAGTTGTGCAAAAATCAAACTTGTAAGTTGACGGGAAAAAAAGATACGCCCGTTTATGTTGCAAAAAACGTACATTTCGACACTGTCAAAGGAATCAAAACTCATAGGGTGCTTCCCGTTGACCTAGAATCTTGAAATTTGGCACGAAGCAAGGTATTATAGCACTAATATCGGGAAAAGTCTGAAAACTGAAAATTTTTAGTTACGTCACAAGAAAAAAAAATTGAAAAGTCTTCAAGACTCGATTCGAGAATTAAACTGTTTTTATAGATAGGTTGGTACGAAACCCTTAGTGCGCGAGTCCGACTCGCACTTCCAAATCATGCCAGGTGTTGCGTTTTCGAGACATCTCGAACCACGTTAGTAGGCAGGCATTTTGGTGGTCTCCCCACCTCTGCTTGGGTCGGCCTTGGTGGTGTCGTTCACCTCGTATCGTAACTATAGTCTCAGCCAGCGGCTTCGCCCGTATGAAAGTGATTAATAAATAATCTATGTCACTTAGTAAAAATGTAGCTCCCAATAATTAAAAATAATTAAATTTAGCGTAAAACCTACCGCAACGTTTTTCGGTCCTCTTTCATCGATGGTCACTTTTGTGAAATATGCGTTTGTGATTGGAAAGGTTCGTTGAAATCATTTCGTGTGAAAATTTACAAAGTTCTTGCCATAAAAAGCCTAAATTTAAATTCAAAAGAAATAAAAAAAAGATTTCAAGAAATTGCTTATCTTATCGTTTCTTTTTAAGTAGACTAGCTTCTGCAAGCTTCCTCATCGCAATGAACGCCTCAGACATCACGCCACATCAACCTGCACTAGCATTTTCTTGCGGTTTGACTTCCGTAGCCCATACCGCAGGTGCAGTGCATGTTCCAGAGATAGAAGTTTGGCAGTCAGTGATACGAAATATCGCTGCGACCTTACATTAAAAAAGTTCAGCCTGGCCGTTTTTTCCCTGGCACTAAACTTACTACTAAAGTTATGGAGCGCAAGACACCAAAGCGGCTATTAAAAAAAAACAAAATAAATAATCTATTTGTAAATATACACCACTAAAAAACATACTGATAATCTACTAGTAAAATCAGATCAAACAAAACAACAAGATAATCTCTGTTCATTGACTTCTTGTACGGCGACAGTCGGAGCATAACGTTTAATAGCTGCACTGCGAACTAACTCGTCGCTTTAGCAGTCGAGTACTTTGGCTGAAGAGTCTCTCTCCGGCGTGCGGTCACAACTTGACGGTGCGGCCACCGAATATAGTGCGATGGCAATTTACACGCTGCAACATTAAAGATAGATAATAAAATTGATTTATGATTTTTTGTGTTTTGAAACATGTAAGTTTAGTTTCCACTGATTTGATATTGAACAGGTTAAAAAGTGTCATATACTTTTAACTTTTTAGATTTCTTCTCTTTTCTAATCAAGAAAAGTATAATTTCCAATGATGCGATATTGAAGAGGTTAAAAAATTATGAGACTTTTTAACCTTTTAAATTTTACATGTTTTTTTAAGGTGTAAGATCGTCGAACGATTTTTTTCCCTTTAGAGTGGAGGAAGAGTGAGCATGACAGAATTTTACTGACTAAAACCCAGTCACCCTTAGGTGGCCCATTTTGCGAGGGCGGCAGTAATTCCTTCAAATAATCCGCATCCCTGATAGGCGTTAGTTTAACTGGCACCGTCAATTGGCATGATACCGCTTAGGTTCATAAAAGGAAACGTTTGAAATGTCAGCTGCATTCAATTCACCTTGCTTTTTGCGTTTGACATGAGGCCAGATAGGCACTCGAAGACTTAAATAGAACAACAGAGCTCGTAGCAATTGAACTTGAAATTGGTTTTTGATCGACGCAGTTGTATGCGTATACTTTATTACCACAGTAGTCCTACGTAAGCTAATTAGGTATCTTTGATGGTCCTCGTTGATCGAGAGGATACATTAAATATTTACCAAGAGTTAATAAGTTACAAGAGTTAGTAAGTACAACTCATCACAATACACATAAAAATAAAAATAGGCTTAGGCTCACCGTACCGTCTTTTAATGTGTTAATAACGCAGCCTCTTAGGGCCGATGCCTAGCAGAGCTGTAAGATTGTTCGAAAGAGTTACTACAGCCCTGGAACGTAAAGGGTAACTAAGGGCTTTAGTCAATAAAGTTTGGCATTATTGTTATACGAGTACTTACCTATTTAAAAGCGTAATTTGCTATATTTATTTATATAGTTAAATATAGTTCATTGGAATCACTAATAAAACACTCACAGCTCACCATTCATAAAACAATTCTCTATAATTCACACTCGGCCCGATCCTGACAAGCTCATCACATCACTCCAGCTTGATTACAGTAGATACTCTAGCTACGCGTAGTTCACGGAACCGGCTGCTTTGCAACTTAATAACGTGTTTGGCGTCAAACTTAGGTGTATGTTTGATGATCTTCATTGATCGATCGAGAGTCACAAATAACGATTGATTGACTGACAAAAAATTAGTTAAGTATTATTAACTTAAACTTAAAATGTTACTTCATTTCATCACAATCATTAATGAAACATTCACAGCCCACCTCATAAAACAAATCCCTATAATTCACACTCGCCCCGATCCTGACAATCTCATCACATCACTCCAGCTTGATTACAGCAGATACTCTAGCCACGCGTAGTTCACGGAGCTGCTTTGCAAGTTAATAATGTGTTTGGCGGCGTTCTAAAGGCTACATATTCACAATGGTAGGGCTTGGGCGTCCATCAGGAATCGGATTTGTGTGGAGAGCGGGTCATGCCGCCAGCGATAATGGAAAACGGATTACCGCCAACTCTCTAACTAAAGCCTGTGATCCGTTCATGTAGGTCAACTGTGTCTGTCGGCGGAATTTGCATTGAACCCTTTATTACTGATGCTGTACGTACGTCTTGCTTGTTCTAATGCTTTATTGTTATTATTTTTTTGGGTTAGACGGAATGTGAAGATATGTATAATTTATGTTTTTATTTACTTATTAAAACTTTAAGCAACACAAAGCTACAAAAGCGGACTTAATACCGTAGGCAGGTGTATTAAAAAAGAAAAGATTATTAAGAAAATAAGGGACAAAATAAATCTACACACGTGATATATATTTTTATAGTCATAGTGTTTTATTGGTATGGGATTCTTAGAAGTCATAATTACAGAATGTTACACTATAGTCAAATAATAAGCCCGAGATGATGACATTTTGCTGTGGTTTGCCAACAGTCGACAAAATGTACGGGAAACAACTGATTTTTTTCGCGATTTCAGGGTTGGTCCCATACTATTTATTCATAATGTTGAGTATTGCCAGTGTTTTCATTTATTGCCGTATTGTCATAAACACATTGTATAAATAAATGAATAAACTGTTTATATATCTATTTTTTTTAAAGCGGCCCATCTTTGTTGGTCTTACCTTTCTCCTTGTCGCCCAACATACAGCTTCAACTACTCGCATATGAAGCGGGTCATATGCAGTTGTCTCCTACTTATTCAGAAATCGTCTGGGTACTACCTACCCACGTCCCACGTACACCCGGCTGCACTGAGATACATATCATGTCGTGGGAACGCGATTTACGTCGCGAGGCGTTTCTTTGAAGGGCTTAAACTTGGAAGAGGTGTGAGAGAGTAAATAGGAGTGTGTTAGAGATTTAAAAGGCTTTGTGAGATGATATTAAATCTTTTACGAGTCTCTGACGCTTATTAAGATACTGTCTTATTGCTGTCTATAACTGTTTCTTTACTTAACACCGTCCATTGTGGGCCTGTATTTAGGGTTACGTACTAAAAATGCCAACTTAATGTAAAGAAATAGCTAATTTTCTTAACTCTTTAGTGGGGACACTTATTGTGACGGACGGGAAACTACTGAATCTTACACTGAGCGTGGCCCGTCATGCTCTTGGCTGGTTTAGATATGAGGAATCATCAAAAAAGGAGTAATTTCTTAGGTTTAAACCAACTAACTGTTTATTTATTTTTTTGAAGCGGCCGATGGTTAGCGGTCTTATGTTTTTCCCTAATAGCTTAAACAAAATATATGAAGCGGGTCGTATGCAGTTGTCTCCTACTTATGCAGAAATCGTCTGGATACTACCTACCCACGTCCCACGTACACGCGGCTGCACTGAGATACATATCATGTCGTGGGGACGCGATTTATGTCGCGAGGCGTTTCTTTGAAGGGCTTAAACTTGGAATAGGTGTGAGAGAGTAAATAGGGGCGTGTTAGAGATTTAAGGCTTTGTGAGATAATATTAAATCTTTTATGAGACTCTGACTCTTATTAGGATACTGCCTTATTGCTGTCTATAACTGTTTCTTTACTTATCACCGTCATTTGTGGGCCCGTATTTAGGGTTACGTTCTTACTATGTCAACTTAATGTTAAAAAATGTCTAATATTCTTAACTCTTAAGTGGGGACACTTATTGTGACGGACGGGAAACTACAGAACCTTACACTGAGGCCCGTCACGCTGTTGGCCGGTTAAGATTTGAGGAATCTTCTAAATTTTTGATTTAATGATCTGGGTTCTCACTCTAGTAAGAGGAAGTGTCAGACTCAGCCCACCACACCCATCTGTGTTCCGTTTGTTGCTTTTTACGTTCTAGAGTTGCGGTAAGTAACCCTTACGAAAAAATCTCGCTGCTTTCGCGACAATCCCTACATTTTCATTGTTGCGAGGTATCGAGAAAACCCATTTTGTATTACATATTCATAATTCGATGGATTAGAATGAGAAACTCGTATTGGTAATTTTAGGTAATTCCATTTTATTACATTTTTACAAAGAAATCTCGAAACACAATATCGTACACGAAAAATATTGATTGGTTATTTGTAACGCTGTCGCCTTCGGTGTAAACATCGCGATAGCACGGCAATACTTGTTGGAAAAATTGTAAAAACAAGTGTTTGAAATATAACAATATTTTAAAATATTTGAAGGACATGTAGGAGCTTATTTAAATTAATTGATAATAAAGATCTCATTTGTTTTTTTGGGCCTCCTGAAATGTTACGTATTTCGCAGTTACGAGGTTTTCACTGCAAGCCATCGTATATATAGGTAATGCCTATGAACTACAATATGGCGGCTTTTAATGTTAGCACTAACAGCAATACACTAAATAATAAATTGACAGTTATTTTGCTTTTCACATAATACTCACAGCATGAATAATTTGTTACTGTGTACATTTAGTAATATAGTGTGATGGGAGTTCAGGTGGGAAATCAAACGAAGTAACATCATTCGAGTTTTCCTATATTTTACACAAATTCACGCTATCTCAAATTCCAGCTACTTTTCAAGCGTCGCTCAAAACAATCTAATCTAAACTCCCGGAAGTCAAAATACAAACCCTTTTCCAATATAACACGAATTATTTCAATAAGTCACAAATTGACAAACCTATAAAACAAATCAAAGTAAAAACAGGTGTTGGTGTACCAACCTAAAATATTATAATCAGACGTGATTAACAGTAATATTTCCAAGGTAATTAATTAATGTCAAGAGAATTAAGTATTTAAAATAACTATTATGAATATACAATTATCTGAACAGTGTCTCAATGAATTGATAGATGGCGCTATATTGAAGTTTATAAAGATTGTCTATATGGATTGGGCTTCTAGTACACCAGGTGTCTTGATTAGCCGGTAGATGGCGGGTAATTGTAACACTCGGCCATCCTGTTCACATCGTGGTCCTCCACGAAGTTAAGCTCCCGCACCCTCAGCACTGGTAGAGACATCAGAATATCTTTTGTGATATCTGGAAAAGAAGAACAAGCCCACAGTATACTGATATAAATAACAACCTAACTAAGTATTTTTTAAATTTTGCTCTTATTATAATAACTGGAAGATAGATTTTGATCATTATACACACATTCACATACAAGTAACAGCTTAAACCGGTTTTTTTTTTTGTATTTATCACATAAATCTTCTATCACTACAGCTACATAATAAATTCTTTATCCTATAGGTACCATTCATGTACAAGTCTCAGCTTGTGAGTTTTTTTTTTATTTATTATTATATTCATAAATCACATTAGACCTTTTCTATTACTACTGTAGCATTTCTTTATACCATACCATTCATATCTATTTATTTAGTAGCTATAATTCTGATGACAACAAGGTATATTTTAATTTTCTTAATGAGATTAGTGAGACATCTCACATCAATGGGTGTGTTCAGCCTGAGGATTAATAAAGTCTAGTTAGAAAGATATTCACTCAGACTCAGATGCAGCATAGCAGATCAGTATTAGTATTCACATAGATCTAAATGGCACAGTATAGCAGAATAGTTTTTCTTATGGAGTAGCAGGATAGTCACACAGATCTATCTGCCTTATCACACAGTAGAGCAGTATAGATATTAATCACACAGATCTATCTGCTAAACACACAGTAGAGCAGTATAGATATTAATCACACAGATCTATCTGCTAATCACACAGTAGAGCAGTATAGATATTAATCGCACAGATCTATCTGCTAATCACACAGTAGAGCAGTATAGATATTAATCGCACAGATCTATCTGCTAATCACACAGTAGAGCAGTATAGATATTAATCGCACAGATCTATCTGCTGAACACACAGTAGAGCAGTATAGATATTAATCACACAGATGTATCTGCTGAACACACAGTAGAGCAGTATAGATATTCATCACACAGATGTATCTGCTGAACACACAGTAGAGCAGTATAGATATTCATCACACAGATGTATCTGCTGAACACACAGTAGAGCAGTATAGATATTCATCACACAGATGTATCTGCTGAACACACAGCAGAGCAGTATAGATATTCATCACACAGATGTATCTGCTGAACACACAGTAGAGCAGTATAGATATTCATCACACAGATGTATCTGCTGAACACACAGTAGAGCAGTATAGATATTCATCACACAGATGTATCTGCTGAACACACAGTAGAGCAGTATAGATATTAATCGCACAGATCTATCTGCTAATCACACAGTAGAGCAGTATAGATATTAATCGCACAGATCTATCTGCTAATCACACAGTAGAGCAGTATAGATATTAATCGCACAGATCTATCTGCTAATCACACAGTAGAGCAGTATAGATATTAATCACACAGATGTATCTGCTGAACACACAGTAGAGCAGTATAGATATTCATCACACAGATGTATCTGCTGAACACACAGTAGAGCAGTATAGATATTCATCACACAGATGTATCTGCTGAACACACAGTAGAGCAGTATAGATATTCATCACACAGATGTATCTGCTGAACACACAGTAGAGCAGTATAGATATTCATCACACAGATGTATCTGCTGAACACACAGTACCGCAGTATAGATATTCATCACACAAATGTATCTGCTGAACACACAGTACCGCAGTATAGATATTCATCACACAAATGTATCTGCTGAACACACAGTACCGCAGTATAGATATTCATCACACAGATGTATCTGCTGAACACACAGTACCGCAGTATAGATATTCATCACACAGATGTATCTGCTGAACACACAGTACCGCAGTATAGATATTCATCACACAGATGTATCTGCTGAACACACAGTACCGCAGTATAGATATTCATCACACAGATGTATCTGCTGAACACACAGTACCGCAGTATAGATATTCATCACACAGATGTATCTGCTGAACACACAGTACCGCAGTATAGATATTCATCACACAGATGTATCTGCTGAACACACAGTACCGCAGTATAGATATTCATCACACAGATGTATCTGCTGAACACACAGTACCGCAGTATAGATATTCATCACACAGATGTATCTGCTGAACACACAGTACCGCAGTATAGATATTCATCACACAGATGTATCTGCTGAACACACAGTACCGCAGTATAGATATTCATCACACAGATGTATCTGCTGAACACACAGTACCGCTGTATAGATATTCATCACACAGATGTATCTGCTGAACACACAGTAGAGCAGTATAGATATTCATCACACAGATTTACTAGTAAGTTTAGTTATGTTTGTATCACTGTATGTCGGGTTGTCCACTTACAAAATATTATTATCCCCTCTTTATAATTCTGTGTTTTCATTAGAAACCTATTTTTTTGCAATATTTTGTATGTACTTTTTTTTAATTTCCATCTTACCTTAGGTGCAATTAAAATATTTATTAATTAATAGTAGATGTTTGTTTACATATCTCATGACACTGCATCAACTTATCTCTTTTTTATTATTCTATTTTATTATTATTTACCTCATGAGTCTGTGGAGCTGTCTGTTACTGTTTTATAACTCGTCATAATTAACATCAGTAAAACTATGCTGAACTTTTTATATCTCTCAAGACCCCATGAAACTATCCATTGCATGTACCTACACCAATTAACTGAGGCGGTTCAAACCGCATTATGTTACGATAAACTCTTCCTTCCAATAAACCAATTCTTCCATGTATCTTTTTTTATATCTACTTATTGTAATCGCCATATCTAGGAGTGACTTTGCATTGCACATTTAAGTAGTGTACATTTAAGTAACTGCTATTTTGGGTTGATAATGTTGATATTCATGCAGGAAAACATGATTGTTATTTACATCCTAGACCACATCTGAAAATTTCTCAACCTATGTGCATTCACATTCAATGGTATTATTGAGGCCATTTACAATAATTCTGTATTCCATAATCAAATGATAATTTAAATAAGGACAGGCAAATGTATATAATTGGAAATATCTGAAAACTGACTTGTGAGTGTTCTCTTCTAAACAATATTCTGCGGAGATTGCCAAATGTACATAGTAAAATTATGTTGCACCTGCACTACTTATGTCATTATTACATACATATGTCATTATACATCCTAAAATTGTTACCAATAATTAAACTTGTAAAGCTATTTTCAACCATTCACTCAAAATAAGGTTTCGTTGATAATAGAATAAAATTCCAGTAAAATAAGGTTTAAGACCAGCACAACTGCCATGTATTTGTTTGGCTTTGTTTTGCTAAACTGGACCTATTTAGCGCAGCCATGTTAGTTCTTACCCCTTTTTTTTTTATTAATTATTTGTTGTTTCTACATTGTGTGTCTGCGTGTCGACAAATATTTTCCTTTCCTTCTTTTTCTTTATTACTTTTTGTTTAAATCCCTTAAAAAGAATATCTTTAACAGCCCAGACAAACAATTCTGTGGAAGGACTCAATAATTACAGTTATTATCACTAGGTATGTAGAAGACAACAGAATTTTGATACAGTCGCTGGGTCACTAGATGATCTTGACATCAAAATCCTGGATTGTGAACCTCAATCGGACTAGGCAAGGGCTCCCTTTTTTTCATGGTTCCTTGTAACATACATTAGGTGTTTATCATAACTGAGAAACCCTTCTTTTGTTTTTTACTAATTTTAGAATGGAGTTTCATTATGCGAGTCATACATTGCCAGAACAGGGCGTCAGCCAATGTGTATTTTAGAAAGCTGGAAGAATATTCTTGTTCTAAATTCTGTAAATATCTTGGGTATGGTTCTTTACTTTTCTAGTGACTCTTAAGAATACGACATTGAATTGATTGATCAACACGTTTCATGCACCCGCCACCTGCATGTACTTCCCTAGAATTAATAACACTACTTATAGTGGATTAACTTGTTCGTACAGAGCCCATCAGTGACCTTATGACCTAATTAGCATGAGAAAGAAGTTATATTAAACCAATAATAAGAGGAGGAAAGATTTGACTATTTTTTTGTATGTATGTTAGGATTTAACTCAAAAACTACTGGACTGAATTTTTAAATCCTTTCACTAAGCATAAGCTATAATTTTCCATGAGCACAGGATTCGAAATCGAGTGGAACATCTACTAGTCTTTATAAAACTTTATACCTTCTTGTATAATAAGTAGTATATGTACTTATTAGATAGGTACCGTCACTATGTGAATTACCTCAGGATCTAAAGCTTTTCGATTTAGACTTTTTTTTTTTAAATTACAGGGCTTACGTAAATATTGTTTAATTCCTCGCACCTTTTAGGTAGGTCGCCTCGGTCAAAGGTCATTCACCCTTTCCTGTTCAATTTCACAGGGTCCTGCTGTACGCCTTACAAAACAATAGCAACTTCTGATTAGGTTGCAATATGCATTTCAATATTCATTGCTACTTTTTAACTAGCATTCTAACTATAGGTACTTCTTTAGTAAGTCTAATTATAATTTAGAAAATTTTCATCTACATCACTAACAATTGGTAAATAACTAGATCAGAACATAAAATGTCTTGTTCGGACGGATGTACTTATGCAACTGTTTATTGTTATTGTACCTACCAAATCAGTCGGATAATGATCTCCAAATTAATTTTGGTCTACTTTCTAAGATAATTTTTGGAAGGAACCTGTATTGTTGAATTTATCGAACAGAATAATCTTGAGTTGGTAACGAGTAGATATGTCAGTTGACGTTACCTAAATAAATTACGTGTAGACGCATACCTAAACCTATGTACATACAGGTGCTCGAAAGCGGAGGGTCCTCTAGCAAAACTGAACGTTGACATTAGATCAAACGAATAATTATGAATGGACATTTTTGGTCCCGCCTGATTGATAGTCATATCCAACGAGTAACGAAATGTCGCACTCATTCATCGTTTAATTATTTTATATTCATTCCACGGATTTAGAGGTTTAATAAGATTTATGTCCCAGTTATGAATCTACTCTACTCGAAGATTAAATTAATATCATACAGATTAACGTTTGTTAAGGTTATCAATCTCAGTCCTGTTTGTTTTTACATGCCCTTCCATCATCAGTGGATTGTTTTAAAACATTTCCAAGCATACTGCCAAAGCCTCTTTACTGGTAAAATATTTAATCGTGACCTTCGATTGCTCCTTACGTACCTAGTTGGTAAAAGTCGGAAATCACTTCTGTAATAAAGTGATAAAATAATGTACTCTACCTGATGATATCTTTGGAGTGGCGGTGGCGCATCCCGCTAGCTACTCCCGGCTGCATACCAGCAGGTGTTCGCGGCGTGTTCCAGGTGCTGGTAGACCTGGCAGCGTACAGTCACTGTAGCTCCGCAATTCTCACGCCTCACGACCCCGTCGTCGCCAGTCGCACACACTTTCGGAGCCAGGTTCCCTGCGGAGCCTCGTTGACAAGTCCACCTGTTCGGCTTCTGGTTGGAGCGGCGTCTTCACTTTACAGTCGTCGGTTTCACTTCATTGTACGTTTTCTTCATTCGTAGCTCTCTCAGGTGTTCACCATCTTGACGTGCTAACATGACCAACGATGGACGAAATTGGTGGTACGCGGAATTGGTGGTGGTGTGGAAATAACATCGTCAGCCATTGTTCCCATCCATGTATTCCCTCGTGACGTTGTAATCCTTCAGGTCGTCATAGGTACCAGATGAGCACCGCGCCGCGTAGGCGAGTCTGCGTAGCAAAAATCAGTCACTTGTTCCTTATTAAAGATTTTATCCCAGTTGGTCGTTTCTGTGGAGCCACCCTTGCAAGTCAATAATTTTATTCAAGGGTTCGAATTTAGGAATGGTTTCTGTATCCAAGTAAGTTTTCTCTGGTATTTTGTTGGTAGGTTAGATTGGAGTAAGAACCGAGAAGAGAAAAAAAAATGAAACTTTTTCTCGCGCGGCGTCCACCATTTTCTTCCGACTTCACACTCGGTGATTTTCTCAAGCCGCGATGATATGGGCAGTGGAATTCTTCAATCCCACTTCTGAACTGTGATGGGAGTTCAGGTGGGAAATCAAACGAAGTAACATCATTCGAGTTTTCCTATATTTTACACAAATTCACGCTATCTCAAATTCCAGCTACTTTTCAAGCGTCGCTCAAAACAATCTAATCTAAACTCCCGGAAGTCAAAATACAAACCCTTTTCCAATATAACACGAATTATTTCAATAAGTCACAAATTGACAAACCTATAAAACAAATCAAAGTAAAAACAGGTGTTGGTGTACCAACCTAAAATATTATAATCAGACGTGATTAACAGTAATATTTCCAAGGTAATTAATTAATGTCAAGAGAATTAAGTATTTAAAATAACTATTATGAATATACAATTATCTGAACAGTGTCTCAATGAATTGATAGATGGCGCTATATTGAAGTTTATAAAGATTGTCTATATGGATTGGGCTTCTAGTACACCAGGTGTCTTGATTAGCCGGTAGATGGCGGGTAATTGTAACAATAGTTTTAACATTAGTGTCAAATGCATTGAAAACATTATTTGGAGATAATTGGGAATGAATTTATGTACAGCCATAATAATTTTAATTAATTAATAGACTAATTGACCATTAGTAATTCGGGGAAATTGGCACTCTTAAATTAATCTGGTTTGTAGGTATTTTATCTACGTGTATGCATGTATACCTGTGTTTCATTCTAACTCTATGGGCACAAAACGGTCTACTGTAAGGCCGATCAATCGATGACCATTGCCTTCGGACAGTTGACAACTTAACACCCGACAGAGTGAGATTTAACAGTTTCAGTTCAATAAGTTATAAACCTACCGAAAAATAATAAGTAAACCATTCAGTTGCAAGCAATATGTTACAGTTCACAATCTTTCGATAGTTTACAATCTCACAAGATTATGTACATAGCTAGGTTTAACTTAAGTTTTTTATTTAAATTGTTAGTATTTGTATATAATTTGAAGTTGTTATTTTCTAATAAAGTTATTTTTGTTTTTTAAAAAAAAAAACAAGATTATAATCTAACGGTATTTACAATTTTATGGTAGTAGCATTTTTTTGAGATGGACCTTCTAATAACTCTTCCCACCCTAGGTATAGCGAGAGAAAGTGTCGGAATTTTACTGAGTAAAACCCATCTGTGGTCTTTCAGTTGCCTTTCGCTATTCAGGTAGTGGTAACTTTTGAAACATTCTGCAGCACATGATATGGGCATCCTGTGATGATCACAGTCATTCATCATCAGTTTTTCATTTTTCTTCTTGAAATTATCGACCAATCAGGTAGTTTGTGGCAAGTACGGGCCCTCTTGGACTTTGGTTCGTCGGAAGAAGGTTAGCTTCGGAAGGAGTACACAAACTCGATTTTTTTTTCGTACCGATTGTACAGGCAAATTACATTTTTAGCTGGTTAGAAGTATTCTTTTAGTGAAAAGTGGAAAAATCTAGAACAGTTTCACACAGCGTAACTAGAACATTTATTTAAATATTAAATCAGCTGTTATTCTAATATTCTCCACTATACAGGACGTGTTTAATTTTTCTAGTTAACTGTCTATTGTGGCGGTCGTTACGCGAGAGCCGTCATTGTGTAGCGCATAATTGCGTCATATTATATGCATTCGCTAGGATGCAGTACACAGGCTACGGTATAGCCCATTGACCACAACACAAGGAGAACAGTAGCCTGGCTGTATTATTTATGAAGGGGTTTATTCAAAGCGATGCACTATGTTATATTGGGGGATTGATTTTAGTTTGGTTGATAAGGTTAGTTTGGTTTTTGTGCTTGTAAATGATAAATTACTTTTATTTTGCAAATAGGTTTAAAAAAAACACTTTTATACGCCAATTTAATAATAAATGAGGTCTGTACGTTATATCCCTAGGTGTGGCAAACTAGCAGGTCAACCTGATGGTCACCGTTGCCTAAAATTTACAGTGCGATGGGTAGGTACCACAAGCTGGGTACGTCATAATCGCGGCAGTATCTAACACCTCTTTTCAGGCGGCCAGCAATAGCTAGCTCTTCATCCAGCCTTCCAGTAAAGACCAAGTCCGAGTCGACGGCTTGTTGTGTTCCACGCGCATCTCAAAAGGATTGTTCGAAAGAATTTCGTGGCTCTGGAACGCAAAGAGCAAGTTAATTCATGAATCCCCGACCGGTCCTATGAGACCGCGCTGTTATTGTTTTACTATTGTGGCTCGTTTCGCGGGTATTGATAGATTAAGGAGTATATGTGAGTTTTAATCAGTCGATGTCTCAGACGCCCTGCAACTTCTACCTCGAACGGGATAAGTTATTTGATGATTTTCCTGGTCTAAAAAAGTACTACAAGTGCGTTACCTACCACTTTTCGAGACATCTGACTCGCTTTTTGTCATGATCCATTTAATAATAAGTCCCGAAATGCATCTTGAATGGTGGTTCTTCTGTTCATTATAAGCTCAGTAATTTGTTTGCGAAGTATGTTGATTACATGCCGTCCGTTTTCATGGTTTTCATACTCCTGGAAATCTACTAATCTCTCTGGAAATTCTACTAATATTATAAACGCGAAAGTTTGTATGAATGGAACGTTAATCTGTTACGCAAAAACTACTGAATGGTTTCATTAATGCTGTGATCACAAGGGAAAATATACCATAGTTGAGCAGTGGTAGCTCTGTGGTAACTGCTTGCATGACTTGCAAGTCATGGGTCCAAATCCAGCCAGGCACATCAACTTGTGTAATTTATTTCATCATCACTGCTCTTAATACGGTGACGGAAAACATCCTGAGGAAACCTGCATGTCCTAGAACCAAAAACTTAAAAACATGTGACATCCACCAACGCGTACTGGGCTTGCGTGGTAGATTACAGCCCATTCCCTTTCGTAGAGAGGAAACATTACAAGGTCGATAATGCTAATAAAAGAAATACTCTAGTTTAGATACATTAAGCAGCGTCTATCGGCCATGACGCAACACCATTTGCGGTTCCAAGCTGTGCTTACCAATAAATGTTTCAATTGGAATACCATTTACGAGCACTTTAGACTTAGTACTACGGTGTAGTGTGAATTCAATTTTGAATTGAACGTAATGTAATTAATGGTTTTGTTTAACCCTGTATCCTATTGAGTGTTTGATTCAAAGCGTAAATGATTGAAAAGCGAAAATTAATGGAATGTTAATTTTTATTTGGTCGCTGAAGAAAGGTAAGGTGATATAATGATGGCAGTGATGGCTATTACTTCTACTCGTATTCTAAGACATGGTCTAGTCGTGTGTCAAATTTCCTTCTAATTCGGTTCGCCGTTCGACCGTGAAGAAGTAACAAAGATATACATACAATACATATACATACCTACACAAAATTTGGCCTAGCAAAATATTAGTGTGTTGGTATTAACCCACTCTCTCCTTTGATGCCGCTTATTACGTAAAAAAAAAATACGCACATATCAACGTAAAAGTTTTTACGATTATTCTAGTTGCTTAGATAAGCTGAATATGTAGAATGCTCAATTAAGTATAATTACCTCATACGCATAATATATGTATGTCGCTTCTCGAGCTTAACTCTCCTACTTGAATATTATTACCATAAAAAAAGGTACGCGCGTCCGCACTAATAGCTTCTTTACTTGATAAACTTGTGCAAGCCACTTTGACCTGTAACCCAAGCACATAAAAAAGAAAATTCTAGTTTAGTTAATATGAATTTGTGTGTTTTCCTGCAGGCGACCGTTCTAGATATCAAGAGTGGGTTCGCTAAGGCACATTATGTCATAATTAGAAGAAATTGCGATGGTATAATAGTGGAAGCGCTAAGAGGATTCAAAATCTCCTTTAGTATGGCGGTTGTGGTTTATATAAGCTTGGGAACATAGAAGGATATTATTATAAAGCAGTGTTTAATTTTGGAATTTAGGTGAAGAACGAGTTTACAGGTTCTTAGGCAACGCGTCGTCTCATCGTCTGCTTTCAGTTTGCCAGTTTGAAGTATAGGTACGAGTAGGTACGGAACAGAGTATAGAAGTAGGCACAGAAATCCCAAACAAATAACTGTTATTGCTATTAAAATAACGCTTGACTGGCGCCGAAAGTCGTAAAGTCCTAAATAGTAGCCAACTTTGTTTAATAGAATATTAATAACCGTACTGTCGAATACAACCAAAAACACTCGCTAAAGTACAGTTGAAGTTCACAAAGTGCTATAAACATGCCAGGCACGATTTTTTAACGGGCATTGTATTATTTGGTGTGTATGCTGTTGGGCTAGTACATAAATCGCGTAATGGGTGGTATAAGCAAGCAAGTTGCCAAATAATTCACACGCAAAGTGCTATAATAGGTTGGGGGAACGGGCATAAACAATAAAATGCTATAAAAATTCACAGGGAAAGTGATTTTACCGTTACAACGAGCAAAAGCTTTTTAGGGACCACATTATGATAATAAACGTTACTTTAATTTTGCATGGTTAACGTTTTGAGGCCACATTAAGGATCGATTTCATTGTTAACGCTAATTTTGTGGCTCCCGGACGTGTATTATATGCGATATTTTCACTTGTGACGCGATTCATAAAATTTTAATGACGCAGTGCACCATTATCGCCTGAATATGTTGGAAAAGGATATTTTAATGAGCTCGCTTTTCGTAGATATTTTGGTCTATAAATATATCATTGTTGTATCATATTTTAAAATGTAGAACGTTGTACTTTAAAAAAACTGGCCAAGTGCGAGTCGGACTTCCACACGAAGGGTTCTGTAATACAATATGAAAACATCGACGAAATAACGTGTCTTGTTTGGGAATACCTATAAATTTTTTGTAGCAGGTAGATACCTATTGTAGCGGTAACAGAAATATATATTTTTTTTTTAAGATTTCAGCTCTCTATCTCTTAAGGTTTATGCGATACAGCGCGCTGGCAGACGCGCGCGTAGGCACCGTTGTCAGTGTTGTATGGATCACTGCGAGAGCATGTTGACATAAACAGCGGCACTACGGCACGGCGTCGCCACCGTGTTTCATTAGTGTTGTATCGTAGTCTATGGCCGCTTGTACAAGGTACGTTTTATTTGCCGTGCCTATGTAAGGCGTAAAACGTACCGTGTACAAGAGGCCTAAGCGTTGTAGAACCACAGGTTTCATTCAGAAGTCGACCCTTAGTAATAATAGGGTCCCGTAGGCACCATTCGTGTACAGAATCCTAAAGAGCAATTTATGCACGAATTACTTCAGCAATAACATCTATAATTTAAACACAAAGTAAGTACACGCGAATTTTCACGAATATAAAACTCAATTCTTATTGGTGCCCAGAGTGTCTTCGGTACCGCAGAACGGTCGACTTCTCATTGTATTGCCACGTTTTATCTATTTGCATAATTGCCTCAATGGACTCCGAGGGCCAAAAGGCCTGTATTTTTTTTAACTAAAAAAGCTGTAGCTAATATGCCTTAGTGGTTGGTTTTATTTATTACTAGGTTTTGTCCGTGGTTTTGTTCGTTATTTTTTAATTAACTTAAATTAAGTTTGGCTTTGGAAGGAATGGAGGGAGTCCTTTGCCTTTGCCCAGTTGTGGGACAGTATAGACTAGATTTAATAATATAAAAATAAATGAAGTTTAAATAAGTACAGTAGTGGTACATAGGTGGATGTAACTAGGCATTCTCTTTCAGTCATCGTCTCATTACTTTGTGTAATTTTTTTATCTTCATTGCTTTAAAAACGGTGAAGCAAAACATCTTAAGGATAAAATGTTCTGGAACCAAAGATCCGAAGAGTTGTGACAACCACTAATCCACAATGGACCCGCGTGGTGGATTATGGCCCATTCCCTAGTAGTCCTAGCAGTTTTTTATTAATAATATAAACTAGTGCTGAACTGCGCCCCCGCTTGATGGTAAGCAGTGATGCAGTCGTTGATGGTGAAGTTTATTAAGAGCCTATTCACTCTAGCCTTGAAAACACCAATAATCAGACGGGAAAACCGCAGCAGACAAGTAGTGTACTTGGAGTATCATAAGGCTGATTATGCTCTGCTGTTATGTTATGTGTTCACATTATGTAGAAAGCTCTAGCGAATACCACATTAACTGTGCTGTATTATAGTTTTACTAATGGGAGGAGCTCGTGGCTAGATAATAATAGCCGCACGGGTCGATCTTAAGGTTAAGCAACGCTTGCCAAGGTTAATCTGTGGATGGGTGACTATCTTAACATACCGAGTTTCCTCCGTGCCTCGGAAAGCACGTTAAGCCGTAGGTCCGGGCTGTCATTTGTAGATCTTTGGCAGTCGTTACGAATAGTCAGAAGCCAGTAAATCTGACTCCAGTCTTGCCATGAAGTACCGTGTTACCCTAGTTAATGGGTTGTGGAGATCTGGTAGGCAGCCGCTCCTCGTAAAATACTAGTATTCAGCTAAATCCGGCATGACTGGAAGCCGACCCTAATATAGTTGGGAAAAGGCTAGCTGGATGGTTATGTTATGTATTCAAATTAGGTAGAAAGCTCTAGCGAATACCACGTTAATTGTGCTGTATTATAGTTTTACTAATGGGCTAGTTGATTGTACAGAATATCGTTAAAACAACCACTTAATTGCACTCTCCGGGATCCCAGCATTTTCATACATAATTTGCTGTAGTTACTTTTTGTTATAAAATAAATTACAGCTTTTAATTGAATGATTATTATGTACGAGAGAATTTTAAAAACTGATGGCCCGATAATATTTTAAATAAAATAGCTGGTGAAATGTGTGGGTTGGTTTATGAAATGTTAAACATTTTGATCCAAATAAATGACTTACCCTGGCACTCAGGGACATTCATTAACGTTAATCATTACTTAACTTCTAAATGATCTATTAAGAAATTGTCACATTGACAGTTTTACACAGTTTTTCAGTGAAGGTTTGACAATACTTAACTTTAATGGACATTAGGGACGATAATGAACCATTAGCTAGACTCTGAGTTCGGCCTTTAATTATTTATTATTAAAAAATAAAGTTTGTTAAATTATGTTAGTCTTGAACTCGTATCTAATCTACGACTGTCTCTTGCATTCCTGGTTGGTGTACATGAAGACGCATCTTTATTTTCTTGCGCTTATTTTTAATAGTTTTTAAATTAGTTAAAGTCGACAAAGCACGTAATTTTGCTCGATTCTTTTCGTGGCATCATTCTGTTCCTTTTATTGGTGGGAAATCTGGAGTTGACCTGGTGAGAGTCGTGGGATTCCAATGGATCCGAGATGTATAGGACCGGTCGTTATGGCAACACTTGAGGGAGACCTATATCCGACAGTCAACGTCTTTTGGATGAAATGATGATGATAATCACTTTCAAACAATTTTTTAGAAGTCGGTGCAAGTTAAATACTTCTCTGCTTCTCTACTACTCGTCATTTCAAAGTTATTACTGTATATAAGATTTGTTTTTTATTACCCAAAACCTGACTGGTAGAGAATGCCTGGTTGCATTAAGTCCGCCTATGCACCACTACACACACACAAGCATAAATAAATCAAAACCACACTCCACACCACTCCCACAGCTCAAGTACCATACAAAAGCAGGTTCATTCACCTCGCTGAAAAAGCAGCTAGTGCAATAACCAGTTCTGCCGGTTGACCTTAATAACCTGTCTGAGATGACAAACGCTGACACACGTTAAGGTAGTTATTAGACCCTGTGCGTCGACACTCGACACGGTGCATGGGTTCCAAATTGTCGTCTTATATTGGAGGGAGGATTATGTCAAGGGGTTCCAACTTTCTTGTGTGCTGAAGACGGCTTATAAAATTTAGGGTTTTGCAAGCAGAGGGTAAAAACGGGACCTTATTGCTAAGGCTTCAGTGTTCGTCTGTCACCAAACTGTATCTAACAAACCGTGATAGGTAAAAAGTTGAAATTTTCACAGATGATGTATTTCTGTTGCCGCTATTATAACAAAAACTAAAAATAGAGTAACATAAATATTTAACTGAGATTCCGATACAACAACCGTGTTTTTTGGAGTATTTTGCTCTATATTAATATTGTTGTACGCAACCTTTCACTACTGTGCTTATGTTTGGCTCCTATAGCGTAAACCAAATACCAAATGCTATCTAGTCCCAAACTAAGCACTAAATGTGCTATGAGTACTAGCACAACAGGCCAGTCCAAATGTTCTGGCACTTCTATTAAATGGCCAGATAGGAGTGCTTCTCGTATAAAAGCGATCTGGACCGAATAACCGTGTTATTCATTGGTTATAAAACCCTATTCAGAGGGTAAAATTACTTATAACCAATTGCTTATTAATATTACTTGAAAATAGAAACAGTATATTTTTTGTGAACATTACATGATAACCTTGGAAATCATCCAATGACTTCTCCCTAAGGTGGAACGGGTGCGTTAGACTTTTACTGACTAAAACCCACCTGTGTCTTTCACTTGCCTTTTGCGTTCTATGGTCACGAAAATTCAAAGTTGGAAAATTGAGGTAAGTACCATTACTTCATCATCATCATCATTTTAACCGACAGAAGTCCACTGTTAGACACATGCCTGCCTCCAAGTGATGCCAAAACGACGGTCCTCTGCGACTCACAGCCATCGCATTCCCACGACTCTCACCAGTATACTGACTTAAAAGAAATAAAGATTTTAACTTTTAAAATGGTACAGTTCCATATTTTATAACAAAGCGGATTATTTCATCATCATGTTAAATCTTAAATCTCGCCGGTATTCCTAAGACCAAGATTTTGGAGGAAAAAAATTGTAGATAAAGCACACAGAGTTGGCTTTGTGTATTTGCACCGAAATGTTGACGCTCCTTGCGGATTATAAGGATTTACTGTGCTGCCACGGAAAGTATTGCGGCGGAACAAAGGGTAGGTATATTTTAATAAAAACTTAGTAATGCCCGTGATAAGTAACGTTTTTGGACGACAAAGTAGGCTATTTAAATTATAAACCCAAAGATTATATCATTTAATAATAAAAATATGAAAAAAATGTTGTATAATCTAGATTCTATTTAAAAATTCGAGCATAAAAACAAAGTAGTCCCATACAAAAATCTCATAATCTCCTAAACCTAACAGTAAAATTATACACCTTTTACACAATAACCCAGTTACACGAACAGCTTAATATGCTAGTGAGGTAGTCCAAAAATTATTCTCATTAGCTTATCTTCGCAGCGAAATTTTGAATTTAGTCTTATCTCAAACGACAGGGCTAAACAGGCGCGCTACGCCGGCGCTACGGCGCTACGGCGTAGCTATCTGCTACGGTGCCGGCGTAGCTATTCAGCTACGAGAAGGTTAGTGAGTACGTGCCTCCGTTGTTGAGCGTGCTTCACATTGATAGCGTTTTGTACAAAAAAGTTTTCGTGTTTATCATATAGGGCATCTGAAATTGAATATGTATATAATGTAAAATTGAAAGGATAACCGTCTGTTTAAAAATGAGTCCCAAATCAGATAAATATGTTTTGTATTTTAATTCCTAACTTAATGTGAAAAACTTAAATGCGAATATGAGTTTATTTTCCATACTTTCACGCATTAACAGCTGGACCGAATGTGGTTGCTACTGAAAAATCCCATATCAAAAATCTAATAATAACTCCATCTATTGATCAATGTGTCATTTTCTGTCTGTTAATATTAGCATTGTAATGAACCCACTGTTGGGACTCAGGTTAGGCAGGTTATCTTTATATTCGTACTGAATCTCGACTGACTAGCATATCAACACACAGCTGAAACTACAGCGCTTAGGAGCGTGAAATTTTGCACAAAGTTTTCAACATTTAAATGAGAAAGAAAGTCCCTGTCGAAAGCGAACGCGGTGAAGTTGGTGTGACGATCTGAGCCCCTAAAACGAACTCTTAACGCAAACCATTAATTTGACAACCTAAACTGAACTGATTAAGGGATGGAACTATATAGGATGTATACTGTATAGCTCAATCCCTCATTCTCGCTCGCAAGCCTGTCAATTTAACACGTCATGTTTAGGCATCAAATTATCAACTTTTTCAGGGATCACCCAAAACAGAGAGAAAAGTAGAAGGAGGCAAGGAACCTGGGCACAACGAACGCCAATAAAGACACATAAAAACAAAAGAAAATTATTTTATTTTTTTAAGTTCTCATAAATAACTTATTTATTAAACTCAACAAACCGTAGTTTTTTTTTTGCCTGTAGGGAATTTGGTGAGTCTGTCTTTATACATTTATTTTAGAATATCATACTTAGGTACATTATTTTCTTACATTTTGACTGATATTTTCATTACATTACAAAGCAAAAGTCTTTCATACTTATCATCTTAGTTTTTCCAACATGATATTTGTACAACGTCTTGCGAAACAGTAGCTATTTCTAGACGCCCTTTGGCTAAATAATCTAGATCAAAAAGTCAGATTTACTATCTGTACTTGTAGCAAATAGCTCCGACGAGTATATAAACTGTAGTTATAAAGACTGCTAGACACGGTCAGTTTTTAGCAAGTTCTAGGAAAATTGTACCACTTTAAGTGGATGGTCTATAAAGATTAACTTCTTTTAAATTATCTATAAAAAGGAAGGCTTGTCAAAAATGGATTCTTTCTTTGGATTTATGACTAAGTTTATCAGGACGGAATCGAAGAAAATAAATATGAGGCAAAGACAGGAAGACGGTGCAAGCATATCGGTAGAGTAGGAATGACGGTAATTCAGCGTTACCTGCCCGGTGGTGTGCTTGTTTAGGAAATATAAGTTTTGAGGCTCTACCAGGATCTCTTAACGCAATCCATTCGTAGACCTAAAGTGAACTGTCAAAAGGATGAGCTATTCAGGGTGTAAAGCTCCATCCCTCTTTCTCGCTCTCATGCTTGACGTTTTAAAACGTCATGGTAAAGCCTCACATTCTTAAATTACCTAATTCAAAAGATTTACCGCGTCTCTGAAACGCAAACGGTAATAGAATGAATACAGTAGAAGCCTAACACGCCTACTTGCTCCACCCGGAATAGATGAAGGTATTTTATATTTTTTCACTCAAAAATAGGCGCACATAAAAAAGCCGGATCAATCACTTCTTAAAACAAATCATGAAAAATTAACACCATCATTCTTTCGGTTCACTTCATTCATCTTGTCAAGCCAAACTGACGCAGATTTGCCTCAGTCTTTCCTCTCCCTATACGGGAGGCTTTAAGAGGCTGTCATTACCGACGTATCTGTTGAGTGAAGTAAGTTGTAACTTAGTCTAACTTGTAGCAGAACGGCGGATGTTAAGCTGGCAAGAGCTAGGGTTTATGTATATTGTCTTCACTCTCACTTGACGACTTTTACCGGAAATATTAGGCTTCTTTATCGTGCTCGCTAAAAGCGTACAGTCGTGTGGAATTGTGTATTTCGTGATGAGATTTTTAATTGAAATCTAGCTAACTTCTACATGCGCTTTTTGATATATTATAATGGGTAATGTTGTGTTTGTCAACTTATTGTAAAATCAATAGATATTGTACATATTAAGTCGTTTTTAACCTCCGACGCAAAAACGACGGGGTGTTATAAGTTTGACGTGTCTGTGTGTGTAAATGTGTATGCGTCTGTCTGTGGCATCGTAGCTCCCAAACAGATGATCCGATTTGAATGAGGTTTTCTATTTAAAAGGTGTATCAGTCGAGTGTTCTTAGCTATGTTTGGTAGGGATTGGTTCAGGTCTTCAAGGTCATCAGGACCTGAGAGGTGGACAGTAGTCGGGGGTTTTTAAATTTTTATACTAATCGTTCACTGCATAATGAACGTATTACATATTTAAATTTTTATGCAGAAAAATCAGTTTCCAAAATAATACTTTTATTTTGAATTTTTTAGTGTTTTTTACATTGAAGTCGGTGTAGCTTTTCTTGTAAAAAGTTTTTTAACACTTTTCTTTTCTATTTCTCAGTTAAACTTAAATAGTGTGCAAGTAAGGCACCTACAGAATTTAATCATTAAAATCCACTTATATCCTATGAGGCGTTCCTTAACTTCGAAGTTTATTATTAAATCATAGCAATATTTGTATGGGACCAATTCGCGAATATAATCATGCAAAAAAAAAAAAACTGAATCGGTTTTCAATCAACCGAGAAATAGATGAACATAAATTAAAAAATATATATACATACAGCCGAACATAATTAACCTCCTCCTTTTTGAAGTCGGTTAAAAACTAGTACTTTTCCCGCGATCTTCATTTGCGAAAATGTTTTCATAAAAACTTTAACACCACTTAAACCGTATTTCAAGATTAGTTTTGGAAACGTAATTAATGACGGTCTTTATTAATCATTTTGGGTAGAATTTGTGCCATAATTCAAGTTAATTAACTCAAGGAATAGAAATCTCCCATATAACCTTTAACAGCCCTTAAATCATTTTATAGAGGTTTTGGGTAACGAACAACAAAAACCTTTTTTATTCATTTAGGTTAATGCTAAGTACTAAATTTAAAAACTACAATTTTGCACAGCGTATTTCACCTTTACACTCTCTTAAATTATAAAAAAATTATAAATTTTCAAAAACACTTTCATAGTGCTCGCCTACACCATTAAAAGAAGCTTTGTGCAAAATTTCGCATTATTATGCCCAATAGTTTCGGTTGTGCATTGCTATATGTCAGTCAGTCAGTTTCTCCTTTTATAATTATTGGTACTAGCGGTCCCGACAGGCGTTGTTCTGTTTAAAAATTAGTCATCATCTGCCTAGCCTTTTCCCAACTATATTGGGGTCGGCTTCCAGTCAAGCCGGATTTAGCTGAATACCAGTATTTTACGAGGAGCGGCTGCCTACCAGACCTCCACAACCCATTAACTGGGGTAACACGGTACTTCATGGCAAGACTGGAGTCAGATTTACTGGCTTCTGACTATCCGTAACGACTGCCAAAGATCTCCAAATGACAGCCGGGACCAACGGCTTAACGTGCTTTCCGAGGCACGGAGGAAACTCGTTATGTTAAGATGATCCACAGACCAACCTAGGCAAGCGTTGCTTAACCTTGAAGATCGATCTTTGCGGCTGTTATTATCTAGCCACGAGCTCCTCAAGTTTCTGTGGTCTTTCTGTTTAAAAATTAGTATATGGTCAGAAAAAATGAGGACCCGATTGCAGCGCCACCTACCGAGGCCAGTTGTATTTTCAAACCATTGAGGAACCTACTAAACTACATTTTTTTTTTACAGTGGTTTACAAAATTATCATATCGTAACTACATCTAATATACGTAAATAAAGATAAAAGCGGCAGTATCAACTAACATCGCAACCAGAAGCATTACACACCATAAAACAAAAGAGTACACCATGAATTAATCCTCGGCACGTCTCGTCCATGTAGACAGAACTTACAATAGGTAAGTAACGTACAATGTCTATACAGTAGATAATATAATGTCATAAACCGCTCAATCCGACCAACGACGATCGAATTTATCGCACGAGTTCGTGCGTTTACGACGTCGATTCGATACATCGATATAAATGTGCGATTCGATACGACTCTGATATAGGCTGTGGTTACCGCCACACGTACGACACCGCACGACTCCGCACTAGCGATGTGGGATGTCGAGAGGTTTTATTCGATTGCTTCGATAGAACATTCTGTAAGGACTTCAAAAGAGACTATGACGCATGAGTTTGTTTCGGTGTTTCTTCTCAGGGTAATCAGCTAGGAAACACCATCCTTATCTACACTAATATAATCTGTGGAAGTCCTGGTCCGATTGCTAAAATTTATTCACCAATAGAAAGCTGCTGTATTCCTGAGTGGCATAGGCTATATTTGTACGCGGGGGAAGCTGCGGGATAAAGCTAGTCTAGTATAAAATGAAGAAAGAAAAAAATTACGTGTAAAAGAGTTTGTAAACACCTACTTACAAAATAAATATCATTTATCAAACATTTTGATAGTTATCGATTGTTTCGACTTTTACTCGAGTTCGACTCAGTCTGTTATTGTGACTGGCACATGACGCGTTCATTCGCGAGTTGTTTCTTGATGGTTTAGAGTTTCGAGTGAGAGTGACTGATTCGAACAATCGCAACCTAGCGGTCGATTCCGTTGACTTGACACAATTGAAAAACACCTCGATTATTTTGTCTAGTCGATGTTCGACTCGACGGTTCGGTGGTTGATAATTTTTTTACAACAAATTTGTTTAAAACGAAATGATTTATAGTTATTATTAGTTTAATTGGAGGATTTTATATGACATTAAAAGATGGTTTATTTTAACGATTCGGATTCTTTCGATTGATTAAAACCACTCGGGATCGCCCGTCACTAGTCCGCACGACAGAGGGGCTTGTTCAAATGTATTGTCACGTTCATTTCTTTGTGGGACGGATTATTGGGTGTCGGGAAATGCATTGTCTGAGACTTCCACGTCGGAAACTTAACATCATTGGTAATCCTTTGGTGCACCGCGATTTATGTTACTAGTAGCGTGTTTCAATGCTTTTTGTGCTTTAGGTGAATCTTCTCGAAATTAAAATATTCTTAATCTTTTGTATTTTAGAGGTCTGTGTCTTGAAATACATTTTAATGAACATAGAAAGTTTTATGATCATTAAAATGTGATTTGCGACTGTGACAAATATGGTTTTAATGAGTTATAGTCATTAAGAAGGAAGAAAAAAGCCTGGTATAACTTGGGAAGGCGTTTGTCCAGCGGTGGATCAGAAATGGCCAGGTTAAAAAAAATTATATTAAAATCATAATTCTTTCAGTTCAGCTAATCGCATAGAAAGCCTAATTACAAAAAAAATCAAACAGTTGTCTGTTTTTGAATTTACATTACAACTCCGTAAATAAGTACTTCGCAAATAATTATTCAATCAACATACAATTTGATACTGAACTGCAAAATGTAAAAAACTTAAGAATATTTGAATTTCGCGAGCTACGCATGCCCCTTAATGTTCTTTTTTATTATTGTTGATAGACTTGTGTTTGACCACTATCTCACCTGGCGTTAAGCGATGATGTGGGTGACGATGGAGAACGCTTGCCTAAAAATGACCTTTTGACTTAAAGGCCCCCCAGGTTAGGTTAGGTAGCTATCACGGAACACAAGACTCCGGCTTTCTTAGCTGTGTACGTAAATTAGGAATGAGCACTAAAAACTTTTTCTGCGATCCTTGTTCACCTGGTGTTAAAGGAACGGGCTTAGTGGAATTACGTTATACAACTCCGACGCACTATGTTTTAAACAAAATTTATGATTATAGTGTAAAACACAAAGAACCTCACAGAAACTTTCCTGCGAAGCTATAGTTGAAAATAATAAATGCAAAGTTAACTTGAAAAGACGGCTACAGACTTAAAAAGTAACATTTTTCCCTTACAAAGTCGTTCCTTTTAATTAACCGGGTTACTTACTAAAGTGCACGTTACGTCCGCTAACTGTAAGTCTACACAGCAAAAGGGTATTAGCTGCTGGGTTCTTTCTGTGGCACGTTTCACTCACGTGTTTACTCAGATAGCAAAGCTAGATTTTATCTGTAGGACTCGCCACTTGCGCTCGCACGCCACGCTCCGATAAAAAATTCTTTCACGTTCAACCTCAGCTCAATGGAATATTCTTGTAAAGGAGACTATTCTTTACTTATTTTATACGTATTTCGGGAAACTTGTTCTGCACAATGGAGCCGTTAAAATGGCTGCTTTCATTATCCATTATTAAGCGGCAATTTTTGAGATTGCGTATGGTTAGCGGTATTGTGCACTTGTGCAGCGGTTATTGCCTTATGGTGCTTTTATGGTAATGTTTTTTTGCATTTTAATACAATTGTTTTAATGACCTTAATAGCTATTAAAATTCAAGTAAAAATTGATAACCCGATTGCAGAACAGTCTACAGGGTTCATTGCATTTTCAACCTGGAAGTCGCCCAAATAAAAACACAGTTTCATCCAATTCGCCCAAGCCATTTAGGAGGAGTTAGATGACATATCGGTAAGAACGATGGCGATTTTTTGTCGGTAACCTTACCGACAAAAAATCGCCAATCAAGTGGCAATAGGTAGGGCACATTGCTCGTAGAAAGGATGATCAATGGAGACGGAAGGTTCTGGACTGGCGGCCACGTTACGGAAAACGCACGTGCACGAAGACGTGGTCCGTCAAGTTGGACCGACGACCTGGCGAGGGTCGCGAGAAGCCGATGGATGCGAGACGCATAGGCCTCTCGGCTGAAATGATGATGATGACGATGAGGTGACAAACACGTGTACAGAAGTATTATACATTTAAATAAACACCATAAATGATATGATAACTTATAGCTCTTGGTGGTGTAGCCCATAACAGAGTTTCACATCTGAGCTCATAGCCATCACGAGCCATGACTGAAATCGACTAGATGGCAACATCATCATCATGTATAAAATAAAGATAAAGAGATTGTGTAATAATATCACCATTACGTAGACTCACTTGCAGAACAGTTACATAATAATATGTACTTAAGGACTATTTCCATTAGGTACTCCTTATTCTCCCCTCCGTAATATATACTTACTAAAACAAAAACAATAAAGCCGACAATCTAAATCACATTCCCGCATCAAAAACACTTTCCCATCGCACTTACTTTTTCCGTATCGTAAATCTCAAGATTATATCACATCTAACCTACTTAGGAGTATTCATCGTGTGTTGTGGGAGGATTTTGTTTGCGGTCGGGAGGGACTGGCACTCAGCGTCCGACGGCGATAAAAGCCCCTTTGTGCCACCGCGGCAGCCCTGTATGCCACGAGCCACGGAATAACTCTTTCAATGCAAGATTGCGCCCCGGAAAATAGTCGGCGCGGATTTTGAATACACATCGGATTTTTGTACTAAGTTGGAGGCCGATTTAGGTTTTTCTAGGGTTTGTTGTTTTTGTTTTGTTTAAAGTAAGCTCGTGGCTAGATAATAACTGCCGCACAGATCGATCTTCAAGGTTAAGCAACGCTTGCCAAGGTTGGTCTGTGGATGGGTGACCGTCTTAACATAAAGAGTTTCCTCCTTGTCTCGGAAGCCGACCCCAATATAGTTGGGAAAAGGCTAGGCAGATGATGATGGTTTTGTTTAAAGTAAGAGTAAGTCAAGTAGTTTTACAAGAATAGAATAAATTTTATTGTACACCAAAATAGTAACAATTTTACAGAATCTTAAATCTATGGGTACTATGGTGGTCTTATCGCTGACAGCGTTATCTATCAGACGACCTTAGGACAGGAAAAGCAAAGCTTTTTATTAACTTACAATGATAGTACATATACTCGTATGTTTATTTATATCAAATCTTGAAAATCAATTTGGAAATTTAATCCTAACTGATTGAGCTGAAGTTTTGCAGATCGTTAGTTTGAATGACGATGCCTTTTTTTAGGGTTCTGTAGCCTGTTGCTGTTGCAAAAACGGAACCCTTATAGTTTCGCCATGTCTGTCCGTCCGTCCTCGCTTAATCTCTGAGACCGTTAGCTCTAGAAAGCTGAAATTTGGTACCAGTATGTATGTCAATAACGGCGATAAAGTGCAAAAATAAAAATTGAGTAAAAAATGTTTTATTAGGGTACATGTAAAGTAAAACGCGATTTTTTTTTAAATTTCTACCCTAACGTGTGATATGTTGTTGGATAGGTATTCAAAAATGAATAGGGATTTACTAAAATGATATTTTGATAATTCCAATATTTTCGGAAATAATCGCTCCAACAGTAAAAAACAATGTGTCCCCCCCCCTCTAACTTTTGAACCATAAGTTTATAAAATATGAAAAAAATCTGGAAAGTAGAACTTTATAAAGACTTTCTAGGAAAATTATTTTGAACTTGATGGGACGAACAGTTTAAAAAAATTGGGGACTTATTATGACGGACGGAAAACTACGGAACCCTATACTAAGCGTGGCCCGACACGCTCTTTGCCGGTTTTTTATTTTGGCTTCGTACGGTTTGTGCATTTGGCTAGTGTTAAGTTTACTAAGTATTTAGTTTTAATTACAGTATCTTTGCACGATTTTGAGTTTCATTAGAATACGGATGTAACAACGTAGAATATTCTAATGTATTTGGCAGCAAACGTATCGAGACAGCCATCTCGGCAAGCTTCGCTGAGGTAGTTAATACTACAAACATTCTCGGCTCCAGTTTACCGGAATCGCGCCTGTTTCTTTGATTCCACATATTGTCTAGCTGTATAGACACTTGAGATACACTAAATTACAACTTTGTCTCATAATATCCACTAGGATTATTTTTTTTAAAACAACAACGAAGGAATTCCACTAAAAACTATGAATATGGCGAACTCATGAAGATGTCAGACTAGTTTATTTTTTATGCACTGCTATTATCATCATCATCTACCTAGCCTTTTCTCAACTATATTGGGGTCGGCTTCCAGTCAAGTCGGATTTAGCTGAATACCAGTATTTTACGAGGAGCGGCTGCTTACCAGACCTCCACAACCCATTAACTGGGGTAACACGGTACTTCATGGCAAGACTGGAGTCAGATTTAGGTACTGGCTTCTGACTATCCGTAACGACTGCCAAAGATCTACAAATGACAGTCGGAACTTACGGCTTAACGTGCTTTCCGAGGCACGGAGGAAACTCGTTATGTTAAGATGGTCACCCATCAACAGACCAACCTTGGCAAGCATGGCTTAACCTTGAAGATCGACCTGTGCGGCTGTTATTATCTAGCCACGAGCTCCTCACTGCACTGCTATGATATGAGTATCAATTAAAAGGTTTGGTTGTGGACAACACAAAAAAAAATTCGTCACTTAAGATTTAAAACCGCTGAAAGAGCGTACATTTTTGATGACTGTTTTTTAATATTTCACAACTTTCACGCAACACCATGAAGTCCCAAACTAAGCAGAGATTGTGTTGTGAGTACTACAATTGATATTTTAAATACATACATACCTACTATAAATAAATTACACCCAGACACAGAACAAATGATCGTGTGTTGGTCAAACATTTGTCCTAGGTGGGAATGGAACCCACGAACTTCGGCATAGCATCCAGGGCCACTAACCACTAGACCAACAGGGCTGTTAGGTATTGTGTTGAGATTTCCTTACCCTCTGTTGTTAGGAACTGAATGTATACTCATACATTCACACAGCCACATTTGTCTAGAGCTTGTAGTACGGATTTACTGTACACTTAAGGTGAATGCTTCAGGTAGCCCGCGAAATTCAAATTTTCTTACGTTTTTTGCAATTTGCAAGCCAGTGGTAGGTTGTATGAAGTTAAAAATAGTTTAGCGACTGTAAAACGTAACTAGTGACATAATTATAACCATAAAAATCATCAATACAAGCCTCCAAGCTCATTTAATTGCAGAAACGTTTTTGACCTCGAAAAAATCGTTCCTACAGTTAGGTGAGCTTGGAGGCTTGTATTGATGATTTTTATGGTTATAATTATGTAACTAGTTAAGTTTTACAATCGCTTAAGTATTTTTAACTTCATACAACCTACCACTGGCTTTCAAATTGCAAAAAACGTAAGAAAATTTGAATTTGGCGGGCTGACCTGAAACATCCCCCTTAACGTTTTACTGTGCTTTATAGTTCTTTTAGTTGAAGAAATCGCGAGTTTGTTTTTCTCATAAATGTATGTTCTTTTTTATTTAACATAAACTAGTGCTTGGCTGAAATCCCGCCTGATGGGTAAGCTGTGATGCAATCGTTGATGGTGAGGCGCACTAGTTTATTAAGAGCCTATTCACTCTAGCCTTGGAGTCACCCAAATTATAATCGGACGGGACCGCACTGGAACTGTTTATTTCTGATTGTGGTATTTTTGTCACCATTACGGTAACAAAAAACGCTGGTATCTCAAGTTTCTCCGAATCACTCTTCGACTAAAGTGTTATTGAAGTTGTCTATTACGAAATATTCAGCTTTGCAACCAGGAAATTGGAACTGTTTTCGGTAAATGGCAATATTGACTCCTATTATAAATGAGATCTGCTAAAACCAACCAAACATTGATATATAAATTTTGCCTGTAGCTGAGGAAAAGGGTGTATTTACCTACTAATGTAAGCAAATTGATTTAGAAGTAATAGAGTAGTAGTATTTCATAATATGAACAGTATATTTACTTGCAAGTTATATCACGTAATATCAAGTATAAAAGCAATTAATTAAAACTGTAAATTAAAACTAGTTAAAGCTTCCTTCTGCGGAAGCAAGACCGAAAATACAAAAACGTTTAAAATAAACGGTTTTCTCAGTAATTTGCGGCACTTGCACTTATTGCTCGTTTGTGAGGCGTGGCGCGCCACACAGCGCTCCTCAGGAATTCTGTTGTTGTAACTAGTAGTCAAGATTCCGACAAGACCAACGCCGTGCTTTGTTCAATCTAAACTCTACTCGAAATTGAGTTTAAACAGAAATGCGGAACTTCCGAAATGCATTTTCACTACTGATTATTAATTTATGTACTACGAAATGTGTATCAATTTTGTATGATCTGTTTCCACAGAAAACAGCAATAAATCCGCATCTGTTCCCGTAAGTTTTAGTGGAGTTGTAACGGAGAACTAATGAAGATATTAGTTGTAACGGAGAACTAATGAAGATATTAGTTGTAACGGAGAACTATTAAAGTCGTTAGTTTTAACGAAGAACTAATAAAGACATTAGCTTTAACGAAAATAGATAAAGTAATGCAGAACTAATGAATGAACTCGTTATAACGTGCTCGAAGAATTAATTAAGGGATTATTTATAACGAAGATCTAATAAAGAAATTCTTAAATTAACCATAAAGATATTTTACTGTGGTGGCAGATATTGCTCAAGCTTAAATCTAATGTGATGATTAAGAGCAGTGGTGGCCCAGTGGGAACTGCCCCGACTTGCAAGTTGTACGTCACGGGTTAAAACACGGTCAGGCGCATTACTTTGTGTAATTTATTTCATCACCACTGCTCTCAAAACGGTGAAGGAAAACATCGTAAGGAAACCGGCAGGTTGATGATTTTCTTTGAATAAATTAATGTGATTTTTCACCTCAGCCTCCGTTAAACCTCTGAGCTCCGTCCACCAGCGGAGGCCATGCCCTGCTTTTCCACTTCGTCCTCCGCTAAGATGGCCTCAGTAACATCACTACTCGAAATGTTATTTCCGGCGAAGATATTGAAAACGGCATTTGCAGTTTCATTTGAGTGTATTCAATTCCCGGCAGTAGTCAGCGGGTATTCTATCGAGTTGTGAATCTTAAATTGGAGGTGGTGTTCTGTAATATGAATGGAAAATTATTCATCCCGTTCGGTTTCAAGTGCTTCGAGGTTGGCTGGGGAATTTTTTAAGGGTTTGCAGTATATAGTAAATTCTTTCTATTTGTGTTTACTCTTGGAAACTTAAGAATTCATTTAGTAAAGGTATTTTTTTTAGGTTCATCATTCAGCTGAAAGATGTCCACTGCTGGATATAGACCTCTCCCAAGCGTCTTTACAACGACCGGTCCTTTGCGCCTCGAATCCATTGGATTCCCGCAACCCTCACAAGGTCCACTTTGTGGGAGTCTTCGAACACTGCTTTTCCTCTTCCCCCGGACCGCCGCAAGGTGCTAACGTGTTTTGGGCTCTGTATTTCTTTTATTTTCAAATATTTAATAAGTTTAATAAAAGTTTAATTCACACAAAATAATAGGAGTGCATAAAAACTTAGAGGTATCATTATACAAGTGATTACAACGCGCACCACACAGTACCAACTCCACCGCTCGTGAGAGCCTGGTACTTGGACCCCGGATATTGGCTGAGAAGACCCCGCCCTGAACTGCGTAAGCGCAGTGACCCCGCCCTGAGCTGCGTAAGCGCCGTGACCCCGCCCAAGCTCCACCCTGCTACCGTGCGTATCGAGAACAGGCGAAGCGCTGCCCCGCCCTGGACATACCTACTCGAGCCGCAGGACAATTATACCTCCACTGGTTCTCTACAATCCTGGTGCATCATACGACGTTCAACAGTGAATATTGAGAGTCGCGGTGAGTGCTTCTTTCTGCTTTTACGCTTACCTATTGGCTTGCTAACCTCTTCACACTCATACTTTCCTAGTACCTAAAATGGATAAATCGCTCTCCGAGTCCAATTTAACTACACCTCCCAACGACTATGTCGCTCTACGGGGCGGTAGAAGGAGGAGAGAGGACGAACTGGAGGAACTTAAGGAAGACATGATTAATATAATTAAATCAATGTTATTAGTACAGGAAAATGAGCTTAAAAAAATTACACCAACACTCATGGAAATAAAGCGGACGAATTCTAATATAGAAAGCTCTGTGGCTTATCTTACTGCCCAGAACGAAGAACTTAAAAAGAAAATGGAACAAATGGAGTGTCAAGCCAAAAAAGACAAGGAATACATCACCATTCTGGAGGAAAAAGTGGAAGATCTGCAACGAGGTTCTCGAAAATCTAACCTAGAGATAAAAAATGTTCCTAAAAAATTACAAGAAACGAAGGAAGACTTAATTAACATGGTGCTATGTTTAACAAAAAACATAAACTGTGAAATCGCAAAAAGGGACATAAAAGATATATATAGAATAAAGGGGAAGAGACAGGGGGCAACTAACACCCCTATTATAGTGGAAATCTCATCCAGTTTATTAAAGACTGACATTTTAAAGATGTGTAAGGCTCATAATGTCAAACAAAAAGTTAAGCTCTGCGCGAAACACTTAGGCTTTAAAAATAATGAAGACACCCCCATCTTTGTCTCGGAACAACTAACCGCGAAGGGCGCACGGCTACACTTCCTGGCACGGGATCTTGTCAAGTCTAAAGGATACAAGTATTGCTGGACTGCCTATGGTAAAATTTATGTCAGGAAAAACGATGAATCACCTACTTACATAATTAAATCTGAAGCCCAAATTCAAGCTCTAATGCAAGAAATATGACTAGAGATAGGACGGTTATATCACATTGTACAACCCTTACTTTTAAAAACTTGTTTCTCAAAGCTCATTATTGAATTAATTTTAACTTTTTTGCATGCACATAAAGTAATTCATTTGCTAATTAATAACATTGTTACTTTTTCAACTCATTCACATTTATTCACACACAGTTTACACACATTTATACATATACATTACATTTCACTAAATGATAAAAAGCCTCTACCAACGCTCACACATACATACATACAGATATTTTTTACAATGAAAATTACAATAATATGTAACATAATATTTTGGTATAAAAAGAGAATAGCATATAACTTGGAATCGATTTATCATTACATTAGTATATTTACATTTTTCTATATTTACATTACAGGTATAATCCACGAATTGATAAATAAAAATATAAAATCGTATTGTATGCTCATGAACCACAGCTCGCTATATTATCATTTCTATGAGTAGTACACACACAATTGTTCAAGAATTAGACGATACAGCTATTGCGCACAGTAATGAGTTTCAAATAGAGGATTTCTCCAAGCACATCACTATACAAAATTTAGATTTTACAATTATTTCACAGAATATAAGAAGCATATAGAGCAATCTGGATGACTTACAGGTCACATTGACAAACTTCAAGTTCGATGTTGATTTAATAATTTTAAGTGAGTGCAGGTTGGATGCTAATAAACCTCCTCCCGAAATTAAGAATTATTTATCATTCTACACTACAAACCATATAAACCGTTGTGACGGCGTAGTTGCTTATATTAAAAATACACACAAAGTTAGTGTCAAAGAGATAATATTGGCTCATGCATCTTGCTTACAAATAAGTATGCCTAATCTAATAGTCCTTGGAATATATCGGTCTCCATCTAATATACATGCTGACAACTTTGTAACTTCTCTCAATAAGCATCTAAGTTCCCTAAAATCATGTAATAATATTGTTATTACAGGTGATATAAATATTAATATTATCCCTAAAGAAAATGCACCATCAAATGAGCGTATGAACCGACATAGCTACTTAAATATGCTGGCAATGCATGGTTTATTACCGGGTCACTCACTGCCAACCAGAGGCGCCCACTGTCTGGATCACTTTATTTTAAAGTTAGACAAAAACAAAAAAGCTGCCTCTATAGCTGTTCTACATACTACGATAACGGATCATTTCATGATTTTCTTAAAGTTATCTAAAATCATCAATGCGCATAAATGTTCTAAAACCAAAACAGTGATTGACTTTGAGAAAGCTATGGCTATCCTAAAAGAAAGTAATATTTTTGATCTGGTTTCATTGAGTGATCCTGTTGCATTAGCGGAAGCTTTGGTTGAGAAACTCAGATATTGCCTGCTGCAAAATACTATTACAACTTCAGTCCCAAGAAAAAATCGCGTTTTTAAGCCGTGGATAAGTTCAGGAGTCTTACGCTGTATCCAGAACAGGAACAGTATGCAGAGAAAATTACGCTCAGATCCTAATAATGATATCTTAAAACTAACATACAGAAGATATCGTAATCACTGTAATAACTTAATTAAAAAACTTAAACGAAATTATGATAGAGAACAGATTGATAAGGCAAATAAAGATTCTAAAAAAATGTGGAAAGCTGTCAATAATATCACGCATCGAAAACAAAGAAATAGTCAAAATATAGAATTACTAGATATAAAGCCAACCCCCCAAGACTCAGTTAATCATGTTAATACCTACTTCTCTAATGTAGGTAAAGCGTTAGCTGAAGAAATTATTTCTTCCAATCTATCGCAGAACTCAGCTACTAATTTGCCTAACTCACAAGCCTCATCCTTTGTGCTTTTAGAAACTAATCCAATGGAAGTGCATAGTATATTGATGAGTCTGAAAACTGAGAGCGCCCCAGGATGGGACAATGTATCTACCAAATTCCTTAAAATTTCCCACGAAGTGGTGGTACCTATAATCTCACATCTGGCTAATCTGTGTTTCACGCAAGGAGTTTTTCCACCAGCCTTGAAAAAAGCGATTATTACACCAGTATATAAGGGCGGCAGTAGAGATGATGCGAGTAATTATAGACCCATCTCTGTCTTACCAGCAATCTCCAAAATCCTGGAAAAGCTAATTACCATTCGACTAATCAATTTCCTCTGTAAATATAAGTTAATATCTAGTGCTCAATTTGGATTTCGACAGGGATTATCGACTGAAGACGCAGTCTCAACATTAACTTCTCATATTGTGGAACAAGTGGATACAGGAAAGAAGTGTCTTACTGTTTTCCTGGATCTTAAAAAGGCTTTCGACACTGTCTCAGTCCCCATTCTTGTCCGCACTTTGGATAATATAGGTATAAGAGGAATCCCCTTAGCTTTGTTAACAGATTATCTCCACGACAGAAAACAATGCGTAAAAATAGGAAACTACGTCAGTGATGAGTTAGGGGTGAGTTTCGGTGTGCCGCAAGGCAGTGTGTTGGGTCCGACGCTTTTCCTCATCTACATAAATAATCTTTGCGAAATGAAGCTCGAGAGCGGACGTGTTTTCTCCTACGCTGACGATACAGCCCTTGCTTTCACTGGAGATACATGGACCTCTGTATATAATAACGCTGAAAAGGGCCTCATAAAGGTCTCTAAATGGTTAAATTCTTATCTGCTTACATTAAACACCTTTAAAACCAAGTATATTGCGTTTACAAAATACAACAACACTCAACCCGGACCTAATTTTGACCTTAAAATCCATAGCTGCGATAAATCTCTGCTTAGCACCAATTGTCCCTGTATCAAAATTACAAAAGTGAACAACATTAAATACCTTGGTATTATGGTTGACCAAAGATTGTCTTGGCATCTACATATAGAAATGGTCATGGCCCGCACTCAAAAACTGATTTGGATCTTCAAGATTTTAAGACATGTTACCTCCAAAAGACTCTTAAACCAAATTTATATTTCACTAGCCCAGTCAATTTTAGTGTACTGTATACCTATTTGGGGCGGGGCTACGAAATGTAAATTTCTTGAGTTGGAGCGAGCACAAAGATCTCTCTTGAAGGTCATGTACTTCAAACCGTATAGGTTCCCTACTGAAAATCTCTTTTCACTAAGTGGTCTTCTCTCGGTAAGGAAATTATATATCCTCCATGTTGTTCTAAGACTTCATAAAACAACCCCCTATAATCCTAGTTTCTACAAAAAAAGAAGAAAATACCTTGCTGTACCAGAAGTCTCGGTAAAATCAACATACGCAAAAAGACAGTATTTCAGACAATCCGCTTCTGTCTACAACAAATTAAATAAATATATAAATATTTTCCCAATGACCTTTCGCGAATGCAAAAAAACTGTGATAGAATGGTTAAAAAGTAAGAATTATAACGACATTGAAACTCTTTTACAAACTATCGTGTAATAGACATGGCGATAGATTGTGGAAGGAGTGACGAATTCACAAACTTTCATACATATAAGTATACTGACACACTCAACATACACACAATATCATACAAACTCACACACACACTCCCACCACACATAACACAAACACAACACACATACACTTACACAACACTTACCTACACACAATATGTTTTAACTTAGGTTTCACATCTTTGTTTTATATAATCTTTTTCCTTAACCTAGTTAATAAGTTACCAGATATTCATGTAAGCACATTTACCTATACAACAATTGTACTAGTTTTAGAAGAGCGGGGCCTCCTAGCACAGGTATTTCATATACTTAAAAGGAGACCCCTATGTAAGACACACTGTAGAAGTTGTAAAGTTACTGAATAAATATATTATTATTATTATTATTACTGCGTATTCCGGTACGTGGTCGCCACTCCAGAACCTTCCGTTCCCATCCACCATCTGTTTTACTAGCAATGATAGACATTGCACTGTCCACTGCCAATTAAGTTTCGCGATTCATCGGGCTTTGTGTTTTTAGGTTGGAAATCATGAAATTACTTCTCAGAGTGGAGTAAAAAAGATGTTAGACGTTAGACTTTTGCTAGCTAAAACCCACCTATGTCCTTCAATTGCCCTTTGCTTTCTTGTCGTCTGACGCACCAATGCAAAATACTCTATCAAATAAAAGAAGAAAAGAAAGAAAGAAAAACCTTTTATTTGCAGGGACGCAACCTTAGGACTAGTTCAGCTCATTTAAGTAGAAACTAATGTAATTATTTGATAGTAAGTTATTTTATGCCGTAAAGGAAAATGTATCGTGTATGTGTGGAAGTTTGACCAAGTGCTGCCCAGAATGAACACCTAGTACGTTTTGTTCCTCAGGTCAATACTAATCAGTGAACCGAAGCGCTTCAAAATCGGCTCCAGGAGTCAAGAAAAAAAAATGTTTTTCTAACCTAACCTAACCTAACCTAAGTTAAAAATCTTAGTGTGGAAGTTTGACCAACTGCTGCCCAGAATGAACACCTAGTGCATTTTGTTCCTCAGGCCAATACTAATCATTAAACCGAAGCGCTTCAAAATCGGCTCCTGGAGTCAAGATAAAAAACTGTTTTTCTAACCTAACCTAACCTAAGTAAATTAAAAATCTTTGTATAGAAGTTTGACCAAGTACTGCCCAGAATGAACACCTAGTGCATTTTGTTTCTCAGGCCAATACTAATCATTAAACCGAAGCACTTCAAAATCGGCTCCTGAACTCAAGAAAAAAAGTGTTTTTTTGACTCCAGGAGCCGATTTTGAAGCGCTTTGGTTTGATGATTAGGATTGGCCTGAGAAACAAAAGGCACTAGGTGTTCATTCTGGGCAGCACTTGGTCAAACTTCCACAGAAAGATTTTTAACTTAGGTTAGGTTAGGTAAGAAAATCCCTTTTTTTCTTGACTCCGGGAGCCGATTTTGATGCGCTTCGGTTTAATGATTAGTATTGGCCTGAGAAATAAAATGCACTAGGTGTTCATTCTGGGCAGCAGTTGGTCAAACTTCCACACAAAGATTTTTAACTAAGGTTAGGTTAGGTTAGCAAAACCCTTTTTTTTCTTGACTCCAGGAGCCGATTTTGATGCGCTTCGGTTTAATGATTAGTATTGGCCTGAGGAACAAAGTGCATTAGGTGTTCATTCTGGGCAGCACTTGGTCCACACCCTGTCAATCTCCTTTACTGTTTCTTTTTCTCTTTTTGTATGAAAATCTTAATGCGGTTTACAGAATAAATCTGCTCAGCTACAGAAAATTGAAAATTGCTGTGACATACGGACGGACAGACAAACATGACGAATCTATAAGGGTTATGTTTTTCGCCATTTGGCTGCGGAACTGTAGGTATAAACAAGTTAAAATGCGTACCTACGTATTGTCTTTTATTCATCCGTTGTGGGTCAACAAACAGTTTTATTTGAGTGGCAGTCATGCAGCGTGGTGAATGCTTAGCGCGCCATGCACGGGTTGAAATTCAAATGGAATTCGTCGGAGTTCAGCCCCACAGTGTGGAGTGCACTGGGCCAGTGGCTACACCTCTAGTGGCAGAGGTACTGTTTTGTTGTACCTATTTTCGTTCATAGAGGAAATACCGTAAATTCTTTAGTAGAGTTAATAAATATCTATTGAAGTTTTTGAAATAATAAAATATATCTGTATATGTAATTCTCCTGTACGTGTGTCTGTCAAGCTGTTTACGAAAAGTTGTCCTCCTAAACAGCTTGACTTTGAGCATTTCTGGACGGTTTAAAAATACAATTAGACTCGGTAGGTGACGCAGAAATTGCGTTGTCAATTTTATTTTCAGACATAAAGCCAGCTTACGGGCAGGACAACGTCTGTCGAGACTGCTAGTAGGGACATTAAATGACTAAAATATTACCTAACAACAAATACTTATAACCTAACTACGTACGTACTCGTACGTATACCTATATACGTATATGGTGCTTATATGCTTATATAAATTTGCCCATATACATAAACAAATACACCGTTCATGTATTTTATGAGTTACCTAAATCACTATCATAATTTTAGTAAGTAGTAGGACAACCACTAATTAACATTTTTTCCTAAGATAAGCATCTATTCAAGCAAATATAGTATCAAAGAGTAAGCAAAACCACCAGACTTTTAAATATAAAAACCTTCCACCCACCCCTAAAGCGCACAATAAAATCCAAACCGTGTCGGACAACATTTTTACGCAAGGTGAAACTAAAAAGGTGCTTAGTTAACCGTAATGTATGCCGCATGTAAACTCAATGATAAATGCTTGATACGCGCCCGGCTCGCCGCACGCTACACGGATCGGCTTTTAGCGCGCCTGTCCACCTGCGCCCTTATTCTGAATACCCACCATTTTATATTCAAACCACATTCCCACAAAAGTACTAACGTACTCATCATACCATTTTGATATTCAACGAATTGAAACAGACCTTTCATTTCGATTATGCTAACTTTATTTACTCGAGAAACGTCGGGAATTCGAAGATGAAGTAACAATACAGTAATTGTCTCTTTTCGTATCGGTTACATGAATTTCGTCGTTCAGAAAACTTGTATAATGTTACGCGGAACATTAACATATTTTGCATGATGAGTGTTCATTTAAATATTGCTATGTGTTGTGTCGCGTTCTTTGGTTACGAAACAAGCTAAGTTTCAGCTTCATGCAAATCTAATAACATAATATGAGACGTGGTAACACAGTGGCGGTAATGTAGTAAAACTTTATAACGATGACAGATTGCCACGCCGTGTGCCTGGCGAGTGTAGTTCATCATGTACTTGATAGATACTGCCTAGCAGTTAGACAAAGCGTTCAATCTTGTTTTTTTTATCGTTCGAAGAAGGTTTTTTTGGCATTTATTGGGTTGCTGGAATTTTCATGTTTGGAAGAGTTTCCGCGGCCTTGAAACAAGCACAGGCCAACTGAAGTCGAGTTTTAGTCAGTAAAATCCTGCAAACTTTCTCGTTCCACCCAGAGCGGGATTTCCATTCCCCTTGTATCAAACAAGTGGAGAAATTTTATAATCGCAACTGAGGCGTGATTCACCCGAGCTGCAGGTGAGGGTGTTATGGAGCAGAGTGCTGTAATGACAAACCACGATTTTTTTCTGTTTTTTTTTTTGGCAAAATCCATGGAAATTTAATAATGATTTTTATAAATGAGATCAACAATTAGAACTGATCTGTAATATCTAAGACGGAATTATAGATTTTCAGTTATAATATAAGTGAAAATTATAAACCGAAAATCTATTAACTGAAGTTACTAGAACTCCGTTAAGTCTCTCATACATAATATATAATAACTAACGCTTCCTGCTATTTGCGGAGAACTAGGTTAAATTTGAATAAGCTTTCAACTAGCGTTAGTCTTTATTCCGAAGTTTCACTCTATCGCCTACGAGGCACACAATGTACTATATCTATGAAGATATTTGTGTACCCACATAGTACGTATAGTAGGGGAGACCGGGGCTACAAGTTCCGATTTTCAGTTAACCTTAAAATTTGTTAAGAATACTTGATTTTAATATTCGTTTGTTGCGATTAAAATTAACATACATGTTTCACTTTGCTATTAAGATAGTTATCTGGATCATTTACTGTAAACTGTGAAAAAATTAATAACAAATAAATCTTTATTTGTTATTAATTTTTTTATGACAAAAGTCGGAAAGTAACAATTTACCCCGACTCGGGGCAAGTTGTTAACAAGCCGGGGTAAGTTGTATCTGTAAAAGCTATTATTTGTGAAATAAAAAACAATTAATGATTAAACCAAGTCTGTTTATTCAGTAGTAAATAATCAACAATATCCTACGTATTTTCAGGTAAATTGTTTTAACAAGTAACTATAATTTGTAGAAAAACAATTATTGAACATTTAGTCATTAGGTGCTTATCAAATAACTTCTTCCTAGCTTCGGACCATGTCACCGATCACCCCCACGAGGACACGGGCGGTGCTCCGCCGAAGCGGGGCACCCCTTATGATCCACCGTGCCCTCAGCGCGGTGATCACAATAGTGACACCCGAGCGTTTCTTCCGCACGAATCCGGCACAAGAACCTCCCGAACTTCCCATGACTGGTGAGGACGTGCGTCATGTGGAAGGTGAGAACGCCGTGTTGCCGTTCCAGCCACTCCACATAGAGAGGACTTACCGCCATAATGATGGCGTGCCCAGCACTGTGTTGCAACGGTCATAGTCACCATTCCACCATGAGATGCCCACGAAACTCTGTTCGCCAAGTCACGATTTGTCGAGGCAGCGGAGTTTCGCCCCCGCGCTGCATCTCCACGCTCAAATCGTGCATGCGTGCAAGGACTGTTACCTTCAGATCCCATGGGGGCAGACCAGCAAAGAGGCTCGCCGTTTTGCGGGAGACCATGGCCATGACCCTTTGGCAGGCGTTCAGCTTGGCCGCCAGTCAGGTGGAAAATGCCAAGCTCTCTGGCCACAGTTTTTATTTTTCTGCCATCATTTATAACCGTATTCGCTGCAAACAGCAGCGCAGGAACTCCTTTGATATTAAACCTTGGGCAGATTTTCTTTTGCAAGTCCGCATACTGTAAAAGAAAATAAGAATATATCTATTTACTACATTATGCGCTTATTGGGGGATGCCTAGGTCCAACAGTGGACTGCTATAGGCTGATGTTCCGAGGTCACAACCTGCCCCAGAAAAAAGGAACATCTAGCCCCAAACACGCGAGTTCAAAAAAAGTAAAAATATAGATTAGGTTACAAATCATACGTCATTTACGCGTAGTGTATCACAACAATAGATAACACCTCACATTGAAACAATAAAATACTAAACGATAATCGTTAAGATTCATGAAGCAGACCAAAAATGCTAAATACGAAAATATTTACTTACGTGTATCAGCGACCCACGTGCTGCCGATCCAATATTCCCGGTGCCACTGGCCCGATTAAGATGGCCGCCGTTGGTGCGCGTTTAGTTGATATTTTTATCTCTTTTCTTCGCGGAGTTATTTTAATCGGAACAACTTACCCCGGTAACTTCTAGCCCCGGTCTCCCCTATATACATATGTAAACCACTTACCAATATGGCTATCCACAAGATAGTAGGAAGATCACTAAAGTACATGTTAAGTTTTTAAATATGAGTAGAAACGATGAATAACACAAAATATTTAGTTTTCTTATTTGTATAAATATCAGAATTATCTGGTAGTTTCGCAATGAGATTTAGTAAATATTTAATACCAAGGCAAAGCTGTGGTATTGTGGGAAATATCGAAGCCTTGCTTGCTTTATTAGTCTATGTGGATCTAGAACGGAAAAGGCAATCCAAGGAAGCCGACAAAAAAATCCATCACTGAGGGGTCCAGAATCATGTACTGGATTCATGGGATTCGTTTGTGGTATTACTTAAGTTCAAATTCGCCAAAGTGGTTAACAGATAATTTCGTCCATACTAATAATATTATAAAGAGGAAAGATTTCCATTTTTGCTTTGAATGAACAAGCTTATAAACTACTGGACCGATGTTAACAATTCTTTCACCAGTGGAATGCTATTTTACTACTGAGTCACATCAGCATACTTAATTATATTTTCTACTTTCACGGAATCGAAACCGCTGGCAGAAGCTAGTCTGTAACTAAATTTGATTCGCCTGTAAAGTTCACTCTGTATACGAACAGTATATCAAAGGTGGATCTCCCTCGTATATATTCATTTAGAGAGGTGCAGAGAAAACGCGTGAGTTGTAATACCTTAGATATTCCATTTTCATAAATATCGGCCTTGCTTTTATATCCGTGTTATGTTTTATGAAAGTTATGAGTCGTGTAATAAATACGTTTTAGATAGATGGATACTCTTTATTATACTCTTTATAGGAATACTGTAGGAGCTTAGCATTAATACGGTGTCACAATGGGTGGATTTATCGGTAAAAGCCCTATTATAAAGACAAACTCTAGATGAATTTGACAGAGGAGGAAAAGATACGCAGACAATACTTTTTCTCGTGGTGTTCTATTAAGTTATACAGTGTAAACTCCATGTAACGTCACTCGCTTTAACGACAAACTCTCTAAAGTATCGAAATCAATTGACTTTGGTTGGTTTAGTATTGGTTTTCACCAATAATAAAGGGACCGCTCTGTCTTTAGGTGAAAACTGCTATTGATGATAATCTGCATGATAAATAGGGAAGTAGTAGTGTTTTGGCTGTGTTGGTTGATTCGAGTGTAAGTGTGAGTGTTGACACGGTGACAGTTGTGAGTAAAATACTCCAATAAGTAATTCAATAGCTGCTTACCACTTTTTAATAATACAATAGTTCGTTACCATGCCTCCGAAGCTTAAGGGACAGATATATAAATGCATCATACGTCCTGTCCTCCTGTACGGCGGCGAGTGTTGGCCAGCACTAAGCAGGCACACCCAGGAGCTTCGCGTCACGGAGATGAAGATGCTGAGGTGGATGAGCGGCGTAACGCGATCCGATCGCATACGCAACTCGTTCATCCGAGGTAGTCTTGGTGTCCGTGACGTGGGGGAAAAACTGCAGGAGTGTCGTCTGCGATGGTATGGCCACATCATGCGTCGCCCTATGGAGTACGTTGGCCGGAGATGCATGAATATGGCTGTCCTTGGTGGTAGGTCTCGTGGTCGCCCTCGCAAGCGCTGGCTGGACGTCGTCAAGTCCGACATGAGAGCCAATGGCCTTACTGTCAGGGATGTAGAAGACCGGGCAAAGTGGAGCAAGCTAAGCCGGAAGGCGGACCCTGGCAAAAGCCGGGACTAACGCCTAGTAGAAGAAGAAGAAGAGAATAGTTCGTTACCATGGAAATTTTTGTGGGTTATACGTTCATCTAGTATTAATGTTCCAGAATACCTTAATTGTAATGTGTAACTTTTTTATATCCCTGTAGAGTAAAAAATAACATGCATAATGTAAATAGTAGAGAAAGGCGAGAACAAATATTTCTAACACCTGTGCGAAGCTGAGACGGGTTGTTAGTCTTGAATAAAAGTTAGTTGCTAAAGCGAGATCACTAAAACAGAAGTTCTAAGTTCAAGTCCTAAGTTTTTACACGGCAGAACACTAGCCCATTTTAGTATTACAATAAGGTTTTTTTTTTTTTCTATAAGGAATGCACTTAATTTTAATAGATTTCTTAGGGTTCTTAATATCGATAGGTTCTGCACTTTTGTTGCATTACCTCATGATGAAAATTTGCACAGACATTTTTAAATGATAGCTAACTTGTCTCGTTAATTAAATGACTTGAATGTATTTTTTTTATTACTTTTTTAATCAATATGTGGAGACATATGATTAGCAATTTGGTAATTTTAGACTCTTTATATCATGGGAATAGGTATATTATTCTGTAAAATAAAATTAGCACTAACTGTCCCTTGCGGCTTCGTCCGCGTCTTTGGTTACTACCCGGCTATTCTACACAAAATAATTTTTCAATTCAAGCTATTACTTATTGAGATTAGCGCGTTCAAACAAACAAACAAAAATTAAATTAAAAAGCTATTCAGTTTTATAATGTAACTAGCAGCCCGTCCCGGCTTCGCACGGGGTAGACAATTATTTATTTTTGGAATTTTTCCCGTCAAATGACTACCCTACATATCCTACGCTACCCTACCCTACCCTACCTTCCCTACACTACCCTACACTACCCTACAGTACCCTACACTACACTACGCTACACTACACTACCCTACACTACCCTACACTACACTACACTACCCTACACTACTCTACACTACCCTACACTACCCTACACTACACTACCCAACTTTACCCAACTTTTTTTCTTTTTTTTTTTAGATTTAAACTATCCTATCTCTCAAGTTGGATCGAACTGCACATGGTGTGCGAATTTTATTATAATCGGTTAAGTGGTTTAGGAGTCCATTGAGGACAAACATTGGGACACGAGATTTATATATATTAAGATGTAATGTGAAACATAGATTCACGTAACAGGAACAAGGAATTTAATGCCATGTAGCAGAATAAAAAAAATAAAAATAAGCTTCTCCACCATAGGAGGTGATCATCAAAATAATCAAAACACAACAACCGCGAACCTTTTAATCCCGCACTTCTAGTAGTCAGTCATCGTTAAGCAGTGTTTCCGGGTAACCGTCAAGAGTGAATGGTGCGGACGTATGACGGGAATAACAGAACTTCTCTCTTAAACCACGGAAACTTGAATTACGCTCCATCCGTCTGTTTAAGCGAGTAATAGCCCGAGCTTTAAACTTTATACTTGTTTTTGGATTAGGTACTAACTTTATCCTCCAATCTATCTATTATACTTAATTTGAATAAGATAAGGCGGATTGACTGACGTATATATTGATATGCATGTTAAGCACAGTTAATTTTTTCATCCAATGACTTCTACTGATTTAGGGCAAAGCGGGAGGGCGTGTCAGACTTTTACTGACTAAAATCACATTCTTCTTCTTCTTTTCGTGTCGATGCACTCATATCAAACCTCTTCTGACCAGAATTTGGCATGCGTCACCTGCTAAAATCTCCTACTTTTCAGGATCTTTGCGAGTACAATGACAGAGCCGTGCCATATTTTATGTTCCATCTTTGCCTTGCGTTCTGCGTTCCCCTTCACTTGCATAACTTCGTAAAAGAAGGCAGCCGCCGCCCAGACTTCGGAACATGGCCTGTGCCAGGGTCCGGTGCGAGAGCTCGCTGCCGCCGATCGCCCCCACGAAGGCACGGCAATGCTCCACCCAAACGAGGCACACCTCCACCGTATGCTCCACCGGATTTCTTACACAGTACCTATTTACATCTTTTTTCAAACTCTCCTTTTGAAGGTGGAAGCTGGAAGAGATTTTTTTTCTTGTGTACCTATATTGATTGACAAATAAATAAATAAATATTAAATACCAAAGTCAGTACATTACTCTAATAAAGTGCATTTATAACACATCTTTACGCCAACAACACACTTACACCTCCTCAACAAATAAACGTCCATTGTATTAGCGTCATTTCTAGCAAATAAAGCGGCCATTTTCGCCGATAAACCGTTCCCGTCTAGTGTCTGTGTCCAGTTCGAGACGTGGATTGTTAGCAGTTGTTCAATGTTCGCTGTTCATCAACCATGGTCTGTACCAGGGCCGGCAAGAGAGATCATCGCCACCGAACGCCCCAAAGAAGGCACGGCAATGCTCCGCCCAAGCGAGGCACACCACCACTGGCATTCTTGCTACTCCTATACAGTATCTAGATTTTTTTCCAACTCTTTTTTTGAAGGTAGAAGTTGGAAGAGATATTTTTTTGGGACTTATTTTTAGTGTTACCTACATTGATTGTCAAATAAATAAATAAGTCCCACAGTCAGTAAATTAGGCACTATGAAGAAATTGCATTTATAACACATCTGTACATGAATTACACACTTACAATCTTTACAACAACCGTAAAATTACACCTTCTCAACAAATAAACCGATGGTCCCTACGTAAAGTATCGAATCAAAAAAATTGCATTTTTTTATTATTACTGTTTTGAGCTCTTTTTAAAGGATATTTTTTAATACAACTTCGTTTCCCGATAGTTAGAGACCTAATTTTTATAAAGATTTAATCACCCGTGACAAAATTATGCAAAAAATAAACTTTAAATCGCTCTCTTGCAAAGTAACGATTTTCATTTTCGATACTTTACCTAGGGACCATCGAAACGTCCATTGTATAAACGTCATTTCTAGCAAATAAAGCAGCCATTTTGGTCGATAAACCGTTCCCGTCTAGTGTCTGTGTCCAGTTCGAGACGTGGATTGTTAGCACTTGTTCAATGTTCGCTTTTCATCACTGCGGACCATGGTCTGTACCAGGGCCCAGCGCGAGAGATCATCGCCAGCGAACGCCCCAAAGAAGGCACGCTAATGCTCCGCCCAAGCGAGGCACACCACTACTGGTTTTCTTACTACTCCTATATAGTCTCTTGTACTTTTTCCAACTCTTTTTTCGAAGGTAGAAGTTGGAAGAGATATTTTTTTTGGGACTTATTTTATGTGTTACCTACATTGAATGTCTAATAAATAAATAAGTACCAAAGTCAGTACATTGCTCCAACTAAGTGCATTTATAACGCATCTTTACACCAACTACACACTTACACCTCCTCAACAAATAAACGTCCATTGTATTAGCATCATTTCTAGCAAATAAAGCAGCCATTTTGGTCGATAAACCGTTCCCGTCGAGTGTCTGTGTCCAGTTCGAGACGTGGATTGTTAGCAGTTGTTCAGTGTTCGCTGTTCATCAACCATGGCCGGTACAAGGGCTCGCGCGAGAAATCATCGCCACCGAACGCCCCAAAGAAGGCATGCCAATGCTCCGCCCAAGCGACGCACACCACCACTGGCTTTTTTACTACTCCGATACAGTATCTAGATCTGTTTCCAATACTTTTTTTCGAAGGTAGAAGCTGGAAGAGATATTTTTTCTGGGACTCATTTTATGTGTTACCTAGGCTACCTACGAGTACATTGATTGTCTAATAAATAAATAAGTACCATAGTCAGTAAATTACTATAAATGAATTGTATTTATAACACATCTCTACTCCAACTACACACTTACAACTCCTCAACAAATAAACGTCTATTGCATTAACGTCATTTCTAGCAAATAAAGCAGCCATTTTGGTCGATTAACCGTTCCCGTCGAGTGTCTGTGTCCAGTTCGAGACGTGGATTGTTAGCAGTTGTTCAATGTTCGCTGTTCATCAACCATGGTCTGTACAAGGGTCCGCGCGAGAGATCATCGCCACCGAACGTCCAAAAGAAGACACGCCAATGCTCCGCCCAAGCGACGTACACCATCACTGGCTTTCTTACTACTCCTATACAGTATCTAGATATTTTTTCAACTCTTTTTTCGAAGGTAGAAGTTGGAAGAGATATTTTTTTTGGTACTTATTTTATGTGTTACCTACATTGATTGTCTAATAAATAAATAAGTACCACAGCCAGTAAATTACTATAAACAAATTGTATTTGTAACACATCTTTGCACCAACCATAAAATTACACCTTCTCAGAAAATAAACGTCCATTGTATTAGCGTCATTTCTAACAAATAAAGCAGCCATTTTGGTCCATAAACCGTTCCCGTCTAGTGTCTGTGTCCAGTTCGAGACGTGGATTGTTAGCAGTTGTTCAGTGTTCGCTGTTCATCAACCAATGTCTGTACAAGGGCCCGCGCGAGAGATCATCACCACCGAACGCCCCAAAGAAGGCACGCCAATGCTCCGCCCAAGCGAGGCACACCACCACTGGCTTTCTTACTACTCTTATAAAGTATCTAGATCTTTTTCCAACTCTTTTTGCGAAGGTATAAGCTGGAAGACATATTTTTTGGGACTTATTTTATGTGTTACCTACATTGATTGACAAATAAATAAATTAGTACCAAAGGCATTGCTCTAACTAAGAACATTTATGAAGAAATTTCATTTATAACACATCTGTACGTGAATCACACACTTACACCTCCTCAACAAATAAACGTCCATTGTATTAACGTATTTTCTAGCAAATAAAGCAGGCATTTTCCTCGATAAACCGTTCCCGTCGAGTGTCTGTGTCCAGTTCGAGACGTGGATTGTTAGCAGTTGTTCAATGTTCGCTGTTCATCAATTATGGTCTGTACAAGGGGCCGCGTGAGAGTTCATCGCCACCGAAAGCCCCACAGAAGGCACGCTAATGCTCCGCCCAAGCGACGCACACCACAACTGGCTTTCTTACTACTTCTATATAGTATCTAGATCTTTTTCCAGCTCTTTTTTCGAAGGTAGAAGCTGGAAGAGACATTATTTTTGGGATTTATTTTATGTATTACCTACATTGATTGTCTAATAAATAAATAAGTAAATGACTATAAACGAATTGTATTTATAACACATCTTTACATCAACTATACATTTCCAACTCCTCAACAAATAAACGTCCATTGTATTAGCGTCATTTCTAGCAAATAAAGCTGCCATTTTGGTCGATAAACCGTTCCCGTCGAGTGTCTGTGTCCAGTTCGAGACGTGGATTGTTAGCAGTTGTTCAATGTTCGCTGTTCATTTGAGCGCCTCGCAATGTCGCGTTGTCGCAGTGTCGCGTGACAACGACACTCGCGATCCTGTTGTCTTGCTACAACAGTTGTTGTCAGCGTTATTGTTGTGAACAACAAAAACTATTCGACGTTCTTGATAGGGTTGGGATGATGTGTTCTGGGTTTTATTGGCTGGTTACATTTGTTTTTTTTTTGTTTTTCTTTGTGTAATATGAGACCTTACGGCCTGCGGGAATGTTCGAAAGAGTTCTCGTCGCTTTGGAATGCACAGAGCAACTGGAGGACACAGGTAGAGTTTAGTCAGTAAAAATTGCTCTTTAGCAACATCTTGAGAGGGAAAAGTTATTTGATTACCTACCCATCTCAAAAAAAATGATATGTCGGGTATATGAAGGTACCGCGGGCCTGGAACGCAAAGAGTAATCAAAGGAACGCGGGTGGGTTTAAGTTGGTAAAATTCTCACAATTATGACGTATGTGAGTAATCCTCAAACGAAGCGAGGGGGAGCCCTCGCTCCGTTCGAGGATTACTCACCTCAAAATAACGCCCATTAATGAAATAGGACTATTAATAGAGTCTATTTAGTAATTTTAACCAAAAAAGCACCAACCAACTAATTAAAATATAACTCTGAAATTCAAATCTATGTAAAGTCAAAGTAAATAATTAGGAATACAAAGAAAATATTTACTTTACCGACGCGACGGCAACCTCCCCTAGGCAGCTTCAATTTTTTTTTTTAATTTTCAAGGGCAAACATTCCATAGCGACGTCTCCCTAAAAAAAAAAGACAAAAGCCCCCCAGTCTTTTACAACTTGCAGAAAAGCTAATAAGAGCAAGCAGAACACAAAATTATGACAGGAAAAACAGAGATTAACATCACGTCCCTGGGGCCTGGCAAAAGGACTACTCCGGAAATGAAGGTTGTTCTGTAGGGCTGCGCCATTTCCGCCCAGTCCGGACGCACTCGCTAAACAGGGAGCTCTATTATCGCTGGGCTGTCATCTGCGATGCGCTCTCACATCGCGCCTCTATTGTGAACTTGTCCTTTGTCTGTGCTCCTAGAGGGGTGGCGTACACTAAATAGTTTTGGTTATTAAAAAGTCACTGATATGGTTGGTATTATGGTATATTTTAAATGTATAAAATTTTGTTTGATTAAGGGAAGGTTCACATCTGACGGAAAATGCGTCAAGCGTATCATCGGTCGCGTCTATTCCGTCAAATTAGATCTTTCACATTAAGCGTCTAGTCAGTTTGTCCGTTCAGCATCTACAGACCACTCTGTACTTATTTATTTTTATTGTAAACTCTACAAATAGAAGTCGTTAGAATAGTCGCTAGATTTTTTGTCGCTAGACAGATAGTTTAAGCCAAGTTCTAGCGAAAAAATCGCTAAATGGCCACGCTGGCTCTTGCTTTGGCTTAATGCGTTGACGGAAACGGAATAGACGCTGTACGCTCGACGCCTTAACGTATCATCGGTTGGGTGTGAACGTTCAAGTTTTTTCTATACATTTGTCTGTTCTTTTTTCTTTTTTTTTTTTTTTTTATTCGTTATAAACTAGTGCTTGACTGCGATCCCACCTGATGGTAAGCAGTGATGCAATCGTCGATGGTGAGGCGCACTAGCTTATTAAAAGCCTATTCACTCTAGCCTTGAAGACACCCAAATCATAATCGGACGGAAAAACCGCAGCAGGCAGATTGTTCCAGTCCCTCGATGTACGCGGTACTAAGCGTTTCGCCTCGTCCAGGCGAAACGCTTAGTCCGGACCGTAAAGGTTTGGACAACGTAAGGGTGGATACCCGCCGTACGACGGCTTGTCCGATGGTCTGGCGTTACGCGACTGATAATACGCGACGCATGTTCCGTTAGATATGAAACTTCCCTAATATAGACCAGGTGTTGTAAAGCTTGCCACCACCTGAGCCTCAAGTCTGCTATTAGAATAGTATCAGAATTGTCCATCATTGGCTTCATAATTGTTGATTTTGACAAGTTTGGTCGTCTCTAACATTTAGTAGACTACCAAACTTGATAATTCTGATACTATTCTAATAGGAGACTTGAGGCCCTGAAGTAATTACTCTCTACTCTGCAGAGAGTGATACCGACGACGAAGAAAAAGAATATAGGTAATGGCTAGCAGTACACCATAGTCTACTCCTTTCTAGGATTCTGTATACAAAGGGTAAAAACATGACTAAAGCTATGACTTCACTGTCCATCTGTCTGTCACTAAGCAGTGTCTTATGAAGCGTAAAATATTTAAGTGTGGCTCGCATAAAACAAACTTGATTTTTTTTTTGTCGGTTTTTGCTACGGATGGTAGTCCAACTCGCACTTGGTTTTTAGTTTATGATCTCATAGTTCATTCTAAAGTTGTCTGGTAATATCGCTGTCAGAGATAAGGCCTCTATTGTACCTTTAAATTCAAATTCTCTGTAAAGTGGTTTTATTATTTTTATGTACAATAAAGTTTATTCTATTTTAGAAGAATATCTTGAATTTTACAAAGGAAAACTTTAAAACTTCATTGCGTCAACGATTAAATATAGATAGAACAACAACACGACAAAAACAACTATCCAGACATATTTCAGCTTTCAGTTTTGTCCGTCTGAAAATAGAAAATTTATATTATCCCAAGTAAATACAAACGATACGAAGAATCGCCAAACTTAAGTGGCAGTGGGCAAGGCACATTGCTCGTAGAACAGATGGTCGATGGGGACGGAAGGTTCTAGAGTGGCGGCCACGTACCGGAAGATGCAGCGTCGGAAGGCTTCCCACAAGATTGATGGACCGACGACCTGGCGAGGGTCACGGAAATCCGATGGATGCGAGACGCACAGGACCGGTCGCTGTGGCGACGCTTGGGGGAGGCCTATGTCCAGCAGTGGACGTCTTTCGGCTGAGATGGTGATGATGATGATGATGATAAAGCAAATACACTCTCGGAATAAAAAGTATCCTATGTTCGTACGTATGGAATAGTTTTCAGGACAGGTTTTACCCGTATCGGTTTCGTCCATACCTGTTTGACCGAGTAATGAAGTAACAAATGTACACACATAATTTCCTTTTTTATAATTAACTAATTTTATTTAATAATATATTATCTAGATCCTAAAACTATCCAGTGCGCGCTAGTCCTAACTAGCGTGTCCCCGGTTCATGTGATGTAAACAGACATTTCCGTACACTCCTTACAGTCTGATCTTTGTGGTGTGTTTGCGCCATTGAACGGGGCCACTCGACCGTGTAATTGTAGTGCACTCGAGATTTAAACAACACGTGTATCTACGGCAATAATGTATTGTTTATTTGGTCGAATGTGTACGTTAAAAGAGATAAAGTGTAGCTATTGTGTAGTGTGCTTTGTCCAGGGTGGATAGGACGATTTAATGCGTATTTTCACCAATGAAATATTATTATACCAAACCGAGATATATACAGACGTACTGTTTGCACTACGCAATAGTAAAACATCTTCATCATTTCAGCCGAAAGACGTGCACTGCTGGATATAGGCCTGCCCATGCAAGCATCGTAACAATGACTGGTTCTCACCAGGTCATCCGTGCTTCTTTGCTGCATCTTTCGTACAAACTGTAATGTTAGGTGTCTTGTAATGTTAGGAAAGTTAGCTAATTGCTATTTCATGCATAGTTAAACTAAACAATAGCTTTTGCATGCAGAAGTCATTCAATAAGGTAAGGTTGTATTGATGATTATAATGACTATTGTTTCATTCAAATTATATCCGAAAATCATATTTAAACCAACGAACAATTTGACACAAACCTGCAAAAGACACTCAGATACTAAAACCGTTAAAAGACACACTTATGATTGCTCCCCGAAAGGACGATACTCCTCCATTATAACTTTAAATAAGAAAAATCAAACGAGAAAACTTTCCTCTTTCGACAGGAAAATCTTTAGGTACATTGTGTAGATATTTTACCGTGTGACCGTTCAAAATACATTGTCAATAAAGTAGGTGATATTAGAGGGAGTAGGGGTATAATCGGGCACAACAGGCTTGAGTGCCGCCGAGACGGATACAAGTACGGCTTATCTGAGCCGGATGTAAGCCGTGTGCGGTACCGGCCGATATTACGGCCTTAGGTATCGAGCCCCAGATTTACCTAATACGGGAATAATGTACGGCACTTATTTTGTTAAATGTTTTCGTGGGTTGTTGAGTTTTGTGGTTTTAAGTTCGCTTTTTTGGTGTGTTGTTCGTGCTTGAAGCTTTTTTTGACAGAGACACAAGAAGTTCTATTTCTTTTTCACGTGTTTGTCATCTAACTCCTCTTAAACGGATTGAACGATTTAAATTAGACTGTGTGTGATATTGGAGTAAGACTCTGGATGGTTTGAAATACAATGGGACCTGGTAGGTGGCGCTGCGATCGGGATCTCAATTTTTTTTTGGACAAAAATCCAGCTTTTGGGCAGTACAACAGCTGCCGGAATAGACGGATACAAGTACGGCTTATCTGAGCCGGATGTAAGCCGTGTGCGGTACCGGCCGATATTACGGCCTTAGGTATCGAGCCCGAGATTTACCTAATACGGGAATAATGTACGCCACTTATTTTGTTAAATGTTTTCGTGGGTTGTTGAGTTTGGTTGATTTAAGTTGCTTTTTTGTGTGCTGCTTTTTTGATAGAGACATAAGAAGTTCTGTTTCTTTTTCACGTGTTTGTCATCTAACTTCTCCTAAAAAGCTTGATCGATTTGGATGAAACTTTGTAAGTATATTGGAGTAGGTCCCTGGATGGTTCGAAAATACAAATGGACTCGATAGGTGGCACTGAAATCGGGTTCTCAATTTATTTTTGACAAAAAACCAGCTTTCCTTGTAGGGCAACAGCTACCGGTATAGACGGATACAAGTACGGCTTATCTGAACCGGATGTAAGCCGTGTGCGGTACCGGCCGATATTACGGCCTTAGGTATCGAGCCCGAGATTTACCTAATACGGGAATAATGTACGGCACTTATTTTGTTAAATGTTTTCGTGGGTTGTTGAGTTTGGTTTATTTAAGTTGCTTTTTTTTTGTGTGAGCTGTTGGTACTCGGAGCGTTTTATGCCAGAGACAGAAGAACAAACCCGTTTAAAAAAACCGTTTTTAATGTACAGACAAAAACGGTTTTGTTACAATAAAAATGATGTATAACTTATCATTAAGCATTTTTTATCTTTTTATGTATAATTCTTCTGCACGTGTGTTTATCATCTAAGTCCTCCTAACGGCTTGATCAATTTGTATAAAACTTTGTGTGTATATTGAAGTAGGTCCCTGGATGGTTCGAAAATACAATGGGACTCGATAGGTGGCGTTGAAGTCGGATCCTCATTTTTTTTTTTGACAAAAAAGCATCTTTCGTCCAGGACTGCCCTGATAATCGGATACAAGTACGGCTTATCTGAGCCGGATGTAAGCCGTGTGCGGTACCGGCCGATATTACGGCCTTAGGTATCGAGCCCGAGATTTACCTAATACGGGAATAATGTACGCCACTTATTTTGTTAAATGTTTTCGTGGGTTGTTGAGTTTTGTGGTTTTAAGGTTTTTTTGTGAGCTGTTGGTACTCGGAGCCTTTTGTGATAGAAACAGAAGAATAAACCCGTTTTTAATGTACAGATATTCAAAACGGTTTTGTTACATTAAAAAGTTGTTTAGTTGTTGTTTAACAATATTGTTAAGTATTATTTATCTTCATATATGTACCTATATAATTCTTCTGTACGTGTTTGTTACCTTACTCCTCTTAAAGGGCTTGACCGATTTGGTTGAAACTTTGTATGATATTGAAGTGGGTCCCTGGATAGTTTGAAAATACAATAGGACCCGGTAGGTGGCGCTGCAATCGGGTTCGTAAATTTTTGTCAAAAACCCAGCTCGCTCACTCCACACAGAGTAGGAAACCTTATTTGACGATATCCCACCTCAAAACAAAAAGAAAATGCTTTGAAGCAGAAAGGATCAAAACAGAATAAAATAGAAAACCCAAAAACAAATAGCAATTAATTCCAAGCTAGTAATCGTCTGTTAAGTCACACTGATTCTAAATAGTATCCCGATACGATTCTAGAGCGAGGGCGTTTAGAGATGGCCGCTGCCTTTGTTTCACTAAAGCCGAAAGCCGATAGATTTAGTGAGACGAAGGACGAGTCTTAAGGAATTAGTGCTGGCATGAATAAAACGCTCAGTTCCAACACTCGATGGCGAACGGCTTAATAGATTTTATAAAGTAAACGTCGTACTTACCTATAAAATGTTGTCTGAACAAACTTCATCTCTTCTTGAATATCGAAGCGTCTCTCTATTTGTGACGGAGATTACATTTGAAAATTTTTAAATTCGATAGATGTGGCGCAGTGGAGGAGCTCGTGGCTAGATAATAACAGCCGCACGGGTTGATCTTCAAGGTTAAGCAATGCTTGCCAAGGTTGGTCTATGGATGGGCGACCATCTTAACATACCGAGTTTCCTCCGTGCCTCGGAAAACACGTTAAGTCGTAGGTCCCGGCTGTCATTTGTAGATCTTTGGCAGTCGTTACGGATAGTCAGAAGCCAGTAAATCTCACTCCAGTCTTGCCATGAAGTACCGTGTTACTCCAGTTAATGAGTTGTGGACCTCTGGTAGGCAGCCGCTCCTCGTAATATACTGGTATTCAGCTAAATCCGGCTTGACTGGAAGCCGACCCCAATATAGTTGGGAAAAGGCTAGGCAGATGATGATGTCGTACTTACCTATAAAATGTTGTCTGAACAAACTTCATCTCTTCTTGAATATCGAAGCTCTCTATTTGTGTCGGAGATTACATTTTACTTTTGAAATTTTTAAATGCGATAGATGTACCGCAGTGTACCCTCTGTTTGTTGTTTACAAACAGGTTAGAGCAACATAATCGTGGTGCTTACTTTATTCTTGTGAATTTTAATGTAATTTATGTATATTTATTACATTACTTCTTAAACAGGAATGGTGGAAGTTTTAAGGCGTGTATTGACTGTCTAAAACGTGTTGTTTGGCTTCCTAATTGGAGCAATGATTTTCAGTTACTTTTCTGTGTTTCGGGGGTTCAGCAGAAGGAATAAATAATCATTTTGAATAATCATACCTATCTAAACACAAAACTAAGGTTAAAGCTATGCTCGAAGTTTCTTTGCGTGGTCGCATCAGGAATGAAGATATCTGCAGGAGAATATAGGTTGCTGACATAGCCCAAAGAAACTTAAATGGCAACGGGCAGAGCATATTGCTGGTAGAACAGATGGTTGATGGGAAACACAAAACTGAAAAGCAACGTCGCATCGCACAAATCTATGACCTCGTACGATGCATCGCAAGAACTTGCGAATTGATTCGCATCACACTTTATATGGTCATCTGAACCGATGATGCTTTGCCGCACCCAATCTCATCGTATTTTTCTGCGATTTGCCGTGGTATCATATCTCATCGCAGTTTTGTGTGAGTCTTAATTTTAATAGACCAATGGGCAAGATGACAATTTTTGAAAATGTGTTTTAAAATATTCTTAAACATCTACTATTTCTAAAAAAAAAAATATTTCTGTAATTTATAAAATTATTCATGAAAAAAATGAAATTTTAATGAAACGTTCATAAATTCGCGCCAAAACGCAGTCACCGGCGTTGACATTTGCTGTGACGTCAACCCTCAGTAAACTTATAAACATTAGAGTCAAAGCAACAAATAAAACATATTAAATATTATTTAAATATGAATTCCAAAGGATATAAGTGGTGTGCGGTCCCTCAGTGCACTAATACATCATTAAAAACCCCTAACAAAGTGTTTATTTACGTGCCAAACGATAAAACGATGTGATATAAGAGGCTAACTCTGGCACGGCGAGATCCTAAAGCTGTTAGTCTTGATACTTCTATTTATTTCTGTGAAAATCACTTTGGCGTAAGTTGTAACGTTATTCCATATATTCATAATATTCTGCGACTTTGTTTTACTTACTACAAATTAATAACAAGTTTTTCGATAGTAAATCTAACCTCATAATGAATAGACCTTGTTTATCGACTCTATATTCACTATTGATTATTGATTACTTTATTAATTTTCCAGTTGCAATCAATTTAAACAATGTAAAAACTCAAGAGATAGTCGAAACTCGAAATAAATTCGGTGACAGTGACAGTATTTACTGAGGGCTGACGTAACATACTTTGATTGGTGTTTTAAACAGCATGGCGGATGGCAGTATTTTGTAATTATATTTTCTACAATAAAATAGTAATCTCGTCTTAAATCTAAAAATGGAGATTTTTTCCACAATACTTACACAATATTTTATCAGATAAACACAATATTTTAATGATTCTGTCTTACTGTCATCTTGCCTATTATTACGCGATTTTTTGAGAGTAACCACGGGCTTGAATCGTAAAAGGCAACTGAATGAACCTTTAATAGGTATACTATTTATCTTCTCTATTAATGTAGATTCTGTTAACCAAAACTTAAACATACTCCTCAATGTAGTAATACTTGATGAGGTAAATTCAGCGGCGGTTTCCGAGATGACTTTCAGCAAAGTATTTACTGAAAGAGCCTTTTATACTTGTATGAATATTAAAATAGTCTTACTTCTGCGTGGCGGCAACTTTCTTGCTTATCCTACTAATGCATAACGTCAAGTACTCATTGCTTGACTTCATAAACATTTTATGTAAGCAGTGTTCTTAATAAGGTATGCTTTGCTGGTTTTTTAGCCGACTTTAAAGAAAGGAGGAGGTTTTTTTATTTAACTATGTTTTTCTTTTTTGTTGTATCTTGTTCAGCGATATTAAAAAAAATGATGTTGATATTTCTTTTTTGTTTTTTAGAATACTTTTCCAAGTGGTTACATTTTTTTATGAAGATCTGATGATGTACCTGCTCTTAATAAACTAGCTCTGGCTCTTAATAAACTATTGCGCCTCACCATCAACGATTGCATCACTTCTTACCATCAGGTGGGTTTGCAGTCAAGCACTTGTTAGTTTATGTTTAAGACGCAGCGTCGGAAGGCCTCCCACAAGTCGCGGGAATCCGATGGATGCGAGACGCACAGGACCGGTAGCTGTGGCGACGCTTGGGGGAGGCCTATGTCCAGCAGTGGACGTCTTTCGGCTGAGATGATGATGATGATGACTAGATTATGTTATATAAAGAGAAACCTGTAAATTGAAAAATGTACTATTATTGCTATATTAATGGAAAAAAACGTGTATTTTGTTTTTAATTCCAGTCATGTGCGAATCGAACTTGCGCACTGAATAACAAGTAATCCTAACAAGGGGTAATAAAGATAGAAACCTAATCTCAAATCAACTCCACATATTCCTACAATTGTCTCAAAGACAACTCAGATTTCGATACTCCCAAAACTTGGAACAATGTTAAGATCTTCAATTCACCGTTACCGAGGCTGTTAGCGCTGCCCTTTGACAGCCGTAGGTGAAGTTTAGTACGAGTGCGACAGTGCTAGTGAAACTAGCCGACAGTTGCACTGGCCTGTCGAGTAATACCCGCGAGCTGAACACAACTGAACCGAACTGAACTGAACTGAATTGAACTGAACTGAATTCTGTTGTACCGCCGCAGTCGAAGATTTAGATGTAATTTAGACTATATCAAGTTTTGCACTTTGATTTTAGTATTAGCTCTATTTTGGCGATGTTTGATGTCGTGGTTTTGAGTAAATGATGATGCTTTGGTAGTGTTTATAAACATGGGGTATTTAAATGTTTTGCTACGAAGAAGTTCAGGAAAAATCGCAATTTTGGCGGTTGTTTGTACAAAAGAATATTTTTTTTGACGTTTTTGGTAGGATTTTTTATATTTCATAACAAATTTTATGACACAACAATTTTATGTACAATCTGCTTGCTGCGGTTTTCCCGTCCGATTATAATTTAGGTGTCTTCAAGGCTAGAGTGAATAGGCACTTAATAAGCTAGTGCGCCTCACCATCAACGATTGCATCGCTGCTTACCATCAGGTGGGATCGCAGTCAAGCTCTAGTTTATAAAAAAAAATATGTAAAATTGGTGTAGTTTTTATTTCAAAACTCAGCACAGCTGGACAATATGTGGTATCATTGGAACAGGCATAATCTCGTACAATGGAGCTGCGAATTATAGTGTCGACTACCTCAGTGAAGTTTGCCAAGAAGGCTCACTCGATACGTGTGCTGCCAAATACTACAAAAACATTAGAATGTGTTACATCCGCATGTGTTATTAAAAACTGATCCCGTAAGAGTAGATTATATGGTCGAAAGAATAAACTAGCGTTCCTCTATATCATTACAAAAAAGGTTTTTTTACCTAAGTAAAGATTAAAGAAAATTATTTAGTAGTCTGTTCTTAGCATAACGTTACTGGACACCTTCCTGGAATGTAGACTAGGATTTATACCCACTACGACACTATAAAGTACTCAAAGTACTTAGTTGCCAGCTAAAAGGATTGCCATCGATACGGCTACTAAGTAGTGAAGTGTTTTTCCTTTAAAAGCATGATCAGTCCATCTACGCGAGACCTTACCTGGGAGGCATTAAACTACAACTACTCTGTAATGTGTTGTACATAGTTGCAAAAGTAGAAGTTCTAAATTTACATGGAACATGATTGCAGGCTGAAACTTGGTAAACTGCTTTCACATTGAAAGAACTTAGTTTAGGTAACTTAGTCGCAGCGAATTTAGTGACGGCCGCTCATAGTTCCACACGAAATATTATGAAGGAACTTTGTGGGTGTCACAATTACTTACGAACGTGAGAGTTTTGTGTGGGGGAAGTTAATTGATTTTAGCTTGTTATAGTAACTTGGACAGGGGCAATAATTTTGTCGATATTTTATTGGACAGTACTTGTCAACTAACGTTATATGTAATACTGATTGATTGAGTAAGGCATCTTGCAAGAACTGTAATAATATTCAGTACAACGTTGGTCACCCAAAGGCGGCTAGTCGCAAGATTATCATATAGCCGTCAATTACATTTTTTTTTCAGTAGTTTTCCTGAAAAGTCTAAGTAAACCATAAGAATTGGTCACGTAATATTTCGGTAGAGATAAAAAATATTCTAGATATATGCTATTTAATTACATGGTCTACCTTTTGCGTGAAAGACTAACAAACATCCATATATACAAGCATTTGCGTTTAAGTAAACAGTTTTGGGCGTAGTACAAACTAAAACAATAATAATAATTTAGTAGGCACAGAATATTGTGAGCACTATATTATAGTGCTCATAATACTCTCAAGAAAATCTCAGTAGCAACCACAATAGGTGCTTATATGTCCACAACAGTTGCCCTAGACTTTCTATATCACAAGTACACCTCAGTTGGAACACAAAGCAGGGAAAAGCCAATTATCGATGGAAGCCGGTCCTTACCTACGAATTTTGGAATACGCTACAGAAGTAAATGAAAATATACGAGTTCTCGTTAGTGTTGGCTGTTCGTTCCAACTCGGATACACGGCTTTTACTGGATTTGGTTTGGATATCGACAATGCACGATGGTGCTTTGAGGTTTATTGTGTATCAAGTGTACTCTGGATGCGTATATTTGTATTTAGTGTTATTTCTTACCAACTATAAATAACATAATATAGAAAATGATGTCTGCGGCTTTGCTTGAGTCATCATCATCATCATCTGCCTAGCCTTTTCCCAACTATATTGGGGTCGGCTTCCAGTCAAGCCGGATTCAGCTGAATACCAGTATTTTACGAGGAGCGGCTGCCTACCAGACCTCCACAACCCATTAACTGGGGTAACACGGTACTTCATGGCAAGACTGGAATCAGATTTACTGGCTTCTGACTATCCGTAACGACTGCCAAAGATCTTCAAATGACAGCCGGGACCAACGGCTTAACATGCTTTCCGAGGCACGGAGGAAACTCGTTACGTTAAGATGGTCACCCATCCACAGGGGCCCATCCTAGGCAAGCGTTGCTTAACCTTGAAGATCGACCCGTGCGGCTGTTATTATCTAGCCACGACCTCCTCCGGCTTTGCTTGAGTGAAAGTAGAAAATTGTTGCAAGGGAACAGACTCCCGGGATAAAAAGTATCATAAGTGCTATTCTTTTCCAATTTGTGTGAACGCTCTTCTCTCAGGAACTATTGATTCGAATTGCTCAATTCTTTTACTATAGACTTGCTCATTTATCGAATAAACCTATAGCCAGAGAACACAGGTGAAACCACGGGGAATCGCTAGTCCAAAATAAAAGTATAGTTAACGCACAAAGGCGAGTTTAACCCAGATTTTCTTATCGTAAACTTTGGGTGAAACAGAGACTTTACAATATATAGGTAGGTTTGTATTTAAGCACTAGTTTAACTTATTAAAAATATAGGATACATAAGTGCATAAAAATCTTAAAACTATTTATTAATACTCTTACTAAGATGAACTACATAAATATGTGAACAAGACAAGATATATACGACACATAAAATCGGGTAATATTGCACATTTATGGGTCGTGTTGACTGGCAATGTTGCCTATTTTCCTGAAGACCTCTCTCTCCAACGAAGGGGATGACTTTAATGAGTGTGAAAGAGAATTCCAGAAGAAAATAGGCGATTATCTATTTCTGTGCTAGAAATGTTTTGATTTTGATCTTAATATTAGTGATAGACTAACGGTCATACTCAGAGTCCAGCTAATGGTTCATTAGCGTCCCTAATGTCCATTAAAGTTAAGTATTGTCAAACCTTCACTAAAAAGTGTGTTAAACTGTGATGTGACAATTTCTTAATAGATCGTTTAGGATTTAAGTAATGATTAACGTTAATGAATGTCCCTGAGTGTGGCCGTAAGGGCCTATTTCACAATATCCGAGTAGCCACGACTTTCTGAATAAATTCAAAAATGGAACAGATTTTTTATGAAATTATCTGCCAAGTGAGATATCGGAAACTTAATCATAGGTGGTGAAATAGGCCCTTAGAGTAGGTTCCTGAATTGTGTATTTTGAGTTAAGTATGTCTCAGACCAGTGCGTGTAGCTAGTGATGATCAGTGATAGGAATAGGTAGTGCCTATTTGCCTAAACTTCGACGAACAGAGACAAGAAACGGAGGCTTCCTTAGGATTAAATTTTTTTCCGAGACATCTGTCCCGAAATTTCGAGACAACACTTAAATACATTTTAAAAAATTGTTATTTGGAATAAGTGATACCTATTACGATCAACAAGTCATTTACAAAATGTTCTCCAAAATAAAAAATTCTGAAAATTTTATGGTTGTAACGATTGTGTATGTTATTTATAATGATAGTCGCAAACTTTTGGTAAATTGACGAATTACTTATTCCACATAACAATTTTTTTTAATGTATTTTAAGTGTCATCTCGAAATTTCGGGAGTCTCGGAAAAAAATTAGTCCTAAGGAGGTCTCCGTTTCTTGTTTCTGTTCTTCGAAGTTTAGGCAAATAGGCACTACCTATTCCTATCACTGGTGATGATATATGGTACTGATATGAGTTCGCTTACAATGGACTTCATCAGAGGTCTTGTAGTCACCAAAAGAGCATAGAAAGGGTTCGGAATTTCCTTGTGGGCAGGGCGTAAGTAGGAGATGGATTGGACACACGCTTCGAAGGGATTCCGACCACATACCCAAACAAGTGTTAGACTGAAACCTCCAAGGAAAAAGAAAAGGTGGCGAACGTCAAACTTGGCGTCGCACCGTGTTGGCAGAAGCGGCGAGCAACGGAATAACGTGGAGCGATGTGAAGCGGAAAGCTCAAGACCGTTCGCAATGGAGGATTGCTGTGGACGCCCTCAGCCCCATCTAGGGGATATAGGACATTAAGTCAAGTAAGTCAAGGGCGTAAGTAAAGTTAGAGAAATACCTTCAATTACTTAAAACAGAAATCGGGGGTAGAAAAGTCTAAAGAGATGACATTTTAAATGTAAGTTCTTCATACTTACCGAAAGTAAATACCTTTAGGCACACGGTTTTTACTTACCAATTTACATACCTTTTTTCACAGGTTGACTAAGTAGAGCTGAAATTACATTAGAAAGTAAAGGTCAGAATTTTAAGAAGTTCTAATAATAAGTAGGTATTTCCAACTCAATGGACATAAAAATATTATGTTCTTTATGGACTATTAAATACCTCGCTGACGATTTTCCCCAATACTCTTTTGTTCGTGACCGTACAATTTTTAGTACAATATAAAAAAGAGAACCAAACAGCTATAAGGTCTCAGTTTAATTAAGAATTAAATAAAAAATAAAAGGTGCAGGCTTTTCTCTTCCGCCGCAGAAGCTATAAAAGTCGCCGGGACTGAATTGGGTCATTACGGCGCATAGTAGCTAATTAGCCTGCAATCTGCACTGCTTAACTCGTATTGGAGCCTTTATGTTTATTCTATACGTATTTAAGCTTTATTTATTAATGCGATTAAGTTTAGTTTTTATTTAAACAATAAAGAATAGGGTTATTAGGGTCAGAGACTCTACCACGACCTCTAACGCGATCCATTTGAATTAAGTTTTTCATTATTTATTTCATTAGAGTTAGAGTTTTCTCTAACCGTTTAGTTTAGGTAGTTTAGGAGCTATGTATAGTGTATAGTTACATTCTTCTTTCTCGCTCGCATGTCTGACATTTTAAAACATCATGGTAAGACCCCAGATCTTCATAGATTACATTTTTATACTAACCTCTGCAAGCGGCTTCGGAAAGTCGGAACTTATCCCTGAGAAGCGTACTCCCGAAGAAACTAATAATATTCAGGGCTGCCGGAACATTCGAAAGAGTCCGTAACGGCGTAACCCTGGAACGCAAAGTGCAACTGGAGTACATATGGAGTGTCTAATTCTTACCACATAAAACTCACATGGGTTTTAGTCAATTAAAGTTCTCCCTCTCACTTCAATCAGAGCTAGGGAGTTGATCATATCCATGCCAAAATTACCAGACTTGGTTCTGCGGCTTAAGCGTAAAAATGGAATTAACAGATTTACTTTCGCTTTCTTGATTAGTAAAGATGCAGTTCCCTCTGGACCCATTATAGCTGTAAACGAGCAAAAAATAAGAAAACCTTTTATGAAAAATGTGGATCAATATTTTATTCCGAAGTTTATTTCCAGCGAGTAAATTATGTCGCTCAAGTACACAGTGGCCGCTCACAGCTGCTTACAAAGTTAAGAATAACGATACTACAGTTTTGGCGCGAAACTTTAGCATAAACCTGCACTTAGCGCCCCGACGACCAACTTGACTGTTAAATAATAAACTTTAATGGACTTTTGGTCATTCCACTTTATTGTTATTATTTTTTTTTTCGAGTACATGAAGGAAGGGACTTTCTGAAATTTTGATAGCATCTTTCGTAGCTGAAGTTTTAACGAGGTTGAAATTTAGTAGGCTTTAAAAGAACGTCGTGAACTTGGGATTGTATTACGGATAAAAGATTGTAGGGAAGTGTTTTTTAATATCTGTATCGTCGTGTTTTTTGATGACATTGTATTGATTTGCGCGTCTAGGAGAATTTTTGATGTTTAAATTTACTCGGAACAAATATTTGTATCGCCTACAGACAGGTGTTTCAGGTCTATGTGTATGTGAGTTTACATTTTTTGAGCGCACCCAAGATATAGGAGTAATTCCTATTGTGGTGCGAAATTATTTAAAAATATCCTACTTTATTGAGTCGTAATAGCATGGGTCAGGCTCCCGGAAAATATTGTGAAATCTTCAACACTGAATTACTCAAAAAATCGATTGGATAGACTAATGTCTCCAAAATATCTGAAAGAGTGCTAGTATGTAAAGTAAATAACTACGAAGTACTAGAACTATATTAGACCGCCGCCCACGTGGGTCATGCCTGATTTGTAGAATGTATGGTATACGGTAGAACGACGTTGTGCGGCGTGGGTGTAATGTACGAGTAGCTCTGCAAGTCTAGATGCCATATTGCATGTGTATAAAGTTAATATATGAAGACCGATGTGCCCAGGATCGGAGTACGTGTGCGCCGTGTAGTTCTTCCTAAAATGTCTCCAAATTTTTTGTGTCACGCATCAGCCAATTGGTACTTATTCGACTGTTTCGATTGTTCGAACATCTCGATAGTTTCAACTTTGACTCGAATCTAACTCGGTCTGTTAGGTATTGCGAGTCTCACATCGGTGACCGACCGAGACTTGGTGATCGACAGTGACTGATTCAAAAGGATTCGAACAATCAAAAACTAGCGGTCGATTCCGTTGACTCGAGACCATCGAAAAACAATCTCGATTATTTTGTAAAACAGCGACTCACTTCGAGTTCACTCGATGGCTTATCTTAACGACTCCAATTCTTTCGATTCTTTAAGCATCGAAAGAATTGGATCGGATCGCCGATCGCTACTATTAATAATAACATACCAATTGAACAGTCCGCATTACACGTAGCTAATTTCCCAAAGCTTGCCATTCATTACATGCAATCACAATATGGCCGTCATTACGATATTCTCGGATGAATTACACTGCTCGCAATGTTCCCATTCATTGAACATTTACGGCATAACTGGACCGTCCTGGCGGCATGCGCTCTACTAAAACGAGCGAAATACGTTCGAATCATCACGTCCGGCTAAATTGCGCTAACTGGCTAAACAGTATTGCACACGCAAAAGCTTGAATCATTAGTAATTTGTACGTACGTGTTTGTCATGCATTATCGTGAATTTTGGCATATTTGATATTCTGTATAAGTATTCGATTTTTAAACCGACGTCAATATACTGGACATGCTACATGCATAATACAGGAGGTGCTCAATGTGTCGAAATCTTTTATTTTTCTAAGACATGGACCGACTTGGTTTTTTGAAAGTATTATTGAAAAATAATGAAATACAATCAACGTCAATAGTAAGAAAATACTAAAAAGAGTAAAATTTCAGTAATCGGTGTTAAATTAAGAAATTGAAAGTTATTTTGAACGTTATACATAGTGATTTTTGTACTGAAGTCAGTAGTTTTAATTTATAAAAAGTTTTTTTTTTCATAAGACATTTTTCAGAAGCCGACCTGAGTTTTGAAATTGATTACATGACACTTCAACTTTTCATTAATGCCATAACTAGTAAGTAGAAGAGACACCATAATTTTGCCAACAACATGTGCCAAATGACATGACACCCCGTGTCTAGACAAACACGTAAATTAGAAACAGAGAGAGTAGCTGTCACTTTCTCATAATTACAATTAGTTTAAGTTTGCTGTAAGATATTACTACTGCTCTCAAAAACGGTGAAGCAAAACATCGTTAGGAAACCGGTATGTCTTAGAACCAAAAATTTGAAGACATGTGACATCCACTAATCCGCACTGGGTCCGCGCGGTTGGTGCGGCCCATCCCCTCTCCCAGAGAGGAGGCCTGAGTCCCAGCAATGGGAACATTATAAGGCCGATAATGCTAATGCTAATTACTACAAAACCTTTGTGTGGCCTTCAAGATTAAACTTACACACTTTACCTACCATCAACGCAGACAATACAATAACATCAAATCGTATCTACATTTTACGAAAAAATAAAATTCATAGCTAAACCGCCCATCACACATACGTAGCACACCCAAATACAATATACGCATATCTCATCCAATATTACAAAAAGTTCTATCCATCAAGATAAAAATAAGTTAGTGATAATGCAAAATAATTTCACCCACTCACGCTCAGAATGAGAACCTTTCCCGCCCGCATTGTGAGTAGATACTGAGGTAGCGATCCTGAAGGCTATGTAGCAGAGTTCGCTGACTCAGACCACGGGTACACTGTCTACGGAGAGCGGTTGAAATTCCGGGAATATTGCCTCCAAATTGAAGCTTGGTATGTAGTCTGAAAGTGTTAGCTACCGCAATGTGGGTAGGGTTATTGAAAGAAAATGTATTTCATAACAAATGGGAACTTTTAGTTCAGAAACCAGCTTTCAGAACTGAAAGACTAAAATATCGATTAAAAAATTCAAGGTGTTGAGTGTATTACTAACCATTAATGAAATCATCGATTTGTTGATAATCTCAATCAGAAATGAAATAAACGATATTGAAAGTGAAAAAATCTTCGTGTTAAAGGGATCTATTAATTATTTATTGAAATTTTATGCACTAATTAAAAATACATTATAAAAAGGCGTACTTTTTTTTGGTGAACAGTGTAAATAGCCTTAGGTATTTTCTACCAGTCGACCTTAGGGGCGACTTCTGGATGGAGAGAGATGATTATTATATGAGTAGGTGCTTATTACAATGCAATGCATATAAGTTTCTGACAGAAGTTCCACTCACTTTATTTCATCTTTTTTTAAGCTGGGAAATCTTCTAATGACTTCTCTCTATGGCGGTCTCATATTTGGCTCAACACAAGGCACACGAACAATAGTCAGGTAAACTCGAAAAAAAAATACAACTGTGTGTCGAACGGATGGAAAATTGGTCCAGTTCAGCATTAATGCCAGACAACTAGAACAACTGATGAAAACAGCATTAATGCCTGACGCTAGTTTTCACCTTAACTCCAGATTGTGACGCAACGGAAGTCAAATAGTTTCGTAGTTACTACTCTACGGGTCAGCGCAATACGTATTTTTCTTCCATTCTCTTCTGCCACCCGTCATACTGTCACGAACTCCCTCACACAATCCTATAAACATTCCTCACACAATCCATCCATCTACATGTAAACTTAGAACTATTTTATTAATCATTCATCCCTCCTCTTCACATGACCATACCATGTAGTATACTAATTGTATATTATAATCCATCAAACTAGATTCGATAACTAGCGAAATAATTTGTGTTGAGTATGATAAATAGGCGTAAGATACTCGTAATGTGTGTGTTTGTTGTTCGCAGCTGCACAAAGTAATCCTTCTAACACCTCTCTGCTCTTCACAGAACGCATCTCCATTCAACTTTGTTTGCATCCCCTTCCTCCATCAGAGCAGATTGATAGCTTTGATGTCTCCCGCCGCCTACACCTTGTTTAATGGTATTGCTTCGTTTGTCATATGATACGGTACTTATTGAATCTGCTTTGTTTTGTTAGTGAAAAAAATGGTGTCTGAATAATTGGGATCACAGTAAAACCGCAAAATGACCTTTTTGGAAACTTTACCCGTTGAGGTTTTAATGTGATTTTTTTTTCTTTTTGTGACCATAGAGGTTTAACAAAAAGGTTTTAAGTATATTATCGTGTTAGTGCGTAATGGTTACAAAAATAACTAAGTTTGGTTTTAAGCGCCACTTCATACCTAAATGTGGTGTAATTAGTCATTTTTTGAGCAAGTGTGTTGAACAAGCTATTTTCTTGATATCTATAACAACGCGGTTCCTTCATACAGAAAAAATAATAATGAGAAAACGGGATACAATCACTTTGTTTTCTAATATTTTTTTAGTATTTGCCAGTGAGCACAGTGAGCCTTTTTCGGAAGTTTAAATCAATAAATACTACATTAAAATCCTGAGTTCCATTTTACTGAAATTGCACTTTTTTATATACTCGATAATATAAAACCAATATTATACCATATTTATTGCGAATAATTAAAACAAAAACTCCAACTTTGATGTTTTGATGTAACTATTTGCTACTTCAAAACAACAAACCACTCTCTCAAAATTGGTTTGAGTCCCGTATTTACTCTAAATATTCGTATCTATCAACAAAGCAGTTTTTCAAAAAGTTTTCATACCAAACATTATTCACTCATCCATTCATCATATTTTTTGTAAACATGTGTTTCATATTACATATCACACATACAAAAAAAAAACACGAAAATAAATGTTTTCAATAACTGGCGAAATGTGAATGTGAAAGGAGATTCTTTAGTAGCATTCGGTGTTATAACAGGTGAAATGTAATATCAGTGAATACGGAAAACGCATTAGTAGAATTAATGTTCTGCTTTTCAACTTTGTTCGCCATTCTGAGGGCAAATCTGGCCTTCTCCGATGGATTGAATGAGGAATCGATAATCTTGAGGGACCTCGTAATACCTACTTATTAGATGGAGGGAACGGATTGATAGCTGCAGGATTTAGCCGGCCGCTTTTGGGGAGGCCCAAATGATGAAGTTTTATTGCTGCCAAAATGCCATATTATGTGTGATACGATGATTGTGAGATATATGATAAGGTTCTAAGCAAAATGTAAGTTGTTATGGTTTGTTGTTGCTAAAAAATAATAAATGAAAATGATAAAATTAATTGTTATATCTTTTTTCTGGCATTGCTCGCGCTTGATATCTCGTGATGAAAAGCTTTTATGTGGCCGACGATAGAGTACGCATGCCTAGAAGAAACCTATGCATTCTACAACTAGTTTTTTTTACTGATTCAATTTTGAAAATGGAACAGTTCGAAATTCATTACCTCTTAGCAACGAGTAGGCATGCAATCGTTTAAAAAAAGTTTTTTTTTTATTATTCAAATAAGGCGGCCGGTTGCCGAACCGAAAAAAATGTAAATAAAACTTAATAAAGTATCTTAATACCATCTGTAACCAATTTTATACAAGGAATTCTAATAAAGTAAAAATATATCCATCAAGAAGATAGGTAAACAATATCCAAATAACCTTAGAAATTAAGAATAAGTTTGAAAAGAAAGAACCGATTCTAATTATGTAAATATTTGTCTATGGTTGCTTTTTAATCTGTGAAAGTTTTACGTTTTGTGCGGTTTTGCACAAGTTTTTTGAGTAAATTTAATAAGGCAGCCATTTTTATAGTCTATTGCAGATGGCAGTTGAAAATAAACTTAATTGGCGGGATTTTTAAGAGGGAAGAGCAGTAACTATTTTAATTATTCGCAGATTAATTCCTAGTTGAAATGGCGATGTAAGTAAAATTGCTGTTAGTTTAGATCTCAAGTGTCTGCACAATTCAAAAATATTATTTGGAATCAATAGGACAGGCGCAACCTCGGTAAATTTGTTTAGAATTTCATTGTAGTGTTACCATTGCTGCCTCGTACCAAAGAATTGGAATGCTACTAGCTACATTCGTATACTAATCTATACTATCTATACTAATATTATAAAGAGGTAAAATTTGTAAGTTTGTAAGTTTGTAAGTTTGTATGTAGGGGGTAATCTCTGGAACTACTGGTCCGATTTGAAAAATTCTTTCAGTGTTAGATAGCCCATTTATCGAGGAATGCTATAGGCTATACACCATCACGCTACGACCCACGGGAGCGGAGCACTAACCAAAAATGCGGGTGAAACCGCAGGGGACAGCTAGTGGTAAACAAAGTAACTGTATTTAGTAAAGCTAATGACTTAATGAATTAAAGGGCCGTATCTTTTTTTTGTTGACTTATAGGTTTGATTTTTTACAGCTTCAAAGGACTGCAGACCAAACTATATGGGTTAAATTTCAACTCGATTTCCTCCACGAGATAAAGGGTCTTGATAGTCAGACAAACAGACGGACAGCAAAGTGATCCTAAATGGGTATCGTTTTCCCTTTTGAGGTAGGTAAGTACGGAAGCCTAAATTCAAATAAGTACTCAGTAAAAAGCCGAAAAACATTGTATCTACAATCCTGCACACAATCACAATCGAAGAACACAACAAACGAAAACCTCATAGACATACATCTACCTAGCCTTTTCCCAACTATATTGGGGTCGTCCAGTCAAGCCGGATTTACCTGAATACCAGTATTTTACGAGGAGCGGCTGCCTACCAGACCTCCACAACCCATTAACTGGGGTAACACGGTACTACAGACTGGAGTCAGATTTACCGGCTTCTGACTATCCGTAACGACAGCCAAAGATCTACAAATGGCAGCCGGGACCTACGGCTTAACGTGCTTTCCGAGGCACGGAGGAAACTCAGTATGTTAAGATGGTCACCCATCCACAGACCAACCTTGGCAAGCGTTGCTTAACCTTAAAGATCGACCCGTGCGGCTGTTATTATCTAGCCACGAGCTCCTCAAGACATAAAAACACAAAAAGGTGTAATGTGTTGACGAAGCGTCTGTAAAGTTAATACGACAAAGATCCCTCATCGTTGCTTCACCTACTAAAAATGCAAAGCCCTAAATGGCAAGTGAATGTCAATAGAAGACTTTCTGAGTATTAAACGAGTAATCTTTCGTGTAACTTGGGTCCAATAAATTAATTCGCGACACGACTACGGCGATCATCGCTCCCCAACACTTTTAATAGAAATAATCTATTTTACTCGTAGCAAAGCCTTTATAGATGCCATTTATTTTGATCTCATTTAAATATTCTAATTAAATGTTTATTAAGAAAACTTGGGCCCTTAGTTTCACCTTGGAAATTTACTTTTATAATAATAGAGATATATGTCTTTTTGTCTCTGAATTGCCATTGTAATAGATAGCAAAAGTTTTTGTTGTTTTTTTTTGAGTGTGGAAGTTTTAATTATTCACAAATTGATTCCTAGTAGATATTATGATGTCAAATTGGTGTAAGTTTATATTCCAAGTATCTGCACAGCTAAACAATAATGTTAAATCATTGAAACAGGTGAGATCTCGGTAATCGACGAGCTGAGAATATTATTGTAAGGTTAAGGACTTAGAATTAAAGGAACAGGAGGTGATGTCATTTCTACAGGCTATGTTTATATTAACTTGCGTCGTAATAATGTAGATTTTAAGCATAAATTTTACGTACTAAAATCATTGCCGTCCAAAGTGAACGGTATCTTAGGGCAGGATTTTTTTCAAGCATTTAAGGCTATATTAAATTTTGAGTTGAAGTCTTTACAACTAACTTCAGTCTGTGGAAAAATGATAACAGTGCCCTTTACAGAGATAGATAACGGCAACACGTTCTTAACAGTCGGCGCGCGAAGTGAGTCTATTCACTTTATCGAAACAGATATTTTGGAGGAATCGGTGATTGAATGTCAGGAATTATGTGAGGGCGTATTCGCCGCTAATTCAATTGTAAAGCCCACAAACGGTAAAGTTCCTCTACAAATTTTAAATACTAGGGACGAAGATGTTAATCTGTACAATATTACATTGAATAAGACTAAATTGAGCGCCTATTGAATTTGTCACTTTAGTAAACCTGTCATGAATGCCGACAGGGTTAAAAATCAATTTTCATTATTAAAATTTGAGTATTGAGTACTTCAGTGAAGTTTGCCAAGAAGGCTGACTCAATACATTTGTTGTTAAATACTACAAAAACATTAGGAATGCGTTACAACCGTGTTCTATTATGAGCCTGTTATGTTCCACAGCACGGCAAAAGCATAACTTTTAGTGTTCCATTCTTCCCTCTTTGCTACTTCTGGCCAATCTCTAAGGTAGGAAACCAACTCGTCACGCCATCACTTTCTGGGCCCATCACGTCGCCACATACCTATTCTAATGTTAAAAAAGTACCTACAGTTTTTTTACATCTAATACAGTTATTAGAAGTAAGACTAGGCAATATGGGGGAAAAACTATAGCCTTCTCTTAGGGGCAAAAGAAAAAGAAACAGATAGTCCAAGTTCGTGAGAAAAAAGAAAATATGAAGAAAATGGAAAATATGTGCCTTCACAGCAACGTTAAGAAATAAACCATGAGCAAACAAATCCTTAAGTATAAATTTATAAATATATGAAACCGGAAAACTGACATAATCAACTTACAGTCGAAACTACTGATACTAGGAGCGTGAAATTTCACATAAAGTCCGCCCTCATATGACCCACTGACACACCCCCTAAGGGGATGAAATGGCGGTTCAAAGTTTGTATGGAGAAACCTACTTTCACGTGGCCTAAACCGCTGGCAGAACCTAGTCAAACATAAGTGAGCCACTTTGTAAATTAATTAATTTTACTTGTCTTATTTTCACATACTTTTAAGAGTTTTTTGTGCATAAAAGGCTTTTTATTTCCTTTTTTTTATTTGTCTTGGTTTAATACTTTGAAGGCTTCCATGTCTTTCAGGAGTGATTTTTTCCTTTCAGGCATTAAATTTCCAACTCCTTTGTGTCTTCGAGCCTACAAAAGGGACTTTTTGTCAAAAACTTTGTTTGGTTTCATCAGGTAATTAATTTAATGTTTACGTTGTTAACTCTGATTTAGTCTACCTAATGTTAAAACTATATTAATTTATTTATTTTATTTAAAAACAAAAACCAAAGCATACATGCTAAGGATACAAGATAATGTTACAATTTGTAGTGTAACCTTAAAAAGGATTCGTGCTTTATTGCCTGATGGATTTTGGTTATTTTTATAAGAGATTTACTTACTATTGGCCGCCACATAATGAAGTAGTTAACAATAGTAAATAATTAAATGTAGTAAATAACTAACCAAAATAACTAAAACCCATTAGGAACTAAAGCACGAATCCCACAATTTTCTTATACGGTATATCCACATTTACAATCGCTTTGCAACCCCGAAGCGGTTTGGACCAGTAATAACCGGTATGAGCCGATTTGAATGCAACTGTGCCCGCTGCCCGTTTGCAATTAAATGTTTCCATTTGAATGGCGAACTGAAATAAGACAAACCTTGAACAGCTTTCGAAGTAGTCGTCGAATATTTCCTTTATGTGCTTTTAACGATAAGAGTTATATACTTACTACACTGAATACATATACCAAAGGCCTTCAGGTATATTATACGGTACAGGATTATAACTACCTTCTTCTTCTTCCTGCTATATAATTGTCCCATATTACTTGAGGTCGGCGCAATATGTTTTTTGCTTTCATTCAGTTCTGTTCCTCTGCGTATCACTTTTCTATTCCCTTTTCTTTGATGTCACACCTCACACAATCCATCTCACACAATCTTTTCTTTAACCCTCCTTTTCATTCGTCTACATACGAGTACTTATACTCATTACTCATTTATTAACATGTGTTTCATCCCTTATCTTCCTCAGACTATACCAAGACAAACGACTTGCTTTCAACTTTTCAGGATTATAACTGCCTATCCTATATTATTACCAACTCACAATCTTGTTGACCATTTCGTGGAAACCAAGCCTAAGATTGAAAATAGATGACGATTTTTTTTTAATTACTCAGATACCCGCGAAACGAGACACAATAGTAAAACAATAACAGCGCGGTCTCATAGGACCGGTTGGGGATTCAAACGTTAATATTGTTAGAAGTACAGAGAAATGGCAAAACAACATAATATAGTGTACTTGCTCAAAGTAAGTGCTACCTATCACATACCCGCGAAACGAGACACAATAGTAAAACAATAACAGCGCGGTCGCATGAGATCAGTCGGGGATTCATGAATTAAACAATCATTAGGTACCTAACAATATATACATAGTTCAAGTGCAAGTAAGTGCTACTTTTCCAAAAAATGGCTTTGCCAAGAGCTTCCTAGCTATGCTTGCATTAGTGCATATAAGGTCAGGTCGCCGACGCAGCCCCATCTGATTGGTGCTTATTGATTTCGGTATGTTAATTCGAGTTAGAGGTCAGAAAAACTAACATACTATTATTGTTATAATAATATTAGCTTACCTACTCATAATAACGTATGTTTACAAATATCGGAGCTTTTTTCAGACTGTCGCATGTCGGCGTTGTCATTCATTAGAACAAAAATTATAAAATTGCAAATCAGTCCTTTTTTTAAAATCAAACGCAATCGTCATAAAATTATGCGATCACTCATTGCTTTTGAAATTGCGCATTGATTTGTCCGTTCACTAGTAGTAAACAAGTTGATTGCGTTCGTCGAGTCCCCACAGTACTGCAATGACATCAGAATTTAATTGTGCTACTAGCAAAATCTGCAATCAATAAATCAACCTATTTTATTTATTACCTTGTTTTTCCAACTTTTATGACCTTTCCACAGCAGAAATAATTACAATTTGCTCAATCAACTAATATTTTAGGCCAATGTTATAATTTTTACGACTGTTTTGGACAGAATGCTTAAATTATACCTTCAATTTCAGTTCGTAAATCAAATACGACCTCAATAGGGTTAAGAGTCGTGAAACCATCGCTAATTTAAGCGTTTCAAACTATTCATATTCCGTATAATTTATTTAAATGTTAAAGTTAAAATAGATTGACCGCGAGGGCGTTCCAATTCGCTCATAAAATCAAACTTAAGTCGCTATTATGTTGAGCAGAGAAGCGTATCGATGGGAGTAGTCGGCCACTCGAGGGTGGGTTTCAAGCTGCGAGCCTTCAGTCCGCGTGCGAACGCTGCCCAAGCAACACGTGTTCATTCCCTTACCACTTTTGGAGGGAAAACTTCGAACGATCTCTCGGAAAATGCACGAGTAAATTTTTTGTGTTTTGACTTTGGAACTGCAGTGTGCTTTGTAAGGCATGTGGATTTTTGTGGCTGTGTTAAAATCATGACTTTGATGGATGGTTTGAATAGTGGTGTTCAGTGATTGCCGGAATGATGAAAGGTTTGTTTAAATTTTAATAATTGTTCTTTTGATGAATGTTTCTAGACAATTAGACGTTTCATTTTCCATTCGCTTAAAATTAGTGAATTCAGTAAGTTAATGGTAACAAAATTTTCAAGTAACTTTATAACAGTATTTCTAAGTGAAATTAAAAACTGTGATGTTAAAAATGATTCCACTGTTAAAACACCTGCAGGCTACACGTCAGGAGTGCTGAAACTTTCCGCGTCTTACTTTGCAATAGTTTTACATAATTTGAAAGCTTTTAGGAATAGCATGAATTCCCGAGGGTTATTCTACTTACTTAACGTTAGTTTTTGGTTGGTTTCTGAATTATTTGGTTAAGGAATCTTAGTCAAACTAAATATGAAACATACTTACTATATTTCCTTGATTGTAAAATTATATTTTTCTCAAAAGAGTGACTATTTTTTGCCGGTTCTACTTCCAACGAAACGATCAGTGGAAACCGTGCACAATCTTCTGACGTTTTATAAAAGCTCTTTTAGACACACATGTAAAATAAAATATTTAGAAATAGATTTCTTTTTAGTTACAAGGATTTTATAATATTTAATAACATTTGTTTACTAAAATATGCATTAATTATTCGTATGCGATGCATGGGGGCAATGCACTGTTATGTATTTATTTACAACAATATACTCTTCTGTGATTCGGGTATTTAAAAAAAAGCCTTTTTGATAACCACATAGGTAACGTCCCGGAATCTGTAGGTATTACATTAAAAAAAATATATATTCTAGTGCTTGACTGCGATCTCAGTTGATGGTAAACAGGGATGCAATCGTTGATGGTAAAGTGCACTAGTTTATTAAGACCAAACTAATCAACTGCCTGGTACATCTGAATTAAGCAATAAACGTACAAAATAGGAGGTCAAAAATAATTAATCTCTGTGTTTGGAGACAAATGGAGCTATTTATACTAGTAGTAATACAACGTAGTGATGATAGAGCAGATTTGTGGATACTTGTTTCGACTAGGCTTTAATGTGAAAATAATTTTGTTAAGTAATCATTTTGTTGTCGTATGTTTTTATTCTTAAATATTTTTAAGCCAGCTAGCTACATCCTTATCATAATTTATTTACGGTCTAAGCAACACGTGTTTTTCTTCCGTAATTGTTTTTCTTTAGAAACAGATAATGATGACAATAATGATTAGGGGCCTGTTTCACAATGTCCGAGTAGCCACTACTTCCTGAATAAATTCAAAAATGGAACAAAATTTGTATGAAATTATCTGCCAAGTAAGATATAGGAAACTTAATCATAGGTGGTGAAACAGGCCCTAAGTCGTATATTTTTATTCGCAAAAGATGGGTTTAAGCCAGCCTTATTACAATTTATTTATGATCTATTTTCCGTAATACTTCATTAGTCGATTTCAGTAACAACCCACTCTCTATCCAATCATTTTTATACACTTTATTCTTCATTTATTTCTTCTTTATTGCGTCATTTTACTCATTCATGCACCGTTTGTTTCGTCTTACCCTCTTATGGCCATCTAAATTTAAATCAAAACTTTCCAGCTGGCCAGTTACATAAAGCCGAAACTAAAAAAAACCGTACTTAGTATTTAACACCACCAGCAGTGTGTAAACTAAAAATCCCAATTTAAAGCCGAGCAATGTTGCCGGCAAGTGGGTCGCAACTCGGCAGTAAATAAGCCGTCAGCCACGATAGTCGCTCACGCGCTCTGATTTATGTTATGACCTACTATGAACGACACCGATGCTAAATCTTAAAAAAGTAGGTATTTCACGGATTTTTACGACTGTAGGATTTAAAGCAGTGGTTCCCAATCTGTGGTCCGCGGACCACTGGTGGTGCGTTAGAGCTAAAATACGAGTATGATCCGGGAGTGGGAAACTTTGATGCTAAATCTTAAAAAAATTGTAGGTGTTTCTTTGATGCTAAATTAAAAAAAAATGTTGTATATATACTACTGTAGGATTTATAGCAGTAATTTTAAATCTGTGGTCCGCTAACCACTGGTCGTTCGTAAAAGGTAAAATATGGTCCGGGAAAGGAAAAAGGTTCTAAATGAGACTGAAAAGTAAAAGAAATCCCAATTTAATGCTGAGCAATGTTGCCGGCAAGTGGGTCGCAACTCGGCAGTAAATAAGGCGTCAGCCACGATAGTCGCTCACGCGGGCTGATTTATGTTATGACCTACTATGAACGACACCGATGCTAAATCTTAAAAAAAAAATAGGTATTTCACGTATCTTTACGACTGTGTGCCTTAGAGCAGTGGTTACCAAACTGTAGTCCGCGGAACACTAGTGCTGCGTTAGAGCTAAAGTACGGTCCGGAAAACGAAAAAAGTTCTAAACTTTGAGACTGAAAAGTAAAAGAAATCCCAATTTAAAGCTAAGCAATATTGCCGGCAAGTGGGTCGCAACTCGGCAGTAAATAAGCCGTCAGCCACGATTGTCGCTCACGCGCTCTGATTTATGTTATGACCTACTATGAACGACACCGATGCTAAATCTTAAAAAAAAGTAGGTATTTCATGGATCTTTACGACTGTAGGATTTAAAGCAGTGGTTCCCAACCTGTGGTCCGCGGATCACTGGTGGTGCGTTAGAGTTAAAATATGGTCCGCAAAAGGAAAACAGTTCTAAAGTTAGAGACTGAAAAGTAAAAGAAATCCCAATTTATAGCTAAGCAATGTTGCCGGCAAGTGGGTCGCAACTCGGCAGTAAATTTATAAGCCGTCAGCCACGATAGTAGCTCACGACACCGATGCTAAATCTTAAAAAAAAATAAGTATTTGTCGTGTTTTTACGACTGTATGCTTTACAGCAGCGGTCCCCAGTCTGTGGTCCGCGGACCACTTTTTTCCGTAAGAGCTAAAATATGGTCTAGGAGAGGAAAAAAAGTTTTAAACTTTGATACTGTAAAGTAACAGATTTGAAGTTTTTATGACAAAACTTTACTTCCGATTTAAAAAAAATCGATGTTCTACATGTTTCAAATTAACTTAAAGGGTTTTTTTTATTGGATAGTTAAGTTTTCTTCTGGTCCCTATTAACTACAAAGAAACCAAAGTGGTCCCCGGTCAAAGAAGCTTGGGAATCACTGCCATAAAGCGCGGTGTTTACTAGAGTTACAGCTTGTTCGAAAGATTTACCGTGATCTTAGAACGAAAAGGATTACTGAAAGAACATAGGTGGGTTTTTTGGTCCACAAATAAACGTACTTGTGCACCAAAAAACATGCCTGTGTACTACACAAGGACTTTCAAGTCCTTCTTGCTCTACTCAGAGCAAGAGGAGTCATTTAAAGATTTCACACCACGATGAGAATCCTTTTGCTTATCCACGTGTCCTTGTTCTTTAGGTCTAGGTAAACATCTGATGTAATTTTATTAGTCTGTAGTCTTTGTCACAAAAAATAAGAATTTCATTTTTCTACGACTCCCTGTGGCCGTCAGTTTTTAGTAATCACTTTTGTTACAGATATTATTACTTTATCTCATTTTTCCCTTCAAAAAATTTTAGATCTAGTGTCATTGAAAAAATAACAATTAAAAACTAACAATAAATCTAGATCCTACCCTCGAATGTGATCCTTCTCTGACATTCAAAGGTTTACTGGGAAAAACTCATTGTTGAGTTAAGCTAGCCTTTATACAAGAATTTTCAAATTATGGTGTTTTAATTTTTGTGTACCTACATTCCACAATGAGGATTTGTCTAGCTAGCTTTTACTTTCCCACTGTTGGGCAAAAGCCTCATCAAGAATTATAAAAAAGCATTATTGATGAACTTAAATTAAAAGTCGGGGAAAAAATAGGTTGAAATGGAAGTGGGCTGGCCATGTCACACGAGGTGAGGTCAACCTGATAATTTTTGTAGGGCAAAATTGGCCAGGGAGAGGTTAGGGACAGGGACAGGACAATCGAACTATCGCCGTAGCCGGCCAGTTGGTCTGGTGGTTAATAACTCTGTTATGGCGCAGGCAGTGGGTTTGATTCCCACCTAATACAAATGTTTGTGTGACGAGCACAGTTATTTGATCTGGGTCTGAGTGTAATTTATATTGAAATATATAATTTATTTAGAAATATATAAGTATGGTTATCAATTGACTAGTCCTCATAGCATAGTAGCATGGCTTACTATGCTTAGTTTGGGACTAGATGAAGAATGTGGAATATTATTTTTATTCCATTTAATTAGCTTTATAACTAATACATTACATTTTTAAACATTTCGTAAAATAACTTACTAATAAAGCATTTAAAACTATAAACAATAGTAGACCAGCGGTATCGGGAAAAGGATCCAACCTACCGGTGGTCAGGACAGGGAACCTCCTCCTCCTCCAATACGAGCCGTGACCAAAATTACTGCTTTTTGGGTCAAGCCCTTGAGCCAGCCACCTATCGAGAGCCTCCTAAGACGTTAGTCAAGGTTCGTGGCTATTAAACCATTAATTGACTATTATTAGTAATTATTAGGTACTCCACTTTCCGCCAAAAAGACAGAGTGCAATTTCCGTCCCTAAAAACTGCTGACTCTCAACAGTATTATACAAAGCGTTCCTTTATAAAGTTTTAAAACGCAACTCAGCGTTCGATCCCGCAGTTGATTCGTTTTGGCTCTCCCGTGATGGATTATGTTCAGACGCTCAGACTTCGAGCCACGCAGATCCAGAATGTTAAAACGTACCAAAGTAAATTAAAACTAACTTTTTGAAATGTTTGTTACAAAAGTTTCGTAACTGTTTTCGTATTTCTGGCAGGTTTATAATTATGATTTATGTATCGTTGAAAATTGTTAGTTAATTAATCGTTTTATAAGTACGTGTTTTTGTGAGTGTTTGTGTTTTAAGTTTGACCTTAATCGCTTTTGTTAGATGATGTCTATTTTCATTTCACAGCAAAAAACTGGGTAGTATTATTATTTAAAATTACCTACAGTACCTAATCTGCTGCTGTAGGTTAATAATGTTTCTGTTAGACATGTCATCATCATCTCAGCCGGAAAACGTTCACTGCTGGACAATCAATGGCTTCTCCCAAGCGTCGCCACAACGACCGAAACGGTGCGTGTCCGTGTGTGGCTTGTGTTGTCAGCTGATATCCAGCAGAATCCCTGTGCTTTTTCTATCAAATGCCGTTTATCTCGATCAATTCTCATCTATCTGATACGGGTCACTCCGCGCAGTTCATCGCTCCTGCATCTCAACGAATGCTTTCCGATTTGCGGTCTTCACATATCAATTCGAAATATGAAATACGGCGAGATGTGAAATAGCGATCCTTTACGTCAAAGACATTTTTGAATTGTGTGCGGTCCTCGTGAGCATACAATTCAAAAGTGGTGTTCATTGTGGATGCTGCAGAATGGGAAGTCAAAATTAATATAATTCAAATATACCTGTGCTTTTAAAATTGTATTCTTCGCCCGCGTGATAGAAAATTCTCCCAAGGGAATATACTTCTTGGGTAAAAAGTATGTGCTATTTATTCTAGGACGTGGTATACTCGTGTGCCAAAGATAGTTAAGACTGAATGGCTTAACTTCACGTGTGAAGTGTGAAGAAGTAACAAATGCACACACACTCATAAACTTTCCCCTTAATACTATAGTGTTATGAATTTACAAAAAAAAATCACTCTTAAACTAATTTTTTGAAGTAAACGGGAAACTCGTTAAGCATTGGGCATTTAACTTAATAAAAGTAATAATACCAAAAAGATATCTAGATTTTTAAAATGAATAAGTATTTTCAGTCCAAAAGTTTTTGCACAGGGAAAGAAAACACAATAAAATCTGCCAGACTTAAAAATAATCCGACTCACGATTTTAGAATTACGAAGTTCGTAATTTATCTTTTTCACTTTGCCCATCTTTCTTGGTCAGGTACCTACTAGTCATTCTTGTATTTTCTTCCTCACGTTTACTTTGGTATGCGGTCCGAGCTTTTTCTGTGAAGGTTCGGAATTGTTTATTGGTCTTTTAGGTAATTTTACAAAAGGCTCCTATAGTATTTTTAGGATAAGTTCCGGGAAGTAGGATTTCGAACTCGCTAAAACTATCTTAGTGATCATCATAAAAGAGGCTTTTGTTACTTCTTAGAAGGTCACTCTGGAACCCCTTCTATGTTAAACCTATTAGGGCACTACCTTGAGAAGACTGTAAAGGCTGTGTCTTACTGTAACGCCATAGCGGCGTAGCCAGGTCACGACGTAAAAAAAAATATTTGGTTTACTGTGTGACTTACCAGCAGTGGTAAGCTGAGGTACACACCATAGAGCGGCATGCATTCTCTTTGCTGTACAATATGGCAGTGCTGCTACGGCATCCCAGTAAGTGTCAGCCCTACAGTATTTTTATATGTATGATAGAAACAGTAGGATGTTAACGTAAAACATTTTTTCAATTTCCGTTTTTACTGCAGTCAACTTTAACTGAATATTTTTTTCAACTACAACGTAACTTGATTGGAAATCTATATTATAGTTTTCCAGCGAACTTTGATAAACAGAATTTTGTATTACATAAAAATATTTTTCCAAGTCATAAAATATCTAATTCATCGTCGTTTTCCTGTCCTATTTCCAATTTATTTGAGGAAGTTGGTTTGTAATTACTTCTTTACTGCTATCTCAATAATAAGTGATATTTATTTTTCAGATAGGTTTTAAAAACACTTATTAATGTCAATTTATTTGTCCCAAAAATGTTTTTTATATTTTTGTTTTTTTAATTAAATGTGGCCGGTTTTACCTATCAGACTACTTTAAGAAGAAACGCTGATATAAACTTAAAGTTTATAATCTCTTTTAAAGACCCCACTGCAAAAAGTAACGGTCAAATCATGAGAACCGTGCAGATTAGTGTCTGAGATGGTCTTTTAAAAAAATAGTCACACACAGGTTAGACTGGGCCTGTCCAGTTAGTGCAAACATTTGTCAGTAATTGTGAAGCTCAACTCAGGACTGCTTAGGAGCTCAACGACTTTCATCAAATCCTTGAGATAAGTAATCCATAGGATATTAACAGCCAGTTTTTTCATAAAAGCTAAAGCTATCACTAAAGCTAAAACAATCACTGTTGACAATAGCAAATGTCATCTTGTGTCAATGTCTTCATCCAACTGACAGTTATATTAAAAGTCGATCAAAATAAAATGTAGGGATAAACGCAGTGAAACCTATACGATTTGGTCAAAATGACAGTGATGTTGACTTTAACAGCCCTTCAATGAGCAGTTAAAGTTAAGGACAAAACTAACAGTTAAAATTGTGAAGAAACGAATTTAACCGTTATTATTACTTCATGACGTTACTTTGGCTGTTACTTTGATTGTTACTTTGAATGAAAAAATTGGCCGTAAGACCGCATAAAGTATTCAAACTGCCAGAAATCACCATCTGCCTAGCCTTTTCCCAACTATATTGGGGTCGGCTTCCAGTCAAACTGGATTTAGCTGAATACCAGTATTTTACGAGGAGCGGCTGCCTACCAGACCTCCACAACCCATTTAACTGGGGTAACACGGTACTTCATGGCAAGACTGGAGTCAGATTTACTGGCTTCTGACTATCCGTAACGACTGCCAAAGATCTCCAAATGACAGCCGGGACCAACGGCTTAACGTGCTTTCCGAGGCACGGAGGAAACTCGTTATGTTAAGATGGTCACCCATCCACAGATCAACCTAAGCAAGCGTTGCTTAACCTTGAAGATCGACCTATGCGGCTGTTATTATTTTGCCACGAGCTCCTCACGGGAAGAGATGGGATGGTGTAATTCTTTGCGTCCAGACACCATACGGACGAAAACGGCCAGTAAACGGTTACGTCTTAAGTAGCAGTGGGCAGGGCACATTGCTCGAAGAACAGATGGTCGACGGGGACTAAAGGTTCTAGAGTGGCGGCCATGTGCCGGAAGACGCAGCGTTGGAAGGCCTCCCAGGTGGACCGACGACCTGGCGAGGGTCGCGGGAATCCGATGGATGCGAGACGCACAGGACCGGTGGCTGTGGCGACACTTGGGGGAGGCCTATGTCCAGCAGTGGACGTCTTTCCGCTGAGATGATGATGATGATGAACTTCTCTCCCTTTGTGTTTTCTGTCGAACTGTCAAACTGCCAGAAATGCAAACTTAAAAAACCACGTAGTTACCACATTTACAACAGAAAAAAAATGTAATGTAATACTTTACAAAGTTCATGTCAAATTTAATTTTTTTTTTAATGTAAAATTAAAAATAATAAACATTTTGATGTTCTTCATATTCTCATTTGACATGTTTGTCAAATTATCAAAGTTTAAAAATTAAAAAAAGTACGAAAAAAATAATTCAAAAGCAAATCGTTCCTGTGGTTTTCTAAGAATCACCCTACATGGATACACAAAACTTTCTTGACGAAATAACGTCTAACTTACTTTTAACTAAAACATTTTTACTAAGAATCTTGTACTTATTTTTTTACAAATTGTGCTCCTCAACAGATTACACGCTGCCATGGATGCTGATCACGGTGGCAGTATTAGAGGCGGTTGGCGCAAGCGACAAGCGGCCGCGGTTCGTCACCGAGCCGCCGGCGCGCGTTCTGTGGCCCGCCACGCGAGGCGCGCACGCACTGTGTCGGGCGAGCGGCCATCCGCCTCCGGACGTGCATTGGGTCACTGCTGAAGGACAACTGCTTACAACTATACCGGGATTGAGGTAAGGGATAGACATTATACTTCCGACGACAGACATTAATCTAGACGTTTTCGATCGAGTGGCGACTGCTTAACGGATAAATTAATGTTAGAAAGGAAGCCGAAGAAGAGCCGGAGAAGTATCCTGGTGAAAGCTGCAGGAATCTGCTAGATACGGGAAGCATAGTGACGCTGACGGACGAAGTGGCGACAACATGGGAGGTTTGGGGAAGGTCTATGTCCAGTAGTGGACAACGTTTCAACTGTAATAATAATGAAGTTTTAGTAACAAAACAGAGGATAAATATGATAAAAAATGGCCCTTATCAAAACAAAAATGAAGACTGTTAAACAGTCATTACCTTAGATTATTATTCTTTAAAAGATATCAAATTCTAAGCTGAAGACTAGCACGTTTCTGTTACTTTGCCGTAGTCGCGTGCTACGACTCTCGTAGCCGTGTGCTACGAGCTTCGTAGCCATCGTTATCCATACTCGTGAAAGCTTCTCCGATTTCGATAGTCATTAGTCAGAGTTGCACTTCGTTTTGTGAGCCTACAACACTATGTCGAAATGTGATTTTTGTTGTCAGATTAATATTTGACATAGCAATTTAACTATTGCTAACCAACAACCAAACGAAAGCAATAAATCAATTGCAATAAAATTGTCCTTTTTGTATTCATATCGCCAATTCGCCGATTGAACAACTCGTTGCACATTGGACTATTACATTTTTAACACGCCAAAGCATTTTAGACCGTATGACGTACGAAATCGTTTTCGATTAAAATTGTTCGGCACGCATTGCCAATTATCGTTCAATTTGGTGATAGATGGAATGTAGGAAAATACTAATGACATTACCGATTAGCTTTTATATAAAAGGAGAAACTGACTGACATATCAACGCACATCCGAAATAACTGGAAACTTTACACTATGCTACTTTTTATGACGTACGCGAGCACTAAGGGGTTTTCGGAAATTCAGCCAGTAAGCCCTTTGCACCCCGCAAAGGAGGAATCGTTTGGCAAAACTCAATATAGGTATTTGAAAGTTAGCACGAACAGTAACCTAAATAAATAATTATAGTTGTTATTATTTGTTTTTTTAAACCATCCGCAGAAGACGATTTAGGATGTGTTATAGGTTATATTAGGGGTTCTTAATTTTTGGGCTAATCAACTTGAAACTTTGCAGAAATTCTAAGTTTAAGGAACAACAAAGACGAGAACGAGTTGCGAGTATTAAAAACTCCCCAAAAGACGCTATAGGGAGTGATACAGTTACAGTCACGAACAAAGTTACGAGTATAGTGCTAGTAATAATATAAATTGTGAACTTTCGAGCGCCGCAGTATTGCCAATTATTACTAAACAAATAAATTTATTAGAAGTGCATTTTTCTGTAAGAGATAAAATCTTTATTTCTTCAGTATTTTCCTTAAGACTCCGACCGCGCCCCGTCCATACTTCTTGTTAATCTTGAAGTAAACGCAGATAGTGTTTTGCATTTTTTTCTCCAAGAACTTGCATTAAATCCTATCTATTTATTTGTTAGAAAATCTAAATACTCTACAAAGACCTCTTAAAGACTTAAAGATCTAGAATACATTGTTGTATATTCTCTATTCTGTATCTAGTTTTACGGTACAGTCTCTGTTCTCGGGAGTTACGACTGATCGTCTGATCGGTCTTAAGATTGCTTCGGGATTAGGTGTTAGTGCAGTAGTACTTACGGACGAGAGTCGGCGACGGCTCCATTAAATAAACTACTCTAACTTCACCTATATTTTACAAGAAAGCGATACCGAAGTGAGCAAGGAGTTCCTGAGTTAGTATTTACTGCGAGCACCCCTTCGCTACGCAACCTAAACTATCTACTAGTTGAATATTTGTGTCGGATTTATCATTAATATTCATTGGTGAACTCGTTAGTTTAGTTAACTGAGCAGTTAGAAGTCAGAAGCCTTTGGGGAAATGTCTTGTTGAGTTGTTTGTAATCGATGATGAGAAAGTTAGATAAATATCAAAACATCTCGTGTGTTGCTCGTTATACAACATGCAATTCAGATGAAATAAAAATCCATGCTGACTTTTCGAACCGTTAACATGACGTGTCAAAAGGAAACGGCTAGGCATAGAAATAGTGGCAATGTTGCTGGTACAAACCTACAACTTGGGAGTCTTTAAGCAAAGAGTGAATCAGTTACTTCTAGACGAGCGAGCTCCATCTAGACTATATAGTGGTTTTCCATCTGATGAGATAATGTTCAAATGGGGGCCTATCTGTAGTAAAAAGGAAAATTGAAAACATTAACTATTTGAAGCTGTACCTAAACTGAATCCCTAGAGGTCTATGAGAAAATCTTTAAAAAAAAAAGTTAGTTTTAATTAAGCGTGTAAATAAAGATACACTACAAAAAACCTCAGTCTTACAAACATTTTAAATGTTTTTGAAGCTTATTAAGATACTTTTACTCCCTACAGCAAAATACAAATATGTTGTATTTAATTAAAAGTAAGCGAACAGCGCGGTGTTTCCGCAAAATAAAACGTCCATTCCTAAAAGCTTATGACAAAGTTGTGTCAATTAATCTCGGTTGGAATTTCACAAGAAAAATGTATATACTGTTACGCCGTGAAACTTGAGTACGCTATATCTTCGACAGAACCAAGGGTAGCATCAAATAATTAAAACGCATTACTGTGCGAAGCTTCTAGAACAGGAGTACATACTCAGGCCTGGCAAATTCCAGAAAAGTTCGAAATACACTATTATTATTACATAAGATTCAGTAGGTAGTTATGTGGGTGGATAAGGGAATTTGTACCTTCCCGTATTAGCAATAGAGTCGAAATTCGCATGTAAGGTGGTAGATAAGTACCTACTTACGAGAGTAATAATAATGATTTATGGCCTCCCGATGCGACTATTTTGTGCTAGAATGTCCTTGAAACGTCGGTGTCGAGAGGTTTCGATGGCTTCGCATATAAATACGGGGCCCCGGCTAGAAGCGGGTCAGTTTGATTTCGTCAGCGATACAGAGCGAACTACCTAAGTGTGTGAAGTGATACCTAGCGACCTAAGCGATACTAAACGGAACTCTGAGTGTTTATAGTGATTGGTTATTTGTTGATTGGACTAATTTGTCATTGTTTTGTGGTTAATAAAGTTATCTGCTAGTAAACCGGCATTTAATTACTCACGTTCGTAACAACTGGTGTCAGAAGTGAGATGCCATTACTACAGAGGGACGACGAACAGGGACCACGAACAAGGAGGCAAGTGGAGATGGATGCTGCACGTCAACGTCTGGAAGCGGAAGATCGGGCTGGTATGGGAGCAACGGCAGCTGCTGAGGCGCCAACAGGGCCATCCTCGGAAATGAACCTCGCCGCAGTTTTGGCCGCCATGCAAGCTAGTATGGAGGCTAACCAGCGTAAGCTCCAGGATCTAATCGCGGCTAACCAGGAAGAAGCCCGCCGCGAACAGGAAGCAGCCCGCCGCGAACAGGAAGCTGCCCGCCGCGAACAAGAGGCTAACCAACGTAAGCTCCAGGACCTAATCGCGGCTAACCAGGAGGAAGCCCGCCGGGATCAAGAGGCTAAGCAGAACCTGATCCTCGAAAAAATCGATCACGGCCTCGTCACGTTGGGCGAGAAAGTGAAAAATCTCACCTTAGAGGTCAAGGAGGTTTCCGCCCGAGCTGATAGCCTCGAAACCAGAATGGAAGATCGCCTGCTGGACATCAACAAAAAAATTATCAAGCTCGAAGCACGCGAACCCGTTGCTGTTAGCGCACCATCGCACACCCACTGTGCATCAGCCGCAAAATTTGATATGCCGCGTTTTGATGGCACGTCGTCCTGGACGGCTTTTAAGTACCAATTCCAAACACTGGTCAAGACGAACCGCTGGGATGATGACCAGTCTTTCGCGGCGTTAACTTTGGCCCTACGAGGGGACGCTCTGCTGGTCCTAGAGAACCTTCCTCCAGACGGCAGGACGTTGGAGCGTCTAATGGAGGGACTAGACACTCGCTATGGTGACAAGCACCTCGAACATGTTTTCCGCGCGCAACTTCGCGAGAGAACGCAGAGGTCGAACGAGAGCCTTCAGCAGTGGGGAGTAGAGGTTGAACGGCTGGTCCGGCGGGCATACATGTCGATGACACCGGAGATGGTGGAAGTAAATCTGGTGCAAGCATTCATCGACGGTCTACGGGATACTGAAGTCAGGGCTACGGTGCGACTCGGACACCACCAAACTCTGAAGAGTGCGATGGCCCACGCTTTGGAAGTGGAAGCCGTACGACAAGACTCACGTACGCACAGAGTTCGGGAAGTGGTGGTCTCACCTTCAGTGCAACCACGTCACCGAGAAGTGGCGTCGTCGGCAAAGTCACGCTATATTCCGACGTGTTATGGATGTGGAGAAAAAGGGCACATTCGTACCGATTGCCCCAAGAGGAAGAGGGGAAGTGTGGACTCCGGAACTCAAGTTAACGAGGAGTCGTTAAAACTAAAAGTCGCCAGGGCCGCGGGGCGGGTGCTGGCTGGTCAACTGAAGGCCCCAACCATCACCATCAATCAAGTCCACAACGGAAATAGTTTGATCATCGAGGGAACGCTGAATCAACGTGCTTGCAATTTCACCGTTGACACCGGGGCGTCACGGACTATTATAAGACCTGAGTTGCTGAAACGCACCATCTTGTGGCAAACAGAAACCCCAGCCTACCGACTTCAGACAGCCACCGGCCAGCCAGTCTCCGTCCTCGGTGATACAGAAATCGAGTTTAAAATCGGTGATCAAGTGTACACCCATTCAGCGTTAATTGCGAACATTACCGACGATTGCATACTGGGTCTCGACTTCCTGCGGAATTACCGATGTGTTTTAGATATCGATAGAGGAGTATTGAAATTCCCAGACCAAGAAGTCTTCCTGCAAGGAATTAACACATGCAACCTCTATTGCTTAAAGGATACCACATTGGCTCCAAGAACGGAAACCTTAGTCGAAGTTAAATTTCCTAAGAAAATTAGGCAACGCAGATGTGTTATGGTTGAAGACATTGGCCGGCACCCGGAACTTATCACCGCGAGGACATTAGTTATGACGAAAGGAAGATCCAAGGTCAGGATTGTAAATCTTGGGAAAAAGGAGATCCAGTTGAAGAAAAACAGTGTTGTTGGAAGATGTGAAGAAGTGAAGTATCTCCGCCAAATCAACACATCTTCAGTAAAACAAGACGCAATAAAAGGTGAACCTGATCACATCCAGCAACTTCTGGAAAATTCTAAGAGTAATTTATCAGTTTCGGAACTACAGCAAGCCAAGGAATTTCTGCTACGGTTCCGGGATATCTTTGCAACGGGAAAAGATTGCGGAAGAACAGGTCTCGTCAAGCATGAGATAGATACAGGTGATGCTAGACCAATTAAACAGAGACCGCGCCGCATACCCTGGGCTAAAGAAACTGAGGTAGCAGAAATGGTAAAGGATATGGCTGATAGCGGAATAATTGAACCTTCTACGAGCCCATGGTCTTCTCCTGTCGTTCTGGTGAAGAAGAAGGACGGCAGTACCAGATTCTGTGTAGACTACAGAAGGCTGAATGATGTAACGAAGAAGGACAGTTATCCCTTGCCTAGGATAGACGACACACTGGATATGCTCAGTGGTATGAAGTGGTTTTCAACCATTGACTTGAAAAGTGGCTACTGGCAAGTGGAAATTAGCGAGAAAGATAAGGAAAAGACAGCGTTCAGTACAGGAATTGGCAACGGCCTGTGGCAATTTAACGTCATGCCTTTTGGATTGTGCAACGCTCCAGCGACGTTTGAACGCCTCATGGATAGAGTCATGGTGGGTCTTCTTGGTGACGTCTGTCTGGTATATTTGGATGACGTCATTATAATGGGCCGCACTTTTAAGGAACACCTGAGAAATATGGAGAAAGTATTCACCAGGATACGGGGGGCTAACCTAAAACTAAGCCCAAAGAAGTGTGCCCTGTTCAAGAAGGAGGTCAGCTACCTAGGACATGTCATCTGCGCCGATGGAGTGAGAACCGATCCTGAGAAGATAAAGGCTGTCCAACAGTGGCCGGCTCCAAAGAACAAAACAGAAGTACGTGCATTTCTGGGGTTGTGCACATACTACAGACGGTTTGTTATGAGTTTTTCGGACATTGCAAAACCTTTACATCAGCTGACTGAGGATAAACGAGATTTTATCTGGGACAAGAACTGTGAGTCAGCATTCAACGAACTAAAGCAACGGTTATGTGAAGCGCCTATACTGGGGTATCCGAGCAGAGATGGAAGATTTGTCGTCGATACCGACGCCAGCAACACAGGAATTGGTGGAGTGCTGTCGCAGGTGCAAGAAGATAGGCAAGTTGTGATCGCTTACTTCAGTAAGGCACTTTCAAAACCAGAAAGGAACTACTGCGTGACTCGACGAGAACTACTGGCTGTTGTAAAAACTTTGCAACATTTCCACAAGTACCTCATAGGGAGACAGTTTACGTTGAGGACGGACCACGCTGCATTGAAATGGCTTCTACAATTCAAAAACCCTGAGGGTCAAGTTGCAAGATGGCTAGAGCAGCTGCAGGAGTTCAACTTTGTGACGGAACATCGTAGTGGAAAAGGGCATAACAATGCTGACGCCCTGTCGCGACGTCCATGTAATGAGGACTGTAGACATTGCCAGCAAAATGAAGTCCGGGAACACGTGAACTTAATTAGGGCTGAAGGCAACTTTAAGAAGTCCCAGGAAGAAGATGACGATATTCGACCTATACTGGACTGGAAGCGTAGTGGAACTAGGCCTCAGTGGAATGAAGTATCGTCACATAGTCCTGTCACAAAGAGCTACTGGGCACAGTGGGACAGTTTAGTCCTAGAAAATGACGTGCTTTGTAGGAAATGGGAATCGAACGATGGCAAGGAGGTGACCACACAAGTGATAGTACCACGACGTGAAGTGGTCCCCCTGCTTCAGGAGATACACGATGGCGCTTCTGGTGGACACCTGGGAATCAAGAAAACTCTACTGAAAGTGAGACAGCGGTATTACTGGCTCAATTGTAGAGAAGACATAGAGCAATGGTGTCGGAAATGTACAGCGTGCGCATCCGTGAAAGGACCACAGACTAGGAGCAGGGGCAAGCTTCAGTTGTACAGTGTAGGAGCCCCATGGGAACGCATTGTCATCGACGTTGCTGGACCTTTCCCAGTGACAGATGACGGAAACAAATACATAGTGGTGATACAGGACTATTTCACAAAGTGGCCTGAAGTTTTCGCCATACCCAATCAGGAAGCGACGACAGTGGCGAAAAAGGTGGTCGAAGAAGTAGTATGTCGGTATGGCGCACCTTTGGAGATCCATTCCGATCAAGGCCGCAACTTTGAATCTGCGCTGTTCCAGGAAATGTGCACTCTTCTGGGGATTTACAAGACACGCACAACACCTGCGCACCCACAGTCGGACGGAATGGTGGAGAGGTTTAACCAGACCCTGGAGAATCACCTGGCTAAGGTTGTCGATGACCATCAGAAAGATTGGGACCGGTATATTCCACTATTTCTGATGTCTTATCGATCAGCAGTGCATGATAGCACGGGCCATACCCCAGCAAGAGTGAATTTCGGCAGGGAGATGAGACTTCCAGTCGATACCATAACCGGCGTGCCACCTGACAAGACTAAGCCAGTTACGAACTTCGTAAGTGACCTCCAAGATCAATTGGATGAAGTGCATAAACGAGTGCGTGAGAATAGCCTGCACACCAGCGTTAAAATGAAAACTCGATACGACCGCAATGCCAACGCCAAGGGATTTGAGGAAGGTGCACTGGTTTGGCTCCACAACCCACTTCGACGAAAAGGGAAGTCGCCGAAACTTCAAGCTCGATGGGAGGGACCCTACACCGTGATAAAAAGGATCAACGACGTTACCTACCGCATCAAGAAAGGGTTACGAGGGAAACCTAAGGTAGTCCACGTGGATAGATTGGCGCCATATCACGGATCTAATAATGCTCGGGACGAGCATGACTAAGAGGGGGGCACTGTTACGCCGTGAAACTTGAGTACGCTATATCTTCGACAGAACCAAGGGTAGCATCAAATAATTAAAACGCATTACTGTGCGAAGCTTCTAGAACAGGAGTACATACTCAGGCCTGGCAAATTCCAGAAAAGTTCGAAATACACTATTATTATTACATAAGATTCAGTAGGTAGTTATGTGGGTGGATAAGGGAATTTGTACCTTCCCGTATTAGCAATAGAGTCGAAATTCGCATGTAAGGTGGTAGATAAGTACCTACTTACGAGAGTAATAATAATGATTTATGGCCTCCCGATGCGACTATTTTGTGCTAGAATGTCCTTGAAACGTCGGTGTCGAGAGGTTTCGATGGCTTCGCATATAAATACGGGGCCCCGGCTAGAAGCGGGTCAGTTTGATTTCGTCAGCGATACAGAGCGAACTACCTAAGTGTGTGAAGTGATACCTAGCGACCTAAGCGATACTAAACGGAACTCTGAGTGTTTATAGTGATTGGTTATTTGTTGATTGGACTAATTTGTCATTGTTTTGTGGTTAATAAAGTTATCTGCTAGTAAACCGGCATTTAATTACTCACGTTCGTAACAATACATTAAGCAAGCACCGGGTGTCCCGAAGTTTTTGCGTCCACTGTCTAATGACTAACGGCAAGCGACTCGACGAGTTTTGTATTTTTAATAAGGCCTTGTGTAAGTGTGCCAGCGACTCCGCAAACTTTACTGAAGAGACATTTAAAACTTTGCGGAGAAAGTTCCTTAGCATTTTACTTAATACTTTAAAGTTATTTTGAAAGTGCAGCTCGGCAACAGCGATTGTAATTGATTGGTGATTAGTTAAAATGATTCATTATTTTTATATACGGTTCCTTAATCACTTTTCGATTTACAGATTTCTTTCTTAATAAGCGCCCTACCCATTTTTGATTTCACTATAATATGTAGAGTTATGAGTATACGTATAGATGGATGAATTGTGTGATGAGTGATATGAAAAAAAGGGAATTAGTGATGGCGTGACGCGTGATAAGACATAATGAAAAAAACAATGTATTGCGCCAACCGCAAGTTATATGAGACAAGGCCAGGAAGAAGACGGCAATACATTTTAGAAGCAAAAATACCGTTTACGTCATCATAAACACAAGCGCTAAACGTTCACACATTACAATGTACGCCGTAACAGCCACTTTATGTCTTTCTTGAGTAGCAAATAAAACTAATCCAATACTCAATTAAGGTTTTATGTGAAGGCTACTTTATCACAGGCAACACAGTCACAAAATGATGTGTGGCCCAACTAATTCGTAGTTTCCCTGCGGGGTGCCAGTAATAAATTGGGTGAGTTTCCGATCAGAGTCCGTGGGAAGTTCCGAGGCGAGGACGTGTGAGTGCCGTACCTCCCTACGTGTTGAGTTGAAAACTTTCCCGATCTCCGATACACTTCCAAGGCGCAATTACTAAAGTCTTCAGTGTTCGCTAACTTCACGCTTTACCAAATTCTCAACATGAGAATGTTGATGTACTTGTCCAGATGTGTTAAAACATCGATGTTTGTAAGTAATTGGAATAATTTTACACATTGGAGTAACTGAACTTATCGGCCGCACTCAGGGACATTCATTAACGTTAATCATCACTTAACTTTTAAATGATCTATTAAAAAATTGTCATATTGACAGTTTTACACAGTTTTTGAGTGAAGGTTTGACAATACTTAACTTTAATTACTCAGATACCCGCGAAACGAGACACAATAGTAAAACAATAACAGCGCGGTCTCATAGGACCGGTTGGGGATTCAAACGTTAATGGACATTAGGGACGCTAATGAACCATTAGCTGGACTCTGAGTATGACCGTAAATGTTACTTTCTTTAAGTCCTAAAGCATTTATATTATTCTTATTAACGTTGGACTTACAAGTCAATAGTTCCTGAAAATTATAATAATATACTCCCGTGATAAAAGTATTCTTTCTACGTATGGTTCCAGGATATGGTTTACCCGTCTGTCCAAAAAACATCTAAGTAACTTAGCTGTTCGAGTGTAAATAAGTAGCAAACAAACAAAATAGATTCCTCATTTATGTGTATCCCGTAATATGCTACGTTATAATCAAAGGTTTGTTTTTATAGTCTACACTATTATCATGTAACCTCTTATAAAAGTTATTTTGTAACCAAAACTTGAGTTTCGAAATTATTTTATGAAATAAGCAATAACCTCAAAACGGGTACAATTGGTCGGTCCAACTCGACCTTATTGCACAATGAAATACACAAAAATAACTTTACAAAATCTTGTATTTTGTAAAGTTACTTCCAAACACAACGAAAAACTCAGATCAACAAATGTCACAGGGGATTTTAGGAGTGTGATCGATAAATTAAAATCTTTACCAGTTTACCGCTTTTAGTCAATCTCCTTTATAAATATTAGTCTAATTATTAAACTCAAGTTAAAAATTAGAGTAAATATAATTTTTGAGTTCAAAACTACATTTAAATATGAAAGTATTTAAAAATAAGCGATCCTCTCTGAATTTTTAATTTATTATTTAGATACTTATAAGTGACTTCCGATATTGTTGACAAACAACACGCAATAATTTACGAGCCAGCTTACTATTTCGACAGTTGTTATGAGCATGACGTGCTCGCGCTACGTGTTAGTGCTTGTTCACGTTGACTCGCGGGCGCGGTGGCGGGCGCGGTCACGAAATACCAGACACTAGCTGTCCCCTGCGGTTTCACCCGCATTTTTCGTTACTGCTCCGCTCCCGTGGGTCGTAGCGTGATGGTATATAGCCTATAGCATTCCTCGATAAATGGGCTATCTAACACTGAAAGAATTTTTCAAATCGGACCAGTAGTTCTAGAGATTACCCCCTACATACAAACTTACAAACATACAAACTTACAAATTTTACCTCTTTATAATATTAGTATAGATATGGCGGAATATAGAAGTGTTCACGTACGAAACGCACGTGCGGTCTAACTAGCGGCCAAGCTAGCGAGCGGCGCGCGCGGCGAGCTCGCGGCTATATCAAACGCTTGAGGTGTGCGTTTCTGTTCACGTCAAACTAGCGGCGCGCGGCGGAGCGCGCGATCCACCCGCGACGCAAAGCCAGGTGCAAACACCTGGCGGCCAATATGAACACGAAATCGCTACGTCTTCGCGACCGCACTCGCCACCGCGCCCGCGCGTTCCAACGTGAACAAGTACTTACATTGCGACAGCTCAGGAAGGGAAGTTCGACGTGCGCTCAGCGAAAGTAGCGACAAAGTATTGAATAAAACGGACTTCGCAGCGTGTTACAACTTTAACCTATTGTGAGGGCGCATGAAACTTTACCATCTAAGGATTATTCGCTTGTCGTGATGTTGTCCGTTTCACATGTTGTTCGACTAGCTGTCCTGTCCGGTTTGGTTCGCTCGTTTTAGGCTGCGTTCCCACTTTGTCGTGACGACAGATAATCGTGTAGTTTTAAGTAGGTATTATATTTAAATGGAGGTTTCATATTTAGGACGACATTTTTTTTTTGTGGTGACAACAAATTATCATAACAGTGGGAACCGCTAGCACTATATTCGTAAAACGATAAAAAATCGCGACATAAGAAATAATAAACAAACATGTGAAATAGAAAATAATGCATACAAAAAATACATAGAGCCCGTAAACCAAATCTAATCCTTGAAACCATTTGAATCTCCGCAAGTAACATATTACGCAGGACATTTATTCTATAGAAATGTAACAAGACGCTTGTCGGCGTAACGTGCAAGTAACTCTCAATTGCCATACCCTCCACTCCCGACGACGGCAAAGTGAGCTTGAAACAAACGATTATGGTGACAGTTGACTTATAGCCAGCTAGCAGCGATAAATAGCCGCGGCACGTTCACACGCTACCATATTTTTTCAACGGCACCACTCTTCTCACAAGTAACATTCTTATATCCTACCAAGACTATTTGTTCAAAAGAAATCTTGGATATTCTCTCCCTCTCGACGAATGAACTCATTTTAAGCTCGGTTAAACATTCGCCAGAGGTTGGTTTAGTATAAAGTATCAGTTAATACTTTGGGTGCCCGTCCCAATTGTTTGAACGCTAATGGAATCTATTGTTACAGAGGTTGATAGTGGCTAGACAAGAGGGATCTCGTTCAACGTGATTCGAGATTCCATTATCGGCGTGATTATGTTTGGTCCCTTGACGACACTGCGGATATAACGTTATTCTCGAAGCTAGGCTTGTCTGGAGGTCGCATTAAAATCCGCAAGTATAATAAAGTCTTTTTGATATGACACAATGTCGGGGCTAAAGTTTTCGCATACTGAGTGAGAGTAGCAAGTTACCGTTCCCAAGTAGCGTATAACTGAACTAAAACCTTGTACAGCTTTCCTCAAAGACATAAGGGTCATTTTCTGTGTTCTGTTCGGCAAAATAAACGTAGTTTGGGTTAGTTACGTATCACGTCCAAGTCGTGTCAGCAGTAAGTAGTAACAAGGCGTTGTTTACTCCCGTCGAGGTGGAAACTTTGGACATCTCACCTGTGAACTTATACTTTAAGGTTCGTGGAGATAGCTCAACGTAGCGTGTTCTCTGTTCACGATAATCAGACTTAAAATTACCGAATTGAACTTGTCTGGAAATAGAATTTGAGTTATTGTGCATTTTGCTCGGGTTGGTTTTTTTGTTTGCTTCGTTTTGTTTGTAAAGAGTTTTAAAGAAGCAGTAATATCGCTCGTAGAACAGATGGGGCCGAAAGGTTCCAGAAAGGTTACTAGAAGATGTAGCGTTGGAAGGCCTCCCACAAGGTCAACCGATGACCTGTTGAGAGTTGCGGGAATCCTATGGATGCCAGCCGCATAGGGCCATTTGGCGACATTTGGTGCCGCGGCCTCTCGGCTGGAATGATGATGATGATGAGAGAAGCAGTCATACTAGATGTAAAGTTAGTGTGATATTATAAAACAATTGTTCGAATTGCGTTATAAAACCTACTATTTGACCTAGTATTAAGTTTTTTATAATTTCTGAACTAGTCCTAAGATTGCATCATTTCCCGCAAATACCTCTTCTTCTTCTTCTTCTACTAGGCGTTAGTCCCGGCTTTTGCCAGGGTCCGCCTTCCGGCTTAGCTTGCTCCACTTTGCCCGGTCTTCTACATCCCTAACAGTAAGGCCATTGGCTCTCATGTCGGACTTCACGACGTCCAGCCAGCGCATGCGAGGGCGACCACGAGACCTAGCGCCAAGGACAGCCATATTCATGCATCTCCGGCCAACGTACTCCATAGGGCGACGCATGATGTGGCCATACCATCGCAGACGACACTCCTGCAGTTTTTCCCCCACGTCACGGACACCAAGACTACCTCGGATGAACGAGTTGCGAATGCGATCGGATCGCGTTACGCCGCTCATCCACCTCAGCATCTTCATCTCCGTGACGCGAAGCTCCTGGGTGTGTCTGCCTAGTGCTGGCCAACACTCGCCGCCGTACAGGAGGACAGGACGTATGATGCATTTATATATCTGTCCCTTAAGCTTCGGAGGCATTTTGCGGTCGCATATAACGTGGTATTTCCCGCAAATACCTATAATGTTTTATTTTTCTTTGATATTTCTATCTCGGATCTAGAAAGCTAGTTTTTTCTCAGAGGTCGTTTTAGATGTAGGCGAGGGGTAAAAATAGCTGCCACGCAAGCAAAACCTTGGGCATAAGCTTGTCTTATAAATAGCTTTAATAAATCTAGGACAACATTCTTTCCTCATTCTTCAGGTTAAATTAATTTAATATTTAACAGTACGTTCCCATTTTACCACTGAGATTTCACAAAACTACGCCAAAATAACCAAAACATTGGAGTAGAAAATTAGATTTCCATATACAAAGTTGTATAGGATGCTTGTGTCAGCGGAAAATTGGCAATGATCGAATATCGGCAGCTGAAGATAACCTGTCACGGTGACACGTCGTGATGACGGCTAAAGATTGAATATAATGGCGCTCTTCATAGTTGTGATCACGTAACGTAAGGTGCGTTACGATTTTTGTATTTATTTTGTGTGTGATGGGAATAGCATATTTGAGTTTTGTATAGTTCATATTTGGAGGAGCATGCGGTGGCGACCCGTCCCGTTTGCTCGGAGCAGCGCCATGTCTTCGTAGAAGTGATTGTAGTGTGTGAGACGGGGACCTGTTGTGTTCGTTGTGTTGAATAACCGTAGCTCAAGGTTAACTGAAGTAACACTGCGAATTTTTGGAATTAAAAGTCTAAAAAACCCGTTTTTCCGCATTCCCCTTTGGGTAGAGTAGGAAGTAACGTATTTCAGGAAGCGGAGAAGTAATTTGATGATTTACAACAATCACCACTTTAAAACAGCCATTTGAAACACAGATATGTAGCTTCCAGCTAGTTAAACTAGAAATCAACACCAACACTCCCGTAAATGGGAAAAGTTATAGATCAAGAATTATTGAAGTGTCAATATGTTTTTTTTTTAATTCACCGCTTCTCCAAAACTCATCATCCTTTGGCCCTTGTTCCGTATTACTTGGGGTTGGCATAATATCACTCTTCACACAATCCATGCATCGTTTCTTTGGCCTCCTTTTGCTTCTCCATGTAATCACATATACAACTTTCAAACTTTTTCTAATATACTCATTTCTCCCTTTATCCATTCTCGTCACACCACACTTCCATCTCAACATTCTCAAAATCCATAACATGAAAAGCAACTCCAAAAATTGGATATAAAAATTTCGAAAAAACAACAACAAAAATATCCCTAGTCCAATCAATCAAGAAGACTTTCCTTGAAAATTTAAATTAGTAAGTAAATATGACACTGATAAATGTGACATTAAATCCTAATCCAATAGATGCTCTCAGGAAAAAATTTGCGGCCGTGTGGTAATAATTTATAATGGAAGCGTCTGGTTTTCATCTTGTTATATTTTTACTCTGAGTTATCTTAATATGAGGCGACTTCTAAAGTCGCTTGATATTAAGATGAAACATTACAGATGAGGTCAGAAAAAACAATGTTAACGGATGTATAACAAAATTCGCCAGGTGCGAGTCGGACTTGCACATACTACAACTAGTTGACCCGGAAGACTTCGTACTGCCGATTTTTTAGACCTTCCCTAGACCTTCACGAACATTTTAAATTTACAACAAGACCAAGATAAGATAAATCTGTTCAACCGTTCTCGAGTTTTAGTGAGACTAACGAACAGCAATTGATTTTTATATAGATATATTAAAATCAAGCGAAAAAATGCCGCCAGAATGACGTTTTTTTGCATGGGCACGCTCCTTTAATATGTAACTTGATTATTTGTTATTGTATCGACAATATAAACACAATAACAACATACATGTTTGATTTCCGCGTGGAATAAATATTTATGTGACCTACAGACAGATATTAAACCGGAGACACACTCATAGAGATGCATCACTGCTTACCATCAGGTGGGATCGCAGTCAAGCACTAGTTTATATAATAAAAAAAAGAGATTAAAATTAATTAACACTGCAACACTCGGCTCCATAGCACCTCGAATTCCGCCTCGCTCGAGCACTTTTCCATACTAGCGCGGAAAACACTAAATTGCATATTGTGCCTAAATGCGGTAGGGACATGAACAGATTTTTGAGTAAGTATAATGAAAAAAAATATAAATTAACACCGATTGACGAGAAAATGAAAAAAGACACTGAATATTTATATAAGAATGGGAAATTCCAAATCCAAATTGTGATTTTTTTTTAATTGTATCAGTCTTTATAGTCTGTTGCAACGAAATAGCTTTTTTTCCTTCTGATCTCTCTCTATTTTCTCCCTCTCCCTCATTTCATGCCCGAAACATACGACAGTCGAAATACTTAACTTTAATTAATATGATTGAGTCGCGACTGAGCCGGTAAAGTAATTTGTTCCGTACATTACCCTCGGTTTTACGGCCTATCGTTACAACGACTCGCAAATTAACTTACTATGAAGTTTGCAACTTCAGTAAATGAAGTTACTGGGAGGCCGACTAAAAATACTCACGATCTTTGTGTATTTAGAGAAACTTTCAAAAGTTCCTTTCGCTCAAAGTTATAGTTAGATTATTGTAAGTAATGTATTCATCATCATCATTTCAGTTCATAGATGTCTACTTCTGGACATATTCCTCCTCCAAGCGTCGCCAAAACGACCAGTCTTGTGCGTCTACCATCCATTGGATTTCCACGATCCTCACCAGGTTATTGGTCCACCTTCTGGGAGACCTTCCAATGCTGCGGCTTTCCGTACGTGGTTGCCACTCCAGAAATATTCGTCCCTATCGACCATCCGTTCTACGAGCAATGTACGAGTACCCACTGCCACTAAAGTTTGGCGAATCTTCGGGCTATGTCGGTAGCCTTAGTTCTCTTGCAGATATATTCATTTCTGATGTTGACGCAAGGAAACTCCTTTTTAATCGTCATCATCAAATCTCTAGCCTTTTCCCAACCAGCTAGGGGTTGGTTTCCAGTCTAAGCGGATGTGACTGAATACTTGTTTTATACTTAAAGAGACCTATCAGACCTCCACAACTCAGATATTGAGGACAACACGATACTTCTTGGATAGGCTTATGGTCAGACTTTGGAGTCTTACTATCCCTTATAACTGGCAATAAGTTACGATGGACAACCGGGACTAACGGATTTATTAAGTGGATCAAATACAAACAGCAATGAGGAATAGCGAAAAATATTGATTTAAAATTTTAAATACAAATGAGTCTCGAACTTGATTGTAATTAAAACGAAAACTGCATCCTTAGATTGAAAGAAAGTCAATAATCATAATGTTAAATACTAATCAATCAAATACTAAAAATCATAATGTTAATATCACGCGATATTGGCAGCAAATTTTATGTTAAAAATATCGACGTAAATTATAATTTATTTATAGAAGTACTGACCAATTTTAACACTTTGAGCGGTAGTTAAAAAATCTAGAGATTCGTGTAACTTAATTAACTATTAGGTATTAACATTTGACGCAGCTAAAAATCACGCGTAAACGATCACTGTCTAAATTACAGTACTTCAAATGACTTTGAACTGGATCAAAAAAATTCTGTCCCCAGAATTAATAGGCCCGGGTACGCAAAGGGCAACTGAACGAAGGCAGATTTTATTCAGTAAAAGTTTGAGACTCCCCTCTTGCTCCACACTGCATTAACTTTCTGAATATTCGCCTGTACCTATAAAGAGTAGAAGGTAAAAGGTTCAAAATTAACGACAATATAATGCATGAACTCAAAAAGTTGGTACTTAACGAAATGGCGGTATCTACATCTTTACGGTACCGATTACCGTCATAACGTACTTTTATACGAGCCAAGTTACATCGCAGTCGGCTGTTCCGGCCCGATACGGGCCCGGTTAAAGTTTTGACGTGTCGTAAACGAGGTTGTTACCTCGTGACAAATGAATGGAAATGAAATCTTATGGTGACAGTAATTCTTTCAAGTTTTTTCGAGAACGGTACTGAGATGCATAGGGAAGTTTGAGCTGGGGATATGAATTTTGAAATATCGTGGGTTAACAACCTAACTTAAGTTAACTTAAGTTAGGTTGTTTTGTGCATAATAACTATTCTGATCGAATTATAGCCACACCCACAATTATACAAAGATCAACTAAGTGCGCAAGAGAAATGGTGAACAAGTGTGTGCGTAAACTTGGATGCACTTTACGCATGCGGCCGCTTTTTTCGCTAGTATTATTGCTCGAAAAAGAAGCGACAGCCTGCCATTACTCCTCACTTCAGACCATGTGACCATGTGTGTCATGTGATCTGTACCTGAGCCCGACGCCAGAGGTCGTCTCCACAAAGACGCGGCGGGCACACCCCCAACGTATGTACCGCCGTGAGGCGCAGGACCTACGGTTTACGTGTTTTCCAACTCATTGATTCCCAAACTCCGCGTTGTTCCCGAGATATTTCTTGAAGAAAAACGAAATATAACTGTGTCTGACCCAAAAATCCCAACCAACGAGGCAGTCTATCAAAAGTACGAGTATCAAGAAACCAGTTCTACCAATTCCCAAGCTAATATTCAAATAACATACATATTTCGCAGCGGTCTTCTTTCCTTATTGAGCAGCCATATAATCGAATGTCAATCATCTTGGCAAATGTCTGAAGCTTTGCCATAATAAATTCATGTCGTACATTTTGGAATACATCATCGTTGATCGTGCATAATGTGAACGATGAGCTGGATCCATAATTGTGTTTATAGAATATCATTTTGTTGGCTTTATGTAATGGCTTTTTAGGTACCTATTTGTATTTTGTATTAAATTAGGAAAAAATGTGATAATTTTTCTTAATACATTGTCATTTTATGAATCATGCAGTTTTGTGAGTAAAAAAAGTACTTATCGTTGAAGAGTTACCGTGACTGGCACACAAAAGGAAACTGAAGGAACACCTACCACAGTATAGCCTTTCTTAACCTACAGGTTGATTGGTATAGAATGCCTTGTTACTTTAAGTTCACCTATGTGTTTAACCTATCACATACCCGCAAAACGAGACACAATAGTAAAACAATAACAGCGCGGTCTCATAGGACCGGTCGGGGATTCATGAATTAACTGCTGTTTATGAAGTTTAACGTTTGAATCCCCAACCGGTCCAATGAGACCGCGCTGTTATTGTTTTACTATTGTGTCTCGTTTCGCGGGTATCTGAGTAATTAAATAAATAAAGAAAAAGTCTGACGCACCCTCTCACTCCATCCAGAGTGGGAGAATTCATTTGATGAGTTTCAACCTCAAAAGGATGCATAGAATGGTTATTAGATAAAAGTGTTTCAAACAAACTAAAGGTACAGAGGACGGTCGTCCACTTGATTAATAATGAAAAACTTAGTTATTTTACCGCTTGCAGCGGCCGCTGCTTTTAATAAGTTTGTAATTAAAACGTCCCTGAGTATCATAGCCATCCAGTTCCTCCAGTCAACTTCTTGGTAGAAAAAATAACATTTCCTTCCATTTTATTAATTAACAAACGTCCTTCATAGAAGACTTGCAGCTATCAATTTAGTTAAATGCAGTTTTCTATTTAATATTCTACTCCCATTTGTTGGGTGCTTAGTTTATATTAATTGGCAGCAGATTAAAAAAAATATATATAAACTAGTGCTTGACAGCGATCCCACCTGATTTTAAGCAGTGATGCAATCGTTGATGGTGAGGCACACTAGTTTATTAAAATCCTATTCAATACTACTAGAAAAACTAGCTGAGGCAACAAAGGTTTTTCTTTTATATAAATATCGTATTAAAAAAATGGAGGGTAAAAAGAAGGCTAAAAAGTAGCCTACGATCTATACTCCGACTTACCACTCCATTATTAGCATTATCATTACCGGCCTTGTAATTTTCCCACTGTTGGGGTTCATGCCTCCTCTCTATGAGAGGAAATGGGCTGTAATACACCACGCTGGCCCAGTGCTTATTGGTGGGTGTCACATGTCTTCGAATTTTTGGTTCTTTTGGTTTAACTTATCACTGATATTTACTTATATGGTACTCGCTTTTGTCCGCGACTTCATCCGCACATGATTTTTGGTTACAGCGGACGCGAAGTTGAAGACAGATAAAAAGTAGACTATGTCCATTTTTCAGGTTTCAAGCTAGCTCTGTACAAAATTTCATCAAATCGGTTCAGTAGTTTAACCGTGAAAGCGTAACAGACAGAGTTACTTTCACATTTATAATATTATAATAATAATATATATATACATTTATAATATTATAGTATGGATTAAAATTCAAGATGTCTTTCCTCACCAGGCACGTGCTAAGCGACGGCAGACTAGTGGTTGGGGCTAGAAGATCGCTGATGGACGCTGGTAGCGGCGCCGGCGCAGTGCTCAGGTGTCGGGCATCGAACCGCGCGGGCACCGTGCTGTCCAGGCCGGTTATGTTACAACCAGGTGAGTTTTGAGATATTACTTTATGACTGTAGAGTGCAGTCTCTACGAGATCACGGCAAGAAATATTATTATTTGCGGGTATATTTTCTTTTCTCAAATTCACATTTTAGCGTATAAAATTTTATTGTATCGTATATCGTGAGTTGAGGTCTTACGTTGTTCTCTTCTATTTGCATGAACTCCTTGACAATTCTACAGGTATTTAAAATCGCAGCCTTCTGCAGTGTTACGAGTAGTAGTTAGTAGTAGTTTCTTTTAAGGAAGGAAGTAATTTGGGATAACGCTTGTGGTGGAAAGAACCATAGGGACTACGTATATTTTTTTCTGACGCCAGATTCTAACAATTTCATTTAATTTATTACGTATTATTATTGGATATATTGTTGATTTTATTGAATTTTATGTACTTTGATATTTATAATTCTCTTGACTCAATTGACGTGGACTTGAACTTGTAACGACATTTACGACGTCACGTAAGAACTATCCAGAATAGTGCAGTTTTCTCCGCGCCATTTGAATAGATACGACAGCCAGAAATCTATTGGGCAGTTGCCCACCAGACATAACACCCGTCTGGTCGCAGGATCTTCCTTTTTCAACAGGGGTATGTGGGACTTAACATTCATACAAAAGCATGTTAGTAACCGTAAGTCTAACATCTGTATATAATTAATGCCTATAAAAACCGTTCTGATTCTGACTTTAAAGAAAAAAATGGCGAAATTAAAAAAAATACAATGGCGCATTTTTGTTGGTACCTATAGTACGTTTATGTTTGTTCCTCCTTCACGCTCAAACGGCTGAACGGATTTGAATGACATTTGGCACACGAGTATCCTGAAATAGCTCAAAGGATATCTTGGAGTGTGTTTCCATGGGACAATATCCTATTTTCACGCGCGTGATGTCGCTGGCAGAAGCTACATAGTTTACTATAGATAATTAATAAACTCGGTAAGTTCAGCCCTTGCCATTCTTAACTATGGTTATGCCTGGCTAGATACAGATCTATACGATATCTTATAAATTAGTTTTGTGTGCACATCATCATCCGCCTGATGCATCATGCGCCGCACATAATATAATAAATAATCATTTATTTTTCATGTCAGTTTTAAAATTTGTTATGTTCATTTATAAATTGTGGTTTTTACTGGTATTACAATTTATATAAATAATGTAAATGTTTACATGTCGAATGGTAAAATGTGGTTAAGCTTAAAACCATATTTACAAAATAAAATTCTATTCCATTTTATTTTATGACCGAATAAAGGTAAAAAAAAGTCGACCAACCAAACAAAATAATACCAGTTGCCATACAGTAAAATATTTATAGGCATTGTTTTCTAATTTTTGGAAATACATAAAGGGTAACTTTTATCTGATTGAGCTCACGAAATCCTTTAGGTATTGTTTAGTTACCCAGATTTGTTAGGCAAACCCATTAATACAAGAAATATTAATCCCACGTTGGAAAGATCAATATACCCTATTTGCAACTACTTGTGTTTCTGTATTACCATAATTATAATACGAAATTAGCCGTTTTCCGACCTAACAAAGGTATTTATTCAAACAGAGAGATTTATTGTAGGGTTTGACCTCGTAAAGCAAAATTTGTAATGAATAAATAATTGCGAGAACCCAAAATATTTATTATTTTGATTATCGTTCTCACGTACTTGCGTCTATAAAATATGATAATGATAATATTCCACAACTTTCACACTACATCATCTAGTCCCAAACTAAGCAGAGCTTGTGCTATGAGTACTAAACAAGTGGTAAACATACTTACATATTCTTAAATACATATCATATTATAGACAAATTCCACCCACACGCAGAAAAATAATCGTGCTCATCACTCAAACGTTTGTCTTGGGTGGAAATCCAACCCACGATCTCCGACATCAGGTGAGGGCCACTGACCACTAGACAAACACTAGTCGCCTATGGTAGGCGCCTGATAAATTTAGCATAAACTACATTGACCTTTTCCTATCTCTGCGTAGGTAATTGAACACCGGACTGTTCTTCATTACTAGAAAATGTAAAGGATCACAAAAGATGTCGATTCAAGACATGTCTCTACTTTTCAGCGAGTTCGTTCACAAGAAAGTTTTCATAAAACATTCTTAAAACTGAATTTTAAGGGTAGTTTTGATAAACTATGATAGTCTTTGTCATTGATTTTGATGAGAATTCGTACCAAGTTTTAATTTTATTATTCTATGAAATAAGAAGCCTCAAACTTTAAAACTGTTAATTAGAGGAATTTTAAAAACAAATAATGGCTTACATGCTCCAAACGAAATTTCCCCTTTTTCATCCCCTTAATGGTCGAGTCTTAAAAAACTCGTTCTTAATGCTCGTCTACTTCATAAACTGCAGCCTTATTTACAGATTCTTAGTCTCAATAGTTTCGTCTGTGCGTTGATATGTCTGTCAGTCAGTTTGTTTTTTTTATTTACGGTATGGTACAGAGGCGGAATTAATGCAACAAGGCATACTCTACCAGACAACCTTTGGGTAAAAAGTTTTTTGTTTTTTAAATTAAGAATGTCAATAAATGTAAGAGCGGCATCGCACTCTACCTTACTACGTATAGCATACCTTCTATCTCAATTACGAACAGGCCATAATGGCAATTATAAAAACTGTAAACAACAGACTTGTGTAATAAACAGATGTACGGTAAGAGGGCAAAACAAATTACAACTTCGAGTCGAGTTGGACCAATTAACTTTCCGTTACAACGAGGGAAATATGGAATAAAATGAAAAACAGCCCACGGCTCCCGGCTTTTTTTTACACGGGAAAACTTTTAATTAAGGGATTAAAAATGACATTAGAGTGAGTTCGTAGCAACGTAACTTTTTCTTTGTTTCCGGGATACCCGCAAGGATAGCTCTAACAAGCTACTGTTTATGATTAGGTAAATAGAAAATTACGGCGAATGAGGTTTTATTTTCTATAAGTCTTGTTTATATCTCACTCCACTGACCTTTTTTTTTGAGGTAGCAAATCATCAATAGCTCTAGATGAAGCGAGAAAAAAGCTGATATGATGTCACATTTTATTTGTTTTTTTTCTCACTAAAACTCTGAAAAATCTGTTTTCCTTCAGTTATACTAGAACCTCATACGATATTGAAAAATGTCATAGGAATAGAAATGTACTTACACTATCGCCAAGTATCTTTTTTGTGAGCTGAGAAGTTATCAAATAACTCTTCCTGCCTTGGAGTGAACTGAGACGGAATGTCAGATAATTTCTGACGAAAACCCACCTGTGTTCCTTTAGTCTCTTAACGTTTCTGTGTAAACTTTTTGAACAATCTCGCAGCCCTACCCCACCGCCCTTGAAGAATAAAGAAAGAAAAATAATCTACAAACTCAGTTTCGTAACTTTCATTAAGAAAACGGAACGTCGGAAAGTTGGAGACGTTAGAAACAAAGTGGGTTATTTATCAACAAATCTTATTTAGTATTAGTCATTATCTCTTTATCTACATTCACTCGTATTTTGGCTTAATTACAGTTTATACAGATGACCAAAAGTTAGTCTCATTAGGTAGAAAATTGGCGCCAAGTTTTTGTGGATAGTTTGATTCGAATCCTACTAATGCTTTGGTATCCTACTAATATTATAAATGCGAAAGTTTGTGAGGATGGATGTATGTTTGTTACTTTTTCACGAAAAAACGGCTGGACCGATCTGGTTGAAATTTGTTATTTAGATAGTTTATACCTTGGATTAACATATAGGCTATTTTTACTCATACTTTTTTTTATTTTTTTTTTCGATTTTGTTATTTTTGCTATAGGCTGATTTTTATCAACACACCACGCGGGCGAAGCCGCGGGCGGAAACTAGTTAGGTATAAACGCGAAAGTTTAAATGTGTGAATATAAAAGATTGTTTATTTCTATTTTACACAAAAACCATTGAATAGATTTTGATGAAACTTGGTATACAGGTAAATAACAACTTCTAATGCACCAATTGTCAAACAAATTCCTCCACCGCTGTCAGTCTGTCGTTTAATATATTTTATGGTGATAAACAACACTACTGAACGGATTACCCCATGGTTTTCACTAATAGACAGAGTGATTTATCGAGAAACATTTAATTATACAAAACTTACATATTATAGAAGAGAAAATCCGAGAATTTAAAAGGTTTGTAAAATCCGTGCGAAACTGGAGCAGGTCGCTACTATATTCAAACAAAAATAATACCAACAATACAATTGTGGTTAAAGTTACGACCAAAATTCAAAAGGTAGGTTCATCCCACTGATAACTGGTCGGTTAAACCTCTATGTATATAAAGTTAACTTGAAAGTTATAATATTACGGAGATCAATTTGTAGCGCAGCCGGTTTAGACTTCGAACGTATTAATTAAGGCATTGTAAATTAATGTTAAGATACCGCATAACCACCAGATATGGTTATTAATACTGAAATCTTAACTAAGCTTCAGTTTATTTAATGTGGTTCCCGTTGAATACACTGAAGTTCCGACTTCGTATATATCTATACATACGAATATCATAGGTACTAATTTCTTCTTCTTACCCTTGACTTACTACTTACTTGGGGTCGATGAAACACGTTTTTTCCTCCATTCTGTTTTATCACCCGTCACCCTATCACTAATTCCCTTTTCTTTTATATCACTCCTCATATGATCCATTTTTAGGGTTCCGTACCTCAAAAGGAAAAAACGGAACCCTTATAGGATCACTTTGTTGTCCGTCTGTCCGTCCGTCTGTCAAGACCCTTTTTCTCAGGAACGCGTGGAGGTATGAAGCTGAAATTTATATCAATTACTCAGGTCTACTGTCCCTTGAAGCTGTGAAAAAATGAAACTTCTAAGCCAACGCAATCAAAAGATACAGCCGTTTATGCCGCAAATTTTCGACACTTGCAAGGGAATCAAAACCTACAGGGTGCTTCCCGTGAACTCAGAATCTTGAAATTTGGTACGAAGCAACGTCTTATAGCATAGATAAAGGAAAAATTACGAAAACCATAAATTTTTAGTTACATCACATAATATATATTTTTTTAATAATTTTAAACTTACTACCCATTTCCTCATAAACGCGTAGAGGTATTAAATTGAAATTCATACCAAATACTCAGGTCTATAATACCTTTAAGCTGTAACAAAATCAAACTTCTATGTCAACGCAATCAAAAGAAATAGCAAATTAAGGTGCAAATTTTGAAACTCGCAAGTACTCGCAAGGGAATCAAAACCTAAAGGGTACTTCCAGTCGACCTAGAATCTTGAAATTTGGCATGAAGCAACGTTTTATAGCACACATAAAGGAAAAATTCCGAAAACCTTAAATTTTTAGTTACATTACAAGATTTTCTTTTTTGTAAAATCTTTAAGACTCGATTCGAGAATTGAACTGTTTTCATCTTGATAAATTGGTACGGAACCCTCAGTGTGCGAGTCCGACTCGCACTTGCCCGGTTTTTTTCTTGAGCCACATTCTCTTTCTCCATCCATCTACTTTCTATTAAAAACATGCGTTTCATACCTCCTCTTCACGCGACCATACCAAGACAAACGATTTCCTTTCAACTTTTCAGTCACTATTATTATAGGTACACATTTCTCACTTGGACCTAGTTCTGCAGAAAACAGCCAAGTGGCACTTTTTCGAAAATAGAGTTATTAACACAGCCATATTAAATTCGACATGCCGGATGTTTTACAAAGACAACCAGCTCGATATCTCTTCTTATGGCTGAGATATGAACTGTCAAATGCAGCCATTCAATAAAAAATATTAAAAAATATTTTGTAAAAAACAGTCATCATGGTGTAAAATGCAGCCAATTTTGAGGCAAACTGCCTAGCCTATATTGCACAAGTCAGCCTGCTATCTGGCTGTTTTGTACAAATTTCAAAATTTTTGACATTATCGGGATCGAATTTCGTAAAAAGCAGCCAGTGTACGTAGGCTGTTTTCTGTATACTGTATTATGTGTTCTGAGTCCATACTTGGCTTTTTCTGACGTCATCATTATGACATGTCTATGCGAATAAAGACGATTTTTAAACTTGTTTATTATTAATATTAGCTTATGACATCTCTGAGCGTAGCCATATAATGTTTACTTCTTTAATTTAGTAATTGTGAAGGAGGTTAGAAGCGGGAAACCTACAAAAAGGAAACAGTTTCTTCGAAAATATAAAATAGAAACGTTTTTTTTTGCTTGGGCTCGCGTTTGACCACTATCTCAAGTAACCTATTCACTCTTGACTTGAAAACTCCTAAGTTGTAGCTATCAGGAAACACAGACTCCAGCAGGGAATTCCACTCCTTAGCTGTACGCATAATAAATGTGTTTCCAAACCGCTTTGAGCGTATAGGCGGAATGTTCACCATATATCGGTGGCGCTTCGCCGTACGTCTAGTGGTCCGATAGTGGAAAGGACTTGACAGAATCAAATTGTGCAATTCCTGTGCAACACTCCCCGAAGTGTAAACGATAGAAACCCGACAGGCTAGCAAGTCGGCGCCGATGTCCAAGACTTTGAAGTTTCGACTCAAGAGCATCATTACTGATGATCCTCTTGGCTCGCTTCTCAATTGACTTAAGTGCATCAAGTTGGGATTTGGCAGACCCATCCCAAAGATGAGAGGAGCATACACGATCGAACTTGGGCTTTTTAAAGGTTGAGCAGCTGTTCCGGCATAAAGTATCGTGTCACCTTTTCTAAGATCCCCAATTTATTAGCAGCCCGCTGAGCTTTTGCCTCGATGTATGAGCCGAAATTTAGGGTAGACGAGAACGTTACTCCAAGAAGCTCAAGGTGGTCGGTTATCGGAACGGTTACACCCCGGAAAGATAGAGCCGGGTGGAATTGACTCCGTTTAGCGGAAAAAAGACACGCCTAGGTTTTAGCAGCATTGAACTTGACTAGATTGGCATCGCCCCAATCGTAGACCGCGTTCAAGGACGAGTTAAAGCGTTCAATCATAGCCTCTCGGAAAGACTGGATCTGTGACCCACAAGCGCGTTCGTTGGACAAGTACCTGTCAGCAACAGTGCCGTCGTCTGCATGCCCAAAGGTACTTACATAAGCAAATCGTTTATGTACAGCAAAAACAATGTTACCGAGAGTACCGACTCCAGAGGGACCCCGGCATTAATAGACATTTGACCGAATGAGCAACCATCAATAACTACGCAGATGGATCAATCCCTCAAAGAAGTTGGTGATCCAATCATAGAGGCAAGTGGATAGACCGAAGGAAGGAAGCTTAGTAATAAGGTTTTCTTGCCATACCCTGTCGAAAACCTTCGAGATATCAAGGGAGACGGCAAGCGCTTCCCCATGCTTCTCGATGGCCTCGCTCCATGTGAATGGCATACTCTAGAAGATCCCCAGTAGACCGATTTTGTCGAAAACGGTATTTCCGCTGAGTATATCATTCACTTCTAGGTGTGCCAGGAGCTTCCTGTTGAGCAGGGTGCTCCACCAGAAAAGAAATCCTTACAGAAGATGGACGTGATGGATACAGGACGGTAGTTCGCTGGGTCAGCTCGGCTACCCTTCTTGGGCACAGGCTGCACGTTAGCTCGCTTCCAAGCAACCGGCACTTTTCCAGTCTCATATGAGAGGCGAAATAGGCGTGTAAAAATTGTGTGAGACAAGTGAGAGTGGAAAAATTGTATTGTATTTATTCGATTTTTTTTTATTTGAAATCTCAATAAATGACTAGTGTTCATTAATGTAAGAAGACGATAAACATTTTGTTACGTTTTTTAATAAAGACTTCTAAAACGATTTTTTAGTTTTCACTATTAAGAAGTAAAACAGTAAATACAACATTTTATTTATTATCTTGTCTGTCTTTTAAATACTTTTATTCCATTTTGAATTAATGCAGAACAGCCAACTTATGTGGCTGGTTTATTCTTTATTGTAATTCCGACGAAATAAGCTATTTTGCATAAAACAGCCACGTCAAAAACGCTAATATTGGTATTATACTAAATGATACGAAATACTGAATAGGATATAAATAACTGCTATACTTTTCCCAATAATTCTCAAATATCAAATAAACAGAAAAGTAAAAAATGGCAGAAAAATAAGAAAGGGCAACTTTCGATACAAAAACGCTCATAACTCTGTTTGTACTTTTCCTCACATGGCTGCTTTCTGCAGAACTAGGTCCACTTTATCTATTCTCGTCGAATCACACATCTATCTCAAAATTTTCATCTCCGCTATATGCAATTTTTTCCATCGATTTTTCACTGCCCAACATTTTGGCACATATCTTACATACACTTATAATGTTCCCACTACTGAAACTCAAGCCTCCTCCTTAAGAAAGCGAACGGATCGTACTCAACAACACGGACCCACTATACATTGGTGGTTAACTGTCACTTGTCTTCGAATTTCTAGTTTTAAGACATGGCGGTTTCCACAAGATGTTTTCCCTCACCGTTTTAAAAGCAGTGGCGAAGAAATAAATTACACAAAGTAATGTTGTACAACTCGTACCTAAGTTGCAGCATTTTGGAAACCGCTGCGCCACCGTATATTTATATCTCAATTCAATATTAATTTACTATTCATAACGTCCACTTTCTATTCCAGTTCCTTTCAGACCCTAATATTAGGTATTTGAAAAGATGAATATTTTTCATTCCAATTACTTTTTCCACCGAGGGACGAGGAAAGTTTTTAATTAAAGATTGAGCGACATTATGTCCCTCATCTCGGAAAAATAACCTTGTTATTACGAAGCCGACGGTCTGTTATTGAAAATAATTTTGTTTCTGTAAGCCTAGCCTCCATACTTTGTTGTATTGACTATAACAAGTGGAGTGTATTTAGACAGTATATCTTTTTGTTTGAAGTGGTATAAAAGCTTTTGTACACAGGGGATGTTTTATTCTATTGCTTATTATGTCGAATAATATTTTGGCACACGAATGATACATATGTATGCTGGAGAATAATGAATGGAATTCTATTACTTGTAGGTATCTATTTAGCTTTGTTTTTGAAGTAAGAAATCATCTAATCCCCTCTTGGGTGGAGCGGGAAGACGTGTTAGATGCATGTCAGACTTTTACTGAGTAAAACTCGCTCCAATATTATTTCTTTGCTTTCCTTCCAAGGCCCTGGGGTTCTTTTTCGCACAACCCATGGCCCCGGTAAGCTCCGACCCTGCTGGGCTATTACAGTTTGCTGATATCTCCTTACGACGCGTAGAACACTACGCGCCGTCGACGACTCGGGCTCGGTCTGGACGGTTACCGGACGACCAGACGGCAAGCTACCCATTGTTCGCCGTCTGCAAACCCACGCCTGCAGTGGCTGGATATTGGGGTCGGGATTCCAGCGGTTAGGGTATAAGAAAGTCCGTTCACTCACGCGTGCGGCCGCCTCCTTTGCGGTTCCCTCGATTACTGCTTCGCAGAAGGAGACAACTTCCTGTCATACATTCTCACTCCACACCATGTGTCTGTACCGGACCATCGTGGTTACCTAGCAGTTAAGACAACTCCGCGAACAAATGCTGGAATTGTCTCGTTAATTCGATAAACTTCATTACACGACTCCGATACAAAACAAACCCGTCGAATTAATGTTGAACATTGGGCCACCCCGTTAACGAGTTCCACAATCGTCTATCGTAAGTGGCTGTAAGAACATCCCTTTCAAACTCATGAACTAGCTCTCAAGTTACAGATTTATTTACCATATTTTAATATTTTCTCCTACAATGAAGCTGACTACAAAGAGAAAATTGAAAGGCAACAAATGGGGGCGCAGTAGCTTATTCTCATTCAAATGAGTTCCGAAGAAAGTATTCGACACTTTGATATTGTGATATTTACTTACCTTGTTTCAGTTTTGCAATGTTTTTCATTTCAGTGATAAGAAAATTTTGCAGAACCCGTCTTGACGATGCTGCATTACCATACTAAACTTTAAAATCATGAATATAAAATTTTCATCATCATCATTTTGGGCGAAGGATGCGTTCACACTTGGACAAAGATCTCCCCGAAGTGTCACCACAACGAACAGTTTTATGCGTTTTGCATCCATCGCATTCCCGTGATTTTCACCTGGTTATCGGTCCACCTTGAGAGAGGCCTTCTAACGCTGCATCTACCGGCGCGCAGTTGTCATTCTAAGAGTTTTCGGCCCGATCGACCATTTGTTGCCACTGCCACTTAAGTTTGGCAATTTTTTATGCTATTACGGTGACTTTGGTTCTCCTGCGGTTATCTTCATTCTTGATGCGATCATGTAAGAAATGTCCGAGTAATAGACCTTTCTTCTTTTGGGTGATACAGTCACTCATAGAGCCTTAGCCTTTGATAATAATAATAATATAATAATAATATTCCACAACTTTCACACAACATCATCTAGTCCCAAGCTAAGCGGAGCTTGTATTATGGGTACTAGACAACTGATAAACATACTTATATATTTCTAAATACATACATATTATAGATAAATTACACCCAGACACAGAACAAATGATCGAGCTCATCACACAAACATTTGTCCTGGGTGGGAATCGAACCCACGACCTCCGGCATAGCAGTCAGGGTCACTAACCACTAGACCAACAGGCCAGTCGAAGTGATGAGTCGCCAGTGATGAAGCCCTTTGTCACAGACAAAATCTAAAGCTTTATAAAACACGCAAGTTCTTTTAATATACATTATAATAATCACATTGTCAAAATATTATTCAATCTATTTCTTGCTGAATATAAAAAGAAGACGTAAAGGCTTTACACAAAAGGCGAAACTTAAACATACCTTGGAAGTGACGAAGTCAAGCCTACGATGGCTTCGCAAACAAAGCCATGTCGGACGCAATTATTCCTTCATTTATTGTTCCATCTCATTTTTGTTTCGTTATTTCTTTTGACAAGTTATGAAAGTCTCAAGTTACGCATTATTAAAATAAACGGGCGCTCTCATAATGTCTTCAAAGCGAATTAAATGAAAAAAATACGCTATTCCTTTTTCCCTAGATAAATAAGTGCAATAGTAGACAAAATACTGAGAGATGAGAATTAAAAAGTTTTGCTCCATTTTTGTCTGATTTAAAGCAGACCCCAATCTCGACGTAAATAGAAGAACATTTTTAATATTCTAAATGTAAGAGTATTTTGAATGCGAGGTCCGGTTTTGTGTTCAATCCTTTACTACGTTTGAGTTACAAAGTTTCGTAGTAAATAGGTGGTCCATTACTACGGTGTATTTTTGTTTATATAAGTTTACGTTCGGTAAAGAGGCACAGTTATTTTATTTGGTCGAAACAAACAAACTTTACCGCTTTGTTTTATACACCAGGGGATTATTGAATTAGGAACGCGGGCTTCTTATTTGGGTTATGTATTACCGAATGAAAATGTAGGTACCAAATGTTTGCGACTGTTTATTTACTAGGTGTCATTGTTATACTTTGGTGTATTTTCACCTATATTTTAAACCTGTAACATAAATGTTATTCGTATACGAGATTACAAATAATCATTAGTTCTTTAGTACACGTACCATCTTTCAGCTCAGTTGGAAGAAATTGTTGTCCTGTGCAATGATAGTTTTACGTCGTTCAACATTTTTGACGATTTATTTGAGAAAAGAGTAGATAATCATGAAACAGAAATACAAAACTTAAATAGCTTTCCAAAAGTTAAAAATGGGCATAACTATAAATCAGTAATTGTAGTTACTGTGATTAAATATAAACTAAGCTCGTGTTTTGTATTGAACTAGTATGCTTCCATGAAAACTTCAACTATATGACGATTCTGGTTACTTATTTCCTTTGTTGACTGTTCATAGAAAGGCAGTTTCGTATCATTTGATATATTTCCGGGAAGGACTTTATAATCTATCATATTGTGTGATCACGCCCACACGATAACATGAATATGGCAGTTTTGGTATTGGCTCCAATGTTTATGGATGGTCGCGCAACCATTTTGCTGGTAGTACAATAATAGTTTTCACCAGAATGACAAACTGTTATACAGGGTTATTTGTAAATCACTAACAACCTCCCAGAACTGTATTATTGACATCAGGAGCAACAACTATTGTTCTATGCCTTTTTAAAATACATAATACATTTACCAATAACAATCCTTCATATTTCAAATCTTTATTTTGCTGAACCTACCCACGCTCCCCGCACATTGTTTTCGCCCCGCTCCCCCGCTATTGTACTATCGCTAGTATCGCATAGACTTCGTAACAACAACGTTCAATTTAAAATTATTTATATTTATATAACCATGTAAACCCCTTTTTCTTTCTTTAGTTGAGGACAGTGTCCTGTCACACACCGCTCGTCAGCTGATCCCAGCGAAAATCGGTGGAGCCGTAGTGCTGCGATGCGAACTGTCTCCACAAGTGGGCTTGGTGGACATTACATGGCTGCAAGATGGACTGCCCCTTTCATCCGGATATTTGAGTGGTGGTAAGACAAAACAGACCATTGTTATACTTGAGAAATAAAGGCGAGGACTCAGAAAAGTAATATGCTTGCACAAGCTTTGTTCTACATTCCGAATGGAAACGAATTTTGCAAAAATGCGAGTGATATTAAAGTGTTCGTCACGTCATCACTCTGTTTTTCAGTTCTCGGAATGTTTTGGTGTCAACTGTAGCTTTTAGCAGTAGTAGCTTTAGTTTAGCTGTAGTTTTTTTAATAAGTTTATATTGTGATGGCGCAAATGCAATGAAAGGCTCTTGTGGTTAAATGATAATGTTTATAATGTAAAAAGCGAATTATATTTATCATATAAAATTACATTCGCCTAGCTGCTTGACAGCCGGCCTGATCTATCTGACATCAAAAACCATATCTTCTTCTTCTTATCAAAGAACACGTATTCTATAAGAAGCATAAACCTTAAAAAATATTACGCTCTTGCCAGTTTGAAAGTTAAAAAGTGTAAAAGCAGCATGCAATCTCTTTCGACATCACAATATGAACTAGAAAAGTTGATTACTTTCTCTACTCAAATCCACTAACTTCCATTTTGTTTTAGAACCTCGATGGGTTTCGGGAGCCAGTGGTATCCTCCTCGGTCTAGATCTAACTCAGGCGGATATACAGGCAGAATATTCATGCGTGGCACTCGACACTCCCAGCCCTCCTTTGAAGCTCACTACCGACGGTCAGTCTAATAAACCATTATGCATTTAGAATGTCTTCAAATGTAGTCTGCAGAAATTGGTATTGCAAGGTTCACTGCTCAAAGACGGGTACGCATGGCTGCTATATAGTAATTTACCTGTCATGTGGGTACAGGAGTATTATTTAGCAATCTGACATACATTTCAATTTTCTATTTGCATTTGAAGTTTATAACATTTTGCATACGAGTGTCTTGTTTGTACGTTGTCGACAGTAAATTTTCGCAAATATACGAATTAAAAATGTGTTCTCCAAGTATTTTGTACTGTACTCTATTTTTTAATCCCTGAGACTATATTGACGCCGGCAAATGTCAAACTTACGCGTAATGTCATTTTAGTCTCAGAGATTAAAAACAGATTTTAATGTCTCTTTTTTTCGTGTAGATAGTAGCTGGCTGGAAAATATAGAATTAAATTCGGTGGAAGCTCGCGCTGGGGATACTGTTGTACTTCCGTGTATTCTGCGACATATTACTGGACATGCTGTAAGGTAAATAAACTTCCATCATTTCAATTAATTTGCGGCGGAGTTTTTCGACGCCATTCTTTAGTTTACTTTTAGTTGGTTCTTTTCTTTAGGGTTTTTTTTTATTTTGATTTAATTTAGTGTATTATATTTGTAATGACAATAATTAGATGAATAAGTCGATGGATCTAGCATTGATAGTAAAAAAATATTATATTAACTTGTTAAACGAAGATTTATCTATCCATTTGTGGTTGATATTTATAAGCCTCAATTTATACTACGAATATCATGTTTCAACGTTTCCTGATAAGTGCTTACCACAATACACGTACCTTTTAAATACCATTTATTGTTTTTCAACCAGCATTATCCCTCTACTGGGAATTGGTCTTTCCTTTTTTTTTTTTTATGGTAGGGGAATCATCAGAATGACTTCCCCCGCTCTTGGGCGGAGCGGGAGGGCGTGTCAGACTCTTACTGACTAAACCCCTACCCCGTTCCTTCGTTGCCTTCGTTCTGGGGGGGACTCGGTATCAACCGTTAGGAATACCACATGTTCCCCCCAGAGGCTTCGGCCCTACCGGGCCCCTACAGTTTGCTGACATCTCCTTGAGGCGCGCGTGGAACAGAACGCGCCGTTGACGACTGGGCTCGGTCCAGATTATTTCCAGACTGCCGGACAGCGAGCTACCCAGTGCTCGCCGTCCGCGAACCCGCGCCTACGGTGGTCGGAAATCGGGATCGGGATCTCGGCGGCGGCGGCGTGAGGACCGTTCCCTCACGCGCTCGCGGTCAGCAGCCTCCTTCACGAGCATCACTGCTTCGCAGAAGGAGGCGACCGCATGCCAACCCTCCTCGCTCCGGACCATGGCCTGAACCAGGGCCCGGCGCGAGAGGTCGCCGCTCCCGATAGTCTCCACGAGGACACGGCGGTGCTCCGCCCAAGCGGGGCACACTTCTACCGTGTGCTCCACCGTGTCCTCCGGGCGGTCCACACAGTGGCGACACCCGGGCGTCCTCTCCTGCTTGATTCGATGCAGGAACCTCCCGAACTTACCGTGTCCGGTGAGGACCTGCGTCACACGGAAAGAGAGGACGCCGTGACCTCTTTCCAACCACTCCTCAAAGAGGGGCCTAACCGCCTCAATGACGGCGTGCCCAGCACTGGGTTGCGACAGTCGCAGTCGCCATGCCACCCTAAGATCCCGCCGGAGCTCTGTCCGCCATGCCGCGACTTGTTGCGGCAGCGGAGTTTCGCCCCGGCGTTGCATCTCCACGCGCAAATCGTGCATGCGTGCAAGGACTGTTGCCTCCAGATCCCACGGTAGCAGGCCAGCGAGGAGGCTCGCCGCTTTGCGGGAGATCGTGCGGTATCCCCGCACCATCCGGATGGCCATGACCCTCTGGCAAGCGTTCAGCTTGGCCGCCGGTCGCTTACCTAGCGACGGCGCCCAAACCGGCGCCCCGTAAAGGGCCATGGACCGAACGATCCCCGCGTAGAGCCTCCGGCAGGGGGCGTCTGGACCCCCTAGGTTGGGCAGGAGCCGCTTCAGAGCGGCCCCAGACCTGTCCAGTTTGGGGGCCAAACGTCGGAAATGCTCCTCGAAAGTCCACCGGCTGTCGAGGACGAGTCCCAGGTACTTCATCGCCGACCCGACGCCGATGTGGACCCCCCTACCGTTATTTGGGAACCCGGTGGTGGCGCGTACCGAGAGCCATGAAAGCACATGGCCTCGGACTTGTGCAATGCCACCTTGAGTCCCAGTTGCTGGATCCTCTCCACGACTGTCGCAACCCCGCGTGTCGCTGTTTCGGCCGCCGCCTGGTACGACTCTCCCCGCGCCAGGACCAGCGTGTCGTCTGCGTAGCAGACCACGCTGACCCCGTCGGGGAGGTCGCCGCGCAGCACGTAGTCGTATCCGATGTTCCACAGGGGCGGTCCTAGTACCGATCCCTGCGGAACACCGCACGACATCTCTCGCCGTCTCCACTCTCTCTGGTGACCGGGATAGATGATGAACCTATCCGACAGGTAGGCCTCGATCACACGACGGAGGTAGGCGGGCACCTCGTGGTACCGAGGTGCCGCCCCGATGCAACTCCAGGGCAGGGAGTTGAAGGCATTGGCGATGTCCAAAGACACCGCCAAGACGACCCTGCCCCGAGACACCGCATCCCCCGTCGTGAGAGCCCTCACGCGCATGATGGCGTCCACCGTGGAACGCCCCCTGCGAAAGCCGAACTGGCCGTCCGAAAGGACCGGCCCCACCCGCGCAAGATGCCCGACGAGGCGGTCTGCAATTACTCTTTCAAAGAGTTTGCCCACCTCGTCGAGCAGCACAATGGGCCGGTACGCGGACGGAGAGTCCGCGGGGCGCCCCGGCTTCGCAATGAGGACCAGTTTCCCGGTCTTCCAGCGAAGGGGGAACTGGCCTCTCTCCATGCAAGCGCTAAAGAGCCCTCGCAATCGAGACCCGAGAGCCTCCACGGCCAGGACCCATACCCTGCCGTGCACGCCGTCGGGTCCTGGGGCGGTGTTCTTGAGACTGAGTCTTCGTACCACCGCCCTCATCTCTACCTCGGTCACCTCTGGAGCGTCGTCCTCGTCGTCGCTGGTGTGGTCCGCTACGGGCACTGCAGGTGGCGGAGCCATGAGCGGGGGAGAGTGTTCCCCTCGCTCAGGGAACAGATTGGCCACCACACCCTCCACAACTTGGGGCCGGAGACTCTGAGTCAGAGGGGGAGCCCATGGGCGGAGTTTGTCCCGCACCACCTGGTAAGGGCGTCCCCATGGGTCCCTGTTCAGAGTCCCCAGCCACGTCTTTCCTTTAGACTTCCACTCTTCCCGGAATATCATATCAATCATATTATTAATAAAATCATTTATAAGCCTGAATTAATACAACGAATATCCTGTTTCACACTTCCTGTTAATTGCTCTATATCATCTGGGACACAAATTTCGAGTTTTCCAACCAGTGTTGTTCCACTACTGGGAAATGGTCTCTTTGTTAGACTTCCACTCTCTTTAGTGTGTTACATTCTCCGGTAAATCTCAATCATGGTTTTATACTCCATTCGAAATAAGAACAGACATTTAAATAAATCTTTTTAATGTCCATTCAACCGATTTTGACTTCTATTCCCTAAACATAAGGATAGCATTAAAAGTAAAAAGTGGTTACAATACCTTCTATACCACTATTTATCATCTCACCAAACAACGACTCCTAAAAAAACGCAATAAAAGTAAAAATCGATTGAACGGATAGTAAAAAAAAATGTTTAAATATTGTTTTTTTTTAAACTTATACTCCATAAGTTAAAAAAAAAACATATTTCATCAAATGATAAATACAATAGTCAATACTATCCGGACGATGAATTCCTAAAATTTGTTCCATCACCCATCTACGGTTTAGACTACACGTAGCAAAATTGAGGGTAGAACGATATTGCGCACACGTGGACCACGGATGCCAATCTGGGCGAGTCGGTCTCCATGCATTTTATATGGCAACTAGACTTATAGAGCTACATTAGATCCACGCCACGCGGCGTGGTTCTACTTACAAATCAGGCGTGGCCCACGTGTGCGTCAATCTAATGTAGTTCTCGCTTTAATCGTCAGTTGGCAGCGGCAGGAAGCATCTGGAACTTGGGCAGCTGTATCAGGAGAAGGAACAGTTCGTGGTGGTGCACTAGTCATATCTTCTGCGAGAGGGCACCATGCTTCAAGATACGCATGTTCGTCGAACCCTGATTCTCCATCAAGAGTACTTGTGAAGCTGGTCGTGTATGAACCTCTGGCTGTTACAGTGACGCCAAATCCTTTGGTAAGTTGTTGTTAGATACAGTTTTCACTTCTTTATTTTTCAAGTGCAATAATCACGTTAAGCGTACTACAAGATAGCGCACATTTCACGACGATTCTGCATCAAATGACGATGTCCTATAGCTTTAAGTTGAGAATTTTGAATGTTTAACTGAGCAAGTCTTTGACTAAGCATGTTTTATCGCTTAGTACTGAAATTCCAAATAGAAGATAGAGATGGGAACATGCGTAACCTAAAGGTCGTGTTACCTGCTGCTAAAAAGGTCACAGCAATTTATCTAAAAGCAAATCATATCCCAAATTCCTAGCTGATTATAAGCAATTCTTCTAATATTACGAGTAGTAAAATGGTTGCTCAAATTAGCCGAATCATACTCAATTCATTTCATATCAGAATCATTTTCCGTGTAAATATTGCTGAATGAAAAAAATATGATTCATATTATTATTACCCTAATACAATTCGACTAAGGCGGCCTTTTTAGATCCGCTGATTATTTGTGGATTTCAGCCTTGGACTCTTTAATATGTTCTGTTGTGGAAGACTTAAATATACTTACTCTCAATTTTTTATAAAGTATAAGTACTTCATTCACCTGCTTTTCCTGTCGTATTCACCAAGTGATCTATATTGTAGATGATAGGCACAGGCGGTTCCGGTCACCTGAACTGCTCAGTAGTGGGAGGTCGAGGAGGGGGTATTACTTTGAGCTGGCAACACGAAGGCCGCCCCCTGCACGCACCGCAGTCTCGCCTCGCACTTGGACCAGTGCGGTCGCATCACTCCGGCCTCTACCAATGCACTGCGCACGACCACTCTGACTCTGCTGTTGCTGGTGCCGAGTTAGTTATTGCTGGTAACAATAGCATACTGTTTAAGTTGCAGAAGGTAGCCAAGATTTCATTGCATTTAATTTTTCTCGTTACTGTAGATAATGCACCATAATTTTTTTATTATTAATATTCCACTATTTCATCTGATGATAAGTTATGATATTGGTGACTTCAAGGTACTGCCCATAAATTAAATAGCCTATTTATTCTCATTTTCTCAGGCCTCTTGTACACGGTACGTTTTATTAAACGTACAGCTGCAAAGAGGCCATAGACTGGAATTCAACACTCACGGCAGCGGTGCCGCATACCGTGCCGTAGCGTCGCCGTTTATGTCAATAAGCTTTCCCGGTGATCCATACAATACTGACAACTGTTCCTACACCCGTAAATAAAAAAAGAAAACAAAATGTGTGTGTACAAGAGGCTTTAACCTTGCTCACAAATTGCACTGTATTTTTCAAAAAGAAGTGTATTATACTCGCTTTATCAATTTGATGATTGATTTAAATGTATAACCAGGTAAATAGTTATCAATAATTTTTAATATGATGGTCTTTGTAATGCCTTGGCTACCTTACTGCGACTCAATTTTATAAACATCACAATCTGTGCAACCGTTTATCTTCAACCCGGTTTCCAGACAGGCCGCCACGGTTGGTGTCAACGTTCAGTGGAGCGGTGACCAGGATAGGACAGAGCATAGTCATAAGATGCGCGGCTACGGGTGTGCCGTCTCCTCGTATATTGTGGACCTTGGATGACAGACCACTGCCGGCTGCACCGGATAAGTAAGTTCATAGACTGTAAAAAATAGAAAACCAAATGCTCGCCTAGCCCGTTTTCTTGATCTGCAGCAAAAAACCTTTCCTTCTCTCTTTTCGATACAGTTTAGTAGCTTTTGGTGTCTTCATTGTTGCTAAGTTTCAATTTTTTGTGAGAGTTAATTTTCATCTCTTGAACGGGAACTAGGAATTGTTACGCCATGGCTACATTATCACGTGAATATTTTTGCCGCGTTCTTGCAACAAAAACAATTGTATTCGTGATATGTACAATGTTGTTGTCTACATTATTTGGTCAATCGCATATCTATGCGGCTGCGTCGTGTTCGCCTGAATACTTCGTGAATCGTCGAACTACTCGACCATATTTGTCACGATAACGCGAATATTCGCCGAATCCCGATAATGCAGTCAAAGCATTATAGGAATAATAATTCATGCTGTAGTATAATGTATTACCAAGAAAGCAATGTGATGACTAGGCTGACTATGTACCGAAGATGTTCACACATTTTAACTGGCAGCTCCATAGTTCGGTCTAATATATTCTACGTTTTACAGATACAGTGTAAATACAAGAGCAGAGGCAGTCCCAGGAAGTGATGAAGGCACTATAGTGTCTACCTTAAGTGTGACGATCAGAACGGCTGATGAAGGCGGTAGATACGGCTGTAACGCCACGAACTCGCAGGGATCCCATGCACATCAAGCAAGACTGAATGTTTACGGTAAGTTTGAATGGTTGAAAAAAAAAATGATGTTTGAATGTCATCATAATTATGTTATAAAAGAAAGAGAGATACAGCTATAAGGGGTGGATAACGTACCACGAAATCCTGCATCGCTCAATTAGAGTTCTCTGGGTGATTTGAACAGATAATAATAAAGCAACCCGAATTAAAGCATATATCGGGTAGTTGCTTACACCAGACATAAAACCCGTCTGGTCGGAGGATCTTCCCTTTTTAACGGAGGTTTCAAATATCTTTTACACAACGAAATTATGATGATATTGATACCTCTGATATTATTTTAATGGTGGGTATTCAAATTTATGCTTTTTGCCACAGGTCCTCCAAATATCAGATATTTGCCAGCATTACATGTAAAGACTGACACGGATGTTACAATACACTGCCCATATTCTGGATATCCCATAAAGTAAGTAATAGGAATCAGTTGTGCACCTTATGTATATTAAGCAGTATTGTCCCTTGAGATTTTTTGCCCTTCGCTTGTAGTTTTTTTTTTTTCATTATTTGAATTTCGAATTCCAAATTCAAATTAGAAAAAAATCGAATGACCCACATTTCTTTTCAGAGAAGTAGTATGGAAGCGAGAAGATGGCTCTATAGTAGAAAGCATATTGGAGTCAAATGACGAACGAGGAGTTTTAAGACTGAATTCAGTGAGAAGCACGGCAGCAGGAACTTACACATGTGAAGTTAGGGCCGAAAGTGGGGAGCTTGCGAGGAGAACAGTACGACTTGATGTTCATAGTAAGGACTTTACATATTTACGTGGATTTTATCAATTATCTGGCAATATTTAAACATCAGATTCTTGTCAACAGAGCCTCCAAAAATAGTGTCGTTCCAATTTCCCGAAGAGCTTGAAGTGGGAGGTGCTACACAAGCTACATGCAGTTTGGTTTCGGGCGACAAACCTATTCAGTTTTCGTGGCATAAGGATAATTTGCCGATTCCTTCTACGCTTAAAGTAAGTATAGGGTCATTTTCCATATGACTGGTTTTTGCCAACGAATTCAGACGCGTGAATGTTGGTTATTACGGACGAGAAATTGTAGTCGATGTCAGATAAAAAGTAGGCTATGTCCTTCCATGGGGTTCAAGGTCCATATCAAATTTAAATAGACATAGTTATTTAATAAATATTAATAATATAAACTAGACCAAGGTCTACTTTATATATATTTTTTTAATATCTCTTCTTTAAGTACTCATTCGGACGCTCAGTTTGTTTTGGGAACGAAGTTTTATGTGTGAAGTGTTATAAGTAGGTGTTGATATAATTATAATTATATTATTAGTAGAGTACTTTGTAATATAGTGTTAAATAGTAAGTTAGCAGCTTAGTTTGAATGAATGTCTTTTGTTTTTATTTAGGAATATTTTTCAATGACCAAAAAAAGATTATAATAACGTAATACCCTCTCTGCACTAAAATTAGACGACGCCTAATTACCAAGTTAACTAGGACGAGTGTATTAGTTTAGCTCTCGAGTTCCCCCGTTTCTGAATATTTTTGTTGGCCTAAAAATTTGTCAAACTTTGGCATTAAAATAGGGTTGACGCGTTTATAATTTTAAATTATGATTACTTAATTCGGTAATCATTGACTGGGTCACTTAAACCACGTCTTAGTCCACGGCTCGTAGTTTCATAAACTCGTATTTATCATCATTGCGTCTATGAAGCTACGGCTACGCGTCCGTGAACAGTTGGCGAACATAAGATTCCTCATTTCATTATTTTGGTTAACAATTTTGATATATTCCCAGTTAATGGGATGTGGAGGTCTGGTAGACAGCCGCTCCTCGTAAAATACTGGTATTCGGCTAAATCCGGCTTGACTGGAAGCCGACCCCAATATAGTTGGGAAAAGGTTAGGCAGATGATAATGTATTTTGATATATTCGTACCTAATTAGGACTTGATCACTGTGGTGTGGTGTAGTGTAATGCTGTGGCTGTGTGTGAATCACTATGGTAGTGTGGTTTGTGGTATGTGATGGTACAGTGTGGTGGTTTTTTTTCAAGTGGGGAATCATCGAAATTACTTCTCCCGCTCTTGGGCGGAGCGGGAGGGACGTGTCAGGCTTAAAACCCCGTTCCTTGTTTCTTTCGTTCTGGAGTCACGTACTTCCCTTTCGGAATCAGAGTGTGGTGGTTGGATGTATGTGGATCACAATCGTGGTGGACTCACAAAGAGAGGTGGAGTGTGGTATGTGAGGTATACAATAAAAAACTTAACTGGTCATTCTCACCAGGTCGAACAAAAAAACATGGACTTTTTCTCCCTCCTGATCATCCAAGACCTAACTTCGGCGCACAGCGGCGAGTACACTTGCCGAGCGACGAACGACTTCGGCACGGTCAGCCACAGCGCTTCGCTGATTGTCAAAGGTATTTATTGTCTTACACGCTAACCTCTAAGTTTACTCTAGCTTGTAACAATCGTACGTGACCTAGTTTATGTTTGTTTGAGCTTGATTTTACTTGATTTTGTACTTAGAATAGTTAGACGTATTGGAACTTCAAAGAGCTCGTTTACAGGTATAATTTTTCTGAGCTACTTTCCGTGTAATAAAATCTAGTTTAGTAAGAACAGATTGACAAAAACTTAGGCCGCGTTTTTACTATGGCTTAACGGTAAATTGGTCAGTGGGTCATCTTAGGGGCGGATTTGGTCACCGGACGACTTTCGTCTCTAGCTGTTCCCATTACAGCAATTTTTTGTTGTGGCCACGACAGATAGTCGCAACAAAAGCTCTTTATTTATCACCACAGTCGTAATAATTTTTTATCGTTATAAAACAGTCGTGATAGCCGTTCTATCTCATGACAATCTGTTGTCATCACAAAAGTCATAAACGACAGTTACATCGTGTCGTCCTAAATGTGAACAGGAACACCTCTATTTAAATATGTAAATCACGACACTTAGAACAATAGCGCACTAGTGGCCAGGTCGCGGCGGCCATCGAGATCATACATTAGTATGAAATCGCCATAGAGCGCGCGCACCTGGCCGCACGCGGCCAGCGGCCACACCGAGTGGCTAGGTGCGCGCGTGTCGTGTATATTGCTCTTAAAACTACCCGACTATATTCTGTCGTCATGACAAAGTAGAAACGCGGCCTTAAGCGCGGTTTAGGTTCGAATTCCCCACAATGAAATCTTGCTATATCTAACTTGAAAAAGACAAAACAAGGCTCGAATTCACAACAGTTTAAGAAGATTGCAGCTTTTATTTTAAAGTAAATTATTACCAAGTGTCATTTCCATACACAACACATTACAGTTTTCTTTATGTTTATAGGGTTCATTCGCATAATAATGGCAACTAGCCAGAAAAACAGTTGAATGGCGAAACTTTTTATTTTGTTGCCATTTAATTTTATCGTATTTAAAAAAAATCTGAAGTTTAACATATGTACATACTGTTAGCTTTTGATTTTTTTCGTCAAACGTTCTAAACTATTATTTGGTGCAGTCAAGTATTTAGCTTTGTTAAAAAAAAATCATAGGGCAGTATAAACATCTTTTCATTCTTCTTTCTTTCTTGATAACTCAAGATATGACAAGATTTTTTTGATTTGACAAATTTTTTTTCTTTTTTGTTTTCTCTAACTCGCATTTAAAGTATCTGTTGGTTCCAATTTGACTTTTCTTCTTATATTTGTATATTCTTCTATACTGTTAAGAAGACCAGCGTATCATGTAAAGCAGTATCTCCACAAAAACAGTTTCAGCAATTGTTTTTGCTATACCGAGATATCTCAAGATTTTTTTTGATTTGACGAATATTGTTTTTTCTTTTCTCATATCTACGGTTCCATTTTTGACTTTTCTTCTTATATTTCTTTATTCTTCTATACTGTTAAGAGGGCCAGCGTAACATATAAAGCAGTCTCTCCGCACAGAATCTCCGACATGGGTGTGGCGAGCGCAGAACACGTCCGTGTCGGCGGGGGCAGCTCTACTCCTTCCCTGTTCTGCTAAGGGACAACCCACGCCTAGGATTTCTTGGGAGTATTCTACAGGTAAGACTTTGTAGCTGTATTTGTCCGTCTCTTCTATTTTTAGATTTCAATTCTACGAAAGTGGCCTAGATAAACTATAAAATTAAATAACTAGTTAGGAACTTATAATTCTTGGAAATATTCGGATTGACTAATTTTAGATGAATTTATTTCGTCGATGAAATTAAAATAGTTTCTGCCCAAGGTTTTGCCCGCGTACCTGCCATTGAAAAAAACTTTCAGGAATTTACTACTGGATTAAACGTTCAGGTCATGGCTTACTGGTGAACCTATTTCACTCAAAATCCAATCAGCAATCGGGACGTGATTTATTCATTTTGTCTTTTACTGCTCAATACGCCATTGACGTCATTTCGTTACAGAGAAGCTTACCGCGCCATTATTCGTAATTTCATGAATACGGAAAACTGAATTATATGGGTACCCAGTAATCGAATTTCTGTGGTAGCGTTATTTCAGGTATTGGCATATCCAATATTGCGTTTTGATTACTTTTAATAGAAATAAAATGTCAAAGGTATCTTTAGTGGAATATTATATTTTATATTGATTAATCTTTATTATTTCATTATTGGATGAGGTTGAAATTATTTTATGAATAATTTGTTGCGTACATTGTTCAGAATTTCAGTAAATTCATTCATGATCGCAACTCGATAAAAATGGAACGGGTAGTTTTTTGATTTATGATAGTTTGATCCTATATTGAAAAAAAACTTCATATTTACAAGTCTAAAATATCTTCATTATACTATTTATGTACATAATGATGGTAGTATGTATCTATTTGTCCCAAGAAAGTAAATAGCTCGACGCTAATCCTAAACACGAGAACCCTAAGTGCTACTAAGTACCTGGAGCGAAGTATTTCCTACATTTTTTGTATTGTCATTTACGAGTAGCGATGGCGATATGGGCAATTCCGAGATCTTTAATAATTGAAAAAATCGGAGTAGTTAAAATAAACCATCGAGTCAACAATCGACTCGTTCTACAAAATAATCGAGATATTTTTCGATTGTCTCGAGTCAACGGTATCGACCGCTAGTTTTCGATTGTTTCAATCAATCACTCTCACTCAAAACTCTAAACCATCAAAAAGCAACTCGTGAATGAACGCACCACGTGCTAGTCGGAATAACTGATTGAGTCGGACTCGAATCAAAGTTGAAAGAACTGAGAACCATCAAGATGTTTAAATCATCATCATCACCATCTTTTTGCCTTTGTCCCGTTTTACTTGGGGTCGGCGCAACATTTTTTTCTTCCATTCTGTCCTGTTACTCGTCACGCTATCACTCACTCCCTTTTCTTCCATATCACTTCTCACACAATCCATCCATCTTTTCACAATGTTTGAGTAATAATCGAAACAATTGAATGAAACCTCTCGCCTTGCTATTTACGAGTGTGTTGGTACAGATGGTGACAACTGGCGTCACGTTCTCTGGGGTCAGTCAGAAGCCACGGACACCAGTGGAGGCTCCATACTGATAGACGGGACAGTGTGGCTCAGAGCCGCCAGCCCAGAACATGAGGGCTGGTACCGATGTACTGCAAGAGTACAGCATTCTTTCTTACATCACTCTTTTTATCTCGATGTTAGAGGTGAGTTCGTAGCTCTATTTTTACTAGCTTTTACTCGTAAGGATTAAGTTACTTTAGGCATCACAATAACAAAACTTTTCACAACGAAAAAAGCAAAATATGGAAGAAATAAAATCAGAAACACAGACTACTGAAATCAGATATTTTTCACTTTTTATAGTTTTGTTTTTATATTGAGGTCAGCTTTATTCGTAAATATTTTTTTTTAGATACGCGTAGATTCACAATAGATGTGCTATTTCATTTGCAATAGTCTATTGAATGAAATAACTAAACATGGGCTTTGATCTGGCAAGCGTCGGATTAAAACGGATTATTTCATAACGCATAATATCATTTTGCAACAGTTTAGAGGCCTTAGCACGAGCTTTAGCTTAAAATCACTTGAGTTGAGCCACACTTCACAAAATCTACCATTAGCCCTCGTGTGCCAACAATCACGTTATCACATTTTAACGAAGCATGCTTTATAGTGACCGTGTCATTGCTTACTACCGAACGTTAGTATAGGTTAACGCGATCCATTTTACAATTTAAACTGAACTGAGAAAGGGATGGAGCTATATAAGGTGTATTGTTCCATTCCTCTTTCTCGCTTGCAAGCCTGACATTATAATAGGTACGTTATGGTAAGGCCCCTGGAAGGCGGACCCTGGCAATAGCCGAGATTAATGCTAGGTGAAAGAAGAAGGTAAGGCCCCTGGACTGCATAAAGAACAAAACAGAAAAAAAAAACAAAAAAGAGAGAGAAAACAAAACATTGCAACCCAATCGTTTTCAAACGTGAGCAAAACAAATTAAAATAATAAAAATAGGTCCGAACTGTGACATCTCCTAATTATAAGTTTCATTGTAAGTTGTTCCTCATAACAGAACCACCACGGCTGAGTAGAAGTGGTAGTGGTGAGACGCGGTGGGTGGTGAGAGGAAGCATCGCCAGACTGTCCTGCACCGTCCGAGGGGAGCCGGAAATACACGTGCACTGGACGCATGACTCCAGACCTTTGTCATTACAGTAAGTCTTCAATCTTCTACTTGGTATAGACCAACTAAAAACACTAGCAGGTTTTACGTTGTAAAATTTGACACACTTTCTAGCTTAGAGGGCAAAATGAAAATTGCCCATCTCAAAAAACGTATCTTGGGTTAGGCTTTCAGGGCTACAGATACCTACTGCTAGAGATTGCTGATTGTCGGAAGAAGTTACCGCAGTCCTCGCAATAAAAAAGTAACTGATGGAATACTTCGGGTTTAAATCAATAAAAGCCTGACAATCCTTTCCACTCCGTTGAATCCGTTGTAGAATCTATGATTGTACAGTCAAATGCTTAAGGTGGCCGCGACGTTAGAAATATCCATACAAACGTAATACCAAAATCATTTGCAGTTTAAGCATATTTACACCATAATATGATATTATTCGGATTCAGACAATATTTATCTAGGTTCCTACGTCGTCTTTTTTTTGAAAAACTTACCCCAAACGAAATTTAAGCGAATTTTAATTTGCACATTTTCACAGTGAAAATGTCATATTTTTATTTGTTTTTTTTCTATATTATAAACAACAATATTTCAAAATATCTCTCCGTAGGAACACAGATATTATTATCAAGTTATTAATACTCGAAACGATATTGGAAATACATTAATTTTTCATTCATCATTTTTGGTATTACGAAACATCTCCCAAATTTCCAATAATTTGTATTGCTATCACAGCAATCAACTGTCAGTGTGTGGATGATGACTTTACTCCAGTCAGTGTGTCCAAGAATTGTTTATACTATCTGGATTGATTCCATCAACCTTAAAAACGTATTTTATTTCGTCTCAACTCGAAATAGCGCGCGGTGTACGCAGGCCACTTAATGACAAGACTAAATATGCAGACACGTTAAAGACAGCTGTAGTTTAACTGAGAGAGATGCTACACCCAGTCAAAGTTTGAGCATACCTATTGAAAAATCCCTATATATATGAATAATATATGTCATATACTCAACCAAAGTTTTTACGATTGACAGGAGCGATAATAGCATCATCTTCCATACATTTTCAATCAAAACTTGCAATTTATTTGATTGATTAAAGTTCACAACTTTATCATTTTGCGTGAAGACTTGACAATATAATTTCCTGTTTCTGATATTGAATTCTGATAAACGCGTTTCGTTCAATTTATAAATCAGATTCGTTGGCAGTCTTGAAAAAGATTGGATGAATATTTTTTTAATGTTTATTTTAAAAATTGAGAAGGGTTTCAATAGATGACTAAAAATTCATTAAAAATTGATTCCTTCTGGTTGAATTACGAGTATATCTCGGCCAATTTTTCATCTTGAATTTTCTTCGATCTGATAGTGGTTCGGGTGGAGTTGAGAACAGAGAGACGAGTGCTGGTGCAATGACGTCAGAGGTCACGATACCTCACGCTGGACCAGAGCACGCTGGGGAATATAGGTGCCTGGCGCGAAACTTATATGGAAGCGATGAGCTGGTGTACCGACTGTTTGTTAAAGGTAAGATTTTTGCACTTTTCCTTTTTTTTTACGATGGACGGTAAAACAAAATTGCTCACCTATCACCTACACGTGTCTAACATGAACGTACTAGGAACATTTCAAGTAGGCAAGGAATATTAGTTACAATGATATATTTTCGTTATATTACATCGAGCCACAGTGGGGCTATTGTAACCTCGTCACATTTTTGTTTAATTTTCATTTGCCGGCGTAAAGTGCGGTGAATCGCAAATGTGACGACTTGTTATCGAACACCTGCGAAACGCTTTGACCGATTTTTATGAATTTTTTTCATAATATAGTTATTTGATAGGTCTGAGAATAGGTTATAAAGACTTTTCTAGTCTGACCCACATTGTTTAATTGCGATATTTCTTGATAATCTACTTAGATGGCAAAACAACGTTTACCAGACACATTTGCCAGGTCATATTATAGATTTTGCAAATATTCAAACTGAATACATAAAAATATTCATCATCTGCCTAGCCTTTTCCCAACTATATTGGGGTCGGCTTCCAGTCAAACCGGATTTAGCTGAATACCAGTATTTTACGAGGAGCGGCTGCCTACCAGACCTCCACAACCCATTAACTGGGATAATACGGTACTTCATTGCAAGACTGGAGTCAGATTTACTGGCTTCTGACTATCCGTAACGACTGCCAAAGATCTACAAATGACAGCCGGGACCAACGGCTTAACGTGCTTTCCGAGGCACGGAGGAAACTCGTTATGTTAAGATGGTCACCCATCCACAGACCAACCTAGGCAAGCGTTGCTTAACCTTGAAGATCGACCCGCGCGGCTGTTATTATCCTAGGCAAGCGTTGCTTAACCTTGAAGATCGACCCGCGCGGCTGTTATAGTTATGTTTTAAATCTGAAGCCATAAAAAAACAGTACAGGTTACAATCGTGCCGTCGACGTCAAAATGTGGATAAAATAGAGCCCTGAAAAATGCTAGCGCCCCTATGTACAAAACGAGTCTCGGACTATTTGTTTTGAGTTAAAACAAAATCTAGGTACCAGTATGTATCTAGTAGTGAAAGGTAAATATAAATAGGAAAGCATCTAGGTATGTGTGTGTGTGGGCGGAAATGAAACAAATATTGGAATCAATCGCAGTCTAGCACTAGTTTATGTTACATAAAAAAAAATGTAGGTAATTTTATAGAGAAATCAGAAAAATATACGTAAGTAATCAAAATGTTTAAACATTATTTAAGTTAAAAGCCTACCAGCTCATATAATGTTGGACAGTTTTGTTTCCATTTATAAGAGACTTTTCATTAATTTGGTTTCAAAAAAGCTCGATTAAGTTGAACATGTTTTAATAATTATACAAATACTCGAATGATAATTTATTTCACATTTCGGCTATAAATAATTGTAATGTATTTTTTTAATGAAAAAATGGGATACAAATTGATCATCTTTTTATCTCGTAGGTACTCATTCAATAGACGTTCATAATTTGCAAATATTGTCATATTTGTGATAATTTTATTATTAAACCATGTTTTTATTTAATCACACACAATAATACTACTGGTAGAGAATGCCCTGATGCACTGTACATGAAGTTTAAATAAATAAATAATAATAATAAATAAATGATTGCATGAAAACATCTGTCCCTGTATCAATTTGCCTCCCCACATTAAGAAATACTGCGTTCTCAAATATCTAAACTCACATGCATAAGACACCCAGACCTGAAACACATTTGTGCCGTTTCTGTAGACCTTAATTACTCAGATACCCGCGAAACAAGACACAATAGTAAAACAATAACAGCGCGGTCTCATAGGACCGGTTGGGGATTCAAACGTTAAAAATATTTGTTCCGTAATAGCTATAACATACCTCCAGCTTGGTAATACCTCCATCTATAAGTACCCTCATTGGTGAAACAGATAAAGTAGAACAGTGAACAACCGCCATCAATCATACATATTCTGATAGAACTTGGATCTTTAGGTGTGTGGCTAAAATTAGGAAATCAGCTTCTATTTTGAAATTACAGTGATAAAAAATTCAACGGTTTTTTCTAGAGGCCAAAAACTCCTTGTTGCCCTGTACACAGTATGTTAGACACTAGTGCATATACAAACAAAATGGATCCTCCAGTACGTGATTCCAGAGCCCTCAGTGGTGAAATTTTTCGTCGGAATATCCTAAATAAAAAAACTAATATTTTCACATTCTAACATTTTTACTAAAAAAATGATAGAATTACTTTTTAACGTTTGAATCTCCAACCGGTCCTATGAGACCGCGCTGTTATTGTTTTACTATTGTGTCTCGTTTCGCGGATATCTGAGTAACTACATTAAAAATATCATACGAGTTTATTGAAATAACACTGTTATCAAATCCGGTGACTTTTAAACTAATTATTTTTTTTATCACTAAAAATGTCGTCGGTATTGATAAGAATAACGATTTAATACAGTTTAAATTTAAAAAAGAACAGATATTTTTCTTAAAAAATTAGTAAAGCCAGACAGAAAATTCCACCACTAGGGGGTCCGGGATCACGTACCTGGATCCACGGTATTTGTTTGTGCAGCTTTATCTGACACACGATGTATAATGGCAGGAAAGGTTTCACATAGTCCCCATTTTATTCGCTATTCAAAATACAACTACCAACCTTCGCTATTTAATATGTAAACAACATTAAGTTAAACAATACTACCTATGTATGTAGTGGTTGTTTCCGGCCCCTCGTTCGGTGCCGTCATACTGAAGTATTCTTGTTTCGGCACCAAGTTTTTCGGCACCAAAGATTTCGGCACCCTGGCTATTATCGTTTCGGCACATGTATTTTGGATGGTAGTATGGATGGATTGTGTGAGAAGTGATATGGAAGAAAAGGGAGTGAGTGATAGCGTGACGAGTGACAGGACAGAATGGAAGAAAAAGACGTGTTGCGCCGACCCCAAATAAAACGGGATAAGGGCAGGAAGATGATGATCCAACGACCTAGTAACCAATACAAAATGCCAATCCAAAATACCTATTGGTGCCGAAACGGAAATATGTAGCTTGGGTGCCGAAACCTTGGTGGCGAAAAACTTGGTCGCGAAACAGGAATACTTGTCATACTATGTTATTGTACAGTCCTGTACAGTAGTGTACAGTCCCGTTGTACCTACTGTGTCGTCCAGCGGTCGTCATGGACTCGCGACGAGGGCCATAAAGTGTAATGTGTGTCCGCGATAATACTGAATACGTGGCCCCACTGTATTGTTACATGGAACAAGGAAATTTGTACAGAAGGATCATTTGATTGTAAACGGTGTGGTACAGTATAATGAAAGTAAAACATTTAAAATTTAGTTGGAAGACTGTAATATGAATGATAATATAAGTTCCTGCGACTGGTGTTGTAAGTATAAACGGGTAGTGTGCGCTTAAACTAAGTTCAAACCTGTTATGGAAAACTATCGGATATCTGAGATAAAAATATACCTGTTACAGGAACCGAAACCAATATAAGTTTCAAATAGTTTGGTGTAATTTTGAAGTCTAAATAATAGGTTATGGGCAGGTTTTTGTTGCTATACAAATAACAATATAGACTATAAAGATAAGTTTTATCTTGCTATTTGTATTTCACTTTTAAATCTGATACGAGTATCTGAAATGGTCTGAAAATAGCCGATATTATAACGTAACCTTTAGTAACCGAACCGTATACCGCAACTATACGAAAACTGGTATATTATTTTTGTATTCTGATCCGACATTTATCCTTTTCAATCCTGATTCAAACTGTGGTTTTGGGATATGTAATAACGCTGAGCCTATTCAGAATAGGTAGGCATGACTGTTACCATGTTTAGGATGTATACAGCCGCATCAACGGTTCTTGGTTTCGTCGGACGCATACATGGATTCTTTAAAGGCTCTTGAAGAATAACCCAGGCCCTGGACTGGAAACCAAAGGGTAACTGAATGAAAACAGGTTAAAATCTTAGTCAGTAAAATTGTGACACTGCTTCTTCACACAGACTGGGAGAAGTTATTTGATGATATCCCACCTCAAAAACAGGGCTTCATTTTATCACTGATGAAGATTGACGAATCTCTAAAATATTTGAAATTGACAACGTAATAATTATTTCGATGGCAATCCCATATATTTTTTAGTCTTTGTAAATTAAAGAATGTAACTTTGTCAAGAATCACAGAAACTCTTGTTACCAGTGAAAAGTTGTATGTAACAGGGGTATGGGACTTCTGTCTTTAAATTTCGTGTTAGTGTACTCTACCCTTACAAACGTGTAATTTATGACATGCGATGTTTCGGTTATGGTTATACATGGCGTAAATAAAATAGCAAGTTTGAAATTTTCGTTTTCCGGGCAGAAAGAGGGTTACCGAATAAAATTTTAATACTTACCTACCTATACAATATTTGGTTGAAGTTGTACATTTTATTGGCGCATAGGTATTTGTTCTGGTGGTTATAATAATATTAGCTATATTGAAAGTAAGAGGAGATTTAGTCGTGAGTTCAACAAAGTTAGTTTACAACTTTAATATGTTTCCTACATTTCCACTTGTATCGTTTCGCTGTAGACATTTAGGCCAACTTAAACAGAGCTGAAAGTGTTGAAACAAAGTTTTTAAAATGCTTGGCAATTCATGACGTTTCAATGAGAAATAATGTCTTAAGCACTTGCTAAATCCGGAACTTGTAAACGAAACTAAACGTGTTCTTATTTGTTATTAAAAAAATTAGGTATTATTGCCTAAATTCATACTTTTGCATGATGAATAAAAAAATGACTACTAAAAAACCTTCTTTCCACACAGAGCGACCAAGCGTACCAGAAGAGGTACGCGTCTCCGAGGTCTGGTCGCGTAAAGCGCGCGTCACATGGCGAGTCGCGCGTGGAGCGATGGTGTCCCACTACTCGCTACAATACCGCGCGTTGACGCGCGATCTGACGCACGCCTCGCTCGACGCCCCGCTGCCCGCTCTGCTTGACAATTGGGACACACCCGACGTCCTCAACCTTACGCTGGCTAATTCTGATCTACTCCACGTTGCGTAAGTTTTTACTTTATTTATCACACTACCTGTTACAATACCGCGTGTTGACGCGCGATCTGACGCACGCCTCGCTCGACGCCCCGCTGCCCGCTCTGCTTGACAATTGGGACACACCCGACGTCCTCAACCTTACGCTGGCTAATTCTGATCTACTCCATGTTGCGTAAGTTTTTATTTTATTTATCATACTACTCGCTACAATACGGTGCCTTGACGCACGGTCTATTGCACGCTTATGTAGAGAGGTAAACCTATGTACATTGTGCACACGTGGGCGACAAACCTTTGTTTTGGGCACGTCGCTCTCCATACATTTTATGTGGCAAATAGAATTGTAGAGTTACATTACATCCACGCCACGCGACGTGGTTCTAAGTAAAAATCAGGCTTGGCCCACATATGTGTCGTAGACCGACGCATGTAGATCTCGCTTTACTCGATGCTCCGCTACCCGCTCTGCTTGACGCTTGGGACACACCAGACGTACTCTAGCTTACACTTACGGTTTTTACTTTACTATTCATGACGCTGTTGTTTATTTATGTGTCGTTATATTTGATATAGGATTTTGTGGCGCAAAACGTTATTTTTAACCGGCTTTAAAAATAGGACGTTTTTTTGTCGTTGCTTTTAAATACATAACATAATAGCATAGGTAATCAGTCTTATAATGTTCTGCTGAGACTGTGAATGGGATTCAGGCCTCCTCTCTTGGAGAAAGCATATTTGACGTAATCCACCTCGTGAGCCCAGAACGGATAAGTGGATGTTATACAAGTCTTTGAATTTTTGTTTCTAAGACATGTAGGTTTTCTCACGATGTTTTCCTTGACCGTTTTGAGAAAAAGAAAAAACAATGGTTTTAAATAAAAGATCTCTGAAGCTATTTTTTGTTACAGTTCCATATTCAAAGGGTAAAACGGCACCCTATTACTATTCAAAGTATTTAGTAGACAATTATGCTAACTTGAAAACCTTAGGTAACCTTAGGTTCCTGCGGTAGTCAAAGTTAACAAAATAGATGTCTAAATCTTACAGTGCGACCGCTCTTCAAATTGATTTATTTATTCGTTTTCATTACAGGCCTTAATGCCTACTGCAGCTGTACCCTACGAATTTATACCGATTTGATCGCTGTTTCAAACTAGTTAGTACTTAGAAGTGGTATCTACAAACGGTGTAGGCACAAATTATCTATTCAGAGACATCGTGACGTGTAAGGGTAACTTTAGTGCCATTTGATAGCTACCTTAGTTTGGAACTCAGTCGCAGATTTAGTAGACTAAGTTAATTAGTAAGTTTATATCAACTGAAGTGGATTGATAAGTCTACTGACTTGTTTACGAATTTCGACTTTATACAAACAATGATAATTGAAACTCGGGGATTTATCCGAGATGCTCATTTAATTCATTACGCACAAAAAGTTGTCTCAACAAAAGCTGTCTTATTATTTTTCCTGGAACGCCAGTTTCATTTCATCGTCTTTAGAATTTTTCCCGGAAAACTGCGAGTAGATACGAAAAATCAAGTTCAGTTAAAAGCAAGTACGGGCTGCGGTGTGCCGTCATAGGTACGGAGTAACAGTTGCTTCGGATTTAAAGTTTAATAGCTTTTAGGCCAACGGGGAGCACTGAAATGTTATAACCCCTTCGTAAAACTTGGCCACTCTGGAAAAAATCAAGCCCAACCAATTAATGTTTCAGTAAATTTTAAACTAAACTTTCGGTTTTAATGTAATCACTGAGTAATAGAATTCTAAGCCAAACATTAGCTTTTGAAAAGTAAATAAAATTCGATAAAGCTAAGGTTTTTCAACAAAGGTCAAGGTTAGAACTTTTAATAAATTATTGTGAAAGTGTGATTTTTACGAGGATCATGTTTTTGTTAGATACCTATAAAAATAGCAAATTATTACTGCTTAATTACTTCATATTTATACCGTTCATTAAAATGTTCCATGTTGAGGTAGGCGCCTTATTTAATTATGTTAAATATGAAATTAAAATCATGGTTTATTTGTAAAGCAGCTTTACAGTGTTCCGATTTGATCGATAAAAGATAATTATTTGCAAGCGTAATTTATTTTAGTCAATCCCTATGAAAAGCGGTAAAACCTCCGGCAGTGCTTTTTTATAGGTGACGAGACCACAGTGTTTTTGCAATTTTTATTGAACAACAATTACTTTTAAGTTATTCACTCTTTATTGTACAGGTTTATATCTAGTCCATGTATAGGTAATTGTATTAATTATTTTACATTTATCCTTTTTAAAAAGGAGGAGGTTCTATGTTCAGTTGTATATTGTTTTTGGCCCTTAATGTATTAGCATTAGCATTAGCATTATCGGCCTTATAATGTTCCCACTGCTAGGACTCAGGCCTCCTCCACCGCGCGGGCCCACTGCGGGTTCGTGGATGTCACATGTCTTCGAATTTTTGGTTCTAGGACATGCCGGTTTCCTCACGATGGTTTTCCTTCACCCTTTTGAGAGCCTTAATTTATACATAAATAATTAAAAAGCAACTATTGCACCTAGGTCTGAAGGCCCAGGGCGTGCAGGCGCGTCAGTGGCGGGTCTGTCTCCCGACACAAGGTACGCGCTGCGCATGGCCGCGTTCAACGATGTCGGCGCCTCGCCCTACACTACGCCTCTGCATTTCACTACACGTGAGGAAGGTAAGTGTTCAATTAATGAAATTATTTCTTTATAGATTACTTATTATATATATATTTATTGAAATATATATAAATAGGTAAAAACAATGAATAAAACTACATTTTATTAGATTAAAAAAGTATCTATAGAATAAAACGGAATAAAAAAAATTGTTTAAGATAAATTATATTAAATGGCAACAAGATAATATTATTTTACGCACAGCTTCACCACCCAAACAACCAAGTCAGGCGTAATTTAAATAGCCTTTATGTAGACAGTACCAGTATTGTACGCACAATGTTAATACTCGTAGATCACATACCTGAGATTATTTTTATAGTTTACAGTAGGTATGTAAAATAAAATAAAGAGATCTTAGACTTACTAGCTTTACACGCGTGTGTCAAATTGATCAATAAAAATTGATTGTCATAGTTTGAGCTAAGCAAGTAAGTTTTCTTGTTTTTATAGCACAAGAAAAAGCCAGTGTCCTGTTCAGAACACAAGTTTGTTACGTCAAACTAATGTTCTAGACTTGGAACTTGGGAAAATTAACTACAGTTCGATAGTTTAGCTGTGTTGCTCATCTATACGTAAATATATATAACAGGAGAAATTTACTGACTGACATATCAACGTCCAGCCGAAACTACTCGGACTTGGGGCGTAAAATTTTGTACAAGGTTTCTTTTTATGTCATAGGCGAAGACTAAGAGACGATTTAAAAAAAAATACCCCTTAAAAGGATGAAACAGGGTCCAAAGCTGGTATGGGTACCTACTTTCACGTGGATAAAGTTGCTGGCAGAACCTAGTGTAATTACTAACACGAGTAAACGACTGAATTTTACCTCCATTCTATTAAAATGTCAATCAAATGGCTGTTGATATTAATTAAACATACCTGCTCAACATTTACCGAGCCCAAAGAACGTTACACACATTTCTCTACCATTTGCTCACAAACTCGCAAAGTACACACAGTGGAGGGTATATATCATTAATATATTCCTGAAGGTCGGCTCCAGTCTCGAAGTGTGAGCAACTTGCAGCTTTCCCGTCCATTAAAAAACAGTGCTGTGCAATTTCCGCAGGAAGCTTCGTAAATGCGTGTGGATGTATGAGAATATGCTCCTACTTTGTTCACTGGATAAAAACGACCGGGCTTTTGTCATCTAATTTTCAACTGTATCTTGTGGAGGATAAAGTTGATTGTTGTGTGATGATGGTGTAGTCAATGAGATGTTTTTTTCTGGGTGTCGCTTTTAACAGTGATTGTTTTTGCCAGCGCCTGGAGGGGCACCTCGTGACATCACCGTGCGGGCACTTAGGGCGCGAGAACTTCATATTACTTGGCAGGTAGGCATCTTCTACTTCACTTATTTTTTTATTCATGTATTTGTATAGAACGGGTAAGTATGTCCTTATTTAAAGATGATGCTGATGGGATCTATATGTGATGTTGATTTTTTTTTATCTTAAGATGGAAACTTTGTCATGTTTTATAATTAAGACTTTGGTTATTTGTAATCACATTTTAATATTGTAAAGGTTCCAATTTCCGATTTAAGCATTTGTAATTGAATATAACACAAACTCTACTTTGCCCTGAGAACCGTCATTTGATATTTAAGTACTTACAGTTAGAGATGTTAAGTCAAAATATTCAATTCAGAAACCAGCTCTATGTCTTGGAATGAGATATAGAGCTACTTTTTATAGCAGGATACTTTTTATCTTTGGACTTTGGAGTATGTTTCCATGGGATAATTTTGCAATTTCATAAGCCACTAACAGAAGCTAGTTAATATTATTTTCGAAACAGTGTTTATAAATTCTTAAATATTCCGCCACTATCTCTAGACGAAACTTCAGTGATTTTGTAAACGAAGGCTTATTTACGTCAGAGGCAGCTACATTTTGATAGATGCTGCGGTTTTGCTCAGATTCAAAACATTTAGGGTAATTACTAAATAACGATATGCTTCTCGAAGTTTCTTATTATACATTGTTAGGAACAAAATCAGAATTAATTTGTTAAATAACTTCTGATTTTGTTCCTGCATAAGAATGGCATAAGTACGACAGTGCGGTATTCCTTTGTGTGTCAGAAATCGACGCACAGGTACCACAGATCCAGTAAATGATTCTGAATCCCGCAGTGGTGGAATTATTCGTCGACTTTTTCCTCATTTTTCTTTAATCTGTAAAATCTGTTTTTAAAATTTAAACTACATAAAATCGTTATTTTTATTATCAATCCCGATGACAATTTTAGTAAAATATAAGAATTAAAAAGTGATTAATTATTTTTTTCACTTAAAATGTTAGAATAAAAATTTTTAAGCCGACGAAAAATTCCACCAATACAGTTCCAGAATTATGTGCGTCGATGTCTGACGGTGTCTCTAAGTGTAGACACACAATTCAAAATATCTACTTACGAACATAGGTATGTTTTAGATCAATGAATTCTAGCTGCTCTAAAAGTACACTAAGAATCATACTTACCCTTTTAACTGAAGATGTATGAAGATAGCTAGGTACAGTCAGCATCAAAAGTCGATGAACAGAATCAACATAACAAAACACCTGTTCGCAATAAAATGTGTTTCATCTGTTCAAAATAAAATGTTTTGTTATGTTGATTCTGTTCATCGACTTTTGATGCTGACTGTACCACTACACCATCCTTCAAGCTTCTTCAAAATACTAAACGACATCATCTATTCTAGCCACCACCACGAGAAACATGGCACGGCACCTTGCTTGGCTACACCATCCGTTGGTGGGAGGTGTCCGAAGAAGGCAAGGGAACCCTGAGCGACAGTCCTGGCTCAGAGAGTGGGGCCAGTGCTGATGCTACCAGCACCACGCTGAGAGGGCTGAAGGCGGCTACTCGGTATGGGATCACTGTGAGGGCGTATAATGCTGCTGGAACGGGACCACTGTCGCCGCCGCATTATCGACACACGCTTGAGTCACGTGAGTTTAGTTTTAATTACTTATTTTAGAATATAAATAATGTTAAGTTTCATACTTAATCCTTTTTTCTAAAGAACATTTTATTTTTATGCTCCTGATGTATTATTATCTCTCCACCACCCTCCCTTGACTGGCAGACAATGCCTAATGCATTAACGCCCGTTTTCAATAACCTACCGCAGTTCATAAATAGATAGCTATCTCCGATAAACAGTAAGATTCTAGTTGTCAATATCACAATTTTGGTAGGAAATGTTAACCGTCGGTAGGTTATAGGAAAGCAAGTAAGGGCAAAAGGATAGATTTGTTTATCTTTAGTAGCTGCAACTTTAGATAGGTAGCTCATTGAAAATGGGCGTTAGTCCGCCTTTGCACCATGAAGATTAAATAATAATCGATATCAGTATAATAAATGTGATGTGGTGATGTGTGTGTGTAAAGTAACTCTGTCTAGTACAGTGGAACAGACGTTTTCGGTTCAACTACTAAATCGATTTTGATGTAATTTGGTATGGAGCAAGCTTGAACTCAAAAGTTTTTTTCTTTTTATTTGTCTTTGACATCGACTTCGACTAAGTATCTGTCTACAATAAAAATAATATTCACGCGGACGCAGTCACCAGCAGAAGCTAGTAATAAATAAATAACTTTCGTATTGCTCGTTAGTTATGTCTATTAAGAATGCAAATAGGATGCAGAAGCCTTGATGAACGTTTTTACATAATTTGAACGCCATAGCACGTTACGTAACGATACAGCAAATGATAACTTAATGTGCTTCCACATTAGGGCAGCAGGCTTGATCGAACGAATTTCGGCGGCTCTGGAAATGCAAATGTTTTATTTGTATGTTTAGTTAGTTACTAAAAGTTTAAAGCTCTCTGTCACTTCACCCAGAAGTTAAGTTGGTTTAAGCTGAGATCTCATAAAATTTGAATGCCATAGCACGTTACGTAACGATACAACAAATGATAACTTAATTTGGTTCTACATTAGGGCAGCGGGCTTGATCAAACGGATTTTAAGTCCTGGAAATGCAAATGTTTTATTTGTATGTTTAGTTAGTTACTAAAAGTTTAAAGCTCTCTGTCACTTCACCCAGAAGTTAGGTTAAGGCTAAGATTTAATAAAAATTTGATTTTCCACCAAAAAAATTGGCCAATCGAAAAATCTCATTTCATTCACTCTGATAATATATAAGGTAAACGCTAAGTCGTACCGTGCTTAGAAAAAATGAAAACCGCTAATGAGCAGATGCAGAGACAAAAAAAAAGAAAAGTTAAATTTGACAAAAATAATTACGTCTTCATTCAGACGCCGCATTAATCCGCTCAATTTGTCCGAACAAAATTATGCAAAGAAGCATAATGAACCACCAACTTTGCCAAGATTATTCTTGTTCTCGATAATCACTTTGAAGGTTCTATAAAATCGCAAAACTTTGAAAATGAAAGAGATCGATTTCTTTAATGTTCGGAACAGTCAGCCGCAGAAGTGTATCGAGTTGAAACTTCGACAAGGCAAGTTTTGCTGTAGTAGTAAATAACTGAGCGCCGCTATCGACGTGAAGCGACGATCGTAAATTTTCCCATCAAAATGCAAAATGGCTTAATTGGACTGTGGCCTTCTCGATCTAGGTCAAACGATTCAGTACAAATTGATGGCACTTTTGTATTCTGCGTTTGTATCATTTTTATTTCTTCATCCAAAAAATAGAATTTCCAATTCCTTTTTTAAAGTTGGCACTATCTGGGAGGCAAAAAGAAATATAGTTTCAATTGTCCGTCTGTCCGGTGGTCCATCTGTTGCAATCGATCAGAAAGGTTTACGGTGGTGGAGCGTTCTTTTTCAGTTATAGGAAAATTCCGCTCAAGTTTTTGTCGATGGCTATTTTAAAATATCTCGAGCGTAAAAACGTTGATGTTTTAGATAATGTCATAAAATATTAGCTCGATACATCTTCCATGATACAAACATGTTTTCTTTCCTGAAATTTTGGGGTATTAACTTGAAAAGACTTAATTAATGCTCTTAATAAGTCACATGTGCGCTCAACAACCTTTCCAGTAATTAATCTTAGAAGATTGTTAATAAGGAATTGCTTTGCAACCGTTTGGAAGAGATGAAAAAGCTGTTTAAATTATTAACTCTTGAGCATAAAATTTATACAAACAATATTTAAGAGATAAATTGGGACAGACCTTTGAGAAGTTTTCCTCATTAGTGCTAAGGAACTCGAATTATTAATGAAGCTAAAAGAAAAAGCTTGTAGGTATTTGTTTTGTTTGGATTTAAGTATTTCACTGACGTAGTGTAACGTGTAAAAAGATAAATGGTCGACGACTTAACCTATCACATACCCACAAAACGAGACACAATAGTAAAACAATAACAGCGCGGTCTCATAGGACCGGTCGGGGATTCATGAATTAAATTAATCGGCGGAAAAGTTAATACTTTCTTTGCTATCTACAAGTTGCTTGGTATACGTGGGTGGTCTGAAAAGTTTCAGACCTCAATGTGAAGATACCAACACTCGTCAATAAAAGCTGGTAGTTGTACATTCTTTGATAGTTAATCACCAAAGTTTCAGCCATTTTGGACGCGCAGTTTTTACTTGATAGTCATTTAAGTAAGACAATTTGAGATGCAGAAAAAGAAAATCCTTTTTCACCAAAACAACGCGCTGTTCCACACCTCACTGGTTGCTACGAAACTTTATGAATTGCCTTACTCACCAGATCTAGTTCCTAGCAAACTATTTTTGTTTACTTAGCTGGTTATTGCGCTCGGAGGACACATTTTCGTCAAATGCAAGAGCAATTGAATTGAGAAAAAACCTTCGTGATCGACTATTTTGCAAAGGAAAAAATGAACTACTATTTTAACGGTCTAGAGAGAGGAACAATGCTGAGAGAAGTGTGTTGAGGCAAGGAACCAAATAAAATATAAGAAAAAATGCATCTTTGTTAGGTCGGAATCTTTTCAGACCACCTGCGTAGATAGACAAGCATTTTATTTTTTATCAGTGTCTGGACATTCGTATAAGAAGGATTAGTAAAACAATAGGATGTTTCAAACAGCACCAACGGGCAGTCCAGAAGGAGTGGCGTGCTTATCCAGCGGGTCAACGTCACTGCGTGTGTCATGGCGGCCGCCAGGCATAGACAACCGAGGAGGTCTCATTACGCACTACACATTACAGTACACGCGACGGGACGCCGACCCAATGTTGCCAACACAAGACGCGTATCTACGGATACAGGTATGATTGATTTACGAGTATTTCTCTAAAGTTTGTTTTTATTCCCTGAGACTACATTGACACAGGCAAATGTCAAACTTACAATAGTAATGTTACGCCGTGAAACTTGAGTACGCTATATCTTCGACGAAACCAAGAGTAGCATCAAATAATTAAAACGCATTGCTGTGCGAAGCTTCTAGAATAGGAGTACATACTCAGGCCTGGCAAATTCCAGAAAAGTCCGACATACACTATTATTATTAGATAAGATTCAGTAGGTAGTTATGTGGGTGGATAAGGGAATTTGTACCTTCCGGCATTAGCAATAGAGTCGAAATTTGCATGTAAGGTGGTAGATAAGTACCTACTTACGAGAGCAATAAAAATGGCCTCCCGATACGACTCTGTTGTTCTGGAATGTCCTTGAAACGTCGGTGTCGAGAGGTTTCGATGGCTTCGCATATAAATACGGGTCCCCGGCTGGAAGCGAGTCAGTTGATTTTCGACAGCGATACAGAGCGAGCAATCTAAGTGTTTGAAGTGATACCCAGCGACCTAAGCGATACTAAACGGAACTCTGAGTGTTTATAGTGATTGGTTATTTGTTGATTGGACTAATTTGTCATTGTTTTGTGGTAAATAAAGTTATCTGCTAGTAAACCGGCATTTAATTACTCACGTTCGTAACAGTAATGATGCCAGTTCTTTTGTGTTGTGACAAGTGTGACAACACACATAATAACATTTTAGTCTCGGAGATTAAAAACAGACTTTATATTATCCTTATTACTTTAATATACAGGCCAAGGACTCGTAAATTGTCTATGAAAAATACAGCGTAACTTCTCTCATGATTTCCGTAAACAATAAATGTTTAATGTGAGCCGAAAGCGATATTGTTACTGAATAATAATAAAATACAGGAAAATTTACAACAGTAAAATATTTACAAATAAATAAACGCGAAAGTTTGTATTTCTTGCTGTATGTTTGTTACTCTTTGACGCAATAACTATTCAATGGATTGCGATGAAACTTGGTTCAAGGGGAGACCATGTCCTGGAATAGCACACAGGATACTTTTTATCCCGGAAGTATGTTCCCTTGGGATAGTTTTTCTACTATCACGCGGATTAAACCGCTGGCAGCAGCTATTAAAAAATAAAATCAATCAACCTGTGTCTCAGAACACCCAAGCATCTCCCACAGCGGCCGGGGCGAATTCTATTATCACACGGCCGAAGCCGCTGACAGTAGCTCGTGTACAATATTTTTATTAAAATCTTTTTTTTCTTATTTCATCTCTTTCATTAGGGCGAGGAAGCAACAGTATCGCGTCTAACACCGTATGCCGAGTACGAGATTCGAGTGCGCGCACACAACGCCGCAGGTGACGGACCTCTGTCAGCCCCGCAAGTCTGCAGGACTGATGAAGATGGTAATTCAAAGCTTTTTCTTCTTCTTTTCGATTCGATGGTAAACTCGTTAAACTATTTGGGCCAGTTGGTGGCCTTAATCACAGCAGTGGTGGCACTCATTAGATCTATCAAGTCAAAGCTATGATATTTATATGTACTGGGTGTAAGGGACAGCCAAACAAACTCTAAGGGCTTGCTCAGTAGACAAATCTGAACATCTTCCCATAATTTTTTTTTACAGGAAACGAAAAAAAAATTCGACCTCTTCATACAAACTGTCGGATAAAATTTATCATTTTGTATGGTGAGGCTGACATTTTTTTTCGCTTCCTGTAAAAAATATTTGTGGGAGGATGTTCAGATTCGTCTACTGAGCAAGCCCTTAAAGTTTGTGGAGGGCTGTCCCTTACACCTAGTATACCTGTACGAAATATTGAAAGGCTTTTATTTATAGGTGAATAGTAATTTTGAAGCAGTCATGTTGGATAAATCTATAGTCACGGGCTTTGATATTTTATAGACCGACCCACACGTTCGCGATGCCAGGATGTGGCTTGAGTCTAATCTAGACCTAAAAGTTTAGTTGTCATATAAAATGTATGTAGATCGACACGTCCAGATTGGCGTACGTGATCCACGTGTGCCCAATGAAGTTCTACCTTCAGTCCAAGTAAGGTATGAAGTAGAAGTAGGTACTATATAAAAAGATTCAAATGCAACTTAACACACAACAACGCTGATTTGGCCGTGTCGGTCTTCATTCATTTTATATCGCAAATAGACTTGCAAAGCTACATTAGATCTACGCCACGCGACGTCGTTCTACGTACAAATCAGACTTAGACAACGTGTGCGTCGATCTGATGTAGTTCCCGCTTAAGTTTGTCTTTCAGTTCATCTTCGCTTAAGCCTCTTAATGCATTTAAAACCACAGCTTCAGTTGTTATCCAGTCATTAATATCGTGTTGTTTCTCACAGCGCCCAGTGCTCCGGGAGGCATGAAACTGATAGCCCTGGGCGAGCGCTCGCTGCGCGCCTCCTGGCTGCCGCCACCCGAGCCCAACGGGAAACTGACGCATTACACGCTCTACGTCAAGGATCTGTCCGGGTAAGTCGTGCACCAAGTTTATCTATAGATGCATAAAGGAGAAACTGACTGATATACTACTGAAACTAGAAGAAGCGTGAAATTTTGCAAAAGGTTTCCTTTTATGTCGTAGGCGAGGATTAAGTACCGTAAGGATTTTCCAAATTCACCTCCTAAGGGAAAAAATGGGGGTAAAAAGTTTTTATGGAGAAATCGACTTACACAAGGACGAAGCCGCTCGCGATTTGAAAATTACCACAATAATTTTCGCCAATCTTGTCGCTATGAACATGTTTTCATACTGAGAATATTTTGTAGAAGCTCAAATGCCTAAAACCACCTATTCAAATAGCGTCTATTTTCTATTCAACTAAATATATTCATAGGTTGTTACATGTATTTTAGATTCAACTCCAATCGTATTTGATTTCATACGAACTAGTATTATTCTAGCATATATATACTTACGTACATTAAGAAAATTCCCCAGTAAAACGTTCAATAAGTATTTTTTCCGTGTTACTTTGTCCAATATACTTCCCGTTAACCTAACTCAGTAAAAGACTTTAAGAAATGTATTTCCTAACAGCGATTGTTTTACCAATCGTGTCAGAACTGTAGATCTTAACCCAATTTCCCACCGTTCACCGACAATAACGCCAAATAGTTCGATAGCTCAACACACATAGTACGGAGCTCCACAGAGCGAAGCGTTAATGAGATCACACGGCTGGCTCGCTGAGATGAGTGACAAAGCGAAAGGGATATTGCGTTGCAGCGAGTAAATAGTTGAGGCTTCCGGGCGGCACCTTCGCTTGTGTTAATAAATTAAAACAGAGTGTAGGTAAGATGTGTAAATACGATGTAATGTACGGTACGTTGCAAAATAACATGGATATTACAGGAAAAAAATTGTGTGAAGCGAGAACTGACACGATGAGTATTTTTCGAACACTTGAACTTAAAACTTCACGGGAAAGTAGACATTAAGGTATCCATGCTATTTTGCATCGTACCGAACACTCTGATTAAAGGTTGTTTTCAATAGATCAATATTCTTGGTTTTAATATAATCTAATTTATAATATTAAGGTTTTGGGCTACATTGTAATGAGATCACACGGCTGGCTCGCTGAGATGAGTGACAAAGCGAAAGGGATATTGCGTTGCAGCGAGTAAATAGTTGAGGCTTCCGGGCGGCACCTTCGGCATGTGTGTTAATAAATTAAAATAGAGCGTAGATACACATACATATAGGACAGTGTAGAATAAATTAAAACAGAGTGTAGGCACCCTCCGTGCCTACACTCGCCGATACACACTGATTACAGGTTGGTTTCATTAAAAAAAGTATACTTTTAACATTAACGTTTGAATCCCCAACCGGTCCTATGAGACCGCGCTGTTATTGTTTTACTATTGTGTCTCGTTTCGCGGGTATCTGAGTAATTAATCTAACTTATAGTATTCAGTTTTTATGCTTTTAATTATTTTTAATTTTATTATTGTTATCAATTATTCTTAATATTAAAGTACATAAGTATAGTTGGGAATCCCAATATAAATTAAATCCCAATATAGTTGGGAAAAGGCTAAAGTCGAAGTTCTTGACCATTAGTCCATTGGTGGTAACGACAATCGACAGAATGATAGCCAAGTCCACATTCCTAATATCGATAACCTCGTGTGTTAAGTCGAGATATTATTGATTTTTTGAGAGAGAGGAGCAAATCACAAAGACACACAAAAACGCGAACAGGGACTTAAAAAGGTTACAAAATTATAAGTGTTACATGTTGAAGTGGTACTGGGTTCATTACGAAGGGATTTTAAGTAACTCTTACAGTCACTTTTACAGTTCACATTAATGTTGCAAGTAGCAATCACAGGTTATGTAACACTTATAAATGTATTTTTTTTAAATGTGTTAACCCAAAACACCTATAAAAGTGTTAACATTGTTAATAAGTGAAACAGGTAAACGCAGCGAGGTCAAAAATACTTACTGTGCAACTGATTATTTCTGTTACACATATTAACACATATAAAAGGTTACAGTTTGATTCGGTAACATTATTGTATCTGTTACATTTAAAAGTTTTTCTATTAAAACTGTTTTAAAAACAGTGTTAAAAACACTTAATACGGTTACAGTTTGAGTCCCTGAACATGAAACATAGAGGCAGATACTTATTGTACAACAAATTCTTCCTCCTTCCTAACCCTATCGGTCACTCTATTAGTACCAAAACATGTTGCAAGGGATTTGGCAACTGTTTTATAGTCGGCCATCCTGAGACCAACCCTCCTTGGGAATACTATTGTTGGTGGTTTACGCACCACCATGCGGGGTGACCTACCGTACTTTATAGTACGAACCGTCTTCAAAAAGTCCCTTAGTCGCCTCTTACGACACCCATGGGAAGTAATACGATGTTGCTATTCTTAAGTCCAGATACTATAACGGTAGAAAATAAAAATAAATGGTACAAACAAATGCATTTTTTTTTTACTGAAAATTTGCTGTCGAACACACAAAAGTCAAAAAATATATCACGTTACTCATCTGCCTGCCTATATCCCGTTTTATTTGGTAGGGGAGAGGTGGCATGAAAGGGACATTTTTGTTCTAGTGGCTCTAGTGAACGCTCTATATAATATTTTAAATAGGTTGAACTTGAATGAGAAACCTACATTCATCTTCTAATGAAATAAAAGTAAATAATTAATATATCCTTATTCTTAGGTACTCATATTAGCGATTTAAAAAAATGTGGATTTTGTCCCTTTCATAAATGAGCTGTATTGAAAGGGACGGATTCATTTATGAAAGGGACAGTACATAATATGTATATAAAATCATTTTACAATATATTAACACTAGTTTGGTAATGTTTAAAAATCTAGTTTTTTAAGTTACAAACAAACAACAATCTTAAAGTTTGGTTATCTGGCTATACTAACATAAATCCACTTAGGTGCTAATCGTAAAATTATCACTAGTAATGCAACTAGCAAAAAAAAATAACCAACTAATAGCAACTAAAAATATTTAGAGAAAACACTGAAACTTTAACCGTTTTATAATTGTTTTTTTTAAGCAACTTAAGTGTTTATATTTTTTTGTATGAGTTTTACTCAATTGTGTTAACTTATTTGGTTTCTTGGTTACATTTAATACTCAACTAAGATATATAAAAGAGACAATAATAGACAATAATAATGCTTTTATACAGTTTCATTCACAACTTCTTCTATTTTGTGTACGTCTATAAGTGTTCTGGGTATATTTATACTGCGAAAATAATAATAACAATTCATCATCATCATCATCTCAGCCAAAAGACGTCCACTGCTGGACATAGGCCTCCCCCAAGCGCCGCCACAGCAAACAAATATGTTACTATAAAATCAACAGAATAGATAGACAAATAAATAAAATACTTTTTATTGCAAAACATGATGATAAGAAAAGCTTAAAACTAGTCATTCGTTAGCCAGATTCTAGGTGTTACAGAGATTGTGTACTAATTAGCTAATTAAAGTACTGTTTATGAATGGGACAGTTATGAAAGGGACGTCCCTTTCATAACCATTTTTCGTGTCCCTTTCATAAATATGACACAAAAATAATAAAAATGACTTTAAAACCTACTACCAATTAATAAAAGTTTTCTGACCTTTTGTTCTCGTATTTGTCGATAACTAAGTCGATCGAAAACACTGGTAAAACAATATTTATCTAATTATAACACTTCACAAAACATTTCGACAGAATAACGAAAAATTTACTTTTGTGTACGATTACGAACACTTGCTCGCCGTCGCCATGTTTGAAATGATAGAAGCGGGACGTTAGGTACGAATGATTGGGCTTCGGGGTTGCCACAGAAAAAAAATATTCTCGTTTCGAGAAGTTTCTTATTTTACAAGATATTCGTCTTGTCCCTTTCAATACGCGTCCCTTTCATGCCACCTCTCCCCTATTACATTTTTTTCTTCCATTCTGTCCTGTCACTTGTCATGCTATCACTAACTGCCTAAACATATTACGTTACTGAATTCGAAAATAAAAAAAATATTAGTGCCAGAACTATAAGCAGGGCTACATAATTCGTTTTATAATGTAGGTACTAGCGACCCGCCCCGGCTTCGCACGGGAGCAAAATTATCATATATTATTACCTCCCTGTCCTTTTTCTTTTTTATTATTAATAAACCTTCCTCCCGAATCACTCTATCTATTAAAAAAACCGCATCAAAATCCGTTGCGTATTTTCAAAGATTTAAGCATACATAGAGATGTAGGGACAGAGAAAGCGACTTTGTTTTATACTATGTAGTGATATGGATCTTATTAACAGCTATAGAACCTATAGATTGCCATTTGCCTAACAATGATTTACATTCCGCACTCCCAAAATCTATACCCTTGAGCTATCACAAAAGCAATTACATAGTTTAACCGCTGTAAGCGCAGAGTTAATAAATAATTGAAACACTACCCTACCTGGCAGGGGAATAAGCAAAGTTGTTCAGCAATCAAAGTTAAATACCGCTTCAATTGAGCCATGTCTAACTGCTTTACTTCGGCTAGGGTTGGACAGAAACTTTCGACTTACCTCCGTTAATGCGGAACTTTCGCAAGAAATCAGCTAAAGAGTGAAATTTCCTGCCGGGGTCTCCTGATAGCTACAACCTAGGGGTCTTTACGTCAAGAGTGAATAGGTTGCTTCTGGGCAAGCGTGCTCCATCGTCGACCACATGATCGCTTACCGTGAAGCTGCGAGGCTATCAATAATAAAAAAAATAGTAAGGTGTATCAATAGAAAATATGCATGAAAATGTATTTGTTAACTAAACAGTTTATCAATAAATATACAAAAATAGAATACTATAGTGAGCTTTTGACGTCAAAGACCTTGTCGGACTTCCCTTTCATAGCAGCTTTGAAGCTTTATAACTTCATTGTTGATGAAAATATATCAATATTTTTATCATATTTGGTTGTAACCGGAGCTAAAATAGTGTTTAATTTAGCAAATAAATAAAATTTCATGCATATTATTAAGGACCCTCTCACTTTAAAAGACCATTGAAAAGGGGATAACCAGAAAATGACACTATCCGTACCGCCACATAAGCAACCGTATGTTTTAAATTAAATTATAACGGCATTAAGTCCGCCTCTGTACTTGTAAGTGCATAAAGAATTTAATAAATAAATAAACGGAGGTCTAATGAAGAAAATTGGTGAAAAGACATGCGTTTTATCTGAGTGTGAAACTATTAGTTGAGCTTGTTTGTTTTCTGGGGAAAGATTCGCCTATTTAAACTTTCCCAATTTGACATTTTTTCCTCAAAAATAATAAGTAAATTTTTTCCTCTATTTATTGCTACTTCCACCTTCGTTAATCTCCAATTCTACGAATAAAACTCTCCATCTTAACCTCCCTACATCTCTAATTTGTTCTATAACCCGCGTTGAGTTGTTTTGGTTTCACGAAACTATAGTTCGGTCAAAGCTTTCGCTTCCTACGACTTGCGGTTCAGCCGAGACTAAAGGTTTTTGCATAATAGTATTGAATATCTGGCGTGATTTTATGCACACATCTCGGATTATAAAGCTGTGTGCCGTTAGATAACGGGGATACTCTGAGAATATTGTATATGATATTTCACGTGGAGCTTCAGTTTATAGAGATTAAAAATCTAGGCTGCAAAATAATTACACGGTAGGTAGTCAACCTTTTACTTAGTACACTTTTTTTAGTATAAAACAAAGTCACACAAATGAGGAAGATTTGTGTCTAAATTTGCATACGTGTAGAGACAAATCACGCTAGTATAAAATTCTTTCAGTGTTAGATAGCCCATTTATCGAGGAATGCTATAGGCTATATACCATCACGCTACGACCCACGGGAGCGGAGCAGTAACGAAAAATGCGGGTGAAACCGCAGGGGACAGCTAGTCATTAATATTATGGCTATTTCTCGGCTTTTAAATCTATATCCTTATAAGGATTTGAATTTGTACAACGATTTGGAGTGTAATTGACACGAATACTTTTTATCTTCAGTAACACAATTATCTAGATCTTGACCTGATACTGCGTCCTACATACTATCAATTTCTCTCCCTTAGATCACAAGAACCCAACGTGACTCGCGTGAATGCGTGTGCGGAAATCGAGGGTACAACGACAGAGTGTATGCGCACGATGCGTGGTCTTCGCGCGGGGAGGACGTACGAGGCATGGGTCCGTGCTGCTACTGCCGCTGGTGAGGGGCCACCTTCTCCTGCTGTCGCCTGCCAGACCAGCTCTCTGGGTAAGTACGGTTAAGCTCGTTTTCACTATCACTAGACACCTAACCTTAAACTTCTTCGCATACCTATGCGGAGGAATTTTTCAAATCAAATAATATCAAATCACTTTTATTTGCTAACATAGGTGCATACAGATAAAGGTCTTATAAATGTTAAATAGAGCGCTATGCTATGCCAGGAGGCGCCATACTTTAGGGCTTTTAATTTTATATAGTGTATACAGACAGGGTTATTTGTAAACTACTAGTAACCTTACTTACTACCTTAGTTACTATTAACATAGTCCTAAGAGGTTGCCAGGTTGTTGATGATAGCATCATAATCAACAACTTTTGTTAATTTTGTTCATCTTTGATACACTATACAGGAAGCAATAAGTTTGTCATTATCAGTGCAAGCTTTGAATTAGCAAGTAGGTACTTATTATTGTCATAATAATCTTATTAGCATATAAAGCTTTGCCTAAAATGTGAAAAATTAAATAAATAAATAAAATATTTCCTGTGATGAAATAAGAAGCTTATTCCATATTCCGATATTTACATGTTATCTTCAATGTCGAGTATTTGTTTCTAAGAACACAAGCAATTTGTAGAGTAGTCTACTAAGTACCTACCACCTTATATATATATTTTGAATGCTCAACGTTACCTTTCTTTGAATTTTCTTGTTCTTTTTGAAATTTCTTTTCATATTTTATAGTCGCTTCCACTATTATTTATACTTCAGTATCACCATTGCAACAAACATCCATTACCTTTAAGTAAATATAGTCAAGGTCAAAAATATATACACACTAGGTAAGATAAAAATAAGTTAATCAATGCTTGATGAGAAAATTGTTGCTGGAATTCTTTGTGCTCTTCTACTTATTTTTATATTTGACTGTACCTACTTCCAAGATATAAGTAATTTAGATGTAATTTGTTTTCGCGGAGGATTTCCTTTTTTGTTGCTACCTGGAAAATAAAAGTTATTTTTATTTTTGTGTTTCAAGGGCTCGTCTGTACTAAGGTCTGTTGGTACACATTTTACAGTAATTTACTTGTGAAGTACTAAACGACTGATTTACAGGTTGATTCTAGCTTTATTCTAGGTCGAAAAAATATATAGATAAAACGTAAAATATACATGCGAGCTTAAGCTTATGATCACCAAAAAGCGGGCCAAATGAGAGTCGGACGGCAAAGAAATCACGTTTGTTAAATTGGAACTGTAAAACCCCGAACCCCGTGTGAACCCGCGTTCGTGAATTATTCGCAAATACGGGTGCACTGAACGACGTCAAAAACATTAAAAATTTCTTATTAAAAATAAAAACTGTATGGCTTCATAAAAAACGAATAATGTAAATGGTTTATTAAAAAACAGTTTTTTTCGCATTTCTTCTGTTTTCACATGCGAATAATTCGCAAACTTCGTCGTTCGCACGGGGTATATTATTTTACTCGGTTTTTTAGTATTTGTTGTTATATAATAGTAATAGTGTACCATTTTACCCTTTGGGTACAGAACCCTAAAAAGACTCAATCATCAAATATTCAAAGCTTGTTCACGGATCCTCTCATCTGCTTATTTCCATTTAGCTCCGGGTCGTATCTCATCGTTCGGTGGCGTAGCGCTGGGCGCGGCAGGCGGGTCCCTCTCTCTACGTTGCGTGGTCGGAGGTGCACCTCCTCCTGCCAAGCGCTGGCTGCGTGCTGGTACGCCACTGCATCCAAGACCACCTTTCCACCTTGATGGAGATGCGCTGCTTATACGAGGTAAGTGTACCCTGGAGTTTACAGATTAATAAATGTTTTTATAGAAGGGTTTGTGCAGTTGGTAGTAGGTAAATATTGTTGATATGCTTGGCGAGTGGCAAAACAATAATAATAATAGCAAAACAATACGTTTGTTCATTAGGAGTTGTGAAGTGGTCGAACAAGTGAGGATTCTGGCTTTACCCTTTTGCGCACATTCAATTTTTATTTAAAAAAAAACATTTATAAAGCCATATAAAAGCCGGCATGGTTTTATGGCAATCAACTCTGGGGTATTGCCTTCAACTTTACAATAAACAAGGAAATCTTTTGGATTTCCTTGGTTACCTCGAAATACCGCCAAAAGCTAAAGAGGGATCCGAATACATTAGTAGCACAGCTCACTAAGCGTAGCTACCTAAAGTGTCTGAAGCGAAAGGACATCGGCGCAGACGATCTAGATAGGTAACACACTCAAAGTGACATAGCGTGCTCACCTTTGCTCATAGTATCAAACATTGATCGCTTTAATACGAAAGAAAAAATAAATAAAGAATCATCAGAAAACGATTAGGTTACTAACTTTTTTGGCACACTTAACCCACCTTCCAAGCTCAAATTTTGTTTACAATCTAATATCGTCAATCATTTTACAAATCACCCTAACAGGTTTAGAACTCTCCCACGCCGACAACTACACATGCGTAGCAGAGAACCCACATGGTTCTGACTCCGCGACTTGGCGCGTCATAGTTCTGCGACTACCAGCACCACCAGGGCTGGCCCTCCTGGAAGCACGGTCCAGGGAACTGGAGCTGGAACTCAGGCCTGCCCCGAGGTCACCTGGGCATGCCATCCCTAAGACTTATAGCTTACATTGGAGACTGGCTTCACCAGAGGTATGTGGAAATTGTATTAGTACTTAGTACGTCATTTTCAGTTTGAAGTAAGCCAAACATCACAAATATGCTAACGCACTGTTTCTCGTTAAACTAAATAAAAAAAATGAATGAAATAAAGAAATAACGTTTATTCGTGCTACACACAATCGTATTACCTATAAACTAAAAATATAAAACAAAAATAAAATCTAACTAGAAAAAAATAAACTATAAACGAATTAAAACTCATCACTTCATCAGTTTATTACATTATACAATTCATAATATAGAAACACTTTTTTGTGCACTTGATTGTTTGTTCATTTACACAGAAAACGCGACAAGCTTTTAGTTGTTTTTTAGTTATTGCTGTACTGGTTCCACCATTTATATTGATACCCACATTATCTACCAAATTCAATTTCAAATTATGTCACTTAGCTAATCATACAATGGCGCAGTTATTTCTCTTGTGCGCTACCTAAACTTATTTTATTATGCAATCGTTTTTTCTTACAGTAGTAACGTACAAAAAATATATATTATAAAAATTAATCAGAATTTTATTTGCCATATAATTTTAAAAGCGACTTCAGAACGTGTAGTATTACTTCAGACAGTTGAGTAAGAATATAAAAAGTGCATCAGGCAAACTAATTTGAGTAAAATTCTTTTTTATAGGAAAGAGCGACATCTCTTGCTAGTTTTAACGATTAGTAAAACAGAACGATAGTTTAAAATGACTTCAGTTGGTGTACAAGAAAATTGGCTCCTTTATCATCCAATTTAATCATGTCTGTGAAATGTCAGCTCAATCAGTTATGGGTATCTGTTTCGAAATTTTTGCAGGATTTATCCTAAACATATATAAACATTGCAAATTAAACAAAACACTTCTAAGTAATCCTAAGGATCAAAATGACCTACGTAAAACTACGGTAGTTATACGAATATACATTTTACACCGACACCTAAAAGCTATTTCAATTTACCTTTACTATACATCGGGCTCGTCTTTGCATCTCCACGTCTAAGCGAATCTACTACTTCAGAATTCCTTAACAAAGAGCCGTATCCATTCCTTACATTTCAATACCATTTTAGGGTGAATGGCGATTACAACTGGCCACTCCCGGACCGGTCACACTGTCTGGACTTCGCTGTGGATCCGCATACCGGGCGTATGGTTCCGCTGGAGGAGCACCGGGTTCCGAACTCGCAGTGAGGACCTCTGGTGGTCCACCCACGGCCCCTCCAGATGCAAGATGGATCAGGGCTAATGCTACCCATGCGAGGTTCGATACCAGTGCGTGGACCGATGGTGGATGTGGACCAGTGGCTTTGAAGCTCGAGTGGGCTGGATCAGGAGTAGCAGGTGCCAGGGATGTGCCTGTCGGCGGAGAAGTTATATTGGGAGGTAAGTTTTTATAATAAAACATACTACTTAATTCCTCGGCAACGAAAAATGTGGAATTCATAGCATAATTAGCATTTAACAAAACTTTTTCTGTTAAAACTTGGTTATATTAGTTGAAGTTTCCGAGCCATAGTAGCAAGACCTTGTGGCTAGAATTTTTTGTTACTATTTTGTTAAAGCGTTTACGCTTCTAGGTGTTACAAAATAAAATAACATCATACATTTTTAGATAGCCTCAATTTACAGGACAAATACTTAAAAAAAATGTAAATTGAGTAGGTAATGTGTAATTATTAATCGTACCTTGGGAAGCCTAAGTAATCAAATCCACAGTCAGTGCCCTGTGATGTAATTTCCGGCCTAGTGTCCACAGACGCGTTGCTTCATAGACGTGAATTCGTCATTATATGCTTGGCGTACGCCTGCGTGAAGCTTGCATGTAAAGCTATAAAAATCTGTCGACGAAGCAGCAACGACACGACGGCACGACGTAGCCGCTTTGACGTAGAGTTTCATAGTTTTGCATGCAAGCTTCAGGCAGGTGTACACTAAGCGTATAACAACGGATACGCGTCTATGACGATACGCGTCAGTGAACAGTACGCCTTAGGATAGGATAACAATAATATTTTTGAACATCTAGGTCTTTCACCGGGCTCTCGCTACCGAGTAGCAGCCCGAGCATCAAACGAAGCCGGTTGGACGCGCGAAGTGTACGAGTTCGCGACGCAAGCGGCCGACGGCCATCTTGCAGAAGAGGTCGACGCGCCTTTCCCGGCCACTGCTGGAGAACTGGCGCTGTTACTGGCGCTCTGTGCTGCGCTCTCACTTGCTGCCCTTACTATACTAGCCATTTTATTGAGGAGGAAAAGGTGAGTCAATTTTTACCAGTAAGCAGGTGTTGGTCATCTTGCAGACGAGGGTCGACGCGCCTTTCCCGGCCTCTGCTGGAGAACTGGCGCTGTTACTGGCGCTCTGTGCTGCACTCTCACTTGCTGCCCTTACTATACTAGCCATTTTATTGAGGAGGAAAAGGTGAGTCAAATGTTCCAATCTCAAAAATGACACTTTGCTCTCGCCTAACATGCGCTCTGGCTCACCGTCACAGCACAACTGTCATTGGTTGGATGTAATATGCTAGACTGATGTGATCCACGCACTCCAATTGCCGATGGGAATGGGAATGCGCGCCCGTCCTACAAGGACGATGAAGGTCATATCACAATTTCGATTATATCTAGATTCTAGACAGATGGTAACAAGCAAGGTCACCTCTGTTGGAACGCTGGATTACATCTGTTTGGAACAAGCTTTATTGCTCTTACTGTAGTAGCTATTTTATTGAAGAAAAAAAGTGAGACGTTTTTTATACGATGCAAACGGCCAATGGTTATCTTGTAGAAACAGTTGATGCGCTATTCCCACAGTGGCTGGCTCTAAGCCGCGCTGTCGACAGCTTACTCATCATCTGCTTAGCCTTTTCCCAACTATATTGGGGTCGGCTTCCAGTCAAGCCGGATTTAGCTGAATACCAGTATTTTACGAGGAGCGGCTGCCTACCAGACCTCCACAACCCATTAACTGGGGTAACACGGTACTTCATGGCAAGACTGGAATCAGATTTACTGGCTCCTGACTATCCGTAACGACTGCCATCATCATCATCATCTGCCTAGCCTTTTCCCAACTATATTGGGGTCGGCTTCCAGTCAAGCCGGATTTAGCTGAATACCAGTATTTTACGAGGAGCGGCTGCCTACCAGACCTCCACAACCCATTAACTGGGGTAACACGGTACTTCATGGCAAGACTGGAGTCAGATTTACTGGCTTCTGACTATCCGTAACGACTGCCAAAGATCTACAAATGACAGCCGGGACCAACGGCTTAACGTGCTTTCCGAGGCACGGAGGAAACTCGTTATGTTAAGATGGTCACCCATCCACAGACCAACCTCGGCAAGCGTTGCTTAACCTTGAAGATCGACCTGTGCGGCTGTTATTATCTAGCCACGAGCTCCTATAGCTTACTATACTAGATATTTTAGTAGAGGCAAAGGCGAGACTAGTCTGTACTTGAAGTAAAACCTGCTTTCTGTCTTGGTTTCTTTTACTTTGAGACTGATGAGAAACCAACCTGACAAAATTATAATACTTGAAAAGGTGTGCGGCATTATAATAGTAATACCTACTGAAGAATTTTGTAAACCATCTTGCTAGGATAATTTTCATGAAAAACCATTCAGGCAAGTCCATTCTAATATTATAAATGTAAAAGTCTGTTTGTTTACGGTTTCACAGTTAAACTATTGAACCGATTTTGATGAAATTTGGTACAGATCTACCTTGAAGTTCCAAGAATGGACATAGGCTAATTTTTATCTGTCTTCGATTTCGCGTCCGCTATAAAAACACGATAAAGAGACACGGATAAAGTCGCTGGCAGAAGCCAGTATAGCTAAGAAAGTACTCTTTGACATTAAGCCGTCTTTAAATGTGAGCAAAAATGACAAGAATCATTAATATCTAACTCAATATCATCTACATTACATTTCAACATCTAAAAATAAATCACGATCAAAGCCAAATCATTAAGCTGAGAACGACAAAAAAGAAAAATTAGTAAAAATAAAGGTAGGTCGTTAGCATTCGCGAGGTGTGCGTGACAAAGTGCTGACATAAGCGGTGTTCCATCGACCCTTTTCACGCCCAGTCTTAAGAGTTGACGTGTGACATGACGTTTGTGAGGTTCCTTTGACGCGCGTGATTCGTTCAGCGCGACGTCAGGTTTTACGAGAAATTATTAACGTTTGACGTGTGAACGATAAATGAAGCACCGATGCGGACAGGTGTGAAAGTTTTGCAGATATTTTTGGTCTAAGTAAATTTTATTACAGTGACTTCAATGTTCGAGATTACTTTTCAGTCCCAGTCTTAAGAGTTGACGTGTGACATGACGTTTGTGAGATTCCTTTGACGCGCGTGATTCGCTCAGCACGATGTCAGGTTTTACGAGAAATTATTAACGTTTGGCGTGTGAACGACAAATGAGGCATCGATGCGGACAGGTGTGAAAGTTTTGCAGATATTATTGATATTTTTGGTCTAAGTAAATTTTATTACAGTGACTTCAATGTTCGAGATTACTTTTCAGTCCCAGTCTTAAGAGTTGACGTGTGACATGACGTTTGTGAGATTCCTTTGACGTGTGAACTATAAATGAGGCAACGATGCTGACTGGTGTGGATATGTGTTAGATATTTTTTGTCTAAGTAAATACTGCTGTGAGGTTAATGTTCCAAAATGATTTTTCAGTCCCAGTCTTAAGAGTTGACGTGTGACATGACGTTTGTGAGGTTCCTTTGACGCGCGTGATTCGTTCAGCGGGACGTCAGGGTTTACGAGAAGTTATTAACGCCGCATCGCTTTACCTGTTCACGTTCGAAATACGAACGATAAGTGAGGTATCGATGCGGACTGGTGTGGAAATTTTCAGGATATATCTACACTAATATAATAAAGAGGTAAAGTTTGTTTTTTTGTTTGTATGAGGTAATCTGTGGAAGTACTGCTCCGATTGCTAAAAAAATTTCACCAATAGAAAGCTGCTGTATTCCTGAGTGACATAGGCTATATTTTATGTACGCGGGCGAAGCTACAGGCTAAATCTAGTATTAGATATATTGGTCTAAGTAAATACTACTGTGAGGACAATGTTCCGAGATTATTTTTCAGTCCCATTCTTAAGAGTTGACGTGTGACATGACGTTTGTGAGGTTCCTTTGACGCGCGTGATTCGTTCAGCGCGACGTCAGGTTTTACGAGAAATTATTAACGCCGCATCGGTTTAGCTGTTCACGTTCGAAATGCGAACGATAAATGAGGCATCGATGCGGACTGGTGTGCATATGTGTTAGATATTTTCTGTCTAAGTAAATACTGCTGTGAGGTCAATGTTCCGAGATTATTTTTCAGTCCAAGTCTTAAGAGTAAGTTGACGTATGACATGACGTTTGTGAGGTTCCTTTGACGCGCGTGATTCGTTCAGCGCGACGTCAAGTTTTACGAGAAATTATTAACGCCACATCAGTTTACGTGTTCACGTTCGAAATGCGAACGATAAATGAGGTAGCGATGCGTACTGGTGTGGAAATTTTCAGGATATGTGTTAGATATTTTTGGTTTAAGTGAATTTTATTGTAGTGAGGTCAGTGCTCTTTTCATTTTATTAACGCCCGTTTTCAATAAGCTATCCATCTACAGTGGCAGCTACTAAAGATAAACAAATCTATCCTTTTGCCCTTACTTGCTTTCCTATAACCTACCGACGGATAGCATTTCCTAACAAAGTTGTGGACGGATAGATAGAATCTTACTGTTTAATCAGGGATAGCTATCTAACTATGAACTGCTGTAGGTTATTGAAAACGGGCGTAGGAAAAGGCTATCCGACAATGACATTAGTTAAAGTATGTATCTGTGGTATTAATGTAAAAGGGGGTGAATCATTGAGTTACTTACTCAAATGTATTCTAAATATGAATAGGGCAAAAGATTCAATCCAAATAATTTTATATGATGAGGGTCAAAGAACAAAACCAGTCCAGTCATACTGTCTAAAAAAGTAAAAAGGGGTATAAGTGTAGTTGTCTCATTTTACTGTTTTATGACACGTCTTCTTTTACCTTATATTCACAGAATTCACACAGTCATCTCACAGAACTCCAGTCATAGGTACTGTTATGATCGTCTTCTTTTTTTTCACGAACACATCAGTTGAGATTTCGTGTCCGAAAGAGTTTTAAGCGTAGAATGAGTTCGAGGAATAGAAGACTAGGCTTTCGCAACAATATGACTCGCAGTTACACCGAACATGCGGTCTTGCTACGCATAATACCTACTCTTTTGTCAACTTGCTAGTGACAGTAATTATAAACCCTTGTTTATTATCAGGTGTGTGATGTTTAACGCGAATGTGAACACTACCATCAACCCAATTCATATAAGGTTCCACTATAAATAAAAACGATAATACAGAACCGCCTTAGTGTTTACGAAAATTCACATTAAAAAAGGACTGTTAAGCGCATTGTTAAACTTTTTTAGATTTTTCCGTCACTTAAGAGTCTAAATGACTTGTACTCGTATAGCTCTGTCGGACTCCTTGTCAGTCATTTAGATTTTGTGAAGCAAACTTTTTGGTATAATGTTATGCAACTTTGTTGGAACGCTGCCTATTTCAAGTCAAGTTTATCAATAGACGTTTGATTATGATTGATTCATAAACTTCCTTTGTGGTGCCATTAAAGTTGTCATCCATTAAAAGTTTGCCATGGAAATAAATCACAAAAATAGTCCACTTGTATTTTAAACAACGTTACTACATCGCCATAACCCTCGTTAACTCTAAAAATAAAACATGCAAAGAAAAAAGGAGGTTGCTAACAACGCAAGAGTTAATGGCCCTCCTTGTTGCACACAAACTGCACAGTAATTATCAAAACTTAACACAACAATGGCAACACTGCAAATATACGACCCATAAAATAATCCGCAGTAGTTAGTAAGTCAACAGACGCGCTTGTAAACGTGTTTTACGATCGACTTGTAATAAATTCAAGCTCTACATTGTATGAATATTCACTGGGTATATTCATAAACGTTTGAATTGGAACTAAACGTGACCTAGATACCGCTTGTTAAATGTCACCGTACCTCGGAAATGCATCGTCAATATCTATCTCGATAATGAAAATTGAAATCTGGAGTGTGTGTTGTCTGCTTAAAGCAAGTGAAGCGGGCTACACGCATTGTATAGCAGTGTATGTACTGCACACAATCACATTTTCGTTAATACCGTTAAAATATTAAACCAACATTGGGGGCATATTCACACACACGCACGCACCATCATAATAAAAGCGTTAATATCATTAAAATGTAAAAATAAAATTGGAGACACATTTTTATTAAAAAATACAGAAATATATTTTGCTCTGCCCGCAAACCAATTACATCTTTTGTAAGCATGAATTTACAAATAAAATTTAATTAAGGAACGTATATTTATCAAAATTATTGGAGGAGACGATTTGTCTGTACAATTCTTAATTTTAAATGCTAATGTCTCGATACTGGGTTGTAAAGGTTAGGTAAGCTAGGTAGGTAGCTTGTAAAATTCAGCTGTATCCAGTTAGGACTGGAAGCCGGCATCAACACAGTTGAACAGTCACAAAGGGTTAGGCAGGCCTCATACTGTTTCGTTATAATAAATTATGGCCAATTTACCCTATACTGGCTGCTGTCAGCGGCTTCGTTCGCATTAAAGTAGAATATTGTCCTAAGGGAATATAGTCCCGAGATAAAACGTATCCTATGTGCTAATCCAGGATTATGGTCTACTCGAGTGCCAATTTTCATTTAGGGGAGAGCGGGGGTCGCCCTAACCTTTTTTTAAAGAAGAAGTAAGTTGATTAGGTGAATGTCAGAATCATAACAAGGACACCCGTAATAGTGGCGGATTTACTTTCCGAGTGGGTCCAGTTCAGAGGCTCCAAGCTTACTGGACTTGGAAAAATATTTAGCAAAGGGAATCGGCCGATTTTTATTTTTTCTTACGTGTGGAGGAGAGGGATCAAAAATCATCTTACGTTGTTAATTAATCGTGCCAAAGTAGAATAACAGTAATATATTGTACACTGATAACAATTTTATATACGAGTATAAGATATACTGGAAAGCGGGAAAATACCAAATCGCCCTCGTTGATCCACCCTTAGTCACTTTGTAACTCATCTTACAAATATTAATTCAGACAAATGGTACATGTGAGTAATCATCGATTTCTTCCTAGGACTGACGGAGCCGTAGCTCGAGTATCAACAAGCGCGGAGAAACCCAGCTGTGGGACTTACAGGGCGCCACAACATCAAGCAACGAAACTCCCACCAGACCCGCCAGGTATGTTTGTCGTAACCATATCGTAGAATTGGCCATTTCGTGAAGTAGTCGGCCTCGCCACATAATGGTTGGCCACTTCATGAAATGGTCACCTCAAAACTAACCTAACCTCGGCCATATCATGAAATGGACAATTCTACTATGCACACAACTTTAGTCGAGTACATAAGCACCTACTGGGAAGTAAAAATCTCATTACGGACAGGATTACAGGATAAACTTATAGTTTTTTTTAGATAAATCCTCAAACAATTTCTCCCGCTGTGGGTGGAACGAAAGGGGTTGTTATATTTTTACAGGTTAAAGCCCACCTGTGTTCTTTCAGCTACTCTTTACGTTTCAGGGTCAAAGTAACTTATTTGAACATTCCTCAATTCCATTTTCATTGCGTTACACTGCTGATGATCACAAAATATTGTGAAGGATTGTGATTTTAACTACTTAATTTCTTTTTTACATAATATTCCACAATATTCCACAACTTTTACACAATGCCATTTAGTCACAAACTAAGCAGAGTTTGTGGTATGAGTACTAGATAAATTACACCCTGACACAGAATAAATGATCGTGCTCCATCACACAAACATTTGTCTTGGGTGGGAATCGAGCCAACGACCTCCGGCTTAGCAGTCAGGGCCACTAACCACTAGACCAACAGGCCGGTCATATGTTAGGTGTCTTCAAGGCAAATAGCAAATAGGCTTTTAATAAATTAGTGTGCTTCCCCATCAGCGATTGCATCACTGCTTACCATCAGGTGGGATCGCAGTCAAGCAATAGTTTAAATCAATAAAAAAAGTATTTTGTCAGTATGTTTTTCGCAATCTTGATAATTTGCAAAATAATATTTTCGGAAAAGCAGCGTTCGTTTTCAGAGTCAACACTAAAATTTTTCTTCTGTTTTCCTTAAATCTATCCTCCTAAACTATACATTTATTCTACACAATCCCGTCAAACTTATGTATTTTCCTAAAAATCCGTTTCGGAAGTAGTAAGTAATTTTATTTTGTTTCGTATCATTGTTTTCTTACACGTGCGATCCAAACAAGACCCCGATGCCATGATGTGAGGAATTTCCGGGACGGGACGATCTGATGGTAAATCGAATGAAAATAAAATCGTCGCCCCAAGATGTCCCGAGCTAGTCCGCTCACCTTCTGTCTCACGTAAAATATTTTCAACTTATATTTTTAGTTTTAGTTTCATGAATGGTTTCGTAAATATGGAAAAATATTAATTTTATCATTGTGTTACTCTGAAGATTTTTTTTCATTATGTGTGTTTATCATTTTATACGCTTAATAGCATTGGATTAAGGTATGCCAGATAAATTTGGGATAAAGTACATTGACCTTTTCCTAATGTCTCTGCGTAGGTTCCCGAAAAAATGAACAGTTTTATATTAGGTACTAGAAAATGTTAAGGATCGCGATAGATGTCGATTCAAGACAGCTTTATGTCTCTACATTCATTTTCAAAATTAGGTATGCCAATACATATAGGGATTCCCAATTTATCTGGTGCTTACCTTAGTTTTAAGTCAGTTTAGTATAATACTATATTATTTTCATTTTAACGCTTTATTTCTTTGACCTAAGGTTATGAATAAAGCAAATTAAATGTATTATTCTAATAGTAATCGTAAGTTCTTCATAAGTGACACTAGTATTAAATTACCAAGAAGCTTTTAATAAAAGATCAAATAGTTCAACATAGCTCTTTTCATTATCAATTTTCTTTAAAACCCTTAGAATAAAAGCTGCTAAGAATTTTTATGCGTCGAAAAGCTTTTACAGGCTTTCAGGTCACCTACTCTTGGGGATTTAATATTTAATACTCGGGTTCCAATTTCATACAAGATCCCTTTAAGCTTAGGGAAGACGGCTCTAATATCATATTGTTCAACTCTATAAAGTACAAAGATACACTAAATAACTTCTGATAAAAATTACGTAATGAAAATGTACGCGGTTTTCGTAGAAATTTGAGAAGTAAGTAGGTACTTTTCCTACTCGTAATTTAATTTTCAAATCGTTAGATCAACCGACGTACTGAGGACTCTCGCGGACGAATAATCTGCTACGACCGCGTAGCTGCGTAGCACGTCATAGCATGTCATAGCACGCGTAGCGGATATTCTTTAGATGTTTACACTTATAGATCTTTAAAAAAAAGTAAAAATCAAATGAAACTATGCACTTAAGTTTGGTATACGAGTACCCACTTCCACCGTACGAGGTCGCGACTGGCTAAAGTGTCAAACTAAGTTACAACGATCAGTAGTGCACTAAAACATTATTTTGTGGGATTTTACGGCCAAGATTACTAAACTGCATTTGTGAAGCTCACAATAACTAGTCCGCCTATGTACTTCCACTGTACATAAAGTTTAAATAAATAAAAAATAACTAGAAATGGAAAAGCAAAAAAATAATGATAAGAATATTTTGATGACAGATGTGTACGAGATAAGTCCGTACGCGACGTTCGCTGGGGGCGCGGGTGCGGTATCAGGTGGTGCACGCGCCTACACACTACAGCTGCGCGCGCTCGCAAGGCACGACGACGAAGCCGCGCCGCCGCTCAACCCTGCCTGCTGCGACGGTGAGACCTAGCCTAGTAACTTACAGAAGTGCTCGAGATAACTTAGTGCGCGTCTACACGCTACAGCTGCGCGCGCTCGCAATTCACGACGACGAAGCCGCGCCGCCGCTCAACCCTGCCTGCTGCGACGGTGAGACCTAGCCTAGTAACTTACAGAAGTGCTCGAGATAACTTAGTGCGCGTCTACACGCTACAGCTGCGCGCGCTCGCAATTCACGACGACGAAGCCGCGCCGCCGCTCAACCCTGCCTGCTGCGACGGTGAGACCTAGCCTAGTAACTTACAGAAGTGCCCGAGATAATGTAGTGCGCGTCTACACGCTACAGCTGCGCGCGCTCGCAATTCACGACGACGAAGCCGCGCCGCCCCTCAACCCTGCCTGCTGCGACGGTGAGACCTAGCCTAGTAACTTACAGAAGTGCCCGAGATAATGTAGTGCGCGTCTACACGCTACAGCTGCACGCGCTCGCAAGGCATGACGACGAAGCCGCGCCGCCGCTCAACCCTGCCTGCTGCGACGGTGAGACCTAGCCTAGTAACTTACAGAAGTGCTCGAGATAATGTAGTGCGCGTCTACACGCTACAGCTGCGCGCGCTCGCAATTCACGACGACGAAGCCGCGCCGCCGCTCAACCCTGCCTGCTGCGACGGTGAGACCTAGCCTAGTAACTTACAGATGTGCCCGAGATAATGTAGTGCGCGTCTACACGCTACAGCTGCATGCGCTTGGCCAGCACGACGACGAAGCCGCGCCGCCGCTCAACCCTGCTTGCTGCGACGGTAAGACCTAGCCTAGTAACTTACAGAATGATGTGCCCGAGATAATGTAGTGCACGTCTACACGCTACAGCTGCGCGCGCTCGCAAGGCATGACGACGAAGCCGCGCCGCCGCTCAACCCCGCCTGCTGCGACGGTGAGACCTAGCCTAGTAACTTACAGAAGTGCCCGAGATAATGTAGTGTGCGTCTACACGCTACAGCTGCGCGCGCTCGCAAGGCATGACGACGAAGCCGCGCCGCCGCTCAACCCCGCCTGCTGCGACGGTGAGACCTAGCCTAGTAATTTACAGATGTGCCCGAGATAATGTAGTGCGCGTCTACACGCTGCAGCTTCGCGGGCTTGCTCGGCATGATGATGAAGCCGCGCCGCCGCTCAACCCTGCCTGCTGCGACTGTGAGACCTAGCCTAGTAACTTACAGAAGTGCCCGAGATAATTTAGTGCTCGACTACACGCTACAGCTGCGCGCCGCTCAACCCTGCCTGCTGCGACGGTGAGACCTAGCCTAGTAACTTACCGATGTGCCCGAGACAATTTAGAGCGCGTTTAAACGCTGCAGCTACACGCCGCTCAACCCTGCCTGCTGCGACGGTGAGACCTAGTCTAGTAACTTACCGATGTGCCCGAGATAATGTAGTGCGCGTTTACACGCTGCAGCTACACGCCGCTCAAACCTGCCTGCTGCGACGGTGAGACCTAGCCTAGTGACTTACAGAAGTGCCAGAGATAATGTAGTGCGCGTTTACACGCTGCAGCTACACGCCGCTCAACCCTGCCTGCTGCTATGGTGAGACCTAGCCTAGTGACTTACAGAAGTGCCAGAGATAATTTACTGTTCGGCTATACGATACAACTGCGCGCGCTCGCAAGGCATGATGATAAAGTCGCGCCGCCGCTCTACCCTATCTGCTGCGACGGTGAGACCTAGCCTAGTAACTTATAGATGTGCCCGAGATAATGTAGTGCGCGTCTACACGCTACAGCTACCCGCCGCTCAACCCTGTCTGCTGCGAAGGTGAGACCTAGCCTAGTAACTTACAGAAGTGCCCTAGATAATGTAGTGCGCGTCTACACGCTACCTCTGCCCGCCGCTCAACCCTGCCTGCTGCGACGGTGAGACCTAGCCTAGTAACTTACAGATGTGCCCGAGATAATTTAGTGCGTGTCTAGACGCTACAGCTGCACGCCGCTCAACCCTGCCTGCTGCGTCGGTGAGACCTAGCCTAGTAACTTACAGATGTGCTCGAGATAATTTAGTGCGCTCTACTCGCTACAGCTGCACTCCGTTCAACCCTGCCGGCTGTGCCGGTGAGACCTAGCCTAGTAACTTACAGATGTGCCCGAGATGCAACGCAACAAACACCCGAACCCACATGATCATTTCATTCAGTTCTACGCAATGATCCACATGATCAATTCAAATTAAAAAAAATCTAAATCGTTTAATTTACATAGGCCTACATGGGCACTTATAAAATGTCAAAAACTAGTGCACTGAACGTCTACGCACAAAATTTTTTTTCAGGAAACGAAAAAAAAAACGACCTCTCCATACAAACTGTCCCATAAATAATTTTGTATGGTGACGCTGAATTTTTTTTTCGTATCCTGAAAAAAAAATTGTGGGTGGGTGTTCAGATTCATCTACTGAGCAAGCCCTTAAAGTTAGCAGAGGGCTGTCCCTTACACCCAGTATATATTCTCTACTAGCTGTCTCCTGCGGTTTCACCCGCATTTTTCGTTACTGCTCCGCTCCCGTGGGCCGTAGCGTGATGGTATATAGCCTATAGCATTCCTCGATAAATGGGCTATCTAACACTAAAATAATTTTTCAAATCGGATCAGTAGTTCCAAAGATTACCCCCTACATACAAACTTACAAACCTACAAACTTACAAACTTACAAATTTTACCTCTTTATAATATTAGTATAGATAACAATAAATATTTTATAAAATGTTGCATTATACAATGTATTTTCCTTTACGCAGAAGAAACGTGTGTGGACGCATGCGACGCCCAACGGCGACGGAGACGCCGACGACATTACTGCCCGGACCATGGTGAGGACACTACCGTACCTAATTCTGTCCCCTTTTTTTTACTATTTGTTGTTATAGCGCCAACAGAAATACATTGTTGTTGATTATGTACCTGAGAAATGTTGTACATAGAAGCTGGTGTTTTTACCTTAATAAATAAATAGTGTGTGAAAATTTCAACTGACTGTCACGGCTCATGAGATGCAGCCTGGTGACAGACGGACAGACAGACAGAAGGACGGACAGCGGAGTCTTAGGGTCAATTCACACCGAGACGGGACGCGACAATGCAAGAAGAGGCCAGTGACTTCGCGCTGCGCTGCGAGACGCATCGCAACGTTGCGAGGCGCATAGTAAAATCGTCGGCAACACGATGTCGCGAATGTAAAAAAGTTCCGCTGCGCAGCGAGACACCACGCGGCTTCACGAATTTAGAATACGTTGCTCAGCGCTGCATGAAGCAACGTATTCGAAATTCTCACAATGACATGTGTATCATTTGGGTAGTAAATAAAGTTCTATTTTGAATCACTATTAAAATATGCGTGCAACGTCGCGTCGCGTCTCGGTGTGAGCTGACCCTAAGTAGTATGGTACCGTTTTCTTATTTGTAATCAACTTAAAACGTCTGTGTTTTGTCCACAGGTTGCTCACAAGATTCAGGAAGTTGAGAAACGAAACTGCCAAATTGTTTAGTGAAAAATATCTAGTCTGTGTAATAATAATAATAATATAGTTAATTCGGTTATACATATTAATATGTATACAAAAATTTATACAATAATATTGTCTATTTATATTACGATGTTTTTCTTTATTTTACCTATTTTCCCGAAATTTTCAATAAAAGATAATGTGATACATTAAAATCTGTTTTATTTTCATAGAAATATGCAGGCTTTTTTTGTAAGAAAACCAATTTCATCGATGAGGGCCGTTGTGATTTGATTCATCGAATGCCTACTTAAGTTCCTTTTAGGGTGCGTAATGGAAAAGCTTAGTAAAAGTTATCAAAGTAAGTCTGAATTTTCATTTGAAACAGTATTTTCAAGAATCTATTATATTACAGAAACTTCTAGAACCTACAATAAGTAAGATACCTACTCGTGTCAATAATTTTCCAACTCGCTTTTATCATTTTGTAAGAAGGTAAGTTTATAAATTAGTAGCTTTATAAGGGAGTCTGCCAAAATATTCCATTAGATTAGATAATAAGTGTAATTATATAAAAGGAGAAACTGACTGAATGACATATCAACACACAGCCGAAACTAGTAAGACTCCTCTTATTAAAATTTAATCTATCACATACTAGCGAAACGAGACACAATAGTAAAACAATAACAGCGTGGTCTCATAGGACCGGTCGGGGATTCAAACATTAATGAATTAGCTTAAATTTCACGTTCCAGCGTGAAATTTTGCTCAAAGTTTCTTTTTATAACATAGGCGAGTACAATGAGATGGTACTTAAAAATCACCACCTAAAGGGTTGAAACGGGGTTTCAAAGTTAGTATGAAGGAAACGAACGTCACCACCGAGATTCTGACCCTGACTACCAACCACGGAAGACATGGGCTTGCGGACGCGGAGTAATGGGCAACTCGCCGTTCAGCTATCCGGTAACCATCTAGAACGAGCTCGAGTCGACGGCGAATAGCGTTTCACGTGCGCCTCAAAGAGATGTCTGCATAATCGTAGGGGCCCAGCAGGCTTGAAGCCGGTAAGCCGGCGCGACATACTGAAAACGCTAGGTAAAGAAGGAACATAGAGGTGGCTTTTAGTCCCCAAAGGTCTGATGGTCCCTCGCACTCCACCTTAGAGCGGGAGATGTCATTGGATGATTCCACACAAGTTAGTATGGAGGAATCAACTATCACTCGGGAGAATCCACTGGCAGAAGCTACATAGTGATAATTGAGAATAGGTTCAATCTAAATATATTTCTGACAGCATTTCTTGACCGCTATCTGTAGGGCAATCTTTGTTCTCCTGCTATACTAGGGTCATTATCATCTGCATAGCCTTTTCCCAACTATATTAGGGTCGGCTTCCAGTCAAGCCGGATTTAGCTGAATACCAGTAATTTACGAGGAGCGGCTGCTTACCAGACCTCCACAACCCATTAAATGGGGTAACACGGTATTTCATGGCAAGACTGGAGTCAGATTTACTGGCTTCTGACTATCCCTAACGACTGCCAAAGATCTACAAATGACAGCCGGGACCAACGGCTTAACGTGCTTTCCGAGGCACGGAGGAAACTCGTTACGTTAAGATGGTCACCCATCCACAGACCAACCTTGGCAAGCGTTGCTTAACCTTGAAGATCGACCCGTACGGCTGTTATTATCTAGCCTCGAGCTCCTCCTAGGGTAGAAAGTAATAATCGCCAAAATAATAATTATATTATTCCACTCTTTCTTACGGATCTTAGTAACTTACTAAGAACGACATACAGGCGGATCTTAAATAATGATACCACCAGAAAAAGCCTCCCCGAAACTTTCCCTTGTGCAAAAGATAGCGATCTTAAACTCCAACAGGTTATGACTGTACCCTTGTAAGGGCTCATTGTAAAAAAGGGAACAAATTGGGATCGTAGCCCTGCAAGTAGCCCTGCGCTATTTATAACCGAATCCACGAAAAAAGATAGGTTTTTATGGTTTAAGAAAAAAAGAATAATAAGATAGGTAGGTATTAAGTAGGTACTAGGAAATAGAACTAAGAGTCACGAGCGGACACTTCATACAACGGAGGTGCGTATGTTGCGATGATCGGGAGGTGTTACTTCTAAGGGCTAAGTGAGTAATGCGCATATAAGGAGGAGCTTCAGGGTGATGCCCATAATCATCACCTCTTTGTCGCTACAAGAAATATGGGAAGAGGAAGTGACCAAACAACCTAGCTGTCTAATTTCAAGGAGGACACGAAAGTCTTACTACGTCTACTTTGAGGACAGCTCCATATAAATCTATGCATTGGAAGTTAAAACGCACTGCCGCCGCGTGTCCGTGTTCTGACAGCGGATTTAACTCATCGGCGCTGAGGGCAGAGACAGCAAAGCGGATTTTGTGATGCTGTCACCGCGAATAGATGTCTATCAATGGGTGCAGAAGTCGTGGTAACAATTTAATTACTATACAGGTAATCTAAGGCTTACTACAAAGGCCTATATGGGAAAATCAAAATATGTGCGGGCCGGTCCGTAGTGCACGAAGGTCCGTAGTCAAAAATGATAAAAAAAATACATTTGTAATAGGGGAGCCCCACTTAAATATATATATATATATATATATATTTTATTCTGTTTTAAATATTTTTTGTTATAATGGCAACAGAAAAACATCACTAATGAAAAGAACTATCTAGTTATCACGGTTTATGAGATACAAGCCTGGTGACAGACCGACGGACGAACCGCGCAGTCTATAATTAATAGGGTTCCGTTTTACCCTTTGCGTATGGAACTCCAAAAAAGACATTGGGTTCATCTAGATTTGCGAAGCTTAGGTAGGTACTCAATAATCCGTGGTGTAATACGGTGTCTGGTGCGTCTAGCGTCGCTCGTCCGTGCAGCGGGAGGGTTCAACGTTTGCTTACCATCGACGGATTATATGTAACAAGCCATTTCGACGTGAGATACACTGCCTGTCGACTGAGAAAAATGTCTTCAAAAAAAATGTCTTCAAAAAAAAGACTCGCATTTAAGGTCTTACATAATATCTCTATCTATCTATATCTATCCGTAGGTCTAGGCTGTCATTTGTAGATCTTTGGCACGGATAGTCAGAAGCCAGTAAATCTGACTCTAGTCATGGCAGGAAGTACCGTGTTACCCCAGTTAATGGGTTGTGAAGGTCTGCTTGACTGGAAGCCGACACCAATATAGTTGGGTAAAGGCTAGGTAGATGATGATGAGCTATCTGTTAATGGTTATAGTAGGTGAGAAACCCGAAGAAACTCTAAATACAAAACTTAATAACATGTATATTATTTACGTACAACCAGAAATCTTGCATAATAATACTCGTACATTGTAATGGTCAGGGTTCCAGTTGAACAGAATAATAAACAAACAGGTAAAAAAATTAAAAGGGTAGTACAACAATTTAAGCACAGGTAAGTTAATTACTCAGATACCCGCGAAACGAGACACAATAGTAAAACAATAACAGCGCGGTCTCATAGGACCGGTTGAGATTCAAACGTTAAACAACAAATCCTCATTAACCTATTACATACCGTCAAAACGAGACACAATAGTAAGACAATAACAGCGCGGTCAAATGCCCGCCCCCGATCGGGGATTCATGAATTAAATAAACAGGGGAAACACAATCCTTAAAACAATAAGAAGAAATATTCACATACGAGTATGTATGTCGGGATCAAATCCAACACGTTTGAACGCAGGTCCACAGACCTCAAAGCCAATCGCTCCTTGTCAACTGCAGCGAATATGACGATTGCTAGTTTGCCAGTCGAACATCTAATCTATTGCAACTTGATGTGGAATCGAAACCTTGATCAATGTCCGGGTACAGGGGCGTTTCCGCTAGCTGGGAACTATATTCAAATCAAATCAAATCGTTTATTAGTCTCTTATAAGCATAACATAAGTGATTGAAACAACCCCAATAAGTAATATATTATATTTAAACGTGTCAACATTGTGAAACCGTGCCCGATTATTCGAGAAGCTTTAGTCAATTAGGCACAAACACTTACCCCGTTTCCTCTGCAACTAGCACTAAATTGTACAATTTTTAAATACACCACTGATAATTACACGTAAGTAAGTAATATAAATGGATCAATTTATAACATTAAAATAATATGGTTCAGTTGAACACGATCGCATAAGTCTCTTTGTTCTTTGCTTTTTCCATCAGTTACGCGCGGTATAACTAATTTCCTACTAAATATATTGATCAAATATATTGATGTTTAGATGAAGTAGTGAATCTAGTGATGCCATCAATTTTAAAACTATGGAACAAGATCCTCGATCATGAGTTTTGACAACATATTTTGAAAAAAAATCCCAAAAAATGCCCCGAAATAAATTTTAAAAATTACGGTCGAAACCGAAACAACGTTTCATATAAAACTTCACACTGACCTGCAAAATGCAAACAAGTTTAAGAATTATTGAATTTCCCGACTTACCCTAGTGCATCCTCTCTAATTCATGAATCCCCGACCGGTCCTATGAGACGGCGGTGTTATTGTTTTACTATTGTGTCTCGTTTTGTGGGTATGTGATAGGTTAAGAGAGAACGTCAAAAACGAAACCCAACATGTATTATATCCCCTTATCCAACATTAACAGCAAGGTCGAAATTACCATGAATATATAACACAATTGTAGCTATAAAACAACAATTAATCCGGGATCAAGTCAGTCAATGTTCGCCTCAACCGATGGGATCAATTAGTAAGTAATCCGCTTACAAGCATTAACGGTGAGCTTCAGCCGCACAGGGTTATTCACTGAGATGCTGTTAGGGTATCTTGTACCAAGTCATCATTAAGCTATTATAATCCTTATGATCAGTGGTTAGGGAAGATTTCTGAATATACATATATCGTGTATGTAGAAAGCCACGTTAAAATACATGGTATTTGAAAAAGGTAGTGAAATTAGAACTTTAAGCCCGGGCATAACATACTCTTGCCGGCAAGTACCCAATTTTAAGGAGTGACTGAAACGGTACCACGACTTCCCCATATTCCACATTGTACATACAAGCTTCGGGCGTCAGGACTCACAGATCGATCTCCAGTACGTGCGGGCTTGCGGACGACGAGCAATGTGTACCTCGCTGTTCAATCGTCCGGTAAGGACCAAGGTCGAGTTGCTGACGGCGTGTAGTGTTCCACGCGCACTTCAAACGGATGTCGACAAACTGTAGGGCCCAGCAGGACTGATGCCCGCTAGGGCCATGAGACCTTTCAGAAAAGCACCACAAAGGGCAAATGAAGAAATATGCTGTGGGTTTTTTAGAAAGAGTCACAACACCCCTGGGACGGAACGGGACATAGATTTTCTAAACTCATCGTACTGCGGGAACATTTGCAAGAGCGATCACTAGAACATAGATGGTAAATGAAGGAACGTATAGTTTTAGTTAGTAAATACTGGCACGCCCTTTTGGTCCAGTCAAGAGTGGAAGAGAATACATGCGGTGATTTCCCACCTCAAAGCAATTTGTAACCGCTGTTGAAAAAAAAAAGCCAATAATTTACATTGACTTTTACCCTAAATAAACAAACATTACAACTTAAATAAAAGCATGTAAAAATTCACACACTAACGCAACTACTTTGCCCGCCACGGCTAAACTCGTCGGCGCTAAGTCAATATACAGCACGTAGGCAGAACTAATTCACACAGAAGTTCCTCTGTGAATTATTTCACCGCAGCGCAATCTACAATCCGCAGAAGGGTTCCGACAGTGGCAATTAAGAGCGGCGAGCAGCTCGCAACATATGGCGGCTACTGCGGCCACACAAAAATGTAAGTAAATTGCCCACACTTGCCCGCTTTTGCCCGGTTTTGCCCACACGCACGTACTGTCAGAATATTTGCTGCGAAAATGCCCGGCTAAGTTTTATTGTATTGAGTATGGGTCGTGCGTGTTGAGTTAGTTTTGTGGGCTCAGATTGTTTGGGTGTTTATTTATCTAAGTAAGTATAAATTGCGCAGAGTTACATGCAATTGATTCTTGTTGACTGAAAGTCTAAACTTGAAAGATTTTTTTTATCTATTTTAGGGATCACACTATAAATTATTATAAAGGTGAAGAGTGTATCTATGTATGTTACTTCTTCACTATCGAACGGCTGGATGGATTTGAACGAATTTTGCACTCGGGTAGACTATGTCCTGGAATTGCACATAGGATACTTGGTATCTCGGGTCAATGTTGCCTTGAGGCAATATACAATTTTTACGCAGGTGAAGCCGCTGGCATCAGCTAGTATTCATCATCATCATCATCTCAGCCGAAAGACGTCCACAGCTGGACATAGGCCTACCCCAAGCGGATATCTTCAGCTAGCATTAATTAAAATATATAATTTATGCCAGCTGGTCCCAATGATTCAGATTCAAATTAAAAATATAAACAACAAAAACAAACCTACAAATAAAATCTGCTCAAAGTTGACGTAGTTCCAAAACGGTTCAGTACATTACCGTATATAACACGTTTGTATGCTAATTTTATTCCCAAAATCCGTTCTGATGGAAAACGGTCCTCCAAGTAGGTATTATCAGACGGGACAGGCCCACGCGAACTTTTGGGTCGATTTGATAACACATCCCGAATACGGTACCCACTGAGTCCATTACCTTATCATGGAAACGGAATTATATCAGTTTAGTACCTAACATAAACGTCATATTACTATTTCGTTAAATCTCTCGAATATTTTCTATCTACTCCAAATCATATGAGGCTCGTTGAAGGATTACGATTTTGGTAATGGAAGTCATCAAATTGAGTGGAGGATAAAAGATAAGTAATTGAGGTCGTTTGTATTAATGTCCGGACAAAGCTGGATTATATACCCACTCGCAATTCAAATCTTTTCATCAAATTGCCGTTACCGGGATCCTCTTTTAATTATCTAAACATGCGTAAACGGTGGGCAAAGAATTTTATATTTCGGCGTTCATTTTGCTGTAGTTTGTAAAGCGATACGGTTAGCTTTGTAAAGGTATATAATAGCGGATTATCCCGTCCTGAGAGCTATTAATCACAGGTTTGGAAAGTTACACCGATCTCGAGGGTTTATTCGTGAGATATGGATAATAATGGTGGAAACAGTGGTTGACTTGCTTATCTTCACGCTTCCATACTTTGGTGGGATTAGCGGAAGTGATTTTATTGTTTGTTGTCTATAGACAAAGATGGTATGATAGGTATAATAACATTTATAATGTAGTCATGGCAATACCAAATATCATCTTAATACTATCAAGCAAGCAGGCTTGGTGACCTACGGTTTCTTTTTTTTAATGTAACGCTTCCAAGGACGGGAAAAGAGGAAGTATTAAACTTTTACTGGAGATTTTTTTAAAGAGATACTGTGGTCCTCGTGAATAGCAACTGAAGAACACAGGTTTTAGTCAGTAAAATTCTGACACGTCTTCTCACTCCACCAAAGAACGGGAGTAGTCATTCGAAGATTTCCCACTTCAAAAAATAAATCTGTAAGCAAAGTCAGGCTGCAAAAGAAGATAATTTCGTAAACTTTCATCAAAGTTAAATCGTATGAATTCCGCTTGAGTAAATATTACCTAGTTAAAACAAGGTCTTGGAGAAACAATTAAGAATTTAGGTCGGGATTATAACAAGTCTGATATAATGAAGACATCCGGTGTAATCAATCTTTGTCTTCTAACAAAATTAATAGGGGACTAAGCCTGTAATACCAGACTTTGCGAGTGTAATTAAACTATTTTCGGTGTTGCGTGAACTTGTTATAAGCACGATTAATTTTATAAGGAAATAATCAGGCCCGAGATTTGAAAAGTTTGAGATACTAAGATTTAAGAGGGCTTGTCCCGGTCCGTCTATCAACTATGTGAGAATGGTTTATAAGCATGTTTGATGAAGAGACAATGCGATAAGAGAGAGATAAACGCCTTCAGTCATTTACTTGCATACATAAAATACATATAAAACAATAGTCCTTGTATTTTTTTTAAACGCAATTACATATTGGGTTAAATCTTAAAAGCTTTTGGGGAAAAAAAAATCGTTCACGATTTCGATTAAACGTGCTAGGTTTTAACAATTTCCATTACTTTAGAAATTTGACAGTACATAACCAAGGGCCAAGGTTAAAGCAAAATAGCTGATTTTCAGTGGACGTTACTGGTTTAGTTTTTCAAAAAAATAGGTTAATTTCAATAGAAACATAATTAAAAATCACAAGAATATCCGTGTTTCCATAATATCCAGAGAAAGGCGAGTATTGTGTGTAATGTCGTCATAATCGCGTACGAGGGGTTGTATGGGAATAGTATCACGGGTTGGGTGTTCTTAAGAACCCGTTACTACAATAACAAGAAAATAATTATGATCTCCTATTGTCATACCTCATAACGCTAACCTGTATCTAAAACTGGTCCAGCTTTTCATATTGAGATTTTTCATATCGAGACACTCTCTATTCATAGAAGACCGTATTTTTATAAAGTTTGAACAGTTTCCAAGTTCGTATTCGAATATACTTTATTTGCACAGAAAAATGTGGATGATTTTGAAATTTTATGAAAATTATATTTCTTTGAACTACTTTCGTGAAGCTGGGGGTGTAGTGGTCGGCGTTTGGCCGGCTTTGCTTTCATATTTTTAATACTCGTGTTGCGGTGAAAAGCGCCATTCAAATTTTACGAAATTCGGTTTCCTAGAACCTTTTTCATTCGGCTGTGTAAACCAGCTGCACACGCGTTAGTGTAGCTACAGCTTTATCGGGTTCTTGTTTGTGTTGCTACTATGACGTCTCTCTAGTTCTCTAGAGTCTAGAGAAGTCATCCAATGAATTACGAACTGTGCGGAGCGGGAGAGCGTGTCAGACTTTTAACGACTAAAACCCGCTTCTGTTCTTTCTTTGCATTCGTCCCTGAACACATGACCCATGGCCCCAATAGGCTTTGGTTCCGAGATGTGTATTAATTGAAAACAACGTTTGACGTTGCAGTAATAAAATTACAACATTTTTATCTTTGCTCCAAAAAATACATATTATTAATTCAAAAGTCATAAATTAATAAAAAACAAGTATTTTAATAACATGCATCGTCTGGGCTACCTTAGATGCATCGTTAAGAGCGGTATAGATGCATGTTATCGGTACAAATGCGTCGTATTGTGTGGGTAGTGGCATCCGATCTCAGTTCTCATGTCTAGAGTCAGAGCGCCGAGATGACGCTGTAATTAGATCCGCAACCAACGCTCCGGAGCTCGTAGGGTTGTCTAAAGATTGTGAAAACGTAAATGGACAATAAAAGTTCTTTGAAAAGAAAGAATCAACTAGCAATCCCGACAATCATTGAGTTGTCTGAAAACTGGCAATGCGTCAGAAAAAAAAGAGAAATCAATTGCAGTAACACCTGCCGGGTTCAATTGTATTTTCAAGCCATTCAGGGTCCCACTTAAATATAGACACAAAATTTAATTCATACCGTAAATCTGTTTAGGAGGAGTTAGGTTACAAAGACATGTAAATAAGAATTATATATATAAAATTCTATTGTTTATAACAAGTATACATAGTAGCTAGTAAGTACATCAAAAATGAGAATCGATATAGAAAAAAAAACACGAGTTTAGAGTTTACAGTTTTTCACACTTGTAAGCATAGCTTTGAAGCGTTATAAAAAATAAACTTATTTAAAAAATTATATATTAACAGAGACAATATGATCAAAATATAATACGAATAAATCAGAACAGAATATATCAAATGAATATATCTAACATTTTCTATTTTTAGTCTAATTCCGTCGATCGTTTGTGTCCAGTTCGACCGCGCGGCCATAGCGTTTTTTTTTTAAAAAAACCATGTCAATTTTTTGTAAAAATTTGTCAAAGTTGATTCCCAAAACCATAAATTTGTCAAAGATACGGTTAAAAAGTTATAAGGGTTTGAACATGGCCGCGCCATTGAAACGCGGCGAACCGCGCGGCCACTGAGATCTTTAAAACTAAGCCTTGTAGAGACCTGAAATTTACGCAAATGCAAGATTTAATTTGTAAAAAATTTGTAAAAATATAAAAAAAATACTCAGGTTTATAGTTTAAGAGCTATAACACTAAAACCGAATGGCCGCGCCATTGAAACGGTGGAGAAAACGCTATCGCCTGTATCTCGCTGAAAAAAAATCGCAGAGGTGTGTAGTTTATTGTAATTACCCAGATTTGAATTTGTCGAAACTAGGAAAAATACAACAAAAATTCTTAGGTTTATATTTCAGGAGCTATAAGACTAAAACGATATGGCCACGCCATCGAAACGGTGAATAAAACGTTATTTCGCCTGTATCTCGCTGAAAAAGCATCGCAGAGGTCTGGAGTTTTTTGTAATACCTAGATTTTAATTTGTCAAAACTAGTAAAAATACAATAAAAATTCTTAAGGTTATATTTCAGAAGCTGTAGAACATTATCAGTATGTGGTGCGATAGAGTGACCATGTCTTATTGTTTACAGAATACTTTCTACTTATTGTTACAGAAATTATAATTCAAGGATTCTAAATAAAATTAAAATGAAACCATAAATATAAAAACAATTATGTTTATTGCTTGAAAAGTCAATAATACAGTTACAGTCCGCGTGGACTTACGAAAAACTAGCCCTAAGATTCAGGGTGTAAAAAGACCGATCACAAAGCCGATAACTACACATTCTGTACGTGTGATGAAGTAACTTGGACCAAAAAATATTGCAGGGATTTTTTTTTTTCATCTTTAAAAAATAATTAATTAATAATAATTCCGATCAGCTGCGCATTCGGCCGCTCGCGCTTGGTCGTTGAACCGACCGCACGCTTGTGTGTGTGAGGCGCTCGTTGTGTTTAGTTTTCGATGCATTTTAGTTACTTCAAATGCGTAATTGACTATGAAAAATTGATAATTTTGGTAACGTTTGTTCGGAAGAAAGTTTACTAATGATACTTGGAATACGATTTTGAAAAAAAAACGGAAAAAAAATGTTGACTTTGACCTTCAATATCTCCAGAACCAGTGAATTCCCAGGTATAGTCTAGAAGAAAAAAAGTATCCTAGTGATGAGTAGAATATGGGGTTTTCGTTTTCGTTAAGGGTCTTTTTACACCCTTTATAAACTTTTAAACCATACAAATTTAAACAAATTAGAAAATTATAAAGGAATTAAAAAATCCACAAAATACCCTCTTAGGCTGATAAGACTTAACATTTATAAAGAGAAAAAACGACGACTAAGACAGACTACTTTCTTTACGCCCGTTTTCAATAACCTACCGCAGTTCATAGATAGATAGCTATCCCCGATAAACAGTAAGATTCTATCTATCAATCCACAACTTTTGGTAGGAAATGCTATCCGTCGGTAGGTTATAGGAAAGCAAGTAAGGGCAAAAGGATAGATTTGTTTATCTTTAGTAGCTGCAACTTTAGATAGATAGCTTATTGAAAACAGGCGAAAAGTTGCGGGCTTGACACCATATTTTTGTGCAGATTTCCTTATTGATAAAGTTTTATCCAAAATTTCTTTCATCGCAGACTTCATTGCATCTTCATCTACTTCTCCTGTTCTTGATCCCTTTTTTAAATATATTCGCGGCATGGTTCTGTAATAACAATAAAGTAATTAATAATTTTGCTGGCATAAAGTAAAGAATGGGGAGCATTCGTACAGTACGAATCCACCCCATTCATAGCTGCACGAATGTACCCCCAACCAGAAAAACAGACAAAAATATAAAAAATAAAAATAACTGTAATAGTTAGCCAAAAATAACTATCCCCAATAGTAATAAGAAACTATGTAATCACTACATAAAATAAATAAAATAACTTTAACAGTATAACCAAAACTTATAACAATTAAACGTGTTCAAAAGTGAATACGAAAAATACTTACGGAGAGCAAAAACACGTATTGACTCGTGGCGTTGAAGCCTGCGGCCGCACGGACCCGCCACCTCGCGGTTCACACATGAGTATGAGTTAGCGTCACGCACACAAATATCAACGCGGCAACGTATTAGATAGTGTAGATATGACTACTGTACGAAGGCTCCCGCTGTACGAAGCCTACCTGCTTTCCCCTACCTATGGTATGTAGTTCTCATTGAATTTTAACTTTTTTTTTTGTTTTGCTTAAACTCTTCTGTTCCCAAAGCTGCAAAGGTGATAGAAGAGCTACCTAACTCGATGAAGTTCCTTCTATTTGGTTGTATATACAACCCTGCGAAATCAAGACTAAAATGAATATTGGATTAATCTGGCGTAGGTGGGTCAAGAGTTAAAATGAATACAGTGACCGTACCGTGCATTGGCATGCATCCGCTCTACACGGGACAACAACACATTATCTGCACAACGCGGTAACCCAGGCCAAATCGAAAAGACGGACAAACCAGGACCGAGTCCGGTTTTATCAGGACGCCTGCCAACGCTAACCCTGGTAATGTGACGTGGTAGCAGAGTTAGGTCTACAGAAATAGCTACTAGCTACTAAAGTTACTCCGCCCTAACAAAAGGTAGATAGCTATTTAGTCGGTAATCATCACCTACCGACAGCTTCTTCAGTTTTTCCTGTTGCCAACAACCATCTAGGCGATTCTGGTATCCAAAACCAATAGAGTATGTATATTGATGAACAAAAACCCAATGCAAATTCAAGCTTTCTCCAGTCCCGGAGCCAATATGCTAATCCTGCCATAACTGCATTACCAAGACCAAAGGGCAGTTGATAAATTACTGGAATCAAGGTACGCCACTTGCCACTCACAACATGACGTTACACCACAGTACAACACTTAATCGTAATTACACACGAACTGAACATTTTAATAATCAGTAGATCACTTTTTTATCGTGTTAACATCACAACGACACACTGATAACGAAACTCTTACGCTTACGTCGCTGTACCACAGAATAATAAGTACTAACGGCTGTACGCGTCGCACTGACCTGCGGAGGCGCGCGGGGGTGGCGCGTGTGAGATGCAATAGTGTGCATTACCAATCACATAGCTTAGGGGCGGAGTTGCGTCATTTAAACCAATCTTAGGGCTAGTTTTTCGTAAGTCCACGCGGACTGTAACTGTATTATTGACTTTTCAAGCAATAAACATAATTGTTTTTATATTTATGGTTTCATTTTAATTTTATTTAGAATCCTTGAATTATAATTTCTGTAACAATAAGTAGAAAGTATTCTGTAAACAATAAGACATGGTCACTCTATCGCACCACATACTGATAATGTTCTACAGCTTCTGAAATATAACCTTAAGAATTTTTATTGTATTTTTACTAGTTTTGACAAATTAAAATCTAGGTATTACAAAAAACTCCAGACCTCTGCGATGCTTTTTCAGCGAGATACAGGCGAAATAACGTTTTATTCACCGTTTCGATGGCGTGGCCATATCGTTTTAGTCTTATAGCTCCTGAAATATAAACCTAAGAATTTTTGTTGTATTTTTCCTAGTTTCGACAAATTCAAATCTGGGTAATTACAATAAACTACACACCTCTGCGATTTTTTTTCAGCGAGATACAGGCGATAGCGTTTTCTCCACCGTTTCAATGGCGCGGCCATTCGGTTTTAGTGTTATAGCTCTTAAACTATAAACCTGAGTATTTTTTTTATATTTTTACAAATTTTTTACAAATTAAATCTTGCATTTGCGTAAATTTCAGGTCTCTACAAGGCTTAGTTTTAAAGATCTCAGTGGCCGCGCGGTTCGCCGCGTTTCAATGGCGCGGCCATGTTCAAACCCTTATAACTTTTTAACCGTATCTTTGACAAATTTATGGTTTTGGGAATCAACTTTGACAAATTTTTACAAAAAATTGACATGGTTTTTTTTAAAAAAAAACGCTATGGCCGCGCGGTCGAACTGGACACGATCGTTTCACAGCCCTACCGACAATGCGGTGTCGCCCCCACTAGCAACTTTCAATCAATTTGTCCTCTTTTATACCTTTTAACCTCCATTCTGTATTTTATTATATTAAAACCCTATTGTGTTGTATTAGTAAAGAGCTTTTACATAGATATTGTTATTTGAACAACGCACTTATGTTTGCTTAAGTAATTAAATTGGATATAGATAGGTACTTGGAATTGAATTTTCTTCAAGGACAAGCTATGTTTGATTTTGCGAGCTGGCTGAGTATAAATATGATAACCAATTGGAGCGCTACGACGGAGTTGAGCATTTACGATTTTTGGAAGCGACTTAATTTTGGATATCTTTCTCTGCTCCATTTGAAAACAAACAACTGACTTAAAATTCTTGTTCTAATCAATGATCGGGGATATTTTTTATCAGTTATCAGAGTAATAAATTATAGATACAGTGTATTACATATATACATAGTCAAATAAAATAGAACTAATTACACGAATTTACTAATAAAATGTACAAACAGATAATAAAAAACAAATTGGCTGTGTGACGATACTACTGCCAATTTCTTACGAATGTGCTCGCGAACTTTAAAACTACAACTTTTATGCTTTATCAATATTTGCCGAATCATTGGTTATTAGTAGCTTAAGAGCATGTATTTTCCACTTTATCTTTGTTTAACAGGAAACTACTTTAGAACGACGCACACGTGGTCCACGCCTGAATTGTATGTAGAACCACGTCGCGTGGCGTCGTGGCGTCGTGGCGCCTTGGCGTGGATATAATGTAGCTCTATATGTCTAGTTACCACATAAAAACGTGGTCCACGTGTGGGCAATGTACTGTGTAGAATGTCCTTTATACAAACACCTGCTTACTAATTAGCCTTTAATTAGAACTAAGAAAAGTATAAGGAAAACAAAATTCCGTTATAAACTTGTGTAATGGGACTCGGATAATGTCTCAGAGCTTGCGTATAGATAGGTATTTTTACCAGACGTCCCCCTTCCCGCCGGCGAGAGATTAATTACAGAATCGGCAGTTTTAATTAGTTTTGTAATTAACAGCCGCATGGCCCGCCTTCGAGGCGAACTAAAATAAATTACCATTTAATACAATCACGCTTGATTACACAGCCAATGACGTTGGCGCTGAGAATATTTTTAAAATGAGTGAAGATGGTGACAGTCATTATTCATTTTATTGACTGAAAAATGTTATTTACGTCCTTACAAATACTTAACTAATTGTAGATACTAATATTTTCCAAACAACTAAACTAATAAACAACTTAATCTATATAACTAAAAGGAGAAACTGACTGTCATGTCAATGCACTGTTGAAACTACAGGGACATGACATTTTGCACAAAGTTTCGTTATGTGACATAGGTGAACACAGAGGGAATTTTCCAAAATTTACTCCCTATGGGGATTAAACAGGGGTCAAAAGTTTGTGAAGAGGAACCTTATTATACGCGGGCGAAGCCGCTGGCAGAAAGCTAGTACATAAAGGGTGTAAAAAGACCCTTAACGAAAACGAAAACCCCATATTCTACTCATCACTGGGATACTTTTTTTCTTCTAGGACATACCTGGGAATTCACTGGTTCTGGAGATATTGAAGGTCAAAGTCAACATTTTTTTTCCTTTTTTTTTCAAAATCGTATTCCAAGTATCATTACTAAACTTTCTTCTGAACAAACATTATCAAAATTATCAATTTTTCATAACAAATTACGCATTTGAAGTTAGAAAAATGCAACGAAAACTAAACACAACGAGCGCCTCACACACACAACCGGTCGGTCGGTTCAACGACCAAGCGCGAGCGGCCGAACGCTCAGCTGATAAAAAATGATTATTAATTAATCATTTTTTAAAGATGAAAAAAAAAAGTTTTTTCCCAGCAATAATTTTTGGTCAAAGTTGCTTATTTAGATGTCCAGAATGTATAGTTATCGGCTTTGTGATCGGTCTTTTTACACCCTGTATACAATGTGGGGACGACAGTACAATAATAAATGAAAACACTGCTACTCATCATTATGAATAACTTTTACTATGGGACCAATTCTGAAATCACAAAAAAGAAACTGTCCCATACATTTATATTTGCACAAGTCAACAAAATGTACGGGACAGCTTATTTTTTTTCGCGTTTTCAGCATGGGTCCGTTACTAAAAGTTATTCATAATGATAAAGATCGTCAATATTTTCACGTATTATTGTATGTCAAATACACATTGTGTACTTACGTAAAATCATCAGTCGAACATTGACTGGCACATGACGGTGGATAGTGATTATCTTTGCCCTAGTAACTTGCATGGACCAATACAGACTACCTTCTGTGATACTCTTACAGCATGCAATTTGTTGCAGTATAATTCTCATCGTAATGTGAATGATAGAATTCTTGACCTCGTGTTGTCGAATAATGAAGTTAATGTCACCAGCAGTCAGAGTCCCTTAGTGGAAGAGGACTTGCACCATAAAGCACTTTGTATATCTGCGGAGTTTGTTCAACTTCATCAGCTGCATGCTCGGCCTCGAGTCAAGTTTTTATACACTATGGCGAATTATGACACTATTAATAAAGAAATGATGGCAAGAGACTGGCCATTAGAGCTAAGCAGTAGGTCTTTCGAAGAAGCTGTTAACTATTTTTACGAAATTATCAACGTACTACACACTAAGTACATTCCTACTAAAATTATTGTCCCGCGTGGCAAGTATCCGCCTTGGTACAAAGGTCCTCTTATCAAAGTACTTAAGGAAAAGGCTAAATCCCATGCTAAATTTAAAAGGTATGGAAATATTTCAGATCATCTTTCCTTTAACACTTTACGTAGGCGCGCTAAAGATATGGAGAAGAGAATGTTTGATGAATATATTGCAAACATAGAATTGGCTATTTCCAAAAATCCCAAGGCTTTCTGGCAGTACGTTAAATCGAAGCAGCAAACAAACTGTTACCCGACTGTTCTTAAGTTCGGTGAAATTTCATCTAGCAACGGGGATGAAATTTGTAATATGTTCGGTGACTATTTCTTCTCTAACTTCCAAGAGCGGACCGATGTCGATGAGCGTTCAGTTGAACACTCATCGACTTCAGACTTTCTCATCGATTCATCTGCTGTTGGGATTGATGAACCTGAGTGTCAGAATGCTGGTTGTTCATCTGACATATGTACTATTGACATACGGGAGGAGGAAGTATTTCGGTTGCTGAAACAATTGGATTTGAATAAATCCGCAGGCCCTGATAACATTTCTCCAGTCTTCATATCTAAATGTGCCAGATGTCTATCGGTTCCGTTGACAATTTTATACAAACGCTCATTCGAATTAGGGGTTGTGCCTGCTATCTGGAAGTCAGCGTATATAACGCCGATTCATAAAAAAGGACCCAAGGACAGCATAGACAACTACAGACCAATTTCTAAACTTTGTGTGTTCGCTAAAGTCATGGAGAAGATTGTACATAAACAACTGTCCTCATCACTCAAACTAACTTTTTCTGAACATCAACATGGTTTTTTAAAAGGTCGTTCTACTACATCCAATCTTGCGGTCTGTAGTGACTATCTGACGGAGCATATGTCCAGGAGGGCGCAGGTCGACGTTGTATACACTGACTACAGTAAATGTTTTGATCGTATTGATCACGCGCTCCTCTTGCGTAAGCTGTTACTGGCTGGAGTGAGAGGTAATTTATTTAGATGGTTTTCGTCATACGTGGAAAACAGGTGCCAGACGGTGGTCCTGAATGGGTATGCGTCAAAAGTGATGTACATTCCGTCCGGAGTTCCCCAAGGGTCCTTACTGGGGCCCTTGCTATTTAATATTTTTATTAATGACATTGCTTCTTGTTTCCTACATTCGAAAATTTTGCTCTATGCGGATGATATGAAGATTCTTGGTCAAGTATCAACCATTGATGACGGTGCGGGGATACCGCACGATCTCCCGCGAAGCGGCGAGCCTCCTCGCTGGCCTGCCACCGTGGGATCTGGAGGCAACAGTCCTTGCACGCATGCACGATTTGCGGGTGGAGATGCAACGCCGGGGCGAAACTCCGCTGCCGCGACAAGTCGAGGCATGGCGGACAGAGTTCCGGCGGGATCTTAGGGTGGCATGGCGACTGCGACTGTCGCAACCCAGTGCTGGGCACGCCGTCATTGAGGCGGTTAGGCCCCTCTTTGAGGAGTGGTTGGAAAGAGGTCACGGCGTCCTCTCTTTCCGTGTGACGCAGGTCCTCACCGGACACGGTAAGTTCGGGAGGTTCCTGCATCGAATCAAGCAGGAGAGGACGCCCGGGTGTCGCCACTGTGTGGACCGCCCGGAGGACACGGTGGAGCACACGGTAGAAGTGTGCCCCGCTTGGGCGGAGCACCGCCGTGTCCTCGTGGAGACTATCGGGAGCGGCGACCTCTCGCGCCGGGCCCTGGTTCAGGCCATGGTCCAGAGCGAGGAGGGTTGGCATGCGGTCGCCTCCTTCTGCGAAGCAGTGATGCTCGTGAAGGAGGCTGCTGACCGCGAGCGCGTGAGGGAACGGTCCTCACGCCGCCGCCGCCGAGATCCCGATCCCGATTTCCGACCACCGTAGGCGCGGGTTCGCGGACGGCGAGCACTGGGTAGCCCGCCGTCCGGCAGTCTGGAAATAATCTGGACCGAGCCCAGTCGTCAACGGCGCGTTCTGTTCCACGCGCGCCTCAAGGAGATGTCAGCAAACTGTAGGGGCCCGGTAGGGCCGAAGCCTCTGGGGGAACATGTGGTATTCCTAACGGTTGATACCGAGTCCCCCCCAGAACGAAGGCAACGAAGGAACGGGGTAGGGGTTTAGTCAGTAAGAGTCTGACACGCCCTCCCGCTCCGCCCAAGAGCGGGGGAAGTCATTCTGATGATTCCCCTACCAGAAAAAAAAAAAAAAAAACCATTGATGACGCACACTGTTTACAGGAGGACTTGGATCGGTTCCACGTTTATTGTGCTAGTAATAAGTTAGACTTAAATGTTTCGAAATGCTATGTGTGTACATTTTCTCGTAAGCCAAACCCTATTACATATGATTATAAGCTATCGAACACCTCAATAGCCAGAGTCAGTGTCATAAGGGATCTTGGTGTAACTTTTGATTCTAAGCTTCTGTTTGATGAGCATATAAATAACGTAGTTAGTAAGGCTTCTAAAGCCCTAGGTTTTATTTTTAGGATATCTACTGATTTTAGGAATATTAAGACGATGAAAATTCTGTACTGTGCCTTTGTCCGTAGCCATCTTGAATATGCTTCTCAAATTTGGAATCCCTATTACAATATTTATGTTAATCGCCTTGAAAGCATACAAAGAAGATTTTTGAGATACATTCAATATCGCGCAAAAACTTTTCTCCCTAATTACCTGAGTCGATGTAAAAAATTTCACATTCTACCTCTACATGAGCGAAGAAAAATAGCAGATCTCGCTTTCTTATTTAGCGTCATGAATGGATCTACTGACGTCCCTGAGCTGGTAAGCAAGGTTGGGCTTCGTGTGCCTGCTTCGTGTGCGCCTCGCCGCAGATCGCGTCTTCTTCATGTTCCGGTAGTTTCAACCAATTATCGTAAAAACTCATATTTAATAAGAGCTTCTCGTACTTTCAATACAGTGTGTCAGGATGTTGAGCTTGATTTGTTTGCAACCAATGTTAAAAAACTAAAGAAAACTTTGGCCGATCGCTTTTTTGGTACCTGAATAATATTGTGTCATGTATTACATAAATATTTGCGGTATGGTATGAGTGTTTTCGCGTTAACCCTAAGCTGTTGTCGTCTTAGTTTTAGTCACTCAAATTATTATAAGTGAAAACTTGTAAATGGCCGTCTTTTACCTATTGTATATGATTATTGTAACCATTAGCTGTAAGTTTTCCTAAAAGTAATAAAATAAATAAAATAAAATAAAATAAAACTATTACAAAAAAAAAAGAAACTGATGCCTAGTGAAGAATCAAAAAGTACAGTCAGATGCAAAATTGCTTGGATAGTAGAGGAAAAAATTCGTGTGAAGCGAGAAATGACACGAAGAATATTTTTCGAACACTTGAACTCAAACGTTCACGGGTAAATAGAAATTTCTATTATATATGCTATTTGGAATCGTCCCTTACATACACGTCAACGTCAACGGGAACAGTGCCCAGAACACTGGCAGCATTGCCACGATTGCCATTCAACGTGGCAAAGTTGCCATTTCATTGACTCAAAGAAAGTCCACCTATAAATACACCATCATACCTACATAACAGTACTTATGTATACATACCACACGAAATGATCCTATTAATTTAATGGATTCCGAGAACCAATTGGATTACAAATGGATTCTTCCCGGATAAAAAAGGCTTTAGAGCTGCGATATGCATAGGTAACGTTTTAATATTACTGTGTGTTAACTTATGTTTGGATGATTTTCTTTAATGTTTCCTACTTATTGACGGCTAGTTGCCATCAGCGGCTTCGTCCGCATGGAAGTAGATAGTAAATAATAATATATTAGTCAACCTACGATACTCATCGAAGATGTAAGTCGCTCTCTAATGATGAAAGAAGTTGTGAAATCGGTCCAGTTGTTTTCGAGTAAAATCGTAACATGCAAACAAAAAATTATCGAATTACCTACTTCTCCTGCTCTAGGGCGGAGCGTGTGTGCATGTCATATTTTTCCCTACTAAAATTATACCTATGTGCTTTCAGTTGCCTTTTGCGATCTTAGGAGCATGAGTCTCACTTTCAGAAATCAATTCATGGCCTCAGTAGGCTGGGGAAAATAATTCCTCTTCAAAATGAAGTAGGACAATAAAACAGTTCGAAATCTTGTGTCAATTTAATTTCAAATACAATCGTATTGGAAGCTAAAGGATGCTCGATTGATCTCGTCCTACTCGAAATAGTCGTTGAGTTTTATTTCATTTAATAAATAAAAAGAGTACGCCATATTGTTCCCGGCGTAATTCGTCACAATCGGAATTGTGACAATTCCCTGGCGAAAGCTTTGAGAAAAATTGTCGCTAACGAGCTACCCCCTCCCCCTCCCAGCGCACACCGACCCCCCCCCCCTCCACTTTTAATCCGCACCACCCCCCCTTTATCCGTAGCACTTTAAAACCCTTTTGCGATTTTCCGCACGGAGGAATTATCAAGAAAAAGGGAACATTTATTCATTGTCTACCTTTTAAAATTATTCATTATTAATCTTCAGTTTAATATCTTAATTGTCTTCGAAAGTCTATGTTGGTTTAGTGGGGAGGAAAGAAATGAATATCAGATGATTGGGTTACGAAATTGTTTGAGAGAGTCTATGAGTTTCGGTATCTAATTATTGTTTAGAACATTATTAGGGTAAGCGAATAATTATTACTGAGGTCAAACTGGAGTGAACAGTCTTATCAATCTTTATGAATTTAATTCTACCGTAAGTGCGCGTTTGTCATATGTGTATATTTAAGTAGGCCCCTGAAAGTTTTTAGGTGAGAAATTATGCTAAAACTTCTCCTGCTCTTTCGTATCAGACTTTTACTGACAAAGACCCACTCCTATGTTTCTTCTTTGCCTTGCGTTCCAGGACTTCCTTTCAGGAGCAAATCCATTGTAGCAGTAGACTTTCCCCTGCTGGGCCCCTACGGTGTTGTTGAGATCTCCTAGAAAATACAATTAGAGCCGTTAGGTATTAGCGCTGAAATCGGGTTAGGTATGTTTTTTTCTGACGCCTAGTTAGTTTTCGAGCAAGACAACGTCTGTCGAGTCCGCTCACATTATTATATTAGATTTATGTATTTTGACTAAAAATTGAAGTCTGGCTGTTTTTGTGGTGGCTTTATTAGGAAAAAGGGGGGTTTTTATAAAATAGATATAGTGTTACTGGAACGCAAAGGTTAACTAGAGGAATACGCGTTGGTTATAGTTAGTAAAATAACAGTGCGGTTTATTAATCAATAAAATCAAAACATCTAAACTTAAGCTAACTAATAAATATTATAGTTTAATAGCTACATAAATAACATTCATACTAAAAATAATAATAATTATGTACAAACGGAAGAACTCATTGGGCATCAAAAATTCATTCACATCGATTTCAATGGGACAAGGGCGCAGAACTCTGGCAGCATTGCCACATTGGATAGCAACGCCGATTCACTGATCGAAGAAAAGCCCAGCCTTCTATAGTCCGTCTAATGAAAGCGCGACCTGAGAAAAAGAGGTTAAATCCAAAAAAATTGTATGTGGTATCACTAACTAGTAGGAGAATCATGTCTTGACACTTCACAATTTTTTTTATTTCCTACAATTGCGGCTGAATAATGTTGCCAATTAAATTTTAAAAAAATCTCCAGGTTTCATTAGACGCACTCTAGTCACGCGAATAGCCGACCAGCTGTTTGATGATAATCACTAACAACTCGATAACTGTTCGGCCTAAGGGTCTTGTATTTTAACTCCATACGGCACAAATATACAACTTCAGATAAGGTTATTATAATTACCTACACCGTTTGTAGAGCGAATGCTGCAGGTGCAGAATTTGCTCTACAATCTGACGTACTCAAAAGGTTTTGAATGAAACTTAAAAAAAATTGATGCAGAATTCCTGTTAACAACTTTATAAAACTTCACAAACTGTTTACACTTTACACAAACAAACAACAAAATTACACGTGTTTCCGAAAATAACTTCGTTTAACAAATTAAAGCTAACTTGTATAACGAAATAAAGGCATTTATAATAAAAGAAATATTCGAATTGAGTCGCAATAGGCAAATTTGTTCGGAGAGTATGTCCTCTTTGAGTTGCGTTGGGCCTCATTAGCGATTTTCCATTCGAACGAATCGGTAAAAGACGTTGGAAACTCTTATTCTTATAACACTACAAGTGTGGCGCCTGGCTATGTCTGGATTGTTAGTTAACATTTAAGGTTGGTTCAGAAATAAAATTTATATTATGTGGTTTTACATACTTTTACAACTTCGTTTTGGTCAACAATTTTTTAGGCATTAAGATAGATTGTTTATCTATACTAATATTATAAAGAGGTAAAATTTGTAAGTTTGTATGTAGGGGGTAATCTCTGGAACTACTGGTCCGATTTAAAAAATTCTTTCAGTGTTAGATAGCCCATTTATCGAGGAATGCTATATATCATCACGCTACGACCTACGGGAGCGGAGCAGTAACGAAAAATGCGGGTGAAACCGCAGGGGACAGCTAGTCTGTTATAACTGGATTTACTATGGATACTGCCAAACACTACAAAAACATTAGAATATGTACATTCATATACTATTAGTAAAAAAAATATTCATACGACGGCTGAATGTCTGAATGGATGGCATGCAAAAATATCTAGTTGTCCGAAAGAGCCACCGCAGCCATGGATCAGAAAGGACAACTGAAGGAAAATAGGTTGTTTTAAGTCAGCACTTTTTTAAAAGTACTTATGTTTTTTTTTCATTTTGGTGTCACCTGTGCAATATTTGTCATACAAAAACAAAAATACAAACAAACGCACTCTTTCGATATACGTAAAGGCCACTGAAGCAGATCGACATTTACGGAAGATAGTCATTTGAGAGTTGCTCACTTGTGAAATGACGGCGTCTTTGTGTCACGTCGTCAGCTCGATGAAATCAAAGATGGCTAACCTTTGGCCAGGAATTTGTTAAAAGGTTGAAAGGTAATCGAGCGAAGTTGTTTGCCTATATTTTTTTTTGAGATGGGAAAACCTCCAAAGAAGAAGAGAAGAAGTCAATACTTCTCCTACTTTAGGGTGGAGTGAAAGGGCGTGTCAGACTTTTACCGACTAGATATATCACCCGAGTCCTTCAGTTCCTTTAAGCTTCGGCTGTGGTACCTACATGTATGTCTATACAATCTACAGAACATGTAACACAATACTGGGGCCATGAGTTGTCTGAAAGGGAACCCTGGAGTCCAGCAATGCAAGGCTAAGAAGGAAAACAAGAGTGGGTTTTAGTCAGTAAAAGTCTGAGACACCCTACCACTCGACCCAGAACGGGAGAAGTCATTTGAGAGTTGCTCACTTGTGAAATGACGGCGTCTTTGTGTCACGTCGTCAGCTCGATGAAATCAAAGACGACTAACCTTTGGCCAGGAATTTGTTAAAAGGTAAGGTAATCGTGCGTGGTTGTTTACCTATATCTTGGAGATCTTGGTAAAGTAGGAACATCGGATCGGGGTTTAGTCAACAAAAGTCTGACACGCCCCACCGCGCTGCCCTAGAACGAGAGAAGTGATTTTACACCTAAGGGCTAAGCTACACGGGCGGTTCTCCCGCCGCGGGAATCCGCTTCTGAACCGCACTAGACTCAATTCTTATGGACATTGTATGCTACAAACTACACGACGCGGTTTCCCGCCGCGGTTTGCAGGCGGGAGATATTCGACCGCCGCATGCAGCGTCAAACCGCCGCTGTTTACCGCCGTTCTAAACTACACGGGCGGTTATCCGCTATTGCGTCATTGTGCGCGGGACCTTCTCGCTCGCTCGTCGTGTGTGCGCTTGCGTGGCTGGCTAGTGACGCGTCAAAATAAACACAAAACACAGCGGTAAACCGCGTCCTGTGTAGGTTGCTGGTTTGCGGGAGCTTTGTTTAGCGGATTCCCACGGCGGGAGAACCGCCCGTGTAGCATAGCCCTAAGAAAAACATACCTAATAAACGCAAAATATTATTTAACACAAAAAAAAAACAAGATTTGTTATACAAAAAGACAAGCACTCTCTTTGGATATACGTAAAGGCCACTGAAGCAGATCGACATTTACGGAAGATAGTCATTTGAGAGTTGCTCACTTGTGAAATTACGGCGTCTTTGTGTCACGTCGTCAGCTCCATGAAATCAAAGACGACTAACCTTTGGACAGGAATTTGTTAAAAGGTTGAAAGGTAATCGTGCGAGGTTGTTTACCTATATTTTTTTTTTTGAGATGGGAAAGCCTCCAAAGAAGAAGAGAAGAAGTCAATACTTCTCCTACTTTAGGGTGGGCGTGTCAGACTTTTACCGACTAGATATATCACCCGAGTCCTTCAGTTCCTTTAAGCTTCGGCTGTGGTATCTACCTACATGTAAGTCTATACAATCTACAGAACATGTAACATAATACTGGGGCCATGAGTTTGTCCGAAAGGGAACCCCGGGGTCCAGCAACGCAAGGATAAGAAGGAACATAGGAGTAAGTTTTAGTCAGTAAAAGTCTGACACGCCCTACGTCTTCCGCCCTAGAACGAGAGAAATCATACTTTAAAATAAAAAAATAAAAACAATAAACGTAACTCCTGAAAGTAGTATGTTCAGAATCGGGTATTGAATCGATTTTAGATGTGTTTACACCTAGTAGGTATTTTTTTTTATCCTAAAATAATGAAGAGTTATTTTAGGACAAAAAAATAAAATTCTAAGATAGAATTCTTGATACGTCTTGATTGCGTCACTAGCGTGTCTGTGTGCGTATGTAAATATCAAATTATCAATATATATACGCTTTCAATGTGTTACGTCGGTGTTGATATTATATGCCTACATTTAGGCACACTTTGACTATTTATATTTTTTTTAACTGTATTATTTTTTTTAACAATACTATAGAGTCGGTGTCGATATTATTTGCCTTCATTTAGGTACACTTTGCCTATTTCTTTTTTAACTATACAATTTTTTTTTACAGATACTAAAAAGGTTGCTAAGTAGTTTGTTGAAGGCTCTGGAACGTGGTCGCTCATGATAGGCCTCATCAAAAGGCTTAAAATCACCCGAAGGGCAATGGAAAGAGATTCCTGGCGTGATCGCACTCAGCAATGAAGATATCTGCAGGAGAACTAAGTTTACCCACATAACCCGAAGAATCGTTATACTTAAGAGGCAATCAGTACGACACATTTCTCGCAGAAAAGATGGTCGGGGGGACGAAAGGTTCTAGAGTGGCGATCACGTTGCCAGAAAATACAGCTTTAGGTCTCCCAGGAGGTGGACCGATGACCTGGTGAAGGTAGCGGGAATTTGATGAATACGAGATGCACAAGACCGGTTGTTATGATGACACTTAGGGGCGGCCTATGTTCAATAGTGGACGTCTTTCGGCTCAATTGTTTCATCATCAATATCATCATCTACCTAGCCTTTTCCGAACTATATTGGGGTCGGTTTCCAGTCAAGCCGGATTTTGATGAATACCAGCTGAATACCGAGGAGCGGCTGCCTACCAGACCTCCACAACCCATAAACTGGGGCAACATGGTACTTCATGGCAAGACTGGAGTCAGATTTCGGCTCAAATGTTTATGATGATGAATAAGACCGCTTATGTACCCCTATTTTACAGTAATAAGACTTAATACATTGTTCTATTTTTATCTCTTAACTTCCGCTATTCATAATATACGTGTACGACAATTGGATTAGGATAGACAGAGGAAATAGCTCAAATTAAAAAAAAATAAAAAATGCACTTAACCCTTGAATTTGATCGGCACGCGGCAACCGGCCGGCGTTCCCTGGCCTTCTGAAACTTCTGGATTCAGTGGCGAGGAGATATAGCACTCACTACACTGCACGAGTCACATACACTGACTGTTAGCGATATTAGTATATAAAAGCACAACACAACGTTTTGCAACTTATTTTCAAATAGCACTGGGTCTTTTACATTCGGCAACAGTCTTATATTTGGAATGAAGTGAATTCGCTTCTTCTTGTCGATAACTAATAGTATATTTTTCATGTACCCACACTAGGACAATATTACTAGTTGTTATTTGCATGTTTTAGTCATGTAAAAAAAAGCAAATAACAACTAGTAATATAGTAGTAGAAGAGAGGTAGAGAGTTGTAGTAGTAGTAGTAGTATATAAAATATGAATATTTTACACACAAGTATCACTACATATTATAAAACAAAGTCGCTTCCCGCTGTATGTCTGTCTAAATGTGTACGAGTATATTATTATTATATTATTATTATTAGATCATGACACTTTGCAATATTTGATGGATCATAGATGGAGCCGTTTTCAGGATTAGGATAGACAGAGAAAACAGATCAAAGTAGACAAAGAGAAATGCACTCACCCCTTGAATTTGATCACCACGCGGTAGCCGGCCGGCGTTCCCTGGCCTTCTGCAAATTCTGGATCCAGTGGCGAAGAAATATAGCACTCACTACACTGCACGAGTCTCTAACTGTTAGCGTTATTAGTCTATAATATCAACTACAACATCGTTTCACATGTTATTTTCAAAAATCACTTGGGTTTTTGGACTTGTGCTTCTAAGGAATATTGGGACAATGTTACTAATTTTTATTTGTTTTAATTTTTTTTTTTTTTATTTGTGAGGAGCTCGTGGCTATATAATAACAGCCGCACAGATCGATCTTCAAGGTTAAGCAACGCTTGCCAAGGTTGGTTTGTGGATGGGTGACCATCTTAACGTAACGAGTTGCCTCCGTGCCTCGGAAAGCACGTTAAGCTGTAGGTCCCGGCTGTCATTTGTAGATCTTTGGCAGTCGTTACGGATAGTCAGAAGCCAGTAAATCTGACTCCAGTCTTGCCATGAAGTACCGTATTACCCCAGTTAATGGGTTGTGGAGGTCTGGTAGGCAGCCGCTTCTCGTAAAATACTGGTATTCAGCTAAATCCGGCTTGACTGGAAGCCGACCCCAATATAGTTGGGAAAAGGCTAGGCAGATGATGGTTACTAATTTTTATTTGCATTTTTTTATATTCTTATGTAAGTGACAATTGATGTCTCAATAGGAATAAAGATATTTAAACCGAAATTAGTTCAATTAACCGAAAGCAATGTAAACCTGACTGTTTATAAAGCAAAGAATAAATAATAAATAAAAAAATCTTAAGTTCCTTGAGCTGATCTAGTTATTGAGATTTCCCTTTATTTAAAAACTATACAATCAGTTTGTTTTAAGTACAATAAAAAAAAGTTAAGTGTGCATATAAGAGGAGGGACGTGTTCACGAATAAAAGCATCTTCATTACTTATTATTTTATTAATAAATCGCTTTTAGTACAATTTTACTTAACATTTGAATCCGCAACCGGTCCTATGAGACCGCGCTGTTATTGTTTTACTATTGTGTCTCGTTTCGCGGGTATCTGAGTAATTAATAATTGTGAACACTTATTATTAAATCACAACACACAAATCACATATGTAATCAAACCAACTTCAAAATAATATAAATAATAAAATTCACTCCAACAGCGTCTGACCAACACGGGTGGCGACGAACGAATGACCGCTCACGCGCAGCGCACGCCTTTTTATAAACTTTTTGCCTTTCACTTTTGGACAGGAGGGGGCGCCGCATGACTAGTTCATGACGTTTCGTTGCACGTGCGCTCGGCGTGTTGTGTTTTTTTTTTTAATTATTCATAGGCTCGCGTTTGACCACTATCTCACCTGATGGTAAGCGATGATGTGGCCGACGATGGAGCACGTTTGCCTAGAAGTAACCTATTCACTCTTGACTTGAAGACACCTAAGTTGTAGCTATCGGGAAACACAGACTCCGGCAGGGAATTCCACTCCTTAGCTGTACGCATAATAAATGTGTTCCCAAAACGCTTTGTGCGTATGGGTGGGATGTTCACCATATACCGATGGCGCATCGCCGTACGCCTAGTGGTCCGATGATGGAAAGGACTTGACGGAATTAAATTGTGTAATTCCTGTGCATACTCCCCGAAGTGTAAACGATAGAAAACCGACAGGCCAGCAACTCGGCGCCGATGCCCAAGACTTTGGAGTTTCGACTCAACAAATGCATCATTACCGATAATCTTCTTGGCTCACCTCTCAATCGACTCAAGTGCATCAAGCTAGTATTTGGCAGACCCATCCCAAAGATGAGAGCAGTACTCCATACACGATCGAACTTGCGCTTTATAAAGGTTGAGCAGCTGTTCCGGCGTAAAGTACCGTCTCACCTTTGCTAAGATCCCCAATTTTTTAGCAGCCAGCTGGGCTTTTGCCTCGATGTATGAGCCAAAGTTGAGAGTAGACGAGAGTGTTACTCCAAGAAGCTCAAGGCGATCGGTTATCGGAACGGTTACACCCCGGAAAGATGGAGCCGGGTGGAATTGACTCCGTTTAGCGGAAAAAAGACACGCCTGGGTTTTAGCAGCATTGAACTTGACCAGATTGGCATCGCCCCAATCAGAGACCGCCTTCAAGGACGAGTTCAAGCGCCCAACCATAGCCTCTCGGTAAGACTGGATCAGCGACCCACTAGCGCGTGCGTATCTCTCAGCAACAGTGCTGTCGTCTGCATACCCAAAGGTACCGGGCTTAACGTTTGAATCCCCAACCGGTCCTATGAGACCGCGCTGTTATTATTTTACTATTGTGTCTCGTTTCGCAGGTACCTGAGTAATTAAGTAGATCATTTATGTGCAGCAAAAACAATGTTGCCGAGAGCAAAGCAATGTTGTGTGAATTGTTTGCGCAGTTTCACCCGCAGTTTTGGTTACTGCTCCGCTCCTAGTCCTCGCGAGATGTTATATAGCCTATAACCTAACAGTGAAAGAATTTTTTAGATCGGACCAGTAGATCCTGTGATTAGCACGTTCAAACAAACAAACAAAATTTATATAGATTTGAGTTTACATTTGTGTAAGAACGCACCCACGGTACAGGAGTAATTCCTAGTGTGGGAAAAAAACCCCTAATTTTGTAAGCCTACTAGGGCCACGGTTTGTACGAAAGAGAACGCCCTAGAACGAAGACAAAAAAAAGAGGAGTAGGTTTTAGGCAGTAAAAGTGTCACGCCCTCTCGCTCCACCCAGAGCGGGAGAAATCATTTAATAATTTCTCACCTAAAAAAATCCCCTAATTGGTTTATCACTGAACAAATTATTTAAATGCAATAGTTGATTGCTCCAGGTACCTAGTAAGTAATTTGAAATTCCATCTAAGAGAAAAAAGCAAAAATAACCCTGCTCGATTTATTTTTGCTTTCTCGTGTTTAGACTTCGATTCGATACCAATTACATCTGTGAAGTTTCTTCAGCGAATTTAATTGTACTGTGTATTTATAAAGTTTAAATTATTTTTGGTTTGTTTTTGGTACTGGAAAATCTGGTAGGTATTTATTATTTATTTTTAACTAGTGGATACTCCGTGTTGGCAATATTTGTTGGTAATTATAGGATAGCATAGTATAAATCAGCCTTATAATGTTCCCATTACTGGGACTCAGGCCTCCTCTCTAGGAGAGGGAATAGACCATAATCTACGAAGCGGGCAAAGTGTGGAGTTCCTCACGATGAAAAGAGAAAGTAAGAAAGAAAAACATTTTATCCACACGAAGTGAAGCAATCTTAAATCTAGCCTAATAATAATAATAAACAATATAGGGAAAATATGCGTCACATCCGAGCTGAATAGCCGAACGCTCTGCATAAAGCCATGCCCACATACGTAACGCAATGAGACTACAGCGTTAGTTTTCAGTGTGGGCCGTGCTTTCCTTCACCGTTTTGAGAGTAATGGAGATGCAATACATTGCATAAAGGGCCTACCACACGTACAAACTTCACCACAGTTTTGTCCGCGCACGCCGGTATGAGCACGGAATACCGTGCGTGTGGTTGGTTAAACTCATACCGTTTCACGCAGTGTTCAATGTGTACAAACCGGCCTGAGCAAGCTAAACCATGGTGAAGCTTGTGCGTGTGGTACACCCTTAAAGTGATGCGCCTGGCTGAGTTCGCAACCTACAACTCCCCGCGACCTGCAATTTGGGTTCATTACCTCTGGGCTACCAATTCCTTTGTTGTAGGTAATAATGGTGTCTTATTACGAACTTTTCATTGTTATAGTGATCTTAGTCAAGCAAGATGTTAATTACCGGTACAAGAAGTTCCTGGAAGGCCTTACCGTCTTTAGTGACTATCGAAAGGTTGTTTGTCGTTCTATTTTTAACTAATTTAGTAGTTTAAAATAAAACTACGACGGGTAGTTTCGAATGAAAAGCTGCGATGGATTGAATTCTATTTAATGTTTTGGTTTGAAACGTAGTATGGAAAAAATAACTTCCTATAGATTTAAAATTCTACGATTTCAATTCAATTATTTTTGTAAATTATCATGAGTAAATCACACTCTAAGCGAACATGATCATCATCATCTGCCTAGCCTTTTCCCAACTATATTGGGGTCGGCTTTCACACTCTAAGCGAACAATTGTACAAAATATACAGGCTAACCGTACTTTTTGCAACTAGTTGCCTTTTCTGTGTAGATTATACTCAAAATAAATAATATAGGCCTTACCGTCTTTATAGTCTTTCGAAAGGTTGTTTGTTGTTCTATTTTTAAACTAATTTAATAGTTTAAAATAGAACTACGACGGGTAGTTTAGAATGAAAAGCTGCGATGGATTGAATTCTATTTAATGTTTTGGTTTGAAACGTAGTATGGAAAAAATAACTTCCTATAGATTTGAAATTCTACGATTTCAATTCAATTATTTTTGTAAATTATCACGAGTAAATCTAACTCTAAGCGAACAATTGTACAAAATATACAGGCTAACCGTACTTTTTGCAACTAGTTGCCTTTTCTGTGTAGATTATACTCAAAATAAATAATACTAAGCATAACGCACGAACACAAGAATAAATTTCACTCCAACTGAGACATATTTAAAGCACGCTCACCACTCCAGCAATAAAGAGAGGACATCATAACTTATTTTAACGTGACAACTCGTAAATTCTCCATTAGGAGTTATATGCAAAAGTTTAAGAAAAGTATTAAAACGTGGGTTTCAGCACGTAACGTTCGAGATAATATGAAAGCTCAACTTTCCACTCGGTGGGCCGCAATTGTAATCGGCCACTTTGCCTCCATTAGTGGACCGGGCGGTCGGGACGGTGGCCCGGCCTAGTGTGGTCGGCCAGCCGGTCCGGCCCGCACTTTGTCCCCGTCACGGCTGGACACGGACCCGATTGCCTCTGTCAATATTGTACTAATGTTACCCACAGCGTATTATACGCACTGATTATCTTTGGATACCACTTTATTACGTAAGCTCTAGGTTAGGGTTATCTATACTTCTATACTAATATTATAAAGAGGTAAAATTTGTAAGTTTGTATGTTTGTATGTAGGGGGTTATCTCTGGAACTACTGGTCCGATTTGAAAAATTCTTTCAGTGTTAGATAGCCCATTTATCGAGGAATGCTATAGGCTATATACTATCACGCTACGACCCACGGGAGCGGAGCAGTAACGAAAAATGCGGAGCGGAGCATAACGTTTGTTGTAGATGTGAAAAGATTAAAGAATTAATAAATGCTGTTACCTTTATGAAATCATATTTAATACTAGTTAACTCGAGGAAACCTGTTTTGCCATATAAATTTTCAAAGCCAAATATGGGGGTAGGAGAGTAAAAAATAGTCTACGACCTACAAAATATACACAAAAAATAAAATGAAAATCGGTCTAGCCGTTTGGAGGAGTTCTACTTATATAACATACAAAGGGAAACATACAACATTTTTTAATATTACTTTATCTGATCAGTCTTTAATAAAGAAGATTGGCAAAACCCCATGTACTTTCAGTATCACATACAGGCTTAACATTCAATAGAATGAATATATGGTTTAGAATGCTACACTAGAGTATAACAAAATATGTAATGGTAAGACATACATAAGAGTTGGGGATATAAAATGATTTATAGACATAACCTCAAAATGGACCACCAAAAATAATACAAGGTACCTACCTAATTATGTATCTTAGAGCTTGACCAGAAGGGGCGATTTCATCGCGATTCTCTCGTGCGTATCACGCGCGACCGTTGCGCCCAGAAAGAGCGTATCAACGCTGGAGCATTCAACAATTCCGTATCAAATGTAGGTGCTCAATTTCCCTGGATATGTGCACTCGCTCTGAAGTTCGCGCGTTTAACTGGATGCAACAAGGTGTCCCTAGTATCTCGACTCGCGTGTAATACGCGCGAGTTGAGGGTCTGGCGTTGTGCACGCGATTTACGCGCGTATTTGGAATTCGCGCGATACTTGTGGACGCGACGTATTTGTGCTAGTATCTTACTAGTATATTACTAGCGCGCAAATGATTTCGCGCGAAACGTTTCTAAACGAATTCGCTTCTTCTGGACAAGGTTTTAAGGCAGACCCTTAAGCGTCGTCCAATTTAGCTAACTATCATACGATTGAACGATGTGATTTCGTCGCACGATGAGATTAGTTTTATCGACGAAACCCTGTGCTCGCGCGATGATTTACAAGCTTCTATTAGGACACTCTAAAGAATGTGTGTTTAATCACATCTTTCAATCGTACGATGGTTAAGGTCAGCTCACACCGAGACGCGACGCTGCGCGCACATTTGAATAGAGTGACTCAAAATATAACTTTATTTACTACGCGAAAAGATACACATTTCATTGTGAGAATTTAGAATACGTTGCTTCATGCAGCGCTGCACCTCTTGATGCCGCGCGGCGTCTCGTAACAGGTAAAAAACAAAACCATAGTATTTATAACATTTTTTTATTATAATTGTAACAATACATTGTCAAGAAATCTGAGGAGCTCGTGGCTAAATAATAACAGCCGCACAGGTCGATCTTCAAGGTTAAGCAACGCTTGCCTAGGTTGGTCTGTGGATGGGTGACCATCTTAACATAACAAGTTTCCTCCGTGCCTCGGAAAGCACGTTAAGCCGTTGGTCCCGGCTGTCATTTGGAGATCTTTGGCAGTCGTTACGGATAGTCAGAAGCCAGTAAATCTGACTCCAGTCTTGCCATGAAGTACCGTGTTACCCCAGTTAATGGGTTGTGGAGGTCTGGTAGGCAGCCGCTCCTCGTAAAATACTGGTATTCAGCTAAATCCGGCTTGACTGGAAGCCGACCCCAATATAGTTGGGAAAAGGCTAGGCAGATGATGAATACATTGTCAAGAAATACCGCAGGGAGATTGTTCCTTCGTGTCGATCGTAAGCTAAATACCAGACTACACTCATGACATGTGAACAACAGCCCACGGTTCTGAGTCATACTTTACAATTACAACAGTAGCCGATAATGGCTTCGGTTTTCTCCTTTAAACTGGTCAAATCAAGACACGTCGGCGAAGGCGTGATAAGCGCACATAACAGTTTATACACCGAAGATCAACTGCTGACATTGTTAAAGCATGAAAAACATTCACAGAATAAATAAGAGTCCTATTTCAGTCCTGCGCAGGTTTATACACTAAACGCAAATTGTAATGTACTAAAGTAACGTGGCGGCACAAAATAAGAGTTCACACTTCATTTATATATGCAGACAACATTACAAATAACACGAACGACGAATTATGTTTAGGCAGGGTCAAACAAAAATAGCATGACAGTTAATATTTTTTTTGTATTTAACATACCTAAGTGACATGACAGCTGACGCAATAAGCCTATTTTATGCGTTTTGTTTTTACTGACTTCACAAAAAGCGTCCTTTTGCATTATTGCGTTTTGTTTCCGTAACGGGACTGTACCCTAAAATCATGGTTTTTTTAATTACTCCGGACTGCTAATATTGTATTTTAGCTTGGAAAATAACTAACGATATATGACCTATAAGTTGCATATAACTAGATTTGTGTATGTTTGGATTTTGATGTGATACCCAGCTCGCCAATCTTCTTTTAACATGGGTTATATAAATATTTGTGCTGATAAAAATCGTTTTGAAATATAAATCATTACAAAAAGAACACAAGCTTTCTGCTTTCGAGCATTGAAGTTAAACAAAAAAACAGTAACGGATTTGATTAAATAAAAACCTATGAGGAATATTCATTTTCGTTAATGTAAATACGACAACGCGCAAATAAAAACGGATCGGAAATTAATGGTTCTGAAACAAATGAATTGATGAGGTAACTTGGTGAGTCAGACAGTTAAATATGAAAAAAGTAATGGCAAACTCCCGATCACAATTTTGTAGGCTTTTATTAGCTTTTTTCTAAAAAAAAAAACGGTGTCTATTGATAGAAGCCGCATATAAAATATACAACGTGTTTTTTTTGATATGCCCTAACTCTAGGGTATGATTGAGGCCATATCAAAGAATCAACTGGCATATGAGTTATGTTCCAATGCTTCGTTTTTTTTTTTTAATTTTTCGTAGAAAATAATTCGGCTAAGTCACGATTATTAATGTAAAACACCCTTACGTGAAATATGACAACGTCGCATTTTCTTAGCTTTAAATATGAATGATTGGTTTGAATAAAAATGAATTACTTGTATTTATTAATGAAACTTAGATATATGATATCTCCGAAACGATGCATTTTTGGACCACCTATTCTAGGAGTTTTAGAATTATTTTTACCTACAGAATATAACCCTGGAGTTATGGGATATCAAAAAATACAGATTGTATTTCAGTTGAATGTAAATAAAATCCACGGTTTTTTTTTCTGCTGACGTTGCTATATTCGAATTGCAGTACGATGTCATATGTGTAATTATAACTGCCCGATTATAATACAGTTATTTTTATTTCCTAGTCAACATCAACAACACAACAACATCTCAGCCGAAAGACGTCCACTGCTGGACATAGGCCTCCCCCAAGCGCCGCCACAGCGACCGGTCCTGTGCGTCCCGCATCCACCGGATTCCCGCGACCCTCGCCAGGTCGTCGGTCCACCTTGTGGGAGGTTATTTCCTAGTGCGGAAATGTAATTATTTTGTCGATATCTATCATGCTAACAATTATCTAAACGCTTAATATTTTGCCCTAGGTTAAACTACAGGGAACCCCAAGACCCTGGAATTAGGCAAACAAAGAACTCGAGTGGGTTTTATTTAGCAAAAATCAGTCACGCCTTCCGCCCAGAGCGGGAGAAGTAATTTTAATGAATTCCCACTTAAAAAAAAGGCGCTTCATAATCAACAATTCCACACCCATGTTCTTTTAAATATGTATGTTATTCCGAGTAACTTTTACTGTTAACTCGCAAGTTCCCGACAGTCCTAGCTGAAGTTAGTATCTCTTGGGTCGTTACCTGCATTACCGTAAGGTTTATTGCCGAATCGTGCGCCTCGTTTACCCTTTAACGAAGGTTAACAACTTCACTACTTTTACTTTTACTTTTAGTGATAAGTGCGCTTTTGTAGGTCTTATGCCCGTTTTCACCAACAGCCCCTAAAATTTAAGTGTCTCTTACGCCAATATAATCACGGTTTTTGCATATTATAAAGTTATTATTCTGAATCAAAGTATGAAATCGAACACTTTTAAAGATGTCATACTTTAATTCAGAATAATAACTTATTAATAACTTGCAAAAACCGTGGTGAAAACGGGCATTAGAGTTGTTTTATTTTAGCATGGTAGTAAGGGTCATTGCTCTTTTCCTTATGACGATTTTCTGCTAATGAAATACAGTACACTAGATCAAAAACTACTAGATCGATTTAAATAATATTTCTCCATTAAAATGCTACTTTATCACCGTGTGATATAGGAGGGAGCGCGAACAAAGCCGCTGGGCGAAGCTGATAATATGTAATAATAATATTCCTTATTTTCACAAAGATCCTTAGGATCAGTCAGATTTCGTCAACATTGAAACCTAGTGCCATACAAGAATTAAAGGCAGTCAAATTTTTGGGAAAAAAATAAATTGACATTTAAATTAAGTTCAATTAGAATTATTAAATAGATAAAGCGAGGTTTAACTATCGATAAAGGATAGTAAAAAGCATCATTTTGATGCCCGGAATTAAAAAGACAAAAAATAAATATCGCCACTATTGTAATCCTCAAGCGTAATATTACAAAACTTTTTCTCAAATAAAATGATAACACTAGCGTAGCAGATATAGCTACGCGCTCGTAACCCGCTACGAAACTGCTACGCTTCGTAGCAGGCCTACGATAGTCTTAACCGGTGGATACAGAAACCCCTATTTGATAGGTATCTACAACATAATATTTGGATCGCACAAAGCATATAGATGAGATAATTTGGTCCCAAACTGCTCAACTTGCCACCGGCTGTCGTTAGGTGCCATGGGGAGACAATTAACTACAGATAGGTCCCAGGGGTCAATGTTATATGGTACTCGCTGGAGTAATGCGTTACTGGACCCTTAGACTGGCGAAAAAGGACGAGGACGTAAAAGTTTTTATTCTTGATGATGTAACCTGTTCCAAATACGATTTCAATCCGACACTGGTGCTTGTGAACATCCGTATACGTATAAGAACAACGCAATGATCTGTCGCTGTACAGTCATAACCACAGAACTATTGAGTTATCATTGTTGGTCGTTATGTTTTTTGAAGTTAATTGAATATTTTGTAAATATTTATTTAGCGATGAAACTTTCTACTCAAAACCAAAATAATATTCAGGGTGTTTTATAGAAATATTGGAGAAAGAGAATGTCTTCTCTCGAAGGGAAAGCTAGAAAAAATATTTTTTTGTAGCCATTTACTAAGTAAGAGCATGTTGGGGTTGACTTTCAACCTATTTGAATGCAGCTAACTAAACTAAATACCAGAATTTTACTTCGAACAGCTGTTCCAGCTCTTGCCAAAATTAAATAAATATTGTGATTTTTTTCAAAATAGTTATTTTATTCGGTTAAAATAACAATATAAGAATAAAATAAATTTCACCGTGCACATTTGTATTTAACAATTCTTGCGTGGTAGACCATTAGTAAAGGCCTGTACACATCAGTGCGGCACGCTACACGGAGCGTGACACGACGCGCTGTGGCCGCCGCGCACACACCGCATGTTTCTCATGTGACCTTAAGGTGCACACACACACACACACAGCTGTTACGTCTGGGTGAGGATTTGTTATTGTGGCTAAAGAAGTTAGGTACTATAAAGGTAGCATCTTCTTCTGCCTAGCGTTAGTCCTGGCCGTTGCCAGGGTCCGCCTTCTTGCTAAGCTTACTCAACTTTGCCCGATCTTCAATATCCTTCCCAGTAAGGCCATTGGTCGGACTTGACGACATCCAGCCAGCGCTTGCGAGGGCGACCACGGGACCTAGCCCCAAGAACAGCCATATCCATGCTTCTCCGGCCGACGTACTCCCTAGGGCGGCGCATGATGTGACCATACCATCGCAGACGACACTCTTGCAGTTTTTCCCCCACGTCACGGACACCAAGACTACCTCAGATGAATGAGTTGCGTATGCGATCGGATCGCGTTACGCCGCTCATCCTATACTATAAAGGTAGCATGGTTGGTAGTAATTATTAAAATTTCATAATGCACATTTGCGTGGTAGAGCATTAGTAAAGGCCTGCACACATCAGTGCGGCACGCTACACGGAGCGTGACACGACGCGCTGCGGCCGCCGCGCACACACCGCATGTTTCTCATGTGACCTTAAGGTGCACACACACACACAGCTGTTACGACTGGATAAGTATTTGTTATGGTGGCTTAAGAAGTTAGATACTACATAGTAGCAAGGTTGGAAGTAATTATTAAAATTTCACAATGCACATTAGCGTGGTAGACCATTAGTAAAGGCCTGCACACATCAGTGCGGCACGCTACACGGAGACGGCTGACACGACGCCCTATGGCCGCTGCGCACACACCACATGTTTCTCTTGTGACCTTAAGGAACACACACACACACACGTATGGGGAAGGATTTGTTATGGTTGCTCTAGAAGTTAAGTATTACAAGTTAGGAAGGTTAGCAAGAAAAAATTGCAAGTTATTTTTTATAACTTCTTGTTTGAGTCCAAAAAGAATTTCCTTTGTGTAGGTCAATAAAAATGGCTAATCAGTCATTACGGTGGGAAGAAACTGAGAAAACTAGTTTATATCAGCGAAATCCGCTAGAAAAAATTAATTTGCTCGCGTGAAAGTAAGGTTCTCTATACAAACTTTGAACCCCCGTTACACACACATAACAATATAATTTCCAAAAATGATTTCATATTGCTCTCCTACGTTGTAAAAGAATGCCTAAAAAGAAGAGGATTTTTACGTTGTCTAACAGTTTTTCCCAGCATTTAAATACTCCAATTTATTCATTCAATGGAATAAAAAATCGATGCTTTGACAAAAACGATCAAATATATCAAAGAACTTTTGTTTCTATTAACCCCTGCGTTTCTATTCACCCCGTATAACACTTTTACCTTACCTACCCGATGTCAATATAATACTCGCGTCGCATACATGAAGGCGCACCTTTACCACTGTGTCGCTGCGCGTGCTCGCGTGTGTAATTGCGCTAATATCTGCGCTCATCTCGCTGCACGCCAGTGTAGAGCTCGACTTATCTCTTATTGCTGTGAAGAGAAATTGTGCATGATATAGCTGAGTGGCGGTTTCTTGGAAGTGCTGTGATTTAATATGGAAGCTTTATATGTTTATATTAAAAGGCAAAGTCTTGAGTCACTCACTTACTTATCAACGCCAGCCCAAACACTAGGGACTGGCACATTGCAATTTTGTACGACAGGTTTTTTATGACACATATAAAGAATAAAAAAACGATTTCTCAAATTTATTTTTTATAGGGTCCAAAGTTTATACGGAGACACTCACTATCACGCGGGCGTAGCTGCTAGCAGCAGCTAGTATTAAGGTAAAATTAATTTTGAATAAAAGACAAAACCTAACACTTAACTCAGTTGTGTTATGTAGGAAAATTGTATTTAATGACTTTCATATAGTGATGAAATATTTTTAAGTAATTATAATTCTTCATACACTGAGAACTAGATACTCGTGATCCAATTATCTGTGCATGAAAATTGCTGTTTTCATTTGCTCTATTTATATTATTTATAGGTACTTTTAATATTTTTTTAACACGTTAATCGGTCAAACGAAACGAATCTGCATTAATATTTTACGAAAAATAAAATAAAAAACTAAAAATATTGCATATACTAACTGTGAATTTCCGTTACATTTACTAGCCTATTAAGTTGGCATCACACATGTAGATTTCATTTGAAAAAATATGAAAACTATTTTCATACCGAACCAAATAAAAATTTGAAAACCGTCCTTTCATTTAAAAACGTATTTTTATATACAAAAAAGCATAAAATTTTAGATCCGGAAGTGTAATATCAAAGCAAACACCATTTAATTAAAATATCCTTCGTTTTAGTTCCGCAACGAACGAAACGCTGATATTTTTATCAGTAACAAAAATCCAGCTTGGTCGAACACTTCAATATCCATTACCGCATGACAAGCGGTGCAGTGCAGTGCAAACAGCCGCGACAGCGCCTCGTCAGCGCTGCAGCGGCGCAAGGCAGAGCCTTATGATCCCACACTATGCGGGGAATTGACAAACTGACATGTTTGCCAAAGGCTAGGGGAATATTTGAAAGACTGTCTCTGTAACGCAAGGTGTGGTTGTAGACCATTACCGCATGACAAGCGGTACAGTGCAGTGCAAAGCCGCTACAGCGCCTCGTCAGCGCTGCAGCGGTGTAAGGCAGAGCCTTATGATCCCCCATAAATGTTAGAAATTGAGAATTTGACATATCTGTCAAAGGCTGACGGAAGATTTGTAAGAGTGACTCTGTAACACAACTATAGGTCACAGGTGTGGTTGTAGACCATTACCGAATGAGTGGTGCAGTGCAAAGCAAACAGCCACGTCAGTGCCTCGTCAGCGCTGCTACGGTGCAAGGCGGAGCCTTATGATCCCCACAGTATGCGAGGAATTGACAAACTGACATGTTTGCCAAAGGCTAGGGGAATATTTGAAAGACTGTCTCTGTAACGCAAGGTGTGGTTGTAGTCCATTACCGCATGACAAGCGGTGCAGTGCAGTGCAAACAGCCGCGACAGCGCCTCGTCAGCGCTGCAGCGGTGCAAGGCAGAGCCTTATGATCCCCACACTATTCGAGAAACTGACAATCTGACATATTTGTCAAAGGTTACGGGAATATGTGTAAGAGTGACTCTGTAACGCAAGGTGTGGTTGTTGCCCATTACCGAATGAGTGGTGCAGTGCAAAGCAAACAGCCACGTCAGTGCCTCGTCAGCGCTGCAACGGTGCAAGGCGGAGCCTTATGATCCCCACAGTATGCGAGGAATTGACAAACTGACATGTTTGCCAAAGGCTAGGGGAATATTTGAAAGACTGTCTCTGTAACGCAAGGTGTGGTTGTAGACCGCATGACAAGCGGTACAGTGCAGTGCAAAGACGCGACAGCGCCTCGTCAGCGCTGCAGCGATGCAAGGCAGAGCCTTATGATTCCCACACTATGAGAGGAATTGACAATCTGACGTATTTGTCAAAAGCTGACGGAAGATTTGTAAGTGTGACTCTGTAGCACAACTGTAGGTCACTGCTGTGGTTGTAGTCCATTACCGCATGACAAGTGATACAGTGCAAGGCAAACAGCCGCGACAGCGCCTTGTCAGCGTTGCAGCGGTGCAAGGCAGAGCCTTATGTTCCCACACTATGCGAGGAATTGACAATCTGATATTATATTTGTCAAAGACTGACGGAAGATTTGTAAGAGTGACTCTGTAAAACAACTGATGGACACAGGTGTGGTTGTAGACCGTTACCGAATGATTGGTGCAGTGCAAGGCCCATCGCCGTGACAGCGCCTCGTCAGCGCTGCAGCGGTGCAAGGCAGAGCCTTAGGATCCCCACACTATGCGAGAAATTGACAATCTGACATATTTGTCAAAGGCTACGGGAATATTTGAAAGAGTGACTCCGAAACGCAACTGTTGTTCACAGGTGTGGTTGTAGTTCATTACCGCATGACAAGTGGTACAGTGCAAGGCAAACAGCCACGATAGCGCCTCGTCAGCGCTGCAGCGATGCAAGCCAGAGCCTTATACATCTTACACACGGCTGTAAAACCAGCGTTCCAACAGAGGTCACCTTGATTGGAGATAGGTTTTAAAGAAAGAAAGTTTGTCAAAGCCTGCGGAAACATTTGAATGGGACTTTGGAACGTCACGTCGTCGTCGTGTGTGTTTTGAAAGGGCAACAGAAGGACATAAGTGTGGTTTTAGTCTGTAAAAGTCTGCACTAAATCTTTATTACTACACAAATACAAATATGATTTTTTTTCGTAATGAAAAGTAAACCTATCAGAACACTATCAGTTGGCACCGCTATCAGGGCTTCTCCTTCGAAAACGTATGTATACATCACATAACGGTGTCTGACGAATGCCATTGAGCAATCGTTAGACATAACATAATACATAAGAGTTTTGACATTTTTGACAGATGCCTGGAGTGTACGCTTCAGTGCTACTACCTGCCAAACGTCATTTTGGAACATCTTCATTGACACTAATGTCTAGCTGCCATCACAGACGATTTTTGGCACGTCGGGGATTGTCTAGGTGAAATGTCAGAGGTATCAAATTGATTCCAGTAATTTCAGACAAAAGACGTAATGTTGTGCCTATCTTGTGTTTCTAGAATACATTTATACATCGTTTCCTATTGATTCCAAAAATAGCGCTGATTTTATATTGCGTGTCTTGTGTGACAGCTGGCATTTATAAATCAACATGACACAGTCTAATAAAAGGTCTTTCTAATAAAAATCGCTATATAGTATAAAATAAAGTCGCTTTCTCTGTCCCTATGTATGCTTAAATCTTTAAAACTACGCAACGGATTTTGATGTGTTTTTTTAATAGATAGAGTGATTCAAGAGGAAGGTTATATGTATAATATGCTTAATTATAGTAGAGTAACACTGATTTTGCACCCGTACGAATCCGGGGCGGGTCGCTAGTACTTTATAAAATACTAGCTTCTGCCAGCTGTTTTACCCCCATAGGTTATTCCATAGAAACTTTGGAACCCCGTTTCATTGCCTTAGGGGGTGAATCTTGGAAAATCCTTTCATTAGTGCTCGTTTACGCCATAAAAGGAAGTTTGTGCTGTAGTTTCGGCTGGGCGTTGAAATGTCAGTCAGTTCCTTTTGAATTCATGAATCCCCGACCGGTCGCATGTGACCGCGCTGTTATTGTCTTACTATTGTGTCTCGTTTTTCGGGTATGTGATAGGTCAATTAATAGCATAACTTATAATGTTCCCACTGCTAGGACTCACGATTCCTCTCTAGGATAAGGAATTCTTTAATTAATCATCATCTGCCTAGCCTTTTCCCAACTATATTGGGGTCGGCTTCCAGTCAAGCTGGAATTCTTTAATTAATAAAAAAAAAATGGTTGCCTGTAAAGTCGTTTTTACGGGCGAAGATTTTACGTGACAACGTCTTTTTCTCGGTAGAATATTTATTGATATGAATATAATTAAATTGCACAATAGGAACAAGGAATTGAATGAAAACATAGTTGAGTGGGAGAGAGACGCAAGGCATTCGGCGGGCCTCTCTCACGTTCGGTGACTCATCGTAACGTTACCGAGCGTTACACTTTTTCATAAGTGACTCCCTGCCGCAACCTAATTTAAGACGTTGTCACGTCAAAAATTAAAATATACGGCTTAAGGCCACAGAGCCTACTTTTGGCTGACAAGGCGAATCAATAGGTTCACTTGTCACTATATATAAATATTGCTACTTAAACTCAGACTGTTACTTACAAACTCGCGGAACATACATACATGTGAAACTTATCAATCTTTACAGGTGTACAGCACTAAATAATCTTCTGTTTACAAATTGGAGACACTCACTACCGGACACACAAACAAACATACAAACAGTTATAGTTACAGTTCAGGTACTAGTCTGTCCCGTACAGAAAATTTAATTTTATCATATCGCCAGAAAGCGCCCAAAATTTTGCGCCCATTAAACTTGGTTCATATCTACATACCGCAATATGAGTATCTGGCCGCTATTAATTTTGCACCACACACCCACAGCTGATGAGCTCTCCACCACGCTCAGCTAAAATAATTAACAATGTCTCGATCATTGTGGCTTTGTCCTCATCATTATTTTCAGCTCAAGCACACTTTACAAAATTAGAAATTTCACAAGTGGGCTATTGTTTTAAACAAACAATTACTTTACCTTCATGGCTGTCATTAGAAAATTAGATTAAAAGCAAATAGCCAACGTTGCGGCTTATTGTTTAATCAGTATTATTGTTCAACTGCTAACAGTCACATATCAACCTTTAGCAGAAATGCTCGTCAGCCAAGCACCTATACTCGATCAAATACCGATAAACCTCACGCCCATAAAATATGTTTTGTACATCGAAAATGTGACAAGCGTGTTTAGAAATTATTTATGTTTAAAAAGATTTACCCGTTTCTTTGTAATATTTTGGGTGTTCGTCGAAGCATCAAACATTGCACTGACTGCCGTGAACAACTATGAACCGGACGAAAAATTTGAAATTCAGAGTCCACAATCATATTTCTATTTGTCGACCAGCTTTTCCATTTATATATTGGTGGCATCTTTGTGTCACAGCAAAACATTTTATAAACTCCTGTTGAATTTCGATGCTTTTTATCATTGTTGTGATGATGGAGACTTTTACCAGAAAATGTTGAAGGCACAAAAAGTTTTAACGTACAAAGCAGCAGCAGTTTGTAGTCTACTCACCATATTGTTCCTTATTTTTCGGACGCCTGCCAGTGCTGGGAGAATGGGATGGCTAGTGACCATTGTATCTGTGTACTGCAACAGCATGGCCGACGTCCGCTACATCTTCCAATATTTCGTGATGCAATCCATTTTGTTCGTGGCGTCTGAGCAACTGAAAGCAGTCACGCGATCAATAGATGGCGAACTATCGGCGATGAGAGAAAAACGAGAAAATGCGGAACACGCAGAAAGTTTGTCGCGCGCAACCGTCAATCATGACAAGTTAAATAAATGGGCGAAAGCGTACGAAAATATTAACGATAGCTCAAACTTGTGCAATGCAATGTTTAGCATGCAGGTAATGTAATCATATCTCTGTTTTATGGGGCTAGCCAGGGCTATCCTGTTGGTCTAGTTGTTAGTGGCCCTGACTACTTTGCCAGAGGTTGTGGGTTCGATTCTCACCCATGACAAGTTTGTGTTATGAGCACGATCATTTGTTCTGTGCCTGGGTCTAATTTATCTCTTTTATCTATAATTGTTTATCAGCAGCTGTCTAGTTATCATTGCAAAAGCTCTGCTTAGTTGGACACTAGATGTCGTTGCGTTTAGACAATTCAAAAGTTTCAATAATACCTACAATCCCGTGTTATCTTGTTTCAGTTAACCATCATGCTGTTGATAGTGACCATGTATTACATAATATTGTTATATACTATCGCCATTGTGACCGTTAAGGTACGTACATCAAAGCAGGAAGACTTTGAAATTTTATTTTTCGCTGTCTGAAATTGAATAAAAGGTTGGTTTTGTAGCCAGAATATATGAAATTATGTCATAGAAAATTTAATAATATGAAGTCCACTATGATTTTGTGGAGTATGAGTTGAAGTGGCTATCATTTGAGGAATAGCTGACTCCGCAGAGCAAATAGGAGAAAATATTCTATAATATTATTCATCATCATCTCAGCCGAAAGAAGTTCACTGCTGGACATAGGCCGTGGCGTCTCGCATCCATCGGATTCCCGCGACCCTCGCCAGGTCGTCGGTCCACCTTGTGGGAGGCCTACCAAGCTGCGTCTTCCGGTAGGTGGCCGCCACTCTTGAACCTTTCGTCTCCATCGACCATCTGTTCTACGAGCAATGTGAACTGCCCACTTTAAGTTTGGCGATTCTTCGGGTTATGTCGGTACCCTATGATATTATTACCAACACATCAATTGTATTCTACGTTTTATACAAAATTAAGCGTGTCAGTAAAACTCAGAAGATACAAAGATACTAGTGGCTTCGACCGCGTGAAAGTAGCTTGCTTCATACAAACTTTGGAATCCCATTTCATCCTTCTAAGGGGTAATTTTTGGAAAATCCTCTACATAAAAGGAAACCATGTGCAAAATTTTACGCTCCTATTCCCAGTATTTTCAGCTGTAGGTACGTTGATATGACAGTCAGTCAGTTTTTTCTTTTATATAATGTAGATCGATTACCTACTCATATTTATTTATTTGGTAACACTAGAACATACTTGTTCTAGTTATTTCAAAGAAACAATAAGTAATGAATATATTCCACTGAATTCAGATGTCAATATTGAATTCATATGATGATATAGGACACTTTCCTTAGAAATCAATTTAGTTTATATCTTTTTTGGGTTCCGTGTATACGAAACAGAATCCTGAAAACCTCTTTTTAGTATTAAAAAGAGGTTTTCAGGATTCTGTTCCCCTACGAAATTGTTTGAAATAGTTACCGCGACCCTGGAACATGAGTAGGTTTTAGTCAGTAAAAGTCTAATACTGCCTGTCGTCAGTAAATAGTTACGTGAGGATGTATCACCAAAAAAAGGGTCGCGTACCCAGAGGGTAACCAACGGAATCCTATTATTAAGCCGACGCATCGCTGTCTATCTGTACGCTAGTCTTCTGTCAGCGGACTGTTCCTTTTAAACGGTAATTATAGACAGTACAAATTTTCCCAGTGAGTGTATTTCTGTTGCTACTATAATAAAAATAATGAAATAATAATAAGTATTTATTGATGTATATTAATAATATTGTTTAGGCAGGGACCTTGGTAACCAGCCCACGTAAGACTCCCCCCCTCCCTCACAGGAACCCAGGGTTCTAAAATAAATAATACTAACATTCAATTCGGAAAAAACCATCGAAATTTACAAGCATAATAGCAGTTATTTAGTCGGTATGAAAAAATACATAATCAGAATAACACACACACAACCACATAACATACCACACCACACTATCGCACAACACCAGGGCCTCGAGTCTACAATTGTATCAGAATTGTCGATCATTGGCTTCATAATTGTTGATTTTGGTACTACTAAACTTGCTAGTGCGCCTCACCATCAACGATTGCATCACTGATTACCACCAGGTGGGATCGCAGACAAGCAGTAGTTTAGAACAAATTAAAAAAAAAAACATTCTAATAGCAGACTTGAGGTCGTGGTGATGGAACAGAACATAACTTTTAATTTTCTCCATTTTTTTTTTTTTTTTCACATAATGCTACGAAGCTCCTCGCACTTAGCCGGATTTTTTGTAGTTTTATTTTCTTCGACAGGGCACTGAAACACCAACAACGACAACGGCAATGCAGCTCATATACATGTTCCTGATGGTCGTGTTCCTCAGCGCACTGCTTCTGATCTCACGCGCTGGCCAGCAGATCCAGAACAGCTACCAGGAGTTAAGGCAGAAACTCTGCGAACTCTGTGTGTACTCACTGGAACGTGAGTTATCTTTTTGTTTTTATTGTTGATAGATTCGCTGGTAATCAGCTAAATCCGGCTTGACTGGAAGCCGACCCCAATATAGTTGGGAAAAGGCTAGGCAGATGATTGTTGATAGATTCGCACTTAACTACTATCTCACCTGATCGAAAGCGATGATGTGGTCGACAATGGAGCGCGCTTACCTAGAAGTAACCTATTCACTCTTGACTTAAAAATTCCTGGGTTGTATCTGTGTTATCTTATGGGGCTACACATCTACCAATTTGCACTGGGCTATAAGAATTAGTACAAAAGTAATATTTGGCCTACTACACGCTCAAGCTTCACCATAGTTTTGGTTTTTCATTGGTTTTTTCACAATTATAACCATAGTAGTAGTAAGTACTACTAACAGTAGTTTATTTTTTATCATTATATCAATGTATGAAAAGGGAACTGTTACATTGACAAAACCTAATTCGTCTAATAGTTATGTGGCCTAGTGAAATGATTGACAAATGATAAATATCACAAACGTTTTGTTTCATTATAATAATCAGCTTAACAATAATTCTATCAAATGAAACGTTGTCATACAAAAAATTCCTAATCGTTAGTTTTCAAAGTGAAACATCGGTGAAACGTTGGTTGGCAAGTGATAATCGGCCAAAAAAACATTCGGCAAAAAGGCAGGTTATCCAGGGCTGTGACCATCACTGCTTTTACACGTTTATTTGATAGAAATATATACATTCCGTAGTTTTAGTAGAAGAAGAATGTAATGTTATGCTGTGAGTAAGATAAAAATTCAAATATTCTGTTCCAGACGAAAAATACTACAAGCTGACAAAGGACTTACTCCGCTACGTGCGCACGCGCCCCGTTCGCGTACACGTATTTGGAACTCTGGACGTCAACATGTCCATGTTGCCTTCCGTTGTCGCTTTCTTTACTACCTATACTGTTATTGCACTGCAGTTCAATAACGTCTTGTAGATAGATGGCATAGTTTCTTTCTATGTAAAGTACAAAGTTTATCGTTTAACCCAAAGTTTTACTAGATATGTCTCGCGACCAGCGACCGCGACAGCTTAGGCCGCTATCCCACTGGCGATTTACGAGCGTTGACGCGACGTTGACTCCGCGTTCAGCGAACGTTAATTCTTGTCACGCGATGACGCGACGTTAACCTCGCGTCTGTGCAACGTTGACGCTGCGCAGACGTTCAAGAGATGCCGACGCTCGTAAAACGCCAGTGGGATAGCGGCCTTAGTATAGATTTGTATGGAGTACTAAACAAACCAGGTGATTGCGTTGCGCGACCGGAATCATACAAATCCATACTAAGCAGTGGGGCGTTGTAGCTAAGAACCGAATGCTACCTTTAAGTTTGCTACTACTTCTGTTCATTTAAATGTTATGTGACTTTGTGTATGCGAGGTTACATGTTTGTGAACACACCCACGACATAGGAGTAATTTCAAGTGTGGGACGACGAGAAAAGCAATAAATAAGTAGTCAATGTTATGGTAGGTATATAGCACAAAGGGTTTCCTCTTCACTTTAGAGGCTTGTGTAGCATAGAGTAAAAAATATAACATTACTAGCAGATCGGAAACAGTAGAGGGGTAAAAATAACGTACGACTTATTCTTATTATTTTACTTCTAATCTTTCTTACTATTGTAAAATTACTTTCTAGCACTTTTTACGCACCTACTGATAAAGTGTGGTTAAGTAATATTTTATGTATGTACGTAAAAATAAAAATACATGCAATCATGTTTTTTTTTGTCTTATTTAAAAATAGAGAATATTATTTAAATGAGACTTGTTCGTCAACTCGCGTGTTTTACAGTAGCGAGTTGATGAACAAGTCTTAAATAGTTGTAAAAGCACCTATAGAAGTTGGCTTAAAATATAACAGCAATGAAGTTCTATTTATGATTTGATTGCCCTTATTAGCAAGGCATAGGCTGCTTATTATAATTATGTAACTCAAGGAACGAAACGAAGAATTTTAGAATTCTTCATGAATAGACTAGCCATTTCATGATATAGCCAGCTAAAACTGGCCAAGTCTTTTAAACATTTACGTTTGATGATATTTGTGTTAATAAAGGGTGTAAAAAGACCCTTAACGAAAACGAAAACCCCATATTCTACTCATCACTGGGATAGATTTTTTCTTCTAGACCATACCTGGGAATTCACTGGTTCTGGAGATATTCAAGGTCAAAGTGAATTTTTTTTTTCGTTTTTTTTTTTTTAAATCGCATTCCAAGTCATCATTAATAAACTTTCTTTGATCGGAATTATTATTAATTAATTATTTTTTAAAGATGAAAAAAAAAGGTTCCCAGCAAAATTTTTTGGTCTAAGCCACTTAATTACGAGTACATGTACAGTATGTGGAGTTATCGGCTTTGTGATCGGTCTTTTTACACCCTGTATGTATTGCTCTTGTACTCAAACACAAGCTTAAAAATAACACTCTATACAGATACTCTGAATACAAATAAATAACCAATTGCAATAAATATTAAACTTATATTCTTGGTAAATTCGAACTGCGGTTTGCAGACCTGTATTGCATATATCAAATAACGCAGCTTTGGGTCGTAATTATAATTCAATGCACTTTTATCTTCCACTTGAAAATTAATATATTATTATAATTTAAATAAAGAATAAAGGTGGTGGTCTGGTTTGCAGCCGCTCGTAAAATACTGGTATTCAGCTAAATCCGGCTTGACTGGAAGCTGACCCCAATATAGTTGGGAAAAGGCTAGGATGATAAAAGGTAGAACTATATTGGGTCCCGTGGACCACGTACGCCAGTTGGTGCGCGTCGTCGTCGGTCTCTATACATTTTATATTATTATGTCCATAACTAGATTTTTAGGGCTACATTAGGCTCACGCCACCCGAGGTCAACAACTCAGGCATCGCCCACGTGCGCGTCGATCGAATGTGTAGTTCCTGCTTAATTGTCAACCATGTCACGTTAGGAAAACAGCATTTCTACTGTGTCATCTACTACGATATGATTACCCATGTTTGATAATATCGCGGCCTCTGGAAAACCAAATGATAATTGATATTACCCAAGTTTTAGTGTTATATCATATTTGAAGTCTACGGTGCCTAATACATATCACAATGAAATAATCGTGATTAGCTGTGCATATCGTTAAACGCAGAATATTCATTGATTCGGTTAGTCCATAATATTAGGTACGATGTAGCCAGCGGGCAAGGTTCCACGAATTTTCATCATGGAATGCTACCATTTCATGAAACTGTCGATCATATCAGAAACTGATCAATTCTAAGATCTGGCCACTATAGACATAATATGGAAACAAATTCTGAGCATCGGACCGCGGTAAAAATACTAATAAGATATTTAAACGTGTCATGGAGTAATTGAAGAGGAGGTCGTGGCTAAATAATAACAGCCGCACAGGTCGATCTCCGAGGTTAAGCAACGCTTGCCTAGGTTGGTCTGTGGATGGGTGACCATCTTAACACAACGAGTTTCCTCCGTGCCTCGGAAAGCACGTTAAGCCGTTGGCCCCGGCTGTCATTTGAAGATCTTTGGCAGTCGTTACGGATAGTCAGAAGCCAATAAATCTAATTCCAGTCTTGCCATGAAGTACCGTGTTACCCCAGTTAATGGGTTGTGGAGGTCTGGTAGGCAGCCGCTCCTCGTAAAATACTGGTATTCAGCTGAATCCGGCTTGACTGGAAGCCGACCCCAATATAGTTGGGAAAAGGCTGGGCAGATGATGGAGTAATTGAAGATTTTGAGTTAGGTTACCGCTCGACATGTTTTACAGCTTTAAGATTTTGATAAATTTCCAATTTCTTATTTGACTAAAACCTTACCAAATTATTATCTCAATGAATTTACCTACTGTTTAAAGGTGCTGATGAAATTGCCCCGGTTTTGTAGTGATTCGGAAATGTTTGCACAGAATCGAAGTGACGGTTTCCATGGAGTGACTTGCAAAAAAATCGCATCACTGATGCACAGAACGCGGGTCAGTGGCAATAGCATCCTGAAAACAGTGGTTGAGAGTCCTTAAGGGGAGTAAGGACTGTTCTGAAGCACTACGAGGAGAGAATGGTCAGGTTTACTCCTTGCCGTATCGTTATCTGCACATCTCGCCTCAGTCACCCACTTCACTGTATATTTTTATTTTTGTATCTCTGTTTGTGAAACTCTAACGTGGACCATAATATTGCTCTCTTTTTAAATGAAATTATTATTATTATAATAAATTGTAGATAATATGGCCAGTTAGCCCAATTCCCCAAAAAAATAAGTAGGTATGTGTAACTTCTTAGCACTGTTATGTTTCATTATTGTAAATTAGTTTTATCCTGCAATAAAGGTTTTATTCTAACAAATTTTTGTAATTAATTAGTTAGTAAATTTCCTAATGCGAGTGTCGTTAAGTTATTACTTAACTACTTCCACTGCATTAGGAAATTGGATTAAAAAACAACCGCCTTTGCTGATAGTATCATCATTTGTCGTTTAACTACTAACAGCTACATTTATTTCCGTAGTCGATACACTAGTCAATCAACTATTTTAATTACAACTAAAGCCATGAATCTTACTCCGTTAAAATATGTTTTGTTAATAGAAAATGTGACAACTGTGTTTAGAAATTATCTGTGTTTAAAAAAACGTACCCGTATCTTTATACTTCTTTGGGTATTTTTAGAGTCCATCAACATTTCCTATTGTGTTTTAGCCAATTTTTCAACGATAGATAACAAATTTGAAGTAACCGCTCAGAGGATATATTTCTTTTCGTCTGCCACATTCTCGATCTATGTAATGTTAGCATCTTTATATTATTGCAAAAGATTTTATAGCCTACTGTTAAATTTCGATTCATTTTACAAAATTTTCGATGATAAATCATATAATCAAAAAATGCTGAAAACGCAAAAAGTATCTACAATACTAGCGCTGTTGATTATTACTATTCTGAACGCATTATTTACCTATGTTCGGGCGTCAAATAGTGACGGTAAAATGGATTTAGTCATCAACATGAATTTTCAGTATATCAATACCATGTCTGATTTCCGTTACATTTTCCAATATTATGTATTGAGTTGTATTTTCTACGTGATTTCTGAGCAACTGAGAGCAATCACGCGATCAATAGATAGCGAGCTAGCAGAGATTGCGGAAAATCGGGAAAAATTAGACCAGACAGAAAACTTGTCGAGAACAGACGCCAAACATGACAAATTAAACAAATGGATGAAAGCATATGAAAATATTAGCTACAGCTCTATTGCATGCAATTCAATGTTCAGCATACAGGTAATAAATAATTACTATACTACCCTTTCATTTAGGTACTCCTATTTTCCAAAATTAAATCTAAAAGTTTATTTTATAAAGTGTTTTGATTATCTTATTGGAGATGAGAATATTGAAATGAATATATTAAAGGAAGTTTGAAAGTGGAGCACCGCACACGTGATGGAAAGTTGAAAGGGAATCGTTTGTCTTGGTATAGTCATGTGAAGAGGAGGGATGAAACGAACGCATGTTACGGAAAGAGTTATGAGTATGTATACATGTGAGGGAGAAGAGATGGAAGGATTGTGTGAGGAGTGATAGGTAGTGATAGCGTGACTGGTGACAGGATAGAATGGAAGAAAAAATAACATAGGAGTTAGGACAAGAGCAGGAAAATGATGATTTTTATCATTTGATTTCTAATTTTATAATTATCTAATTTGATATAATTATTTAAAGATCCGTGTGTTTCTTTTTCAGTTGTCTATCATGCTACTGATAGTGACCGGGTATTACATAATTTTACTGTATTTTATCGCTATTATAACCGTCAAGGTATGTATGAATTTCAATATTGGTACAAATTGCAAGTATATTTTGTGTTAATAAAATACTGCAGTTCCCATTTTGGACGTGAGAAGAAAACGTTTTTTATATTATAAAGTAGTGCTTGACCGTGATGGGATCACGGCCTGATAGTAAGCAGTGATGGAATCGTTGATAGTAAGGCGCACTAGTTTATTAGGACAAGCAATGGTTAATTCGAAGAAGTTTAAACAATTTAAGGATTGGAGTCGTATATAACGACTCATTCTTCGTTATAAAAAATAATCAAAATATTTTTCGACTGTTTCAAGTCAACGAAATCAACCGCTAAATTTCGAGTTTCAGGAATCAGTCACACTCATTCGCCAGTTGCAATAACAAACTGAGTCGGACTCGAGTCAAGGTCAAAAGAATTGAGAATCATCGAGATATTCGATTAATCGAAACAATTGAATAAATCCTCTCGCTTTCACGCATCGCTAATGTCTTCATTAAAGGCCTATTGATTTTCTAAACTTCATGATTATGTATTTGTAATATTAATAAATTCAATACCCAGGGTTCTGCGACATTCATCTCTCTGCTCCCGAACCTGCTCTCGATGTCGGTGTTCCTCAGTGCGCTGCTTGTAATATCTCGCTCTGGTCAGAAGATTCAAAACAGCTACCAGGAGTTAAATCAGAAAACCTGTGAACTCTGTGTACATACGCTGGAAAGTAAGTTTGTGTTTTTATCTGTAACTTAGGACCCGCCCCAGTTTGGTCCGGGTATTTCAAATCATTTACATTGCCGGTTTTCTTCTATTATAATATACATATTGTATACGCTTTTACCTTCCACATAAATCAGACCAACTATCTGTGTAAACCACATGAAAATTTGTTCTGTGGTATTTGACTTTAATGCGGACAGACAGACACGCGGTGGCATTTTTCATTTAAAAAGTAAGAAAGTTCAAATCTTATGTTAGATCAGAATTACCTACTTCAGTTTACAAAAAACATTTTGCATTATAAATTCTGTAAGCCCAAATTTCATGACACAGTACAAAATTTATTTGAGTTCCTCTCTGAATTTGGCCTCATACTCTACATTTATGATATTTCGCAAATAATAAGAACGCGCATATGTTTGCTCTCGATGATAGTCGACCGCGATGTGAGTTCACTTCGGTTTACTCTAGAATATGTCAGGCCAGTCTGTTGCTCCAGAAATAGAAATAATAAATTGTTACAACTAGATATTTTTTTATCATATACGAGTATGCACGAAATCACACTCTATTTATCACACTAATGTTATTAATAAAACCTAATTTTTAAAGAAGAAATATGTAGAATAACAAATATACACATAATTGTTATTCTTCATTTATTCTTCTTCACTTCATAACGTTCAAATGGATTTCGATGAAACTTAGTACATGGGAAGACCAAGACCTGGAATAACACATAAAATACTTTTTATCTCGGGACTAAGTTCCCTTGGGATAGTTTTTAGCATTCACGCGGGCAAAACCGCTGGCAGAAGCTAATATTTATATTTTAGACATGGATGAGGGTGTAAAGTTCCGCAAACCTCCATTGAGAACGGAGGATCCTCCGACCAGACGAGTGTTATGTCTGCTGGACAAATGCCCCAAAGATGATTTCGGGCTGTTGTATCTATTCTAATCGTGCGGAGAACTATAATTGCGTATTATGTAACATTAACTTTATAATTTTTTATAACACCTATGGTCTATCGGTTTAGGTGGTTAACTAAAGGTAAACAATCTTGGTATGTCTTTTTATATTAAAGAGGTTGTATATATTATACACATATATTATTTATATTTAGTTTATTAAATACCTAGTTGCAAAGATTTTTACATACAATTTTTAGCCAACTTTTAGATAAAAAGACATGCCAAGATTGTTTACATTTAGTTAATTACCTAAACCGATAGAGTATATAGCATTTATGTGAATACTCATGTTTAACAAAAAAAAATATCTAGAAACTTGCGCGATGCAGGAGTCGTAGTTTTTGCGACGCCACAGATGTCACTACATATATTTTATTATTTATTTCTCAGATGAGGAGTACTACAAATTGGCGAAGGACTTCCTCCGCTACGTGCGAACGCGCCCCGTCCGCGTGAACATGTTCGGTTGTATGGACGTCAACATGTCCATGCTGCCCGCTATCGTTGGCTTCTTCACCACCTACACTGTTATAGTGCTGCAGTTTAATAATGTCTTGTAGTTTGGTTTTAAAAATAAACCCGTTATGAAGCTTGTTACTATTAATTTGATGGTATTTCTTTGTTACCTGTTAAGTTTTGATTTTTATTTTTAAACCAAATTTAATTTTTTCAGAGGAGCTCGCTGCTAGATAATAACAGCCGCACGGGTCGATTTTCAAGGTTAAGCAACTTTTGCCAAGGTTGGTCTGTGGATGGGTGACCATCTTAACAAACCGAGTTTCCTTCGTGCCTCGGATAGCACTTTAAGCCGTAGGTCCCAGCTGTAATTTGTAAATATTTGTCAGTCGTTACGGATAGTCAGAAACCAGAAAAATCTGACTCCAGCCTTGCCATGAAGTACCGTGTTACCCTAGTTAATGGGTTGTAGAGGTCTGGTAGGCAGCCGCTCCTCGTAAAATACTGATACTCAACTAAATCCGGCTTGAATCGAAGCCGACTCCAAATATAGTTGGGTAAAAGCAAGGTAGATGACGATCAAAACAATATTTTTCCTATAACCTCTCATACAAAATAAAAATGTAAAAATCGGTCTACATTTGATCGCGAAATCGTTAAACATAAATAAAAAAAATACATACCCTCTAACGTCCTCCTCATCAGTTTCGTGCGTCCTCCTTTTTGAAGTCGATTAAAAAAAGAAACTAACTGACTGACATATCAAGGCACAGCCGAAACTACTGGGCCTAAGGGCATGAAGTTTTGGCTTTCAATTAAGGCTTTCTTTTACGATGTAGGCGAGTACTAAGAAGTTTTTAAAAATTCAGCCTTTAAAGGGGGAATTTCGTTTGTATTAAAAAATCTCATTTCGTATATCAATATACCTAGTTACTTGAAGGTACAAAAATAAATATTAACCTAAGTGAATGAAGTCATTATTTATTTTCAGAATTACCCCCCATTAAAGTTTTAAAGATTGGTTGGAGGATCTTGATCAAAATTAATACTTATTAAAAATCAGTCTTTTGTTCACATTCAGACGGCATTATTCGTTTTTCGACAACTACCCTCAAAATACAGTTAAAGGGGTGTTAAAATTTTTGAGAAAACATTATCGCGAACGAAGTCACTGGCAAAATGTTAGTAAAATTTTAAATTAAATATTCTACATGTAAACAAATAAATTACTTTATGACACTTACTGTCAATTAAGATGGAGATAACAAAAATAACCACTGTTGACTATATCATTACTTATCGTTTAATTACTTACAGTTTCAAATGATTCTAGAAGGTTAAACAAAGAATACTCAGTCAAAAAGGCCTTGCCGAGGCCTTCCGAACACGGAAAGGCGAAAAGGCAGAATACAACTCTTCACTACGAAGGGGACAAACATATCCAAAGACTTGGAACGAGCTCAGCAGGACACCCAGAATAGATTATCTTGGCTTCTTAAGACGTAGAGAACCGACCCCGAATAAAGGGCTAGAAAGAAGAAGAAGAAGTTACAAATGATTCTAAAGTTTAAATAGCCAAACTACTTCAAACTACGTCAAGTCACATATTAGTAACCATGAATATCACACCGTTGAAATATCTCTTGTTCATAGAAAATGCGACGACCGTGTTTAGAAATTATTTGTGCTACAAAAAAATTCGTACTCGAATAGTAATAATTCTTTGGATAGTACTTGAATCAGCCAACATTACAACGAGTGTTTACGCTAACTTTACAAGTAAAAGTGAATTCCACGTAAAAGCTCAAAGGATATATTTCTTCACGTCTACTGGTTTCTCCATCTATGTTATGATAGCTGCTTTATTTTACTCTAAAAGGTTTTATCGGCTTCTTTTAAACTTTGATGCATTTTATCATATTTTTGATGATAAGATCTTTAAGAAAAGAATGGAGAAAGCTCAGAAAATTTTAACTGTTATAGTTGTTTTATTTTGTGGTATTAAAATTGCTACGTTCGCTTACATTCGAGTGTCTCACTGGGCTGAGGCAAAGACAGTGTTACTGATCACCTTGTCACAGTACAGTATAAGCATGTCTGATTTCCGCTACATTTTTCAATACTTTATCTTAAATTCTGTTGTGTTTGTGATATCTGAGCAACTGAGAGCTACCACGCGTTCAATAGATGTAGAACTATCAGAGATCAGGGCAAGTCGCAGGAATGTGGAACACGCAGACAATATATCGAGTGTATCCGTTAATCATGAGAAGTTAGAGAAATGGATGAAAGCTTACGAAAATATTAACGACAGTTCCAACTTATGCAGTATAATATTTAGAGTACAGGTAGATACTATTAATGCTTATACAATATGTTAAAATTACTCTTGTTTCATGTATAAGTAAGTTGAAATGATATTCTTTTTGATTTCAGTTGACTATCATGCTTGCTATCGTTGTCGTGTATTACATAATATTGCTGTATTCCTTCGCTATAATAACCGTTGAGGTACGTATGAATAAGTAAAGTAATGAAAGTATGGAGTATGGAAGTATTCGGAACTGAGTGTAAAGTCCCGCTTTCCGTTGAAAAGGAGCTCCTTTAACCAGACTGATGTTTTGTCTGATCTGAGCAACTGCCTGAGAGACTTCGATATGTTGTATATTTTCAAAACGTGCGAAGAACACTAATTGCACGATAAAAGTTTTCTTAGTTTAGTTCATTATGTGGTGTCACAATAAATCGAGGCGAGGGCTTGCTCGCGCGCATTTTTCTGCACTAGTGCAGAAAACAGTAAATTATGTGCGAGTTTTCGAGTAAATGTATAGAAAAAATATTATGGTTTGTAAATCCAGTTAACTTTATTATATTTAATGTGGTTATGAAAAGTTATAATGGCTTAATTTATTTTTTTAATGTATTACTTTTCATCTTTTACAGGGAGTTATGTCAGTACCATCGATGATCATGAACGCGTATTCGATGACAGTGTTCCTCATGGCTCTGTACATGGTGTCTCGCCAAGGTCAGAAGATTCAGAACAACTATACAGAGATACGACAGAAACTCTGCAAGCTTTGTGTATACACGCTTGAAAGTTAGTTTATTTTAAAAATTACTAATGTTTTATTCATTCGTTAAAGGTTCATTACAAGAATTTTTCAATGATATAAAAAATAGAAGGATGGGACAGTAATTATACAATTTATATTTTGCAAAACCGAAAAATCCTATATCGCAATTAACGTCAATGATTCCCTCTTCTTTGATATGTAATTCAGTGTTCATGAAAAATTTGCATGAAAAAGTATTTGTTATAAACCAATTTATTATAGCATACCGCTACCGCATACCATAAATATCATACGGCTGTTAAACCCGCGGTGGTTTGTTCTAGTATGTATATGTATGTTACTTCGATCAACAGTACATTGTTGATCGAAGGTATGTTAACATGAATGTATCAATGTTGTAGGTTAAGAAACGTTAAAAAAAATATACAAGAACAGAATACTAACTATAAAAAATTGTTAACAAAGTAACGAGATCATTAAATCAATTTTTATCAAATGTATCAGTCACACCCACCAAGACTCCATTTACTTTGGTGGTCGTGATGGACTTTGACGTCAAAGGCAATGTTGAACTTCTCTTTCTTATTAGTAGCGTTTAAAGCTGTATAATTTTGATATTGATGAAAATATTTTTATCTCATTGGTTTACACCCTATTACTCGTAATTTGAAGTTCCTGCTGTAATGTTTTATAGTGTAAATGAGAAAATATATCAATCATCATCATCATCATCTCAACCGAAAGACGTCCACTGCTGGACATAGGCCTCCTCCAAGTGTCGCCACAGCGACCGGTCCTGTGCGTCTCGCATCCATCGGATTCCCGTGACCCTCGCCAGGTCGTCAGTCCACCTTGTGGGAGGCCTTCCAACGCTACGTCTTCCGGTACATGGCCGTCACTCTAGAAACTTCCGTCCCCATCGACCATCTGTTCTACGAGCAATGTGCCCTGCCCACTGCCACTTAAGTTTGGCGATTCTTCGGGCTATGTCGGTAACCTGTATAATTATGTCAATCAATCAATCTATATCAAAATCTGATTTTTGTTTCAGACGAGGAGTACTACAAGCTAGTAAAGGATCTCCTCCGCTACGTGCGCACGCGCCCGGTCCGCATGCACATATGCGGCTTCATAGACATCAACATGTCCATGCTGCCCTCCGTCGTCGCTTTCTTCACCTCCTACACTGTTATAGTGTTACAGTTTAATAATGTGTTGTAGGAGATAATTGTATAAACTCTGTTTTTTAATCTCTGAGACTAAATTGACAAAGCAAATGTCAAATTTACAACAGTAATGACGATAATTCTTTTGTGTTGTGTCAGTTGTGACAACCCATGTAATGTCATTTTAGTCTCAGTGATTAAAAACAGACTTTAGGACATATTTTTATCGTAATTATTGGATCGTTTTTTTACAACTCTATTATTGCCGTAAATACAAGAATCTACTCGTTTTATGCTTAACGTACCTACATCCATGTGTGTGGTTGTAGGTCCACACTTTGCACCTTTTATTACAGATTTTTTCTATGTAAATAAAATATTCTTTGAAAAGATCTTTTTGTCTTCTTTCAAGAGCTTCCTAAGAAATATGACTATCTCGCAAATCAATACAGCTGACGAGAGACGTAAATAACTGTAGTAGAATCAACACTAAAACTCTTTAAACTGTAATGGGCTTATGCTGCAGATCCGCCCCCTGGGCATGAAAAACAGTTAGAAAATCTCTTAATCGATTGCGAACCAAAGTTGGTCGCTGCAAATAAATACAGTAGGTTTTAGCAGGAAGGAGGTAACTTAATGCATATATGTTTACCTATGAGTATATACCATCTTAGATGGCAAGGTAGATATCAGTTATTTACTTTAAATGAAAGTTCTTGTCTAGGGAAAGGGTTTTATAATGAAAAGTACAGAAAGGCTAGACTAAGTACTTATTTCAAATAGGCTTCTCAGTTCGTCAAAAACCTAGTTCCAATAAAATGGAAAATGAAAATTTGAACAACTATTGAAAAGGTAAGTGGTCAATTGGTACGAGAGGAGTAGAATATAATTCCTAGAAAACTGTCCTATTTTAAAAATTGGAATTCTGAGTTAAAAAGATTTATAATAATCTGTGTATAAATTAGTATATACCTACATTAGCTTTTTATTTTATAATTTTTGGTTCATTAAAATTTTATGAACAAAACTACGAGACGCATTTACAATTCCAGATAAACATATTACAAATTGAAATAGACATTATTTAAAAAATCGGTATTTTTAACTTTTTACAAGCTGTGTAGTTTTTTCTTCCTCCCATAAAGTTATCCCTCGCATTTGTAAGAATTTTACTCTAAAGCAACAGTTATATGATGATGGTTTTAGATAACCACAATATATAAATATGTTGGTAATTTGATCAAGTTTTGTATTAGGTTATTACGATAAAGTCTCAGTCACATAAGAGGACAAAATGCCCCCTAATATGACGCGCAACGCTCAAACTACGCGACTCTGCAACGTTGCCCAGTGTCCCGTGTCTTGACCCCCACATTTGACGCATTCACGTGACGCGGAACATGTTAGACAATTCGACGTTTGCGCGTCTTGTTGGGGACATTTGAACCCCCCGTATAACTAAGGCTTTATTTACACACATCAGCCCCGTTGACAGTTATAATTTACTCAGCTAAAATAATATTTTCTTTTCGATTACTGTGGTTTTAAAGTTATTGTTTATTTTTAGAATATACCTACACTAACTGAAATTTAATTAGAAATTTCATTCAAATTTTCATTCAAATGTTTACTTTATTATACCACACTCTTTATAAAATGAATTTGATATAAATGATAACCTACTAAGCTGATTGTATTGTCCCTTATATTTCCTATTATTAACAGTTACATTAATTTCTATAACTCAACTACTCGTCTATCAAGTTTCTTAACATAAAGAAAACTACGATGAATCTTGCTCCTGTAAAATATCTCTTGTACATTGAAAATGGGCTCACGATCTTCAGAAATTATTCGTGTTTAAAAAAAAGACGTATTCATATTATTGTGCTGTGCTGGATCTTTTTCACGATAATCAACCTTCTGTTCAATATTGTGGCCACATTATGGCATGAAAGACCAATTCACTTAAATGCTCAAAATATATATTACATATCGTCCACCATTTTCTCAATCTACGTAATGATAGCATCTTTATATTACTCTAAAAGTTTTTATAGGCTTTTGTTTAATTTCGATGCGTTTTACAACATTTTCGAAGACGAGATCTTCAATCAGAGAATGTTGAAGGCGCAAAAACGTTTTACAGTTCTGGTAGTGTTGTTTTCTTTGACTAAAATTTTTGTATTTTCCTCCGTTCGCTTATACCACACAGATATGACAATGAATGTGTTAGTTTCCGTTTCATCTCAGTACAACATTGCCTTGTGCGACTTTCGTCAAATTTTCGAGTATTTCGTATTACGTTCAATTATGTTTGTGCTTTCTGAACAACTGAAAGCGATCACACGGTCAATAGATGGCGAATTGTCGGCAATGAGAGAAACTCAAGAGCTGAATGTGGAACAAGCTGATGTTTCGAGGATAACCGTCAACCATGATAAATTAAGTAAATGGACGAAAGCGTACGAAAATATAAACGACACTTCTAATTTATTCAATTTAATGTTTAGTAAACAGGTAATATTGAAATTTATTGTTTATATAAATATTTAGGAATAATTTCCATATTTTCCTTATTGGTTGTAATTAAAGCTAATTAACACAAAAAAATTTAGGCTAGCTTTTACCTGCGCCCTTAATTAACTTCCTACCTTATCCTACCTACCCTACCCTATGCTACCTACCTAGTTACCCTACTCCACCAAACTATATTATTTTGTTTTTAAACCTTCCTCTAAATGCTAGTGAACAAAAAAAAATATTAAAATCGAGCGAGACTAACGAACAGCAATTCATTTTTATATTATAGATAATATGTATATTAAAATAATATGAAAGGATTGCTTTCAGTTGACTATCATGCTGTTGATAGTGACCGCGTATTACACAATATTGATGTATACCATCACTACAATAACCGTCAAGGTACGTATGACTTTTTAAATAGGTAATAAAAAATAAGAACTTGCACAACACAAACACGAAAAACTATATAATGAAAATAACAAAAAAAAACTATTTTTGTATTTAATTTGTCTGTAAAGGAATTTTTATACTTATTCAAAATTCAGAAATCAGAAACCTTTATTTCAAATATACCATTTACAGGCTATTTGAATAGTCAAAATATCAATCAGTTAAAAATTAAGTGAAAGCTAATTGCACGTTCCAAAGCGTACATCTCTTTGAAGAAGAACGTGCAAGACACTTTATGAACACTCTTTTAAATTTAATCTCTTTATTTATTTAAACTTCATGTACTCTATCGCATTAACCTGACGCTTGGCTTCGATGAAATAATGTCCAAAAACAATATAACAACAACAGAGAACTAGCCAAATTATCAACGCGCGTATCGATAACAAAGACTTACCGGGTGAACTGAGGGAATGTGGTGGGAAGCAGAGGGATGCTGGCATTTCACAGATGCGTCAAGTTAATGTGACTGAATTGTACAGTGGTGGTATATATGTGAACTTAATACATCAAGGCATTCTCTACCAGTCAACCTTAGGGTTAAAAAGACAACACTGTGGTAGGTCTATACAATAAATATCAATCAACTTAGAAGTCTTAATGTCAAGAGTGAATAGGTTAGTTCTAGGTAAGCGTGCTCCATCGTCAGTCACATCATCGCTAACCATGGTGAGATAGTGGTCAAACGCTACCCTAATGAGTACATAATCATCATCATCATCTGCCTAGCCTTTTCCCAACTATGTTGGGGTCGGCTTCCAGTCAAGCCGGATTTTAGCTGACTACCAGTATTTTACGAGGAGCGGCTGCCTACCAGACCTCCACAACCCATTAACTGGGGTAACACGGTACTTCATGGGAAGACTGGAGTCAGATTTACTGGCTTCTGACTATCCGTAACGACTGCCAAAGATCTCCAAATGACAGCCGGGACCAACGGCTTAACGTGCTTTCCGAGGCACGGAGGAAACTCGTTATGTTAAGATGGTCACCCATCCACAGACCAACCTAGGCAAGCGTTGCTTAACCTTGAAGATCGACCTGTGCGGCTGTTATTATCTAGCCACGAGCTCCTCCTAATGAGTACATAATAATAATAAAAAACTTTCTGTTTCACAGCGTTCAGAGTCGATGATGATGATGCTTGTGAACCTGTTCTCAATGATAGTGTTCCTGATGGCTCTGTTCGTGATATCTCGAGGAGGACAGAAGATCCTGAACAGCTCCATGCAGCTGCAGCAGAAAATCTGCGAATTCGGCCTTCATGCGCTTGACAGTATGTGAAATTTTAAAGATTTCTAATTTAGTAGAGTTTTCGTCTTCCAAACTAATCTACCGTACCACTACAGAGCATATCATAACTGATTACATATTTTTGTTGGAAATTGTTGACAGCAACTTTGGATACACACATACCCTGAGTGATACGGCGTCGATATGTTCTTTTGGATATATCTTCCGTGATGTGTTTATTTCCGAGAACGTATCAGACGTTCTTAGCACAGTCATGATTGATTGATTGATTGATATATGTATATACTTTATTGTACACCATAAAAATAATTTTACAAGGAGCTTAAAATTAATATGGTGTTACAATGGGTGGTCAATAGTAGTACAAATTGACAAGCTGTTTAAACTGATACCTACAAATCTAAATATTCTTTTAGTTTTAAAGGCTAAGATTCAGAGACCCAGAGAGAGATTTTTATTTCAAATAAAACATTCACAGGCACTTTCAAAATGTCAAGAAGGTCAGTCAATCAGAAATATAATGCTAATTGCCTTCTGAAGGCAGGCAGTGGAACAAAACTTTTCAAAGTTATTGATCCATTTGTAGAATTAATAGAATGCATAATCGCATCACACTCGTATTTGAGAGCACTTCAAGAAAACTTTTCTTTTTATTTAAACTTCATGTACAGTGGTGGTACATAGGCGGTTTAATGCATCAAGGCATTCTTTACTAGTTTACCTTTGGGTTAAAAAGACAACGTTGTGGTAGGTCTGCACAATAAATTAATAACAGATATTTCAAATTGATGTTTTATCGATAAACTAAGTTGTTTATAATGATAAAATACTAGCTGTCCCCTGCGGTTTCACCCGCATTTTTCGTTACTGCTCCGCTCCCGTGGGTCGTAGCGTGATGGTATATAGCCTATAGCATTCCTCGATAAATGGGCTATCTAACACTGATAGAATTTCAAATCGGACCAGTAGTTCCAGAGATTACCCCCTACATACAAACTTACAAACTTACAAATTTTACCTCTTTATAATATTAGTATGGAAGTATAGATGTATGCAAACATCGAAAACATTAAAAATGCTTATTAATTACTCTGATACCTGCGAAACGAGACACAATAGTAAAACAATAACAGCGCGGTCTCATAGGACCGATTGGGGATTCAAACGTTAAAATGGATTTCTTTTCCAGATGAGAAGTACTACAAGTGTACAAAGGACCTGCTCCGCTTTGTGCGCACGCGCCCCATCCGCGTGCACGTGTTTGGCACTCTGGACGTCAACATGTCCATGCTGCCCTCCATTGTTGCTCTATTTACTACTTACTCTGTTATCGCGCTGCAGTTTAACAATGTTTTGTAGTTGTTTAGTATAGTATTTAGTTATTTTAGTAAATTTTTTATTGTCTGTTTACCTACCAACAAAAACCTTAATTTCACAAACAGTATAAAAATATCTTAATTTGGGTATGTTTTGTATTCGTAATCATTTTTCAATGAAATCGATTAAAATAATTTATTTGATAACACATTTTAGTTTTTCTTTAGCTTTTAATAGCTTCTAAATTGGAATTGATATTATTTGTTTAACTATATTTATTTGTTATAGAAGATAATCTCTAGTAGAAACGCTTTTTCCAATTTCGAAATCACCGTTTGAAAGCTAACACATCTTTGAGTGGCATTTTATCCCGAAAATGTATGGATATATCACTGGTCACTTTAAAAAGCTGGTAACATATTCCTAAAAGTTCCTTTTGATGAAATACATATAAATAGCAGGTTCCTGGGTCCCTATGCTGGATAAGTTTCCTTGTGGACGTAGTAGTATTTTTTTGTTTTTTTTTCTTTGTTTCATTTTATTTAATTTTGATTTGGTGTTTTTTGTGTTTATTTTTATACAGTATTTTATATTAAACAATAACTAAAACTAAAAAATAAACAAATTGGTTATGTAAACAGCATCAATTAACTGAAAATGTAAAACTAACAGCTGCTTGCAATTCGCTTTTCAAATATTGATATGGAAAATAGTGGGAGCATGATAGGGCATCTCGTTATCTCTTTTATACACACGTGGATGATATTTAATCACATTTCACTCTGTGTTTTATTATTAAAAATTACTTGACAATTTCCCCTTCCTCCATCAGAAAAAAAAAGGTTATAACTGACTCAATATTGATTAGATGAGATTTTTTTATTTTGGATATAATAACCTCCTACCTGTCGTCTGTTTAAAAAAATACTTTTGATAAAAATAAAAAATCAGCTACGCAATTTTACTAACCTTTACGGTAAGTAAATTATAATACAGGATTTTCTTATTGCCTTTTATTAGTCAAAGTCATTAAAATAGTCGCAAGAAGTTGTTCACAATTAAATGGAATGCCAGTGAAGTGTTCATTCAATAAACTAGTAACCTACTTCGAAGCTCAGTGGATGACAAGCTAATTGTTTTGCCGCGTCATGTCAAAGAGCGGCTGAAGTTGAAAGGAGAACAAGTGGTTTCGGAAAAACGTATTAAAGTAAACTACTAAAGAACTGAAGTTCTTGGAGTAAAAAGTTTTGTCTAGAGCCTGATATTTCTAGTGTTAGAAGCATACTTAATTTAACAAAGACATAAAAATATAGTTGTGTATCTCACGGATGCACCATAATAGGTCTTTTTCAGCACGAATGCAAGACCTGATACTGGTTTTCAACTGAACCTGAGGTTTTGACGGAATATGTGTAAAAGGTGTTGAAATTGGAGTAGCCTATGTCCATCCTTGAAGTCCAAGCTTGCGCCGGCCGTACCAAATTTTGTCAAAATCGGTTCAGTAGTTTACCCGTGACAGCGTACCAGACATACAGACAGAGTTACTTTCGCATTTATAATATTAGTATGAGTTTATTGAATGAGGTAATTTTTTATCCTCAAATAATAATATCATTTAAGATTAAAAATATCTACTTTAAAAACAGCTGAAATCGATTCACTAACTGATTCTGAACATACTTTCAGGCTGTGCGTTTAATATATGCCAAGTATGTTCAAAGTACACACATGTACTACTATCTATAGACACGTATATGTACAAAGCAAACAGTCACGTCAAAGAATCTACAAGCCAACACTTTAATTACGCTCTACAAATAAAGACGTTCAAAATTTCTCATTAGGATATTACAAAATGAGATACTTACCTTATGACAGTGGTGCAAAAGAACTGTAAATAGTAGCCGTGGAGGGCGGCGCGACGATAAAATGAAAATGAGGAGGTGGGGGGCTCGTTAGTGAACAGTCTCCTACTGCGCTCCACGATTGTCACCACCTCAATATCCACCACCAGTCACCACCCAAAACAACCCTATCTCCAAAGCAACAGAATTCAAATTCGAACACCGCTAACACTTTTAAAAATACCGTTGGAACAAAGAACGCATAAAATTCTGCAATACAAAGGATTTTCAGAAATGTTACAGACGTAATGTCTAATTAGATGATTCGTTCCTTGCTTTTGTGAGTGGATGCGAAATTTAAAAGCCCACAATGGATGTTGAGTGGTAAGGTGCTGGAGGTACCTACCCAAATTAGTAATGCTTCAGATTATAAGGAGTGCAAGAAATACGAAACTCGGTGGATTTCGGACCGTTTTGAATTGGAAAAAAAATTGAATATGAATATAAAATACTAGCTTTAGCCCGCAACTTCGCCCGCGGACATAAAATATAGCCTATGTCACTCAAGAATACAGCAGCTTTCTATTGGTGAAAAAATTTTAGCAATCGGACCAGTACTTCTACAGATTACCTCATACAAACAAAAAACAAACTTTACCTCTTTATTACATTAGTGTAGATATTCCATATTTTACAAGTAGTAGCTATAGTTATTTCATTTTAGCATGCCAATCGTAGTCATTGACCTTTTCCCAAATTACTTATCTTAGCAATCCAGAAATAAACTCAATCGTTTTTCATTAGTATAAAATGTTGCGGATCACGATAGATGTTCACTCAGGACGGCTTTATGTATTTCTGTTTCTGAAACTAATAATGTCAAAGTGTAGGCGGGTCAATGAACTGAAATGTCACAGCTATCTATTAAGTTTTTATAAATATTCAATGGGTTAGGTATTTCATATTATAATTTTATGAAAATGGGTTATTCTTGCTCGTGAGGTAGGTTGTTATTATTCTAAGAGGAGTCATGAATAACGAGCACATGCTAATAATGCAATTGCTTATTGGCTTTTAGATTTTGTTATTAAGTAAAAAGAGTCCAGGTTTTTATAGCAAAATTATGCTATGTTATACTACCTGCTTTGTCCACTAAGCTTTTATGAGAATCAACATTGTTGTCTTAAGAATTTATTCATATTAGGCACTCCACTTGAAGTAATACGCTGTGGTTTTCTAGCTATTACGATTACGACAGTGGGAACACAGTTAAGAATATGTCTCTCAAAACAAACCCCTCTCCCTGAGAGGAGGCCTGGGTCCCAACAGTGGGAACATTACAAGGCCGATAATGCTAATGCTCTCAAACCAGGCTTGGCAATGTGAGATGAAGTGCCAAGTTCTCTTGTGGGCAAAGTCGAAGTGAAGTTCTAGGCACTCTACGTTTCACTATTTTAAAATTACTTTTTATTATTTTATTTTAATCACATACATTCAGAAGCATGCTTTCTCCCTTTATGTTGAATCTGAATACTGTATACTGCGTACTGTTCCAGGAATTTCGTGTTTGTAAGAATAAACTCGGGGCACAATAGTATTAAAAATACTACTTTATTTACGGCGCGGCGCTCCTATTACATAGTTTATTTAAATTGACTTACAACGATTTAGTTTATTATTTTCCTATAAAATTCAAAGCACCATTCAATCAGTGTACATGCTTACAATGTAAGTTGTTCGTGTGATCTCTTTCCATATCAAAATAGTTACATACTTACCTACTAATTTTTAAAAACTACTTTTTGGTTTTTATTACTCATAATGGTAGGCGAAGAATTGCTAAACTTAGTGGCAGCGGGTAGGGCAAATTGCTCACAGAACAGATGATTGAAAGAGCCGAAAAACTGTGAAGAAATTATCGTATATCGGACGAGGCAGCATTATCGTATAGCGGACGAGAAGACCTTGCACAAGGGGTTTGATGACTTAGTGAGGGTTGCGGAAATCAATGACTGGTCGTTGTAGCAACCTTTGGGAAAGACTTAGACCTTACATACAAAACCTGAGTGAACGTCCGTAGACAATAGGCGTTATGTTCATTAGCGGATGTCTTTCAGCTGAAATTATGCTGTCAAACTTTTGAAAATGACAACCACCGCAACACAAAAAAATTGCAGTCTCTAATCCCACATTAGTTCAACATTCCTATAGCCTTATCATTCCACACCCAAAAGAACTAGCAATATGAAAGAGAAATTCAATCTGAGCGCCAACGATGCTATCTGTATGCTATCTGTGGAGCGGATGAATGGGCCACAAACAAGTGAGCCGATACAGCTGAAAGGTTCTGAAGTAATGCCCGCATATATGATAGCATACAGTGCTATCTGTGGAGCGGATGAATGGGCCACAAACAAGTGAGCTGGTACAGCTGAAAGGTTCTGGAGTAATGAAGACGTACCATTGGAAGACCTCGCATAAGATAGACCGATGACCCATTGAGGTTCGCGAAAACCGATGGATGCGACACGAACATAGCCGGTTGTTGCAATGACAAAGAACGCATTTTTGAAGCTACACATCCCTATCTAGGAATTCGTAGCTGAACATAAGGCATACTATCTAGTAGGCCTTATGTTCAGCAGTGGATGTCTTCTGGCTGAAATAATGATGATGGCTAGGAGTCAAAGTTTTAAAAATGTCAGCTGTCCAACAGTTACCGTATCACGAAACATTTTGTATAAGACTGCATAAGAGTCTATAATCCCACATTAGTTCAACATGTCTAAAGCCACACCCTAAAAGAGCTAGCAATATGAAAGAGAAATTCAATCTGGGCGCCAACGATGCTATCTGTATGCTATCTGTGGAGCGGATGAATGGGCCACAAACAAGTGAGCTGGTACAGCTGAAAGGTTCTATAGTAATGCCCGCATATCGGAAGACGTACCGTTGAAAGACCTCGCACAAGGTGGACCGATGATCTAGATGAGGGTCGTGAAAACCGATGGATGCGACACGAACATAGCCGGTTGTTGCAATGACAAAGAACGCGTTTTTGAAGCTACACATCCCAATCTAAGGATGCGTAGCTGAACATAAGGCATACTATCTAGTAGGCCTTATGTTCAGCAGTGGATGTCTTCTGGCTGAAATAATGATGATGGCTAGGAGTCAAAGTTTTAAAAATGTCAGCTGTTTACCAACAATTACCGTATCACGAAACATTTTGTATAAGACCTGCATAAGAGTCTATAATCCCACATTAGTTCAACATGTCTAAAGCCACACCCTAAAAGAGCTAGCAATATGAAAGAGAAATTCAATCTGAGCGCCAACGATGCTATCTGTATGCTATCTGTGGAGCGGATGAATGGGCCACAAACAAGTGAGCTGGTACAGCTGAGGGTTCTAGAGTAATGCATATCAGAAGATGCAGCGTTGGAAGACCTCGTATAAGGTGGACCGATGATCTAGATGAGGGTCGTGAAAACAGTTGGCTGCGATACGCACATAACCGGTTGTTGCAATGACAAAGACCGCGTCTTCAAAGCTACGCATTCATATTCGTAGATAGTTGGCTTTACGTTCATGTAATTTCGTAGATGTCTTTTAAAATTATGATGATGAATTACAAACTTCTTAAAATGACATTTACAGCACGAAACGTTTTGCCTAAGAGTCTCTAATCCCACATTAGTTCTACAGTTCTAAAGCCTTATCATACCACACCCAAAAGAGCTAGCAATATGAAAGAGAAATTCAATCTGAGCGCCAACGATGCTATCTGTATGCTATCTGTGAGGGATGAATGGGCCACAAACAAGTGAGCCGGATATCTTCAGGTGTCGCGCACTCACACACGAGACTGGCACTTGTTTACACGGTGTTCGAGAGGTAGGAAGGGTTGAAGAGGTTCCGAATTTAAAGCTTGGAAGGAGTTGATAAGTTATTTGGTGTTGGTAGTAAACGATTGACACTTTGTCTTGTGGAACTTTAAAAAAAGATCAATATCGACTTGAGAATAAGGGGTTATTTTAAATTGTTACCGCAGCCCTGATACGCAAAAGAAAATAGCAAGAACAGGTGGGTTTAATTCATGAATCCCCGACCGGTCCTATGAGACCGCGCTGTTATTGTTTTACTATTGTGTCTCATTTTGCGGGTATGTGATGTGTGCATCTGGATTGAGGGCCCATTTTTTAAATCCTTACAAAACGTTGTGATAGGTTAAGTCAGTCTTACACTCCCTCTCACTCCATCCATTGCAGGATTATTGAGTTGTATTTAGAATTTGGTCCAAAAAATTGGTCATTAGTGTTTTCACGAGAATAAAAATGACCATATTTCACTACTTATCTTTTTTACCCGAATAAAAATGGGAAAACCAGTAATTGAGGAGACTACATTTTTTAAAATTTGGTACTTACGAGTATATCAAAAAGTAACTTTATCCAAAACCGCAAATCTGGTGGAATGGGAAATTGTCAAGTAACAGAATAAAGATGCACATACTGAAATGTAACGTCATCGCAATTATATTACGTGTGTACATAAAAAACCATTTTAACAAAAAAAAAACACCGACTTCAAAAAATAAATAAGTATTCCAAAACAAATTAATATGCACTAAAAAGTAAAAAATAATTGCGTATTTTTATAAGCTTACAATTATTTTTATTTTAGGAGTCGGTGTCAGCCAACTAAGATAGGTTTGTTATTTATTATCACTACAAAACATCACAGTTTTACACCAGTTGTAAGTAGTTGTACTTAATTGTTAGTAAGTTGGTATTATTATTGCTAGGTTGTTGGCGTTTCCTTGGCTGACACCGACTCCAAAAATAAAAATAATTGTAAGCTCATAAAAATACGCAATTATTTTTTACTTTTTAGTGCATATTAATTTGTTTTGGAATACTTATTTATTTTTTGAAGTCGGTGTTTTTTTTTTGTTAAAATGGTTTTTTATTTCTTGATTTTTAGTGAATCTGATGGACACTAATTACTTATTTGAGTATGGGTAGACCTACTAAACGCGCTGCTCATAGAGACAGCGCCGTTTAAATAAAACAAAGGAGTATATCGTACTAAGTCGTGTCAAAAGTTTGGCAGGCATAGTTTTATCGGATTTGGACGCCAACAAATTGTTAAATAAACCACACGACGATAGATCATTGCAGGATATGACAAGACTACGAAATCTGTCTTCCGATAATGAAGATCACACATAAGTCTTCTTCTTCTACTAGGCGTTAGTCCCGGCTTTTGCCAAGGTCACACATAAGTACCTAAGTCATAATACACCTTTTTTTACGAGGCAAAATCATCCAATGAGTCCTCCCACCCGGAGTGGAGCGGGACGGACTGTCAGACTTTTACTGACAGTCATACTACTGCCATACCTACTCATCCACAGTGTTCCTTCAATAGCCCTTTAAGTTTCAGGGTCACGGTTACCCAAGGACAGTACCGCGACCACGGACCAGCTAACGTAATTAGGACGCATGAAATTTGAAGAGTTTTGTTCACATAACCGAATATCTCATCAGAACAAACATATTTTTTTTCGAAATAGTTTTTTTAACCTTTTTTTTTGTTTTTTTTTGTTGTCGAGACGTGATATTATGTTGTGTGGTGGCGTAAACAATGCTTAGATATGCTATAGCAACAATCGCGGTTAATCTGCTGTTATTTATTGAAGAGTTCCCTCGATTTCTTCAAGATCCCATCATCAGATATTGAAATGGTGACAATGGGACCACACGGGAAGCACCAGCTTTCAAATAAAAGAAAAATAATGAAAATCGGTTCACCCAGTCGCAAGTTATGAGGTAACAAACATAAAAAAAAAAGTACAGTCGAATTGAGAACCTCCTCCTTTTTTTGAAGTCGGTTAAAAAGAGAGCAAGATGTTCCCCCCACGCCCCCATTTTTTCTAATCATCATCATCATCTCAGCCGAAAGACGTCCACTGCTGGACATAGGCCTCCCCCTCGATTTGGCCATAATCGCCACGCTTGGCATGCGGGTTGGCGATCGCAGTGTAGATGTTGATATGGACAGAAAATGCTGCTGCCCATTTTCTGGTGTGTCCCTTAGTCGCCTATTACGACACCCATGGGAAGAGATGGGATGGTGTAATTCTTCGGTTCCAGACACCTTACGGAACATTTTTTCTCATACTTACCAATTTTTGAAATGCTAATTGTTGCTTCATTTAATATTCAATTTTATTACTTTTTTAGAAAAATATTTCTTGTCCATGTTATTTGTTGTTTAGTATAAACTGTGACCTTCCTTTTATGATGCATACAAAGAATAATATAACTTTCAAAATTCACCCCCAAGTGTCGAAACAGAGATTCACTTTGTATGGAGAAACCTACTTTCACAACTGTAAAGCCGTTGACACAAGCTACACGTAAAAAAAACTAGATTCAAATTTTAAAAAGATGATTCCATTTTTTAAAACTCAAAAAGCACACTAGTGATCACTTCGTGGCTGCACGGCCACACACGGCGATGAAAGAGCTCTCGGGGGGCAAACGTCGGACCTTTTAATGGTAACTGCTCGCTAGTCACTCCTCACTCGGCGTGTTTCAATGAAAAATATAAGAAACGTATAACTACCGGTAGACTACAATGTGTTATAGTCCGTCTAATAAAAGCACGACCTGAGAAAAAGAGGTTAAATAAAAAAAATTGTATGTGGTATTACCAATTAGTAGGAGAATCATGTCTTGACATTTCATATTTTTTTTATTTCCTACAATTGCGGCTGAATAATGTTGCCAATTAAATTAAAAGAAAACTACAGATCGCGCTTTCATTAGAAACCCGAAAACAGCATACTAGTGATAACTTCGTGGCTGCACGGTCACACACGGCGATGAAAGAGCTCTCGGGGGGCAAACGTCGGACCTTTTAATAGTAACTGCTCGCTCGTCACTGTCACTCGGCGTGTTTCAATGAAAAATATAAGAAACGTATAACTACCAGTAGACTACAATGTGTTATCTACTGTTAGATATAACTCCCGGCAAATAAGTTGGCAAGAAATTGACGTAGAGGGGGTAATTTCGCGCATGGTGAACAAAAAAGCGAATGAGCGAACGAGACGTAACGCAGTGCGGAGGCAAAAGTCGACTAACGCACCAAGTTACGTGCCGCGGGTTACAGCCCTTTAATTCCTTTCTTGAACCTAGAATGCTGAAATCAGACGTTAATAAGATTATTCGTTCCAATTTTAAAAATTTGGTTCCATTTTTAAAAACTCAAAAAGCACACTAGTGATAACTTCGTGGCTGCAAGACCACACACGGCGATGAAAGAGCTCTCGGGGGGCAAACGTCGGACCTTTTAATGATAACTGCTCGCTCGTCACTCCTCACTCGGCGTGTTTCAATGAAAAATATAACAAACGTATAACTACAATGTGTTGTCTACTGCTAGATTGCAGAAGAGAGATTTAATCTCAATTCTTTATTCTTTATTGTACACGGGAACGGTATCAACAGCGGACAGATTCTGATATGATATGGGTTACAGGACAGAATGGAAGAAAAAAGACCCCAAGCAACACGGGATAAGGGCAGGAAGAAGAAGGAGAAGTACATGGGAACGCTGCTCTCTTTCTTTACCTAGCCTTATCCCATTTCATTTGGGGTCGGCTCTCCTCGTCGTTCTTCGCCAGACATTTCGGTTCTGGGTCGTCGAGTCATCAACTTGGGCTTTCTTTAGGTCATTGCTGATTACAGACATCCAAGTTAGAAGGGGTCTACCACGCTTTTTTTGGTCCAATACTGAAAGCTGTATCAAAGGTATGTGGCATAAATAATAAATTGAACTTTATCTACTGCCTTTCGTCTCATTTTTTCTCTTAGAGTTAGCACTGCTGAATCTACAATTATAACCAAGATTCTACAACAATCTAGGTTCACGCGCGTGTGATTTTAATATTAATTTTCAAATTCTAGAGGTTATTTATACGCTCCAGTTGCTACACTTGAATTGAACTACGATGTATAACTTACTGTAATATTATAAGTAGGAACAGTTATTTATTTTTACACAGAATATTACATGATGATACACACAGTTCAGGTACAAAAGCGAGTTTAATTCAGTAATGCGTCACTTTTTAAAGAGAAGTGTAAAAAATTAAAAAAACCGGCCAAGTGCGAGTCGGGCTCGCGCACAAAGGGTTCCGTAGCAGCAAATATAATACAGTTAAATCAACCTATCTCAAAAACTATAAGAGATACTTTGATCAAACCAAAAATCGTTGAAAGAGTTAATTAGCATGCATCACCTCTATTTTTTTTAGAATTTTATACCCCGTAGTTATAAAAATAGAGGGGGGGGGACATACTTTTTACGACTTTGAGAGCTGATATCTCAAAAACCGTTCACTTTAAGAAAAATGTTTTTTAGAAAACTTTATATCATTTTAAAAGACCTTTCCATTGATACCCCACACGGGTATGTACATCGAAAAAAAAATTTTCATCCCTCAGTTACATGTATGGGGGGCCCCACCCCCAATTCTTTTTTTTACTATTTAGTGTCATAATTTTGTAGCGGTTCATACAACACATATTCCCATCAAATTTCATCACTGTAGTACTTATAGTTTCCGAGTAAATCGGCTGTGACAGACGGACAGACGGACAGACGGACAGACGGACATGACGAAACTATAAGGGTTCCGTTTTTGCCATTTTGGCTACGGAACCCTAAAAAAGCAAGTTAATACCTATTGGCATGGTTCTATAAATTAGTGAAATTAACTCTGAACCGAACTACTGAACAGATTCTGATGACATTTGAGACAGAGTAAGCTAGAACCCCAAGCAAGGACATAGGCTGCCTTTTATCTTTTTTTTTTAATTGTTCTAAACTAGCGCTTGACTGCGATCCCACCTGATGGTAAGCAGTGATGCAATCGTTGATGGTGAGGCGCATTAGCTTATCTGGCTTTGAATTGACACCCGCTCTATTTTACATGATATTCACATAAAATGAATAATCATATATTTTTTTCGTCCTTTGCAAAGGTTAACTAAACAAAATATTTTCAGAATCCAACAAATAGTACAAGAATCCACCACAAAGTCACAATGTTAATTTTCATGAAAACAATTTGAATGGAATAAGCAATAACGTGTTCTGATTAATTTTAAACACTAATTTGATTTCTGTCACCGAAATAAAATTATTCTAGAATTAAACGAAAGCCGCTTATATTATTAAAATATTTATTACATTAGCATGAAGATTATTGGACTAACAACAACAACGAATATTACAACGAACAACGAATATTTTATAAAGAAAAATATAACCTTATAACTTTTGTTTTTTGTAATGTATGTTATTTATTTATTGTGCAGACCTACCACAGCGTTGTCTTTTTAACCCTAAGGTTGACTGGTAGAGAATGCCTTGATGCATTAAGTCCGCCTATGTACCACCATTGTACATAAAGTATAAATAAATAAATAACCTTCTTATGGAATCACACTGATATTATAAAAGTTATGTTAGTTATGATATTATAATTATTATATGAATGTGTGTGTAGAATTGTAACTGCTTCATGTTCAAACGGCTGCACAGATTTAAATAAATCTTGGTGAGCGGGTAGATCATGTCTAGGATACTGTGTGTGCCAAGAGTATGCTCCCTTGGGTTAATTTTCTACTACAACGCGGGTGAAACCGCTAGCTGTAGTTAGTATATAATGTCTGAAAACGTTGGGTGACTCCGAAAATATATCTTCTAAAAAGAAACAAGAACACAACAAAATCTACTGCATATGTAAAATTTTCCACATTCTATGCACAGCACAATAACAGTTAACTTAATAAAACGGAGAAAAAACAGCAACATTTCTGAATGAGAACGGAAAACAGGATTTCTTAATAATAAGTTTATTTAACCATTGTTAAAAAAGGTATTATTAAGGATATTTTTGATTTCGGGTGTATGCTCCCTTGGGATAATTCACTACTACATCTCGAGCGAAGCCACTTACAGTAGGTAGTATCACCTCGACCGAATTTCAATCACGGTGGCCAATCTCAACAGAGATCAGCCAAGTATTCTTTTACTCTCGTAATTCGATGGAACAACAATCCAACTCGACCGGAGGAAGATCAGACGCAGGACCAACGGCTTTATGTGCTTTCCGAGGCGCTGGAATGTCACTCCACCAAGTTTCAAACTCCTGATAGTTACAGATTAATTCCTAATGGAAAAACCCAATGACACTTTTTGTCAGACTCGGGAATTGAACCCAGGACCCCACGCTCAGTGGTTGCCCTTGCAACCACTAGACCAACAAAAAGTCAGAAAGTAGCTAGTATGTATATCGTAAATGTCTAAAAGCGTTGGGAGACAAAGGATTCAAGTAAATAAAATATCTACAAAAAGAACCAAAAACAAAACCGAATCTACTGCAGATGTAAAATTCCACATTCCATGCACAGCACAATAACAATTTAGCGGAACAAAACAGAATTTACTAAATAAGAACCGAGAAAAGGATTCTTTTGATTTCAGGAGTATGTTCCCTTGGGCTATTTTTTTACTACGATGCGGGTGATGCCACTAGCAATAACTAGTATATCCTAAATGTTTGAAAATGTTAGATCACTCCGAAACAAAGGAAATAAGTCTTCGATCAACAATGCATTGTTAATCGAAGATACAAGTAAATAAAACATCTGCCAAAAAGAAACAAAAACAAAACCGAATCTACTGCACATGTAAAATTCCACATTCCATGCACAGCACAATAACAATTTAGCGGAACAAAACAGCATTTACTAAATAAGAACCGAAAAAAGGACTCCTTAATAATGGCCAATCGCTTGCTCTAATACATAATTGACGTGAAAGAGCAACATTTTGCAGGCTTTTTCCGCTCGTTTTAACCCGTCAGCTCAAATTAGGTTATCTGACGATGCCCCGTGTGAACGAGTTATGTAAATTAAGTAAAAAAACTGTCATGATGAACAAAGAATAACTCTGAAGGGACTAAGATTTGGAACTCGGTGCCAGAATATTTTTTTTTCAGCTCAAAATACCTACAGAGCGATGTAACACACTTAGCTATAAGAAGGTGAGCCCATGATTTTCATCCTTCTTTGGTATGCTAGTAGACCATTCTTTTTATCGCAAGTATATATATCTTCTCTTAGTCTAATTTTCTACTAGGTACAACGCAAATGAAGCTGCTAGCAAAAGCTAGTATATTCTAAATGTCTGAAAACGTTGAATGACTCCAAAACAAAGGATTTAAGTAAATAAAATATCTTCAAAAAAGAAACAAAATCTACTACGTATGCAAAATTTCCCACATTCCATGCAAAACACAATAACAGTTAGCGGAACAAAACAGCATTTACTAAATAAGAACCGAAAAAAGGACTCCTTAATAATGGCCAATCGCTTGCTCTAATACATAATTGACGTGAAAGAGCAACATTTTGCAGGCTTTTTCCGCTCGTTTTAACCCGTCAGCTCAAATTAGGTTATCTGACGATGCCCCGTGTGAACGAGTTATGTAAATTAAGTTATCTGTTTCCCAACGTCCAGTTAATTCAGTTCTTTCTCCGGCGCGGCCCGCTGCAGGGAAATTGTGCTGTTTTGCATTTTGATGAAATATTTTGTCCAGTCGCAACGCAAATAATGTTGCCTTCCACTGAGATTGTTTCAGTCTCGTTTTATTAGGTACGCCAGTGAGGATTTTTCTCAATGAACTCGACTTTTCTGGAGTTTAGCGTACTTTTCGCTGTTTTAAATCACGCTAATCTGTACTAGTAATATAAAGAGGAAAGATTTGTATTTTTGCTGGAGAAAATCTCAAAAACTGCTATACCGATTTAAAAAAAACTTTCACTGTTTGAATGCTACTTTATAACAGAGTAACATAAGCGTATATATTTTCTACCTTCACACCCTTGAAGTCACTGGCAGCAGCTATTACACTAAAAATTTAAAGGGGAATGTTTGCTTGCCATGAAGTACCGTGTTACCCCAGTTAATGGGTTGTGGAGGTCTGGTAGGCAGCCGCTCCTCGTAAAATACTGGTATTCAGCTAAATCCGGCTTGACTGGATGCCGACCCCAATATAGTTGGGAAAAGGCGAGGAGGTAGAGGTAGTAGTTTGCGAATGTGTATATTTGTTACTTCTTCACACTTGAATGGCTAAACGGATTTAGATGAAACTTGTTTCACGAGTAGACATCATCATAGCACAAAGGCTTTTCGTCCCAATATGTACATATATTCCCTTGCGACAATTTTCAATTTTCTACACGGGTGAAACTGCCGGTAGTAGCTGATTAAATATATTAGGTATCTATGAGTATATCAAACTACGCTCACTTAATTAAATCAAGCGTAATTAACACGTAATCCTATTAATCATTGTCTAACAACGGAACGGCAAACATCAATATCACATTCAATTAGGTAACTAATAATGTCGCGAATCTGATTTGAAGAATAGCTCAGTTTAGTGTGTAACGAGGGGTCTAAAGCCGCGGGTGTCATAAACCGGACCGGGTGTCGTAAACCCCCGGCTGCGGCTGGCCGGCCCGTTATGTCCCCAGATGTTATCACAACATAAAATGCCAAAATTAAAACCTATAAAATATCGAGCCCCTACATGATTTATGTCAAGCGCGTTCCTGTAACACCGAATTTTTCTCCTTTCGTTATTGGAAGTCGTAAAAGGGATTTTTCGATTTATCTCCCGAAGTAATACCGATGACAAGTGGCTTTATGGATTTCACGCAAATTAAATTCGGTGAACGTCATCATCGAATTTATGTTTCGGAAAAAGAATGACCTTGAAACGTCGGATCAATGGTATTGAATTGTTCATTTCTTATAATGAATACGGATTTTTAGCTGCTGTTATTACTGTATAAAACAATATACTACTAGGATATAAAAATAACAAAAATAGACCAAGACGTGAAATATCGGATCAACTCAGGATGTATAAAATGGCGATAGGTCACTGGAACAACTTGTGACTCACGGATGCCACTCAAGCTGAAGGATAAAATCTATCGTGATAAGACCTGTCATACTGTACAAACCAAAACGTAAGGCTGTGAAAAGAAGAATAAAATTAGATTGCATGTAGCAGAGATGAGAATATTAATTGAGATTTAATAGCATGGATACATTAAGAAATGAGTACATTAGAGGAAGTTTGAAAGTGCCGCCAGTGACTGAAAAGTTAAAGGTGAATCGTTTGTCTTGATATAGTCATGTGATGAGGGGACTTTTCATGTAAGTACATAGAGTGTTAAATGTCTTTCGAGTCTTTGTACCACCTCAAAAATAAACCGTATCTTTCAGTTATCCTTAAATAATCACAAGAAACGGTGACTCATTCGAACAATGCCGGAACTCACAACTAGATATACCTGCCATATAATAGCTATTTCATGGAATGTGTCTCCTTTATTTAATAAAATAATACCTGGCAGAAAAAAAAAGCAGCAGCTGTTTGCACTGAGCGATAATGTAGCTTGTTTCTACGGGAATATTCTCGTAATCTAGAGATTCTCATCTAGAAATAAATATAATATAAAAACATTTTTTGCCTCTTTCTAGATAACTTAGAGACTTTATCAATGCCGTGACTTTATCAAAACAGCCACTGAACTTCACTTGAGTTTCAAGTGAAGTTTAGTGGCTGTTTTGATCATTCGCAAAATGATTCCTCCTGAATATTGTGATGTAAAATTAATGTAGTATTGTATCTCAAGTGTCTAAACAACTGGACTTTTATGTGGAATCAGATCTCTGTGGCTCTAGGCAGAAAGGGAAGATGTGTCAGACTTTTACTGACTAAAACCCACTCCTACTTTCTCTTTGCCTTCGTTCCAGGGCCCTGAGGTTCTCTTTCGTACAACCCAGTGTTCCAATAGGCTTCAACCCTGCCGGGCCCCCACAATATTTCATTTCAGGTTGATTAAACGATACAATTTATATCGGAGTGCAATGCATTACGTTAATGACATTACTTTAATCAACATCCTTCTCAGACACTGCATTTTTTAATCAAGCATCAAAAATAAATATGTCAACTATTAATAAATTAATTTATGATTCTCAGTTCCAGTTATAATACTTTATATACGTTATAATATTAGCTACCGTTCTGGTGTACTTGATTATGTAAATATTTTCGTTCATACACTTTATAGAGTGTAATCAAAAAGGTTTGTGATTGACCGAAAGACCTTAAACACGCCATGGTGAAAAGCTCCCTCTTTCAGGAGTGACTAGTCACGGCGTCTTCACCTTCTGCATGACCACCATCGGATATGGTAAGTTCGTGCCTGATCCCTGTGAAAGAAATGCCCGGGTGCCCTGGACGACATGTCGGAGGTGTGCCCCACTTGGGTGGCACTCTCAGCAGAGCCGAGGCCAACTGGGGCCATGGGTTAACTTCCAAAAGTGAAACCTGTAGCAACCCACCGCAAAGCCAAGGATCCTTCCTTATGTTCCTACATAGGTGTAGTTTTAGTCAGAAAAAAGAATCTGGCAGTGGTGAGGGAGGGTCCTCGCCACCCCTGAGCTGACAGAGACATTGGATGATTTCCCACTTTAATAAAATTAAAGCACGCTTTCTAAAAACCCGCCTAAATCTACCCACGTATTTCACAAAAATCCTTGTATTATTTAATAAATGCCGTACTCATCAAAAACTCATAATTAACAGGTACGTGTCGCCGCAAACCATTTCGCGGAAATATATTTTTTATTCTATCCAAAAGTTGTTAAGCCACGGGTTGTTACAAATTCCGGCTAAGCGATATATTTATAATTCAGAGTTTCGCTCGAAAGGGGTGACGACACATCAGAAACTGTGAACGTTTGAGCCCGACGCTCAGCAAGTTCGCCATTACACAAATAAGCGGTTTTGGCTGCAAACTGTTAATTTCAGAAAGTGAAACTTAAACCGCTCTAAGCTCGCATTTAGGCGACCTTTTGGGGTTTAGTTTGTAGAAAAAACTTTCCACTTTACTTTATTTTTAGCCAGGTAAGGGATACTGTTGATTCGTTACTTAATTTTACTCATTAACAGTTTACGAGTATCAAAGCTGTGAATTTATAAATATGTATTTATTTTATAAAATGTCAGCTAGTCTCGTTGAACGAGAAAAACGTTTTTTTTTATTGTTATATAATCTAGAGCTTGACTGTGATCCCAACTGATGGTAAGCAGTGATGCAATCGTTGATGGTTTCGATGGTGATATTGTCGGTGGTGGTGTTCGTTTGTAGTTAAAGTTACATAATTACGAACAAACCAAATGTGTCTTAAATAAATTCCAGTTTTGAAAATTACGGACTTTTAATAAGTTGAGTTACAATGCACCACTGGTATACAAATTCAGTTACGTTCCATTATTAGTAGATAAATTGAGTTACGTTTCACTATTAGTAGAAAAGATAAGTGAGAAATTGTTTTTCTACGGACAGTCGCTTGTCCCCTTAGAAAATCATGTAAATATCGTACGTTTATTTATGGTATTCTCCTACTAATACTACGGAATCTAAAAGTAAATTCTTCATAATAAAGTTATATTTACAGAGTTTATGATTAATTTAAGTGTGGAGTTAATGAGATCCGTTTAAAGTTAGCTGTGTGTTGTTCAAGCGACGGGGTTTATCCAACGATTGGTTACATAATGTAAATTAATTACAAGTATTTTAGGTTTGCAGTAATTTCTAGTCACGTGTACTGATAGAATGAAGAATATATCTACTTAATACTACAGCTACTTTCTGGTGGATCGAGAGAAAAATATAATAGGTTGGTGAATGTGTGATGTTTATGTATGAATTGTGTTATGAATGATGAAGGAAAATCGGATTTCAAAAACAAGTTGAGTTGGTTAATATTAAATTATGTCAAAAATATTTGAAAATTGAATTGATTTAATTAGGAATATGTGTGACTGGTAGAGAATGCCTTGTTGCATTAAGTCCACCTATGTACCACCACTGTATATGAAACTTAAATAAAATTATAATTAAAATATTATAATAATTTATTATGCAATTTTATTGTTTAATTTTTAGTTACACTTAAGAGCCTGTTTCACCACCTATGATTAAGTTTCGAGTATCTTACTTGGCAGATAATTTCATACAAGTTCTATTCCATTTTTGAATTTATTCAGTGAGTAGTGCTTACTCGGACATTGTGAAACAGGCCCTTACTATATATATGATGATATAGGTAATAGTGGGTCCTTTTACTTTCTTAAAAAGTCGTATTGTTATTTTAATGTTCAGATATAGTCAATAATAAACTTATATTGGTATTCTGTGCAAAGGCCTTTAAAACAGAGGTCTTTAAAAAAACAATATCGTTCGTTATTGTACAAGTATTTCGTCATTCGTCTCATTCTTGTTCGTCTCATTCATCGTATCTTCATAATTTATGAAGCAAAATGCCGCGAATCAAGACCAGACTAAACAAACAGTATACCCTAACTGTGAACAAATATCATGCAACGGGGCGAGGCAAGATAAAAACCTCAGCTATTGGACGAACGAGGCAAGTTTATGATGTTTTGACTAAATAATTCATGTTTTTTTGATCTAAAATAATGTTGTAGGGAACAGCCTACCGCGCGACTACGAGCGGTTAAAAGTTCAGTACAAAAAAAAAATTCGTTTAATTATGATTCCCGTGAACAAAGAGGACTTTTCGCTTAACATTCACAAACCCTGCAAGAACCATTAACACCGAACACGTAGATTTACGTCGTACAAAGCGTAATTACAAAAAACAAAGCAATTTGAATAAATATGAGGAACTTAGCATATCGTTGTTGGTAAGTCCATTAAAAATTCATAGTTTTACTCACAGCGCCGGTAAACAGATACCTAGTGCAGACTAACTCTGTAGGAAATAAGTTTTTAGCTTTTTTCACAGACAACTACTAAATATTATTCATCATCATCATCATCTCAGCCGAAAGACGTCCACTGATGGACATAGGCCTCCCCCAAGCGTCCCCACAGCGACCGGTCCTGTGCGTCTCGCATCCATCGGATTCTCGCGACCCTCGCCAGGTCGTCGGTCCACCTTGTGGGAGGTCCACCTTCCGTCCCCGTCGACCATCCGTTCTACGAGCAATGTGCCCTGCCCACTGCCACTTAAGTTTGGCGATTGTTCGGGCTATGTCGGTAACCTTAGTTCTCTTGTGGATATTATTAGTAGGTAACCACTAAATTAGTAAGTTACGTTTAATTGGTGAATGTTGCCAAGCCATTAAAAAGTAAAGAAGCGTGAGGCAACGAAGATCATATAAACAGATAAAAATATTTATTGTTAAAAATTGCATTTACACGTCACAATATGTTTTGATTAACTGAAGTCCTTCTTAGTTATGTATACACAATCTTCAAAACTAACGTCTTGCAGAAGCCTGTTTAGGTAAATAACAGATTGAATTTGCAAAAAAAAAAATGTAAGACTACCTATAGAAAAAGTTTCTAGGTTCATATTTTAGCTGCAACGCGTTAGGAAATGCAATTATACTAGCAATACTTTTATAATTGACTTAATTTTTGATGATTTAAATTTTGGTAAATTTTACAACTTACTTTGTACAGTATATGTAAAGGGTAATCTGTGACATTTGCCTATAAATATTTTTCGTTCTTTTCTTTACTTAAAAAAACGATGAAAACAAATTATTTCTCAATTTACTCTTTTAGAATTTTCAACCAACGTCTTGCACTCGGTTTCAAAAAGTTTTAACTGAGCAACAAAGAGTTTCCTCAACAAAAATGTGAGCGCAGAACTTACATTGTATCTAAGCACTGGGTACCTACTTGCTAACTTCTACCTAATAGGTACTTCCCAAGGTACATTTTCATACAATAGCTCAGTCATTACGTGTACACATCTTTCTATAGATATTTTGGAAATGTAGATACGTTTAGGTTATTATTTATGTTTCTATTGAAATTAAATTTGACATTTTTGTAATAATAAAATGCTGAAAAGACTGAATTGTGCTATTTTGCATAAAGTTCAGCTCTTCATAAAGTACTCTTAAATAAAACAAATGTAACTATAGAAACTTTACACATTTAATCAAGAATCTGAATGTCGAATTTTTTTTTTCCAATTCGTTTTTAAGAAAACACTTATTTCCTGGAACCAGTTTTCTGAAATATTCGAGTGAATTACGGCATAACGAAGCGTTGAGGTGTTATGTCTCTTTTTTCACATTGCTTCTTTTTCAACTATTGCGCTGGATGAACCAACAAGCTTTTGTGGCTCAAACCATGCTCAGGTTGACGATAGATGGGTTGGAAGAAACTCTTAATTTATTGAGTCGAAAATACACACAATTTGAGCTGTAGTAATAAGTAGGCCATTCCGTTGAATTTTCTAAGAATCACTGATTTATAGAAATTGGTTTTGGATTGATAACTTTATCCCAAGAAAACTTTGTTGACCTTTTCAGACAATTGAATCCAGTAACTAAATCAAAACAATAACTATGTAGCAAAAAAATAATAATATACTTTTTATAACCCTAGAGAATTTATTAAAAATATCGAAAATTTATAAAGAATATAAAACAAAAGAAAAATAAGTTGAATAAATAATTTCTACAGCAGCTTTCGTCAGCATCAAAAGTCGATGAACAGAATCAACATAACAAAACATTTTATTGTGAACAGATGAAACACATTTTATTGCAAACAGGTGTTTTGTTGTGTTGATTCTGTTCATCGACTTTTGATGCTGACTGTACCTATCCGAGAAGTGGCAAATCCAGCTAGTCGAGTCACTGGTGCTCTGGAATCTGAACTATGCGGATACCGATGTCGGCCCCCAACTTCTGGCAAGAACTGATCGACTGATCTAGAGGATGCAAAACGCCTGTGCTATTTCAAAATCCCAGCGAAAACTCATGTAACTCCATTTTTAGGGTTCCGTAGCCAATTGGCAAAAACGGAACCCTTATAGTTTCGCCACGTCTGTACGTCCGTCCTCGCTTAATCTCTGTGACCGTTAGCTCTAGAAAGCTGAAAATTGGTACCAATATGTATGTCAATCACGCCAACAAAGTGCAAAAATAAAATTTGGAAAAAAAATGTTTTATGAGGGTAGCCCCCCTACATTTAAAGTAAAAAGCGTTTTTTTTTAATTTCAACCCTAACGTGTGGTATATTTTTGGATAGGTAATAATTTCGGAAATAATCGCTCCAAAAGTAAAAAACAATGCGTCCCCCCCCCCCTCTAACTTTTGAACCATAAGTTTAGAAAATATGAAAAAAATCTGGAAAGTAGAGCTTTATAAAGACTTTCTAGGCTTTTTGAACTTGATGGGACGAACAGTTTTTGAAAAGTTGGGGACACTTATTTTGACGGACGGGAAACTACGGAACCCTACACTGGGCGTGGCCCGACACGCTCTTGGCCGGTTTTTTAAACAAGCACTCAGTCCTCAGGATGAAATCACGTTGTAAGTTGCACTTGGCTTTAATACCGTTTGGGGTGATAAGGTACAAGCATTCGACTTACCTTAACAAAAAATTGAGCTGGATCGCCAGCAGAAGACAATATGCCAGCAGACAGTGCTCGCAACAATTGTCCACTCCATCGCACAGGACAGCTGCTTTTAGAGGCAGTTTTCGGTACGCATCATACAAATGCTAAAACAACATTCCCCAACGATCTTCATCAACCTGGTGTTAATTCCGGCTATTGCCAGGGTTCCGGCTTCCGGCTAAGCTAACTTTCCCCAACGATAAGGAATATTTCTTATCACTTCACAAAAAGAACGTGGCACGATTGTTTCAAACAATTCCATCATAGCTTGCTTGCGTGTATTTGGTTTCAGAGACAGTTTGCTGGAAGTACCTATAAGATATTCCTTTTGGTAACTTGTACTCGATGGTCTGATGCTTCGTGAAAGTACTATTTCTGATTCACTTTATTTAATAGTTATATACACAAATTCATTTTATTATTTTAATATGCACTAGCTGTTGCCCGCGACTTAGTCCGCGTTAAGTTCGTAAAACTGCACAAAAGTTACTTATAACTAATCCTATACTTCCGAAAACATCTGATTAATTAATTTTACATAAAACTGTTTAAGTTAAAACTCCAATTAGTACTTTTTTTAGTTGGGAAATCATCTAATGACTTTCGCTCTTCTGTGAAGCGGAAGTGCGTGTCAGATTATTACTGGCTAAGACTCACTTCTATATTCCTTCCTTGCCTTACGTTCCAGGGTCTCCCTTTCAGAAGCGAAACCATAGCCCCAGTAGGTTTCTTGTTTAGGTTTTATAATTCAGATGGGTAAACATCAGAATGACTTCTCCTGCTGTTAAATGGCGCGGGAGGGCATGTCAGATTTTAATGACTAAACGCCACCCCCGTTCCTGTGTTGCCTTCAATTTTGGGACACCGAGCTTATCTTTCGGAATACCGATCCACGTCCCCAGAGGCTTCGGCCCTGCCACGGGCCCCTACAGTTTGCTGACATCTTCTTAAGGCGCTCGTGGAACAGTTGACGACTTGACTCGGTCCGGGTTATTACCGGACTGCTGGACGGCAAGCTACCCAGTGTTCACCGTCCTCAAGCTTGCACCTACGGTGGTCGGAAATCGTTCTCGTGATCCTGACGGCGGCCAGTCGGCCGCCTCCTTGGCTAGCATTACAGCTTTGCAGAAGAAGGCAACCGCCATACCTCTACCGTGTGCTCCATCGTGTCTTCCGGGCGGTCCAGACAGTGCGCCCAAGTCTGGCTGGGGCGCCCTTTTCCCCTGAATCCGATGCAGGAGCCTCCCGAACTTACCGTGTCTGGAGAGGACCTACGGCATACGGAACGTGAGGATCTCTTTCCAACCACTCCTCTAAGAGGAAACTTACCGCCGCAATGACGGCGTGCCCAGGTTTCTTGTTTAGGCGGAAAATCATCAGAATGACTTCTCAGAAGGTGAGTCAGACTTTTACTGACTAAACCTTACCTCGTTACTTCTTTGCCTTCGTTCCAGGGTTCCGGGTTTTCCTTTCGGAAGCTCGCCCATGGCCCTAGAGGCTTCGAACCTGCTGGGCACCTATAGTTTGCTAAAATCTCTTTAAAGCACGCGTGGAACAATACCCACGGTTGACCGTCTGGATTATTACCGGACAGCCAGATGGTAAACTACCCATTGCTCGCCATTCGCAAGCCACTCCTACGGTGGCTCTAAATCGGGGTCGGTATCCCAGCGACTGGGGCGTGAGGGGACTACTTGCCACTACTCCTCGCTCTGGATCATGGCCTGTACCAGTGCCCAGCGCGAGAGGTTGCTGTCACCGATCGTCCCCACAAGGACACGGCGGTGCTCCGCCTAAGCGTGGCCCACCAGTACTTTATGCTCTAACGTGTCCTCCGGGCGATCCACCCAATGGTAACACCCGGGTTTTTCTTCCGCACGACGTCAATTGCCTTAAAAACATCAACGAAGTACAGAGCCGCAGAGTTCGCATTCTAAATAGTTGCCTACTCTATGGGTAAAGTCGTTAGTTTTGTTCATATTGCGATAAAATCAAAATTAAAATGATTTGTTCTTAAAAAAACCAAATTAGGGCAGATAACCGCCTTTAGTATTTGCCTCTTTTTTTGTTGGGTAACCACCAAATACCTTCTCCCACTCTAGGTGGACCGAAAGAGAGTATCAGACTTTTACTAACTAAATTCCACAGTGTTCTATTAGTTGCAATTTACATTCTAGGGCGACTAATTTTGGCACACCACGATTATTACTATTATAAATTCACTCTTTAAAGAGAGACTACAGAATCATGACGTCCTCACCTTGCGCTTTACGCAGGTCCTAACCGAACATGAGTGTTTCGGGAGGTAGATGTTTTAGATTCGGCGGGAAGACACGGTGGACCTTACGATCGAAGTGATCCCGCTAGGGCGGATTACCGCCGTACCTACTGTTTGCGGGTCAAAATCAGAATCCTCCTGCCCTAGTTCAGATCATGGTATAAGCTGGGAGGAGGAATGGAAAGCAGTCACCTCCTAGAGTGAAGCAACGTGGCTGAAACCGTGCGAAACAGGACATCCTTAGGCCCCTCCTATCGCCATTTGGACACTTCCCAGGTGTCATATGTATAGGGCGTTTACCGATCACCATCATTTTTTTGTGTTTATATGACCTGTTTATTGAGGCAGGAATTTTCTGGTGCGATATTTGACTGACGTCCTAATACACCAAATAAATGTTTTTCTTTAGTGAGAATAATAAACGAATTCTTGTGTGCGAGTATTTTCACCTAGACGACTTCACATGCTGATGATCAAACGCAGTCTGTAAACTCTCGATTTTTACGGGTAGAGCATGCAGAGCAGTAAAAAATACCCACTTTGTTCCTTTAGATGCCCTATACGAACAATTTTCCAGCTATCGAAGCCCGTTAGGGCCGTTCGCTTATGGTATCTCTTTTAGGTGCGCGTGGCACATAACGCAACGTCAGTCGACTAAGACCAGTCTTTATTCAACAGCGAAATGCCAATAGTGAGAAAGAAAGAAAGAAAGAAAGAAAAACGGTTTATTCGCGCGGAAAGACGCATACATGATAAGAAAAAAAAAGTATAAAATAAAAAAAAGGGGTAAATATGCGTCAGAAACCGCGCAAAACGGCCGAACGCTCAGCAGAACGCCATGCCCTCGTACATAAAACGACGAGGGCACAGCGCTGGTTTTCAGCGTTGGCCGGTCACAGTATGACAAAAAAAAACGTCGGGCGGTGTGGTGCACCGTCCAAAACTCCGCGCTAACGGTAGCATGGAATCGCCCTGCGACTCGTAATGCCAAGGGCATCATCTTTGCGCTTTCTGCTACCTTCTTTGCTTTATTTGCGGAAGGAAGTGATGACTGCTTTCCGTACCTTCTTTCTCTATACCAGGACCGGACGTGAGAGGTCGTTACTGCTGATCACCTCCACCCGGAGTCCTGGAACGCAAAGCGAAGAAGGAACATACAAAGGTGTGGGTTTTGGTCAGTGAAAGTCTGACATCCCCTCGTGCTCCTTCCTAGAGTGGAAGAAATCACCTAAAATATAAATAGCCTTTAGTTAAAAAATAAATAAATGGATGTTTGTATTCTGAAAGGAAATCGTTTGTCTTAGTGTGGTCATGTGAAGAGGAGAAATTAAAAGCACGTTACTAAAAGAGTTCTTGAGAATGGAGAGGGAGAGGAAGGCCAAAGAAAAGATGGATGGATTGTGTAAGGATTGATATGAAAGAAAAGGGCAGATGATAGTGTGATGATAGTGTGACGGACGACAGGACAGAATGGAAGAAGAAAACGTGTTGCACCGACCCAAAGTAATATGGGATAACGGCAGGAAGAAGAAGAAGGATGTCATTGTTTGTATTTTGAAAACGGGGTGCAACTCCGCAGTTGTAAAATATGTCTCCATGGTTTTTTTTTGTTAAACAATAATAATAATATCTTTTGGTAATATTTTTGTGAGAAAAAAAATTGTGAGAATGCAAAAATATGTGAAAAAAAATGTTACAAAAATAAAAAAAAGCTTTATCTAAAACACCTCTTGGGATTCGAACCACCACCGTGTTACGTCCCAGTCTAGTCATTAATCGATCGCGCTGCAATGTTCGATGAAAATTAAGCAAAATAGACGTTCTCATATAAATGTCATAAATGACTGCCCCGCTCTTCGTCCATGATAGCGTGATGATTTTCATTTCAGTAGATAAATTGGCAGCTAAATGGACTAATGTAACATTGTAGTACGTGAATTTCGTGGACGCTTGGATTTTATAACGTGTTTTGATTAGTTTTAACAAAATATTTGTGAAAAATCAAATAGAAATGTTGATTTTCTTATGAAAAAATGGTAAAAGTATTTTTTTTTCCAAAAACAATAAGATAAAACATTGACAGAAATATAAATTGTAGGTGGGATTCGAACTCGGGGCAACTCGTTCAAAACCGATAAATGCTATATTGCTCACCCCCCATAGCAAATAGCGTGATAAAATATAGCCTATATCATTAAGGGTCCTATAAGGATTATGTATGCAAAATTTGAACATGATCGGTTCAGTGGTTTTTGCGCCAATTAATGCTAACAATGTACAATTTTACTGTTTTATTATATGTATAGATTATTTACTTTTATAACTTTATACACCATCTCACTATATTAAAAAAGTACAAAGTACTACTAACCCTTCACACATAAAACTTATCTCTCTAAAGCAGCTGAGCGTCCGAATGTCACCGCAAGGTTTCAGCAGAATACCAGCGTCAGATATATTTGCCTGACACTTGCAGAGCCAGACTCCTGTTTGGTCCAGCACTGAGATGCACAATTGCAAACCGCACTATGGCTGATATCTATGTATTTTTGTTTTTTTTTTTCTGACTACCTGCATGTGTTACTTTTTTTTTTGTTATTACGAGTACAAAAAGTACTTTTCATAATTAAATTATGCTTTGATGTATGTTTTGTGTTGAGGCAAATTGTATTCTATGCTATTCTATTATTTTTATAAACCACGAATACGCAGTGTAACTGCGTGCTGCGCGTTCGACTTCCGCATTGAATAAATATTTATATTGCCTACAGGTAGTTATTCTGAGTCTGGGTGGCTTAGGTGTATAGGTATGTATAAGTTTGTAAACGCACTCAAGATATAGGAGTAATTCCTGGTGTGATGTAACGTTTATGAAAAAAAAAGAGAAAACCTAACCAACATGTTATTGCACACCTCTTTCTTTTTGTGAAGTCGGTAAAAAGGAAAACTTATATAAAAAAATACGGCTGCGTTATCGCACTCGACAGAGATTACCTGGACACAATACATAAGCCGCGGATTTTCCTAAAACGGAGGTCCAAAGTTTTGAATGAAGAAACCTTCTTTCGTATAGGCAACGCCGCAGGCATCTGCTTCTGCTAGTATCATAATAATTTACGGAGTAGAAAAATTATGAAATCTAACATAATATACTGCAGAAAATGTACAAACGAGGCGAGTACACAGCTCGGAGACGAGTCACGAGGCGTCAGCGCGAACCCTGAATAATATATCCTTGCGAAACGACTGCGCAGCCAATTTTCATAAATGTCGGAATGCTATCTAACTGCCACACGCGGCCATTTCAGGATAATCCCTAAGTTTAACTAAATAAATTTTAAACTCTAATCACGAGAGTTATTGCTGAAACCTCTGCTGTTGGTGAATTATAAAGCTTTTACTAAAACCATCGTTTTGAAGGCAGCTTTATGAATTCCATTTTTGTTTGGCAAAAGGATCCTCTACTTTTTAGTATATTCTCATATCAACTAATCGTCGCTCTAAATGAACCTTATTTAGTTATTAAAGTAATGCAAAATTTTAATTATGACAAAGATAATTAATTATATGCCAAATAAAATTCTGCCACTGTCGATTCGGGCCCATAAACATTCGTGTAGTTACTCAGATACCCGCGAAACGAGACACAATAGTAAAACAATAACAGCGCGGTCTCATAGGACCGGTTGGGGATTCAAACGTTAAGCAATGGTTATATTAAATCATTTTTATGGCTTGAAAATAAGCGGTTAAAGAGGATTATGCCACGGGTGTCATACTAATTTAGTAGGATCAAAGGACTGGGTTAGTAAGAATCTAACACGCCCTCCCACTCCATCCAAGAGCGGGAGAAGTCTTTCGATGAATTCCCACCTAAAAAAAACCGCTTATGTTATAATTTTCTTGTCATGAGTTTATTTATTCTTTCTTACTGCTGACATAAGATAAAAACATATAAAACACATAATGGAATCGAATTTTGTCATGCTTAGTAACAGACAGACATCACCCTTCCTTAACGGGGTTGTCGTAAAAGAGGATTAAGACGTTTTGCCAAAGAAAAGGAAAATGGCAGACTCTTAGCCTATAATAATAATTTAATACAGCGATCAACAATATTATATCTGTTGCGCTTATGACTTCGATAAGCAATGGCTTTTATAGGTGGGCTTCTTCTACTGTTGGACGGAGCGAATAGGTGTGTCAGATTTTTACTGACTAAAACCCTCTCCTATGTTCCTTCTTTGCTTTTCATTTCAATTTCCCAGATTTGTAACCCTGTATGTGTAACCTATGACAACAACCAATAACATCAACTCTTTTTAGGAAGGACATCGGAAACGACAGTTTATGCCACGGGCATTTTCTAAAAGGGAAACTCGTGGTCTTAGAATGCAATGGGAAACCTGACTAAAACTGACTGAACTCACTGGATGATTTTTCGCGTAAAAAATAGTTTATAAGTATAATTATGTATGTCCATAGATAATTTCATATTTGTGCATGTAATGACGGAAAATTTCGATTTCGAATAAAATTTTTTTACTCCGTCATAATCAATAGTAAACCAGTTCCTTCTTTTCAGTTCCTGCCACAGATAAACGTCCGGACGGCGAGCTACCCATTGTGCGCCATCCGCAAGCACGCGCCTTCGGTGGCTTGAAATAGGGATCAGAATCCCGGCGGCGGAGGCCTGAAAGCCATGCTCTCTCGCGTGCGGCCGCCTCCTTCGCTAGCATTACTGCTTCGCAGATGTATGCGACCGCCTGCCACTCCTCCTCAATCCGGACCATAGCCTGTACCAGGGCCCGGCGCGAGAGGTCACTACGGCCAAGGCTCCCTCAAGGACACGGCGATGCTCGGCCCAAGCGGGGCACACCTCCACCGTATGCTTCACCGTGTCTTCTGGGCGGTCATCACAATGTTGTAAGACTATTACAATCTTCATATTGTGAGTCGTAAAAACAATCTAGGCACTGAAAAATCGATCCTTTTGTTTACAATCATATCGACTAATTACGGCAAAAAGGTTGTGCAATTAGACTGATAGTGCACCAATCATAAAGTCAACATAAATTACTAATTCATTGAACCATTTTTTTACAACGAAATGCCTAAAACACGACTCATCACAAGGGCTAGGTACAGGAAAACCATATTCTATTAGAATACTGAAACCCAAAAAATCCGTATATATTTAGTTAGGTATATAATAAATTCGAAGGTTTGATCTCAGAGTGTACTCTGTTTATGTCTTTATCGTTTTCCATGTTCTAAGTTAATTTTTTACTTAGAACATGGAAAGCGAACTGAGATATTTCTAAGCAGGAACCACACTAGATCGACTCGACGCACACGTGGGCGACCGGCAACGCCTGAGTTATATGTGCCATCGCGTTGCGTGGCGTGGGTTTAATGTAGCTCTACAACTAAAGTTTCCATATAAAATGTATGAAGACCGACGCGCCCAGATTGGCGTACTGTGGCCCACGCGGGCCTAATGTAGTTTTATATTCAGCATACCAAGCCGGTGCAGCCACTTACAGAAGCTTTTATTTAAACAAAGGTGACGGTAATCGTTTTTTAGGGTTCCGTTTTTGCCAATTGGCTACGGCTACTTATAGTTTCGCCATGTCTGTCCGTCCGTCCTCGCTTAATCTCTGTGACCGTTAGCTCTAGAAAGCTGAAATTTGGTACCAATATGTATGTCAATCACGCCGACAAAGTGCAAAAATAAAAATTGGAAAAAAATGTTTTATTAGGGTTTGTTACATGTAGGCTGGCTCCCCTACATGTAAAGTAAAAAGCGTTTTTTTTTTAATTTCAACCCTAACGTGTGATATATTGTTGGATAGATATTCAAAAATAAATAGGGGTTTACTAAAATAATTTTTTGATGATATCAATAATTTTGGAAATAATCGCTCCAAAAGTAAAAACAATGTGTGTGTCCCCCCCCTCTAACTTTTGAACCATAAGTTTAGAAAATATGAAAAAATTCTGGAAAGTAGAGCTTTTTAAAGACTTTCTAGGAAAATTATTTTGAACTTGATGGGACGAACAGTTTTTGAAAAGTTGGGGACACTTATTGTGACGGACGGGAAACTACGGAACCCTACACTGAGCGTGGCCCGACACGCTCTTGGCCGGTTTTTTTTTACATTTCTCTTTTGTTTCGAAACTCACTTTCATTGAGTTACCGCTTTTTGGCTTAGTTGGACAGTACCTCGTTCTAAGTGTGGTAATATATCCAACGGGGATGAGTGAGCCAACCCGGCTTCGGAACAAGAAGTGCATTAGCGAGAAAGTTGTGAACTGTACCGCTTGGCGAATTGGGACAGTTAGGGGACAACTCTTCAGCTTGTACTAGTGAGACATCACTGCATTGGGGTACCGACAATAGTACTTTTAACGATTTTATTAAGTTTTTTTACAATAAATATGTTTGAATAGATTATAGCTCATTGGCACGCAATTTCGGTCAATCCTTTGAGAATAGAATGTTTTAATGAAGTTTAGGAGTATTTTGTATTCTAATCAATTTGTAGTTCAAGTAGGCTCTAATATGTTGGTAAAGAGAAAGATATAGACGTACTGAGTCATATGTGGTACGTACAAAACGTTTTTTATTGTGAGTACAGCAAAATTAAATAAACATAAAAATACAAGATTATTTAAAGAAAATAAAGGGAGACGGGGAGGAAGGGAGGGGAGAGGAATTCCCTGACGGAGTCTGTGTTTTCAAATAGCAACAGCCTGGGTTCAAGTTCATAAAATAAAAGGAGAAATCTATGGATGTGGGTATCATCGTAATCATCGCATATATAAAATTCGAGCCTGTCGAAGATTGTCAAATTTGCAAAATAAGTCAGAAATACATTCCAATATTATTCTTCTGTGCACAAGATTTTATCTTGTCATATTTTCAACGATACTGCATATTTTGGGAATAACAAAGAATCAATTTGGCTCAGCATTTAACAAAATATGCCCATACAATAAAAACTGCAAGGTATCCAAAATGACCCATTAACGCCTAAGAAATTGAACCGTCCCACATGCATCGTCTGTTTATATCCGAACTCAGCGTTTACAGCCTGCAAGTGCCAGTGTTATTGATGCACGAGATCAATTGACACCGTATAACATCGCGTTGGCTGCATTCCAACTCCTGCTGATCCCTTAAGAATGAGGACCGTGAACTGGCGATGTGCTACGGCGAGTCGTTTCATTCGACTGCTTAAACCTCTCGATTATTTTGTTTGTTGAAACATCTCGATTGTTTTCGTTGTTGAAACATCTCGATTGTTTTCATTGTTGAAACATCTCGATTGTTTTGATGGTTGAAACCTCTCGATTGCTTTGATTGTTGAATCATCTCGATTATTTTGATTGTTGAAACATGTCGATGGTTCTTAATTGTCGGAACATCTCGACGATTTTAAATTGTTTGAACATCTCAATTGTTTTGATTGTTGAAACATCTCGATTGTTTTGATTGTTGAAACATCTCGATTGTTTTGTCTGTTGAATCATGTCGATGGTTCTCGATTGTCAGAACATCTCGATGATTCTAAATTGTTTGAAAATCTCGATGGTTTTTGTTTGTTTTGACTTTGACTCGAGTACGACTCGGTTTGTTATTGCAACTGGCGCATGGCGCGTTCTTTCGCGAGTTGTTCCTTGATGGTTCAGAGTTTCGAGTAAGAGTTACTGATTGGTACAATCAAATACTAGCGGTCGATTCCAATGACTTGAAACAATCGCAAAACATTTCGATTATTTTGTAGAACTACGAGTCGATGGTTGATTCGATGGTTTATCAAACAGAGTCCAATTCTTTCGATTGTTAAACATCTCGGAATCGGCCATCACCACCGTGAACGATACCTAACGTAGGTTTAAAAATAAAGCCTAGATTAACTGCAGTTCATGTTTATTCTGTATTTCAGCACACATTAACTTCGCTCAGGTTAATATGGACGGTAATGGAGGGAGTTTGTAACCGCAGTCATGTAGAATGCGCTTGATAAACATTTAAATAATATATTGTTTGCATTGCTATTAATGCGGTAAAATGTACATAATAAATGAGTTATACATGATTAAATGTAGGGTTACATAATTAAGCATTTGTGTCGGAGAAGGACCTAGTTATCTAGGTATAAATAGAGTTAGACCAAGACGTAAAGTTCCCGGGAACCACATGTTCATTACTATTTGCATTGGTACCACTAAGCTTGTGCCTGCGGTTTCACCTACGTGACAGACAGAAATTATTATTATATACTAATAGAAATTTATAACATTAAAGTTATAAATGGCTGGATTGCATCAAGAGTTACGACAAACTTTTCTCCAATATTAATTTTAACAGCATATTTAATAATGTCATTTGAGTTTTAGTATTGAATTTTTCAGTAGTTTGTTAGACTATCAGTTAAAACTGGACATTACTAGAACTAAAAACGTAAAACTTGTTCTTATGATAAAACTTTTACGTTTTGCGCGATGGTGAACAGCAAAAGGTAAAATCATTGAATTTTTTTTCTTTGACGGAAGCTGTAAGCCTACGGTCCATGGACGCGTAGCTTCAAAGATACGCGTCTATGAAGCTACGCATCCGTGAACGTTAAGCCTAACGTCCTTCTTGATACAAGTTACTCTAAAAGTGAATTGCATAGAATAATTTTAACAATAACCATGCCTCATCATGTAATTATCAGCCGTCAAACATCTGATTAAGCGAAATACGGGCTGCACCAATTTAGCAACGGTTGTATTGACGTCACAAATAACAATAACCGCTCGTATTTTGACACGGTTGAGAACTATAATATGTAGTTACGGTTAAATTAGATGACAAACACTGACGCTTTTTACTAAAATTTTATATACATAGTGGTTAATTTAAATTGAGGAGCTTGTGGCTAAATAATAACAGCCGCACGGGTCGATCTTCAAGGTTAAGCAACGCTTGCCTAGGTTGGTCTGTGGATGGGTGACCATCTTGACATAACGAGTTTCCTCCGTGCTTCGGATAGCACGTTAAGCCGTAGGTCCCGGCTGTCATTTGTAGATCTTTGTCAGTCGTTACGGATAGTCAGAAGCCAGTAAATCTGACTCCAGTCTTGCCATGAAGTACCGTGTTACCCCAGTTAATGGGTTGTGGAGGTCTGGTAGGCAGCCGCTCCTCGTAAAATACTGGTATTCAGCTAAATCCGGCTTGACTGGAAGCCGACCCCAATATAGTTGGGAAAAGGCTAGGCAGATGATGAGTGGTTAATTTAAATAAATTTTGACAGAAAATGTGAAGTTGGTCTTAGTGCACCCTTCTCTATAAAGATGTAGGTAGGATTCCCATACTAAGATTATTTTTTACATATTGAGCTAAGGAAGGAGATCGTAATCGACAGCTTGCGTTTTTTCCTAATTTTAAAGTATTTTTGACGAGCTGACCCGACAGATATTGTCCTGTCTATAGTAGTCCTTATTCTCATTTTTTTTTCTGCGCAAAATAAATACAGCTCATTTACACTTATGTACCAATAGCTGCAGCGAGAGTCTTCGCCCACATGTTAGTAAAAAATAACCCAATGAAACATACTCTTGGGATAGAAAGTATCCTATGTGCTATTCCAAAACAAATTTTATCACAGTTCGTTCGTCGAAACGTGAAGAAATAACAAACCTACATACCTACACACACTCACAAACTTCCGCCTTATTAGTTTGATGTTTCACAATCCCGAACATCACAAAAAGCGATTACGCCACAAGCCTTCTTCAAGAATAAAAGAAAAATAATAAGGCAGCTATCCACTAAAGTATCGTTGCTATATGAGGAAGGTTTACGTGCAATATCGCGAGCCCCCGCCGGCTTCACAGACACTTAATTAAGTGGCCTGGGTGTCTCCTTCGCTTAGCCTTAAGTGGACTCGACTCTGTCGGAGCAATCGTGAAGGACCACTGAGGTCATTTTCAATGGGAGACTAATAACTAGGTCAGAGAACTAGATGGGTATGTAGTTTTGGAATAGGATATTGAGTTAGTTCACCTTTGCTTTCGGTTTCACTGAGTTATCTTTAGCGTGCTCTAGTCCATTCCGGGTATGATTAGGGGATTGTGCGTCGGAATTGCATAATAAGATAAGCCCGTTCCATTATTGAAACACCAGACTATGTAAAGCGATGCATCACCGGTTCATGGTGGACATTCTACCTATATCTATACACAAACCCTTTTGGGAACACACACATTGTGCCCAGCTGGAGTCTGTTTTGCCTGATAAGCTACAACCTAGGGTGTTTAAGCCAAGAGTAAATAGGTTGCTTCTAGGCAAGCGTGCTTCAACGTCGACCACATCGTCGCTTACAAGCGCGAGCCTATCGTTTTCTTTTAAAACAAGATACCCCATCAGAATTATTTTTGCAGCAGGCTCTCGAAGTGACTCAAGTTTATTAAACCAAACAATACCTAGGATTCTTAGTATTAATCGGGTATGACAAACAACCTTAATTATTTACCTAGGTTATTTGCGAGTATATTGTCTTAAGGGATAAGATTTTGTTTACAAATTTCCCTTTTTCACCTTCTTAATTACTCAGATACCCGCGAAACGAGACACAATAGTAAAACAATAACAGCGCGGTCTCATAGGACCGGTTGGGGATTCAAACGTTAAAGGTTGAATTTCCAAAAACGGAAGTATTCAGCAAAATTTCAGTAGTTTCAGCTGTGCGTTGATATGCCAGTCAGTTAGTTACTCTTTATATAGATAGATAGGAAACACAAAAAGCACAACGTACCGTAGAGTTAGTAGAGAGCGTGCTCTATTCAAGTTGGGCTTATTTGCATCTTCGTTTGACTTTCACTGTACATTATACCGCCCGAAATTGTTTCAAATATTTCTTCCTTCGATAAATAGAAGTGTTTTACAAGTATATGAACTTTAGCGTTTTGTACTGCACGTTTACCTTTATTATTTTGTTTAAAACATAAGTTTAATCGATTTAACTTCCGCGAAAGATGGTTAAACGTACCTAATCTTTATTAAGAAACCGGTTTCCGTTTAAGTCTGAAACCCTAAAAACTACGATCGTATCAAATTCATCCCAACTCCGCAATACGATATTTTTGAATCTTAAATCACGATAAATAACTTGAACAACTACTCAAATTTTCAAAAGCGATTACGAAAACTCCTATAAAGTAAGCCAGTTATTAAATCTTTATTGACAATTTGACATCGTTTTCACTTAACATGATTCACAAAGGCATCAGTAATTTTTGTTGAAACGAGCAAAATTCACGAAGTTCACGAACTCGTAAGCTAAGCCGGTATTCCATTGGCATCTTGGGCAGGTTATTTCAATCTACCCTTAATTTAATTTCATCCCGAATGGATTTCGCTTTAGATGGAGCGACATAAATATAGCCATGGAGCTCGTAACTCCTTATGATTAAATTGATACCCTACAAGGGACGAGGCGACGTTTGATCGTCTTTTCTTTCGGAGCTTTTCAAACTTTGTAGAATGGAAGTAGGTAATAACGTTCGTACGAGGCACCTTACTAGCTGTAATAATAACTCAGAATCGTTTTCCTTTCAGCCTTTTTAGGGTTCTGTACCGTAAAGGAAAAAACTAAACCCTTATGGGACTCTGTTTTTTTTTCTGTCCCTCAAAATCTTTTATAACGGAAATGCGTGGAGGAATCGTGGAGGATAGATCTGTGGTCCCTTGTAGCTGTGTAAAAATCAAACTTCTATGCTAACGCAAAAAAAGATACGGACTTTTATATAGCAATAAAACGTATATTTCGACATTCTCAAGGGAATCAAAATGCATAGGGGACTTCTAGTTCATCTAGATTTATAGGAATAAAATCTGAACACAGGGTGTAATGTCTCAAAAAAAAATTGCGATTCGTAAAAATCTTCGATACTCGTAACTAACTAGAGAATTATTATTAACTACTACTAGATAAGCTTGTACCGAACCCTCAGCCCTCCCTGACTCGCCCTTGCCCAGTTTTGTAAAAGGGGGAGAAGTGTGCAATGTGATTTCGTGACCGACGAGTGTAATGGCTGACGATTGCGACTTCTGTGAACGTTGATTTAATTTGAGAGAGAACAGAGCGACGGAGGAGCTTGATGGAATGCTCAACTAAATAACGCGGACATCTGCACCCCTTTCCACCCCACACTCCCCCTGCTTGTACCCCACTCTCCCGCTTGTACCCCACACCTTCCAGATTAATCTTCCACATGCCTCAATGTCATCTGCTGTTGCAAATGACGCAAAAAATAACCATAAACACGACAGTAATATGAGATTCTTTGCACTATGAAAAATGGTGTTGGAAATTACAAGCTTCGTGGAACAACACTAGAAAGGAATTACTACGGAATTCTAGCGAAATATTAAGGACACTAAAAGTGTGTCTAATAATAGATGAAATAAGTTAGGTATTAGGTGCTATTTCGGGTCTGGAGTAAAAAAAGCCTTATACTAAAGTGTAGGTCTTGCATACCGATAACAGAGGTAAGTGCAAAATGATTTTAAGTAAAGTTAAAAAGTTTGTCGGTAACATTTAAAGACTTTTCTCAATTCTACGTTAATCTCATCACCATAACTAGCTTTTGATAAAACTGCGATCAATCTGGAAGTATTTCCTTTTAAGTACAAAATCATATTCCAAACAAATAATAAAAAAATACAGAACGAATCTTCTCGGTTTTTTGAGGTCGATTAAAAAGGCATATTCGTGAATATTGTATTCCCATTCGTTTAAAATACACTTAACTAAAACTAAATCTGTCGATAATATTCTGTCGTGTATTTTTAATCCAATTATAAATTCGCAAGACACTTCAAACGAAGCCAGAAGTATTTTCTACCAGCCATCAAGCTAATAAATCACAGGATTTGAACAACATTGAGTGTTGTTATCCAGTGACTTATTAGCTTCAGTCATCACACACCCTACTACGTGATTTGAAACAAAAAGAGACGTCATCAATCTTACTATAAGGCTCCGATGAAACCAATGTACCTATTTATCTTGTTCCGGGAATTAAACCGGGCCAATTTACCTCGTCTCCACATTCGCACCGATTTGAATCAACGCCAGACCAATATCCAGTGGAGCGACAAATCAGCACTTCGATATTGCCTCCATTTGGGCACCACCTCAATATATGAAAATCTGATTTTTCATTGCGCATGCCAAACGGCACGCGGCCCTTTCCACCCGGAAATATTTAATATTTACAAAACTCTGTTGGCTTTGCGTCGTAAAATTGGAAATGCAAACTTAATTAAAGGAACAGTTTTAACTTCTTAAAAGGCCATTATATCGACTTATCGACGTCGCTTTTATATTATTTATTTCCAATTATATAGTGCAGAATATATTGTATTCAATTTCTTGCTTTAGCGAAGCTACATTAGTCAGCTAAGTGCGTCAAAAACAGCTGGTATTGTTGGAAGTTCGGCGAGCGGCGCCGGGTAACGGCAATATGTTTTAAAGTTCATTGAGAATGGTGCTTAACAAGCAGCTAAAATTTCGTTGCTCTTAATTTATGTTCGCTCCTTGCTTGAAATTGGAGACACTTTTGGAACAATAAATACGAGTGATATTAAAATTAATAGGAACGTAGCCTTTTCTGAAACTTTATGCGTTAGTATAGTCAAAATTTTTTGTTAAGAGGTAGATATTTATTAGTTTGTTACTGTTTCTAAAAAGATAATCACCGATAGAAATCTAGAAAATTCTTATCTGAATATTGTATGTTGTGGAATAGACCATGTAAGTTCAGCCGCGAAAAAACTTAATCCTTGTGCGTAGGTATGATAAGACTAATTTCCCGACCACATCTGTCTGTTTGTTTGTGATATACTCAAGAACTACTCAACGGATTCTTATGCGGCTTTCACACATAGGTAGTGTGATTCATGAAGAAGATTTAAATGTATAAATACACGAATATTATAGTAGTAAGAAGCCGATGATTTCAAATATTTATAACACCCGAGTAAAACTGGGGCATATCGCTAGTAGACAATAAACCAATTAAGATTATTTTAATAGTATCCGTATCTGTAATTTGGAAGCTCCGCAGTACACGGTGCGTAGGTTCTGTTCCCTCATATTTCATATTCTAATTATTGCTCAGCTCGTGTACAAATTTGTTCAAGGCAAACATTGCTAGGGACAACTCGTTAGCTCAACAATATGACTTCGGAAATGGGTACACTAGATTACAAAAATCATTAAGCAGTTTTATTATTTTGTGGGTTTTAATTTTTAAGCTAATTTTGCATACTAAAATTAATTAACAGATACTATTTTAACCTATCACATACCCGCATAACGAGACACAATAGTGAAACAATAACAGCACGGTCTCATAGGACCGGTCGGGTATTCATGAATTAAGCTAAGGATGTTGTTTTGAGGCTACAATTAAGTCCGCTTTATATTCTGACATACGACCTTTTTTTTGTACAAGGAAGTCTTCAAATAACTTCTCACTCCCATCCACTCTCATTTTACTGACTAAGTACAACTCACCGGCGCGTAGTGTTCCACGCGCGCCTCAAAGAGATGTAAGCTCGAAGTAAGCTAGGGCCATGTGCCTTCTGAAAAGGTTAAACGTGGCCCTAGAAAGCAAAGGAGTACCGAAGGAACAGAGGTGTGGCTTTGGGCAGCAAAAGATTGACATACCCTTCCGCTCAATCATAGCGCGGATTCTTTGTTTTTTCATTATAAATATTTCCCACTTTAAAAATAGCCCTCTACCCCACTTTCAAACAGTACCGAGATACCAACGCTAATACGATTAACTTCTATCACTTAGAAGTATTTATTTTCTATCAGGTATATTTTTGGCTTCAACCGACTTATGCAAAAGCTATCAATTATAATGTTTCACCTATTAACCCACTTATTACTGCTGTGGCTTGTACCACTAATTAATTAGCAAGCGTTGTTATAAAACTACCGAGTTACGTAGCTGGATTTATGACGGATTAAGTAAAATAGTATGTGCTTATTTAGATGGTTTTAGCATAGTATAGTAAGTATATCAGGCCGGTATCCACTACTCCACGACTAAAGCGCGTATTTTGCGAACGAGTCGGACAAATGTGTCATTCGGTCCCCTCCAACTCTTCAAGAAAGGCCAGCAGCGCCTAAGTGTTACTATTTCACGGAGGGTACCTGGGTCTCAGAAGTACTTTGCCCTATATTCTGCGACCACTGGGTAGCTTAGAAAGAGATGAGCTGCTGCGTCGTCCTCCTCCATGCAGGTTCTCCAGAGTGGAGATAGTTTTAGTAGTATGGCAAACGACTAAGAAGACGCAGCCCAAGAAGGTGGGCAGATCAGGTGTCCAGTGTGGAGTCAGCTCCTACTCCACACAATTGTACGTCGTACTTCATGACGCCAAGAACCGTCACAGATGGCGAGACACCATCAGCAAGAAGCTAATCCAGCTGCATCTTCATGATCAATACGATTCGAGGAGGAAGAACACAAGATATTAATTATTATTTTATATTAAGTATTACAATAATTGCACATACGAGTACATCATAAGAAAATAACACTGCGCTGCAAGATTTTGTTAGCCACTTAACTAAAAACTGAAGTGAAGAGGTGACAACTGAAATGAGTTACAGGAAAAACGTTCCAAACATACGAATATTTGGTGTGGAGGACGATTGGTATGTATATATTTCTTAATATGTTTTTATGTATGTATGAAATAATTCAACTATGATTAAAACTTACAACAAAATAAACACAAATGTGAATTAGTTGATGTTCATATTCCGTGACACGCTGCTGTACTAAGTTTGAGATAGTATAATATCTCAAACTTAGTACAGCAGCGTGTTACAGAAAAATTGAAACAGTACAGACTACAGATCCTATGAGTCAGTGAGAACATCTTCATTCATCATCAAAATACAAAGATGAGCCGGTATTTTGGTACGTAAATAAAAGTAATTTCTACAGTAAATGAAGGCTTACATAATAAATATATTCGTATATATTCGGTAGCAGGCGGCCACAATCCGCCCATGTCAAAATAAAATCTACGAAAACATTAATCTACTTATAAATGCGCCACTCTGTAGTCTCTGAATTTTCGGACACCTGAAGGCATGTCCACTCACATTATCGTTATAAATAATCCGTAATCAGTTTTCCGTCACCCTTGCCCATCCCGTCATAAAATACATTTATCTTCCAAAAACATGTCGTATAAATTCAGTTTTTAAAAATAAATTCTGGTAAAAAATATGGAAGAGACGCATAAAAGAGGTGGACGGTTTTAACAAAATGTTTCAATTTTCCGTTCACTTTTGTCGCCGCGTGTACCGTTTCGATTCGATTCCATTGGGCTCTCATCATTTCAAAGGCACGAATATCGGAACTGTCGTAAGCGGCTTAAAGTGGCTTCCAATCTAGAATGAAGTGCCTTTATGTGTGCCAGTGTACACTAGTTAAATGTACTTATTGTGAGAGTGTGCGTGGCCCTCCAATAACGTTATGATACATGTACAGTCGTGGTAGAGAAAGTTCTAAGAATTTTCTAATATTTTTTTTTACTTTTTATAAACTAGTGCTTGACTGCGATCCCACCTGATGGTAAGCAGCGATGCAATCGTTGATGGTGAGGCGCATTAGCTTATTAAGAGCCCATTCACTCTAGCCTTGAAGACACCTAAATTATAATCGGACGGGAAAACCGTAGCAGGCAGATTGTACGCGGTATAAACGACGAAGCGAAACGCTTAGTCCGGACCGTAGAGATTTCGACAACGTAAGGATGAATACCCGCCGTACGACGGTTTGTCCGATGGTATAATACCCGGCAAATACGTTGGCAAGTTTCGCGCATGGTGCACAAAACAACCAATGAGCGAACAGGACGTAACGCAGTGCGGAGGCAAAAGACGTCTAACGCACCAATCATAAACTACTATTATAATGCTGCACCAATCGCGCGCCGGATCGGCGCTACCTCGTACCCCGCGTCCCGCTTGACCACCAAATAGACCTAAAAAACGATTTCTGCGCATTGCCAAGTTATGTGCCGCCGGTTATAGAATGGGGATGGCGGAATCAGTTCATGCAATTCCCGCGCACACTCTCCAAAATGCATCCTGTAGAAAACCGAAAGGCTGGCTACCCTACACCTGTGCGCAAGGCTTTGTAGATTGGAGTTAACCAAATCTGGATCTCCAATTAGCCTCTTCGCACGCTTTTCCACTGAGTCCAAAGTTGCCAGGTGGCATTTTGCAGCTCCAGCCCATATGTGGCTGCAGTACTCCACACACGATCGGATCTGTGCTTTCCTTAGCCACGTTCCTGGCACACGTAACAGATTTCGTTTCTAGCAGTTTGTAAACGAAAATATAATCCTATGTGAAAAGTATCTTATCCAATCTAATTAGTTAACTTGCAATAACATAATTCCAAACGAAAATATTTTTCGTAAAAGTAAGAAATCACAATTCTAAGTAATTTGAGTAAATAAAACTTCCGATCTGTCCATTATAACCTTCTTCGCTTCGGGGAAAAATGGTAATATGTTGATCCAAGAATCCAAGCTGAGCGTTAGAATGCTTACCTGAGAGAAGGAAAAATTAGTTTATTTTATCATTGAGAACTTGTTATTTACATTTTATATTACTAAGTCGTAACACTCAGCAGAAGGAAGTATCAACATTGATTTTACCCGACTTCTCCAAAAAGTGGTTAAGTTTTTTGAGAATATGTTTATATGTATGTAAGTACAACGCTAATCACGTGAACTGAGACGCACAGGATCGGTAGTTGAGGCGACGCTTGGGGGAGGCCTATGTCCAGCAGTGGACAGCTTTCGGCTGAAATGATGGTGATGATGACTACGCTGATCCAAACATAATGATCGGAATATAATAAAAATATAGTTCTTTAAAAAATCCTCACTGCTAACGTTCAAATTATTTTATCTCCCTGAAATAGTAATCTAGTAGTCCTATCATGTCGGTGATTATCTTTTATTACTTTATTAGGAATCAGTGGTAGTAACTACCATATAATTTAATTTTACCTAATTAATTTCACCATAAAAGTTCTAGGTAGAAATGGTCCTATTAAATAATGAGAAAATGAAAAAATGCCAAGAGAATGATAATAGCCATCAAAGCAAAATGTTTAGCGAGCTAAACTAAAATAAAATAGCTTTTTTATTAGTTTTGTATTGCTTTCCATTCGGCTCGATGGCAGCTGAGGAGTAGTTGAGTAATTGGCTTCGGCTTTAGAGGCAGCGTTATCGATTCCCGTCTTAAACAAACATCTGTAGGACTATTACTTGAGCTATCACTACATACGAGTGTTTTAATAGAAAGTCCCGAGTCCGTCTGTTTATATGCGGTAAACTCAAAAACTGCCGAACGGATTTTTATACGATTTGCTCTAAAGGATGTTGAATTTCATGAGGAAGGTTTAATCATTTGTGGTTTGGTGTATATTGGCTGAAATAAAAATAATAATAGTCCCACATGACGAGAATCTCGTGAAAGTTGAGAAAGAGAAAGCTAATCTAATATCTCGACTAAGCACACGAGGTAGCCAACATGTGGAATGTGGACTTGGCTGTCATTGTGCCGATTATCGTGACCGCCAATGGCCTGATGGCCAAAAGTTTCGACGACCACCTGTCGAAGCTGTCATTGCTCGGTTGGATCAAGGGCCTTTTACAGAAGGCAGTACTCCTTGATACGGTTCGCACTGGGAGGAGGTTCTTGTCTCTGGAGCTCTAACCACCGGTAGCTTGGAGCCTACTCCCGAGTCTGGCGAACTATTGTTTTTCTTTATATGTATGTTTGAAATTTTTTTATGTATAGAAAATAAATGAAGGAAATAAATATAATACAATATCATTAGTTGTGTTGGTACCTTCGACTCAGCCCTATAAGAGAAGCAATGCGAGATGCCCCTGTTCATGCCCTGCAGGATGCCGAACACGTCTCCTGGACCTAGCAGCTCATGCGTGATCTCTGTGAGGTCAGCGCGCACCGACACCACGGAGACGCTGCCTGAAGCCACCCAGTACATCCGCGACTCGCTGTCGCCTGCTACTACTACATAGTTGCCTGTAAAGTGGACATGAATACTAGAAGGATTATCAGGTTAGAGTTACTATAAAACGTTTCGAGAACACATTTATTGTGCAGTAAGCTAAGGAGTGGAATTCCCTGCCGGAGTCTATGTTTCACAACATAGGGGCCTTTAAGGCAATTGTGATTAGGTTACTTCTAAGCAAGCGTGCTCCATCGTCGACTACATCATCGCTTACCAACAGATGAGATGGTGGTCACACGCTATCCTCTCAATAATAAAAAAATATTATAGGTTTAGGTGTTTATGTACCTTTATTTCCTTCCTTTTGAAGGTTAATCGATTGTTTAGCAGTTACTTATTCACTCGTAACTTAATGACACCCATGTTTGAGCTATCGGGAAACATAGACTCCGGCAAGGAATACCACTGTAGCTGTACGCACACTGGAATAACTAATTATTACTTCAAGCTCAAATGGCTGAACGGGATAGGATAGTTTGCCACACGAGTAGACAATGTCTTGAAATAGAACATGGGTCACTGTTCTTTCCAAAAGCATGTTTCGTTCTGCTAATTTTCTAACTTCACACGGGCAAAGCCGCTGGCAGCAGTTATTAGTTTGCACTTTTATTTACGGATGAACGAAGAAAATAATCAGAATCCAGTTGAATGCTCACCCAATATTACTGCAGTTGAAACTGTTGAAATTCTACGTAAAGTCATTGACTCTTTGACAAAGTTCCTCTTTTTGTAACTAGTGCCACAGGGAATTTTAGATTGGAAACAGATCGATGTTAGTTTTGATTTTCAAACGTACGAGTATATTCGTACTTTGTCAAAATGAGTTTAGAAACGTTGCCCATGGTGCAATTCGTTTTGAAAACTTTTACCTTTTCGATTATTTTGGTAGAACCCGTAGAACCTATGTCCAGTTAATCCAAAAATATTGTTTGAGATTTAATTTCGATTTATGAACGTGATTGATGCAGTACGTAGGCATAATTTTATATTATTTCATACTATATTTTATTTTAAAATTGTAGTCTGGAGAACTAGTCTAGTACCACGAATTCTAAACGCGATTTATTTGACGATCTTAACTGAACTGTTAAAGGAATGGCGCCATAGAGCTCTATCCATCTTTCTCGCTCGCTCACCTGATATTTTAACACATGTTCAAGCCCTGGATCCGATAAACTGTGAGTGATAGAGAGACCAAGGCAGGATACCCTCTACTGTGATCTCTCTCTAGTCTTTTTAATTCATGAATCCCCGACCGGTGTCTCGTTTTGTGGGTATGTGATAGGTTAAATAAATAGCGACTGAAGCGGCTCCTTTGCACGCACGTAGAACACAGTCACCGCGTCGTGTTTTTGAGAGAACCGCATTGGAACGCTTGGCAACCACATTCACGTCGATTTTCCCACGCAAGACACCGCATTAGGTAGTTATTTAGTCGTAGGAACTTACCAGGAAAGAAGATGGTATAGTCCAGCGCAACGGTGAGCTGTCTTAGGAAAGCTTCTCCGGTTTCAGCGAAGATGTAGCAGTTCCTCAGATGATGGCCGAACATGGCAGACATCAAGTCGCAGCGCCTCACGTAAGGCGTTTGGGATAGCAAGACTGGCAGCTGAGATAAAACGGGTAAAATAAAATGTTTTGTGTCACTACAATTTATCCTGTATTTCTCGAATGCTTCGTTCGATGGCATTGGGCCGTAATCTACTACGTGGGCCCAGTGTGGATGTCGCATGTCTTTGAATTTTCTAGGACCTAAATATCAACATTATTTAATTCACCAATCCGTACTGGGCCCGCGTGGTGGATTACAGCCCATTCCCTATCCTAGAGAGGAGGCCTGAGTCCCAACAGTGGGAACATTACAAGGCCGATAGTGCTAATGCTAATTTAATTCACATCTGGTCTACATGAGAACTTATAAAATGATAGAAGCTAGTGCACAGTTCCAATTGGTCGTTTTCTATAGAGAAGAACCAGCAAGTAGCTCCATAAGATATCAGTTAAATCAGATAGTGCTTGAATCTTCCTGTCGACTAAATACTGTCAAGATTTTAAATGACTCATCAAAAAAAAACGAATCTAGATTATACAAACACAAAGCTTGGAGCAGTCACGATTCGTGATCGATCCGTCTAGATTTATTAATTTACTGTAGTAGGAGTATACAAATAGAAGAAGTCATTTTACGGACAAATACGAGTATATGAGTGAATGCTATACAGAGGTACTTAGTGAGAAAGGTCATGAAATACTTTTTACTAGTCTGTGTCTATTCCTATAACTTAGCTAGGCAAAAACTTTCACTTTCACCGTTCAAACCTTTCTATCTTGCAAGGCTCTGGTCAAATTTGACCTGCAAATGTGATCAGATCGTAACATTTTTTTAAGTAAATTCGTGCAAATTACTACCTGTCGTCCACGTTCCGTCACCCAAAGCTGTTGTATGTATTTCCAAAACTTCTTCAATTGGTAGTCTGAAACAATTTAATATGGAATCACTTAACTACATTACAAGTCAATACAAATCTGATCTCGTAATATATCACGCTATTACTCATATTATAAAGGCAAAAGTTGTAAAGGGTATGTTAGTTACTTTTTCACGTTCGCACAGCTAAACGGATTTGGATCAAATTTTGCACAAAGGTTAAACATATCCTGGTAAAACACACACGTTCTATCCCGGGAGTGTGTTACCTTGGGACAGTTTTTTAGTATTACGAGGGCGTCGGTGATAGCAGATAGTACGAATTAAAACATACCTGACGATTTCTAATAATATATCAAAGTACGAAATTCCTCGTTAATTGACATAGCTATAGGTACACTTTTGGAGTTAGCTAAGCTTTGTTTGGAGTATATAGTTTGGAGTACATAGTTTGGAGTACATAGTTTGGAGTAAGTACCTACCTGTGGAGTTTTTCAAACTAATTTATTTCGAACTAAAACTTTCAGTAACTCACTCGACAATCCCTGGTTCTTCAACATATCAATGAGCTCAGTAGTCACTTTCTCATACGCCGTCAAGGCATATTTGCTGGAGTAAGCGAGCTGGATGGAGGAGGCCACTACGATGGCAGCCAGCATCTTGCCACACACGAGGACCACGGCCAAGATGGTCATGGGCAAAACCCCGTCGATGAAGAACTCGTCACTACCAGAAGTGGTCAGTTGAGAGACCACCACGTAAAATGATGTGACGTAGTCCCAACGTTGTTGTGGTGTTTCTCTGTGGACAGAATAAAATGATCTTTTGATCGTAATTACAACAATTATGAGTTTTTTGATGGATTTTTCGAGAATAGTTCAGTAACTGTTTTAATTATTCGAAAATTAATTTTTAATGGATATGGCGATATCGTTCCAAACTAAGCAGAGCTTGTACTATGAGTAATAATAATGACCCTCCCGACCAAATTTCGATAACTGTGGCCAATCTCAACAGAGATTAGCCAACTATGCAGGACTTGACACTGGCTGTTCCATTACTTTCATAGTCCGACACTACTGACACACACAAGACAATACTTCCTGTCCGTTACTATGAATACTAGACAACCTTTATCATACTTGTATATTTCTAAAGCTTGTCTAGTTTTCCCTCTCCCAGAGAGGAGGCCTGAGTCTCAACAGGATGAACATTATAAGGTCGATAATGCTAATGCTAAATATTTCTAATTACATACACATTACAGGCAGATTACACCTAAAAACAGGAGAATGATACTTACTCATCTATAAAATGTATCTTGAGAGTTCGTATGACACTGATGGGAGACGTGCCGATCATGGCCACCAGCCAGATGCAGGCAAACGTGTGGATCATTATCACTACCATTATTATGGTCATCGCCGCCTGCGCAAAATTTCATTTAAAGTTACTAACTCATCATCATCTACCTAGCCTTTTCCCAATTATATTGGGGTCGACTTCCAATCAAGTCGGATTTAGCTGAATACCAGTATTTTACGCGGAGCGGCTGCCTACCAGACCTCCACAACCCACCCTTAACTGGGGTAACACCGTAAAGTTAAAGTTACTAACTAAATTATTTTATAATATTTTATTTTTTACAAAGTAGCTTCTGCCAGCGTGAAAATAGAAAATATATGCCTATGCCACTAGGTGTTACTTTAACACCGAATATATTTCTGCTTCTGAAAAAAAATCCCGAAAAGTTTTTGAGTTTATTTATCACAAACAAAAATACAAATATTTCCTCCTTGTAATATTGTTTAGGATAGGCGCCAAATAAACATGGAATAATGGTCATTGACATTTACAAAATCGGAAATAAAGACATAAAGCAGTCTAGAATCGACATCTATCGCGATCCTTTACATTTTCTAGTAATTAAAAATAGTTTATGGTTTGTTTTTTAAGTACTTTTACAGAAATATTAGAAAGAGGTTAATGTACCATATAGGTACCAAATGTATCTAGCGCCTTGTATAGTATCTATAGATAATCTATACATATAATAAAATCGTAGGAAAGTCAAAACTGTACATTGAATATTTTTTTAAAAGAATACTTGGGGCGTGATCTACATTCGATACCGAAGCCAAAAATATAGTTTTTAGAATTCATGTCTGTTTGTCTGTTTGTCTGTTTGTCTGTTTATCTGTATGTCCGGGCTAAACTCAAAAAGTACTGCATGGATTTACTTCAAATTTTGCATGAATATTACTGAGAGGTCGGGAAAACCAATAGGCTACATATTATCACGCTATCACCTACGGGGGAGGAGCTGTGAATCTTTATTTTTCTTACGCATTATGTGGCAGCGTGTAATCTAACGACGCATATATAAATGTTGTTTTTGAGTAAGCCATGCTATTATTTAGCTTTACAATATAAAAACTACGCCATTTAAGTAACTTGGGCAGAAAAAACATAATTTAATGAATGTTAGTAGTATAAAGGAAATTTTAAAGCAGCGCCATCTATGACATTTCATAAAAATCAAATCAAGTTACATATTAACACTTTTTGGAAATTTATAATTAAAATTTTATCATGTTGGCGAGGTTAGTAGTTATTCTTAAAATTCATAGATGGCATTTTGCATTTTCTTCATAACAGTTGTATCGTATAGTTCGTTTGACAAATACAAGTTCCAACAAAACCCTCAAAATCTTGAGAAGAGTTGAGGAAGACAATTTAAAAAAAATGCGGTGTTAAGTATTACAAAAAAGTGATGTTCATTTATGATGAAGTGACATTGAAGCTCATTTATCGCAAGAACGTGACAGAATCCAAGAGAACAGCGTGCGGCACAAATAGAATAAGATCGCCTGTGTCGTGACATAAATCAACTTTCGACATCTGATGATGAATCCACGGTTTACGATATCGAAGAGCAAACGGCTACCTACATAAAGAAGGAAGTGGATTTATCTACATTATCGTGATTAACTACGCCGCTCATGGAGATATGGTTGCCTTAGAAGAAGTTTGTACCCACTACCAAGTCCGCAAATGGAAAAGGGGACTAAATGGCGAGCATTCGAAGTCCAGCCATTTTTTGAAATACATTCGAGCTTATAACAGCGCCTTCCAGATGACTTCGTTTATTTTAAGGTGTACAATAAAGTATATATCAATCAATCAATCAATCGTTTGGTGAACAACAAGCAAGTGTTGAAGTAGACACATCCTCAATTTGGTCTGGTCTGTTCAAAGGATTGCAAAGTATGTTGCATAACGTTAATCCGCAAATTAGCAACTTCAAAGCAGCCCTCGCGTCGGTGCCTGAGAACGAGCGCAACCACTTTAAGTTTGTCATCAGAGCAGATAGAAGGCCGATCACAGCCCATCCAGGGTGGTATAATGCTCCAACGACGAATGAGGTAGCTGTTGTGTTAGTCGATTAGGAGTGTGATAAAAGAGACATCGTTTTACGCACGCATGATGTCCGGCTTCGAAGGATCAGCGAGACTCACCGTGCGTACGATTTTCTTCAATATCCTCTCATTTCAGTTCTGTCGCGGAGAGGTTGGCTACCATTTTGCCCACTATAATGTAGACCCCCAGACAGGCACCCCAAATCATAAAAAAACCATCCACCATGCATTTTTACAGCTTCTTGATCCAGCTGAAGGTAAACAATGGTTCTTATCTCCGCCATTATCGTACGCTCTTTACTCAGTTTCTTAGGACATATACGCCAAAATTGAGACAGAGCGTTTGGTATTTATAAGGTCCAACCAAAGAAAGCTCAAAGCTGAGAACTACGTCTATCTCTATGCAGAATAATACAAATGCTCATTCATGGTCATTCTCCCCTCCACCTTCACAAAAGGTCCGTGGTACATGCACGAGAGGACCCAAGATGCATTTTGTTACGTGCGAAAGTTTGGTCGCCCGGACCTCTTCACTATCATCACTACCAACCCAAAGTAGCCTGAAATAACAGCTCAACTCCTTGCAGGATAGGCTTCGTACGACAGGCACGACTTGATCTCTCGCGTATTCCACCAGAAGTTAAGTTCAATTAGAAATGCAAATTTTTAATGCTCAGCTTGGAGACAATGCACGTGTTCAGGAATTTTACGATGTCCTTCTAAGTCATGGCAAACGCACACAAGAAGAGAGAGGTGGACAGGTGGTGCTGCTAGAGTCTCTCGGTAGAGTGGTACACTCTCTTGGTAGAAGTACAGATGCGGACTTAATGCCTTAGGCATTTTCTACCAGTCAACCTTTGGGTGATACAAAAAAATAGTATCCAGCTTAGAAGAACTCATTCGCTGTGTGTACGGGGATGTCAGTCGTATACTGCACCAGTAGAATTCTTGGGTGTGTGAGTAGGCCATTTAGATGCCCATAAATGATCAGGCTGCAGCAATTAACGAATGCATTCTCTGGGAAATTGAGGGGAATGATGTGGTCTACACCTCGATAAACACGGTTGTCGAGCAAGATAACGCTACACATTATCCCGTGAAATTTCTGAACACCCTGTCAGCAAGTGGACTTTCAGGAATGATGTGGTCTACACCTCGATAAACACGGTTGTCGAGCAAGATAACGCTACACATTATCCCGTGGAATTTCTGAACACCCTGTCAGCAAGTGGACTTTCAGTGCATATCATCCAGCTGAAGGTCAGTGTCCAAATTGTGCTTCTTCGGAACCTATCTCCTCCAGAGCTGTGTAACGAGACTCGCCTTAAAGTCGTCTCACTCCACAGACACACCATTGGAGCAGAAATTCTTATGGTTGGTGGCATCGGCGAGGCAGCATTTATACCACGCCTTTCCCCCCTACCTTACAACTTCCCGTTCCAGTTCAAGCGCGTACAGTTCTCAGGACGAGTTGCTTGCTCCCGCGTCACCAGTCCTGATTCTCTTTACATTTTGGCACCTGGCAACGTAATTTATATCCAAGTGTACAACACTTGGATATAAATTACGTAAGGTACGATATCTTTGTACGTATTTTTACACTTTTGTGTCCTGGAATGGAATACATTCCACACATACATCACCATTATCATCTGCCTAGCCTTTTCTCAACTATATTGGGGTCGGCTTCCAGTCAAGCCGGATTTAGCTGAATACCAGTATTTTACGAGGAGCGGCTGCCTACCAGACCTCCACAACCCATTAACTGGGATAACACGGTACTTCATGGCAAAACTGATATTCCACACATACATCATTTTCTCTATTTCCTTCAGTCACAACTTATGACTGAACTCAGCAGGATTCCCATATAATTCTCTAAACTTGCTTCGCTTGCAAAAAAAACATGTATTTTAATGCTATTTTAAAAGTTGTTTACTTATAATGCTATAGCGACATCTTAAGTATTTTTGGTGCTGTAGAGCCTTCACGCAGACGACGTCGCGGGCAGCAGCTAGTGCTGTATATAAGAAAACAGAAAAAACCTACTCTACTTTTCCAAATCTACTCTTGGACTCATTTCGTCTAGGAACAATAAAATTACCTACGTTTTAGGTTTTGAAAGAATGACAACGAGTCTGTTTCTAAACCTACGTCAGTCAATAACAATACGGCTTTGTGATAACAAGTCTGTATTGTTTTACACGTAGGTAATGAGACGGTCACAAAAGAATATTTGTTACTATGTCTTATATCATGTCACTATCCATATAAATATTATAAATGTGAAAGTATGTCTGTCAGTCTGTCACCACCTCATTACGTCTTAAAGACTAAACAGAACAGGCACACACATAAACTAAAAAACAACACTAAACGGGACCCTATTCCTAAGACTACTGTCTTTCTGTCACCAGGTTGTATCTCATGCACCATCATACACCATATACCATCATATACCATTCGTCCTGTCTACACAGGACGAATGGTATAATACATTTCAACTGTGTAGCTACCTACATAGTTGAAACTTTTAACAAATGATATATACTAAAAACAGAATAAAATAAATATTGAAGTGGCACCCATACAACAAACTTAATCTTTTTTGCTACCGACAGTGCGCCAGTCCGACTCACTTTTGACCGGTTTTGTTTTTTTATCCGATTCTCCAGGGATAATTCTTGATATTCACGCAAGATGCCACTAGCAGAAACTAGTCTCATATAACAGTAAAAAGTATATAATTTCTTATTTCCTATTCAAGTGAAGTTTGCAAAGAATACCTGTAGAGTAGTTAGATTGTTGGTAAGCTCCCGAGAAGTGCTCCGATAGAATTCCACTAAATACTTCAATCTGAACAGCTTGCTCGCACGTAAGTAATGTATTGCCCTTACTGGATTTCTAAGAAACACAAAAAAACACGCAAATCATTCACTTTGAAATGTACAAGCTTGCGTGTGGGTGATAAAGTAGAAGTACGTTGGGCCCACGTGGGCCATTTACGCCGATCTGGGCGCGGCGGACTCCTTACATTTTATATGGCAACTAGACTTGTAGAGGTCCATTAGACCCACGCCACGTGACACGACGCTACGTACAATTTAAGCGTAACCCACGAGTGCGTCGCGTCAGTGTAATGTATTTCCCGCTTTAGGTGTTTAGAAGAATTAATCAAGACTCAACAAGAGAATGGATTTGGATGAAATTTGGAAGATAGATAGACCGTAACATCACGCGTCTACCCCTGGTTCTAGTCATGTTAAGGATTAAGAGGAAATGGAAAAGCGGTCACTTTCGTAATGCGAGGAAAAAAGGCTTTTTTTATATTATATAAACCAGTGCTTGACTGCAATCCCACCGGATGGTAAGCAGTGATGCAGTCGTTGATGGTGAGGTGTACTAGTTTATTAAAAGCCTATTCACTCTAGTCGAGCAATGGAGCTTGCCGACAGGTAAGGTCCAAACCTGCCTCAAAAATCTGTGAGCAGGATTCACGGGGCTCATCAGGGCCGATGCCTACTCGGCTTTTTAATTTTTAGGGTTCCGTACCTCAAAATGAAAAAACGGAACCCTTATAGGATCACTTTGTTGTCCGTCTGTCCGTCCGTCTGTCAAGACCCTTTTTCTCAGGAATGCGTGAAGGTATCAAGTTGAAATTAAAACCATATATTGAAATCCGCGGTCCCTTGAAGTTGTGCAAAAATCAAACTTGTAAGTTGACGGGAAAAAAAGATACGCTCGTTTATGTTGCAAAAAACGTACATTTCGACACTGTCAAAGGAATCAAAACTCATAGGGTGCTTCCCGTTGACCTAGAATCTTGAAATTTGGCACGAAGCAAGGTATTATAGCACTAATATCGGGAAAAGTCTGAAAACTGAAAATTTTTAGTTACGTCACAAGAAAAAAAAATTGAAAAGTCTTCAAGACTCGATTCGAGAATTAAACTGTTTTTATAGGTAGGTTGGTACGAAACCCTCAGTGCGCGAGTCCGACTCGCACTTGCCCGGTTTTCTATTAAAGAGTTATCGTAGCCTTAAAGGGCAGCTAAGAAGGAAGACTGTGGGTTCCACCATACCTTGTCCCTCCACCAAGAGCAGGAAGTCTTTGTGAATGACTAAAAGCCCACGTAAAAAAAGGTAAAACTTGACCTTAATTCAGACTTAAATGAATGTTGATCATCCAGCATTTTTTATTATACATTATTTTCATATAAATTACCTATATTTTGACTGTAAGACTTGTTGACCTTTTTTATCACAAAGAGCAAATTAGGTAGGTAGATTGTAAAGTAAAAATAACTCGTCCTAAAAGAACTTAATAATGTACTTGAATTACCCAAAATTAACTTTAATAATACGAGTTTTATATTACGATAATTTTACATTACAATAAATAAGAAACGTATAAGAAAACTCACGGAAAACCAAAGCCGATGAATTCCAGAGGAAAATTAACCAGTACGTCACTCCACACCCAAAGCTTATGCTTGAAATATCTGTGGCGACATTTGGGTCCGTCCAATACGAGTTCCCCGTGCTTGCTTATGTAACCCTAAAATTGGTGGCTTTATTACATCGGTATATTACTTACTCTTATTAATATGGGTCTAATTAGTTATGTGGGTTTGTGAAGGGTTAATGAATTACACGGGTTAAATTAACAACCCGTATGTAGGTATGTACGAGTATTTGTAGCGACATTACGTTTTTTTTTTGTTGAAGTTGGTTAAGAGTGAATAATAATAGATTAATTCTCGGTAATCTTCGAATACATCTGATTCAAACTGGAGCCTATCAATAATAAAAAAACTTTTTATTAATATTACACACAGTCTGTTAATCTGTAGAAAATGGCGACGCAGTCATCATCATCATCATTTCAGTTGAAAGACCTCTACCGTTGGACCTAGGCCTCCTCCAAGCGTCGCCACAATGAACAGTCCTGTGTTTCGCATCCATCGTATTCCCGCAACCCTTATCAGGTTATTGGTCCACCTTGGAGGTCTTTCAACGCGCCTTCCGATACGTGATCATCACTCCAGATCCTTTCAGTCCCAACGGACCTCTGTTATATAAGCAATGTGATCTGCCGCTACCACTTATATACATATATGGCAAATCTTCGGGCTATTTCAGTAACCTTGGTTCTCCTATGAATCCATTAATGATTCGACCACACAAACTAACTCCGAGCATTTTCCCTTTCCATTGCCCTCGCTGCCATAAAAGTAAAAAAAATCCTGCCAGATAAAATGACGCTTACCTGATGCATAGTCATATAAACTTTACTATAGAAGAAGATATCCAAGAGGGCATGTACCCAGAACAGTATATAACAATCGTTTAGGGTCACCAGGTCATATAAAGCCATCACGTAGTGTAAGGTAACCACCGTACATGTAATATATCCGTAACTCTGCGAATAAAGCAAAGTTTTTAAGCTGCTTCTGATGTATAAGCTGAAATTCGTGAAAATTTTCTAAACTACTTACAACCAGTATGTTCGTACTAGCTCTATGTACTTGTAGCTGTTTTATTTGCCAGCCTGCATTGTATTTTGTTTCAGGAAGTGCCTCCCAGTTATAAATTAAACATTCTAGGTTTTATAAAACTGGGATATAAAAGAAAGAAGCATCATTCTTGCAAGCAATGTAACAAATGTGCGGTATGGTTAAAATAAAAATGTATTTATTTGCTTTAGGTAGGTACACACTAGAATTAATAATATATACCTAAGTAGTCTTGCGGTGGACTGTAACCGCACTAGGAACGTATCAGGAACAAGCCCTAACGCTTTTAAGCATGCAATTTGTTGTTTCCGCACTAGTGCGGAAAAGTACCTACTCAAGCTCGCCCCCATCACAATTTATTGTAGTTATCATATCAGACTAGGCGCCCCCTTTTATTTTTTCCTTAGTAAATGTATTGAAAAACGTAGTTTGATACACGTAGAAATTTGGCACTGCAACAGTCAGCTACTTTCTCAACTATGGTCGGAATTTTAATTAGATTCCAGATTTGACATTAGCTATTGTCATTTTGTGAAATAATGATACCACATATTATAATAGTGTAGTGATGAACTCAAAAATCGATAAACAATCAGTGTGTGTGCCATCAGTGTGCCAATTAAAGACTAAATTATTGGTTTTTGTTTTAAATAAATACATAATTATTCATAATAATTATTTATTAATTAGTAATCGCTGCTTCTTCTTCTTCTACTTGGCGTTAGTCCCGGCTTTTGCCAAGGTCCGCCTTCTGGCTTAGCTTGCTCCACTTTGCCCGATCTTCTACATCCTTGACAGTAAGGCCATTGGCTCTCATGTCGGACTTGACGACGTCCAGCCAGCGCTTGCGAGGGCGACCACGAGACCTAGCGCCAAGGACAGCCATATTTATACATCTCCGGCCAACGTACTCCATAGGGCGGCGCATGATGTGGCCATACCATCGCAGACGACACTCTTGCAGTTTTTCCCCCACGTCACGGACACCAAGACTACCTCGGATGAATGAGTTGCGTATGCGATCGGATCGCGTTACGCCGCTCATCCACCTCAGCATCTTCATCTCCGTGACGCAAAGCTCTTGGGTGTGTCTGCTTAGTGCTGGCCAACATTCGCCGCCGTACAGGAGGACAGGACGTATGATGCATTTATATATCTGTCCCTAAAGCTTCGGAGGCATTTTGCGGTCGCATTAAAATCGCCTGTTACCTCTCGCCATTTAGCCCAAGCCGCGCCTATACGTGCTTGGACATCGTCGTCCACGTTGCCAGACTCGTGCAGCACGGATCCAAGGTACCTGAACGTATCGGAGCTTGTGATCCGGTCCGAACCTATTCGGATGGTATTTGAATCCGTGCTGCCACAGGACATGTACTCAGTCTTCGCCACATTTAGTCTCAGACCGCCGTTTTCCAGCGTGTCCTTCCAAATGTTGACCTTCCGCTCAAGTTGGGCTTTGTTCTGGCTAACGAGGGCGATGTCGATATTTGAATCGCGATACATGTCTCTGATAATGTCAATATAGGCCTCGGGCACCCCTCGGGTACGATCGCCAGGTCCATGACAAAGAGGCGGTGTTGAGCCGTTAAGCTTTCGCCTGGGATAACCTTACAGTTGGTAACCTTGCCAATATTGCACCGTCGCACCAGCAGGTAATCAATTTGGGTTGAGTATGAACCACCACGGTACGTAATAAGATGCTGGGGCTTCTTCTGAAAGAACGTATTCGCGATGGCTAGGTCCGACACAGCGCAGGTCCTGAGTATGCTGACTCCCTCTGCATTTAGTTGGCCATAGCCAAAACCACCGTGAACACGTCCGTACTCTCCAGCACGCTGACCTACGTGACCGTTGATATCCCCCCAACCAAAATACCTTCAGAATTCGGAATAGCGCGCAATACGTCCTCGAACTCATCCCAGAAGGCCTCCTTTTCAGACTCACAGCAGCCAGTTTGAGGAGCATAGGCGCTGACTAGGTTCGTTAGTTATTAGAATTACCCTTACTCAAAATATTAAATCTACTGCCTAAAATACTAACTTTCTGACCCTTCGATCAGCACCTTAACTCGCATCAACCGGTCGCTGTATCGGTCTACTATCGGTCGGTCTGTATCGGTTTCAGTATCTCATTCGGTCGTTTCGTCATTTTTATTCGGACAAAAGTAGTCGGAAAGTTAGTATTTTAGGAAGTAGATTTAATATTTTGAGTAAGGGTAATTCTTCTTTTTTTGTCGGAGCTTTTATTACTACCCTAAAATAAATTATTACTTACCATAATACATCTATCTGTTTTATTTGTCATGTTCCTTCATGATCACATTTTTTTTATTTATTTCACACACAATTATAAAAGAAAAGTCTCAGACCGTTAATTAATCGTCAAAACTAAATTATCGGTTCAGAAATATTTAATTTCCTGATATACTTAGTTTACGAGAGTAAAATTATAAACGAGAATAATCGATCCAGATATATTCCATTTCCATATCGAATAATTTCGCAACGTCACTATTTATTACTTGTCATAACGTTGCAATACTGAAATTGTCAAATCTGGAATCGAATTAAAATTCCGACCATAGTATCAAAATGCACAGTAATACACTATTCCCATTAGACCGTTTCATACCCTGTAGTCCGTATCGTGTTTAAGTGCTTGTTACGTTCCTAGCACGGCCATGGCCTAATACGGTACAGTGGGCAAACTGTCTAAGCAAATGCTAAATAAAAAGGCAGGCGTTAAGCACTTACTTCTTAGGTAAACACTACGATGCGAAATATCCCGTTGGCAACAAGTTTTAGCAAAATAAGCCGGCACGTAAAATGTTTGACTTTCTCACATATTGTTCCAAGAAAAGCAAGAAGCTACCTGTTACGTTAAGCGTGACGCGTGAAGTGATTATATCCCCAAAAAAATGTTAGTAAAGTAATAAAGAATATTGTATCTAGATAATATTTGGAGAATAAGAAAGTTAGAATACTCAGTCTATCAAATAAAGAAGATTTTTTCCATTACAATACTTAAAACTTATACCACTTGTGTTTGTTTGAAATCATGCTATTTTTCATTCTGAATGAATACCAACAACTCGAATTCGTTGCGGTCAGCTCAGTCAAACCTAATCAAAATGTATTCTAATATTTTAACGTGATCGTAATAAAATGCTATTATTTTTTTTCAACTAAATTTTAATAAATTTTTGGGACAAAATTTAGTTGAAGACATCGACACGAAAATAAGGAGATTTTTGTATCGGATTTAACTGTTTATCTTTTTTAATAAATAGTCTTATGATTACATACGACTGTACCTTATTATCTTAGAAAATATGTTTTAAATATGAGTTCAAACTAATACCAGTTGTTAGTATTTGAACGGAACAAATCCGTACACCTTACACAGCTACTTTCTACTCGTCAATCAGTCAATAAATCAGTCACCATGGCACCAACAAGCACATCCTCTATCTCCCAAACTCGCAAGCAAACAAATAGCCGTTTCGTAAGCCACAAGGCCTCATTAGTGTGGTATCAAATTACCTGGAACATGAGCGTTCCGGGCCGCAACAGATTAGAGGCGTGAGTGTAACTCTGATATGTGGAAACACTGACGGACGACTTGGCCTGGCTAACGTTCGACTGCGACTGGCTCGTCGGCAGCGCGCCTGCGGATTAGGAACACGATAGTTTGATGACAACCCTGATTGGACACAGAGGAAAATGCTGCCTTTCGCTCCGATGGCGGCCTGTTATCTTGGTAAGAAGACACCTTTGTGCGCGTAATGGTGCACACGTCTGGAAAGGTTTTGTCGCCTCCTTGTGTTGTTAGCCCCCGATGCAAAGATAGGGTGTTATATGTTTGAATATTATGTTTTTGTGTGTCTGTCTGTGACATTGCAGCTCTTAAATGGGTGAATTAATTTGGATGTTCATTTTTTGGTTAAAAGTAGGACAATGTTTTATCACAATCGCTTCTGCCATTTGCAAGAGGGAAGGGGGTTAAAATGGGAATGAATAACTAAATGCTCGCTATTTTGTCTAAGTTGGTATGTACTCTAAGTTGTCAATTTTGCGTCCAAAAACAGTTGTGTTTGTATAAAGCGACACTTTGACTATAAAACTTTTATCCAGTCTCTCGCCTGTTTATTTTGAAAAAACTTATACGGTGATGATTAAATGAGGTTCTGCAAAAAACTAGATTAGAGAGAGAAACTAGATCTTTGAAAATTTGTGTAAATAAAGCCTGTTTTAACGTACCCGACAGTTCAAATCTACTTGAACCACTCTTTGCTTCATCTCCTGATTCCAATGACGTCAAGTCAAGCGTCGAATCATCTGTAAAGTGGAAAGGTATGTAGATACGCCATCAGTACTTGCTTAAAGCTTAGTATATTGATTGTAACGCACAACGCTGCAGTACGCGGTGCTGGACCGCTAGCAAAAGTGTCGAAGAATTTTGCCTGCTGCGGTCTTTCCGTCCGATTACAATTTGGTTGTCTTCAAGACTAGAGAGAATAGGCTCTTAATAAACTAGTGCGCCTCACCATCAACGACTGCATCACTGCTCACCATCAGGTGGCATTGCAGTCAAGCACTGGTTTATGTAATAATAAAAAAAGAGTCACTTCCTTTTTAAAATTTGTTTAAAAATAGATCATTACAGACGTTTTGAGCGTTCAGTACCCGAAGAATGCCAATGAAAACCAAGTACTAAAGCGTTGTCCATCTATCCGTCCGTCTCGCGTCTGTCTGCGGCCTGCTGTAGGTACTTATCTCATAAATCGTAAGATATAAAGTGTTAAAAAAAAATCACAGAATATGTGTTTCTATTACCGCCACAACAACAAATAATAAAGGGAGTTCAGAACAAGAAACGTTATTTCGTCAGCGTTTTTGCCCATTTTTTATATTATATGCAGAACCGTTCGTGTGTGAGTTCGAGTCACACTTGGCCAGTTTTAATAACGATCATATCATGTCTGGCACGTATTCCGCAGTGTTGAGCGTAACGATCAAGAGACCAAAGCTTAACACGGTACTCATCATTTTGGACCCTTTTCAGTCATGGCAATAATGCCATAAGCTGCTGGCGGAAGTTATTAATCTCTCCAGTCCACTGGAAAGTTACGGTTAATCCTAAAGCCGGATTTTTTCGTGTCTCATCTCATCTGATACAGAAATAGCAAGTTTCAAGGTTTATTTTTTATGTCAAACTTTTTACGGTTTTTCTGTTTAATCTTTAAGTATATAATATAATTTAAAAATAAAACTTGTACCTGTGTCTAAGTCTGTTCCACTTTATGTTTATATTCATATAGCAAATTGGAATTGGAAATGCTTCTAAATAAATTATTCGTTTGTGAAAATCGATATTGCCTTATTCAAGCTATGAAACAGATTTTACTAAAGTCCTTACTCAGTGACTGTTTGACCGATCAATGCACAGACCAAAGCCCTGGCTATTCAATGCTGTTCAGCAAAGAGGTTCTATATGATGTTGAGGAATAAGTTTATTTCTAAATTCTTGAGGTATAAAGAATACAGAGCAGACGTATGTATTTGCTGGTAATGTACCTACTACTCTACAGACAGGGTATAATGGAAATAGCTAGCTTATGCTCTGTGAAATAGGACCATTTACTTCAAGACAGACATGGCTAGTAGTATAGTAGTATAGTTTTGATACGGTGATAATTACTTTGTACCGAAAGGTATTACTTCCAAAAAGTTATTCATATCCATAGGTAAAAAGCTATATCTACTCGTAAATAAGACCACCGATTTTCATTGCACCCTACATACTCGTAGGCATAGATTTTCAGAAAGGTGTTTATTAATATTTCTGTGCTCGTAGGAATGTTTTTTACAGGGTGGGAAATCATTCAATGACACCTCCCCCGCTAGGGTGGAGCATTTTTTATAGCATTATCGGCCTTATAATGTTCCCACTGCTGGGACTCAGGCCTCCTCTCTTGGAGAGGGAATGGGCCATAATCCACCGCGCGGGCCCATTGCGGATTGGTGGACGTCACATGTCTTCGAATTTTTGGTTCTAGGACATGCCTACAACTACAACATGTTGTATAACTTGCAAGTCGGGGCAGTTACCACTGGGCCACCACTGCTCTAGTGGAGCGATCTTTTAGGGTGGAGCGGCAGGACGTATCAGAATTTTACTGACTAAAATCATACCTGTGTAAATATGTTAGTTGTTTTCAGCATTCTAGGACCACGGCTTTTCTTTTCAAAAAATCCCCTTGGCCCTAGCAAACATCAGTCAGCCTATGTATGTTTAAAGAATACTTTACCTCCCGAAGAGTCATCATTTGCCTAGCCTTTTCCCAACTATATTGGGGTCGGCTTCCAGTCAAGCCGGTTTTAGCTGAATACCAGTATTTTACGAGGAGCGGCTGCCTATCAGACCTCCACAACTCATTAACTGGGGTAACACGGTACTTCATGGCAAGACTGGAGTCAGATTTACTGGTTTCTGACTATCCGTAACGACTGCCAAAGATCTACAAATGACAGCCGCGACCAACGGCTTTACGTGCTTTCCAAAGCTCGGAGGAAACTCGATATGTTAAGATGGTCACCCATCCACAGACCAACCTTGGCAAGCGTTGCTTAACCTAGAAGATCGACCCGTGCGGCTGTTATTATCTAGCCACGAGCTCCACAGCCTTCAGCCAAACATCAGTCAGCCTATGTATGTCTAAAGAGTACTTTACCTGCTGAAGAGTCATTGTCATCTATCTCCATATTAATAGGCAGGATATAATCCCGAGACACTTCGAAGGCCTTGTTCAAAGGTTCCTGGATCTTGGGGTAGTATTTGACCAGGTTGAAGAACGTCACACTGGGTATTACTAGTAAATCGAGACTCCGACTTGCGTATATCGTCACTTCCGAACATGAAATTGGTTGCTGAAAATTTTATGAAAATGTTCAGTTCTTTATTTTTGTTTTAACAATATGAAGTGGAATAAAGTGGAGCCTAAAAGATGGAAAATATTATATATAAATATTGGAATATTTTAAGCCAGGTAAACTTGGAGTTACGGTCATTGACCCTCAACCTAAAGCTGTCTTGAATCGACATCTATTACGATCCTTTATATTTTCTAGTAATGAAAAATAGTTTATTGTCGGCTTTTCGAGTGACTACGTCTACTACTAACTTTTTAACCCAAAAGTTGACTGGTAGAGAATACCTTCTTGCATTTAGTCCACCTAAGTACCATTACTGTACATTAAGTTTAATTAAATAAATGAATAAGAATCGATCACGTCCCACCATTTTTACTTTCAACTACTGCAATATCTTCTGGCGAATAAGGTGACCCATACATTGGTTCTCTTTGCCCATTTCTTGTCTGACATGCGTCAGACATATCCGACCCGATCCCACTTAAGCTTAGCGGTTTTCCTTATAACGTCCACGATTTTGATTTCTATGCTCAACTTTGTATCCCTTACACGTTCCGACAGACCAACCAATAGGAAACTGGATCTTCAAAAAAATATATAGGTACGGTCTGTGCCCTATGTTACCTGACCCATCTTAGGAATATAAAGAGAGAAATATGTGTCAGACAATAAGAAGCACTAACTGTACACATGCATATAATCATCATCATCATTTCAGCCGAAAGACGTCCACTGCTGGACATAGGCCTCCCCCAAGCGTCGCCACAGTGACCGGTCCTGCCACGTACCACGTACCAAGACGCAGCGTTGGAAGGCCTCCCACAAGGTGGACCTACGACCTGGCGAGTGCCAGATAGTCATATATATTTTAGGACTTGAGGAGCTCGTGGCTAGATAATAACAGCCGCACAGGTCGATCTTCAAGGTTAAGCAACGCTTGCCTAGGTTGGTCTGTGGTTGGGTGACCATCTTAACATAACGAGTTTCCTCCGTGCCTCGGAAAGCACGTTAAGCCGTTGGTCCCGGCTGTCATTTGGAGATCTTTGGCAGTCGTTACGGATAGTCAGAAGCCAGTAAATCTGACTCCAGTCTTGCCATGAAGTACCGTGTTACCCCATTTAATGGGTTGTGGAGGTCTGGTAGACAGCCGCTCCTCGTAAAATACTGGTATTCAGCTAAATCCGGCTTGACTGGAAGCCGATCCCAATATAGTTGGGAAAAGGCTAGGCAGATGATGATGATGATGATATATTTTAGGACTTACGCCTGTAAAGTTCCCGAACATTCCACCTGGACCCATACAGGTTATCATTTCATTATACGACGTCAAAACATCTACCTGTAATTCAGAACACATTATGTCTCTATCATAGAAAATTTTCCTAAGACAAAAGGTTGAAATACAATATTATAAAATGTTCTATTTCAAGCTCATAACACGGGAGGAACCGATCCAAAAAATGTATTGTCAACGAAGAGGAAAAGGGTCAGAATCCTACCGAACATTACATTGTATGTACGTATATCCTTCTTCATGTTTACTATACAAACTTAGTGAGTTGTGCAAAAGCGGAATAATCAAAAAACCTTTTCCTATTGTTCCTGTTCAGTGAATCAGGTTTAGGGTTGTGATGGGACTTCGCCTCCGTTTCGAATGTGTTATACACTATATAACTTAGAAAAGTGTAACACTGCATAACGCTTCCGCGTACCTGAATAAGCGTTTTTTTTAAGGTAGGAAATCATCTGAATGCACACTACCACAAAAAAAATCACGGTATTGTCATGTGATTTCGAATAGCCACATTTTTAATATACCAACTCGAATCACTTAACAACAAATGCGCGCTTCTACGAAATATTTATCGCCGAAGCCAGACGACCTCGCCTAATCAAACCTCTAATGAAAATACACCAAAAAATGAAATATTCCATAAAACTTTCTGAAAAGGCTAAGCTGATTATATACTTTTCAAGGAAAAACATAATTATTTATAATAATTGCGCCATATCTTTGAAAAAAATAGCGCCCTGAATTAATACATTAGGTAAGTAAGCTTTTGTTCAGTGGTTTGCTTTTTCAAAAACACAACTTCCACAAGAAGTTGAGAGAGCGCCTCACCATCAACGATTGCATCACTGTTTACCATCAGGTGGGATCTCAGTCAAGCACTAGATTATAATATTTAAAAAAAATCGCACCCGTCGGCTGTCTGTCCACCATTTTATGTGCATTATCATTTTATGAACCTCAAGAATATCAACTAGAATCGAAACCAAGCCACGTGCCTATTTTAACAGTAACTATTCACCAAGTAAAATGAAAACAAAATGTAATTAAGTAACTGTCTCTTTCTTTACATCTGCAAATTCGCCTCCGCTAAAAAGGCCTCCTCTACATCCCTAATCATTATATGTCTCCGGGATACGTCCCTCCCTGATCATTTACGTCGAAAGATATTTGACTTGAAAGATTGACTGTGGACAGCGACTTGTGCGTAATAAAAAAATGCTATGAATATAAATAAGATGCTGTATAACTCTTTCACGATTCTCTGATTTGGAACGAAGGGTTTTTACGGGTAATGTATAAAAAATATAATATATTTAGCGTACACAATGTTCTTTAAGACTTCTAGCTTCGGTCCAAACTCTGAATATGAAAACTAATACTGTTCACACGGCTTTTAATCGAGAACTTTGATTTAAGAAAAGTCTTGTACTTTGATGCCAAAATTGGACAGGCATTCTGGCTAAAGTAAGTTGCCTTAGTACGTTCATGTAAAGAGGACGGAAAAAACGCATGTTAATGAAGGAGTTGTGCGTATACGTATGGATGGATGCACGGGGAGGGGAGCCCAAAGAAAAAAAGGACGAATTGTGTGAGGAGCGATATGAAAGAAAAGAGAGTGGGTGGTAGAGTAACGGTTGACAGGACAGAATGGAAAAAAATAAACATGTTGCGCCGACCGAAATAGTACAATGGCAGGAAAATGATGATCTTGAAGCCTCCTTCTTCGCAAGCATTACTGCTTCGCAGGAGGCGACCGCCTGCCATTCCTACTCGCTTCAGATCGTAGCCCAAACCAGAGCCTGGTGCGACAATTCACTGCTGCCGTTTGCCTCCACGCGGGGCACACATCCACTGTATGCACCATTGCGTCCTTCGGGCGGTCATCACAATAGTGTCACCCGGGAGCCGAAATAAATACTAAGTTTAGAGCTTATTAAATCAGAACGTAACAAAAACAATTTCAAAGAATGTCTGTCTACAATCTACAAATTAACTGTCAGAAAATAAATTACATATATCACGATGACAAGTAAACCTAATAGGCCTAATGTTTTTCCTTATAAAATACTCTCGCTTCGGCTTCACAAGGGTGGTTTTTGAAATTCTCGGTTTTCCTGTATGTGTAAGATAAACGTTCCTCATGAATACTATATGAAAATTCGGTCAATAGCTTTTGAGTTTATCGTAAACATACTGACTGGTCGCGGAAGAATGAAGTAATTTGTGAAAGTTCCGTATGCACCATCCCTCTTGTAATACATTCTGTCAAGTGCGTGCACGATGCACGTTAGAAAACGACAGTGAATAGGTAAGACGTACCTGAGAAACAATAATAATAATTATCGCTAAACTTAAGTAGCAGTGGGCAAGGCGGAACTAGAACGGATTTTCGATGGGACCGAAAGGTTCTAGAGTGGCGTGCATCAGAAGACGCAGCGTTGGAACGTCTCCCTCAAGGTAGACCGATGATCGGTGAGACGGTTCGTTGTAGCGACATTTGGGAGAGGACTATGTCCAACGGTGGACGTCTTTTGGCTGAAATGATGATGATGAATAAAAATTATTATTATTATATTAAGAAACAAATAATAATAATTTTTAACGTACCACAAGCCTATTCACTATCGTTTTTTATTGTTCATCGTGCACATACTTAACAGCAAGTACGAGTACATCAAGATAGATGGTGCATACATTTAATACATCAGGCCTCACCTTCCCTCGATATATAATATAGATATAGGGCTGTATATCTCTGCACTGTATGACTGTGTCTCCCTTCAGCAGGTACATCTCATGCAGATGCTGCGTGATGACCCTGATGAAAGACCTCTCCACCTTCCCGAAGAGAGGAACCTCGCGTAAGGCGCGCTCGTACATAAATACTAATGTGTCTTCCATTAAGGCTGAGTTGAGACGACGGCATATTTTCTGAAAGAACAGTTATTATATTAAATGAATGTCTGAGTAGGTCCTAAAGGCAGATATAAATATGAACTACATAGATTAGGCACTAACATAAGTTAGTTTTTGTTAAGAACCCACTGTTACACTACTAGCTAGTCAATTATTTTTCATCCAAAATTAAACACGATACCGTTTTACTTTATTTCTTTCTGTACAGAAACAAAAAACTTACACATACACCATACGTGCTATTACAAATGTAACTATATTTCGGTTTTCCTTGATAATTTTAATGAGATATATTATCAAGGAAAACGTAATTTGGTCCGGGTAAAAAGTAACAAAAATTTAATCGAACGAAATCAAGAAAACCAAAAAAAAATCCATTCTATGTTTACAGTTTTTATAGGACTCATATTCGCCCCATAAGAGCAATTATTCCAAAAAAAGGATTTAGTTTTCTTACATATACAAACCGGTACTTTGATATAAACAAAGAAACATTACAGTAAAAAAACCCAAAGAAACAAAAAAATACCTAATTATAAGACGACAGTCTATATATAGTGGCATGCTTTAGGTACGGTATATTTGAATTCATAATTCCAAGTCAACCCGAAGATAACACAGTTCAAAGTGTGCAACATCATAAAGCAAGTATTTCAAAACCAGTATACCCAATATTCGCTTTAATTAAAATACATGTATTTAATAATACACGCTACAACCAACTAGTGGCCGAAAACATAAGCCTTATAAACGCTACAACAACGAAACTAGACAGGGCAGATTATTCAAGTATTAATTAAATAATATATCATCGTGACCCAAGATCTAATTTAGTGACAAAATGATGAAGCGACATTGCGGACCGCACCTGTCACCGCTGGATACCACCTGCGGTCGCGGTTGATGGAGATCCGATATTATACTGGATGTGGCGGAGTCAGCATCCATATAACTGGGTACTTTAAAGAAAGGTGCTAGCTAGATATTCTTGCTGAGCGCTGATATTAAAGTGGGAGGTAAAATTTTGAATCGTATATTCAGTTTTATATCGAACGTTTTTAGGAAGAATATCGTAAGCGATTCTTAACGTTTTTATCGAAAGTAGTTTTTCTGGTAAAAAAAAACGGAACCCGTATAAGAATCACTTAGTTAGCCGGGTCTTTAATTCTTAAAAACTGAAGACCCGTTTTCTCAGGAACGAGTGAAGTTATGACGCTGAAATTATAATGTATCAAATATCGTAATATTTAACTTTTTTACTTCTGACTCAACTAGAATAGATCATAGTAATAAATAACTAGAAAATATTTTTAATAAAGAAATAAACAAACCTTTTCTGCAAAAAACGCAAACATCACTCACGACATTTTTCCTCAAAATTCTCGATATACAGCTGAGAGTTTGGTAAAAACTTTCCGATTGAATATTGTAAGAAAAATCAAAACTATGTAATTCAGCTGCGGGAACGTGATAAAAATGCAAAAGTGAAACAAACAGAAACGTAAAAAGTGCTTCACCACAGCCGTCAGCGTTTCACCAGAATGAATGTACTCCCGCAAAAAGTGCATAACGCAATATTTTACGACTACGTGACCAGTGAAATACTTGCCATTCCCCATTGTTTACAAAATTTTATACAACATTCAGTTTGTAACACATTGTAAACAGAGTATGTATTATGACTTACCTGCGGATTACTGCCGTTGGTTCTTTTCCACACGTATTCGAAATATTTCAACGTTTTCGCAGTGAGCATAGGATCCACGTTCTCTTGATACAGAAAGTTGGCTAGATCCTTTGTTTTTTCCTATGAAACAAACGAGGTCTGAGCTCGTTAAAACTAATATAATTACTGTACTGGAACTGCGAAGTCGTAATATTTTTAATGACGGAACTTTAGCCGTAATACGTAGTAGTAGACTAACTGTATGGTCTATCTCGGGCTTAATTAGATTTTGTTCATTGTTACGTCGCGTAATTTTTACAAACTTGCTTGTGTTTGTGGAGTAGGGTGGTTAATTTTTTCCGTTTTTCATTTGAGTTTGCTCTAATTCTTGATATCACTTAAACACAGTGTTCATAAAGCAAAAAATACCATAATCGATCAACATTTATAGGTTGCGCTACCAGCTAATTTTATTACAGTGGAGGGTTTTAATTAAGTATTACCTACTATGGTCTATCGGTTTAGGTAGTTAACTAAAGGTAAACAATCTTGGTATGTCCATACCAAGGTGTACCATAGACACGATTCTGATATCAAGAATTAGGGTAATTTCAAATGGAAATATAAAAAAAATACCTAGAGCAACCGAAATAGTACAGATACGTATAAGACCAATTTAATATCGGTTTTGCAAATAAATTATATCATATTTCCTGTTAGCAACCGTTCCATAATAGTGTATTGATTTCCTCTCATAGTCATTTTGTTAACTTTATTGATATTTGATCGTCTTTGAAGACAATTGAAATATTGCTTACAATATAATAATAAGAAACAATATGAAATGAGTTTCTTATTGAAGTATCTTATTTTATTATATGGCACTGATTGGCTAAATCTGACTCCAGTGTTGCCATGAAGTAAGTACCGTGTTACCCCAGTTAATACGTTGTGGAGGCCTGGTAGGCAGCCACTCCTCGTAAAATACTGGTATTCAGCTAAATCCGGCTTAACTAGAAGCCGACCACAATATAGTTGGGAAAATGATGATGATAATTGGCGGTGCTTGTCAGTACATTCTTTCAAATGTTAAGCCCCTCACCTACTGCGACTTTTTGTAGCGACGCAGTAGTGGTACTGTCGCTCGTTCGCATCGATACAGTCGGGATACGTTCACTAGCTGTTTGCCCTTGCTCACGCTATGATTCTCAGTCACGATGCAAACGCGTTACTGTCACGCTTTTGTTGCGTCTCCGTTCTCTCCCCGATCTTGTCTGACACAGTCGCGCGTTTACATACAGGGCGATGCTGTAGAGCGCTAGTGGCGCGTTATCATCGCTTTTTTCGCGCAATGCAAATGCGACTAATGCGCATTCGCACAAAAGCATTGCTACAAAAAGCGCTATGGGCAAGGGCCCTTAATGAAATAGAGATACGTATTTTTACTATATCGTTGAAACGGCAAATGACTTGTAATAGCTTCAACATTTCTGTGGCTTTAAGTGGCCTCCTAAAAGTGATAACTTTTTATTTGCTAGTAACAATAGCGTCCGTCCGTTAATGCTCCACTAGGAGGGAACCTTTAGCCCAAGCTGCCCACAAAAGGAGATAACGGGGGCCATAATGACCTGGTACTTATTCGTAGGTATTAATTATTGTTGACCTGGTTCAATTCAAGTAATCATTTTAAGTTAGCGAGCATAATATGTGAGTTTTAATTTTAATTGTTGATTAGTATCTAGAGGCATTTGGCAGTCAGTTTTTTTAAATATATTTTAAGTCAATAATTCAGGTAACATCGTTTGGGATATATTAAAGTATCTAAATAATTAGATAATAATCTAAATATTGGTGGTCGACATGTGAGATGTGTATTCGGCTGTCAATGTGCCGATTGCTGTTACCACTAATAGATGGCTGAAGCCTGTCGAAGCTGTCATTGCGCGGTTAGATCAAGTGCCTGATACAGAAGTTAGTACTCCTTTATGCGGCTCGCATTGTGAGAAGGTTCCTTTCTCTGGTGCCATAAATACCGGGAGACTTTGGTCCTGACGCTGGTGGACAACTATTTTTCATATTTTTATTAACGGTTGTTCTCTACTACCATATACATGTTTAATAAATTTAAACCCTCCTCATAAATCACTGTCTAGCGCTGAAAACTGAATGAAAATACCTTCAGTCGTTTTTGAGTTTATCGCGTTTATAGAGATAGACAGATGCACTTGAGGATTTAGTTTCATAGTATAATTATATTATCATGGTACTTACATTATGTTCCAACAAGGCATGTGCGGCGGCCGACCGCGTGGAGGCCACGTAACCGAACATGAAGGCAAAGTACATGAAGCCGGTGATCTTCAAGCACATCACCAGCCATAGGTCCACGGAGTTGTGCATGCCTACCGGAGTGCAGCCCATACCTACAAGTAGTAAACAAAAATTAGTTTTTTGTTATTTTTAGTTTGTTGGTATCTGGAAGTATACGGGATTAAGAGTAAAGTCCCATATACCTCCGTCGAAAAGGGAGGATCCATCGACCAGACGGGTGTTATATCTGGTGGGCAACTGGCCGATAGATGATTTCGGGCTGTCCTATCTATTCAAGTAGCGCGGAAAACTAATTACGCCATGCGGGATTCGTAGTTCTTATGTGGTTTCTAATTCTAATCTCTCAAATGAAATGTGTCTCAAATGATAAACTTGAATGCGAAAAAATACCAGTGGTTAAAACAAACAAAACGTTTAGAGGACACATTCATCATGCTTAGGTACCTAGGGTTCAATCGACCACATCTACGATTACCATCTGGTGCGAGCCTATCAACAATAAAAAAATAACACTTAGGGTCAGCTTAAACCGAGATGCGACGCGACGCGATGCTGCACGCACATTTTAATAGAGTGACTCAAAATAGAACATTATTTACTACGCGACAAGATACACATTTCATTGTGAGAATTTAGAATACGTTGTTCAGGCAGCACTGCGCATCGTGACTCCGCGCGGCGTCGCGGCGCACCTCGTGACGCCGCGCGGTGTCTCGCTACGCAGCGGAACGTTTTTATATTCACGACGTCGTGTTGCCGACGATTTTACTATGCGCCTCGCAACGTTGCGATGCGCCTCGCGGCAGCGCGCCGCGCAGTGTGAAGTCACTGGCCTCTTCCTGTATCGTCGCGTCGCGTCGCTTCTCGGTGTGAACTGACCCTAAGTTAAGTAGCGGAGTGAATAACCCGCATATGTTTACCCGCCATGTAATATGAATATTTCATTTAAAACAAATTAAGTAAATCCATTTATTTGAAAAGCTCGCGTATTTCATCGACAGCAAAAGACCACAGCTTTTACTTAACACGTGTAATATTACTGTCAGTAACGTAATAAATGTTACGTGAGCCTTTTCTTGTAACTGTCTGTCAGACCACACGTCGGTATTTAGAGGTTAAGAAGCATATTCCAATTAGACAACCACATGTAAATTCAACATACGTTAAAACCAATAGGTAATACAACCTACCAGCTTTAAGGTGCTAATCCACAGTGGCTGTACGCTAAGCTACGCATGTATACATAATTTCGAATTTTTTAGCATTATCGGCCTTATAATGTTCCCCCTGCTGGGACTCAGGTCTCCTCTCTAGGAGAGGGAATGGGCTGTAATCCACCGCGCGGGCCCAGTGCGGATTGGCGAATGTCACATGTCTTCAAATTTATAGTTCTAGGGCATTCCTTCACCGTTTTGAGAGCAGTGATGATGAAATAAATTACAAAGAAATGCGCCTGACTGGGTTTGAACCCGATACCTATATAATACGAGACGTACATAATTTCGCATTGAATGAAAATGTAGGCGAGATCGTCCACTGCTATCTATGGCCACCGGAATTGTGGCTGACAAACAAATAAATCAAGTAGCTAACGTGGATAAGCTCTTCGTGCACTATCTACGCATTGTTGTTAGCTTAGCAATATCGGTTATTCTCCCTTTTATTATGAAGAATCAACAAATAACTTCTCACGCTCTGGTTAAAGCGATAGTGAGTATCAGACTGTTTCTGGCGTTCCGGTGCTGCGTTGTCTGTCCATTACCACCATTTTTTTAAATGTTCATTTTAATTCTATGGGCACACGACGGGTAACCGCTAGAAATTACATAACAAATCTTGAAAATAAGGGCCTGTTTCACAATGTCCGAGTAGTCATTACTTCCTGAAATTGAATTTGTATGAAATTATCTGCCAAGTAAGTTATTGGCAACTTAATCATAGGTGGTGAAACAGGCCCTAAATGTAGGTAAATGACAGCTATCATAATCGCCATTCTAAATCGCAACAACTATAGCAGTGGACGGCCGGCTTTAGTCGTTAACATAACTCGAAACATAGCGCTCCATACATTACCTGTAACCGTAGTATCAATTACGTGAAGTACTAACCCACGAATATCTCGTAAACCCAGTAGAACGTGTACACGTATTCGGTGACTGCATCTGGGACAAGCATACGAAGTAGTGAGACCACGCGTTTGGAGTAAGATGGATAATGGGTTATGATCATGATGATTGGAAGGATGGGTGTGTACCTACTTAGATACTACTTAAAATTTAAAAAATTTAAGAAAAAATTGGGAATTTTCGTAACAACGTTACCGTGGCGTGTAACGCAAAAGACAACTCAAAAAACACATGTGAGTTTTAGCTGGTAAAATCAAATCAGAGTTTTCTCCACCCAAAGCCTAACTATTTGATGGTTTCCGAACTCAAAAAAGGGTAGGTATTTAGTTACAATAAGTTGGAACAAAAGGTTTGAACAGTAAATTGTTAACCAGACAGATGAAAAACTGGGCAGAGTAGGTACAGCCTAGCTGGTCGCTTTTCACCTCAGGCTACTTCTTTGTGTGAAAACATCTAATGTTTACTTCCACTCTAGATCGGAGCGAGATGTCAGACCACCTTCAGGTACCCTTGCTTTCTCGGACTTCGGGTTTATCCTACAGAAGTCGACCCATGTAACGTTACACTTTCTCATTAGTGACTCTCTTTCCACCACGTTCCGAACACTTTCCATGAGCAAATGTTGCACGTCCTCAATTTTACCACAAGTTATACAATTTTGTCTTGAACTTTTGACGTCACGGTAAAACGGTCGGCTACTAACAGCACGATTAGTGTCGATAACCAGGCCGCTCTAGTTTGTTCACAGCCTGAACTTTCGTTTGTGATACTATATTTAAATGGAAAATCATCTAATGTCTTCTACCGCTTCAGGCTGTAGCAGGGGGCCGTGTCAGACATGTACTGACTAAAACAACACCTTTGTTCTTTTAGGTACTTCAACGTTTTAAGACTTCAGGTTTATCCTTCAGAAGTTTACCCATTGAATGTTACACTTTCTTATCATTGACTCTCTTTCTACCACGTTTCATGAGCAAATGTTGCACGTCCTCAATTTTACCACAAGTTGTGCAATTTTGTGAATCGTTTTCATGGTAAGGATGCGTTTTGTCAGTGGAACTTTTGAGGTCACGATAAAACGGTCGGCTACTAACACCACGATTTGTGTCGATAACCAGGCCGCTCTAGTTTGTTCACAGCCTGAACTTTCGTTTGTGATGCGGGTAGCGAGCCGAAATGAGCAAACATCTATTACACGAACATCTAGCTCAGATTAGCGTATTAGGGTTCTGAATTGAAAAAACCGTGTCTTGCCAAAGTTCGATATTTGTTCAGCCTAATTTTTTTGAAAGTAGGGAATCATCAAGGTACTTCTTCCACTCTGGGTGAAGCGAAAAGGAGTGTCAGACTTTTGCTGACTAAAACCCACCTGTGTTCCTTCAGTTGCAAATAAAGCACGTTTGATACTGCCATAACTATTTCGAACAATCCCGCAAAGTTTACAGACTACATTAGAATTTCATTCTGAATTCATAAATCGGAAGGCATTCTTTAAACAGCAAGCAAAAAGTAAATAATAAGTTAACTTACATCTAGTCTCATTCTTGTTACTCGAAATGATCAAAATCTTGGTACAGTTCACCAAAATATAGTTCGAGTCCGGAGAGCTGTAGGGTTGGCACGCGTTCACAAAGATGAACGCCGTAGTGAAGTTGATAATCGTCACGGCTATGGGCAGGAACTTCAGTAACGCTACAGCGGGATTAACCCGCATTATATCTCCCTCCCAGTACGAGAAAGCACCTGTTATTCTCGTCACCTAGGGATGGGCAAATGGAAAAAAGTTATCGATAAATATCGAATCAGTGTTTAGAGAGATTCTCCATGTTTTTGCTCAGTAATATCGATATGTGTTATATTATTTTCCCTAAAGTTTTCAAATAATAAAAGGCCTGTTTTGGCATTTGCCATCGCGACGTAGGCTACTAGTGAAAAAATAGAATACTCGCAATACATCATATTATTTAACGCTAAAAATACACCTAAGTATTTCTTTTTAATACTGTATGTAATTAATAATTATTTTAATGTTTCATTCAGTTTCGGTTCAAGTTACATTCTATTCTCAAATGTCAAAACGGGCCTTTTATTTTTTGACAACTGTACCTAATGTTTGCAATTCAAAAGTCACCAGATATAAAAATATTAAAGTAAAATTCAGAAAATGATGAATGATGATGTGTTCAGAAAATCCTGTAAGTCCCTACATATAATTAGACGCTGTATGACGATACAGGAAATACATTTATTTCAGCTGTATCCTGAAAAACTAATCGACTACAAAAATGTATTATGAACTTAAACAAAATAAAAAAACATTTTATCGAGTACTACACCAAGCCTAGCGCCTCCTGAACAGAAAGAAAATGTTCAGTGAGCACTATTGTGTGAAGATCGGCACTGTATGTATCTAGATACGATTAGATACAGCCTTTTGTTATTTGTTGTGCGTTCTTTTGTGAACAAACCTTTTTCTAGATTTATCTAAGCTTGTGAACATCTACTTTCTATCAGTTTTGTAGTTTGTAGTTCGTTATTTACTTAGGTGCCAAAACTTGATATACAAATATTTGGTTTACAGAGTAAATTTTACGCAAACATTATACAGCGCCTTTCGCGTTCAGTATAACAATGCTATATGATTAATAATCAGAGGGGTTGGAAACTAATTACTGATTGGGAAATATCAATAAATCGACACATGAAGTTTTATTTTAAATTCTAGTTAATACAAAAAGTGATAATGCGTTCGATATGGCCAAATTACAGCTCCACTTTTGTAAAATCATTCAAAATTTAGGAAAAGTTACGACGGTGATGATATACTCTTATGATCTCCGAAAAAAAGTAACTTAAAATAAAAATTCAAAAAATGCTTGCAGGAGGATGATGTGGCTGCCTCGCTTCCGTAGCGCATCAGGAATGGTTTTCGGAAATGTGTATTTAAAGATGTGCATCATGGTATGCAAGAAAAACCCAAAAGTATCCTGGGTATAATTGCTGGTAGGCTGGTCTTCTGTGTCATAATATATAATAATAGTCATTATATTTGTGTCGGGTGCAGTTTTTTATTTACTGTGTGTATGTTGTTGTAATACAGAAAAATTACAGTGTTTGTTATCGAACTTCTGCGAAATGTTTTTTTTTGTGTATGTTTGGTAGAACAGCGTTTGCCGGGTCAACTTCTTGTTATAAAGAATTATTGTTAGTAACACAATATGAGTCTCACATATTATTATCTAAAATAAAGAGTACATTATTATCCTAACAAAAGCGATCAAAAATACGATTAGCGTAGTCGTCTTGTTTCCGTTTATCCTCAAGCCGTGTACCGTAAAGTCTTCGCAATCCTTTGAGAAAACACATTTCCGGGTTATGATGTTAGTAAGTTTTACTGAACAAAAGACATGTTACTACAACACTGTGAATTGGATTTTTTAACAACGCTGTGGTTTTCGGTTAAATTATATTAACTCCAATTGTCAATTTATACCTATTTCATAATCGACTTATTTTTTTCCTGACATCAAAAAATAGCTACTCTTATATCCAAAATCGCAATACAGAAAACTTTCAAATTCATTCAATATTAATTAATCAAGTTAAAAACCTCTCAATTTTTTATATTCCCTATGATAAGCTGCCATAAAACGATATTATAAAATCCCACTCACCAAAAGCATTCGATTCAGTCTATAAAGATCCATGTCGGCGTTATCATTTACTATTTTAAACTGAAACAGAAAACAGCCATCAACATAAAAAAATTGCGATTCCAGTGACAGGACATATTACATATTTATTTTAATCTGTTTTTTTTTTAGGATTTGATAAATACCTATACTCCGTTTACTGTAAGATTAGAAATTTAAAGATACATACATGTTTTACCGTCCGTTCAAGCGATTTTGACTTATATTGCGTTAATGACATGACAAATGACGGCTGCAGAAAAAGTTGGTATTGTAACCACTTTTTTTGCTTTTAATGTCATCCTTATGTCTACGGAATGGAAGTCAAAATCGTTTGAACGGACAGTAACACAAGTTTCTTTTGTTTTCTAATCTTATAATAAATAGAGTATATATCATCTGTGAAAACTTCAACTGTCTATCACGGTTCATAAGATACAGCTATAGCAGCAGCGTGGTAGGGTCCCGTTGAATCCCTTTCCTCCCTTTTTGGGAGTATGTGGAACAGAGAGTAAAGTCCCACATGGCCTCCATTGAAAAGGGAGAATCCTCCGGCCGGATGGGTGTTATGTCCGGTGGACTACTACCCGATAGATGATTATGAGCTGTTGTATCTATTCAAATCGCGCGGAGAACTTTGTTTGCGCGATGCAGGATTCTGTGACGTCATACCTATGTAGTAGATGTTGCTACATCCTTGGTTATCCCTTTGGATTTGGAACCCTATAAAACAACTTAAAAGTCACTAAAAGAACAATTCAATTAAATCAATACTTACAACTTCTTCAAAAGGAAAGATGCTTATAATATCCAATAGGAAGGCGTGCTTCAAATATCTGGACACGGTCAGCAGCGGATGGGTGACCAACAAGGACTTCTCATTGTAGTATGCTACGTACGCCATTATGACTATGTCTAAGTATAACACGACATCCGACCAGTTGTAGGGACCACCGTGTTTGTGTTGTTTTGACTGGAATTTATTTATTTTATTTATAAGGAGAAGGAGATGGCGTGACGACTTGGACTCCTTCCTGAAGGATTGGTCAGCAGTGTCTCAAGACCGAAAGGAATGGGCCTTTGCCCTGCAGTGGGACACAACGGGCTTACAATAATATTTATTATTATTATAAAAAGTAATCTCTGCGCTAGCAGTCGAAACCAACACGTACATACGAGCATGACTCTCTGTTATAAATTGTTGTATTTACTACACAATCAAACACATACACTACATAATACAAATCACAATAATCAATATTATATGATAGGTAAAATTCCAAAAATTTGTCATTAAAATGAACCAATGAACAATAACATAATAATTATGAAAAACAAAACAACAAAAAGAAAGAAAAAATATATAACGAAGCATAAACAACAAACAATTAATTTGTCGAATCAACTGCCAAAACCTTCTCGGAATTGTTCAATTATATTATTCCAGTTGCTGCCAGTGGCTTCGTCAAATAACATACTGTCAGGATAAAACTAACCTGTTTGCTATTCCAGGAAATTGTCTAGGTAGACCATACAGGTGTACTTATTTATTACTTCATGCACATAGAATGCAAAAACGTCAAATCCGTGCTGCTTTACGGGTGCGAAACGTGGAAGGTGACAAAAAAATCTCACGCCAAATCTAGGTTTTCGTGAACCGATCGCAATCACATACCTAAACAGGTGCTGGACTAGAATCCCCAAGGAAAAAGGAACCGTGGCCGTCTTTGGCAGACCTGGCGACGTACCGTATTGGCAGAAGCGAAAACCATCGGACTGACATGGAGCGAGGTCGAGCGTAAAGCGCAAGATGCCTTCTGCCCCAGCTAGGGGGCATAGGATTTTAAGTCAGCACATAGAAGTACTGAGGCGGACTTAATGCCTTAATGTGTATACCAAGTTTCATCAATCATTTTTGCGTGAAAGAGTAACAAACACCCAGACATATAAATTTCACGCGTTTATAGTAATTAGTGAGTGAGATATTCCTCCCAAATTTCCTTCTTTCTTTTTTTCTTCAAAAATCCAGCCACTAACCTCAACCACCCAAATAACACAATAAAAAACATCGCAAGCACTCGACACTACTTAAAACTTTAGCGCACATATTCCCAGCGTACTTGAGTAACAGAATAAAACATTCAAACTTACAGCAATATCGTACGGAACAGCGAATATGTAAAACACGGCGACTACGAAGCGAACTGCGCACCAGAACTTCAGAAACATTCCATGGGGAGTGATGCATCCCGGCAGGAACAGATACCTGAGGTGTCTGGAACATACAAGATACTACGACTAGAATACACACATGAATCATATTTTTAAATTGTGTTACTGCTTTAATAAGAAAGACTGGAATATATGACGGTTCAAGCTTCTTTTTAGGGTTCCGTACCTCTGTCGGTTAAATATGGGGTTCGTTGGTCGAAGATGCATGAATATGGCTCTCCTTGGGGCCAGTTCCTGTGGTTGCGCTCGCAAGCGCTGGCTGAACGTCCTCAAGTCCGACATGAGAGCCAATGTCCTTACTGGAAAGGATGTTGAAGATCGAGTAAAGTGGAGAAAGCTCAGTCGGACCCTGGCAACAGGCGGGAGTACGCCGCGCCGCTAGGTAGAAGAAGGAGAAGACCTCTGTCGGTCAAAACGAAACCCTTTTTCTCAGAAACGTGTGGAGGTATGAAACTGAAGTGAATATCTAATGTCTGCTACCTTGGAGCAATGAACTTTTAAGTCAAAGAAATCTAAAGATAAGACTGTTTATGCTCTGTTTCGGCTTAAGTTTTTTTACTCTCTCAAAAAAAAAACTATGCCAATAGAGTAGTTGGCCTGGACAAAATTTCACAAAGGGAAAAATCATAAATAATTACTTTCTGAGATTCGAAAACAATCTCTCAATCAAATCAAATCTTCGAGACTCAATTCATACTATTTACATAAGTTTGTACGGAACCCTCGATGCGCGAGTCCGACTCGCATTTGCTGAATTTCTTTTTATAAATGTCGCAATGTGGATATGTGTGACTATAAAAAATCACAAGTTATCACTGTTTGCAAGTTTTTTTTTAATTCTGTTGGTAGAGCACCGACTTTAGAGTTCAAATAGAAAAACAGCATCATAGTCCTGTTACTAGGAAGTTAGAAACACTTCTAGAGAACACTATTTACCATATCCAGCGTTACAAACTGTTACAACTATAACAATATTTAAACTTGACTACCAAATGAATCTAGAATCTAGGAATAATTATTTTGTCTTCCGAATCGAGCATTATTTTTCAAAAACAATAAACAAAGCCAAGTGTCTGAGAGCCCTGTTTTTTGCGTATGAAAGGTGTTTATTCTGACAACGTGGCATAAATTAACTTTCGTGTAAAAAGGGTATGAGTTATACACGGATAAATTAAGCAATTTACTGTGGATGTTATGGGAAGTGAAATTAATGTCTTCGGTGAAAATAACAGGCCTTAAAAAAGAAAAGGATCAAGGTTTTTTATTACAACCAACTTTTGACAGCGACTTCGTCCGCGTGAAAGTAAAAAACCGGCCAAGTAAGAATGGGACTCACGCAGGAAAGGTTCCGTGCCATAAGTAGCGAAAAACAGTAAAAAAACATGTTTGTTGTATAAAAGTAGAATTTACTTAAATATTTATTTTATTCTTTTTTTGGAATTTAATACCTACATCATCTTTTTAAATTGTAACTGTCTAGATGTAACGGTTCATGAAATTACAGCCTGGTGACACACGGACACGAAAAGATAGCGAAGACGGACAGCGAAGTCTTAGCAATAGGGACCCGTTCTTACATTTTGGGTATGGATTTCAAAGGAACATACTACCAGGATAAAAACTGTACCTATCCTATGTGCTATTCCAGGACATAGTTTACCAGTAGGTACCTATGCCAAAATACCAAAAAATACAAATATATATAAATAACTAACCTTCGCTTTTTTAATATTAGTTTGATAATTCAAGTATGTGACATAATATTGACGGAACTAACTTCTTAATCAAAAACATATTCCTATCAAATACCTTGTAAATCAATATAACACAAGCATATTTTCATCTTTCAGAAACTCAAGCAGTCAAACGGGGTGAAAATCAAAAAAAAAATTTTGAAGAAAAATTTATACGTTTCCTAACAGTTTTTCCAACATTTAAGAACTCCAATTTATTCACATAGCGTAAAAAAATATACTTTGACAGAAATCTATAATTTAAACAAATAACCAAAGAGAACATCCAAATCAAACTTACGTCTCTATTCACCTGTTCCTATTCACCCCGTTTGAAGGTACTTTATGAAAGCCAGCTTAATAATGAATTGTTCCCAATTAAAGCTTGTTGGTACAAGTACGCCTATTTTAACAAGTATTGTTCTGGCAATAATAGAGCTAATTAATGTAATAAAACTGTTGGACAAAGACTTACATACCTCAATACTCCCAACTTGTTGAATGCCTTCACGTAATGGGCTCTCTGTTCTCTTGTGGTAAACAGCACGAAACTCTCCTTTATCTCTTGCTAAGAACAAATTATTTACTTTTCAAACTAGTGCGGTACCTAAACTTGGTTGTTATACAAGGGCGTCGCCAGCTTATGACAAAGGGGGGGGCAATGGGGCAATATTATGCATGATAAAAAATGTGAATGCCGAGAGCATGAAGCATTACACTTTGGAAGTCTTTGCCTCGACGACGATTTTTTTTTTCACGTGGGGAATCATCAGAATGACTTCTCTCGCTCTTGGGCGGAGCGGGAGGGCATCTCAGACTCTTACTAACTAAACCCTACCCCGTTCCTTCGTTGCCTTTGATCTGGGAGGACACGGGCTCGTGCTAGGGAATTTCCGTGTTCCCCAGAGGCCTTACGGGCCCCTACTGTTTGTTGACATCTTCTTGAGGCGCACGTAGAACAGAACGCGCCTTTGACGACTTGGCTTGGTCCGGGTTATTACCAGACTGCCGAATGGCGAGCTATCAAGTGCTCGCCATCTAGATGGCCATGACCCTCTGGTAAGCGTTCAGTTTGGCCGCCGGCGCTCCGTAAAGGGCCATGGATCGAACGTTCCCCGCGTAGAGCCTCCGGCAGGGGGCGTCTGGACCCCCTAGGTTAGGCAGGAGCCGCTTCAGAGCAGCCCCAGAACTGTCCAGTTTTGGAACCAGACGTCGAAAATGCTCCTCGAAAGTCCACCGGCTGCCGAGGACGAGTCCCAGGTACTTCATTGTCGACCCGACGCCTATATGGACCTCCCCTTCCGATATTTGGGAACCGAACAGTTTATAATATAGCAGCATAAGTATAATTTAAGCATTTATTAATAGTTAAGGAAGTCAATTGCTCGCACTTTGGTCACTTTGCGGCTAGCTACATTTGAGGGGGGGGCAGCTGCCCCCCCTGCCCCCCCTTGGCGACGCCCTTGTTGTTATATGATTTCTGCATGCTTTACTTCTAAAACTTCGTTGTCTCAGCTTTGTTTGTACTACTCATAATGCAATGTGTACATGGGTACGAGAGATTTTTGTATTATGATTTAATAGATAATTTTACTTCGTATATATTTCTGATCATCATTGTGGTGTATTAGTGGTTTTGATTGTTTCAAGCTTCAGTACCGTGATGTATTTGATACCTGTCAGTCGAAATTGCACGGTCGGCCGGAGCGGTTGGTGGTAAATATATCTGCGCCGTGGTGTTGATGAACCGTAAATATTCCAATAAGCCATACAGTCATCGTCATCAGTTCAGGCCAAAAACGACCACTGTTATACATAGGCTTCCACTATAAATATCGCCGCCATAAACGGTCACAATACTCGTATATGGTCTCGCATGCATCGGAATCTCGTGACACTCATTAAGTCATCGGTCCACCTTGTGGGAGACTTTCCTTGCAGCGTTGGAGGGTCATGGGTCATGGTTGTTTGGATAGATGTTCCAAATCTTTGAAATTCTCGGCTTTTCTCTATTATATTTGTACGTTTTACCCACTTAAACCTTCCTCATGAATCACTATTGGTTCAACTATATGAAAATCCGTTCCGTAATTTAAGAGTTTATCACGTTCATAGATAGCAAGACGTGGTGGGGGAGATTCTTTAATGTTATAAGGAAACTCCCCTGCAAATAAGTAAGCAGGTGTTTTGAAAAACTTACGGCAATTCTGTTAGTTTTCGTGTCCAGTCGTCCGATTAGAGGTTTCGCATCTTCGTAAGCGGCGGCCTTTTCTTTAACTTCCTTGTTTTCTAAGGCCTTTATATGGTATTAAACAGAATTTTAGCATCAAGAAAGCACTTAACAATAAGAACAGATAGATAGTTTTAAACCGTAAATAATGCATCTATTAAAACCATTTATCAAATTACTAGCATTTTTCAATTGTGTTTGAGACGACTACCAGTTTAACCGGATGCACAGGAATAACAATATTGTTCATAGAGGTCGCTCCATGAATAATACTGGTAAATACTGGTTACGGGAATTTGGTGGTCAGATAGACTTTATTCTCTGACCGCAAACCCCAGTAACCGGGTAACACGATATGTTACTAGTTACTATTGTTAACACTTATTGTCTACTTTAATTTCAATCTACCGCAAGCATAACTTGTACAATTTTAATTTACTTAAATACATAATCATATCTTGTTTATTTCAACACCCTGCCATTTCTTCGTTTAAATTACACTTCTAAATATAAGCTAACATTAAGGAATCGTACTTCGACGTAAATAAACGCTTACAAAAAATGCCAAAAGGAATTGAGTGGGAGAGTAATCGATGGGGAAAATGAAGTTGAAGAAACGATAAACGAGTTTACACTCAAATTGTATTTCTGCGAACGTAATTTTAATTTCAGATGAAATATCGAATTCTCAGTAGGTACAGTCAGCAAAAAAAGTCGATGAACAGAATCAACATAACAAAACACCTGTTCGCAATAAAATGTGTTTCATCTGTTCACAATAAAATGTTTTGTTATGTTGATTCTGTTCATCGATTTTTGGTGCTGACTGTACTTGTAAGTTAGATTAAGAGGCTGGTTGGTTTCGTGTAACAGCTTATTGTTTTACCGGTTTTGAAATGATATTAGGTATTAATCTTTATCCAAATTTGGAAGAATTTATTCAATAAATACTTTTCAGGAGTTTTAATTTTCAAGAAGTTTGAGTCATTCTGTCAACAAGTTGGAGTGAGCTTTTTTGAGGTGGTATTTCATCAAGTATATATTTGTGGCGTGTCCTGTTTTTACTAACTAAAACTCATTTGTGTTTTCTGCCAGTGGTATGTTGGCTCCAGTGGGACAGAACCATCTACCTCTTAATAAAAGTCAAAGGACCAACCAACCACTTCATATTCCTGGCACTTTTTCGCCAAACCATTCCCAAATAAAACAAATCTTCAGCTACATACTTAACTACATAAAACTAGAGCAACAAACAGCTAGTACAACATCGCCAACACGCCCAGACGCTAATTCATCACACACAGACGCCTGCATACAAAGGTTCGCTCATTCACAAACTACATAAGCATCTACAGAAGGCCAGGTCTATACAATGAGTAAAAACAGGCGCACGCACTGCATATCGATACCAGAAATATGAATTAACGTAAAGGGCATTTACTGAAACTGTAATTACGACTATCGACTGCCTTACGACTATGGACGTAAGGGCCTTTTTCCCGTAATGTAAAAATTTCCCTTACATTAATTTATGATTTTGGTATCGATATAATACACACGATTACATACGGTGATCTCAAAGTTTTGGTTCATGTTGTCGTGACCACAGTCGTGACTATGGCGGGTGCCAAGAGGGACGCGACATGATGGAGCAGTTTTTCTAGTGAACGATCGTCTTTTATTTTACCCAACAAGCGATGTTTTCGCAACAAGCGATGCACTGTAGCCACCAAATCGCAATATGTTTCGATTCAGTGGAACCACTCGAGCTAAACGGAAGGAGAAATTTAGCAGAAAAAAATTGTCTATTCAGCCTCTTTGTAATATAAGTTTATACGTGAAAAAAAGCACACCATTAATAGATATAACAAATGTACCTTTCTAGTTCAAGATTTGTTTGAATTACATACATGTTGTTAAAGATCATTTTGAGTTAATACATGATTCAAGAGGTACATCGGCACAAGTTACTATCAGTATATGTTTTGTCCAGCTCAATTGCCGCCGCTAAATCGAAACACATCTAATGACGTCCGTCGATGTGCATGCACCCGCCCCGAATCTATTGCACTTACTGTACGTGAAAAGTGTCTGTGTGTGCGTGTGTTTTCACTCTCTGTACATAACCGACCTTCGGCATCTATCTACTCTACGACTCATTCTCTTGTTGTAGGGCGATATTAAATGCATGAATCACCGTGATAATGGGGTGACTAATGTCCGGGAACGTTCCCCAGCATTGCACCAGGGCACTGTATTCCACATGCAGTAATATGCAGTTTGTTGACGTCACCACCGTGTATACCTGCACAAATTATATTTTCAGTGCGGAAATGTTCATGAGAACTGCCTTTGTTGGCTCTGATCTGTGTAGGACGTTAAGATAGAAAATTATTTATTCTTAACATAACGAGTTTCCTCCGTGCCTCGGAAAGCACGTTAAGCCGTTGGTCCCGGCTGTCATTTGGAGATCTTTGGGAGTCGTTACGGGTAGTCAGAAGCCAGTAAATCTGACTCCAGTCTTGCCATGAAGTACCGTGTTACCCCAGGTAATGGGTTGTGGAGGTCTGGTGGGCAGCCGCTCTTCGTAAAATACTGGTATTCAGCTAAATCCGGCTTGACTGGAAGCCGACCCCAATTTAGTTGGGAAAAGGCTAGGCAGATGATGAATCACCGTGATAATGGGGTGACTAATGTCCGGGAACGTTCCCCAGCATTGCACCAGGGCACTGTATTCCACATGCAGTAATATGCAGTTTGTTGATGTCACCACCGTGTATACCTGCACAAATTATATTTTCAGTGCGGAAATGTTAATGAGAACTGCCTTTGTTGGCTCTGATCTGTGTAGGACGTTAAAGTAGAATATTATTTATTTAAATGGTTGATTATGATGTTATGGTAAAACTGCTTTATTTGTTACTTTCTCTTTCTTTTTAAGGTACCGTACCCAAAGGGTAAAACGCGGCGGGTCCCTATTAGATACTAAGACACCACTGTTCGTCCGTCCGTCTTTGTCTGTCTGTTCGTCTGTCACCAGACTGTATCTTAAGATCCATGATAGCTAAACGGTTGAAATGTTCACAGATGAAGTATTTCTGTTGCCGCTATAAAAACAACAAAAAAACAGAATAAAATAATCATGTAAATGGGCTCCCATAAAACCGACTTTCGGCATCTATTTACTCTACGGCTCATTCTCTTGTTGTACAGCGATATTAAATGCATGAATCACCGTGATAATGGGGTGACTAATGTCCGGGAACGTTCCCCAGCATTGCACCAGGGCACTGTATTCCACATGCAGTAATATGCAGTTTGTTGACGTCACCACCGTGTATACCTGCACAAATTATATTTTCAGTGCGGAAATGTTAATGAGAACTGCCTTTGTTGGCTCTGATCTATGTAGAACATTGAGATAGAATATTATTTGTTTTAATGGTTGAATATGATGGTATGGTACATAAAATAGATTATTTGATAGCTTTTTATCTTGTTTTTAAAGTTTGCCCCACACTAGGAATGTCTCCTGTATCGTTAAGTGCGTTTATGGGTCAATCAACTTTTATTTGTCCTGTAAGAACTATGTTATGTCCCTGACCAATAATCGCAGTTCTAAAGAAAATTAAGTGGTTTGTTGGCATATGTCGCATTTATCGTATTATTAAGCAAATATACGAGTAAATTATTTTAAAGAAATCACTATTATACTGAAATTTTAATGGTTGTCCGGTTAACAAAACATCTGATGAAGTGTTTTATTGTTTGTCCCCCAGTAGGTTAGTACAACGAAACATTACTTTATATAAAAAATATTGTATGGCAATTAATTACGCTTTTACATAATTATTTATTACAATATCTACTATGATGCTAGCATATAGATTTTTGTTCGATTTAAAATTTTAACGATATTTTGGCATGTTCATTTTGGTCCCTAATATATTTTAATATCTTGACTTCCACCGGGCAACGGCAAAAAAGTTCCGCAACCAAAACACAGATGGCGTGATTAGTGCCTTGAGAACAAGTCGATTAATTTGTTGACATCACTCATCTAGCCGCCATTTTGAATTCATCTTTCCCGCAGCGCCAGTCGGCCGAGTGTGTTTTGAAAAAATGGGTGGCTTTATTGTCTGTCTACCGGACAACCGGGACAATAACGTAAGTATTTGATATATCGTAGTAAATTAAAGTGAAAATATTCTATTTAGTCTATATTTTTCATAACGCGTTAGGACCTAATTCAAAATATCATTATTTATTACCAGGGAGCGCAAATACTGATAAATGTCACTCGGACAACCGGTCACTTGGACAACCAAAACCGTTGTCCGTGGGGCATTTTGGTTGTTCTTAGGACAATAATAATAGAATCAATATAAAGCAATACTTTTTCTTTCAATAATAATTAGTCACTGAAGAGCCTAGCCTAGCCTTACAAGGGCTAGAGCATTTATTATTGTTTAATATAAACAATATTGATATTTTGACCAATTTCAACTTAGTACTTCTTGACGTGTGTTAGCTTACTTACCTAACACATTTTTATAGTCCTCTATCCTATTTTTTATTATTATTTTTAGATAATGGGTTTGACGGAAAAAGAAAAATCAAGACGCTATAGAAAAAGACGTAAAGCAGACCCGGAGAAATTAGCTGAGCGAAAGAGAAAAAAAGGGAAAGCTACCATACCTGAATAAAAAACTAGTTTCAAGTATGCTGCTAGAAGATAAGAAAACTGCAGGATTATATGGAAGCTGCGAAAACGTCACAGAGAAATTGCCAAAGAGCTGATATTAATTATTAAAGAGCTGATAGTATTACATTATTAGATTTGTTCATTATTGAATACTTTATGGTCATGTTGATTCTTTCATAAAAAAAATTATAATAAAACTGATAATTATTGTCATATTGTTGTTTGTTTTACATAAAAAGAACAAATACAGGCGATTTCAATCCTAGTATCTCCTTCGGACTCCCAAGTGACGTGCGACTCCCCACTGGACAACCATTTTGTCCCTGTCTCCGAAAGATACATTATCGTCATAAATACTTAAAAAAAACAGAAAGGTATACAAAATTTTCAAATATGAATGTAAAAATTAAAAGTGAATTCATAAACTGTTAAATATTACGCTATAAATTATTATTTTATAAGTTAAATGTAAAGTTTGTTACATTTAAAGTTTGTCGTTGTCCAGGTGACAATATTATTGGGAATAACTTATAAATTAAAAGCCACATCATTTATTTATGAATAATAAATTGGAATCTATCCTATATTCAGTGGAAATAAAGTGACGGTTTACAATTTGACTGAATTTTAATGGTTCAGAAGCCTATTTAGTTCAGTTGTCCAAGGAACTGTTTTAACTAGGGTCATGTGGATTTCGGAGGCAAAATTGCTATTTTATTTAAATAAATCTTTCTGCTCTATGTGTTTTCTTAAAATATAAATAATTATCTACTGCAAACATGTTAAAAAAATTTAATTCACAAATAAAATTTAAAAAATCAAATTTATTATTGATGGACACTTAAAAGTTGATTGACCCTTATAACCAAAACAATTATAATTAGACCGTACAAATATTAGTTCCGTGCGGGACTCGAACCCGTGACATGCTAGTATATTATATTATCTGTGCCGTGACACACGGCGTAGCAACCAATCGCTCAACCACAGCGACAACCCTGCCGTCAAATAACCTCATTATTTTTATCATTCTCCGAAAAGATTTTACACAAAAAAAGATACCATTGTTTTTAATAATAAAAACTGAAAACAAATGAAAGCTTCCCGGAAACCCATTATTGGTATAGATGGTTTTTGTATTTAAACAAAGAGGGTAGCCTCTAAAATTAATTAAATAAAAATTAGAGTAATCAGTAAAATTAGAGTAAACAGATTTCTGTTTTGTATAATAAGGAAGATTTGCCTTCCTTATTATGTTTGTAATGGAAACTGAATCATTAAAAAAAACCGGTCAAGCGCGAACCGGACTCGCGCACCGAGGTTTCCGTGCAAAACCTATGTAAATGGTTCAATTCCCGAAACGAGTCTCGAAGATTTTTCGAATCGCAAAAGAGTAATTTTATTGTGACGTAACTATTTTACAATTTTCAGATTTTTCTTTTACTTATATTATGAGTTTATGAGTTAGAGAGAGCCATTTTTGCTTTATTTAGATGCTTACTTCAACAACAGAAACAGCCGTATCTTTAGATTGCTTTGACTTAGAAATCTGAGTTTTTCACTGCTTAAAGGAGTAGCAGACCTGGCTATTTGATATTAATTTTAGATTCATCGCGTTCTTGAAAAAAAGGGTCTAGACTGGTCTAGACAGACGGACGGACGCACACCAAAACTGATCCTCTAAGGGTTCCGTCTTTGCCGAATTAGGTACAAAACCCAAAAAATGTATATAAACTTAACTGAAATTTATTTTACCTTAGGTAAACCAAAGAGCATTTCCGCAACACCAAAGTGTGTGCCAGGTCCAATGATCCGTTCTCTTTTGCCGAGACTGTTCAACATGTAGCAGTGGCCCTGTAAGGAAAGGCCGCTTTAATCGCTCCTTAACGATCTACCTACTTAGATCTTGATCACTGTAATTACTCTAGTGGAACGGTACGTACTGGAATAGTTCGTGCCTCTGTATTAACGTATTATAATGTTCAGGAAAATACATCATCAGGACATTTCTGTCTAAATACATAAGATCGTGCATGGTATTGTCCTGGTGTTTGACTAAATAATTAACTGATACTACTAACTAATATTTATGACTTCCAGGGACCAGCAAATTTGTCTCAGATATTCAGGTACAAATAAATATCTGTCTCATTTACAGAGGGTTTCACTAATAGATAGCAGAGCTATAGAAATATCTCAGGTCTTTAGATACCCATAAATTAAACCTCACGATCATGAGTTTAGGCTTAAGCTTATAAACTAAATCCTATCTTATTCGGAACATAACAACAAATCGATTGACACCTAATTTTTTTAATCAGCTCAATTAACAAATAAGTTTAACCGCTGCGGTGGAACATATAACATACCTGCATAAATAGCTTAAATTAAATATATTTATTTATTTATTGGTTTATCCTCACAATGGAACGCTTGGTTTATCCTCACAATGGAACGCCTTGCAGCAATTACACAAGCAATGGAGCACAAGTCACGACTGTTACTTTCCAACAGCCTCCTTCTAGAAGATGCACGATGGACTCTCTGATGGAATGGTAGTGGCAATGGGTCACGTACGCTCACCAGCCAACAGGCCAACGCTCCTCCAGAATTCCGCATCGCACACATTTTGAAATATTGAAGCTCTTTCGATGAATTTTTCTGATTTAAATAAAAAAGGTTATATTTTTCTTGTTAACAATACTTACTTTCTGCAAGATATACATATCCCGTCCAATATCAGCAGCATGTTGCACCACCTCGTTGTCTGGCAATACCAGTTTCCTCGTATTACTGGCCACGGTCTGGAGGAAGTCTCGATTCAATACCTACGAACAAATCAGAATGTCCTACATCTGTCTTGGACGCTCTATTTAATACAAACTCGCTTTTGTTCACGGTTTTAATCACGACGAAGATTATTCTGACGAATAAAAATATCTGGTTTCGTTTTGTACTATACGTTCAGTACTTTTTGAGTTTATTACGAAGAAACTGACAGACATACGCAGTGGTTGATATTATTTCATAACATGTAAGGGTGAATAAAAATGTCATTCTTGACAAACGAAGGCATCATTTTTCAACCATCAAACCTTACCTGATAGCATATAGTTCTAGAAAACAGAAAACAAGGTAATAGCAATTTCCAAGGCATAATAGGAAACTCCACCCTGTTACTAAGAATTTTCCTGCAAATAAACTCAATAGCACTTTTGCATGGAGTGAAACTAAACACCAGACGGTGTATTGTTAGGAGCATTTTACATGTTCCGGCTGTCGGGTAGTTGGCACCGGGGACCCGGCAGCAAATGTACTTTTTGTTTCACCTACACGCATGCAAATCGTCACCTGGTAAATGCATGTAAGTGGCCACCAAGAAATAGCCAGCATTCGGTAACGAAAAAGTTTGAATATCTAGCCCATCGCTTTTTTTAGGTCAGAAATCATCAAAATGACTTCTCTCGCTCTAGGTGGAGTGTCAGACTTTTACGGACTAAAACCCAATCATGTTCCTTCTTTGGCTTCGATCCTGCAGGCCCTCTACAGTTTGCTAACATCTCTAAGTGGCGCGCGTAGAACAAAACGCATCTTGCTTATAGCTGCGCTTGGCAAAAGCGACTACAACAAAGAAACAAGAGACTAACAGCTACCAAGTTCTAACATTGTAGCCAAAATGTTAGCACATTCTCAGAAACTATAATTGCTATGCGAGGCGTACGATTCGGCTTGAGTGCAACTGTACGTGGTGGACACATTCAGATATTGTGGAATACAGTCGGTACCTCAGACCTCGTGATCACTGAGTTGGTAGCGACTTTAGACATCCCACACCCATGCGTACAAAGCGTTTTGGGTATACATTTATTATACGTACTCGTACAGCTAAAGAGTTGAACTCCCTGCCAGTCTGTGTTTTCTGATAGCTACAACCTGTATTTAAGGCAAGAGTGAATAGGTCACTTCTAGGCAAGCGTGCTCCATCGTCAACTACATCATCACTTACCATCAGGTGAGATAGTGGTAAAACGCGAGCCTATCATTAATAAAAAGAATTCCACAAATGTAGTGTTAAAAATTGCCACGAGTCTCTATGGCGCCTCAAAATGATGTCATCAAAACCGTAGAGACCCAGTCGCCGCAAGCCAGAAGCCTACTCAGGCCATGGGTTTTCCGAAATGCAAAAAAGGAACATAGGAGTAGGTTTTAGCCAGTAAAAGTCTGACACGCCTAGCCTCCCGCTTCGATCTAGGGCGGGAGAAGGCATTGAATGATTTCAAAACGAAAAAAAAAAGAAATCGGTAATCGGTGGATCTCGCTGAAATGCTTGGTTTGTATACTACTTGTTTAGAACTTACTGAAATGTGGTAGATCTAATGGATTTTTTCTAAAATATACCTGGAATAAAGGGCAGGAGCGCAGAGTTTCGACCATTTCTATGGAAAGTACTTCTTGCTGGATGTTTGAGGACATGTCCGAAAATATTTCCTCTGTAGACACCGCGTGATTGTAATACCTGTTTTGTTATTTAAAAAACGTAAGACTCTAAATATTATATTATTGGGATGTCAAAATTTCTTTGACTACATGGTGGACCTCCCACTTATACGCACAAAACGTTTAGGAACACATTCAGTGTACCTAAAGGTATGGAGTAGAATTCAGCCGGAGTTTTTATTTCCTGATAACTACAGCCTAGGAACATTTAAGTCGACGGTCGACAGAAGCTGACCGTGCCGCGCCAGCATTCTCGGAAAGAATATTTTGTCCCAGCGTTTCATGTCTGCACGTGTGGACGTGCGGGTCAGCGATCGACAGACTGCGCCGTCAGCACCACAGCAGTTATTGAAGAGCTTTAGTTGCAACAGCACGTTTGTTTTTGTCGAAAATGTATGTATTGTGGGTACAATCATAAGCAATGTATGTACATTCACATACTCAAGACATCCAGATCCGAAACATCTACCTGTAGGCCTTACAAATATTTGCTCCAAACGGGTATCAAACCCGCGATGTGTAGCTCAACAGCAATTTGCTCAACCGTTTATTTACCTAATTGTCAAATATGTTGACAAAATTATATGACCATCGAGAGCTACATAAACAATGATTTTAGCTCTCCGAATTTATTGTAATTCATTTTAATTTTAATCAGAAAGAATCAAAACTAAGATAAACTACATTTACGCCGCTTATTTCCTTTCATCCCGCTTTTTTGCAAGCCCTAAATTATATTTTATTACAAGGAAACCTAAGGCAAAATAAGCTTACACTTAATCCACTTCAGACAACACTTTAGTTACAAAATGAATCCAAAAGCTTCGCTCACCATTGCACACCGAAGAACTTTTTCACCCGCGCTTTGATTTTTCCACTAACGTGATTTACGGAGAGGAAATAAAACAACTCCCTCATGGATTCCTACGAAAGATGGATGGAGTAATAAATAAAGTCCTGGAAATATTTAGTTCCAACATTATAATGAAAGATGGAAGAATCTGTCATAGAACGTTAATTGGTTTTATTTATTGCTGTTTATAGAAGCAAGCGATGTTGCCAGCAGCTTCGTTCTCGTTAACGTTGCATATTGTCCCAAGGGAACTTACTCTCCGAATAAAAATAACTTAAGTGCTATTCCGGGGCATGGTCTAGCCTAATACCGAGTTTCATCGAAATTAGTATAGCCGTTCGAGCGTCAAGAATTAACAAACTCACACAGAGAGAGAACTCACTATCACCTTTATAATATTAGAGTGATTAATGTGAAAAGTTAATAAATCTACAAAGCATGTACCACAAGCGGCTACACCTCGGAGAGTGTACGTGGGTGTTACATAACTTGATTCCGCCATCACCGATCTACCTACGAACAACCCGACGTACGGTGAGTGTCTACCCTTACATTGTTAACACCTCCACGGTCCGGACTAAAGTTTTGTCTCGTCGTTTATACCGCGTACATCGAAGGACTGGGACTTTTCGCATCCGTCGAATTCCCACGACCCTCACCAGGTCATCAGTTTGCATTGCGGGAGACCTATCAACGTTGTCTCTCCCAGCACACGGTCGCCAATCTAGAACCTCCCTCCCCCCCAATCGCTCATTTCTGCTGCGAGCAGTCAACAACATTGGTTCTCATGCGGATATCTTCATTACTGATGCGATCACGCAAGAAAACTCCGAGCATAGCTCTAGTCATTGCTCTTTGGGTGACTTTCAGGCTTCTGATGAGGGCCATTGTAAACGACCACGTTTCAGAACCATATATGGCCACTCGCGACAAATTTTCAACTTCAATTTTTTATTTCACATACTCATAGACCTACAACTTTTAAAACCTCAATAGCTAGCGCACGGTTCCAAATGGTCGTTTCCTGGAGAAGAACCGGCAAGAAACTCCATGGTTACTTACGTACTGATCATAGACTTTCGTCGTCATGAGATACTATGGTATGTTGGACGAGAAGATACCGCGCAGCTTTCCGAATGCTACCCAGCTGAGTCACACTGCCACTTTAGTTTATTAATTTTTGTGTGCAAGGTTGAATGTTTAACGCAAAATTAATACACAAGAATTTAATTATGGATACTTTATTATCAAGCGAGCCTTACCGTTACTAAATCTGGGTCATTGGACAGTTCAAAAACAATCAATTCTGTGTCTATCATTCAAGTTCAGTGGTTCGGAAGATCGGGATATTGTTCTTGTACTCGACACTGATTAAAATCGTATTTCTCCTATTTTCGATGTTGATTAACTTAAGGTATGTGGGAAGATTGTTTTCATTAACATTCCTAAGGGAAGATGCTTCTAAATTCGGATTAGAAGAATATCGGACCTTTTTTAATCACGTTCTAAGCATGAATTAACAGTAGGTATTAGTAGCAATTGGAATTTTCACGGGAAAAATAATGAGATTTCGAGCTGTTTGAATTAAAAATGGTTTTCGTACCTTGAATTTTAACTTCCTGTATGTGGAGAGTAGGTAGTTGCTGCAGATTTTTGCGGTGTAGTAGCAACTGAGGTATGATCCCAATACGAAGAGGAACATTACCTGAAATATTTTTAATTGTTTTCTTGTGTAAAATATTCTTGTGTTACGCCATTATTTTTACTTTGGCCACCATTTTTCACAATTCGCCTTTAAGCGCCATAAACGCAAATTGTAAAAACTGGTGGCCACCGTACAGCGCGTCTCCTTTTTTTGAGGGTCACTCGTCAATTAACTTCTCCCGCTCTGGGTGGAACGAGAAGGAGTTTGAGAGTTTACTGACTAATACTCCTTTGCATACAAAAGCCATGCTAACTCTCTCGAACTATGCCGCAGGCTTGTAGTAAACCAGCTATGCCCATAATGGGACCTACACGCGTAGGTATATAGTATGATTTTCCTTAGAAATTCTTCCATCTGTTAAGCGATTTTATTTTTTAAATAAGCTTTATCGCAAGGTCTTAGGACAACATACGAGTGCTACAGTAAATATATACGGACGTATGCTATGTAGTTTTTATTAGGTTGCCACATTGTGTTTCGGTAGCTACATATAAAATTTGCATGTCTATAAAAGTGTCACCACTTTATATCGCTAGCGGGGTGATGTCGCTTATCACGCGGCTCTCAGGACGGCCATTTGGAATTTATAATTAAATGCGTGGGTTAGCCAGGGTTGTCCGTCATAACTCGAGGCTCAGGACACATTTAAATTATGGACGTATGAAAACGCATCTGTGGTTATCTGGGTGGGAATATATTGTTATAATTTTATTGTTCGGACCCACAATTTTTGTTATTCGCTTACTCTGACACACACAGCCACAGATATAACTTGACGAAGAGAGAGACAAGATATAACTAGCGACGGCTAAGCTCGTATGAAAGTTGAAAATTGTATCACATGAAGTGGCAATCTACCGAGATAAAAATAATCTGTGTCCTTAATAATTAAAGTGCGGGTACTTTAGTGATTAAGTTAAGTATTTACGTGTGTCATAATCAGAATTAAATTGATATTAACGAACTGGAAAGTACAACGCAGGATAATTAAATAAACCGTAAGATTATTAAATAAAACGTAAAATTAAATTAAACATTTCCTATTTTTACTATAGATTGGCTCGCGCTTGACCACTATCTCACCTGATGGTAAGCGATGATGTGGTCGACGATGGAGCACGCTTGCCTAGAAGTATTTACGCTTGCCTATTCATTCTTGACTTATAGACCCCTAGGTTATAGCTATCAGGAAACACAGGATTATATAAAGAAACAAAACTTTTTAGGCAAACATTTCTTAGGTAACAAATAAAGCAATATTCCCAATATCTAGTAAATCTTACGTGACTAAAACCACAAGAAGTAACATAGTGCCTTAATAAATCGAACCCAACACTCCATAAAACTTGGTGTGCATTGAACAAAATTTCAGAAAAAAATATATGGTTATGGTGTGGAGGTAATGGGAAACATACGTGGGATAAAATATGAAGTGTTTTCTGTATGGAGCGAGGCTCGCGTTTTTACGATAGATTACACTAGCTTTCAGGGTAGCAGAACTTTTTATTTATAGTGGCATACTAAATCTTGCAGCACCTATTTGCCGGCGCAAATTCTTAGGTGACGATTTATTGTCCCACCGAAGTATATTTTTGTGAATAGACGAACGAGACAAAAAAAAAGAGAAAACTTTTGCCTATCATTCTACATGATGGGTAGTCTTTGGGTTAATTTTACGTGGAAAGTTCTAGTTGCCCTGCGGACTCAGTATAATAATGACTGACTGACTGGTTAACTGGTAGAGAATGCCATATTGCATTCAGTCCGTCTATGTACCATTATTGTACATGAAGTTTAAATTAAAAAACAATTAGTACAGGGTGCTGTTGGGACTGCCTAAAAACTGTAGTGCATCGGGCATGTTCTCTTTAGCGCGTATGGATGATTTTTACGCTGTAATGAGAGAGAAGACTGCCTTGTTGCAGCAGTTTATTTTAGTTTTTATTAACCATACATCTTACCAGACACACTTCAGCTACGCACATCACAAAGGCTGGTTCTTTCTTTGTGACGTGCGTGTCGGTCAAGCCAGTTCATGCTATAATGATCTCTATTACTTACAACAATAAGATCAAGATCTCCGGGTGCCAGATCCGAGTTGCCAGTGCCAGTGAACACAGAGGTCCCGAAGAGGAAGGACGTCTTCAACGGGCTCTCGTGATGAGCCTCGATGGCCATAAACACTTTAGTCTCCCAATATATCAGTTGTGACATCCAGGAGTTCTGTTGGAGAGAAAAAAATTATTATACTTAGTAACAAATCTAGAAAATAAAAGCTTTTTTAATACACATAGTTGAAAACCCGCGCCTATCCCTAACGTTTTAGAAACGCCACTTACCGTTTTTCGCACTAGTGGCGAAAAGTACACCAGCTTGTCCAGGCACAATATATTACATGTACCGTATGAGGCTGGGTGCTAAGTAGCCCCCATTTATTTATTTCTTCGTAAGTATATTGAAAAGCATCATTTTATACACGTAGTTTGTCTACTTGTATAAAGAATACGTGTTTTAAATAACTAGAAAATATTGAAGTGAAAGATTGGAAGGTGAAACTGAGCATACATAGTTGACAGAGGGCATCTTTCACTTAAAATGATGATGAACAAAGGCTCAATGAGCAAACGACTCAGTACAGAAAGCAAAAACTATAATGGTTCTAACAAACATTATAAAACACAATTTTCTTTCTTAAACATTATAAACTAAATAGGTAATTACCGCACGACACAACTTCCTTGGACACGCATAAAGGTACAGAAAACATCCCGACCAGTAGCAAAATATTACAAACAGCAGACTGAATTTCACCAATATCAGCAACTGCAAATTATTATTGAACGCTATTTAATATTCTCCAACAAATTGAGGTAACTCTACCGTCGGTACCTATCATGTAGTACCTACATATATTATATTCTCGTCGGATGATGCATCGTTTTACTAACATGAAATTGGAGATCAACCAAAGCTGAATTCAAGGAGGATGTAACCACATGTTTACATGTAGATATACGTTCAAATTGTATATGTGAAATTCAGTGTGGTTTCTGAAGTAGTACTCGTATGTTTGTATGTGTGAACTTGTAGTAGTACTACAAGGGTTTCAATAAGGTAGAAGATTCAAGGGTTTAATCAAACCTTGTCACTGATGACTATATACACTCCGAGAATGTATACCTTACAAGGTACCGATGCGCCATAGCGAGAGGTTTTATTAGATTGTTGGAATATCTCAATGGTTCTCAATTGTTTCAACTTTGACTCGAGTTCGACTTGATAATTATGTTATCGCGACTGGCACATGGCGCGTTCATTCGCAAGTTGTTTCTCGATGGTTTATAGTTTTGAGTGAGAGCGACTGATTCGAACAATATAAAACTAGCGGTTGATTCCGTTGACTCGAAACAATCGAAAAACATCAAGATTATTTTGTTGAACGGTGAGGCGACGGTTGATTCGATGATTTATTTGAACGACTCCGACTCTATCGATTATTTAAACATCTTGGAATCACCCATCGCTATACCTAGATAAGTAAGAAGTTACTGAGAATTCTAAGTGGTTGTTCGGAAATAATGTAGGTCCCATTTATTGCCCTGAGATACTCCTTTATAGTCTCCCTAGAGATGTGCCCTGAGGGGTGTTGCATACTAGGGGTTACGGGGTTATCTTTTATGAGGTCAAGAGACCTATTACATGTGCTAATGGCTACCACCGAGGTGACCATTTATAGACAGTGTTACAATACCAATTTGGTTCATGTTACAAGTTTCTCAGAATCAGTACCTTTGTGAAAATGTATGCCCAATTGACGGAAATAAACTCCCACCTTATTACATGACGCCTACTCTTAATTGTTAAAAATGTGTGTGTACCCGCTATTTTTAGAATTTCGCAGAATGAGAGTGAAAAATAGAGTAGTGAATCGTGTATAAATGTAATGCCTGTGTGACTGTCTGTCACTTACTCCAAATTAATAACAAAATATTATAATATATTTATCTTTCGACATCACGCACGGCGCCATGGACCACTTTGAAACTCATCAATTATCCTTTTAATGGCAAACGAACAAAAAGCAAGGGCCAAGCCAAAGAAATACTTAAACATAATTCTAAGGAAACAAGTGCAATATTCGACTCTTTAAAACTAATAAAACATCTGGTAAACATAAAACAGACCCAAACGAAACCCTTAAGAAATTAGACAAAAACGACCATTAAGCGATTCTAGAAAGTTCGAAAACAGAATGGTGAGATACCACGTGTGGCAAAGGCGCGTCGGAGGGATGGCCGCACCACGAAGACACTTGGCTTGGGACCGCGATAGGGGCTGCACGCTCAACAGCAGCGAGAGTTAGAATAGGACTTAGCTTCAGAGCCCGGGAGAGGTCGGACGTCCAGCATTAGCGAGTTAGAATAGGACACCTTGGTTTTTAGGCCGACATAGAAGTAGAACGCTCAGAAGCCGCGAGCTAAAGTTACTTGATAAATACCATAGGGCTGAGTCCGTTGTAATTCTTAGGAGTGCCAAGTCCAGATTAGACTGATCTAGTATTTAAAGTAGCAGTGTGTAAGTGAGTGTGTTTGTTGGCGTGAATGGGTGAGTCCTTTATTATTCTAATTTATCCTAGGCTGATACTGTGTTACTATACACGGACATGCGAGCGGAGCCGCGGGAGAAGCTAGTGGTCTAGAGTTCTTAAAACTAAATAGACAGAAACGTGTTGCTGGGGAGTTTGTTGCGCTACTTCTTCTCCCCAGCCCAAACACTAGGAAGTGGCGAATGGTGGGGCGCTTTTGGGGCTGTCTATATAGGCATTCAAGAGAGTTGAAATGTCCAACTCTATTTACCTTTGGAGCGATGACTCCCGTCTATGTTATTTATTAGTATTTGCATTTACTCTTGAGTTTATACTCTTTATCTGTGACCTTTACTTCGGTCAGATACGAGCACTGTATCTTGCAGATGTACTTATTGTACAAAGGGTGCACTTCCTGGGGATGGGTTGACACACATCTATCACATATTATACAGTCCACGGACTGTTAGGGACCATGTCTCAATAGGAGCATGATGTAGACGTTCTGCACTGGAACTAGCCGCCCCGTTGCTAGACAAGGACGGTCGCACGGTTTGCCGCAGGGAAAGTTGCCTCGTCACGTTTACAGTTCGAGAGAACTGCTAGGGACCATGTCTCAATAGGAGCATGTGATGACGTATTGTCGCTGAAAAGCCGCATGCGTCTCTTAAGGAAGTGTTGCTCTGAGTGCTGTGAGTTCGGATGTGAGGTATCGTGTGAGTAATGATTGACCAAATACCCGTTACGTTAGCGTAAGGGCTACTCGCACGATATAATGGAAATTAATCAATAACTTTACATCCCTTAGTTATATTTTATCCTTCTGAAACCACTTCTAATATATTTTATACCATGTATTCTGAGGTCTCACTTAACAATTCTTTCAAACCTTTCCTTGTCCGAACAATGTGATAAGGTATTGGACTGCCTCGTACTTATGGTATTCATATTTAAGTCGGCGGGAGTTTGCCCAAGTCACCTGGACGAGAACTACGGAATTGGGCGGAGGAGGGGCCCTTTTCTACTCCCTTAGGGGAAAACCGACCTTGACACCTTCATGTAGGATAATTCAGGAAAAACGAAAATTTTATCAGCCTAGGGTCATTTAGGAACAGTCACATGTGGTGCCGTGACCAGGATTCTCGTCATTAAATGTACTGATTCACTTCAGTGCAACGAGAAACGATATTTATGGGTTACTACTAAAACAACACAACGTAATTTTCTAGTACTATAAGATTATTAGGATTAGTAGGGACAAAAGGAATTACAACGGCTAGGTAATTAGTGTGCAGTTGAAGACTAAACTACATTTATACGTATATTGCAGGTTCGATTCCTGCATAAGTTTATTGTTTTGAGTGTGTACTTCCATAGTAGGTTCGATTCCTGCATGATTGTTGGTTTAATTATATTTATAATATATTTGTCATGAATTTCGGGTTCGATTCCCGACTGATGCATTGGTTAATGAATTTTGGAGATCCTGTGTCACAACTGTGGGTTCAATTCCCGCTTGATTTATAATGGTTTATACCGATTTTTGTTTCTGTGTTCATCAGGGTTCGATTCCCATGAACAAAGAAATATTTGTGAGTAGAATATAGCGTGTATGACAGTGTGTTTGTGTTTATATGCTACAAATAATGGGTTCGATCCCCATACTCATGTAACGTGGTAATGTTAAGTACTTAGTTAATATTTACAGTAATAGGGCTCTGAGCGAATGTCACAATGGGTTCGACTCCCAGCTAAAGTAAGTTTAGAGCTTGAATGAAAGGTTGTGAAAATAAAGTGTGGTTTTCAGTTTGAGAGTTCATGTGTGATGTGTGAAATGAATGGCCATGAAAAATTTATAAACTAAGGTTCAATAAACGCGCAGTTTATCTAAATAATAGCAATGAGCTCACCAAGAAAGTAGTAGTGACATTAGTGATTACATTTAGCAAAGCTTTATACTCGTAGAAGGATATTCTAAATATTGCCAACTCGGCAGTTTACGTTATTTTATTTGAATAGATACTCGTGTGGCTTAATTTAAAATTCCAGGATACTAAATCATCACATCGCTGCGACAACGCTGTATCACGGTTTGTGCGTTGTGCGTTGCGCTTGGCCCGTAGTTCATCTAATTAGCTGTCATCACCTGATTCCAGCGACTGCTGTAGCGTGGTCCCTGTTGCGAAGCTAAGTTCCACTTTTATCATTACTTTGCGTATGATCTTTGTAATCACACAAAATACTATTGACTAGGGTTGCGCGTTGGCGCTTCAAAATGAATTCCAGCGATTAACGTTATTAAATACGGAGGAGGCATTACCAGATTGTTTAAAGTGTGCTCGTGTTTAGGAAATGTACAAACTGCTTGCCTAACGTTGTCTATTGAGTATTTTACTTGACTCTTGCAAGATATATAAAATTCAAGAATCAGTATCAATAACTTTCTAACACTTATTGCATTTCAGAACTATTCTATCCTCTTAGGATCAGAGGGGGGTAACTGCATCTAAATGAAATGTAATCTAATATTCCTATGTGCGAACTATTTCAGTTTCTGCGGAGTCCACCTCGGTTGCTGACTCAGCGTAAGGAATGGCTTTTGTCCTGCTACGACTGCGATAGGCTGGGTTTAGAACGAGCGAGCACCGTAGGTACCGCACGAATAACACTAGAAGAGACCCTGGTATGTAAAATCAAACTATAAGCATGCACAGGTGTACTGAAATGTAATTGTTTGGTAAATAGGTAAAGGAAGAATCCTAATATACTAGTTACACGTCGAGTGCAGGTCAGATGAGACGCTGATGTGTAATATAAAAACATAAGCATACAGGTCTCCTAAATTATATAATTTCAAAATGAATATAGGGATAGGTATTATTCAAAGAAATAGGTTCAAATACTCTAGTAATATGTACTCGTATTAAATGAAGATTCGAAGAAAGTGGGAGTGTTTTATAGAGCTAGGTATTGTCTCATATTTCAAGTCGAATGATTATGATTATCAGCTTCGTTTACCGTAATATCGGTATCATACTTAGGTATTATTAAGTTATACCAGCACTAACTGGGATGACTATATTGACTACTCATAACAATAAGTTATAATTGCTACATAAAACGGCTAACTAAAAGGTACGTCAAAATATGTATTTTACGATGTGAAAGTCATTTAGTTTTGAAGATAACAAAAAATTGCTATCACTATTGAAATAGCATAACACAATTTGGCCCTTTTAAAAAAAAAACTCATTTAGCCTGTGTTTTATGGGAAACAAACCCGTACTTATGCCCGCAGACGAAAGCAATAAATTTGGTCATTGTATTGCCATATGCGTCTTCAAATTCTAAGAGTCAATAGCGAAATGACCTGACGCACATTCCGGCAAAAAAAAAGAAGTCGTTATCGTAATGTGGCCGACCATTACTTGTAGAAAAAAAAACGGTGTTTTAAAGTTGTCTAAACTCAATAGGTCAATTAAGCGGTAGAGACTGAACACATGTTGATGGTTTCAAGTGGAAGTTACTAGGAAAAGTCAAAAATAGTCTTGGTGATTGACTACGACAGCAAACTTCAGGACACTTGAGTTATGATAAAATAATTATAACTTAGTTGACTAATGTTGATTTGAACTGGACTAAAGGTTTAAATAAGTTTAGCGATTATATAAAACCTAGGGATGTAGCTGCTGCACGATGTTAAATTATAGTCGGCAGCACATCTTACTGTAATAATTATAAAGTTTAGAGTAATTCAACATACCGGATCGGTGTGGCTCTATAAAATTCTGTATTTGTTTTATTACAATGCAGTTATTCACATTATTTAAATTCATTCGGCATACTGCTGATTTACAAATGTACTACTGGATTCTACTAATACTATTTTATTATACCACGAATGTAAAACTAGACTATAAATGTACTAGTCTTTAATTTGGTTTAATAATGTGACAAAATTGTTTTAAAGAATTATAAGCTGAAATAAGTTTAGCGATTGTGTATATCACAACATAATTATGTTACTGTGAAATGTTATGAAGTTATAGCAGGCCAATAAGTCTTATTAGACTCATGTGCCAACTAGAATAACTTATTAGATCCTTGTAGCTTATTGGATGAGAGTAAGAATTTTTAAAAGAGGATGCAGAGGCTATCCTATTGTGAAAGCTCATCCGCTATACTACGTCACGCGTCTGATTTTCAGAGGGGGGAATGTGACTGTCTGTCACTTACTCCAAATTAATAACAAAATATTATAATATATTTATCTTTCGACATCACGCACGGCGCCATGGACCACTTTGAAACTCATCAATTATCCTTTTAATGGCAAACGAACAAAAAGCAAGGGCCAAGCCAAAGAAATACTTAAACATAATTCTAAGGAAACAAGTGCAATATTCGACTCTTTAAAACTAATAAAACATCTGGTAAACATAAAACAGACCCAAACGAAACCCTTAAGAAATTAGACAAAAACGACCATTAAGCGATTCTAGAAAGTTCGAAAACAGAATGGTGAGATACCACGTGTGGCAAAGGCGCGTCGGAGGGATGGCCGCACCACGAAGACACTTGGCTTGGGACCGCGATAGGGGCTGCACGCTCAACAGCAGCGAGAGTTAGAATAGGACTTAGCTTCAGAGCCCGGGAGAGGTCGGACGTCCAGCATTAGCGAGTTAGAATAGGACACCTTGGTTTTTAGGCCGACATAGAAGTAGAACGCTCAGAAGCCGCGAGCTAAAGTTACTTGATAAATACCATAGGGCTGAGTCCGTTGTAATTCTTAGGAGTGCCAAGTCCAGATTAGACTGATCTAGTATTTAAAGTAGCAGTGTGTAAGTGAGTGTGTTTGTTGGCGTGAATGGGTGAGTCCTTTATTATTCTAATTTATCCTAGGCTGATACTGTGTTACTATACACGGACATGCGAGCGGAGCCGCGGGAGAAGCTAGTGGTCTAGAGTTCTTAAAACTAAATAGACAGAAACGTGTTGCTGGGGAGTTTGTTGCGCTACTTCTTCTCCCCAGCCCAAACACTAGGAAGTGGCGAATGGTGGGGCGCTTTTGGGGCTGTCTATATAGGCATTCAAGAGAGTTGAAATGTCCAACTCTATTTACCTTTGGAGCGATGACTCCCGTCTATGTTATTTATTAGTATTTGCATTTACTCTTGAGTTTATACTCTTTATCTGTGACCTTTACTTCGGTCAGATACGAGCACTGTATCTTGCAGATGTACTTATTGTACAAAGGGTGCACTTCCTGGGGATGGGTTGACACACATCTATCACATATTATACAGTCCACGGACTGTTAGGGACCATGTCTCAATAGGAGCATGATGTAGACGTTCTGCACTGGAACTAGCCGCCCCGTTGCTAGACAAGGACGGTCGCACGGTTTGCCGCAGGGAAAGTTGCCTCGTCACGTTTACAGTTCGAGAGAACTGCTAGGGACCATGTCTCAATAGGAGCATGTGATGACGTATTGTCGCTGAAAAGCCGCATGCGTCTCTTAAGGAAGTGTTGCTCTGAGTGCTGTGAGTTCGGATGTGAGGTATCGTGTGAGTAATGATTGACCAAATACCCGTTACGTTAGCGTAAGGGCTACTCGCACGATATAATGGAAATTAATCAATAACTTTACATCCCTTAGTTATATTTTATCCTTCTGAAACCACTTCTAATATATTTTATACCATGTATTCTGAGGTCTCACTTAACAATTCTTTCAAACCTTTCCTTGTCCGAACAATGTGATAAGGTATTGGACTGCCTCGTACTTATGGTATTCATATTTAAGTCGGCGGGAGTTTGCCCAAGTCACCTGGACGAGAACTACGGAATTGGGCGGAGGAGGGGCCCTTTTCTACTCCCTTAGGGGAAAACCGACCTTGACACCTTCATGTAGGATAATTCAGGAAAAACGAAAATTTTATCAGCCTAGGGTCATTTAGGAACAGTCACACCTGTTATATAAATACCAAGAAAACATGATAGGTAGGTTACGTAGGTGTGTATAGAATTTTCGACTCTCAGCGCTGCGGTAATTATTGAAAGCCTACTCGTACTTAAAAAGCATACATTATTTAATGTTCCATCTCTCTTATAGGTATTGCGTATGCTATGCTAACGATGCTCGAAACGCTCGTAGATAGCAAACTTGGATTGGACTTGTTTGCTAATGAATGGAAGACTATATTGTTAGAAAATTTGCGGTACTTTAAGTCGTCAGAATAAAACTTAAACTTATTATACAGAGTTTTCCAATAAGAGGTGTTATTTTGAGATTCAAAGAAAATGCCATTTTTTTTAAATAAATGATTGGATATTTATTTCATTATAAAGATGAAGCTATGCCGTGAATAGTGGAAAATAACATCAGGCAAATGACCACCACGACCACGCTTACAGGACCATATAATTTTCATGAAATTTTCCTTATTCGTGTAGGCAACCTAGGAATTCCTCATACCTAAAAATAGTGCTAACAACCAAAGACAAATCGCTGAAAAAAACGGACAAAACGGCTAAAGACTGTATATCTTAACTCACCTTCACTTGGCTATCAAAGTTCTGTGCCCACTTATCCATATAGTCCCATAGATGCCACACTTGCAGTATAGGGAACAGCATGGCTATCTGACCAGCCACCGTCTCTCCTTGAGGGTCCAGGGTATCAGTGAATATAGACACGGGGAACACAGACACAATGTCCAAGTAGAAACCGAATAATGACATTTTTATTTCTGCTATTTCTTTTACTGTATCTTTTCGGACATTCTGAAAACAAAGTTTTGTAAATGTAACCTTATAAGCATTGCAAAAGACTTGAGACTAGTCGTCTCCTTGCTGCCAGTGGCTTATTTAAATTTTTATTCAGGTAGGATCGCAGTCAAGCACTCTATTATAGAATTAAAAAAAGGTTTATGATCAATCTAACGAAATTGTAAACAGTTGAAAGATTGTGAACAGTAAGTAACATACTGCTAATGCATGCAAAATATCTTATGTGCCATACCAGATCATAGTTTACCCAAATTCAGTGAAAGAGCGACAAATATACAAACGATTCACAAATTGTTACTTATATGGTAATACTAGTTGCTGCCAGTGGCTTTGCCAGAGTATAAGTAAAATATTGTCCCAAGGAGTACTCTCGAAATAAAAAGGACTTGAACCCGTGTACCAAATTGTTTCATCGAAATCCGTTGAATAGTTTGAGTATGAAGAAATAAAAAACATACACAAATCCATACACTACCAAAACATTCGCCTTTATACTATTAAGTATGGTTAGTGTGACCCGAACATTGTTTTACATCATTCATCGTCATTTCATACAATTTATCAAATAAATCGAACGTAAGTATAAATCAAAAAAAAAAATACCAAAACCATGATAAGAAAATGAAGGGGTGGAACTAAGAGGGTAAAAAATATTTTGCGAAAAAAACATTTAAATCGAAAACTGCGACCACAAACTCCGTGGAACGAGATATTTATAATTATAATTGACTTATGAGCGCGATGAAATCGTTCACGAAGAAATATTCCGATACAAACTCGCTAGATGGCGCTTTAGCTACAAGCATCTGAATTGTTGTTCTCCGTTTTTAAAATTCACTAATAATAATAAACAAAGTGTAATAACAATAATTGTGCACCAATAACATTAAGCAAGTTATAAATATTAAGTGTGAACGTTATCCCCGAAAAAACTCAACTATTATTGAAGATAATTAAACATTTGTGAATAGTCGAAAAACTCTCAAACAAACAATAGTAATCAAACCTGAACTCAAGTGAAACAACAGTGCAAAATAAGTGACTAACAGTGCATAATAAGTGAACAAAACTTTATAATAATCCATCATTTAAACCATTTGAGTTGTGAGGAAAAAATTCCACAGACATGACTCATATCTAACGAGTTTTTATCATTTAAAAATCTTTGTCGCAATAAACGATCACCAATTTCAATGACTCTGGCAACAGTTAAGCTGGCGAGTTAATTCAAGCAGTCGACTGCCGTGCAAGTGGACCTGCGTTCGAACCCCGCCGACTGAGTCACTTTTTGTAATTGGCTAATTGTTGTCTTGACAGTTTCTTACAATGAACTTCTTCGGAAATATCACTCAGCGACGTCAGCACCGGCGCAGACATTCGGATACAAATGAAGAGTTAAACATAACCAACGACATGAATTGTACCACTAGCAATAGTGTGCCGGAAATGTCAGACGAAGAACATAGCGATGAAATTACCCAACTCCAAAATAAAATTAAGGAATTAACATTGGGATTAGAGGCAGCACACGCAGAAGTGGAGAGTTTAAATTTAGAGAATACTCAACTTAAGAAAACCATTGACGAATTAACTAAAAAGAAAAACATCTATAAAAAAATTACAACTGATATTGTTAGCGAGAACAGTAAATCTCCAGTAACTAACATAAAACGGAAGAACAAAACGAATACTACAAACAACAGCCCACAGACAACACCCAAAATTGACAAAACTAAAACTAAATGTTTGCCTACACAGATTGCTGACAAATCGACACAATATGACACTAACTTAATGACGAACCTGAAAAGCGATAAAAGTTGTTCCTTAAAACAAAACGAAAAACGCAAAAATATTTGTATAATTAGCAATAATAAAAGGAATAACTTATGTAACTTCATAGAGGACACTTTCTGTATGTATGATTACTGCCACTATCTACATCCAGGCGGTGATATTCAACAAATGCTGCAGGGCATCGAAAATAAACTGAAAAACTTTAGTAAAAATGACTATTGTGTTATCATGATGGGAGAGATGGACTTCATACGGACTGGAAATTATCACGACATCATATTTCATATAAGAGAAACAATAAGGAAAATCCATAACACCAATGTCATAATTTGCCTTCCGACCTACAAATATGGCTATTATACCACTTTATATAATGCAAGAATAGAAACTTTTAATAATCTCTTGTACCTGGATAACTTAACTTATGAATATGCCTACTTATTAGACTCCAATGCAGAATTAACTTGTGGTTATGAGATGTTTTCTGCGCCACAGGGACACATAAATGGAACAGGGTTAAAGAATATTTTCTCTAATCTCCAAAGATTTATGACCGAAATCGATGCTGAATATAACATGACAACATCTAATTCTTTAACCACAGATATTAAGGAATCAGACACGTTTTTTCTATAATTATCTGATTATTATGCATCAAAACATCGCGGGACTAATTAACAAGGCGGATCAGCTAACATTACACCTGCAAGAACTAGCCCAACAAAAAAATGGTGTAGACATAATTTGCGTCACAGAACACTTTATGGAGCGAGGGCACGAGGAGCTTCTTTCAATACCCAATTATAAATTAGCCGCTTCTTATACAAGAACTACGAAAAGAGGAGGAGCCTGTATTATGGTAAAATTTGGTCTCCAATATAAAGAACTTACGAATGTCAGTAAAATGTCTATTGAAGGCGTTGTCGAAGTTTGCGCAATTGAACTTATACAACACAAAACGATCATTATTTGTATATACAGAGTACCAAAGTTAAACAATTTAGATGTATTTTACTCAAAATTAAACAATATATTATCAAATTACTGTTACAACACGAGCAAGAATGTAATTTTATGTGGTGATTTCAATATTAATATTTTAAAACAGGATAAAGTATCTCTTGAGTTTACTAGTTTCCTATTGAAGTACAATCTATCTTTACAAATTGGTCAACCAACTAGATTGCAAAGCAATACCTATATCGACAATTTTGCACATAATATTTCACGAAAATGTACTCATAATGTCCTTGATCTACATTTGTCAGATCATACCGCGCAAACTTTAAAGCTCCCGGTAAAAAAGACATATTTAATTAAAAGTTGGTATATAAAAGTGCGTGACTATAGTAGTGAAAACTTGATGAAATTTAAAGACTGTTTGAAATCAATTTCTTTTTCTGATGTCTATCTCACTAAAGACTCTAACGTAGCATATAATAACTTTTTAGAATTATTCCAATTATTTTATAATTTATGCTTTCCAATTATGTACAAAAAAAGAAAATTAATAAAAAATCCAAATTGGCTAACACCTGGTATTAGACGGTGTAGTCAAATAAAACGACAGTTATTATGGCATCATAGATTAAATCCCTCTAAAATAAACGTGACAAAACTTAGAAATTATTCAAATAGACTCAAGAAAATTATAAAATTGACCCAATTAGCAAAAAACAACTATAAAATAGAGACAGCACATAATAAATCAAAGATGACATGGAAAATAATAAATGAAAATAGAAGCAACTCTCCACCAGAGTACATAAAAGAAATAATTAATGACGGAGTTACATACACTACACCCAAAGACATAGCAAATACGTTTAACGACTACTTCATAAGCCAAGCAGAAAAACTTTCCACTACTTCGACACAATTGACCACTGACAATAAAATCGACTTCTCGGCACAGTCGATGTTTTTAGCCCCTATCACACCAGATGACGTAAATAGAATTATAAAGGACTTAAAAAATAAAAACAGTGTAGGATACGACGATGTTTCGACAAAGGTTGTAAAGTATGTTTCAGAAATAATATCGCATCCCCTTAGCTACATATTTAATTTAAGTATTGAGTCTGGAATCTACCCTGATAAGCTTAAACCTACTGTCATAAAACCATTATTTAAAAAGGACGATGAGAGAGACATTAAAAATTACAGGCCAATAGCTCTTATTCCGGTAATATCCAAGATATTTGAAAAATGGATCTATAGATCGATAGAAGCATACCTAAACAAATATAACTTACTTGTAAAAGAACAAAAAGGGTTTCGGAAAGATCATTCAATAAATATGGCAATTTATGACTTTCTCAATGATATAATACCTAACATGAATGAAAGAGTTCCAATATCAGCGGTGTACATGGATATGACTAAGGCATTTGACTTGGTCAACCATGATATACTGCTGAGCAAGTTAAATGCGTATGGGATAAGGGGAAATGTCTTATCACTCATAAATTCTTATTTAAAAAATAGAACACAACACACTGAAATAAGTCGTATATGTAAACTAAATAAAACTATTATACAATACATTTCTAAGGAACAAAAAATCATTTATGGCGTGCCCCAGGGCAGTGTACTAGGGCCTTTGTTATTTCTTATATACATAAATGACTTTCCTCGGAATATACCCTATCCTATGACATTGTTTGCCGACGACAGTACTATCATAGTTAAGCTTGACAAAAATAATACTGACTTTGAAGATAAGATAACCAATGCATTGCAACAAGCCGTTAACTGGTTAGAACAAAACCACTTAATTATAAATTTGAAAAAAACTAAAATTATGAACTTTCGTCAAAGAGTAGTCAATTCGCAATTAAATGTAAGCTTTAACAATGAAAAAATTGAGGAAGTTGCAAACACAAAATTTTTAGGCTTAACAATTGACAATCAACTTAATTGGAAACAACATACTTCAATATTAATTAAAAAAATTAGTAAGTTTGCCTTTGCTCTGTATAAACTAAAGAAAGTAGTCAGTCAAGCTGCAGCAGTCACTGCATACTATGGATATGTCGATTCCATACTACGCTACGGAGTCATGTTTTGGGGTAACTCCTGCAATAGGGATATGGTGTTCAAATCGCAAAAAAGATGCATTAGGGCTATTACCGGCATAAAAATAACTGATAGCTGTAAACCTTATTTTGTATTGTTAAAAATAATGACTTTACCTTGTTTGTACATATTTGAGACTGCTATTTTTGTTAAAAAGAACATGCATCTATTTAGAAAAGCATCTGAAAATCGCTATAAAGTGATTAGACCAGAATATAGACATGAATTATGTGGTCGACCTTCAAAAACCGCCTTGATGAACAAAAGCATACTTTGTATGGCCCCAAAAATATTCAATAAATTGCCAAATGGGATTAAGGACTTAAATATTGTTCAATTTAAAAATAAATTGAGACATCTCTTATTGGAGAAATGTTATTATACTATTGAAGAATTCCTTAATGATAAATTTTAAGTTATTTGACATTGATATTTATTTAATTTTGACTTTGTACTAAAGTAAGTTATTTGACATTTATATCTTAATTTTGACATTATATTATAGTAATTTGTTTGACATTCATATTTATTTAAATTTGACATTGCATTATTTTCCTAATTTACATTCATTAAGTTTTTCATCATTTTTAATATAAGTATTGGTAATCCTTTTTTTTTTAAATAATATTTATGAATTATGTGAAAGAGTGTACACCTTTATGGTAGATTTTTGAGGAACTGACTGATTAATTTTAAGATCTCATTGTAAAATGTACCAAAAATCACGCTAATAAATGAATTTTGAATTTTGAATTTTGAATTTTGAACAAAATGCTGAACGTTTTTTGCTGAATGTTTCCTAGAGCCAGCACAATCGATTAATTGAAGCTTCAAGTACAGCATAATGGCTACGCAATTACCAACAACAACGATTAGCTAACACTGGTGCAACACATACATATACATTCATGGCACAGTTCCTAGAATAGACACAAGTTCCTTACTCGTACTGTAATGTTTATCGAGAATATTCGTATAATGCAAAATCAATCCTTTTTTAATTATTTTTAAGTAATTTTACGTCACTTTGGCGCAGTCCAAATATTTTATGATAAGTCTAACATTTTTAAAACGATAATATTATCATAATAAATACGGGTAAATTTGGAAAGATCACCCATTTCTACAAAAAGCGCTAAGACCTACTGACTACGGACACGTTGCTTCATAGACGCGTATTCTACATTATACGCTTGATGTATGCAAGCTTCATGCTAGCGTACAAATCTGTGTCTGCGATTCGGCAACAACTGCCGCTTCGTCCATATAATAACAATAGCGGACAGTAGGACTAACCGTCGTTTACGATGCTTTTTTTGATGTCTCAATATGTCTAAAAACTGTCACCGAAAAGTCCCGCCGTGTTTGCACAATTTATTTCTTATACTATCCCTAATGTTCGTCCTCCACCGGCTAAGGTGTAGTTCATATAGTTTACGCTACAACATAAGGATAATGATACAGTCACAATCCGGTTGCAGTCTTGTTTGCAGCCAGCCTAAAGGTAGAACTACATTGCGCATACGTGGGCCATGTAAGCTGATCAAGGCACGTCAGACTTCATACATTTTATATCGTAACTCGACTAGTAGAGCTACATTAGATGCACGCCTTGCGACGTTCTTCCACGTGCAAATCAAACGTGGCCCACGTTTGCGTCAGTCTAATGTAGTTTCCGCCTAAACCTTCTCATTACACTCGAGCAAATTCATACCCGTACATCAGCCTTTACACGAATTGTGAATCAAACCTCACAATGTCATTAATTGATTTGAATTAACCGAGTATACGAGACCAAACCTCCCTTTGTACGGTTCGATCCAATCAGCTCGGCTCTTTGTGAGCCGCAATAATAACTACAATAGCAACTGGGCCTTTATTTGCTACAGTTTATAGGGCCCGTAAGCATTTACCTGACTGTACCTAAAACTTGTTGTTTATTCTTATTGTTTTCTGTATTAGGTTCAGAGCGAGTGGAATGGGATTTGTTGGTCGTAGTTTATCATCATTTGTGATTTAGCAGGTTTGGTAAAGTTGGTAGTCAAAGGCTTGGAAATGAAATAGATAGAAAAATTGGTCGAGGGCGAGTCGCACTAAAGGCTCCGTGCATGCTTACCTACATGCGTAGGTAAGTATAATTCGATTGATCTATCCAATCTCGAAGATGTGTCTGATTTGCAAAAACACAAATCACGAATTTTGTGATCTAACTACGGTTTACAGTTTTAACCTATCAATAACGAGACACAATAGTAAGACAATAACAGCGCGGTTCTATGAGACCGGTCAGGGATTCATGAATTAATGTTTCGTCTATTTGTGCTACGAGACCTTGCTTGTAGCCAAATTTTAAAATTGTAGGTAAAAATAAAGCACCCTAAACGTTCTAATTTCTTTGTGAGTGTCAAAATTTGAGCTTAAATGGAGCCTCGTCGTTAGATTACATTGATATTTGATAGATTTATAGTAGACCGGGGTACCTATTTGATATCAATTTCAACTAAACACCTCCACACGCTCCTGGAAAAAAAGGGTCTGACAGAGGGACAACAAAGTGATCCTATAAGGGTACTGTTTTTGCTAATTGAGGTACGAATCTTTTTAAAAATGGCTAAAAAATCATGTTTCATTTTTAAAAATTGGAAGGAACAATTACCGCACGCTATTAATAGTAAGGTACGAAAACAATTGCCGGCAGAAGTCGATTATCATCGTAGTTTTTACAGTATGTGGCTTTTATATTCTTCTTCTGTATCGTTTTTATTGACAAACACGAATATCAATTTCTTTTAGAACAAAATATCATGCTCAGAATTGGAATTACACTTATTATTTTTATTGCGCTTTTGGGTGCAATGCTGCAGTTAGTATTATTGAGAACACAGTGAACCAACCAAGAACGAGCTTCTGAAGTTCTGTAAGTGCACATTTGCTCTTTTAAAAAACCACTCAAAAGATTCGTATTGAACGAGTGTTTTTCAAAATAAACAATGAACTGTTTTCCATTACAAGAAAATGTAAAGGATTGCGATAGATGTCAATTCAAGACAGCATTTTCCGTTTTTGAAATTAAGAATATAAATAAATGTAGATCAACCGCTATTCCAATCGTTTATCTGTCGCATACCTTATTTGTATCGCAAATCGCTGGCTACTATAACCTCAGCCATATACTATAGATCAATAAGAAAAGAAGAAATCCCTTTCCTAGAATTTCGTCCTTTACGGGAGCATACACGTGTACTAAGGCTTTTAACGAGATCGTCACGTGGCCTGCGGGCGTCTCTGAAATTCAGGCAGGGTCTAAACCACTGAGCAAACAACTGAACCCTATCTATACTAATATTATAAAGAGGAAAGATTCGTAGTTTTGTTCGTAAATTTAGCATTATCGGTCTCGTAATGTTCCCACTGTTGGGACTCGGGCCTCCTTTCTAGGAGAGGAAATGGGCCGTAATCCACCTCGTGGGCCTAGTGCAAATTGGTGGATGTCACATGTCTTAGAATTTTTAGCTTCAAAGACATGCCGGTCTCCTCAAGATGTTTTCCTTCGCCGTTTTGAAAACAGAGGTGATGAAATAAATTACACAAAGTAATGCGCCTAGCGGGGTTTGAACCCGTGTCCTGAAACTTGTAAGTCAGGGCAGTTACCGCTGGGTCACCACTGCTCTTGTTTGTTCGTAATAAACACACTCAAACTCAAACTACTCGACACATTTAATTTTTTTTTCAATAGTAAAATGCTACTTTACTGAGTGACATCCTACTAATTTTATAAACGAGAAAACTACTAAATTGATCTCGATGAAACATGGTGGTATACATGTAGGCTATGGTTTGGTTTAAGATACAGCATACTTTTTTAACCTGAGAGTATGTTCCCTAGGGATAATTTTCTATTATCACTCGGACGAGGCCGCAGCAGCAGCTAGTAGGCATATATTTTTTACTTTCACGCGAATAAAACTGGTGGTTGAAGCTTGTATTGTATAACAAACATTTTACAAGAATATGTTTCTTTATTTTGATGTCTAGAGGCCAGCTACTAGTCTGACTCGAAAAGGAACGCGTCATGTTCGTTTTGATGTCTTTTGTTGCGGGCTTGTTAGACAGACTATGTTGTAGAGTTTTTCATACAAGTTGGTAAATTATATTATATAGTTTTAAAGAATTACGTTTTATTATTCATATTCATATTCTTTATTGTAGACACATCGTCATCTGCCTAGCCTTTTCCCAATTATATTGGGATCGGCTTCCAGCCAAGACGAATTTAGCTGAATACCAGTTTTTGCAGCTGCCCACCAGACCACAAAATTATTTTTATTATTTTATTGTAGACACAACTTTTATTAAACAATAAAAATAGGACAGCTGATGTACACGAGCTTAACCCACAATTGGGTTATGCTCGCCTGTGTAAATAATTTAATGTCATTATAAAATTGTATCTGATTAAATACGTGGTGTAATACTTAAGTACTTAATTATATTATCATGATAATAGGCCTGACTGACATGTTCCATTTCAATAAAATGTATGGCACTTACAATAACCTTCTTAGTTCTCCATGTAAATTGTGAATCCCCGTTTCGTCCCTTTAGGGGGTCAATTTTGGAAAATCCTCTTTTAGGCCTCTTGTACACGGCACGTTAATGCGTACCGTGTACAAGTGGCCATAGACTGCGATACAACTTTGATGAAACGGCGGCGCTACGGAACTGCGCCGCCGTTTGTGTCAACAAGCTCTCTCAGTAGTCCATACAACAAAAATACTTGTGCAAAATTTCACGCTCCTATTATCAGTAGTTTTGGCTTTGTTTTTATGTGTTAGCATGCCAGTCAGTCAGTTTCCCCTTTTATTAGTTTTTACTTTTAGATTTACTTACATATAACTTAAACTAACCTTCTCAAATGTAGCAGTAGTAAGTTGTATATAGATGTTGAGCAGCAACCCGGAGACGATGATCGTAGTGACGACTCTCTCGGCATCGCTGTGTTGGTTCTGTAGAGCGGCGTAGGGGGACACGAAACACACGTACAGGATCATTAGGAAGTGGGCTATGTCGAACATTCTCGTCTGAAATGTAAAGAAGCATAATGGTTGGTGCTACTGCATATATCATAGAAGCTAGCAAGAAATATGTAACCAAGATTTTTGTAACTCATAACATGGTTTAAAATAGTATTCATGGAGTTTCTTGCACGTTCTTCTCCATAGAGAACCACAGCACAAACCGTGCCGTACACGGCTTTACGTGCTTACGGAAGACATCCCTCTATACTACTACGCTAATATAAAATAGACATGCATTCATAGACCGCCTCAGCAAACGCGGCTTAACCTGGTAGATCGCCTCGTGTGACTATTGATATTTTAGCCACGAACTTTTCGAGTGACATTTTTTCTTATCAGCAAAATAATGTTGAATTGTCCCAAGATATCGATATACGCCAAAGAAAACTTGAACATAAGGCCTCCCCCAAGTGTCACCACGACGAACGCTCGTTCGTCTCGGAACCATCGCTTTTCCGCGACTCTCACCAAGTCATCGGTCCACCTACTCCTTCCATACTTTTAAGGTTACATTTTAAACTAGGTACCTACTTCCTAACTTAACTAAATTAACAACACCATAATTTAACCGTTTACTTACAAAGTCTGTATCAGGCATCAGAATCCAAGGAAAGTTGGATCTTAGGCAAATGTGAGGCGCATCTATAGTGGTCACGTTACTGGACATCTGATATAGCTCCAAGAATTCCGTCGTGAACTTCGGCTGGCGTTCATTGTTCTCGTCTGGGGAGTTTTCTAACATTATATTATGCTAGTAAGAGGGCTACGAAGGAGCTACGGCGTAGATAGGAGCTACGAGAAATTTGCTACGGAAGTTTCGTAGCAAATCTTAATTATAACAAATCGGGGTTTTTAATGTAATCTTCGTGCATTATAAAGGTATAAAGGCGTACTAACTGAATTTAATTAACACTTTGCGCATACAAACGTACAGAGAGGGTGAGATATTTTTTTTGTTATTTATCATTGTTGCCAGTTTGTTGTTTCCTTTTAAAATATAGCTTTCCCATATTCCATTATTAAGTAATACATAAAAAGGTTATTATAAAATAACATACATTTTATAAATTACGCAGCTGTCACTACTAACACGGTTTCGAAACAATATATCAAACAGCGACACCAAAACATTGCTATACAAATTAAAAACACACTCCAACAAACTCGATACGACTACACCCATACCAAAAAATTCAAGCACAGAATTTTGAACTCTATTACCTCTATAATACATGTGAGAGTCGTCCACAAAGGTTGGGTCCTCTTCCTCGACGCCTGCCAACTTGTCTTTGAGCACTTTCATGGGCCGGTAGCGGGTGCGAATGAGTCGCGAGTCGCCGCTATCGTACCTCTCTATTGCTTCCTAGAGAATTGTTAAACTGAATAAAATGCCTGCTGAAATTTGTATGATTATTTTCTTGTGTTCTTCGCACACACTTTTTGCCTTTTAGCTCTCATAGGTGCGATGCGACAACTATGCGACATTTTTATAAATATTATGAAAAATTACTTTTTGTGATAGACTAACTGCTTGCTAGCACCTTGGCCGACGTTATAGTAGTTTTCCCCATACAAACTTTGGACCCCCGTTTCATACCCTTAATGGGTGAGTTATGGAAAATCTTCTGTAGTGCTGGCTTACGTCATAAAAAGAAGCTTAGCGCAAAGTTTCACATTCGTTGACTCTGTGGTTTTGGCTATCCGATGATATGGCAGTCATTCAGTTTCTCCTTTTATAGATATTATGGTGTATTTCCTCTTCCACCAGTAGGAACATCATAACACTGATTATGTTTCATGCTTTATAAACTTTATCTATACTAATATTATAAAGAGGAAAACTTTGTTTGTTTGATTGTAATGAATAGGCTCAAAAACTACTAGACCGTTTTTAAAAATAATTTCACCATTGGAAAGCTACATTATCCACGAGTAACATAGGCTAAATTTTATTCTGGAAAAAAATAGGGTTCCGTAAGATATTTAGGTTTAGGTGTAAAAAATCAACCAGAAAAGTTACTTATTTTGCGTACGCTGCCTAAACTATAAAAGATAGAAGCATAAAATGTTCTAATTAATTGTAGATCTTATAAATATCTACAAAAAAGTCTGCGAAGCACTATACCTATCTATGTCGAGTGAGGCACAACAACCATTTTTTTAATCTAAAAATCTTGAATTTTTTTGGACTACATTTAAACGCATTTATTTTACTCATGCCATTAACCCTTATCAAAATAAATTATTTTATCACTAAGTACACTTTATGTAGATAATATTTGGTCTTTGAATGATTAAAATTGGACGTTTGGTTTTGAAGTTATGGCGAAATTAAAATATTACGATTCCTGCTGCACGGTCTGTTGCGAAGTCTCTTTCTTATGAATTGTGCTATCTTAGTATAGGTAGATAGAATTGATTTGAGAAATTGTTTGCAAAGGGCATCTGAAGAAACATGGTGGGTTTTTTTACAGCTCTGCAAACTGTACCCGTTTAAAATTGCACCACAGGTTGCGTTTCACCATCAATAACGTGAAGTCTGCTGAGTAAAAATGCACGCACTCAAGAGTTATTTTAATTCATAAATTGCAAAGTAAACTCTCGGTAAAGTACCCACTGAAAAAAAACACCGTATGATTTATTAAGGCGTCAGTCAAATATCACCCCAAGTAAATCTGCCTAAATACGAGTAAACGGATAAATTAAATAACTAAAAACGTCGGGAATCGCTTTGTGACAAATGACACCTAAGAAATGTTTAAACGACAATAGAAGGCTTAAGGATGTCTTTCTCACGGTATTGTTATAGCAGGTTTATTCCATTGGCAGGGCAAGAGGAGGTCTTGCCCCATACATTGACCCAAACTAGGGCAGTAGGATGTATTCTGACGCCAAAACAGTATGGCGGTGCTCCGCCTAGCGGAGTAGACTTCGACCGTAACGTCTGCTGTGTTTTCTGGGCATTCCGCAGAATGGTGACACCTGGACTTTTCTTCCCGCCGAATCCAAAATATCTACCTCTCGAAACACTCATGTTCGGTTAGTACTTGCATAATGCAGAAAGTGAGAACGCCTCTGTAGTTACTCTTTAAAGAGAGAACATACCGAAGTACCTAATAACTGAGGCGTGCAAAAGTTAGTGGCCCTGATACGTAAATGGCAACTGAAGGAACATGGTGGAATTTAGTCCGCAAAAGACCACTTGCTCCACCTAGAGCTGGATAACTACCTCAAATAAAAAAGAGGCAAATACTAAACATTCTATTGACTTCAGGATCAGCTTTGTGCTGACCATACATATATTTTGACAACTAAAAACTACTTCATGCATTTTTTTTCAGCCTACATAAGTAAGTGCTATTTACTCTTACTTAGTGGTGTTTTTTTTTTTGGGAAGGAGAATCATCAGAATGATTTCTCACGCCCTTGGGCGGAGCGGGAGGGCATGTCAGACTCTTACTGACTAAACCCCACCCCGTTCTCCTTCGTTCCTTCGATCTGGGGGACACGGTGAGAACCTTTCGGATTTTCCGTGTTCCCCAGAGGCTTCGGCCCTACCGGGCCCCTTCAGTTTGCTGACATCTCCTTGAGGCGCGCGTGGAACAGAACGCGCCGTTGACGACTAGGCTTGGTCCAGGTTTACCAGACTGCCGGACGGCGTGCTGCTCGCCGTCCGCGAGACCGCGCTTACGGTGGTCGGAAATCGGAATCGGGATCTCGGCGGCGGCGCTCGCAGTCGGCAGCCTTCTTTGCTAGCATTACTGCTTCGCAGAAGGAGGCTGCCGCCCGCCACCCCTCCTCGCTCTGGACCATGGCCTGTACCAGAGCCCAGAGCGAGAGGTCGCCGCCGCCGATAGATTCTACAAGGACACGGCGGCGCTCCGCCCAAGCAGGGCACATCTCTACCGTGTGCTGGAGCACACGGTAGGTAGATAGAATTGATTTGAGAAATTGTTTGCAAAGGGCATCTAAAGGAACATGGTGGGTTTTTTTACAGCTCACACCTCTCACAAGGCACACCTCTACCGTGTGCCCCACCGTGTCCTCTGGGCGGTCCACACAGTGGCGACACCCGGGCGTTCTTTCCTCCTTGATCTGATGCTGGGACCTCCCGAACTTACCGTGTCTACTTAGTGGTGCTTGGAATTCATTCAAGGTTAATATGATTTTTTTGGTCAGCAAATAATTTTAAAATCGTACATTTTTGTTAAAACGTAATGTAGACTAGAGACATATGTACATAAACAAACGCTTTTATCCATGGAGAAGGTAAATATTCAGATCAACTGCTGCAACCCTCACTTATTATTTCTGCTTCGTTTATCGCCAATCGGCGTCTTCATCTTCATGGTGACCCATTATGTGGATCACCATTATGTGAAATGATGACCTTTTATGTGGATCGCCCTGAGAACACGGCGGAGCATACGGTAAGGATGTGCACCGTTTGAACGAGGCACCGCCGTGTTTTTGTGGGGGTCATCGGTTGCAGCGACCTCTTGCGCCGGGCCCTGGTCCAGAGTAGGTTGGAGTGGCAGGCGGTTGCCTCCTTCTGAGAAGCAGTAATCCAGCCAAGGTGGCGGCCGCATGGATTAGGAAATGGCCTTCACGCCCCGGCGTTAAAGAAATAAGATCCCGACCTCGATTTCCAGCCACCAAAAAAGTGGGCTTGCGGACAGCGAGCAATGGGGCACCATCCGACCGTTCGTTAACCAAATATCTACACCGAGACCGAATCGACGGCGGGTAGTGTTCCAAGCGTGCCTCATGGAGATGTCAGCAAAACCATAGAGACCCAGCAGGGTCGCCAAGCCTACTGGGGTCATGGGTTCGCTTCTGAAAGGCATGCAGGCAGGCAAGGAGTGGGTTTTGGTCTGTAAAAGTCTGTCACGCCCTGATGCGTCAGCTAAGAGCGGGAGAAATCATTGGATTATTTCCCAACTAAAAAAAGCAATGAAGTTAAACTGTTTTATGTGAAAGTAAAATGAATGAATTGGATGCTTTCGGAATTATTTGCAAGTGTAGAATTATTGGTTACTTTTGTGCAGTTTAACGAACTTAACGCGGACGAAGTCGCGGGCAACAGCTAGTACGTAATATACGTAAACCAAAAACCTGAATGAATTATCCTTAGCACGCAGTTTCGTGGGTTATAACAAGTCATAAAATTATTTATTCTGTCTGAGGCACTAAGTTAATTGAGTTTTATTTGTTTTCATACTATAAAAGAACTTTGGACTAAATTATTAAAATAAAAAGAATAGTCTTATTTCTTTGTTTTAAAAGAAAAAGTTTTAATTTAAAATTGTAATTTAATGTTAAAATTCTAATGTTGAAGTTACAACCACTTTAGTATTCCAGGGAAAGTCAGGTGAGTCGACTGAATAAACTGCTCAGAGGCAAACTAGAACCTACAACTCCAAATGAACATTGTTAACAGTTTAAAATGGCGCAGATTTCGAAATAAGTTGCCTTTCCAGGAATTTTATGCTAAAGGACTTTGTGATTGATAAAACTACTCGTATAATCTTTTGTTAAGCACGAATAAGCTGGTGCTCTGAAAAAGCTCGTTATTTTGATCTTATGCCAGGAGAACTTTACCTTTTTGTCAATTTAATATCGCTGTTTGTATCTACTTCACCAAATAGTATAAAACAAAGTCGCTTTCTCTGTCACTATATCCCTATGTATACTTAAATCTTTAAAACTACGCAACGGATTTTGATGCGGTTTTTTTAATAGATAGAGTGATTCAAGAGGAAGGTTTATATGTATAATATAGTAGGGAAACACTGATCATTTTGCACCCGTGTGAAGCCGGGGCGGGTCGCTAGTACATTTATAAAATATATTATACAATATTATCTTTCACTACGAGAGGCTTTGTACATTTCTTATTTTAGTCTATAATATATTAAAAAGGAGGAAGTGACTGATTATCACTGCAGAAGACTTCCTTTTATGACGTAGGCGACTAAGAAGGGGTTTGGGAATTTGGTTTGGATGCTAAATTTCTTCTTAATTAAAAATTCTTATGCCATAAACATGCTTGAGAATCAGCACAAATAGTAACTATAGGAAATAATAAAAGTTGTCATTATTTATTTTCAGAACTACCCACAATAAAATAATTTACGGGGTTTTATAGATTCTTATTTCGAGTGGTAAAAATGATTCTTATTTCTTTTGTTAATAAACTTGCACAAAATCATACTAAAACTGAATAATTAAGACTTTCATTATAACTTTTATAAAACTATCCACAAAATACGGTTTAAGGGCTATTAAAATTTCATGAAAACATTCTCCTGAATGAAGTCGCCAGCAAAGTGCTAGTCGTAATATAAAACGTTTATTTTCACTTGACAAAGTTACTTAATACCACTACTAAAGTTTTTCACAAACCGAGGTTAAACTTAGTAAGAGACTCCAGTCTCTAACCTATTTAAGGCACCAGCCATAACTACGTTTCCTTTTCCACATAACACAATAATATATTGTGAGGGTTATATCTTATATGAAAAACCGGCCAAGTGCGAGTCGGGCTCGCGCACAAAGGGTTCCGTAGCAGCAAATAAAACTTATAAGGTTCAGCCATCGTTTTCAGTGTAAGCACAATAACTTAACCAAAATTACAGTTAAATCAACCTATCTCAAAAACTATAAGAGATACTTTGATCAAACCAAAAATCGTTGAAAGAGTTAATTAGCATGCATCACCTCTATTTTTTTTAGAATTTTATACCCCGTAGTTATAAAAATAGAGGGGGGGGGACATACTTTTTACGACTTTGAGAGCTGATATCTCAAAAACCGTTCACTTTAAGAAAAATGTTTTTTAGAAAACTTTATATCATTTTAAAAGACCTTTCCATTGATACCCCACACGGGTATGTACATCGAAAAAAAAATTTTCATCCCTCAGTTACATGTATGGGGGGCCCCACCCCCAATTCTTTTTTTTACTATTTAGTGTCATAATTTTGTAGCGGTTCATACAACACATATTCCCATCAAATTTCATCACTGTAGTACTTATAGTTTCCGAGTAAATCGGCTGTGACAGACGGACAGACGGACAGACGGACAGACGGACATGACGAAACTATAAGGGTTCCGTTTTTGCCATTTTGGCTACGGAACCCTAAAAAGCTTCCTAAAAGCGCTATATTTTATCGTATTATTTTTATAATATTATAAGTTTTATTTTAGGTTTTAATTCTACTTTATTTTCGGGCTTAAATTTTGATTTTAATTTTATTAATCATTTAGTTTTTTATTCGATGTCCGTAAATTTTAAATTCATTTTATTATTCTATTTATTTTACAAATGTGCATATAAATTATATTTCTACATACTTCTTAAAAACAAAACATCCAACAATCCGCCTAGCAGCTTGAAAGCCGTCCTTAATTCATCTAACTTAACGTTTGAATCCCCAACCGGTCCTATGAGACCGCGCTGTTATTGTTTTACTATTGTGTCTCGTTTCGCGGGTATCTGAGTAATTAAAAAAAAACAATCAATTCTTTTAACTATCAAGTCCAAACTACTATTTTATGTTTGCGTAATCTGTAAGAAGCATAATTAAACACTGTTTCAGGCTATCACGGTTTATTTCATAATTTAAATTGTCACTTACGGGATATCTTCCGTGATTGTTTTTGGTTTTGAGTTTCCGATATTTCGAAGATATCCCGTAAGTGACAATTTAAATTAGAAGCATAATTGTCTAGCCAATCCGCAAGTTAATAGGACGTATATTTCATACAATCTCTTTGTCATTGTGCTTACCTGTCTAGATCTAGAACTTTTCAGTCTATGCCTGATTTTACTTCGTATTTGTTCAAACATTGTAGGATGCTCTGCAATCACTCGCATGAAGTCTGTTCTTCTTAAAACCTGAAAGATTATGTTTATTTAAATGTTAAATCACAAAAGCTGGAACTCTTACTTCTATACTGGTACAAGATGAGCTGTATTGTAAGTCTAAAATGTTTTAACAGAATATGTTGTACACGAAGATAAATTAATTTCTTATTATTACAATGTTGATGACCTTGAGAAATTACCCAATAATAAAAATATGTAGCAATGTTGACTGCTTGTACATTATATTTTAATTTATTAATTATCACCATCATCATTTCAGCCGAAAGACGTCCAGTACCGGATATTGGCCTCCCCCAAGTCACTCGCAAGCCGTCTTTCGATGCGCGGTCATCACCTCAGAACCTTTCGGCCCCATTTGATTGACCATCTGTTCTACAAGCATGGTGCCCTGCTCACTGCCACATACGTTTTGTGATTTTTCAGGCTATGTCGATAACCTTGGTTCACGTGCGAATATCTTAATTTCTGATGCTTTTATCTTAATGTCTCATTATGTATTATTTTTGTATGCTGACTTTTAAACTACCTTCTTTGTGTTTTTAACGTTTGAATCCCCAACCGGTCCTATGAGACCGCGCTGTTATTGTTTTACTATTGTGTCTCGTTTCGCGGGTCTCTGAGTAACTACCGAATGTTTTGCCTGTATAGGTTTTATCCAAAATAAACGTTACTATTTTTAGAACATCATCGTAGTAACGACCACAGAGACTCATAAAAAATACACAGACCTGTAACTCAACATAAGTAGCCGCTTTCACAGTAACTTTGGAGGGAATCGAGTAGAACAGACTTAACTCGCCGAGTACCTGGAACAAAATTACCGACTGTCTCACCAACTTACTGAGAGCAGCTTCATTAGCGACCGGACCATGTACTTTGGAAACAACTTTTAAAGATGTTGAGCACAATAGACTTGTAGCCTGATCAGTGATCACTTTATGTGAATAGGTTTTTTTATAGGGATAACAAACAGTACAATCTCTGTTGTTTCACCCTGAGACTAAAATGACATTTCAACACAAAAGAACTGGCGTCATTCCTATAGTAAAGAAGAACGGTCACGTCCCATATAAAAAAAACCCAGACCCGACAGAAAAGTGACATATCTCAGTTTTTTTGTTATTATTTATATAATCATATTATATAGTTTTTATATTCGAAATCAATGGCTAACACCAAAATATTGCCTTATGTTTTTGTTTACACTAAAAAAATACAAAATGCCTACTTATCTACACAATTCGTAATGTATGTAACTAAATGACGATAAATATTTATGGGATGTATCCAGGAGACCTGGAGATACAGCTGTATTATATAATTTTTGAACTCCTAGTACAACATTCAACTTAGGATTTTTTTAAGGTGGTTTAAAATCATCTAATGGAGGAGCTCGTGGCTAGATGATAACAGCCGCATGGGTCGATCTTCAAGGTTAAACAATGCTTGCCAAGGTTGGTCTATGGATGGGTGACCATCTTAACATAACGAGTTTCCTCCGTGCCTCGGAAAGCACGTTAAGCCGTAGGTCCCGGCTGTCATTTGGAGATCTTTGGCAGTCGTTACGGATAGTCAGAAGCCAGTAAATCTGACTCCAGTCTTGCCATGAAGTACCGTGTTACCCCAGTTAATGGGTTGTGGAGGTCTGGTAGGCAGCCGCTCCTCGTAAAATACTGGTATTCAGCTAAATCCGGCTTGACTGGAAGCCGACCCCAATATAGTTGGGAAAAAGGCTAAGCAGATGAAAATCATCTAATGACTTAGGTACTGACTAAAAAATTCCACCCCGTTCCTTTTTGCCTCTGGTACTGGGGTCAGAGCATGCCCTTCTGGATTCGCCCTCAACTTAGAATTAATTAAAATCGTCATATTCGATGATTCAGATCGGATTATTCCACTAATTCGTTGACGCCAGTTCGAGCTTATATCGGTGATTAGTTAATACATCCCATAACTACTTACTTTTCTACGTCATTTAGTTACATAATATTTACGAATTGTGTAGATACGTAGGCATTTTGTACTTTTTTAATGTACAGCCTGAACAAAAACATAAGGCAATATTTTGTTGTTAGCCATTGATTTCGAATATAAAAACTATATAATATGATTATATAAATAATAACAAAAAAACTGAGGTATGTTACTTTTCTGTCGGGTCTGGGTTTTTTTTGCCTGTTCTTCTTTGACATTACTTGTGTCAATTTAGTCTCAGGGTATAAAAAACAGATGATACAATACAATAATATCGGCGCTTAGTAAAAAGGAATAAGTTAATTATGTACAAGACTAAAGGCCGCGCCTGATAAATGTGGAATAACGGTCATTGACACATTGCTACATTTATTGCCATTCTTAATTAATAAAAACTGGCCAAGTGCTAGCCGGACTCACGCACTGAGGATTCCGTACGAACGTATTTTTCTTGTAACGTAACTACAGTTTTCAAACTTTTTCCTATATTTGTGCTATAATACCTTCCTTCGTGCCAAATTTCAAGATTCAAGGTCAACGGGAAGTACCCTATGAATTTAGATTCCTTTGCGTGTCGAAATCTACGTTTTTTGCAACATAAACGGGAGATTCTTTTTTTCCGTCAACTTACAAGTTTGATTTTAGCACAGTTTCAAGGGACCGCGGACTTGAGTATATAGTTTTAATTTCAACTTGATACCTTCACGCGTTCTCGAGATAAAGGGTCTTGACAGACAGACAGACAGACAAACGGACAACAAAGTGATCCTATTCCGTTTTCCGGGTTCCGTTTTTTCCTTTTGAGGTACGGAACCCTAAAAATGAAAATAAAGACGTAAAGCTTAAATCGACGTCTATTGCATTCCTTTATATTTTCTAGCAATGAAAAACCGTTCACTGTTTTTTGTGTATCTTCGCAGAGATATTAGTAAAAGGTCACTGAACTTCATTCCAAGTTTATTTGGCGTCTTGTATTACGACGTTATCCACAGATTATTACACAAAATAGGCGGCTGTTAAATGATAACCTTGTGTAAATTTTATCATTAGGAAGAAAGAATACAACTAGCTCTATATTATGATTAACTAGACTAGGCTTTTCGATGAACTAGATCTCCGTAAATAATGTATCAGTTAAAAGGGATCCTGGAAGGTAGTCTGTGAAATTCAAATTATTTTAAGTTTTTTGCATTTTGCAAGTCACTTTCAAGTGTTGATTAAATATGAATGAAGGGAACGGAACCATAGTCCCATGATTGCGCCTGTTTTAATGATTCATTTAAAAACATAGCTGAACCCCGCGGTTTCAGCCGCATTTTTGGTTACTGCTCCGCTCCTATTAGTCCTAGCGATGTGATGTTATATAGCCTATAACCTTCCTGAAAAAATGGGTTATCCAACAGTGAAAGAATTTTTGAGATCGGACCAGTAGATCCTGAGATTAGCGCGTTCAAACAAACAAACAAACTCTTCCGCTTTATAATATTAGTATAGATTGTTCAGTTATGCATACACTTGAGATTCAAAAGAAAGCCAATTTAACATCACAATTTCCAATGGGAAGTAAACCTTCTAGTGCTTTTAATTATCACGTAAGTGCCCAATAACATCCTACACATCCAAATCTATAGCTATAATTTCATTATGCATAAAATAAATAATCACGATTATCAAACTTCGAGAGCCCATTAAAATCCTTGGGAAAAATTGTGAAGTAAATATCCATAAAAGTGCTTTTAATTAATCAAAGTAACATGATATAATTGAAGAATTTATGAAAAATTCTGCCGCATTCTATTCGGAGTCATAAAGGTGACATTATAATACCACCTTTACGACTCTGAATGGGCTATTAAATAACGAAATGATGCTCATTATCGAGAATATGCTGGTGCTTTTGTTGTCACAAACATTACCACTAGTAATGTACATTATTACTATTAAACTTACAGTACTTAAATGCATTAGATAATAATGTTGGTTAAATTATTTATTTTTATTTATGTTTTGGGTGGGAAATTATCTTTTTTTTTCCGCTCTGAGTAGAACGAAAGGGCGTATCAAACTTTTACCGACTAATATCGAAACATAGTTAAGTATCTACTACTTTTGTTTCGATAATTTTACGAGTACGATACTTTTTTACGATACTACTCATGAGTACAGTGGGTATCGATACATTTTATTCGATATTGTGTACTTGGAACGCAAAGGGACGCAACGTTTTACTCAGTAAAAATTGGACACGTCGTCTCGCTCCACCCAGAGCGGAAGGCAAAATCGGCTGTACCACTAATTTATCGCTGTCGCCTTCAAGTAGATACTTACTTTTCACCATTACGTTTGTAATGAAAAATAAACATACATATTAATTAATTATTACACTACTCTACAAGATTTCACAACAGAGGAACTGCATATATTTTCTGTCTAGGTACACATTACTGATAACGAATATAATCACCAAAAGTCTCCTACACGTCAGGTTTTTTTTTTATTGATTAAAATGTAAACATATGATATACGCCCAAATTAAGTACCATTCGACCCATTTTAGTTTCTTATTGAGGGTAGATACTAAAATAAATGTCGATAAATCGTCTATTACGATTGTCACTTGTCATTTAACTCGCTTTCGTGGGCTTTTCTTGCTGAATTCGAGTAGCTTTTTACTTTTTTTTAGTTCAAAATGGCTAAAATCGCTAAACGTACTTGTGATAATTCTGCAGATTCATTTTGTCTTATATGTGGCTCGTTTACAACTTGTACACACAGAAGCGTAATCAGTGAAAATGTTAAGATGTTATACGAGACTTATTTTGGTTTTACTATCGGTCACCAAGACAAAGAATGGGCCCTTGTTGCGTTACGTGTATTGCAAATTTAAGTAACTGGATGAATGGAAAGCGTTCTTCAATGTCATTTGCTGTCCCAATGATCTGGAGTGAGCCATGATATGTACTGTTACTTCTGCTTAACAAATGTCGTGGGCTTTTCAAGAAAAAACAAAGGTAACATTGTTTATCCCGACACTTCTTCAGCTACAAGACCGCTTCCACATAGCGAAGGGTTACCGATACCTAATAAGCTTGGACTCGTTAATTTTTTTGTAAAAGCTCTCAATAAGGAAGGCCCGGCTTTTCAATATTTAAAAACAATTTTTCCAAAACTAAGCGACGTCAAATTAAAGGAAGGTATTTTTGTGGCCCACAAATACGCAAACTTATGAAAGATACAGATTTTGAAAAAACACTCAACGACATTGAATTAAATGCTTGGAACTCAGTGAAATGTATCATTAAGCAATTTTTTGGGAAACATAAAATCAGAAAATTATGAACGAATCGTTAGACTCATTAAAAAATGACCAAAAAATGGGCTGCAGAATGTCGTTAAAAATGCATTTCCTGCTTTCTCATTTGGATTTTTTCCCGCAAAACTTAGGCTTAGCTGTAAGTGATGAACAGGGTGAAAGGTTCCATCAGGACATCCTTACTATGGAACAACGATACCAAGGTCGATGGGATCCAGGGATGTTGGGAGATCATTGTTGGTTCCTCATGAGAGAAACTGACCTTGATTATAAAAGAAAATCGCCCTAGGCAAAGAAAAAGTCCACCAGATTTTTTGGTTTTTGCTTTTTACTATAGATTTGGTCACGTTTATTGTAATTAATTAATAAATATTCGTAATTTATTTATTTGTTTTACTTTTTACATTACCAAACCACAAAAAAACCCTGAAAATCGTAAAAAAAAGAATGTACATTAACAGAAAATCCTGACGTGATGGAAAAATTTGGGCATCAGATTTGGCTTTAGCGATATCGATGTAACCAGAATGTAGTACTCAGCTTTCTGTTGCGCTCCATACTAATTTTTTTGTAGAGTAGTGTTATTGATAAGCTATTGAATACCAACCGTTCCATCTTTGAAAGCAATCATAGGACTCTCATCATCTTCGTCCGACAACATTTCAATAACGCCTCTCTTGATACAAATCATGCCGCTCTTCACCACGCCCTGACTCCAGATATGCTGTCCAGCCAAGTACAGGTCGTGACGCATCAGTAGCGAGATTTGACGCATAAATGATTCCTCTGCAAGGGAAAGTATTATGTTAAAGAATTAGGGATTGATCAGTGAATAAGTTCCTAGGTTTATAAATATCCTACAAGTACAGCTAAAAATTACCTATCTAATCTATCTAAGTTTATTCTATTCTATTCTAATTTCATTCACCCTATTAAATTCGTTTACACTGGGTAAAATCTGTGCACAATTTAGGCACTTCATTCTATTTTACTAAAGTTTTTATCGAAATTTTTCGAGTGAAGTTCCTGTTATAATTATTTACACATTGATTTCTAGTGAATATAATGAAGTGAAATTGTATTGTCTCAAGTGCCTACGCAGCTAGACAATAGGTGGAATCAAAAAAGTAGATGCGATCTCAGTAAAACGAAGCTGAGAATTTTATTATAGTATTGAGTACCTCTTAAAAATTTGCCGTCAAGGCTGACACCATAGAATTACAGATAAATACTGCAAAGATGATGTACGAGTAGGTATGTGTCACATCCACATTCTAAAATTAAAAACATTGGACTATATGTCTATTAAAAACTAAATACTAAACTTCACAAATCGTGCAAATCAACCAAAAAAAGTGAAACCTCTTAAAAAAAACATAATATAGTGAAAAATGTTGTCGAGCTAAATCGAGATAGAACTTATATCCACAATATGGATGATAAGCAAAAAAAGGGACAAGCAGTAATGGTTCGGCAATATTCATCAATCAACCTCCACGAAACTACAATGACGTCGCTATAATAATAAATTTACATAGAACTACTGGAAACTCTGCCGTGAAACTAAAAGATTCCCCTTCAAAGATGTTCCACTTAAAACACGGACAATAGAAGACTAACAAACTTTAATAAAATGTGCACGAAGCAGCTCTTAATTAACGAAAACTTCCTTTCAATACAATATCATTATCCAAAAAGCTCCAAAGTAAACGCCCACTTCGTTTTTAGGAAGTTCGTGAGAAATTTACAAAGGTATTGAATTCAACGCCAACTCCGCAGCTCCTATTATAAAGTTAGTATGTAGTCATTATAAATAACTTAGTTTGTCTAGAGCGTTACTGACACCCCGTGCCTTGGAAAGCACGAAGTCTTTGGTCCCGGTTGTCTTTCGTAGGGCTTTGACAGTCGTTAGAGGTAGGTACTCAGATACTAGAAAGTCGGACCATCAGTCTGTCAAAGGCGTATTGTTTTGCCCAGTAACTAGATTGTGGAGGTCTGATAGGCAGTCGCTCCATGTAAAACCAAATCCAGTTAAACTGAGAGCCGACCCTAGAATCCTAAAGAAGGTTAGGATATGATGGAGATGATAAATAATAAATAACACTAACTCGTGTCTCTAAAGAGCAAAGAATTATGAAAATTCCCGACATTAATGTCGAAGATCAGTTCCATCTGTAACGGGAGTGGCAGAGTCTGTAGTTGCTCCGACCTCAGTATACCCGCTTTCATCTGCCACAGTTGTAACTTGTAGTTCTTACACTGGTGGACCAACCAATCCGGCGCCTTGCTAAGCTTCAGGTAGTTCATCATATAATGGTACTGAAATCAAATTAATCCGATATGCCATTAATTTATTTACCAGCAATTATTCGAAAGGATTAAAAACTGCAATCTGATAATGAATATTCATGCCAGGTTTATGTTCAATAAATTTATGAATTTTAACCGTAATCACACATTAATTGAATATTAATATTTCCGATAATGTTTATAAAGGATGGGAAGTTGTGCATTTATAAAGTCATTGTTTTGATAGGCTGAATAGTTGCTAGAACTATAACGCAGTTACAAAGTTTCAGGAAACTGTTCATCAAATCGTGGGAAATAAACATACAAAGTTTCAAATAACAAGGAAAGGGGTTTTGAATAATTTACACATAAGACAATTCGTGCTCCAACGTCGACCATATGATCGCTTACCATGAAGTGATACAGTAAAAGAGAAAAAAGAGAATAATAAGGCGTTATATGAAAGTTGTAGAACCAAGCGGAACTTGTGCTATGGGTACTAATAAACATGCATAGAATATTTAAATACATAAAAATATTATAGATAAATTAGACACAGACACAGAACAAATGATCGTGCTAATCACACAAACATTTGTCCTGGGTGGGAATCCACGACCTCCGGCAGACAGCAGTCAGGGCCATTAACTAATAGACCAACAGACCAGCTGTTATAGTTGGCAAAGTCCATTCTACGAATATTAAAAAAAAAAACAAATTTACACACAATTTTAACATTTGTAATTTAAAAAAATAACTTAACTCACCCTATCAACAAAGTTAGATCTCCTAGTGTTTTCAATGACCAGCTCCCAGGCCAGGGTACCTATGAAGCGATAGCGGAAGAACACATAACCGACAAGCATCAGACTGGACGTCAACCACTTTTGAGTGTCACGCTGTAATTTATTGCTACACTTTAAAAACTGTAGGTACCTTCTTATAGACTAAGTATTTAGAAAAATATATGGATAGCTAGCGAATCCAACACGCCGAAGCACGGCAATCAAAAACATTTTTAAGTCCCGATTGCAGCACCTTCCACCTAAAGCATCCAACATAAGCATAATCGGCCTTGTAATTTTCCTACTGCTTGAACTCAAGCCTCCTCTCTAGAAGAGGGAATGGGCCATAATCTAAGACGCGGGCCCAGTGCGGGTTGGTGGTTGTCACATGTTACCGAATTTTTGATTCTAGGACATGCCAGTTTCCTCACGATGATTTCCTTCACCGTGTTCACTGGGTTTGAACCCGCGACCTACAACTTGTAAGTTGGGATAGTTACCACGGGACCACCTCTGTTCTAAACATACAGGGATCCATTCAGCTGTTCGTTCTAGCTGTGTTCTGGCTGTTTATGTCGAGTTCAGTGCAGCTAGCGCAAAAGCTTGGGAAGAAATAGAGAAAACCAAATTGAGATAGATAAGAGACAAGATACTCACTACAGGAAATGCATCTCCAAATAGGACATTGAAGAAACGACAAGTACAGTAGTAAAAACAAGTTCTGTAGCTGAAAATAAAAATGTAACATGTATAACACCACTCTATTATTACGTTTACCTTGTTGTGTACCTCCTTTGGGGGAGATAAGTGTAATAGTATATTAACAAATTGGATGCTAACTGCGGATGTATATGGTGTCCATGCAGAACGCTGGCTAAGGGAATATTCGTAGGATTTCTAAACTAGACTAGAAAGCATATATACAATGTGGGTATGACAATACGACTTTAAATGAAAACACTGGCAATACTCATCATTATGAATAACTTTAAGTATGGGAGTAACTCTGAAATCGCGAAAAAAAAATCAGCTGTCCCGTACATTTTGTCGACTTGTGCAAACGTAAATGTATGGGACACCTGATTTTTTTTTGCGATTTCGGGGTTGGTCCCGAACTAGAAGTTATTCATAATGATGAGTATTGCCAGTGTTTTCATTTAAAGTCGTATTGTCATATCTACATTATATATAGGAACGGGTATGTACCAAGGATACCGTATCTACGTGATTATACGTATCATAGTTAATTATCCGTGTACTGGTTTAGAGTTAGTGGAACAGAGAGTAAAGTCCCACATACCTCCGTTGAAAAGGGTACACCCGTCCGGTTGGAGGATCCTCCTCTAACCGGACGGGTGTTACGTCCCGTGAGCTACTGCCCGATAGATGATTTCGGGCTGTTGTATCTATTCAAATCGCGCAGAGAACTTTGCTTGCGCGATGCAGGATTCTGTGACGTCATAATATGTATTAGATGTCGCTACACCAAGAGTGCGTATTTTTTCGCTGATGCCATTTATATACATATACGTAAAGACAAATTTACGGCGGCAACCGACATTGGCTGTGTACCTAATTTCTAGTTAAATGTCTAATAATAAACACACAACATAAAATAAATCGATATACCAATCGAATTGTATGCTTCTAGCGTGCACCTGTGGTGGATAGCCCAAGTTATACCAAGGTTGTTCTAACTCTGGCGCGCAGTTCAAGGAATACCAAATACATGTGGCTGCATGGAGAACCAATGCTGCAGACAAGATCTGTTCAGCGAAGAACAGAAACCGACGGGATTTACGCATCTGGAAATGCAATAGATATATAATTATTGGTAGCTATCTACTTAAAGGCAACGATAGCCATACAGGAATGGCTCAACACTATGCTATACTATAAGTAGCTTGCATTTCTGGTTTTTTTTAATGGAAAATCATCGCTATGACATCTTCACCCCTGGACGGACTGGGAGGGCGTGTCAGACTTCTACTGATTAAAACCCACTCATGTTCCTTCTTTGCCTTAATTCTAGGGTCTCGGGGCTCTCTTTCGTTCAACCCAGGGTAGCTTATATTATTATATCAGGATGTGATAATAAGTTCTGATTCGTGAAAGACACTCATTATCTTCTTGCCCTTGTCTCTAGTTACTTAGGGTCAGTGCAACACGTTGTTTTCTTCCCATCTGTCTAGTCAACCGTTACGGCATTTATTTAGTTAGGTTACTATTTATGCTCAGTTTTAAGCATATGGACCAAAAGAATAACAATTTGCCCAAACGAATTTCGCCTTTTCACCCCCTTAGAAGTCGAGTTTTTAAAACTCCCTTCTTAGTGCTCGCCTACGTTATAAAAGGAAGCCTTGTACAAAATGTAATGCAGACCCAGTCGTTTTGGCGGTGCGTTGATATTGCAGTCAGTCAGTTTCTCCTTTTAATTATATACATTTTCGTCTTAGTCATTTTCGTCGACGGGAATTGTCAATTTAATATTTATGTCTGTCCGCCCTACCACGAGCTTTTACGACCTAGAATGAACTGTTAAAAGGGATGGAGCCGTATGGATTTTATGGCTCCATCCCAATGAAACACGCCATGGTAAGTTAGTGATAGTACGACGGGTGACAGGACAGAATAGAAGGAAAAAACGTTTTGCACCGACCCCAAGTAATATGGGATAAAGGCAGCAAGAAGAAGGTAGGGCCCCTGAAATAAATAGCATATTATAACATTCTACCATCATCGTGTTGAAACTTACATGCTGGTTTATTTCTTGAAAGTGTAAAACTAATCTGTAAATTCGTCCAACTTCCAACCATCGACCAGCTAGAACACAATTTTCATAGCCGGGTCTTTTTATAACTGCAAACATCACCAAACATTAGAAGCATTATCCGAAGAAATCTCCGATCATCAGGGCCTCAAGTCTGTTATTAGAATTGTATCTAAATTGTCGATCATTGGCTTCATTATTGTCAATTTTAACGAGTTTAGTATTGTTAACTTGTCAAAATTAACAATACCATAATTCTAATAGTAAAACTTGAGGCCCAGATCCTGAATACAAATTTTCTATAGTGTAATAAACATTTTGCTACACGAGTGCTTAATAATTCAGACATTTTTTACAGAATCAAGCTGAATTGACGTCTACTAACTAAGCATTATTGTACAACCACAACTTTCTAACAATTTGTGTTGTAAGTTGCGGTTTTGCCGAAGTAAATTTCACTGCGACAGACAAATGAAGATCGTTATAAAGAAATATTTTCAAGGTCATAGGATATTGTGACTATAGGACGATGTGTAAGAACGTAGATGTTCAAAATGCTTCAGCGCGTAGAACAAAGTAACAACTACAACCTACGGTGTAGGTTACACTTTGATTGTTTTCTTTGCAATTTATTTTTCTTGTGCGAATGTAATTATCAAATAACTTGTCCCGCTCTGGGTGTAGCGAGAGAGAATGTCAGATGTTTACTGTCTAAAATCTACCCGTTCTCTTTCTTTTTCCTTTGCGTTCCAGAGTCACGGTAACTCTTTCAAACAATCCCTCTGCACATACTCGTAAATAACAAGAACATTTACGTTTTCATCACATGGGAAAACTTTAAAAACTACTTAAATTATTGTTGGAAAATAATAAGAAACTTACATATGAAAATCAGAGGAAAAACCGTAATAAGATCGTAGATCAAAAATAAAATGTTTCTTCGATAAACTCGAACATGGAACCGAACCACAGACCAATACCTATGAAGAAGTTGTACTACGACATCTAGGTAATAGCATGCTTCTAGCATAGCCATGCTTATTCGTAGGATTACCATGTACTTGTACTGGTCATCCAAGTAGTATGCGAGAAGAAGGTGCAGCAGAAACTTGTACACTACTGAGATGAGAATGAAGGTCTGAAACAAATAATAATGAAATTAATAATGAATAAAGTAAAGAAATAAGTAATAAAACAAGTAATGACCCTACAACATAAATGATGGTTCTAGTTTGACTGGTAAAAAATATCACACTTTGTGTTGCATGAAGATTTATTTAATCTAATGAAACATGTAATGAAACTAATAATGAGACAAACAATGACACAAATGTATACATTTCTTCTTCTTAATCACATTCTTCGTTTTTTTTTTTTTAATTTTTTCTTCTTAATTCTTTTTTAGGGTTCCGTACCTCAAAAGGAAAAAACGGAACCCTTATAGGATCACTTTGTTGTCCGTCTGTCTGTCCGTCCGTCTGTCAAGACCCTTTTTCTCAGGAACGCGTGGAGGTATGAAGCTGAAAATTATATCAATTACTCAGGTCTACTGTCCCTTGAAGCTGTGAAAAAATCAAACTTCTAAGCCAACGCAATCAAAAGATACAGCCGTTTATGCCGCAAATTTTCGACACTTGCAAGGGAATCAAAACCTACAGGGTACTTCCCGTGAACTCAGAATCTTGAAATTTGGTACGAAGCAACGTCTTATAGCATAGATAAAGGAAAAACTACGAAAACCATAAATTTTTAGTTACATCACATAATATTTTTTTTTTTAATAATTTTAAACTTACTACCCATTTCCTCATAAACGCGTAGAGGTATTAAATTGAAATTCATACCAAATACTCAGGTCTATAATACCTTTAAGCTGTAACAAAATCAAACTTCTATGTCAACGCAATCAAAAGAAACAGCAATTTAAGCTGCATATTTTGAAACTCGCAAGTACTCGCAAGGGAATCAAAACCTAAAGGGTACTTCCAGTCGACCTAGAATCTTGAAATTTGGCATGAAGCAACGTTTTATAGCACTCATATAGGGAAAAGTCTGAAAACTGAAAATTTGTTGTTACGTTACAAGAATTATTTTTTTGAAAAATCTTCAACACTCGATTTGAGAATAGAACTTTATTCATAGGTAAGTTAGAGGTATTGAGTTGAAATTAACGGACATCGCCAATGCCTTCAACTCCCTGCCCTGGAGTTGCATCGGGGCGGCACTTCGGTACCACGAGGTGCCCGCCTACCTCCGTCGTGTGATCGAGGCCTACCTGTCGGATAGGTTCATCATCTATCCCGGTCACCAGGGAGAGTGGAGACGGCGAGAGATGTCGTGCGGTGTTCCGCAGGGATCGGTACTAGGACCGCCCCTGTGGAACATCGGATACGACTACGTGCTGCGCGGCGGCCTCCCCGACGGGGTCAGCGTGGTCTGCTACGCAGACGACACGCTGGTCCTGGCGCGGGGAGAGTCGTACCAGGCGGCGGCCGAAACAGCGACACGCGGGGTTGCGACAGTCGTGGAGAGGATCCAGCAACTGGGACTCAAGGTGGCATTGCACAAGTCCGAGGCCATGTGCTTTCATGGCCCTCGGTACGCGCCACCTCCGGGTTCCCAAATAACGGTAGGGGGGGTCCACATCGGCGTCGGGTCGGCGATGAAGTACCTGGGACTCGTCCTCGACAGCCGGTGGACTTTCGAGGAGCATTTCCGACGTTTGGCCCCCAAACTGGACAGGTCTGGGGCCGCTCTGAAGCGGCTCCTGCCCAACCTAGGGGGTCCAGACGCCCCCTGCCGGAGGCTCTACGCGGGGATCGTTCGGTCCATGGCCCTTTACGGGGCGCCGGTTTGGGCGCCGTCGCTAGGTAAGCGACCGGCGGCCAAGCTGAACGCTTGCCAGAGGGTCATGGCCATCCGGATGGTGCGGGGATACCGCACGATCTCCCGCGAAGCGGCGAGCCTCCTCGCTGGCCTGCCACCGTGGGATCTGGAGGCAACAGTCCTTGCACGCATGCACGATTTGCGCGTGGAGATGCAACGCCGGGGCGAAACTCCGCTGCCGCGACAAGTCGCGGCATGGCGGACAGAGTTCCGGCGGGATCTTAGGGTGGCATGGCGACTGCGACTGTCGCAACCCAGTGCTGGGCACGCCGTCATTGAGGCGGTTAGGGCCCTCTTTGAGGAGTGGTTGGAAAGAGGTCACGGCGTCCTCTCTTTCCGTGTGACGCAGGTCCTCACCGGACACGGTAAGTTCGGGAGGTTCCTGCATCGAATCAAGCAGGAGAGGACGCCCGGGTGTCGCCACTGTGTGGACCGCCCGGAGGACACGGTGGAGCACACGGTAGAAGTGTGCCCCGCTTGGACGGAGCACCGCCGTGTCCTCGTGGAGACTATCGGGAGCGGCGACCTCTCGCGCCGGGCCCTGGTTCAGGCCATGGTCCGGAGCGAGGAGGGTTGGCATGCGGTCGCCTCCTTCTGCGAAGCAGTGATGCTCGTGAAGGAGGCTGCTGACCGCGAGCGCGTGAGGGAACGGTCCTCACGCCGCCGCCGCCGAGATCCCGATCCCGATTTCCGACCACCGTAGGCGCGGGTTCGCGGACGGCGAGCACTGAGTAGCTCGCCGTCCGACAGTCTGGAAATAATCTGGACCGAGCCCAGTCGTCAACGGCGCGTTCTGTTCCACGCGCGCCTCAAGGAGATGTCAGCAAACTGTAGGGGCCCGGTAGGGCCGAAGCCTCTGGGGGGAACATGTGGTATTCCTAACGGTTGATACCGAGTCCCCCCCAGAACGAAGGCAACGAAGGAACGGGGTAGGGGTTTAGTCAGTAAGAGTCTGACACGCCCTCCCGCTCCGCCCAAGAGCGGGGGAAGTCATTCTGATGATTCCCCTACCAGAAAAAAAAAAAAAAAAAAAAACCATATAATTGGGTCCGTGGTCCCTTGAAGCTGTGCAAAAATCAATTTTCAATTCAATTGGTAAAGTGACGGGAAAAAAAGATTCGTCCGTTTATACTGCAAAAAACGTACATTTCGAGACTGTCGAATTGTTCGATTGAACTGTTTTTATAGGTAAGTTACTACGGAACCCTCAGTGCGCGAGTCCGACTCGCACTTGCCCGGTTTTTTACCAATGACTTTGCCCACTTAAAAGTAGAAAATTATCACAAGGGAAAATAGTTTACGAACAAAAAAATCATGGCTTGTGCTGGGGCTTGGTGTAATCGATGACAAATTGCAAATCTGATCAACCGTTTGTGCGTGAAAGAGTAACAAACATAAACATACACTCGTTTCTATCATGTCATAATCTATATTTTGATTTATTTTCGAACTTATTAAAAAAATCCCTCAACCTCCAATCAAGTTCTTCTAAGTAATCTTGAATATGTTAAGGTCTAAGTATCTAAGGCTACATATATTTTACTTTTTGAATGAATGTATGAATATGAACACATAGTCAACCCACGTGTGAAACGGCCACGTGAATTTTATCTGTACTAATATTATAAAGCTGAAGATTTTTTTGTTTGAGCGCGTTAATCTCTGGAACTACTAGTTCGAATCGGAAGATTTATTTTACGCGTAAATTATCTATTTAGTGACAATGTTTTATTTAATTGGATAAAAATATACTATAACTAATAACATTACAAATAAATATTTACACAAAATAAAAAATCGGAAGTTCTTTTAATGTTAGAAAGAAATAAAGAAAAAAAAATGTTTTTTCTTTCTTTCTAACATTAGTAGTTTATTTATTTGTTAGATACGAGTAGCCTATTTATTGAGGAAGGCTGTAGGATATCACGATATACCACGCTACGTTCAATAGGAACGGAAATACCTGAAACCACTGGTTCCACGCGATCATTACTACAGCAGTTGTAATGTTCTTCATTCGGCCCTCCCACAAGAAATTCCCAAATGCTTGATTCTTCCTGGCCTTTATCTGAGAGAAATGTTCATTTCCTTCCGTAGAGGCATTTGTGTTTAAGGTTCTGTAAAATGTCGCAATAATAATGAAAATATTATAGAGATCAACTGGAGCTTTGCACAATGATAGTTGTTATATCCGTTGTTGGAAGGAGCTCGTGGCTAGATAATAACAGCCACACAGGTCGATCTTCAAGGTTAAGCAACGCTTGCCAAGGTTGGTTTGTGGATAGGTGATCATCTTAACATACCTAGTTTCCTCCGTGCCTCGCATAGTAATTTATGGATCTTTGGCAGTCGTTACGGATAGTCAGAAGCCAGAGAATCTGACTCCAGTCTGGCCATGAAGTGCCGTGTTTTCCCAGTTAATGGGTTATGGAGGTCTGGTAGGCAGCCGCTCCTCGTAAAATACTGGTATTCAGCTAAATCCGGCTTGACTGGAAGCCGACCCCAATATAGTTGGGAAAAGGCTAGGTAGATGATGTAGAAGTAGATGATGAGTTGTTATATCCCTCGTGACGAGAGAATCGTGAACACTGACGAAAATAAGCAAACTAAGTATCTTGACCCGGTTCGTGAAGTTGTCGAAGTGTGATGTGGGGTATACCTACACGTGGATACAACAGTCATTATGCATACAGTCGATGATCAATGGCATAATAGCCAAGAGCCTCGAGCAACATCTGAGAAGGTCTACTGAGCACTAGTATCATGGGTTTGATCTATGAAAATCTGTTTTTACAAATATAAAACAAAGGACGGCATCGAGGGACGCGGCGAAGGTGGTGTGACGATCTGATCGCGTTCACTGGTAAAACTTAGCCAGAGATGGCTCAAGACGGAGAGATTTGGAAAGAGAAAGGGGAGGCCTTTGCCCAGCAGTGGGACACAAACTAGGCTATTAAAAAAAAAACAAAGGTCGCAAATATGGTCACATAATGACCGCATTGCGTAACGACATTCATAAATTGATCACTTACATATTAATTCAGACCACATATTTGCAAAATTGGTCAGTCCAAAACTCTCTGTATACAGATGCAGAGGACAACAAACTCTTTAGAATTGAAAAGAAAAGATATTTAATTCCAGATGACGCTATTCAGCATTTTTTTCTGCCCCAGATACAGGTGCGAACTTACGGTTTTTGTTATGGGGTGGATCTAAATAAGATTTCTGTGGGTAGATCTCTAAGAAAGACTTGGTTTCATAGAATTTTTTTTTAACACGAATTTTGTTGTTGAAGTTGATAAAAGAAAAGTCCTGAGTCCTGCAAAAAGTCTTTTTAATAGATACCACGGAGATCAGTATTATACTTGAGGTACAGGAATAAAATGCGTTTATGGGTTGAATGTGACTCACGTGGTCCCCACAGTGCCCACGGAGGGCTCACTGACACTCCTGTGCATCCTCCCGTACATCGTGACGACAATTATTACTTATTTCTCATCAAATCATGCAACAGTCAACCATTATTCTCTGTATCAACAAACCATTCAAACTCAGCCAACCTGTTTTTGATATTCGAAAAATATTACTTCATTACGTGGCCTATAAAAAGAGCTTTTTACTGAATACCAGGCAAGAAAAAATACACTGGTTTATAGGTTTAATATCAAAGAGAGCAGCCATTCTATTAGGAACATAAATAATTAGAAAGAAACCCATTACATTTTTACGTCCCATCTTGGCATTTCAGCGAGAGGCCAAATGAAATGCCATATTTTGGCGGATATTGAAATTTTACTGCGCGCTGCTTGGTTCTCAGCGATGGTCGTAAAGTAAGTGGGGAGGTAGCGGCCCAGGAGTCCGTGATAAACTGACACCTACTCCCAACTGCCTAAGTCTTCAGCGATGGATTTGCAATAAAACCTCGTATTGTGGGAGTTTCGCAATCGACGTGCGGAAATGGCACCGGAAAATATACCCTCTTTGGTGTGAACGGGATTGATGACGAATCGTGCCAAAAATAGAATAAAAACGTACCGCTCACGAAAAATCCACCAACCGTAGCGCAACAAAAACGCTAACCCAGTGAAATGGCCAGGCTGAGCGTCGTAGGCGCTCATATAAAATGTAAATATGCGTCCAAGCTGTAGCTACGAAAGAATAATTCATATTCACGAGGTGCGCGGGCCGGGGGGCGGCCATCCATTTTGCATGGTTATTTTGGTGAAATCCCCGCGTATTCTGCCCTCATGTAATTAAGAGATTAAAAGATCAGTGAGCGGCGCTGAGCGAACTCGACGAGATTTTTATGAAAACATTTTTCATCGCAATATGCAATAACCCACACTACGTTCCATTTTCAGGCAAGGCTGTATACACTCATGACTTAGCCGTTTTCATGATGTAGTCATAATAAAACTTACGGTAATGGTGTGCTCAGCTACACGATACGTGTAATGAAAAAGTATATTTACGTAGAATAATGCCTTAGGTAAATAATGCTTAGATGTTCATAAATATGAAAATGTTTTAATGAAAATAAAAAGGTTATTCGCGAATAATGGACGGAGTGAGGTGCTTTTATTTTAGTATTTTATTCAGGCTCGAGGTACTTTGAAAGGAATACATTTTAAATACATTGTAGGTCTGAACTGGCTGTACATTTACGTACAAAGTAAAATAGTTAAACTGTTAAGTAGACGTAATGAAAGAGGGAAGTAGGTACTAAACTATGTGCCGACCTACTCGTATATGTGAAAAGAAACATATCTAAACGAATGGATCACAAAGAAAAAGTTTATTAACGTGAACAACACCAATTTCGCTGTGTAAAAGCTAAAAGGTAACGTGAAAGGCTACCCATAGCCGTACAGTACGAAATGTACGAACACACGGCCGTAAAGTTATACGAGCTTACACCTGACGGCCATTCAAATTAAAATATACCCGCGCGAAATATTGAACGTGTATAAAATACTTTTTATCGAAACGTGGATTGGATTTTTGTTCATATTCGTCGTTGGGTTAGGCAGTTTGCGATGGAATGGTCACATTTTTACAATACTAAAGTTGATAATTGCGATACTATCAGCTAATATTTTTTTATTATAGAGATATATCTTCTTTTTATTAAATTCCAGTACCTCCACACAACGCCATCTAGTCCCAAACTAAGCAGAGCTTGGGCTATGAGTATTAGACAATTTTAAAAATTTACATTTCTAAATGCATACATAGTAAACATAAATTAATTCTAAACAGGAGAAATAGTCGTGGTTATCGTCTTCGACTTGCACACGAACGGTTTCGTACTATTATATTAAAATCGAGCAAAATACGCAAAGAACACGTATCTTGTCATCGAGAGACCCCATTTACTTTTGAAGTTTATTTTAATTGTTATTTGTAAACGGCAATAAAAATACTCATTCTGAAACGCAAATTGCGAAAATTTCTATTCTCTACTTCTTACAGTTTATGAAAGCCCGCTGACAGACGGGTGGACAAACGGACGGAAAGCGGAGTATTAGCAGGTAATAGAGGCCTGTTGGCATGCTTCCGGTATAGAACCCTACTAAATAAAAAAGACGATGTTATTAGCACCCAAAAACAATCCATAGAAAAAAAACAAGACAACGAACAAACAACTTCCTCGTACATTAAACTCACACTCCTACCCACCCGTATGTCCACATAACTAGCTAGTTCGAACAAAAAGGCGCAAACGTCGGCATTGCCCTCAGTCGCGGCGGAAAAATGTTCCTGAGCAAAGTGCAGTTTCACTATGAAAGGTAGCAGCAACTTTGTGCAGCACTTCTAATTAGCAATGTTCGAGCTGCCTTTAACTGCACACCTTTGCAAGCTTCCTTTATACTTTGTCACTGCGACTATAACAACTCAAATGTCGCTTTAATTAAGACATTCTTGGAATATTAATTCAAAGAGGAAAGTTGTTGCGTCGACTAAGTTGTTTTGTAAAACTGCTTTTGTGATGGAGATAAATAAAATGCATAAAAAATAAAATATTTATATAATAGATTAAAAAAATATATTAATAACTTTTTTTCACAGTACCTATAATAAAATCTCTAAACTAATTGAACTAACTAAAAATTATTGACTATTAATAAATAACTTATTGACACTTCGCATGACCCAAGGGCTGGCTTTTACCTCGGACACAACATTGCCATACAGCGTCGCAATGCCGCCAGTCTTTTGGGCACATTACCGGTCGACAGCGATGTGAAAGAGATTTTTGAAGCCTTACTTTAGTTAGTTTTAAAAACAATGATTTATTAATACATTTTACATTTTTTAAAATACCCGTTTTGATATTTATCAATTCTTGATACAATCTTGATTGCGTCACAAGTGATTGTGTGTGAGTGCATGCACATCCATACCAATGCGTTAATATGCATTGTAGTGCGTCGATTCCCATATTATTCGGGAGCCTATAATTTTAATATGTAATTTCTTAAAAAGTCTCCCATCGCGTCTGTCAGGCTGTTCGCAATAAACGCGTTTTGCGTATTCAGTTTTCACCCGTAGACAGTGATTAATAAGGAAGGTTTAAGTGACATGCATTTAGTAAAAAAAACGAAAATTTCAAAGATTTGTAACAACCGCGCGAAGCTAGGGTTAGTCGCTAGTTATTTGATAAGCAGCAGTGTCCACTGAGCATGTATCGTGTTATTTATTTATTTATTAAATGCTTTATGCACATAGAAGTACAAAGGCGGACTTAATGCCTTAGGCATTTTCTACCAGTCAACCTTTGGGTGATGCAGAGAAAAATAGCTATTACTATCGTTAATATTTCAGTTGAACTTATTTGTTGTATACTTGTATGTTAGCTAGAAGGCAAACCGTATATTGAGGATATAACTGTTTTCAAAACCAAAACAGCAATAAAAAAGTTTTATTACGCAATGCTTCATTTAACTGGGTATCCTCAGTTTGGAAACATAACAAAAAAAAACCGGTCAAGTGTGAATCGGACTCGCGCACAAAGAGTTCCGTGCCATAGCAATAAAACAGCAAAAAAATCATGTTTGTTGTATGGGAGTCCCACTTAAAAATATTTTTTTATTATTTGTTGTTATAGCGGCAACAGAAATACATCGGTGAGAATTTTAATTATCTAGCTATCACGTTTCATGAGATGTCTAGTGTCAGATGGATGGATTGTCCTGTTTTGGGTACGGCACCCTAAAAATATATGAATCTACTCATATTTGCGAGACTAAACTAATATGAAACTGCAAATTAAAATGGCGATTAATATTCCCTTAACGATACAAAGGATCTTTCAGTATCACAATACTGAGAAAGGTACGATAGAATTTAATCATATTTAACGCTAAGCAACATTATTTTATTAAACGACTATACGAGTATGGTTGCCTTTGAAGGCCTGTTAATTAATAATGTACCGAGAGAAGCAGATTAATTTTGTATCTATTTCAAAATAAAGCTATAATTCATTTTCATTTCAGGCGGAAGATGTCCACTACTGGAAATAAACGTGGTCAACGTGGACCTCGTGCACCGATTTGGGCGCGGTCGGTCTCCATACATTTTATATGGCAAATAGGCTTGTAAAGCTACATTAGATCCACGATATGCCACGCTGTTGTAAGCACAACTCAAGCGTTGCCCACGTGTGTGTCAGTCTAATGTAGTTCCTGCTTAAACCTGACAAAGCATCGCTATAACGACTGATACTGTGCGTCTTACATCCCTCATTTTCTCGCAAAACTCACCAAACAGAAATTATAATTGACATCAAATATCCCTCTACTTCAACCATTACTCAAAGAAAAGTACCAACTTAAAGTCACCACTCAAAAACAAAGCTAAGAACACACCTGAAACATTGCCCGCAGACAAAGACGAAAGCCCGAATGCCCGAAAGTACTTAAAATTGAAGTGAACTTAGTTAGTCAGTCATCAACGAGGTTCGGTCACGTCCGCCGTCTGCGAGGGAAGCCGAGGGGAAAAATCGTGAGAGTGGTGATTGAGTTAGCGCCTCGGCTCGAGGAAATGGCTGTCCCCTGTCGTAGTGTAACGCAATACCGCGGCCGGCGACCGGCCATTTGCGCGGGATTCTATTTCACACGGCAGAGACATGTCTGGAAGTGATAGTGCCATGCTTTTGATGTGGATGACTTTTGTTGAAACGTAGCTATAGGAAAAAATATGGGAATAAATGTAATGAAAAGATACAATAACTCGTGGTTCGTTAAGAAATCTTGAATATCATATGTCTGCGAAGGAACCCGAGGGGAAAAATCTTATGAGAGTGATGATTGAGTTAGCGCCTCGGCTCGAGGAAATGGCTGTCCCCTGTCGTAGTGTAACGCAATACCGCGGCCGACGACCGGCCATTTGCGCGGGATTCTATTTCACACGGCAGAGACACGTCTGGAAGTGAGTGCCATGCTTTTGATGTGGATGACATTTGTTGAAACTATAGGAAAAATATGGGAAAAATCTATTGAAAAGATACAGTGACTCGTGCTTCGTTAAGAAATCTTGAATAACATGTCTGCGAGGGAAGCCGAGGGGAAAAACCGTGAGAGTGGTGATTGAGTTAGCGCGTCGGCGGAGGAAATGGCTGTCCCCTGTCGTAGTGTAACGCAATACCGCGGCCGCCGACCGGCCATTTGCGCGGGATTCTATTTCACACGGCAGAGACATGTCTGGAAGTGATAGTGCCGTGCTTTTGATGTGAATGACTTTTGTTGAAACGTGGCTATAGGAAAAAATATGGTAAAAATCTATTGAAAAGATACAATGACTCGTGGGGCGCGCTAAGATATCTTGAATATCAGTCAGATATATTTATTTTTTTAGGTACTCATTTAGGTATTAGTCACTCAACGAACAAATCATCAACTACCTTCTCCAGCTCTGCGTCAAGCAAAAGAGCGTATCAGTTTTTTATTTGAATTATAGCGCCACGATAACTCTTTCGAACATTGATGCAGGCCAGATATATGATAATGTGTAGATATCTTATAGCACGGGGTTTTTTTTCTCGAAAGTTCCCAACCCAATCAAGACCAACCACCAAGTACCAAGTCTGCCCTCGTAACAGCAAATGCAGTAATCGACATTTTTACGATTTTCCGTTTTTATCATAAATGACATAAGGAGAGTTCAAGCTATATGTAGTTTTTTTTATTTTTTTTTTCTATGGCTGGAACATGGTGAAACAATAAGAAAAAATGCAGCATTTCGTGAGAAATTATCTAATGTTGTTAGCATAAATACAGTAATGAACATATACCAGATTAAAGTGCAGTAATCACATCTAAATACTAGTAAGAAACGCAGTACTCGCATTTTGGCTGCGTTTTAATCTTGTACATTCGTATATTAATTTATTACTATGTTGTCTAAGGTGAAATGCAGTAATGGTTTACACTGCGATTGACCCTAGTATCATGGAATAAAAAATGTAAAATATGATGTCTTATTATAGCGCCATGCTGCGTTTAACATTAAGTAGGTAGTGCTTCAGTCGAAGCTAAAAGCTATGAAAGTTTCTGACTTCTGCAAATGTATATTTATGATCATTTATCACAACATAGACTTACAAAGAGCACAAACAGAGTATATTTAAAAGATATTATGACTGTTGACGTAGGTAACTTATATGTGAAGACAAAGTATGATAGAATGGTTCATGAAATTGAGTTCCTAAAAGTTAAATACTTAAAGTCATCAATTCCTAATCCCATCACACATATTCATCCAAAAGGTAAGTATAACAGAAGCAAGAAAATCTGCTATTCTTTCTACATTGTCCAAAATAATACCCCAAAACAGATTACTGTTTTGGAAAAACCTCCACATCAATGATTCTTCGACTGATCTTGTGAATAGTTTAGAAGTAGAAGACTGTGATGAAACATGAAACAAAGGCTGTGAGATTTAAGTTAAATTAAGTATTAGGTACTAAAATACTGTTACCGTGCGTTTACTAATTAAAAAAATAGCTTCCTAGGGAAGCAGTGTTCCATTTATATAAATATTTTTCAGTTTCCTATGAAAGCAGTGTTCCGTTTATATAATTTTAGTTAAGCTAGTAGGAGAGCGGGGGGCATATTTTAACAATTTTTCTTTTGTTGGCTATGAAAGTTTATTTGTAAAGTATTTATGAAATCCAGCAGTACCATTGTAATTAACAACTATTCAACTATTTATTTCAAATAAATTTTAGATCAAAACTGTAACGATATTTTGTAAAAACGTCTTTGAAAAAAAAGCTGTCGGCAGTTACATCTTACGGCTAGTTGTAACAGGCTTGGGGCTAATTGTAATGTTAGGAATTGAAAATATTTTTTTATTGTATAACTAGCGACCTGCCCCGGCTTTGCACGGGTGTAAAATTATCAGTGTTTCCCTTCTATATTATACATGTATTATACATAATTACAAATGTTCCTCTTGAATCACTCTATCTATTAAAAAAACTGCATCAAAATCCGTTGCGTAGTTTCAACGATTTAAGCATACATATAGGGATATAGGGACAGAGAAAGCGACTTTGTTTTATACTATTTAGTGAAGATTTATTTGGCACATTCAGCATACGAAACTTTACAAACGCTAAAACAGGTTGAAATTTTCCCTAATTCTTCCTTTGGAAACACCCAACGAGGGGCTAGCCCGTAATGTGTATGGAATAAAATTCCACAGGCGCACAGCGCGAACAGTGAAAGATCCAGTGCAACGACTGGAGGAATGGGAAGGAAAACAAAGGAGAAAGGAGGATGATGAGCAACAAACCTTTCCTCTCGGAACAAGATACTCGAAGCGTTCCCGAAGATACAAGAGGGAGTTGAGATTATGAAGGGCAGAGAAGAGAAAAGAAAGAGTGGCAATCACGACGTTAGCGAATAGGTAGCTTCAATGATCGTTGAAATTTTGACACATGGTCGTAGTATCGAAGGCCAAAAATGAAGCGGATTCACAGATCCTGCATGCGCTCCAACTTACTTAGTGAAAAATTACAGTTAATTTAATCAAACTAAACAACTACACTGCATTTTGCCTTTTATTCTACATATATTCAGTAGTTAATCTATCACATACTTTGCTAGTGCATAATGCAGTTAATACATTTCCTTGGTACAAATGCAGTAACAAACACATGTACTGCATTTCACTTTACTACTTTGATTTATTACTATTAGAGACACAAGGTTTAAGGGCAGTATTCAACTTTCTAAAGACCTACATAAGAAAAATTAACATCAAAACTAAACTGAATAATACTTTATATTTTTATATACCTTTTCCGTAACAAAAAATATGAGATTTATATCAGGGTAAGTAGAGATTTGATTAAAACACTTAAACGGGTTTTTCTCGAAACCGCCATTTTGCAAGTACTGCATTTACTGTTACGAGGGCAGAAGTGTCGAGGGTCCTTCTAGCAGAGTATAGCTTGACATATAACAAGGCTAAGTAGAAACTTTTCACTTCAGTAGAAGAATGATAGTTTTAATCCTAACATATGTACGTAAATCACTTTTCTCCGCTGGCAGTATTTTTCATCTTGTGTTACACTATGCACTAACCCTCTTTGCACGTCACTTGGAAGTGTCCCGCATTAGTTATGACTATATCTGCTAATCTTATATTTTCTTCTCCAGTGTGCAGCGTGGATGAATTGCGAGCGCGTGTGTTGCAATTTGTTTAGAGATAAGTTTAGCAATTAATATTGTAAGCTAGGTTGAAATAAGTTTATTTTATTCTATTTGGTGTATTAAAATAAAAGCTTGATTTTACAAACTTTCTTTACTGTTTAGTTATTTAATTCCTTTAATTTAATACCTCTATTGTAGAAAATCATAAAAAAACTTAGCCCGCCATATTGGATTTAGATTTAGACGTCGAGTCATATTCAGCAAGTCCTTTCATTTGATATCCATATTAAAGGAATGCAGTAAAAGTAACTAGTACGCTATCTTAAAAGCTCCATCATGTTGAATTTGCGTTGTAATCCAAACTAAATGTGTAAGTATACAAAATTTCATCTTAATCGGTTGAAGATATTTAAAAATTGAGTTACAAGATTCCACCCGAACAAAATAAAACTTGTAAGAAAAATCAAACTGGTTACGTGACTAGCAGGTTTACTATTGTTTCTTTTTTGAGGTGGTAAATCATCAAATGACTTCTCCCACTCTAGGGTGGGGAGAAAGGATGTGTCAGTATTTTACTAACTAAACCCTATCTATGTCCCTTCATTTACACTTAGCTTTCTAAGTCCACACGACTCTTTCAAATGTTCCCGTCGCTCTAATGGGTTTACTTTTATTCCTGAGTTTATACCAGCAATTAATCACTTCGAAAAGTTTGATAAACAAACAAAAATTTTAAACAGACGGTACGGTTGGCGAGGTGGTTGAGCGATTGCTTTGATTCCCGCATAGATATATTTATATGGCCTACTGTTAGTTTTTTTTGTGTTATAAACTAGTAGATACTTGATTGCGATCCCACCTGATGATAAGCAGTGATGCAATCGTAGATGGTGAGGCGCACTAGTTTATTAAGAGCCTATTCACTCTAGCCTTGAAGACACCCAAGTTTTTCCGGGTCTGGATGCATGTGTATGTGAGTTTACATGTTTGTGAACGCACCAACGAAATAGGAGTAACTAAAACGTAATGTGAGGTATAATTGCTTTCTTAATTAAAACTGAAAATTACGACATCACAAAGAACCTCAACCGAGAATGCCTTTACATTAAAAAACACTCCAGACTTAAGAACGCAAGCTAAAAGCTGAAAGTCCACTTTTCAATAAAGCACTTAAGACCATTGGCATTCCCTGACGTATTTTACGTGAATTGCGACTTCTAATTACTTTAGTTCGGTGAACAACTGTGTTCGTGACGTCGATCCTACCACAAAAGAGATAGATACAGAAGGGAAACTCATGTATGTACTTTACTTTTCACACCTACGTTCTACGATCGAGCTAGGGAAGCACTGGCAGCTTAGTCCGAGCACAGCCCAAGCGCGTAGGTCCGAAACTTCATGTCTATGAGCGGTGTCTATGTGTGCGTTGCTCGAGCATTCTTTGTATGTAGATGGCCTTCTGTACATATCTCGTTTATGGTTCTACTAACGGAGCTCATTCAGAACAAATGAACTAGGTTTCAATGGCGAGTCGCTGTAAGTGCCCTCAAATAAAGACTCGATATCGGGACAATTTAACGGTGGAAAAATGGGAAAGCGTTATTGATTTATGTTCTAGTTGTTATTATTTGAGTTTTGTTGTGTTTTCGGTGTCCGGTGTTTGTTGGATAGTGTAGGTTGTTGTATTACCCAATAAGTGGGTTGTGATGGTCAGATAGGTTTCTGTTTTATTTTATACTAAGTCTACAAAGAAATGTTAGCTTATTTATAAGTTTGTATACATTTAAGCTGTAAAACTACCGAACCGATTTAAAAATTCTTTTACCTTGTAGTATGTTATTATACTTTATCACTGAGTGAATATAGGTTTCCTGCAGGTAGTTCTTTTACATAAACGTGGGTGAAGTAACTGGCAGAAAGTAGTAATATTACAAAGAGATTACATTAGCAAGTTTATGTCTGAAACTACTGAACTGATTTTGGAAATTCTTTCGCCCGTAGAATGTTTGTTTATTACTGAGTGATGGATGATTGCTATACATTTCTTTTTTTTTACTTTTACGTGGGCGAAGCTACTGGTAAAAGCTAGTGTAAAATACAGGTAGTTAGCTGCGTAGGTATATATGTAGTTGGGAAAAGGAGACGGGGATTGATGACGTAGATTATATCGGTTTATTTGGAGTGGAATTACAAAACCGATCTAAGTTATATCTTAGGCGACTATAAAAATATTTGCTTCTGTTGAAAAACATACTTATTATTTCTATATCAGTCAAGAGCACATAATTTATAAGGCTTTTTATTTTTTCCAAGACATACAGTTCGTCTTAATTCGTTTACTTACCGTTTGTGTTACGATCACGTCATAATTTTCCTATATTCGAGCTAAAAATATCACTTATACAACGTTTCTCTAAACTTTCCACATACACATTATGACAATCTTCCACCACGCCATTCAAAACGAAGCCTCAAAAACTTTGACACTAACCGTAACCGGATTGAATCCGACGCACACAGGCACAACCCAACCACGCTCACACACAACCGTAATTCCATCAACAAGTGAAAGTCCAACTAAACGTAACACCCTGGAGATCCAACTTTGGACTACGAAATTAGTTCTAGTAAATCCGAGGACAAAGTCACAAACCATTAAACGCTGAAAGCTAAACTTTCGTATCACAGAGCTGAGCCAATTAGAAATTTAGTCGAAGTTCATTAGCCCTAAGTGGATACTGGAAGTTCTGTTCAACGGTATGACATGATATGAACGGCTTGGTAGAGAACTAGAATTAATTATGAATCGCAATGTTACAATTCTGGAAGTTGGGAAGGTGTGTTTGTTTGTCTGAGGCTGATTTAGATTGTTTTTGAAATGTACTTTTGAATTTTTGGGTGGTTTTTTTTTAATCATTCGTATAAGTATGTATTATTAACACACTTTTGAAATATATAAGGAAATCAAACACGAAATTGTTGCTTAATTCATTTCAAATAAGTATAGAATTCCTGCCAAGGCTGCGAGCTGCCAAGTAGACTTTAGTCAGTAATACTCTGTGACACCTTTCCACTCCACTCAGAATTGAAAAAGTCATTTAAGAATTTGAAAAGTCAAAAGGAAAAGTTATGATTTAAGCAGTCTATGTATGTTTGTTGTATGTCCTATCACTAAACTGCTAAACCGATATTGATGCATACAGTGTTATTTTATTAGAAATTTAGTCGAAGTTCATTAGCCCTAAGTGGATACTGGAAGTTCTGTTCAACGGTATGATATGATATAAAGGGCTTGGTGGAGAACTAGAATTAATTATGAATACATTGTTACATTTCTGGAAGTTGGGAAGGTGTGTTTGTTTGTCTGAGGCTGATTTAGATTGTTTTTGAAATGTATTTTTGATTTTTTGGGTGTGTTTTTTTATAAATTATTCGTGTAAGTTTACGAACTTACACGAATAATTTACTTACACACATTTGTATGAAAGGAACCAAAAATCAAGAACTAGTTGTTGCTTAAATCATTTGAAATAAGTACTCGAATTCCTGCAAAGGCTATGGGCTGCCAAAGCCCTGTCCAAAAGGCAGCTGAAGAAACGCAGGTGGGTTTTAGTTACCAACATTCTGTTACAGCTTTCCACTACATCTTTTGGTGGAGCTTGCTGCTTGTTTGATTGATCTCATTACTAATTTGAATTAAATAATTCTTTTAGTGTTAGATAGCCCAATAATTGAAGAACGTATGCCATTATACCCATAACATCACGCTACGACCCACGAGAGCGAAGCAGTACCTCAAAGATGCTGGTGACACCATAATGGACGGTAAGTATTTAAGTATACGAATAAAAACAATATTGAACAACATAAATTAAATTAATATCATTTAATTGGGCAACAGAAAAACAATTTTACTGTTTCAGCTTTAAAGAATACCAACTACTAGCGCCATCTGTTGGCAGTTTTAAATAACAATTAGGTACGATTTTTTTCGTACCTACTCGAATATAAATGGACTTTAAAATAGGTTACTACAGAATAGCACAAGGTGTTAATTAATAAAAATACCTATTTTTACCCCGAAACTACCTACTTGAGTAAAAATTACTATGATCACGAACCTGCCGAACAGGTTGCTTGCATCACTTAACAGTAGGAACAAAGAGACAGAAAATAAATAAAGTAAGCTTACCAAGGGCTTAATGGCCTCGCAAAATTTTTTCGCACCTCACCCATTATTGCGAAAAAATAATAGTGTTAAAAATATACACTTATTGCTATTTTTTTGGCTTAAAAGTCCCCGGTGAAACTTTTATAAATAAAATTAAAAAATTACTTTCTATTAAATAGTGCGCTCGAAATTTAACGAGTAAAAATACCAACCGGAAGAATAAAGCCTATAGTAACCCATACTAATAATTATGTTTTACTAGCTGACATAGCAAACGTTGTTTTTGCCATATAAGTTTATCAATGAAAAAATCATAAAAATAGGTTAAGCCGTTTTGGAGAATTTCGATAACAAACACAGTGACATGAGTTTTTCATATATAATTATTTGAAAGTAATTCTGTCTGTCTGTTACGCTTTCACCGTTAAACTACTAAACCTATTTTGATCAAATTTGGTTCGGAGTAAACTTGAACCCCAAGCAAGCACATAGCTTATTTCTTTCATAACCGACATCCACGCGAACGAAACCAGTGGCAGAAGCTAGTCATATATTATTAGATTATAATAACAATTATTATAATTCTGAAAAGTTGCTTTGTTTCAAAGTGTAGTTCTCAGAAACTACTGAATCGAAATAATTTACTATTGGACAGCCCATTCATCGAGGTTATATGCCATAAGTATAATATCACGCTATGATCCAAGGGAGCGGAGCAGTAACCAAAGACGCGGGTGAAACCGCAGGGGATAACTAGTTTTATATAATTTTATTATTAGGTGTGTCTAATGAAAGGGCGACCTGGAGTTTTTTTTTTTTTAATTTAATTGGCAACATTATTCAGCCGCTATGGTAGGAAATAAAAAAAATTAAAGTGTCAAAATATGATTCTCCCACTAGTTAGTAATACCACATACAAAATTTTTGGATTTAACCTCTTTTTCTCAGGTCGCGCTTTTATTAGACGGACTATATATTTTCGCAAGTCGATTGCCTTTAAAATAGTTGCTTTATCGTTTGAATCCCCAACCGGTCCTATGAGACCGCGCTGTTATCATTTTACTATTGTGTCTCGTTTCGCGGGTATCTGAGTAACTACAATAGTAAAAGACCATCTTTACGTGATCTATTTATCATGGTGTACAAAAATAAACTTTGTATTGCTCACTATTTACTAACAGGTATATCGCTATCTTTCTTTATTGTATGAACAAATAGCATGCGCTCTCTCTTTCATCCAATCCAATGGTCAAACCGCGTGCCTACACAATGCTGTGTCCTCTTCTATCGCATGGGAGGGCTCGGGCCTCTTTGTATCAAGATCGCGTAAAAATTTTACATTTCAAAACTCAGCAACTGTCATTCAAACCGGATTTTTTGCACACAACTCTATATAAGAAGTTACAATTTTGACATAAGTTTTATATAAAAACAAATGGGTGAATTAAAATTATATAAAATCTTTTTTCATACTTACATTAAAAAAACAAGGTCAAGGTCGTTTCTAATCGTATTCTCTATTTTTAGTAATAATCTGTTCTAAACCGGTGATATATCTACATTTTAGTGTACGAGTATATAATGAGCATAATCCTTTATTTACCTCAATTTGGTAGGTAGATCAAATTATGTGACGCCGCGCTATAAGCGTGACCTTGCGACACGAACTTCTTAAAAATTACCATCATTCATTGTAAAATCATCTTTAAAGGTTCATTTATATGGTATACTTTTCCTTGTGCGATCCTCCCTCAGGAATCTGTTTTAGTGTTGATGACGTCATTCACTTGAATGAGGCACTGTGTTTCGACACATCGGCTGTCGGCTCGTTAGCTCAGCGGTTAGAGCGCCCATTTAAGATTTAATAGAGGTGGTCGTGGGTTCAAATCCCTCACGAGCTAGTTAACTTTTTTAATTTATATTTTTTAAACTGTTTTTTTTTTATGGTTTTGAGTAACTTTTTAAAAATTTTATTACTATTTTTTACACATTCAGGCCCTCATATCATTTTAAACGGATGGCTTGTCATTTTGGTTGGTGATTCTCATACGGTGTAATCATCATACTTACCCTAAATAATTATAATGTTCCTACCTAATACGAGTATATTCTTATTCGTAACTCGCAATATAAGGTCAGTACTTAGTTGCTTTCACAAAAAGAAGGTAAAAGGGAACTATCATCAATCATTATCAAATCAATACAATAAAAAAATAAGATCAATAAATAACCAACCGTTATCTTCACAAAAAAAACCAAGCGGAAAAGAAAAAAAATCACCAACCAAGTAGGTAAAATTACTTCGTATTTCAGCGAAATTCTTGTTCCATTAGCCAATTGCAATAAATGAGCGAGTCTGATTGGAATCCGATGGGATAAGATTTTTTTGCTTCGTTCGAGGGTAGGAGGGTAGACGTCAATCCCGGCCGAGATACCGCCGAAGCAATTTCCCGAAGTCTACTCGTTTATCACAAACCATTATTGTATCTAGTTGTGTTGACCGGCGAACGTCAATTCATTGTTTTGTTATTTATTTCCGAACATATTTTTGTTATTAGCAATCAGTTGAGCGAATGTGAGGAAGTTCGGTGGGTAGAATTTTTATAAGGTAAGTACTTCGGCATATGTCTACTACATTTTTTTTTTCTGAAGTATATAAACATATACATATAAAAGGTGAAATTATAACTAACTGACATAGGTAGGTATCGACGAACAGCCGAAACGCCTGGATCTAGGAACATGCAATGTCGCACCAGGCTTTTCTTCATTATAAAGGCGCTCGCCTAAAGTTGAATTTTTAAAAACTTCTTAAGAGGGCTGTCGCAATTTTTCATGTATTTCAGCGTTTTATCCGATTTTTGACGTGTGACGATGCTTTAGATATAGCCATAAAAAAAAACAAAAATATGGATAAGAAAGTTTGATAACTTATCTTGGGAGTGCTTTAAATAAATATTTGAATTTGTTTACCTACATCAGTAAAATCCTTGTCTCCGCAAAGGATGTTTTATAAAATGTTGCTTTTGGGTATCTTTTGACGCCTTGGTACACCGAATATATTAAAGTTTAATCATTTATAAAAATGTCTATGATACAACTGTATCTTATACATTGGAGTGCTGAAACCACTTTATTACTATTCATACAGTAATACACCAAAAATAATTCTGTAAAACCAAGATCTACTGACAGTTTTCCGTACGAAACTACAATTTTTATCTACGAAATTATACTCCAAACTCAAATAAAAAAAATTAACCAACTAAGGTGGTATTTCTATATATCTTGAAAAAAATAAATTGGGCTATTTAAAAGTTAAATAATATTTTTAAATAATTTTTGTATGCAATGCAAAAATCGAGCGCGACTGCTGCCGCCCGTCGTTTAATTTACCTATCGTCTGTTTTTTATACCCTGAGACTATATTGACACAGGAAATGTCAAAATTACTATAAGATGATGCCAGTTCTTTTGTGTTGTAATGGCATTTCTGTCAAAACGCTCAAATTTAAGAAAAATTTTAATAGCGCCCTTAATCCTCAATGAGTTTTTGAAAATTCAACTTTTAAGGGGGATGAAAAGGGGAAATTCGTTAGTACCCAAATAATTAAAAAAGGTTTCCAAAATTGGTTTTTTATTACTAGGTAACCCAAAAACCTGATTTTTTAAACAATAAAATAATTTAAGGTCAACACGAAATCAAATCAAAATAAATAATAATGGCTATCATTATTGGTTTTCCAAACTACCCTCAAAATATGGTTCAATAAATAAAGACGGCCCCTTAATAACAAAATCTCGTCGTCTAAAAAATCGTAAGTAACCCTATTAAAAAAAAATAGTTAAGTATTGGCGTCGTTTGACGTCTTTATTTTTAATAAAGACGCCAAAATATTTATTAAATAAATATTAGGTATATTTGAATAAAAGTAATGACTTATCATTGCTTAAACAGTTCCTATGGTAATAGCAGAAGCTGCATACTTTCCACAATATTGATCAAACCAAAGCTACTTATAAGTGAACCGTATACAAAACCACAGTAACGCAACTAATCAAACGCAATTATAGTTAATTGGGGTTGCAGGTTCAGGTTGCCAACGCAAGTTATTACATGACAATTAATTTATATGTATGTTTTGGTATGTATCAATAGCATGTATACAGGGTGGAATTTGTAATTTGTTATCTGAGATAAGGTAGTAAGGAAAAGATTTCTATAACTTTTGTTTTTCTAGCACTGAAATCTTAGTTGGACCAAATAACTTTTCATGTCTATCATATCGATATCTAAACGATATCTAATCATGTTTAGAAATAGGATCGTATCAAATAAGTTTTTGTGCTTCACATTTTTTTAAACTTAGATACCTACTTACATTTTTTATTTATAATATTCAGTGATTCTTTCTTCTTTTTATAAATCGTTGCTTCACACTAAAATTTTCTCCTCAGTCGTGGGTGTGTTTACAAACATTTAAAACTGACACTCACAAATACCCAACACAGACCACTATCAATAGTATACGTCGTCAGTATACCTTGTACCTATGATTGTATAGGTAAATTTTACGGTTAGAATACGGATTACATTAATATGCGCATTAACTAAATAATCTGCAAATTACCGGGTAGATTACAATCCTTTAATGTATAAAAGTTGGCTTAAAGTAGCAGATATCACCACTTCACCTAGTTGATCTGCATTTTAACGGATGCTACATCGTTAAATCGCAGAAGACAGTAAGCGAGACACTTTTGTCCCCTTTTAGTTCGACGGCTTTCGCACTCAGTCAGTATTCCTTAGACACGTATAAACGTACATATCCCGTACGTTTATACTTGTTCGTTGGTTGTCATCGACTGACAAATCTGACAATCAGTATTGGCGTACCGATGGATGAAGATGTTAGATATTACACAGCATCCAAAATTGAATTACATCGCTGGACAGCTAAAGAATTAAAACATCAGGTTAAGTGTGGACTGCGACACAGCGTGCGCGCTAGATGAGAAAGTACCACCATTTTGAGGTAGTTTTGCTGCGTTTCAAGGTTTAGTTTATGTTTCAATCGTATACTCTCGTCTAAATCTAAATATGAAGTCAGTTTATACGCGTAATAAGTCGAAATCCAAATGCAGAGATCATAGAAGGTTGGACAAGACTTCTCACGAACAATCGAATTATCTACTAATATAACCACCATATATCTGAGAGAACCAGAGTTGGTGACATCCAGGTACCCTTTGCATTCTAGGGCTGTGGTAACTTTTTCCGTTTAAAACAACCCTATAGTTTTGGCAGCCCAAAAACTCCACCCTGTATAGACATATAGGTATTATACCAATTCCAAGTCCCAAGGAAGCGAGGCCACATCTCTATTGATTACAGTTAATTGAATATCATCGTAAAGGCACCTACTCTATAGGTACTAGTAAATACCTACCAATAATCCTATGAGCTGATTGATATTTGGGTTTAACAATGTTATCTGAGAAAGCGTCGACACAGGCGTTGATATTGCATCTGAGTCATCATATACGTACCTAATTACTCGTATATTGATAAACCCTAGTATAACTTGTAGGTATAATATAATTATTTACTAGCTTCTACCCGCGATTTCGTCTGGGAGGACTTCAGAAAAAAAGAAATCGGGTAGCCTATGTTCTTTTCCATGTCAAAGGCCATATGCATGCCAAATTTCATGTAAATCCGTTCAACCGTTTTGCGTGATTAAGTAACAAACGTCCATACTTTCACATTTATAATATTAGTTAGGATTAGCATTATCGGCCTCGTAATGTTCCCACTGTTGGGACTCAGGCATCCTTTCTAGGAAAGGAAATGGGCCGTAGTCCACCCCGTAGACCCACTGTGGATAGGTGGATGTCACATGTGTTCGAATTTTTGGTTCTAGGATATGCCGGTCTCTTCAAGAGGTTTTTCTTAACCGTTTTGAGAGCAGCGGTGATGAAACAAAATACACAAAGTAATGCGCCTGGTTGATTATGCATTAACATTATTTATTTATTAAATTATAATACCTTTACACAGGCGTTAAATGTTATAAATAACACTTAAAATACCTACAAACTTCGGTAAGATATTCTTAAATTAATCATGATTATAAATTTTAAGTTCGTACCTTTTACAATAATTATATAAGCCGCTCCTACAAATTTCGGCAGATTTTAGCCAAACAAATCTTCCGATAACGCTAAGTATAGATTTTGGTATTAGTAGTTATCGAAGTTTATCAAAAGATAGTCACGTAAGAGAATTGTAAGGTATCCACTATTTCGACAATGATAGCATCGGCTCGTTAGCTCAGCGGTCAGAGCACCCAATTGAAAATTTCAAAGAGGTGGTCGGGGGTTCAAATCCCTCACGAGCTATCAAATTATTTTTTCCAACGTAAATAATACTTTTGTTTTATTTTAATATTTTTTACATAATAAAGTAATAACTTTTAAATGAATATTTTACTACAATACAACTACGCAAAGCAAAAGCAAGATAGAGGATACGATACGATGACGGTTAATATAAATTGATCATCAATTAAGTAGTGGTTATACTTATACCTATTCTGAAGCTGAATTCTATATAAGTACTATTATAATAAGGAAACCAAGCCGTGCTAGACTATGTTTACCTACAAAAGTTTTATTTTGGTTTATGTCTTTGGCTTGGATACTAAATTAAACCAAGTCTTCATAAGAATAGTTAATTTGTTTACCATTAGAATTTGAATGTATCTACACATTCTAATGTATCAAGTCAACCTTCTCGGCTGTCAGTGAGTCACACTTCACTGAGGTAATCAACAAAAATTCTCAGCTCCAATTAACGGAGATCGCGCCTTGTTCAATGATTCCTCATATTGTTCAGTTCCGCAGATACTTGAGATACAAAACTACATCAATTTTTTTTCAAAAGTCAAAAATAACCCAATAACAATAGATTGGGTCAGTATATAAATATAATCTTAAACTATTTTGTTGTAATCTTAAAGATAAAAATGGATTTATAAAAAAAAGTAGGTACTCATTTAACTTACCCGTATTATATCTTCCACGTAGTCTTATCGATCGGATTATAATCGTGATTCTAATTTCAAATTATTTACTAATGAGCCGTAACGCTGGGGATTGCTTGTTTCCATTAACGCTAATGGAGTTAATCGCCGCAACTCTATGGGTGATTGGATCCCCACTGCTCCACGGTAATCCCTATCGAAAAAATCAGCACTTATTCGGTATTACTTTTATAATAATAGCGGTTGGATCAAGGGCCTGATACAGAAGGCAGTACTCCTGGATACGGCTCGTATCGTGAGGAGGTTCCTGTCTCTGGAGCCCTAACCACCGGTAGCTTGGACCCTGCTCCCGCTAACGGTGGCATTCTATTTTTTATATTTTTAAATGTTTTTTTAATTATTTTTGTAAGAAATATTTAAAAATATATTTAATATGGATTTTTAAAATAAATAAAGAAATAATAATAATAATAATAAGTGCCCGACCCAGTTCTCGAAAATGACCATGTCACGCTGTACTGGGATCGGTCTATCATCACTGACCGGACTATTGTAGCCAATAAGCCGGATATAGTGGTGATAGACCGATTAGCGCGCCGCACAATGATAGTCGATGTCACCATCCCGCATGACGAGAACCTCGTGAAAGCCGAGAAAGAGAAACAGATTAAATATCTCGACTTGGCACACGAGGTTGTCGACATGTGGAATGTGGACTCGGCTGTCATTGTGCCGATTGTTGTGACCGCCAATGGCCTGATGGCCAAAAGCTTCGACGACCACCTGTCGAAGCTGTCGTTGCGCGGTTGGATCAAAGGCCTGATACAGAAGGCAGTACTCCTGGATACGGCTCGTATCGTGAGGAGGTTCCTGTCTCTGGAGCCCTAACCACCGGTAGCTTGGACCCTGCTCCCGCTAACGGTGGCATTCTATTTTTTATATTTTTAAATGTTTTTTTTATTATTTTTGTAAGAAATATTTAAAAATATATTTAATATGTTTTAAAAAAGTAAATAAAGAAATAATAATAATATGTTTATTTGCATAAAACATGGTATAAAAAGGTGTTAAATAATACTGTATAGCACATACATGTTTAGCTAGGTTATAACAAAGCATGCAAAATACTTAAAATTAAGCAAGGTAGGTAAGAAGCCATCAATAGTTAATAGTTTAAAACATCAAAATTTTTTGTCAATAAATTCCTTTAAGCTATAAAAGCTATGTTCGAGCATCCATTTGTAAAATTGAACTTTAAACAATTTTAAATGTAAGTTTTTAAATTGCCTTGGTATTTTATTATAGATGCGCACACACATTGCTAGGCAATTTTTATTATACTTAGCTAGTCGAGGCAGATCATTCAACACAAGTTTATACGGATCTCGTCTGTTCCGAGGATTGACATCATTTGCAGTCTTAAATAATTTTTTATTTTTCATTACAAACATACATATTTCGTAAATATAAAGAGATGGTAACGGTAACAAACCAAGTTTCCTAAATATTGGTTGACATGAGTCATCAGGTTTTAGTCCACAAATTGATCTCATGCACTTTTTTTGAGCGATGAATGCTCTTTGGAAGTCGGTGCTGTTACCCCACATTACAACCCCATAACGTAATAACGATTCAACGTATGCACGGTAAGATATTACAGCCGTTTTTACGTTAGTTACATTTTTGACTTGTTTAAGTGCATATACAAATTTATTTATTTTAGTACTAATATTATCTATGTGTTCTTTCCAATTAATATCTTTATCTATTATTACACCCAAAAATCTTGTATGCGTTACTTCTTTGATTTTATCAATATTAAGTTTTATGTCATTATTATGATTATTTGATTGATTAAATTGAATGTAAACTGATTTATCTAAATTTATCTTTAAATGATTAATGTCAAGCCAATGAAGTAATTTGTTAATTGTACTATTAATGTCAAACTCATGGTCTAAAATGGTATTATGTTTTTTATTAGATGTCACTATAATAGATATGTCGTCGGCGAATAATATGCATTTATGGTTAGTTATTTTTATGATGTCATTAATATAAATAAGGAATAATATTGGGCCCAGTACGCTTCCTTGTGGAACGCCACGTTTAATATGTTTATATTCCGATGAGTATGATATTATGTCATTATTTTTGTTCTTTTTATTGATAACAACACATTGTTTTCTATTACTTAAGTAAGACGATAACCATTGGAGAGCCGGTCCTCTAATCCCATTAGCTTCTAGCTTTTGTAGTAATATTTCATGTGAAACCAAATCGAATGCTTTCGACAGATCAAAAAAGAGACCAGTAGTCATAAAATTATTGTTAATATTTGAAAGTATAGCTTGCATTAGAGAAAAAATTGCCAACGATGTGGATTTGTTCTTCTGGAATCCAAACTGTTTGTCACTAATAATGCTGAATCTATTACAGAAATTAACTAATCGTTTGTACATACATTTTTCATAAACTTTAGACAAAATGGGTATTAAAGTAATAGGTCGGTAATTATTTATGTCATATTTGTCTCCTTTCTTGAATAAGGGCTTAACTAAGGACATTTTCAATTTATCTGGAAAGGTTCCCTGGGAAAAAGATATATTTATTAAATGAGTGAGAATGCCAGTCAGTTCCTCACTACATGCTTTTATGATTTTCGTATTAATTTCGTCATAACCCTCCGACTTGGTATTAGACAGAGACATTATTTCCTGTCGTACCTCGTTGAGCAGCATTGGTCTAAGGAACATTGAGTTGGCACATGCATTTTTGCAGGGGTCTTGATGTGAGGTTTTACCTTCTTGTGTATGCGTTACATTTACATAATGATTATTAAATTCTGTGGCCATTTGTACAGGGTCTGTAATTATAGAATCATTTAGTTTTATATATTCTATGTCATCTTTGTCAGAGTTATTATTTATTTCATTTTTGATGACAGTCCATGTGGCTTTACATTTATTATCTTGGGAATGAATATATTTTATATTTGAATTCTTTTTGGAGCCATAAATGCATTTCTTTAACAGCCTAGAGTAATTATTATATTTATTTTTATTATCTATATTTTTGTTTTTGTAGTACTGATAACGCAGTTTCCGTTTAGTTTTGCAACTTTGTCTCAAACCTTTACTGATCCATTTTTGTGTGTGTTTTTTAATGCTATTTACTTTTACTCTTATTTTAGGAAAACAGAGATCATAAAATAGACACAACAGTTCATGAAAGTCATTAAATGCACAGTTTGGGTCAGTATTAAAATAAATATCGGACCAAGAAAGATTTTGCAGGCATTCCTTGAATTTTCTGATGTTATCCACATTATAGTCCCTTTTATAAATGTAGCATACAGTTGATTTTTGTGGTTTCTGTTTAATTGGGACGCTTAACATTTGTGCTGTCTCATGATCTGAAAGATACAGGGGTAGTACGGTGGCAGTTGCATTTGTAATGTTGCTTAGGATATGGTCAATACAAGTCAATTTGCGAGTAGGAACATTGATGTGGATTTTTAAATTATAATTGTTAGACAAGTCGTGCAGTCTGTTCGTGATGTTACCTTTTTTGAGTGTATTAATATTAAAATCACCAGCTAAAACAATATTTATTTTATATTTGTATCTATTTAATAAATCGTCTAAAAGATTATGCAATTTTGTTAAAAACTGATTCGGATCAGATTGCGGTGTCCTATATACACATATAACTACTAATTTACTACTTGTTATTTCCAAACCGCAAGCTTCAAACGTGTTTAGGGTTGCATAATTTTTCACAAATGACAAGTCTTTGTAGCATAAACCTTTTTTCACCAATATACAAGTGCCACCTCTTTTTTTATCTCTACAGAAGTTAGTGGCCATTTCATAATTATATATTTTTACATAGTTTTCGTTCCCTTTTTTTACAAATGTTTCAGAGAGGCATATTACATCTGGTTCATTGCTCGCTTCTTTTAACTCCTGCAGAGTAATTTCTAAAACTTCTTGTTTAGAAAGTAAACTAGCTATATTTTGATGAAATATTCTAAAATAATGAGTTTTGTTGGTATGAGGTTCGAAAAAATGAGTCACGTTTGTTCAATACCGGAAAGTAATAGGGTATAGTCCCTCTTTGCTCCTTTGTGTTGTGTTGCAGAGGGGAATTATAAAACTTGGGTGTTGGGTTCTTAATACGACTAAAGTAATAAGGAATAGTCCCTCTTTTGGGTTCATTTACAGAAATGCTTAAATCGAAACTTGGTTTGTTACTCGCTGTTCTTTTACGAATTTCACTAGGATTTAAATATACATCATTATAATCACAACAATCTATGAGATAATTTATTGACTTACACACATCGGACAGTTTCGTGGAGGTTTGATTGACGAAATGGCATTTTTTATACTTATCACATAAGTTTTTTATACAATAGTTTAACTTGCGGACATTAAGATGCACGTTATTGACGACATTTAATACAATAATATTATTATTAAAAAATGTATTTAAAACATTTTGTAATTGAGAAATCACTAGGTTCGGGTTGCAATCATTTTCACCTACACATATCACAAGTTTGTCTTCAGTTGTCAATTTGGTATTTCTACAGTTTGCTATTACTTCATCACTAGGCGCATTTGGTTTTGTTTCAGCGATGAGTCTATATTTATTATATTGTGTGTTTACTCTTGAGTGGGAGATGGCCGCCGCAAGCCCGACGCACCGCTGGCCACCGAAGATGAATATCTTCCTTTGGGGGACTATATTGTACCCGACTGAGGCAGAAGCAGAAGTCTGAGCAGTGGTGACGTTTACAGTATCCCGCTTCACTTCATGACAGACATTAGTGCAAGGACTTTGTGTCAGTACCGCAATACGTTCCGAGAGGGCCGCTATCTCCAGCTGTGCAATGTTTAATTGTTGCTGTAGGGTGACAATCTCTTCTTCCAAGGCGCCCACATTTACGTAGTCATTGGTTTCTACTTGATTTACAGATTGCAATGATAACGGTAACGGAGATGGTGTAGAAGGCATGTTGTGTTGATATGCCAGAGATTGTCTCTTTTTCTTAGAGCTTGTTGCTGGACTTGTAAATAAGGAGGGCGACTGGCACAAAGATTTCAATGCTTTGTTTTCTGCAGTTAATTTGTTTATTTGCTTTTGAAGATCAGTGTTTTCTAATAATATGTTACCCAATTCATTTTCTGTACTTTCGAGTTTTAATGTGAGTTGTGCAATTATCTCTTTCATTTCTGATGCCAGTACGAAGTCAGACACAGTTCCATCAACACTCATTGACAATTTATTTGGAGTAAATGATTCAAAAGATGTTTCACAATCGGATAGTATGTGGGAGTCAAGTAAATCTGTCGTATTTTGAACTGAAGATCGACGCTTTAAGGATCCTGCGGAGATCGCTCGCTACTTCGAGTTGAGATGAAAATAAAATACGTTCGCGGTATATTGCTATCTTTGTTTGGCAAAAACAAATGCGAAATTGCATATGTGTGTGTACGTGTGAGTTGGACAATCTTCACAGCATAATATGGAACAGTTTTGAACTTGACAAAATAATTCCATCAAAAACACAGCTTGTAAAAAACTCAAGTCTCGCAACACTACTCTTCTACCGTAAAAATATGTGAGATCCATATTATACCAAGTCAAAATATCTTGTATGTTTTAAATAAATGAATTTAGCTTTGTAATCGCATGAAAACACAATATATCTCAAAGGTAATTAAGTAAATCGTTTAGTGCGATTACCAAGTCAAATCTTAAAAATTTAAATCCTATACATTTATATGGAATTACTAAGTTATATATGCAGTTGGTGTATCTAGAAAACTAGGCCGAAATTGCAAAATATTTTAGTTTTCCCTTGGTTTGAACAGTAAACAATAATTGTAATCAAAATTTGAAACTTCTGTCTCTATGTCTGCTAAAAGTAGGTACCTTAGACTTTTTATGTTCGTTCAGTCAGTGAGTGACAAAATTTAGAAACTTTGATAAGAAAATTTAATGAGATTTGAAATATATCGTCTTTTTAAGAAGCCTGCTTGATCTAGTTTCGTCCACAACAAATTTATAAGAGGTTGAAAATGGCTCGAAATGTTTCGAGAAAAGGATGCCACATTTTTGCGTGACTTGGTGGGTGGGACACTACCGTGCCCCCAGATTACCTATGCTCCATTGAAGAAATAGGGTCGTCACTTTTAATGTTATCCTAAAAATAAATTTAATGCAAAAAAAGTGTTCTGTAGTGATCAATCTATCGAATGGAAATCAATAATATTTTTATTTTACGTGGGCCTACATGGACACTTATGAAACGTCAGAATCTAGTGCGTAGTTCCAATTCGTCGTTTCCTATTGAGAAGAACCGGCAAGAAACTTCATGGTTACTCTTTTCAAAAAAATATTGGGTTTACAATATTTCCATACTAGCTGTGTCCGCGACTTCGTTCGCGTGTATGACAAAACTTATCAATAAGTTTTTAGTGTAGTACCTTCACTTCTATGTATATCAATAAATAAGCAAAATGCCTAAAAAATAATATCTACATAATTATACGAATGACTAATCTTACCTAAGAATACTAAAATACCCTACGTTACCTACACACTATCAAGTACTCTCTACCTACACTTGAAATTAAAATCTATACGGTCTGCGCCCTATAAAAGTAAACCTAAGTACCTACCTAATTAAAAAAAAAATGAGTTCAGTGTCGGTCTCTTAACACCCCCACTTTTTTTGATATTTTCAATGTACAGAATTTATACTTCTACAAATTTATTATAAGTATAGATTACAATATTAACAGACAGATTAAGATGGATAACCAAAAGTACAATAAAAATAATATTTATCAAAAAGCTGTCGAAATAGTAGTAATCAAATCGTAGTCTAGTGTTCCCACATTCACACCATAAGAGAGAATATAAATATAAGAAAAAAGAACAAACCTATTAACATGAGATGTAACTAACAAAAATAAATCACGACTCAATGAATCTATGGTGTTTAAAATCTAAATAATATAAGAAACAAACGCTCGCAAACCGCTTGTGCGATATGACCCCTACGCTATGCGCTAGTGTGAATGCCTATAGGAGGGGAACCGATTTTCTAGAGGCGTAACTACAAATTTTCAGTTTTCAGACTTTCCCTATATTTGCTATAAGACCTTTTTTATGCCAAATTTCACGATTCTAGGTCATCGGGAAGTACCCTATAAATTTTGATTACTTAGAGAGTATCAAAACGTACGTTTTTTGCGATATAAACGGTTGTAACTTTTTTTTCGATAACTTATATGTTTGATTTGTGCGCAGCTTCAAGAGATCGCGGGCCTATTCTCGAACTCGACAACTCCACGTGTTCCCGAGATAGAGGGTCTTGACAAACAAAGGTTTCGTTTTTGCCCGTTGAGGTACGGAACCCTTAAAACGAAACGATAATTGTTGAAAAGTTTTATAGGAAATGAATTTCGATCAAATATTTTTCGAACCTTATGTAGGTAACCCTGTAGGAGCGACACACACGCAAGGACTTTGTGTACCCTGGAATGATTACGAAGTAATATCACACAATCTGAAGTGTACTTCATTTTCATTGCCATTAAGTTCATATTTTTGATTGACAAGCAAAAATGGAAAAAAGTGTACCCAGCAAGACGGAGCATAGAAAGAGGTAGCGTGTCCCTTTCTTACTCGTCTATGGACACCATGGTAGAAAGAGATAAGATACCCTTTTGTGAGTACGTTTTTGAGGTTGACGTAATCAATCCAGATAGTATAAATCATTCTGAGACACACTGACTGAGGTAATGTCATACCCACACACTGACATTTGCCTGCTGCGATAGCAATAAAAACTATTGAAAATTTGGGAGAAATTTGGATGTGTACCGTAATACCAAAAATGATGAATGAAAAATTAATGATTTTCCAATTTCTTTTCGTTTCTTTATAACTTGATAATAATATCTGTGTTCCTACGGAGAGATATCTTGAAGTATTGTTGTTTATAATATAGAAAAAAACAAATAAAAACATGACATTTTCGGTCTAAAAATGTGCAAAATTAAATTCGCTTAAATTTCGTTTGGGGTAAGTTTTTCAACAGAAAGACGACGTAGGAACCTAGATAATTATTGTCTGAATCCGAATAACATCATATTATGGTGTAAATATGCTTAAACTGCAAATGATTTTGGTATTACGTTTGTATGGAAAATTTACACTTCGCGCCAGCCTTAACGCACCTCCATGTTCATCACTTTTAGTGCCCTGTGGTTGTTCTGTAGACGAGTTTGTTTTTAATGAAGTTAGGGCCTGTTTCACAATGTCCGAGTAGACACTACTCACTGAATAAATTAAAAAATGTGACAGAATTCGTATGAAATTATCTGTCAAGTAAGATACTCGAAACTTAATCATAGGTGGTGAAATAGGCCCTTATTGTTTTTTTCCTAACGGTAATGTTGGTTGAACAGTCGGTATTGGCGTATTTTTTACTTCTAATGCATACCTTACATCTCCACTTTTTTTTGGCTTCTGTTGTTCCGGATACCATCGCAATTCAATTCATACCGGTTATCGCAAGCAGAACACAAAGCAGTACTTTTTATATTTACCATTTTTTTGCATTTATGGCATGTTACTAGTGCTGCCATCTTGCAATGATTTTCTGTAGAAATTGTTGACATTAGGTTGTCCTTATAATCCTTTTAGCTAAAATCCAAATATCAATTTTGGAATTTACGAAAAGTGATCTTGTGTCACTGAGGTTTGAACTCGCGACCACACGTGTGAGGCTAGTTAAACTGCAAAAGTGGATCGATGTTAGCCACTCAGCTAACTGAACTTTAGAATACGAGTCGAAATTATTGACCAGTAGCTGCCAATATTTTTCTTTTGATTAGGTAAATCGGTTAACTATGATGCGACGGTTCAAATTTAAATCACTGCGTGAGTCACTTTTTCACTTTGTCTTTGTTGATGAGAAATTCTTCCACACTTATTTTGGTTAATTTGGATCGCAATATTCAATTGTTTGCAAACTTATGTTTATTCAGTTTGTTATTATTTGTTGTTGGTTTATAATTGTCATTTAAATCAACATTTATTGTGCCGAAGTATATAATTATGTATTAACTGCACAGTTTATGTATGAAATCCGTGGATAACACTGTCACTTATGTATTAGGTGATGTTTTAATGGTTCACTTAGATTTTATTCACTTATAAGCACTAATACTATTTTTAACAATTTTTAATAACAGAGCGTTTGGTTTTACTTCAAGCTAGACTCAGCGCCATCTAGCGACCACCTTTATTTCTGCATTCGCATTTTATGCTTTACTTATAATTAATTTGGTTACTTTTCCTGATTAATCTGGATAATTTGGAATCAAAGTGTCAACTGTCATTTCAAAATGGCGGCAAAATCACAAACTAATTTTTTATGACGAAGACATTAATCGCATTCTGCCAAGCATTTTGTCTCTTTATTTATTTTTCTAAAGTTATTGTTTCTGTTTATAGTGCCTTTTTTTACTCTTAATGTAAAAGTAGTAAATAACTCAATTATAGCAAGTTTTATAGACTACGAATTTTATTATGTCGTTAAAAACTTTCCTTGCGGATCCATTTACTGTAATCGTAAATAAGCCAAACTTTTACCAACTGATGTGGTGCGTAATAAATAATGGCTCATAAAAATGGGCCATGCTGGGCCACGTGTAACGACATTCTGAACAAACTGTGATTTAGCTGGGGTGAATTAAATGATAGCAAGTTAGTAAGGGAACTACAATTAAATAGTCATCGTAAAGTAGGTGGAGTGGCCTAGACTTAACAAAGCTACTAATTAGTCTGCGCCCCATTTCCTCGTGTTATTCTTTAACAGTTTTGTACCTAGAAAGGGGAAGCTTGGAGTTTTCTGTAGATACAGCGGAGTTTATGACTTAGGCAATGTGCATTTAGGACCATATTTGATTACTTAAAGACACTGTAAATCAGGAGTGCCCAACCAGTCAATCGCGATCTGTCGGTCGATCTTGGCAAGCAGTAGCGTATTTACTTTTAGGCTCTTAGCCTACGGCACCAGATGGCAGTTAGCTGGCTATTATCGGCTTTAGTGTATTCACGCCCCATATGTTCTTGTTAGTCAGAAGAAAATCGGACATATTCAAGGCAGGTTGCTGAATCTTTGAGCTCGATTGGCTCGTTCTAATCAAACTTTTCGAAGCGTTGTCCTAAAATATTTGTCTAGTTAGTAGACAATTGATTTTAAGTCGAAACAAGTTGGCCATCCCTGCTATAACAGTATTATAATACGCTAATTCTGCAGTAAAGAGAAAATACTATCTGCACCTACAGCGAAAGTATAAGTCTGCAGATGTATCTAGACGTATTTAGTCAACTTCACAGAACCATAATAATAATTTAGTTATAGAAAGACGCCTTGTCCCTATTAGTTACAATATGCGTGTGAAGTGACTAGGAACAGTAGGAACCACGCTGGTATTTTGTAAAATAAAAATCGTATGATTTAGTTATAGACTTTTGATATTTAAAAATGATCAGAAACAAGAAGAAATTAAATGTGGTAAACTACTCAATTGAAAAAATATCAATGTATAGTTGTTTTATCTCATGAAAGCGGGTGAACCATACTTGTAGTTGTGATGTGTATAGACACTCGCTCTTGTGTGCGTAACTACAGGTAGCGTTAGCAAGCTCATTGCAATTGAACAAAATAATAAAGTTGCCACTTGTTGCCCATTTTATTTAATAACTTACGCAGCGTTACGAGACGTCCATCGAAACCAACTTTTTCATTCAAAACTGACCTTAGCTTTGCCAATGTTATACAATTAAGGGAAGAAACGAAATAACCCCAACACAAATATTAATAATAACTTACTGGGGATGTTTCATTAACACTTGTAATGTAATCTTTTGAGACCAAATAAACAATTTATTTATTTTATTTGATGATATTAATGTTGGAATTTGTTTTAGTACGATATGAAAATTTTGTATTGTGCTCCGTACAACGTCAGCTGTAAATCCACCATTATTTTCTCTCTTTCTTCGGTTTTTCATGGGTGACATAAAATTCGAAGATGTACTCGTATTCCTTCTTTTATTAGTTTTTTGCACTGCTCTTTCACTTACACCCATCGCTGCTGCAGTGCGTTTTGTAATATTACGCAAATATGATAAATCACAATTCGGTTCTCGATGAAATTATAAGAGAAAATTAATATTCTTCTTTGACAAATTATAAATATTTGCAATCATTTGACGAGCCTAAAATAAACAAAACAGTTATAAAATCGTTTAACATGTTAATGTGTTGTGGTGGTGGAACACAATCAAACGGACCAGATACTTTTTCAATAGTTTATTCTCACCATTACTCAAAAGAGTTACTATAGCCCTGTAACGCTCAGGGCAACTGAAGGTGTTCCTTCAAGTGAGTTTTAGTCAGTAAAAGTCTGACATGCCCTCTTTACTCTATTAAGTACTACGTACCAGCGTACCTACCTACTTACTCGTCGCACAAAACTGCTCTCTGAGTTAATATTTTGGTCGAGTCTCGTTCAAGTAGGCAACAATAGATGATCGTCCCTAAAAATCTATTCATCAATTTAATTAAAGAGCCCAGCATCTAACTGTCAATCTTTGAGCCGACGGCGAATAATGTCGTCGCAAGATGAACTCCGTGATTTAATTAATTTCTGGTATCCAGTAGGTATCTTGCCGAGTTCAATTATAATGAACTACCACGACACGGAGAGTGATAGGTTCCTAGAAATTAGATTTCATAAATCAGTGACAATATTTTCAGTATTCAAAATAATTTCAATCGCAAAAATAATTCAATGCTAGGGGCTTTAGTGTTTTCAAGAAGCGATTGAACAAAATAAATTCGACAAATAAAAATTCCAGAACGAAAATGTAAACGAAACTTTTTGCAAAGACCTTCCAACCCAACCTCTTTTGTTCGTTTATTTTTATTTATCGCATTTTTTAACTTTAGAATAGTCAAAATGACGTTTAAAAAATCATAAATGACGTATGTCAGCAGTCTAAAAAAAATACAAAATTAGTTTTTTTATATTTTGATAACAACCATTATGTATAGTATTTTGAAATGAGGTAATTATATTTCTGTTGTTAGATAATATTGAGAAATTTAACTCATTGTGAACAAATGTGAAGAAAAAGCCGGTTGGATGTTGAAAAGTATAAAGTTTTTGTTTTTTGTAGCTCTGCATTTGCTGCTGAAGAATGAACATTGAAATTGAAACCGGCAGCGAGAACGCAACAGCTGTAACACCAGCGGCGAACCCGGTTAGCCGATCTATCATAGAATTCATCACAGTGGTTACTTTCGTAGATATCTTCTATATATTTAAAAGGAGAAACTGACTGACTTAGGTACGCAAAACTATTGGAACTAGGAGTGTGAAATTTTGCACAAAGACGTTATAAGACGTAGGAGAGGATTTCCGGAAATTCACCCCCTAAAGGGATAAAATTGGGATCCAAAGTTTGTATGGAGAGACCTACTTTTACGCAGGCTAAGCCGCTGGCAAAAGCTATTCTATGTTATTGTATATGATAAATTTATATCTGACTGAAATGAAAATTATTTGAGCAATTTTAGACAATCTTATTTTTAGAATTATTTTGATAGAAACGCGTCGCTTTTTGTTAGAGCCGAATATCTTAATACTTTAATGAAGTAATACAATACTTCTATATAAAATACTGAAGCATGCCGTCTACCCACTCAAATCGACACTGTAAACACCATTCTAATTCCGAATCAAGGAAGGAAAATGATAATTACTTATCATTTTAGCAATTATAATTATTAAAGGTACTTATCTCAGAGGATAATGTAAAGTGAAACCACTACGTAAAAGTTAAATCATTGTTCTGATAAATGGGTACGAAACCTAATTTTAATTAACAAAGTATGTTTTTCGATAACAATCAAAATTTATTAGTAGCGTACTGACTAGCAGACTCCGCGCGTCTTGCCTCAACAAGATGTCAGCAAACTGTAGGAGCCCGGTGGCGTAGAAGCATACTGGAACCCTGGGTTTGAACGAAGAAAACCTGAGGACTCTGTAATTAAGGCAAAGAAGGACTAGCAGTGGGTTTTAATTAGTTTTCTGACATGCTCCATCCAGAGCGGGACAAGTTATTTTGACGGTTGATTGCTACCTTAAAATATAAGGTCCCATGCGTCTGCGAGGCGTATCAGCCGCGCAATCGCTGAGCGGAGTCTGACGCCATGAGAGCGAAAGAGACGCACTATTTAAATATCGTGCCGACACACGTGCCGAACACTCTTATTGAGCGTTAAGATGTGTGTTGCCATATAATTTAATTTCCAAAATACTTTTCTGAAGTACCGTTTTTTCCCAGGATCTACAACAAAACGACGACGACGATATCGCCCGTCCAGAAGCGACGTTTCGTTACACTGTTCAAAACATAAGTCAGCTGAAGGAGCAAGTGCTTTCGCCACCTTGCTATGTGCGATGCATGCCTTGGAAGATCCTCATACTCCTGAGGAACACGACGACTCCAGAGCGGCAGCAGCAGAAGGCTTTGGGCGTGTTCTTGCAGTGCAATGGTGACTGCGATTCGCCCGGGTGGTCGTGCTATGGACTTGGGGAGCTGAAGTTGCTGTCACACAAGCCAGAGGGTGGCCAGGCACTGTGTCGGAAACTTCATCATATGTATCACTGGTATTTACCTTGAAAATTATTTACGTTGAGGTACTCGAGTATATCAAATTCTAAATCGATACCTTAGCCAATATGGCTACCTTTCTAGGATTGTCGGAAAGAATTAACGCGGACCTGGAACGCAAAGTTTGATTCTCCTTCTTTTTCCACGCAGAGCGAGTGAACTTATTTGATGAGTTCCCACGTCTTGAGAAAAGATAGTATCGATACCTATGTGAATATTTTATGTATACCTTATCCTACTAATTACAGCTCTTTTGTGCCTTGTTATGTTCGACACCTAATGCTTTTGCGTTCCCCTTTGTACAGCAAATGAATGACTAGTGATCAATTGCTTCAAAACGGCCAGCACTTGGAAGACAGCAACCAACTCTTGACTTCCCAACAAAATATAATACTATATGATCTCTTTTTACAGTAAAGAAGATGACTGGGGTTTCGCGCACTTCATATCATGGGATGACCTCATGGAGCCTGACAACGGCTTCGTCAAAGACGATTCTATAACTGTGGAGGCGCACGTGATCGCTGAGGCACCGCACGGTGTCTCGTGGGACTCTAAGAAACACACTGGATTCGTTGGTAAGGTGTCATTGAGGATGCTATTACTTCCTAAACTATTATTTACTTGAGTCTTCTTTTTATTGATGGGCTCGCACTTGACCACTATCGCACTGTTGGTAAGCTGATGTGGTCGACGATCGAGCATGCTTGCCTTGTAAGCTAGGCACTCTTCGACTTAAAAGCCACTCTATTTTAGTGATGAGGAGCACAAACTCCAACAGGGAATTCCACACGCACAATGAATGTTTTCCCAAAAGGTGGCGTATGGATGAGATGTCATTTGCTTCACTCTTGACTGTTGAGAGTGCGATTGTGGTCAAAATAAACTTAGGACCGACCGCTGGTGTTGTCGTAGCGCACCTCACTATCTCTGTCTTTCCCACCTAACTCTGTTACGGCCGAAACCAATAACCTATCGATCTCCAGTTTTGGCATACTGGAGATTGTAAAACAAATGATACAATACAAAATTTATCATGTTTTCTTTTGTTTTATTTGTTTTTCTATCTCCGATATGTAACAGATAGGTTATTAGTTTCGGCTGTTAGTCTGATGCATTCATTAACAAGTTCTCCGACCTCTAGTTAGTTTAGTTTGTTTAGGTCACCTCATCGACAACCTCACTACACTAAGACTATACCATCTCTATACAAATTGCCAGCTTCTACATCTATAAATAAATCCTTAAAATATTAACGCACTTCGCTGTGAATATCAATATTATTTTCTAATAACCGTGTGGGTGGCAATCCGTTATGCATAAGTGCATAACGCGCCAGTCAAAGGGTTAAAGGAAAATTATCAGGGCGGAAATAATACTCGATTGAATAGAACTAGTCTAGTTATTTTATCGAATGGACTCGCTCGACGCGACAAAGGGGTTTACGGAGAATGGCCAGTAGTGGACGTAATCACACAGATATTCACGTCCATCGTGAGTATTGTTAAATTTATTATGGGTTAGGCTAAATGTTCGTATTTGAGCTGGCCCCTTATTTTATGAGCCTAAAATACGACTAACCAGTTGGACGTAGTGCTTTTTAAAGCTTTACTTGGTGTAATTTGTTTCATCATCACTGTTCTCAGGCCCATACACTCACTTAAAGATGAGGCCTGAGTCTCAATATTAGCATTTTACCAACCTTATAATGTTCCCATTGAAATCCTAGCTGTGGTAATCAATAAAATATTACAGTTTAAGGGTTCATCAAAACTAGTGAAAACGGGTTTGATTTGCTACACCCATAAAGATGTTGCAAATACTTCTCCCCCAGGACTCAAGAACCAAGGAGCAACATGCTACATGAACTCCTTACTGCAGACCTTATTCTTCACAAACGTGTTGCGTAAGGCAGTCTACAAGATACCGACAGTCGGCGACGATAGTTCGCGATCAGTCGCGTTCGCCCTACAACGTGTCTTCTATGACCTTCAGTTCTCAGACAAACCGGTGGCGACCAAGAAACTGACGAAGAGCTTCGGTTGGGAGACATTAGATTCCTTTATGCAACATGATGTACAAGAATTTTTACGGGTAAGTTCTAAGAAAGGAAGAAAAAGTGTTAGCGCGAAAACGACACAGTCTTAAATCTAGCTAACAATATCACTATAGGGAAAGCATGTCAGATCCGCGCTAAACGGCTTGTTGTTTTGTTATTCCTAAATATCTTTCTTTGTGACGACATCCGTTCTTTCTTGGAGAAGATAAACCTCCCAGGACTGATGCCTGCTAAGGCTATGAGATTGTTCGAAAGAGTTACCAGGAAGGAAAAGGACAACTGAAGTAAGGTCAGTTTTAGTCAGTTACTGGCTCCATACAGAAGGGGAGGAGTAATTTTATAATTCATTTCAAACAAAAATGCAAAAATACCTTAATTTATTGGTTATTGTATAATCCAAATATTAAAAAAGAAACAATTGATGAGGCTGCGCTCATTCCTACTGCCTATGTGTCAATCATCATAGAACCACATTCCGGAATCTTTTCCACGAATTCTACTCAAAATTATAACGATGTTCCAGTTTTTATTTTATAAAAAAAAAAGTTTTACATTTTATCTGCAAGCTTACAATTTCGACTTTTGCGTCGGATTTTTTTGCATATAAAAGGTTTGAAGCCTTTGCCCGGTGAAACTCATATCTCTTGAATATTTTTGCAGATAGGCATCACGTTTTTACATAATAGTTTTTGGCTTCTATGAGTAACGATGCCCATTCTTTTACAAGGGCGGAAAAAAGATAAAAAGATGTTTTATTTGTAAATGTATGTAGGAGCTACAAATTGGAGTTGATACAGCAAGACATTGTGTCTAGGACAATGGCCTATATGTTTTGGCATAGGTAATGGCGTACAAAATGAATATTGCATACTATGTAAACTCGGAATCGTCTACGCGGAGATAGCTGAAATCGTGAGGAAACGGACGTCCTCACACCCAAACTACCACTTTAGGAAACGGATCGGGTTATCATACACATACGCGAAGCAAGGGATCAGTATTAGAACAGTTGCCTAAATACGACCTTTGTACTTTTCTTTATTTAGTTTTAAAATAAAAAACAATTTTAACAAAAAAAAAACACCGACTTCAAAAAATAAATATTCCAAAACAAATTAATATGCACTAAAAAGTAAAAAAATAATTGCGTATTTTTGTAAGCAGGTACAATTATTTTTATTTTTGGAGTCGGTGTCAGCCAACTAGATAGGTTTGTTATTTATCACTACAAAACATCACAGTTTTACACCAGTTGTGTAAGTAGTTGTACTTAAATGTTAGTAAGTTCATATTATTATTGCTAGGTTGTTGGCGTTTCCTTGGCTGACACCGACTCCAAAAATAAAAATAATTGTACCTGCTTACAAAAATACGCAATTATTTTTTTACTTTTTAGTGCATATTAATTTGTTTTGGAATATTTATTTTTTGAAGTCGGTGTTTTTTTTTTGTTAAAATTGTTTTTTATTTCTTGATTTTTAGTGAATCTGAAAGACACTAATTACTTATTTGAGTATGGGTAGACCTACTAAACGCGCTGCTCATAGAGTCCGCGCCGTTTAAATGAAACAAAGGAAGACAGGGAGAATCGCCTATTTGAAAAAAAGGAAACTTAACTCAAGGACAATTTCAGTCGCGTGAAGTAGCAACATATGGTAGAACACTACCAGAGAACGTGATTCCCAAGGACGTCAACAGCTGTGGTGTGGTTTTCTCTCATCAATAAAAATTGGCCTCGAATACCGAGTGATGTTGAGACGCAACATCGCCGTATCAGAAGGACTAGTGAATGGAGCTATGGATATTATAAAAAAAATCAAATGGCCAGCCTTGTGGAGAGACCAACTGGAGGATGGCGAGCTACCAGATGCCGTATATATTAAATTTGATGACAAGTCTATTGGGCTTAGATTTAATTAACAATAATGGTTGGATACCCATACCTCCATCTAGTACTACGTTTCAGGCATTGAGAGGTTACGGAGATGTGGAGCGCCGTATGTTGCATCTAAAATTAAGCTGGGCGGTTACAGTTCACAAACTCCAGGGTACCATCCTTGAAAGAGCTGTAATTGACCTTGGCAAAAAAATTGCTAAAGGGCAAATATACATATATTGCACTAAGTCGTGTCAAAAGTTTGGCAAGCATAGTTTTATCGGATTTGGACGCCAACTAATTGTTAAATAAACCACACGACGATAGATCATTGCAGGAAATGACAAAAAAAAAAGACTACGAAATCTGTCTTCCGATAATGAAGGTCACACATAAGTACCTAAGTCATAATACACCTTTTTTTTACGAGGCAAAATCATCCAATAAGTCCCACCCTGAGTGGAGCGGGAGGGACTGTCAAACTTGTACTGACAGTCATACTACTGTCATACTCACCCACAGTGTTCCTTCAATAGCCCTTTAAGTTCCAGGGTCACGATTACCCAGGGACAGTAGTGCGACCAAGGACCAGCTAACGTAATTAGGACGCATGAAATTTGAAGAATAATATCTCATCAGAACAAACATCTAATTATGTTTATTTTAGTTTCAGTATTGCGTTTTTCGTAAAACGTTGAAGTGCCCTTAAACATATTTTTTTTCGAAATAGTTTTTATAACCTTTGTAGTGAGTACAGACGTGATATTATGTTGTGTGATGGTGTAAACAATGCTTAGATATGCTATAGCAACAATCGCGGTTAATCTGCTGTTATTTATTGAAGAGTTCCCTCGATTTCTACAAGATCCCATCATCAGATATTAAAATGGTGGCAATGGGACCACACGGGAAGCACCAGCTTTCAAATAAAAAAAGAATCATGAAAATCGGTTCACCCAGTCGCAAGTTATGAGGTAACAAACATAAAAAAAAAAAAAAAAAAAAAAAAAAAAAATACAGTCGAATTGAGAACCTCCTCCTTTTTTTGAAGTCGGTTAAAAAATGGTCCAAAGTTAGTGCTCTGAAACAGTGCGACAGTGTCGCGGCATACCACGAAGGACATGACGCGACGAACTGGACAAATTCCATCAGAACTGGCAAGAGAAAGCGTTGTCCCGCGAAAGATAGAAGGAATGGATAGCCCAAGACTGGGGCAGAACAGACTAACAAAAATTAAAATTGTAAAATTCGATATATCTTCCAACATAATACATTTATCATTGATTGCTTGGTTCACAGGTATTACTAGATAAGTTAGAAAACAAAATGAAAGGGACGGTGGTGGAAGGGACCGTGCCGAAACTGTTCGAGGGCAAGATGACCTCGTTCATCAAGTGCAAGAACGTGAACTGCACCAGCACCAGGGTCGAGACCTTCTACGACATACAACTCAGTGTCAAAGGGAAGAACAATAGTAAGATGTGGCTTTTTTTTCGTAACCCATTTCAAAACTAGGATGATTTAATATTTTTCACTATCTCACCTGATGGTAACCGACGATGTGACCAATGATGGAGCACACTTACCTAGAAGTAATCTATTCACTCTTGACCCTAAGACCCAAGAGAAGTTGTAGCTATGATTCTCATAGTTTCAGATTAAATGTTGTTCTAACAAATATCGTTATATTGAAAAACAAAAAAAAACTTGCTCGGTACTAAAGTAAGGTCATCTGTCGGGATCCATTTGTCTGACTTTTTGCTCCCCTACCCTTATCTTGTATATAAGATTCAGTGATTAGGTAACCTACTCGTAAAAAATATTGATGATTTTTTAAACACACTCGAAAACCCGCTCCATCCCCACTGCTTTTAGGCACGCAATGTAGTATTTTTCGCACTAGTGCGGATCAGACTGGCCGCACATGAAAAATTCCAGAGCCAATTTTCACAATAATATGTTACAAAAAATTGTATCATAATGTACTATTTTTCTATTGACTTCGCACGGTTACAAGGACGACTTTTTTATGAAGGTATGCGCTTGTCACAAATCTTGCACAAAATCACAGAGCCCAGATATTTTATTTAAACTGAGATTTTCTTTCAACGGCAGAATGATTTTAACAAAAACAAGACTATTCGAAATTCAAAACGGGAACCCTACTCGGTATCGACTTTTTAATCGCAGCTCAGCTCGCAATTTAGTAACCAAGAAGAAAATAGGACACAATCAATGGCCGCTCACTTTTTCCAAGCTATTTCGTTACCAATAAATTGGTTCCAATTTGTAATTTGAAAATGCGATTTATTAAAAGTTTTAACGAATAAAGGCTTTAGCAAATTTCCATTAGAATTTCTATTTCTTCCAGTCTGTGTTACCATTTAGTGAAGGGTGACGTCACAGTCTATGAATTATTTATAGGCCGGGTAGGGAGGCGTTTGCCTGTTACAGGTGCTAATAAATCTTTCATATCTGTACTGGAAAGCGCCTGCATCTAAATTAAGTCTTGTTAAGAAACATTTGCTTTTATACGAGCATATAAGGTTGAAGGAAACTCGGCTGCAGGGTAAGTTTTAAATTAGTTTTGGTGCAAGTTTAGGATTATAATAGAAGTATATTTAGCCTAAATGTCCTAACCTATTTCTTACAAACATTTTAAGTAAACAGGCACAAGTATTTTTGGATTTTCATTTTTCAATGTCAAACACTAGAATAGAATACTTTTTTAACAATATTCCCGTGGGACGATTACATGTTTTCACGCGGAACTTCTTGCAAAAGCGAGTACCCAATTTTTCCAGTTTCAGCATTATCCTTGTTTTTTTTCTCATCCCATACCCCTACCTTTCTTCTTCTTCATTTCGTATCGCTAAACTTTTTATGTTCAGTATTTGGCAACCTGTACTCATCCCTAATACCTAATAACCTTTAACTCCTTCATTCCCTTACATTCTACCGTAACCTTCCTTTCTCTTCCTCAGTTTACGAATCCTTCAAAGACTACATCAGTACGGAGCTGCTGGACGGAGAGAACAAGTACGACGCTGGCGAGCATGGTCTGCAAGAGGCGGAGAAGGGAGTCAGGTTCGACGTGTTCCCGCCGGTACTGCATCTGCACCTCATGAGGTTCCAGTATGACCCGCAGAGTGACGCGTCCGTTAAGTTTAATGACAGGTATATCAAAAATTATTCCATATAGGTAACAACTCCATCGACCTAGCCTTTTCCCAACTATATTGGGGTCGGCTTCCAGTCAAGCTAGATTTAGCTGAATACTAGTATTTTACGACGAGCGGCTGCCTACCAGACCTCCACATCCCATTAACTGGGGTAACACGGTACTTCATGACAAGACTGGATTCAAATTTACTGGCTTCTGACTCTCCGTAATGACTGCCAAAGATCTACAAATGACGGCCGGGACCTACGGCTTAACGTGCTTTCTGAGGCACGACGGAAACTCGGTATGTTAAGATTCTATATAACCCTGTCTTTATGCAAATTTCTTTTGAGTTGACGCAACATTCCTTATTCTTCCGTAGATATATTTCTTTTCACCGTCATCTCAATAGGAATCTTCTTAAAGTCAAATCACCTTACATACAATCCATCCATAGTTTCTTTGATCTACCACTACTTCTATATACCCGTTCACATGTATACTCGTAACTCTTTTAGTAACATGCATTTCATCTCTCCTCTTCACATGGCTATACCAAAACCCAGTGAGAAGACGGTGTTCTCATAGGTGCATATTTTTATCTAGATACTGTACGATTATTATGACCACAATCATCAGTATAAAAGTTAGTATTCTCTATAGAAGCATATTTGTATTTAAATGTAGCAGTACACACTCATTATGTGTTATACGAGTACCAACCTTTGTTTTTAAACAAGTCTATTATGTAAATATTCTTCCCAAAACCATATCATACTCCAATATTAGTGCCACAGGTGCCGTTGTTTTAAGCCACAATTTTAAAAAATGTTGTGCCAAATTGTTTTATTTGTTCAACGTAAACTCTTGAAAATGTTTCATTTTCATGATATAATCTTACATGAAGAGTTGCAAATTTATTCCTAATTGATACGACGTTAAACTGAGGTAATACCGATAAATAAAGTCTATTGATATCTATTGGTAATTAATAGAAACCGTTAATACACTCAGCGGCAATAAAAGAGGGCCGAATGCGAATTTGTGAAGTACCAAAGCAATTCAAGGTATATTTTAAATGGCAAGTTACTACGCTATCGGGTTTAAGAGTGAATAATTTCATGATAGGATGGTTTTTAAATTGGCTTGCTTAGAAAATGCCAGAGCCGATTTAACAGCTTCTCAGAAACGGTGAGATATACTAGGGGTGATCCGAAAGTAATGATAATCAATATGAAATAAGGATATTTTAACTATAAACAAATTATGTTTATCTATATAGTCTCTTAACAAGTCAATACATTTAGTCCATTTTTTTTTCAAATCCACAATTCGCTTTGAAAAAAAATCTTTGGCTTAGTCATCCAAAAACGCCTTTACAGTAGTCACCACCTCGTTATTATTGTCATTTTTTTTGCCTCAGAGGTGTTTCTTGGGCCGAAAAAAGAGGTATAAGTCACTGGGTGCCAGGTCTGGAGGATAGGGTGGGTTTTCAAGCAATTTGAATCTCGTTTCTTGAATGGCAGCCATCGCAACTGCGGCTTGTGAGCCGGTGTGTTGTTTTGGTGAAACAACACTCTAACTCGAAGTTTGCGACGTTTTTTTTCTTGGATGACCTGCCGCAATCTTCTTATTTGGTCTGCGTAGTAAGAGTCCATAATAGTGGCTCCTTTTTCCAAGTATTCCACTATTATAATTCCTTCAGCATCCCATAAAACGGACGCCATAACCTTTCCTGCCGAACTTGACTCATTGAATTTCTTCAGCGACGGGAAGAGGCTCGTTTCCAAGTCTTAGACTCTTGTTTCATTTCTGGATCAAAATAGTAGATCCAGGTCTTATCCATAGTCACGAAACGAGACAAAAAAAAATCCTGATCCGTCTGGAACTTTTCGAGATTCGCCCTCGAAATGTCGACACGTTTTGATTTGTGCTCGTCGGTTAACATTCTCGGCACCCAACTTTCAGAGACCTTTTTCATATGCAGTTTGTTCGCAATGATTCTTTGAACACTTGTCATATGACATCCCTATGATCTCAGCTACATGCTTTATGGTCAATCTTTGACCTGCAAATTCGATATCTTCGACTTTTATTACTTTTTCTGCAGTGTAATATTTTTACGTGCCCTACAAATGTCCGATTATCATTACTTTTGGATCACCCCTCGTAATTTTCTTTTTCACTTTTATGCTGATTTTTTTGTTGTTGTGATGTTTTTATTTATCTATAGATTCTTACTATCCCTCAAAAAATAACATACCACATAGTATTATTTTTTCCATTCAGGGTTTCTTTTTCAGTCGTCCAAAAGACCATCTTAGTTTCAAGAAACTATAACTTTTATTGAGCCTTGTATTTTTTTAAATTGATATAAACTAGTTGTTGACTGCGATCCCACTTGATGGTAATGGTAAGCAGTGATGCAATCGTTTATGATAAAACGCACTACTATTAAAAATTCGAAGGAAAAATACGTAAAATAGCTTTAGTTTATTTACTAGCCCGCACACCACATTCAGCGGCAACAAAATGTGGTTGAAGCTTTAGCTTTTAGAAAATACTTGTATTGAGATGGTTTTTCTATACTTACCAAAAGAATGAGCCCTAATAACCATTAAGTTCTTCTAACATTTTTTATTATAGGAAACGTGTATTAAATCCATCAGGTTCGAGTTCTACGAGTCAGTGAACTTGGACCCGTACCTGCAGGAGATACCGACGATACCCGCGCACTACACGCTGCACGCGGTGCTGGTGCACTCGGGAGACAACCACGGGGGACACTATGTGGTCTTCATCAACCCTAAAGGTGATGGGAAGGTGAGACTGCTTCAATCACTCCACCTAGCCTTTTCGAAACTGCAGAAGATACCGACGATACCCGCGCACTACACGCTGCACGCGGTGCTGGTACACTCGGGCGACAACCACGGAGGACACTATGTGGTCTTCATCAACCCTAAGGGCGATGGAAAGGTGAGGTAGCTTCAATAATTGAGACTAGCATTTCATTTCCTCGAACAAGGTCTTCACCAATTCTAAGGACGATGGGAAGGGGAGACTGCTTCAATCATTACGACTAGCATTCCCTCGAACTATTCTGGTATCGGCTTCAAGGCCAGCCAGATGTAGCTGTATAACTAATAGTGTTTTATATGTAAAGAGTGACTGCCTGTACAATCTAGCAACTGGGCAACATGTTACCTCAAGAGGTCAAGGTTAAGACGGGTAATATATCGTCCCCGTAGAGTGAAAATTAACTAAGTGACACTTTTAGGTAAAATGAGTTATGAATGCCATGCTTATCACGATTTTTTGCTTTATTTTTCTATCTAACCGCCGTAGCTCTATTGTTCGTTATCAGAAAGTTAGGTTGTGTGAAAAATAACTAACATGCAATAACATACAATAAGTATGCGGGGTATATTAAATAAAATATGTTAGTGATTTCTAATATGAACTATGCTTGTCCAGAAAAATACGTAAGCGTACATAGTTATTTATACTCTGACATATTAAAAACGAATTGCTTTGATATTGAGATCGAAAATTCACTAAGTGATCTTAGTTAGTCAATGTAGGATAAAGTCAATAGAATGACAACTAATTAAGTCGTTTTAGTGATAATTTGAATTAAAATTTCAGAGTAATAAATAATTATTATCTTTTAGTGAGTTTACACTCGTAGTAACTTGCTAAATCCATTAGCTTTGGCATCGCCAAATTCTTTTAGTTATTTATAATTTACTTAAATTGAATCAACTTGCCAAAAAAATGTTGAGTCACGCATTTTGGGTAGTTATTACTCACGCCTCCATACCGCAGCGAAGTACAACTATTATGAACTCTCTAGGTGTTGATCAGTACTCTACCAAATCTCAAATTAACCAGGACAAAGAAACAACCTAAACGTTGGAAAAAAGTAATCCAAGCCAATGGAAGAAGAACATTATCAAAAGGAAGATGCGCAGCTCGTCGCTCTGGGAGACTTTAACGCCTACCATCAAGATTGGATTTTCCCATACCAGAGGACCGATCACGTTGGGAGAGAAACACAAAACATCGCTGTAGCGCCAACGCTACTGGGCCCATGCCTGGGCCCATGCCTGGACCTGGATGTATTGTAACAGTCTCCTCACCAATAGGACCTTCAGATCACTGTCTGTTGAAGTCTATATCGTCCTTCTCCCCACTGTGACACACGCAGTGAACTGAGAATATGGCGATACAAATCAGCAAATTGAGATGAGGTACATCTTTTTTGCATCTTATCCTTGGCAGCAGGTCTGCTTATCTTCGGAACTCCGTCGAGCTGTGCGAATGCTACATCCAATGTGCGGCGCTATGGAGTATTCTATCCCCTGTAGTAATGTACCCATCGGTGGCTCAGCTTGCCCTCGCTTCAACGCCGACTGCGATGAAGCTGGTTTCTCACCTGGGTGGATTCTCGTAACCGCAAAACTCTGGATCTGAGCTTAAAGAAGAGCTCCTTTAACCATGCTGCCAAGTCTTACAAAAAGCACCAAGTACAGCTCTCTTCAATAGCATTACATATATTGACAAAAAATTCTCTGCGCAACTATCTGGCAATAGAGCATTCTGGTCTTTTGCCAAATTTGTCGAGGCAAACTTCTGTCGATCCACACTGCCTCCACTGGTTAGGCCAGACGGAAAATTGGCTCATACAGCGACAGGCAGGTCTCTTTACATCTCTTTTCGCCAATAATTCACGTCTAGTGCTACCCCAATGATTTTACCTCATTGCTTCACTTCAATGCCCGAGGTCCGCATAAGGAATAAAGAGATTCTGAGAACGCTGAGTCGTCTAAATATAAAGTATAGGTAGTGAACCAGATGGTATACCAGCGATTGTTCTCAAGACGCCGCCACAGTGGTCACCTGTATTGACACGCTTGTATCGCCTCTCATTTAGAACTAGTATTTAGTGCTCAAGACCTGGAAGCTTGCCAATGTGCAACCTGGGCCCAAAAAAGGCAGCCGTGCTGACCCTGCTAACTATTGGCCGATTTCAGAAACCTCCATACTCTGCATGATTATGATTACCTGGAAGGTAACGATCTCCTCAGTGACCGACAGTACGGGTTTCGTCGCAATCGGTCTACCAGGGACCTACTAGTGTATATCGCTCACTTGTAGGCCGAGGCCCTTGAGACGATTGGGGAAGGACTAGCAGTTTCCTTTGACATCTCGAAGACCTTCGGCAGGGTATGGCACGCTAGCCTCTTGAGTAAGCTTCCAACGTACGGCATTTCGCCTGGTCTGATTGCCTGGGTCAAAGAGTCCCTGAGTAAACGGTCTCGCCGAGTTATTGATGCTCATCCGAATCCATGACGAGTCATATCTGTTCTCTCTGCAACTCTCTTTCTCCTGCATATCAACGACCCTGCTGATGCCCAGTATGTATGGGTATGCAGATGACAGCACAGTTATAAAGAGATACATGCCAGGCCAAGCAGGTAGGTAGGGACCTAATCCAGCCCGAAAGAGAGGCTATGGTAGGGCCTGCAAATGTTACACTTCAAGCAGCGTCTCCAAACTGGACTAAGCTAAAAAAAACAAAACACATGCGTGTCTGTTCACTGCGAAAAAGAGCCCGTTCATTTTGGCGGCTATATTCCGAAATGTATCCCTGGAGGGCACCGACCGCCTTTAGCTCTTAGGACTTGAAGTTTCCTCAGACCTTAAAAACGAGTTTTGATTTTACTTTTTTTTTAAAGGATTTTTCTTGTTACATGACATTTGTGACCAAATATATTATAATAGACTCAATAGATATCTATCTACATGAGTCTATATGTGGTTAATAACTGGCAAAAAACACATAATTATAATTTTGATACAAATTAATAAATAACTAACTTGCCTAAATATTACTCTCAACGAAATTTTTTCAAGTAATATTTAACTAAGGGATGTTAAGTTAGCACCAAAATCGAAACGAATAAAGCGAAAAATAACTAACTTGAATTTTACCTAATAACTCATTACACATAGAAGTTATATAAAACATATAATAAATAATAGAAAACTATATACAAATTCAATTGAAATTAAGTCAAAAGTTTTTTCTATCACGTTAATTTTTGAAGTTATGATTTTTTTTATTTTTTCCAAACTTTAGACGGCGATATCTCAAAACTAGCATATTGCAAGTTGGTTAATTTTCGCTCTACGGGGACGATATTCTGACTTCTGATTACCCGTATCGACTATCGAAGATCTATAAATACTAGGCGTGACCAATTATTTAACTTGATTTCCGAGGCACAGGCCAGTCTCGGTATGTTACGTAGTATCCGCCGTGTTCTCGTAGAGGCTATCGGCGACGGTGACCTCTCGCACCGAGCCCTGGTACAGGCCATGGTCTGGCACTCACGCCGCGCCACCGCCGAGATCTCGATCCCGTAGGCGCGAGCTCGCAGACGGCGAGCACTGGTTAGCCGTCCGGCAGTCCAGTAAACGAGGCTAGTCGTCAACGGTGCGTTCTGTTCCAAGCGCGCTTCAAGAAGATGTCAGCAAACTGTAGGGGCCCGGTAGAGCCGAAGCCTCTGGGGAACACAGTAATTCCGAAAGGTGAGCCTGTGTCCCCCAGATCGAAGGCAACGAATGAACGGGGTGGCATTCAGTCAGTAAGAGTCCGACACGCCCTCCCGCCAAGAGCGGGAGAAGTCATTCTACTGATTCCCCAATTGAAAAAAAAGCATATCTTTTGCTGCACAAAACAATGATGAGAAACTCGAAATGCAAACTGTGCTACTGCTCATTAATATTCAGCGCATAATTATGACGCTTTGTTAATACGATGTTAAAGTGAACATTACGTGGGTACACTTTGTATGTATTTGCATTAATGTGTACCTACTGCAAAGCACCCCTTACTAAGCGCTGCATGGAGATATTTCTCGTATACCGGTATATACTGGTATCGTCAGTCTGCTAATACTATTATGTATGTATATCGTCGTTGTACTGAATACCTCGTAAGAATATATCACACAATTTAACACGGGGAAGAAAAATTGTCTCCTGAAAAAAAAAGTATAGAAGAAAGAGATGATGTGGGTTTCTTCCGATTTACACAATGTTTAACGCAAATTGTGGTCTTTGAAAAAATTTTCGTGACAAGTTTTTGCGTTATAAAGACGTTTTACTTTAAACACTATTTTTAACCGACTATAAATAGGACGATTTATTTTCAGCTATGTAATTTGTTTGTGTGTTCTACGATTTTATTTCTTTTATTCCGAGCAACGTGACAACGAACTGCACTGAAAAAAAAAGTGCGGAACGTAGCCGACCAACAAATTGTAGCAAAAACTTCCTTTATTTATTTAGCCGTTACTTCCCGACGCTGGGCCTCCTTTTACTAGATTTTCATTTCTCGAGCCTCTTCTAATTAGCCCTTGAGATAGGCGTTCTAGACGCCTATCGCAAGAGTTAGAAGTTTTTACGCCACTTCTACCCGGGTTGGCCTAAACGGGGGCCTTTATCCTCTGGCACCCACTTTTGTGGAGACTCTTGCCCAGTCGTCAGGGTGCACGTGGCTAATATGACCCGCCCAATCACATTTTAGCTTGGCAGCCTTTTCTTCTACGTCTATCCTCATTTTTAAGCGCAGAATGGTGCCCCTCATTCTGTCACATCTTATGACACGTTAAAAATTTGCTTGTGAAAGAAAAATAAAGTTTTCTCGTAATCTGATCAGTAATGATTCCTTGTAAAGACAATTTTCCTCTTTGTATAATATTATTATATACTTTAGGTTTCTTAAAACCCCCTTAAAAACTTCCTGTTGCATCACTTTGATCCCCAACAGTTCATTATTTTGCTCATCGCGATAAAGCCTTGGATGGATGTGACAGCAAAATCGATAGAGAAAGGGATCAGATTCCACAAGATAATTTATAAAGTTTTCCTTTTTGGAGATTATTTATATCTATACTTTTTTACTGATCTATAAGGAAAGGCTGTGTATTTGATTTATTTAATGTGCCATTCTAAAACATCCTTTATAGAAGATGAAACGTTGACAAACGATTGCATTGACGGTTGTTGACCCAACATGTAACATAATTAACGCACATCCTCTTGGGGGGTCATTGTACTCATCATTATGAACAACTTTTACTATGGGACCAAACATGAAATCGAGAAAAAATTATCAGCTGTTCCCTACATTTATGTTCGCTTATTTCGTCTATTGCATGGGTTACTACGAGCAAACGCCGTACCAGGAGCTTCTAATGCAATCCATTTGACGACCTAAACCGAACTGTTAATGGGACCGTTCCTCCATCCATCCCTGTTTCTCGCTCGCTCGCCTGACGTTTTAACACGTAATCCCTAATAATTAAAAATGGAAATGATTTCCTCTAAATATTAAGCTAGCTAGCTAAGATTATATTGTGAACTACAAATGTACGACTTTAATTTGTCTTTGTTCCGTACAGTGGTGTAAATTCGACGACGACGTAGTGTCACGGTGCAGTAAACAAGAAGCCATTGAGTACAACTACGGCGGCAAAGAGGACGCGCCGCATCTCGCGCGGAAAGCCACCAGCGCATACATGCTCATATACATACAGTGAGACACTTTGATTATATTGTACTGTCTTAGTAGTAGTGTATATAGTCAACGACACCAGTGAGCCACACGGCTGTAGTAAACAAGAAGCCATTGAGTACAACTACGGCGGCAAGGAGGACGCGCCGCATCTCGCGCGGAAAGCCACCAGCGCATACATGCTCATATACATACAGTGAGACACTTTGATTATATTATACTAGCTGCTGCCAGTAGCTTCGCCTGCGTGAACTGCCCTGTTTCATCCTCTCAGCGGTGATGTTTGGAAAATCCTCTCGCTCACGTTATAAAAGGAAGCCTTGTATAAAATGTCACCCTATTAGTCCCCCTAGTCCTTTAGTCTTTAGCCTGTGCGTTGATATGTCAGTCAGTCAGTTTCTTTTTCCTAGAATGAGCATGAGTCGTTGACAACACGTACCTAGTGTTCCACGCACGCCTCAAGGAGATGTCAATAAAACCGTAGGGGCCGAGCAGGGTCGAAACTCACTACACTCATTGGTAGTGCGAAAAAGAAGTCCTGCAACTAGGGCAAAGAACTAACATAGGAACGGGTTTTCATCAGTAAAAGTCTGACACGGCCTTCACCCTCGAGTGAGAGAAGTCATTGACTGATTACGCACCTAAAAAAAAACACCTTAATTTTCTAAAACAAAGCCGATGCAATCAGTTTTATCTCACTTTATAATGCATGTGTGGCTCTAGAAGAGAAATCAGTGCATAATCAACACAATATATGTAGTGTTTCCAACTCTACTTAACAGTCTTCTCTGTAAGCGGGATTGGATTGAAATTCACAATGTAGGCCGTAAAACAAAGAGGACGTTCACTATTATATGAGTATTATATCAATCCACAGGACATCACAGCTGAAGTACGTGCTACAAGACTGTCAGGAGGCAGACATCCCCAGCGACCTGTGCGAGCGCATCTGCGAAGAGATGCGATACGAGATGGTAAGGACATGTAAATATCAATCCACACACCCTTACTGACTTTCACTTTTTTTATACCTTTTTTTATGTAACGAAAAACCCCTTTCAGGCGGCAGAAAAATAAGATGCAGAAAATATAAATCTGATACGTCAGTCAGCTCCGCCAAGTACTATGCGAAGATATTCAGCGCACTAAAACAGTTCTTCACTTTGCAGGCCCTAGCCGGCTCTAAATATAAAGGAAGATAGGACCACGCACCACTCAACACTGTCCTTAATCATATTTTTGTATACATTTTACAGTTTTTGAAATTATTCGAGTGTTTACCGATAAATACAGTAAATTTGTCAGGTAGGTAATTAAGCTTTATATAATCTGAATATATTTTCTTTGTGTATATTTTATTGTAATTATTTATGTACCACTGTTAATAAAATTTGTTGCGATATGGTTTAGGTTTATTTTTCAGTTGTCCTTCCTCCCACGCCATGCGAGCATTTCTCATCCATTCTGGCGTCGTTTGCCGACAGAAACTGACAAATACGTTTATTTATAACGGATACAAGTTTTGCGTGACGATAATATTTAATATTTGCTGCTTTTCTTAGGACGTGATATTTCACCCACGTTTTGCGGCAAAATGCTCTAATTAAATTGCTAAATGTACACAGTCAGTCACAAACCTATTGTTATCACTAATATTATGAGACATTCTTCTTTTCTATAGACATTTGAATAAGTCTCAAAGTCTGACGGAAGCGTATAAAAAACAGAATAATTTGATTTAAATCTTTTCAATATGAATTTAAAAACATCACTTTATAAAGAAAATTGAGATACATAAAAATTTCAAGCGACAGATTTAATAACATTATTTTTTTAGATCCTTTTTATAAAGAACTCATGGGATTAATATCAAATACTCATGTCTGTTACCCCATGAAACAGTGAAAAAGTGAAAAAACTTTCGTTACAAGATAAAGCCGTTTTTTTTAATTTATATAAACTAGTGCTTGACTGCGATTCCACCTGTGTAAGTAGTGATGTTTGTTTATGCCTCGTATACGGTATACCGACGGATTTGTTTGCGAGTGTCAAAATTCCCGTTGACCTAGAATCCTGTTTGGCTACAAGAAAGATCAACACAAGCAAAGGGAAATGTCTGAAAACTGTAAAGTACTGAGACTACAAAATGATAACTTTTTGCAATTCGTAAATAACTTCGAAACTCGATTCGTTAATAGAAATACGAAATAGAGAGGTATTGTACAGACGCCTTGGAGCATGAATCGGAATCGCACTTGACCAGTTTTTATAATAAGACTTAGCCGTCTTTAGCTAACATGGCTAAACACGTAAACCAAACTCATTATCACCGACATTACCCAATTCTAATTAGCGCCGCAAAACTAATCTACAATGGCCAAAATAAAAACAAATTCTCCGTCTAGCTTCCATTCTTAAATCATTAATTAGGCGTACTCCAACGTTATTTCAGAAACACGTCTCGGGGGTCAGGTCACAGAATAAAAAGGTACAGAAGGCCAGCTTCGTACAAGAAGCTTACGAACTTAGAAAACGCACGCACACTTTAGCATTAAAAGCCTTGTAAATGTTCCCACTGTTGGGACTCAGTCCTCCTCTCTAGGAGAGGGAATGGGCTGTAATTCACCACGCGGGCCCAGTGCGGATTGGTGGATGTCATATGTCTTCGAATTTTTCATTCTAGGACATGCCGGTTTCCTCACGATGTTTTCCTTCACCGTTTTGAGAGCAGTGGTGATGAAATTAATTACACAAAGTAATGCGCCTGACTGGGTTTGAACCCGCGACCTACAACTCGTAAGTCGAGGTCGTTACCACTGGGCACCACTGTTCACTGCACGCACACAGACACACTTTATAACGACGGCGAAAAAGACCGAGTGCACTTGTTTTACTCGCGCTTTTTCGTTCGTTGTTTGAAGCCGACCTCAGAGCACCACAAAATACCTGGGATCGCCGCGATTCAAGCTGGCTGTATTTTTAGACGGCTGTGGTAATAAAACGGATGTGCATCTGGATTGAGGGCTGAAGACATCGGTTGTAAATGCTATTTAGAATCTTTAAGTAACTGGGCGTATAGTCCTACATTTCTTTGTTGAAAAGAGGGGATCCTCTGACCAGACAGATGTTTTATCTGGTTCAGTTAACTGCCTCATATTTGACTCAGGCTGTTGTATAAAATATGTTCTAATCGCAGAAAAGTGTAATAGCGCGATGCAAGATTTTTTACTTCCTATTTGAGAAAGGTCATAGATATCGCCATTTTGCTGCTGCATGTTGAACACAATCATCTTCATCATTCAACGAGCGTAATGCGAGTAAAAGGGACTTACTTCATATGTGTTAGCATTGACATTGTCAATGGTTCTATCAGTAGCGGCCGAGAGACATCTCCGTGCTTTTGAAGTCGACCTTCTGAACCTAAACTTACTATTCTGTGTCTTCGGAGGCCACGTAACATTGTTCGCCTTGTTCAGTGCTACGAATGAAACCGGTGCATGTTGCATGCTAAGCAAGGCCCTCGACACTGACGAGATATCCGAAAGACACCGCCTTACCACGTTACTTACTTATGCAACCCACTGAGCAATCAGGGTAGCTTGCTTCTACCTACTAGCCTTACATAAACTAAAACATGAATTTGGTTGTGAATGCAAATAAACAAAATTGTGTAAATATAGCAAATGTATATATAAAACAGCTTAAGCTTCTGAAATACGTTCCGTTTTAGTCTTTCTTTCATAAACTAACTCTTAAACCTGATTGTGATGCGGTTTTCACTAACGGAAAGAGTGATACACAAGAAAGGTTTATTTGTATAGTTTAAAGCCGTGTAAAGATGGGATTTTTCTATGTTTGGCTGTAGGTAATTATATTTTTTCTTAGTTGGGAAACCATCTAATGATTTCTCTCACTCTAGGGCGAAATGGGCAAACTTTTACTGATTAAAACCACTCCTATGTTCCTTTATTCGCCTTTTGCGTCTCAGGACCCCAATGGTCCTAGAAGTCGATTCATGGCCCTAGTAGATTCGGTCATGTTGCTAGCGTCGTCGTCCGTAAGTCCCATAGAGAATATAACCACTAGAGAGCGCATAGCCCAATTTCTTCTAACTAAACAACTCACCACGTCGGGCCGGGGGACGAAGAAAAATGCAGGGCTGCTATTGGTCCGTTCAAGGTCAAGTCGTGTACCTACGTCTTGCTAGTGATTGCTCTAATTGATTCAAAGCAAATAATCGATATCGATAAAATGGATTTTAACATAAAACTACTCAATGAAATGAATATTCAATTAAAATCAGTCACTTACAAAAATAAAATCAAAATCAAAGCGTTTATTTCAACTAAACAATTACAGGCATTATATAGATATCGATAATTTGACTTATAAATACAATTATGAGGTTTTGTTTGCAATTGTGTAATAAAACAAGATCATCAGTCATCGTTTGGAAATCTGTTTTTAATGCATACAAACAACAAGTTTAAGATTAAAATAAAATAAAATTAATTATCTATTTAATATAATATAAATAATCATGTATATAACGGTTTTGTTGCGTGACCATTTCTTTTATTTAGTTTAATAAAACAAAAAAAAACTTCGTTCCAAAAACATAAGGTACGTTATGGACCTATATTTTAAATTATATCGATATAGGCGTCACTGTTCTGTGAACGGCACTATCGAGAAAAAAAGAGACAGCTACAGATATGCAATTGAGTGTGCGAGAAAGGGACAGTAGCGCAAATTTCTAATATGCAATTATTTGAATGCATATTTCGTTTTTAATGAAATTGAAGTAGAAAATCACTTACCTATGAAATGATATCCCATCTTTTGTGTAACTTGAAGTATTAGAACACTTTCCACACCATTTAATAGCACAACTAGGCATTATTTTTAATTTTATTCGCCTGACAATCGGGAGCGCGTGCCGTGCGTAACTACACCTGCGATTGCCGTGTCTACTAGTTTTAGCATATGTTTGGCGAGCGCAATAGCATCGTACGCGCACTCCACTGGTTATTTGCTTCATGGTAAGTCCACGCCTACCATGGCTGGCAGCCGGAACCATGTCCTGTGAGGACCAACGTCATGCAGAAGGTGAGAACACCATGACGCCTCTGTACATAGATGGGGTAAGTAGCGATTTATTTATACTAACTAATCATTATAAATCTATCTTTAAAGGTGTATGAAAATGAAAAGCCTTCGATTAATTTAATTCATTGGTTTTCATAACTACAGGCATACTTATATCTACAGGCATATATTATGTAGGTATAGCAAGGTACTTAGAGACATTTTATAGGATTAAAACTTTTGACAGATCACAAACCATGGGGGATCAGGGTATAAGCCGCTTAGCGTTACGCTATGTTATATAAATTGTGATTCTCTAATGTTTTTAAAACCTCCAAAAGAGCAAACAAACTTTGTGTTACATATATCTAATTGGACAGCACAGGCTCATAGTGAGGTGCAGTAAGTACTAAGTACTTCCTATAGTATAATGTCTGTGATCCTATACAAGTAATGTGTCTTCTAGAAATATACACCATGAACATACGCACAAACGAATACCATGGATCTAGTAGCTACATGATGATTCTACATGATTCATCCCAGTGGTGGATTTTTTTTATTCGGCATTTTTCCTTTACTAATCTGATGCCCCAAACTATACTGATCCTGGTTCAATACTGTTCCGATCCTGGTTCGATACTGGCTTGGTAATACTCCGATATCAGCCAGATATTAGCCCAAAACTAGTCCGAAAGCTGTAAAGCTGAAATACTACTCTGCTCGGTATTATAATAGAATTCTAATAGAGCAAAGTATGATAAATGAAGTAGGGGTCGGAACGTAAGTGAACAGTGGATGCCTTACATATTTGAATAGTCTTCATTTATTCACGATTAGGGCCGCTAGATTAGTCTATTAAAACTAAGACGTAAGCCAAGTAGTTTGTTATATCGCACCTTTAAGACTTATTTACACCGAAAAGACAGCGGCTGGTCGGGACGTGAAGATTTTTTTTTTCCACTACTTTCACACAATGCTATCTAGTCCCAAGCTAAGCAGAGCTTGTGTTGTGGGTACTAGACAACTGATAAACATACTTATATATTTCTAAATACATACATAGGTATTACACCCAGACACAGAACAAAAATCGAAATATCGGCCGCTGGTAGCCGCGTATGGCCACTTGATGACACGCATGACACAATTTTTTGTCTGTTGCCTCTCGGAGGTCAACCTCTGAGATTGTCGACTGCTTAACCAGACTTACCTGAATGAAGCCAGCCAGAACTTACTTAACTTAAAACTGAGAGACTTCACGCTAAATGCACCCCTATGAATTATTATTATACGCACCTCCGCTTACGGCACGGCGCGCGGCGTGTGGCGCCGCGGATTGCTGCGCGCCCTTTTTGAACTTTTCAAGCGAAACTGATTTTTTAAGGATGGAGGTTAAATTTAAAATGATTTCAACGTGCTTGCTTCGTCACTGCCACCCACTGCAATGTTGGTATGAATCGACCCTGTGAAAGACAGTCACCTAAGCCAAAAATTGCAATTTGTGGCAAATGTGTAAGAAAAACTTCAAAATGAACAAAAGTAAAGTTTGCGAGCACTGCAGTAGAAAATGCCGCCGGAGTACTTTTTTTGCATAAAGTATTTAATAAACGAATAATAAATAAATATAATTAGAGTAAATTAAAATGTATCCCCCTCCTAATTATTTCTTATTCAGGTCACTTTCATTTTAAGGGTACGATATAACAATTTAATGAATAATAAAGAGTAACTACCTAAATTAAAATAATTCTAAAGCAAACAGCTTTGATTTATACTTAACAGGTTCAAGGAAATTTCACCAATCCTCTTCTCCCTTCATAGAAACGCTATAAAACTTGACCCTACGTAGATATTTCAACTGAATAGAGGCTCCACCACGAGCTCTTAACACAATCCATTTTACGACCTAACTGAATTGTTAAAGGGGATGGAGCTATATAGGGTGTATAGCTCCATTACTCTTTCTCACTCGCTGACTGACATTTTATCATGTAACTAGCTGTCCCCTACGGTTTCGCCCGCATTTTTCGTTACTGCTCCGCTCCCGTGGGTCGTAGCGTGATGGTATATAGCCTATAGCATTCCTCGATAAATGGGGTATCTAACACTGAATTTTTCAAATCGGACCAGTAGTTCCAGAGATTACCCCCTACATAGAAACTTACAAATTTTACCTCTATAATATTAGTATAGAAGTATAGACGATCTTTACCAGTACCCGAAAGAAGTCATTGCCAGACTTCCCACCTTAAAAAAGAGTTTGGAGCGCTAAGGGCAACTATTTCTTTAGTTGGGTCGGTTTTAGTCAGTAAAAGTGTAACACACCCTCCCACCTAACGCTCCACCTAAATTAGAAGTCACTAATTTAATTCTTTACCACCACAAAAAATAACCATGAAATACCTATATTTAAATGTTTTAATTTATTTCAATTTAGGTTGGTTTCAATTTATTTATGTATGCTGAAACGTCTGAATTGTTCCGGATTTTTATGAAATAAATTGTGTTATGGTGTAACGCGTAAAAATATTTTACATGGCGACGACTGTTCCAGCTTGTTTGGTATGCAGGTCGCCTTTTAGATTGCGTTACGTCACCAGACAAGCGTAGACAGACGGTTTTCAAGCCTCTTTTGAGACGCATGACTGAGGTCACTAATGCTAATTTCTAATTCCAAGTTTCGCAGCCTTCCTTAACAAGTTTACGGTCAAGGTCGGTTTAGTTATCCTTTTGCGTTATCTGATAGTGTTTTGAAACCTTTTTTTACGTAGGAAATCATCAAATCCCGCTTTAGGTGGCGTGGGAGGAATTCTTTAACTGTCTAAAGCCCACAGTGTTCCTTCAATTACCCTATTTGCAAGGGTAATTGATGAACAATCCGTAGCCGTAGCAGACGAAATACTACCATGAGTTCTCGAGAAAAACGGTCTTTACAGACTGAAAGACGGACAATAAAATGATTCTATAAGGCTTCCGACTAAAATACTAAACCCTAAAAATGCCTACAAAAAGATTAATTGAAACAAATGCATTAAGTTTGGTCTACAAAGGAAAGGACATAAAAACAGAACAGTCTATGCAAATTACCAGCTTATCAAAAGACAAATTGGAATTCCATTCAAAATAGACATTGAAGCATTTACTTAGCATATAAAATTCACGGCGAATGAACACCATTTGTACCCTTCGAAAGTGGTAACTAGTAAAGCCAGTAGTCGTGTTTTAAAAAAATTGCCTTTCGCTTTATGTCCTGGTAGTAAATCTGTCGCGACAAGCTATAAATTACGGCCCAGCTACTGGTCACACTGGCATTGTTTGTAGTTGTGCAACTACGAATTTGGGATGTCCGCAACAACAACAACAACACAACGCTGTGTTGACGTTCTTCTGTAAAAACAAAACGGAATCCGGGAAAATTCGGAAGCTACTCGTAGGTGCTCGAAAATGTATCTTGAATTTCCATTTTGTCGTTACTTTTTCGACTGTTATGTTAACATGGACATTGTTCTTGTGATTTGTCGGAAAGTAAATTAACATAAAGCTAGCTACCCGCCCTGGCTTCACTCGAGTGTAAGTACAAATGAGGATAGAGGGACCATTTTTTTCGATGGGAGTTACTGAACCATTGATTCGCAATCTGACAGTGCTGTCAATATTTACAAAGACCTTTACAATACAATTTTTTAAGATTTCGCGCAAACCTTGTCCTGATAATTACAAACAACAAAAAAATATTCAGTTAAATAGCTGCAACAGTTCTGAAGTTATATGCTTAGATAATTATGTACATTCGGCAATTGATTTATTGATGTATCGCAAAAGTTAACATGTATGGATGACGGATGTACTCGTATGTTACTCTTTCACGCAAAACTACTGAATGGATTGAACAAACTTAATACACAGGTAGATCATGTTTCGTACATACTTACATAGTATACCTACATTTTATTCTGCGACTACATTTCTTGGGGATAATTTTCTGCTAACACGCGGACGAAGCCGCAGGCAGTGGCTAGTATACCTACATGAGAAGAAACAAACTCACCTTTATATTTAGTCTAGTAAATCATCTATAACAACTTTCCAACCCATAATGAAAAGAATGCGTTGTTTGGAGATAGTTGTCACGAGTTAATTAGGCTAAGTGCAAACCTTAATGTTGATTAAGGAAGTTTGTTCAAACCAAATACAGATATCTACAGTTTCCCTCTCAAACTTAGTTTAAAAATGCTCGCCAGGAGGAAATTTTTACATCCTTTATAGCAATTATAATCCTATAAGAGTTCCCTCGGCTCCACAAGTTTAGATCCACTCAGACAGTTTTTACTAACTTTTATGAAACTTCAGGACTATGAAATTACTACTGGAAGTTTTAATTAAAACAAAAGAGTTCAGAGCTGTGGAGTATCTATTTAACGAAGGTCTACAGGTCTACCGGGGATTTAGAGAGGAAACAGAATGTTTGATATTTTTTTGGGTAAATCTGTTTTTATAAAAGGCAAAATGTAGACTCACTCACTGACTCATCAGCTTGGACCTGGGCCGTTGAAAATTTGCACAGAGGGTGCTTGTATGACATATACAAAGAATATGAAAGAATTTTCCAAAATAAGTACCCCGCTTAAAGGGTGGAAACGCGGGTGAAAATTTCGTACAAAGAAACCAAGTTTCATGAAGGCGAAGCCGCTGGCAAAAGCCAGTCATCAAATAATTCCTCCCCTCTGAATGGAGCGATTAAAAGGATAGTGCAAGACGTTTACTAACTAAAATCTATCCGTGTTCTTTTAGTTTCCTCTGAGTTCCAAGCCCGAAGTGACTCTTTTAAAAGATCCCTCAGCACTTTCATGATCATTAAGGTGGAAAAAAGGATTATTTTCACTTAGGATACTTTTTGCCGATTCGAATTTCCTTATTTTCACTCTTGATTTAAAAAATCGTTAGGAACACACACACACAAACTTTAGGCTTTATAATTTGATAAGTTTTTTTCCACAAAATAAAAGGTAACGACTCTTTGACTAAATTACTAATATCATTCCAAACAAACATCTACAGCTAACAGGGATACTAAAACGCTAACTGGTTACGAACACTAAAACAACACTTTTCTCGTGTTGACTCTCCCTACGGTAAAGTTTCCAAGTAAACACAGATATAACGCACTTCCAACAAACAATTTATCATCATATTTTGTTCAAAACAACGTCAAAACCCGTTGAACAAAGACGTTCGTCTGTGAAATATTAAATATTATAATGTCATCTGCTGCAATCGAACAAATGGAATGAAGTATTACAGTTTCGGCACCAAAACTTGGATTGGTAATTTGGTAGTAACCAAAACAAAATACAAAATCCATCATTATCATCTACCAACTATATTGGGGTCGGCTTCCAGTCAAGCCGGATTTAGCTGAATACCAGTATTTTACGAGAAGCGGCTACCTACCAGACCTCCACAACCCATTAACTGGGGTAACACGGTACTTCATGGCAAGACTGTAGTCAGATTTACAGGCTTCTGACCAATCCAAAATACCAATTGGTGCCGAAACGGGAAAGGCTTGGGTGCCGAAAAACTTGGAACCGAAACAGGAATACTTCAATGGAATAGGTAAATAAATTATAGTCATAAATAACAGGACTGTCTTCTCAATAAAGGGACAGAAAAAAGAATAGATATATATGACAATCAGCTTTGTTTTAGTAAATGAAGCTCTCCGGGGACATCAATCAACTTAATCAAACTGCCACCAAGACCCTACCGAACGTAATTATAAACCTTTGTTTCTCTTGTTTTCCTTGTTTATTCCATTTGAGGAACAATAACGACGTAATTAAGCAGTTGAAAAAACAATCTGACTGAATCATTTCAGTCGACTGTTCATGAAAAGGCACGTCTTCACGTCGTTCTTTTGATTGGTCTGTTGGTCTAGTGATTTGGGGCTTTGATTGCTATTCCGGAGGGTGTGGGTTCGATTCCCAACCAAGACGAATGTTTGTGTGGGTAAGATGATTTTTTTATGTCTTTCTATGGCAGACTTCGTACAGCCTATTTTTTTTTTAATTTTTCTTAGTTTTTAATCCTTCCCTAGACCTCCACGAACATTTCAAGACCAAGATAAGATAAATCCGTTCAGCCGTTCTCGAGTTTTAGCGAGGCTAACGAAGAGCAATTGATTTATATATAGGTGTTTTTATTCAGCCTCCTACCATGTTTAATATACGGATGGAAATTCACTTCAAAACTAAGAAATAAAATCACCACTTTTCAACGAGGTTAGGAGCGCGGCGAGCTAAAAATAAGGAAACTGGATAAAGTAAATAAAATAAAATATGCCAAACAAAAATCAGGTCAATATCTAAAGCGACAAATGCATTGCATTATGTACAAAACTTAAATGGAAATGGGCAGGTCACGGCGCGAAACTGATAAAAGATGGACCTAAAAGTGACATTTTAGAAAGGGCCCCAGATATCAAGAGCGGTGCTATGCTTAATTTGCGACTAGATGACGTTGTGTGAAAGTTGTGGAATATTATTATTAATTTCTTACTTACTCACCTAGATAGGTTGTATAAATATTACTTACACGGTGTCTAAGACATCGACACACAAAAGTGTAAGACGTAATTATGGACCTCTCACTGGTGGAATTTTTCGTTATGTTTCAGATACCTAATTTAAATCAACGTGTTTGAGGCCTAAAATCCAACATTAACAATCAAATTAACAATCCATATATTTTTTAATAAAACAGGCTGCTACTTTATTAATTCTCCGAGACTACAGTTAAGAAAATAACTAACGAAATTCAAATAATAGGAGCGGCAGGCGGCGTCAGATCCGCACTAATTAATCCGGAAGCTGCACTATTAATTAGGAGAGTTTTTCTTCGTCAGAACGAGGATTACAGCCGGCGAGACTTCAGTAATTGCCAGCGGCGAAGCTTTAACTGTTTTTTATTTAAATGACCCTCCACGAAAAATCTACGCTCTCTGATTTTGATGAGCTGACAACGTCTGTGGAATTTTCGTGGATTTATTTTTGGGTATAGGTACTTATTCGGTCGCCGACCTTTATTGTCATTTAATTTAAATGAACTTCTACGTGAAAGATTAAATATTTAAAAATATTGATTTATTACAAGCACTCTCTCTTGTTTTCAATTGTTTTGAGTTTGGACACGCCCGCGCCTTCATGAGACTATCACACCAATACAAACAAAAAACCAATACAAACTGACTCGAGAAGGATATGCATTTAACATCGTAGACGGCGTTAAAATTAACCAATCAAAATTGTTTGTGGTACAAGATGGTTTTGGTAGGGATCTTTAAGTCTGTTCACGTGGTTGGTGACAAACACTTTTGTGACCTACATTATTTTTCTTGGTATAAAAATATAACTTTCAACTGTTCTTCTTGCTTGCGTTCATAACATAATATAAAATAATATTGTAAATTTTATTTCTTATATTGTAAATTTAGTTTCTCAGTTTATTGTTAATACTTCTTAGGAAATAAAACTCTCAAACCAGAGGTCAAGAGTGAATAAGTTACTTCTACGAGTAGGCAAGCGTGCTCCATTGTCAACCACATCATCGCTTACCATCAGGCCAGATAGTGGTCATTACACTTTACACTAACATTATATAGGCGAAAGTTTGTGTGTATTTTTGTTACTCGTTTACGGTCAAATGATTGTACGGATTTGTATGAAATTTGACACACGAGTAAACCATACCTTGGAATAGCTCATAAGCTTTGCATTCCGGCAGTATGTTCCCTTGGGTCAATTTTACTACTATCATGTGTTTTACGTTAGTAGCAACTAGTCAATAATAAAAAAAAACCGCCACAGACGGCCCTTAACCAGATTAAATACAAATCGACGTTTACGTTAACACGATCGCGTAGAAGCATAAAAACTCGTCCTTACGCCTCTAGTATTAAGGTATTTCATTAATTATTCGACTTACAAAACGGTTCACGCCTCGCAAAACCAACTATGACCCAAATGCAAGGACACTAACAAATAGTTCTTTCTCAGCTATTTCTGAGTTCACTATTACACAAGAGACTGGAACTGCGAAGTGTATTTGGGACTTAATTCTACTGTGAAAGGTACAAGTTCAGAATATTTTCCACGTACCATGTTAGAAGTTGTAATAGTACATTATGATACAAGTGTGTAATGTGGGTCATTATCGTCGCGGTGGTATTAAGGCCCGAGCCATGGCGAGGGTCTTAAGAGAACCAAGAACGATAATGACCAATTACTCACGTGTATCATACGACGTTTTTCAACACACTTGTGAAGAAAATAAATTAAAAATGAACTAGGTAGGTATATGAAAAGTTTATCTAAAGAAACAGTTCGTAAATGTGCAGTCAGTAAAGTTATAATTAACTATTTTGACTGTATAGTGGTCCCATGACATAGATTTTCTTGCGTAAAGCACAAATCATTTTCCTCATAAATAGTTGTTGTAGACATATTTATAAAATCTGTATTTTATTTTTAAATATGGCGGCTAAAAAATTGACTTTTCTTAAACGCGCGCATGCGCGAAAAATGGCGGCCATAGACTAGCTACTCTAGCTGTTGGTTTAGAAAAAATATGAATGAGGTTGTATATAAACAGAAAATACAAATTTAATAAAAGATTTAATTAATTAATTATGTAAAATTTTAAATAGTTTATTTAAACACGAAATTGCATGAAATGAGTTAGTAAACACTAATTTATGCTATTAAACGCAATAACAAATTTTATTCTTTTTTGTCTTAAAACTCTTTTTGACAAAAAAGAGGTTAAACAAAAAGGTTCTAACTACATTACCGCACATGTGCATAATAGTAATCAAAATGTCACAGTTTGGTAACGAGCCCCTTTATATACCTAAGTCCAGTGCAATAACAGCCACTTTATGAGCAAGTGTGTCGAAAAAGTTATTTCAGGACGTATAATTCATGTTCTGAAATGACGTGAATTATTATAGTATCTTTTTATTTTTATCCTGGATGCGTTTAACCTGGAATATACGAAATCAAGTACCTAGAAGCTTGAATGTCACAAAAACTAGACAGTGCGAGTCGGACTTGCTCACTGAGGGTCCTGCACAAACTTACTTATATAAATGAATAGTTCAATTCCCAAATCGCTTCTCGTAGATTTTTAGTTTTTTTTTGTGACGTAAGTAACAAACCGATTTTTCTCAATACAGTTTTCACGTAACTAAGTTTCATTTTTTTTGAGATATGGAACCCTAAAAAGTGATACGATGTACAGATAACTACTGAACACGCCTTTTCCTCAATCACTAAAACAAAAACCTAGGCCCGCAACTCATCAACGAGCGTCTACTCATCGATTGCCGGTAACGAAGCAATCGTGAGAGCTATCCGTCAGTAAGGGCGTTATCTTACTAGCGGTTTGCGGGCATCCTCAAAGCGGAGCGGGTGCGCAACGAATACGTTACGGCTGTTAGTCTACACTAGATGGCGCACGAAGGATCCAATTATTATTAAATTCGAGTGAAATCAGGAGTGGCCAGCGCCCAGCTAGAATGATTGTAGCGACGCAAGAGTTGCCGCATAAATATCCATAGATGGCTCTTATAATGTTTTTATTCAGAATAATAGGAACATAGTAGACAGGTCAAGGTTTTTTGGCTTGCAAGGGTTATGCACGTTGCTGGGTACGGGAGCGCAACGAACACGCCGCGCAAGCGCAGCGAATTTGCTGCCAACCAGACCGCCACGAATAGAAAGGAAGTAAGAAGTCAATCATGAGAAAAAACAAGTTATTGAAATAGCAGCTTGGACGCCATTGTCTACTGTCTCGTAACACGCCAGCCCATACACCCCACCTAAAGACACGCGACGAGGTATTGTTGTGTGTAGATTGTTATTGAGTATGAGTATTCGCCACGCGTCCGCGACGTCATCGCTGCGCAGCCGCGGCGTGTTCGCGACGCATTCGCTACTCGCCCGCTCCGCCCCGCAGCCGCTCGCAAGCCGCTAGTGTGATACGGCCCTAACTTGGGGCTTAATCAAACCTCTCCAAGGACTAATGTTGCCGTCACTAACAATTACACTGAGTGAAACGACTCAATGACTGCCGATATTTTCAGCTATTACCTACAGTCAATCCCGAGACATGCTTGCGATAAATCGAAGTAGATAGTGGCAATCAAGATGAAAATTCGAAAAGTATTGTTTAAAAATCGGCACGGTTGGCGGAATGGTTAAGCGTTTGGCTGCTGCGCTGCGGGTCGTGGGTTCGATCCCCGCACGGATCGAATATTTATATGGCCTACAGGCAGGTGTCCCGGGTCTGAGTGTCTTGTGTAGGTACTAAGTGAGTTTACATGTTTGTGCGTGCACCCACTATATACAGGTATATATTTTTTTAAACTCGCATTCAATAAAAACAAAATAGACTTAAAATTGAGTTTAGCTCCATCACACACACACACAACATACATATGGGCAGCCTATGTTCCCGCTGAACAGAGCTAAACTCAACTTACTTAAGGTGAAAGCTACAGAGCCTGAAACAGGACCTTAAAAAAAACTTAAAAACATAATTTTCAAAGATAGCAAAGAATAATGTTAGGAAAACTTTATTTTTCAGTTACTGCTTAGTGCTTACACCTCTTGAGGCACAGCTCATATGAATCGAACCTGTTCTGGTTGCCGCCACAGCCTCCGAATATGAAAGTCTTGCAGTCTTTTGATCTCACGTCGTAGTAATATCTTGAAAAAGAAAAATATGGATTTAACATTCTCATAATCTCATCTAATAGCGGACAGGCGTAAATTCACAGAACAGTTGATTTGTTCCGCGCGTAAATGAACGCAGTTCCGATTTTCTTTCTATATTGAAAAACACTAAAAATAAGGTTAGATAAGTTTTTGTATAAATTGCGTTACTTTTTTGGTGTAAAATAAAATGTTATTCCATTCTATTCTAAATGGCATAATAACTTTAATTTTTGTAGAAGATGTTTCTGGTTTTGGTTCTTCTTTTTTTGATACCAACCACTCAAACTTTATGAGGTCGGTTGAAAATATGTGTTCAATTTTATTTTTATACGAGTAGGTAATCTAACTGACGGACAAAATAAAGACATTATTTTATCCCTATTTTTTAAAATTCAATTAAAGCGATTAAAGATATTTCTTGTGATATTAGTTTAGATTAAGTGAATATTTTCTTAAACTATGAATAAAAGCTATGCTATCACATATTCTAACACTAACGGTACATATTCTACTCGCTCCAGTATTATTTCTTCTGATTTTTAAGGAGTAATTGACATAAAAATACTTATTAAAACTGCTTACATTAGAGATTAGGCATCATAAGATCAGCTATCTCCTGGACCACTTACTATTTTCCATTAGATGGGTGAACGGCTTGGGTAGTAGTGGCCAATCTGGAAATCTCTAAACCGACTCCGGACCCAGGTTAGCCGCTGTAAAAACAATCTGGCCAAATGGGGCTTCCTCGACCCATCCTTAACACAGTGCAAGTGTGGAGCCGCTATGCAAGACATGCGACACTTGCTGAGCTGCCCATCCTGCACAACCACCTGTACTTTTCGGGATCTATGTGAGGCCAATGATAGAGCCGTACAGGTTGCTAAATACTGGTCGGAAAAAAATTTAGTTGAAGACATCGACGCGATAAGAAGAAGAAGAAGTACAAAAATATGGATTGTTGCGCTGGCTCGGCAGTTTTTTGTCCCTAATGTTAATAATAATGATGTATCTAGCAACTGTATTCTACGCTTACAAACAAAGAGACGGCCTCTTACCTTTTAACAAACTCAAAGCATACCCCATTATTCGGTTGCAAGTCACAGTAAGTTGATCTTACGGTATCTCTCAATGTCACTTCGTTGGAGCCTGAAACAATCATTTTGATGAAGAAAAATACTGAAAGGATCGAAATTGGAAGTATAAAAAAACCCAGGACCTAGACTGGTTGAAGGACAGAAAACTTGGCAACATTGATATTCATAGATGAATCCGCTCTAAACTTTAAATACAGAGTTTTGTACACTGGCAACCTCATCCATGTAACTATCATCATAAACAATAACTTTGTTCTGTCTTCTTCTTCTTCTTCAACTTGGCGTTAGTCCCGGCTTTTGCCAGGGTCCGCCTTCCGGCTTAGCTTGCTCCATTTTGCCCGATCTTCTACATCCTTGACAGTAAGGCCATTGGCTCTCATGTCGGACTTGACGACGTCCAGCCAGCGCATGCGAGGGCGACCACGAGACCTAGCGCCAAGGACAGCCATATTCATGCAAGTCCGGCCAACGTACTCCGTAGGGCGGCGCATGATGTGGCCATACCATCGCAGACGACACTCTTGCAGTTTTTCCCCCACGTCACGGACACCAAGACTACCTCGGATGAATGAGTTGCGTATGCGATCGGATCGCGTTACGCCGCTCATCCACCTCAGCATCTTCATCTCCTGGGTGTGTCTGCTTAGTGCTGGCCAACACTCGCCGCCGTACAGGAGGACAGGACGTATGATGCATTTATATATCTGTCCCTTAAGCTTCGGAGGCATTTTGCGGTCGCATACAACGCCCGTAACCTCTCGCCATTTCGCCCAAGCCGCGCCTACACGTGCTTGGACATCGTCGTCCACGTTGCCAAACTCGTGCAGCACGGATCCAAGGTACCTGAATGTATCGGAGCTTGTGATCCGGTCCGAGCCTATTTGGATGGTGTTTGAATCCGTGCTGCCACAGGACATGTACTCAGTCTTCGCCACATTTAGTCTCAGACCGCCGTTTTCCAGCGTGTCCTTCCAGATGTTGACCTTCCGCTCAAGTTGGGCTTTGTTCTGGCTAACGAGGGCGATGTCATCGGCATACATCATTAGCCATGGAGGCTGATCTTGGATGTATGCCGTAACTACATCGAGCACCACGTTAAACAAGAACGGGCTAAGGGCCGATCCTTGGTGAACGCCAACAGATATTGGAAAGACTTTGGATTCGCCAACAGCGGTCTGGACAGAGGACACGGAATCGCGATACATGTCTCTGATAATGTCAATATAGGCCTCGGGCACACCCTTGAAGCGAAGTGCCCACCAGATGGACTGCCGAGGAATACAGTCGAAGGCCTTCTGCAGGTCTAAAAAGGCCATATGCAGAGCTCTCCTTCTCTCTCTGTAAGCCTCAGTCAGAGTCCGCAGGGCGAACACTGCGTCCATGGTGCTGTTACCCGCCCGGAAGTCATATTGATACTCAGAGACAGTGCACTCGCTACGGAGCCGTGAGTCAATGATCCGCTCGAAGAGCTTCATGGTGTGGCACATGATCTTAATACCGCGGTAGTTACTACAATCCTGTACACTACCTTTGCATTTATAGATAGGAATAATAAGGCTTAATCGCCACTAGTTCGGCATTTCCTTGGTGGTCAGGATGCGGTTAAAGAGATCCGTCAGAAGGTCCACACCATGTGAGCCCATCGCCTTCCACACTTCGATTGGCATATTGTCAGGCCCGACCGATTTCCGGTTCTTCATGTGGCGAAGAGCAATGCGAGTTTCGTCGGAGGAAATAGGGGAAATAAGTCCAAGGTTAGGAGGCGGTTCGGGAGGAAGGTAATGGGGATGCTGTTTGTTAGACAGCTCCTCGAAGTAAGAAGATGAGCCTGAAACAATAATTTTGATGAAGAAAAATACTGAAAGGATCGAAACTGGAAGTATAAAAATAAAACCCAGGACCTAGACTGGTTGAAGGACAGAAAACTTGGCAACATAGATATTCATAGATGAATCCGCTCTAAACTTTAAATACAAAGTTTTGTACACTGGCAACCTCATCCTTGTAACTATCATCATAAACAATAACTTTGTTCTGTGATTAAAAAAAATATATATCATATTTTAGTTCATCATATTTTCACACAATAATAAAAATATTTAAATTGAACGTTCTAAATGTTGCGAAGTCGATAATACAATAGCGGGGGGAGCGGGGACGAGAACAGTAGGTACGCAAGAGGCGTAGGTAACCACAGCAAAATACAGAGTTGAAATGTGTTAGATAGAACACCGAAATCTTGAAGGTTTATTTTTCGTAAGTGTATTATGTTTTAAAAAGTCATAGAACAAAAGTTGTTGTTTATGATGTGAGTAACACAGTTCTACAGGGTTGTTAGTGTTTTACAAATAACCCTGTATATGCGGCTAAAGCCCGTCTAATGAAAGCGCGACCTGAGAAAAAGAGGTTAAATCCAAAAATTTTGTATGTAATATTTCTAAATAGTAGGAGAATCATGTCTTAACACTTCACAATTTTTTTTATTTAATATAATTGCGTCTGAATAATGTTGACAATTAAATTTAAAAAAAAAACTCCAGGTCGCACTTTTCATTAGACGGACTATATGCGCAATGTAATACTGTGTAATACATACTCTTACAACGACGTTGACACTCAATTTTGGACTGGAAATTATTCTTGTTGCCGCCACACCCCGCGTAGATGAATGTCTGACAAGAGTCCGTCTGCGCATTATAGTAGTATCTGCAAGTAGGTATATGTCACATCACATGCCTTAACGCGATCCATTTTACGACTTAAACTGAACTGTTAGAGCGATGGAGCTATATCTATATTAATACTAAAAGCTGAAGAGTTTGTTTGTTTGAACCCGTTAATCTCAGGAACTACTGGTCCGATTTGAAAAATTATTTCAGTGTTAAATAGCCCATTTATCGAGGAAGGCTATAGGCTATATATCATCACGCTAAGACTAAATTGACTCAACACGCGGGCGAAGCCGCTGGCAGAAGCTAGTAACCCTATATAGCTCTATCACTTTAACAGTTCAGTATAACTCCATCCCTCTTTCTCGTTCGCGGGCATTTTCATTTTAAATGGCGCAGGTGGTTTTTCGGTTGTCCCATGACAACAAAATTATATAAAAAAAATTGGAAACATTTTTTTTAAGAAAAGGCTTATGTGCACTGAAGGTATATTTATATATATATGGATTTGTTTTATTGGTTCCTGAAAGAACACTTTTACAATTTTATTTTAATTAATAATGTTTCGAAAAGGTGTAAAATCATGATGTCCCAATGACAGCATGCATTATTGTATTTAATTTTTTTGATATTTTTTTTACGTCAACTCATGTAGCGACAGTTTGATTTTATTGTTAGATAGTTAATTTATTATTTAAACTAAGCATTTCAGGGCAGTTATTAAAAACAATATTTAATAAATTATTTAAAACCTGTCTTACGAATTCGAGACTACCGGACATGTCCGGTTAGTAACATGCTTTTTACTATTAAAATACACAAATATCGCGCAAATTCGGTTTTCATGGCAACTCTGGGTACAAATGTCAAAGTTTGGAACCCCATTTTGTAGTCAGTCACGCAAGGTGTCCAGCTAGGGCAGTACGTTTCGCGGCACAAAAAGTTTGGTCAAAGAAAATCTATTGATGTTAGTAACGTTTTTTTACGTAAATATGAAGTTTGTCTTTATTTATTTTTTAACTGTACATAACTTAAACACTGCTGAAGGCATAAAAGTAAGATTTTATTGGTTTGTGATAATATTGTTTGAGTATTTTAATTTCGTTTCAAAATGATCGACATTCGTCACGTCCTGTTAGTAACCGTTACTATAGGATGGACAAAAAATGTTACGAAACAGACATGTAAAGCTTAGAACTCATGAATTAAACTGTCGAAATTTATTTATTGATGACAACGGTTAGATTCTTTAAATATATTCCTTATATTTTAAATGTCGGTTCGTAAGTTTGAATATTTGACACTCAATCCCACAGAAGCGGGTGTTCGGATTTGGATGAAATTTGGCACCTAGATAGGTTTTTATTACGATATAATGCCAATAACAGTTTTTAACAGCAATAACAACTGCAAATTATTTTTATTTTTTTAACTTTATTTTTGTACGATATTTCAAGCGCCAAAATTCGCAGAGCCTAACTTCAGACTCGCTAACTTATAACGGCCGTACTGTAACTGATAAGCAATTTGGACTGTTTTTTTTAAATAAATTAGAAGTTATATACTGATTAAGTTATTCGTCCAAGTGTGAATTTTATAAAAAAAATATAATGAAGATAACATGGTTGTTAAGTTGTTGATTATTATTAGTTGGTTAATAGTTAATTAGTTAGGGCTAGGCCGACGGACAATGATCACTCACTGCATTCTTAACGCGAACGAACGAAAAATAAACGATGAATAAGATACTCGATGTACCAAATAAATTTTTTCAAGTTTTTTACAAAATGTTTTATTAAAATACATATTTAATATATGCATTTCTATTTAATTTGATCTATGTATTTACATACACATTTCATAGAACTAACATTTTATACGATTTAAACCTTACAGTGAGCACTATTCTTAACAATTCTGTTTCGTCACGTCACATGTCCCTTTAGTAACAGTCCCAAAATATTTTTGTCGTTTTTTTATTTTTATTTTTTTAAATATTATGTGGAATATTATTATTAAAATATTATAAATAAAGAAAAAAAAAGTACATAAACACTATATTCCAAGTTTATTTTTCCTTGACTGATGAAATAAGTTACACGAAAATTAAAACTTGCATTTGGTCAAAATGTTACGATACAGACCAAATTGTTGAAATTTTAAATAAAGATAAATATCTATTGACTAAGTAGTAATATTTAATTTCATTAATTGATATTATAAACTTATACTGAGCGCTTTTTTTCATTTAATTTCCAGCAGTTTATTTGTTATCACGATTTGATTTTTGTTACTAAAAAGACATTTTTAGCCTGACTTACTTTAAAAAAATAATTTTAGAAAATAAAATACACATTTCTGCACGTAATTATTACATTTAATCATAACATAAATATATTTTTTACAATAATTCAAAATTCAAAGTGTCCTAAAACAATAATAATTTAAAAGGTTGTTTTTTAAAACCTGCGCCATTTAAAATGAAAATGCCCTCGCACGCCTGACATTTTAGCACGTCATGGTAAGGCCTCTCTTAGTCTATCCGTATTAACAGTAGTCTTAAAAAAAATCAAAACAAATAACTCACTTTTGGATCTTAAACCTGAAAAATTGTTCATTTGTTAGTTTTATTTTAAACAATGGGGTGCATATTTTTAAGATTTTAATATTTAATGTAATTTTAAATTGTGTTTATCAACAGTATTGAATATATAAACGTGACTATTTACAACACAATTAACCAACAAATTAAAAAATAACACTGTATTCTAAATTCAATTATATTTTTATTTGAATTTATTATTTTTAATATTAAGATGTATAAGGGATTTGATACCTTTTCTTCTCCTTTGCCCTGTAAAAGATAAGCGTGGGAAAAAAAGTAAATTCAACGGACTTATTAATTTGGGTCATTTGTAAAGAAAACTTAAATACAGGTAAGTTTTGAAGAGAATTCTTTAGAAATTGTGATTGAGGCATAAAATACTTGCGATAGATTGCTACCACCTATTAAAACTAAAATATAGGTTTAGCAACTTTGGAAAATTTTCTTCAGCAATAAATGAACAAAAATGCGACGTAATTTCCGGATAAAGAATTTGTTTTTAAGGGCCTGTTTCACCACCTATGATTAAGTTTCGAGTATCTTATTTGGCAGATAATTTCATACAAATTTTGTTCCTTTTTTAATTTATTCAGTGAGTAGTGCCTACTCGGACATTGTGAAACAGGCCCTAAGAGTATTAAAAACGACGTTTGATACAAGTAGAAGTTTGTCACTGCAGCAATCGGTTGTCGGCAGTCTGTGCAGCTCGTTTGAATTTTACCTCAGTTACAATCACAAAGCTACTCCACTTGTATCAAAATGTAAATAGTTTACAAACCTTTCCGAGAAGCGAACTAAACAAAGATGCGGGTGAACCCGCGGGGACAGCTAGTACGGAATAATTCCAGATAAAGATTATGGACTAACCTCATTGCCGTACAGTCGCCCTTTTTAGGCTGCGATTGGCACCAGTAATCCCATTCGAAGTGTAGGTTATCTAAACATAAATACAGGGTTATTTGTAACACACTACACTCTAACCTAGCAGGACTGTATTACTGACATAATATTATAATGATCATGCCCCACATAAATCTTCGGAAGATTTAGAAAAAAAAAATTATGAACATAATTATGATGAACTAATACCCGATGGGTGCGAGACGCACAGGACCGGTCGCTGTGGCGACGCTTGGGGGAGGCCTATGTCCAGCAGTGGACGTCTTTCGGCTGAGATGATGATGATGATGAAATATGATACATTTTTAAAAGTCATATAACTAAAGTAGCTATTATCATAAAATAGGAACATAATCCTGTCCTGAGAGGTTGCCAGTGTTATACAAATAACATTGTATAAGCACAGACATTAACGAATTGGTCCTCTTAGTAACAATAGAAAAGATGTAGTATTATTATTTTTTTGTTTTTTTTTTTTCGGCTACTAGCTCAATCATCAAATAATTTAACCTCGGATTTTCTACAGAACCCAGTTGGAGATTATCCTATGATTATTTTTGTACAATATTTAACCTATTTTAAACTGATGATGGCCCGTCCCTGCTTCGCATGGGTGTTAGAAATCTTTCTTCTTGTTATTCCTGCCCTTATACCTTATTACTTGGGGTCGGCGCAACACGTTTTCTTCTTCCATTCTGTCCTGTCGTCCGTCACACTATCATTAACTCCCTTTTCTTTCATATCAGTCCTTACACAATCCATTCATCTTTTCTTTGGCCTCTCTCTCTCTATCCATCTATCCACATGTAAAGATTAAGAACTCTTTTAGTAACATGCGTTTCATCCCATGGGTGTTAGAAATCTTTAATACTTATTATATTCTGGTCTCCTCTACAGTCTACAATAATATACGAGTAAATGTATTATTCATCTAAACCACCCTCATTAATGATTACAGATAACTCAATAAAACCATATTACGATACATATAACCATATAAGGTCGTTATTGCCACGCCACGCTTCGGGGAAGCCTATGTATGTCAAACAGTGGACGTCTTCCAACTGAAATGATGTTTATGAAATCCATAGTGTATTTATTACGGTCTCTAATCATATTTTAATGGCAGCAACAAACACAACAGCAGTTATCAAATAATTTTTCCCATCTTGGTTGGACCGAGAGTCGGACTTTTTCTGACTAAAACCCACATAGCAACATCTATAACACATCAGAGCTTAACGTTTGAATCCCCGACCGGTCCTATGAGACCGCGCTGTTATTGTTTTACTATTGTGTCTCGTTTCGCGGGCATCTGAGTAATTAAAAATCCTACATTGAGGTGTTAGAGTTCTCCACGAGATCAGAACGTAGGTATACCTACTTATATAAGTAGCCCGAAATCAACTATCGGGTAGTGGCTGGACCAGACAGTAATATCTGTCTGTGAAATGAGGATTTTCTGACCAGATAGATGTAAATCCATCCGGTCAGAAAATCCTCCCTTTTCGACGGAGGTACATGCGACTTGACACACTATTTAGCATGTCTCTAAAATATAACTTAATATAGACCTGCAAAGTGCAAAAAACTTAAGGAAATCTTAGTAATGATTAAAGTAATGATACTAACTTCTTCTCTGAGGACCTGAGACTGGGAGCAAATCGTACGGGGTGCTGTTGAGATTTACGACAGGTTCCAAATTAATTCTTCTATAGTTATTATACCAACTGTTCGGTTTAGGCAAACCAGTTGAACGCGCTTTAGACGTCGTCAAAGTAATACTTTCAACTGAAGATGAATAAAACGCACAGAACACAATCACTACAATTGTTAGAATAATGTTTAAAAGACCTTCCATTTTTTCATATAAAATTCGGTGTTTTATTAACTTTGTTACCTCTCGGTGTGAAATATACGTTAAGCACGGAATTTATATCGCTATAAACCAGTTATCGCGCGTGCACAGTAGAATCGTGAGTTTTTACACATTTATTTATGTGTATTTCTAAAACGAAATCGGGTGTAACTGGTGGATTTTATAACTTGCAGTTGCAATAGCAGAGTACTGCACTCACAAGCCTTAACATTACCTATCTCTTCAAAATTTTGTTTGTATTTGCACCGGGTAGCTTGAAACTTTTCACGTTCATTTATATCGTTGAAGGACTGTAACAATGTGCCTGCTGCGGTCTTTCCTTAAGATTATAATTAAGAAATTTTCATGGCTAAAGTCAAGGCTCTAGATTACTTAACTAGTGCACCACACCAATAACGAATGCATCACTGCTTACCATCAGGTTGGATCGCAGTCAAGCGAGTTATACTCGTAGATACTTTGTAACTTGATCGAACCATTGTCCATACTTACCTATCTCATAAAAGCAAAAGTAACTCTGTCAATCTGTTTCGAAACGAAAGTACGCCTCGCTAAATCGATCTACGTAGAAAATTTTAGGATACGTAGAAATTATTTTGAAACATGTATTGTCATTACAGGAACGAATATTTTTCTAAAAAATTCCTGAAAGATAATGGGAACGAACGTCAGCAAATATGACGTTACAAAACTGTAGATTGGGGGTTTGAAATTATTAACGTTTGAATCCCCAACCGGTCTGTGTTGTGCTGTTTTACTATTGTGTCTCGTTTCGCGGGTATCTGAGTAATTTAAGTATTTTTCTTTCAAGAATCATTTTTATAGAGTTATCGCTTTCTGTCTTCCGAGACCAGTATAGTAGTTCCTTGTAAGTTCCAAGTAGACAGAAAAATACGCAAGTATACATAAATATATTCTACAATATCCTATGAATTATCACCGGCGCCATTCACAGAATATTCAGACGCTTCACAATGTCCACAATCGCGCGGCAGAACAGTTGCGATAATGATTTCTTCGTTACCGGCACACAATGCAACGTTTGATCGGCAAGCTGGATGTTTGCTGATCTAATGGCATTTTCAATTTGCATTCAAATTCCTGAGCTCGCATTGCTGAGCTCCGCGGGAGGGCGGGATGCCGACAGCGTTGGATACTCGAATGCTCCAATGCCCGAATCGGATTAGCGCTAACGACGCACCATTCTGTATGACCGCCGCAGTCGACCGCATTCCCGCCGTGGCGTACACGACACTGATAAACTGTTGCAGTGGATCCCCAGCATCCACACATTAAATTCCCGTGCATGCATGACCGATTTATCACTTTAATAAAAATCAGGACACACGCGAGTCTGGCACGCATGAGGAATGGTCGCAATAAGGTTGCCACGTTGCCATGTGCTTACGGACACCTGACGGTTTTCCAGCTAAAAACACTATGGCGTAAAAGTTTTCACTTATCTTCAACACCTACATTTTTACTTATAGCTTCTACCTGTGGCTTCACCCGTTTGAAATTAGAAAATAAATAGTAGCAGTTATTCAGTGAAGATATGAAAGTTTTTTTAAATCGGTCTGGTAGTTTTTGAGGTAGATAGAAACATACAAACAAAAAATCTAATCTGTCTGCTTTAAAACCTTAGTTTAGATAGCATATTTATGTACTTCTGATCTCCATAATACTAATAATAAAAAGGCGGAAGTTTGTATGTAGGTGTGTGTATGTGTGGAAGTGTGCGTTTGTATGTTTGTTTCTCCTTCACGCTCAAACAACTGAACGGATTTGGATAAAAGGCATACTATACAAGGCGCCAGATAACCGAGAAATTTATTCCAAGTTTATCTGGCGCCTACCTTAGATGCTTTGAATCCCAGAAGTATGTTTCCTTACAATAATTTTCAACTTCCAACGACAGCAAAAGCAGATAAAACAATAATTTCTTCCGAGCATAATATCTGCATCTGAAACAATAGGCCCTCATCACAAGCTCTATCGATGTTGCAAATTAGCATTCCCCGAGGAGAATCCTAATGAGAAATGTAATTTCGAGGAAGCAGATAGCTCTTCACAAAGCTTTTTAAATGTACAATTCCGAGCTGTAGGATTAATTACTATAGTTTTTCATCCCGTCTAGTCCGTCGTCGGTCGGAGGCGGGATTACGACTGGATTCCCGACGACGATTAATTATTAATTGTCATTACGGTTATGGCTGCAAAGCCAATTGCCTCCCCGGCTTAGCAGGATTATTTAATCTTTGGGCCTGATGAAGTAGCAGACATATATATATTTTAGGCACGGCTAGTTCTACGTATTCGAGCCACAAGTTCGTAACTTTGGATTGATGTCTGGCAATTGTTTGATGAATTTCGTAAGTTTGCGAACATCCGTTAGTTTAGGACCACCTAGGTACCCGAGTTTGTATTGCCCACTAGCTGACCCGACAGAAATCGTTCTGTCAAAGTACGTTAGGATTGATAGGTAACCCTTATCTCAATGGGACACTGGCAGAATAGTCGCAAACGGCTTGTTAAAAAAAAGCTCCAACCTAATATTTACAGCCAGGAACAGTTTGTAACGAGTTTTAGTTTCAAAACGAGACACAATAGTAAAACAATAACAGCGCGGTCTCATAGGACCGGTCGGGGATTCATGAACTAATAGAGAAAACATTGCTTTATATTGTTTTCTAAGCAATATTTGCTTCATAAGACATTAAAGAAATTATTTTAATTCTCGAGACGCATTTAACCGTTTACTTTAATTTATATAGAAATAGAACATAGATAAGGACCCAGTTACGAGCTAACCACTTATTTATCTTATCGATTCGGCTGTTGCTATTAGGTAACCTATCCATCAAGATCCAATCAAACAGATACGGCCCAGCCTCCCGAGCTAGGTAGGCCTAACTTTTTCTTTCCATCCATTTCAGCTCAACAGATAATGTTCCGCAACATCTATCACTTTTCCTCCTGCTTTTAGCTGCCCCTCTGATCTAATTCCTTTACATTATATCAATGTCAGTCAGTCCTACCCAAAATCCAACAAAAATCAGTATAATGAATGAGCGACCTTATTCCAAGCATAATATAATGTAAAAACAGCGACGGTAGCAAAATAAAAACAGACAGGGAGCCGCATAAAAATTCAATCATTTCGAAAGCTTCGCTAAGATTTGTAGGCGAAGCCGGAGAGGATTTAAATGAAATTACGACATTGTTCGGACGAGCGTCGATGGACGCCCTGACGCTTGTAAATTATAAATTAAAAATATATAAATCGTTTAGATTTATGTGTTTTGTTTTACGTGAAGTAATTAATGCTATTTGTTACGCTGAAAATTAATTGTATCCCGGGTAATCCAATACGGTTAAGTGTTATATTTTTTAATGGGAATGAATTACGTTCGGCAGCCGTCCCGTTTATGGCGGAATATTAATTTTTTTATTAGCTGTGTTGACTGCTGCATTCGTTTATTGGGCGCTGCGTATAAGATCCTTTTTTATAGGTCAGAAATGATCCAATAACTACTCCCGCTCCAGTTGGAGCCAGAGAGTGTTCGACCTTTTTAAATACAAAATACGAAGGTATCTATAACCAACATAGGTTACCTAAGGTATTAAGGTACCTTTTACCATATTACCTGATAACCATTCGAAGAAGCTCAAACCTCTTATAGACCACTCTAGAATCCCCTCTCCGAACAGCCTATTCGAGCACGTCCCTGGAGAGTCCTGATGTCGTGGAAACTGAAGTAGGTACCTTTATTTTTGCTTTTTCCCACGGGCATTGGGATAGCTTATAACTATACTTAATTGACATTCATGCGAACGAATCGCATGAATGTCAGTTATAGCCATAGCGTACGCAAAGTTAAAGAAACCAGATAAAAAATACCCTAGTCACATGGCTAGGCTACTTTCCGGTTTCGACCAGATTTCATCAAAATCGGTTCAGTAGTATATCCTTGAAAGCGTGATCTCCACACCTAAAAAAAGAACCTGAAAGCGTAACAGACAGACAGAGTAGCCTTTACATTAATTTATGATGATACGTATGGATTTGTAACTCCATAGAAAACTTGCATGTACCTACGTACGGTTCCCGCGGGACAGGCCTCACCTAGTGCAGGTCGTCTTTGTCTCATTATGTTTAATCTATATATAAAAATGAAACCCGTTTTCCGTTGTCACGACATCACATGAAAACGGCTTGACTGATTTGGCTGATTCTTTTTTTAAAATGTTTCTTGAAGTTCAATGATGGTTCTTACGGAGAGAAAAATTCAAAAAAAAAAAGTTACGTAAAGTAGGGTAGGTAGGGTAGTGTAGGGTAGTGTAGGGTAGTGTAGGGTAGTGTAGGGTAGTGTAGGGTAGTGTAGGGTAGTGTAGGGTAGTGTAGGGTAGTGTAGGGTAGTGTAGGGTAGTGTAGAGTAGTGTAGGGTAGTGTAGGGTAGTGTATGGTAGTGTAGGGTAGTGTAGGGTAGTGTAGGGTAGTGTAGGGTAGTTTAGGGTAGTGTAGGGTAGTGTAGGGTAGTGTAGGGTAGTGTAGGGTAGTGTAGGGTAGTGTAGGGTAGTGTAGGGTAGGTAGGGTAGTGTATGGTAGTGTAGGGTAGTATAGGGTAGTATAGGGTAGTGTAGGGTAGTGTAGTGTAGGTAGTGTAGTGTAGGGTAGGTAGGGTAGTGTAGGGTAGGTAGGGAAGGTAGGGTAGGGTAGCGTAGGATATGTAGGGTAGTCATTTGACGGGAGCGAAGCCGCGGGTAAAAGCTAGTCTATATATATAAAAATGAAACCCGTTTTCCGTTGTCACGACATAACATGAAAACGGCTTGACCGATTTGGCTGATTTTTTTTTTAAATGTTCCTTGAAGTTCAGTGATGGTTCTTACGGAGAGAAAAATTATAAAAAAAAAGTTAGGTAAAGTAGGGTATGTAGGGTAGTGTAGGGTAGTGTAGGGTAGTGTAGGGTATTGTAGGGTAGTGTAGGGTAGTGTAGGGTAGCGTAGGGTAGTGTAGGGTAGTGTAGGGTTGTGTAGGGTACCTAGTGTAGGGTAGTGTAGGGTAGAGTAGGGTAGTGTAGTGTAGTGTAGGGTAGGTAGGGTAGTGTAGGGTAGGTAGGGAAGGTAGGGTAGGGTAGCGTAGGATATGTAGGGTAGTCATTTGACGGGAGCGAAGCCGCGGGTAAAAGCTAGTCTTTAATGAAAATAAACACATGAAATTTCTATTCTTATATTCCCCAGGTAGTTTATAACACAAGTATAATCGTAAAGCCTCAACAGTACCGCCTCCCTATTACATATTTCTGTAGGCCTAAAAACCTTTTACCGTAAAATGATGTACGGCTTCCAATATCCTAAAATATCGGACGCATCTCGCGTTGATTGATCCCAATCGTCTATTTAATCGAGAGTGCGTGGAAGCGGGCTCGATGATAGGATATTTTGTTATACTTTTGTAGATACGTTATGAGCTTTCTGTGTTTGGTAGGTTGGTAGATCCTTCAAGATTGATATAAAAACTTACCTATTACACTTTACTAGGTACTTTGCAAGTATAACGTATCTATACTCCGTCGGTTTAGGTAGTTAACTAAATGTAAACAATCTTGGCATGTCTTTTTATCTTAAAGTTGTCTATAAATTGTTTATCATCTTAATCTTAATATATATAAATCTCGTGTCCCAATGTTTGTCCTCAATGGACTCCTAAACCACTTAACCGATTATAATAAAATTCGCACACCATGTGCAGTTCGATCCAACTTGAGAGATAGGATAGTTTAAATCTAAAAAAAAAAAAAATTTGGGTAAAGTAGGGTAGTGTAGGGAGGGTAGGGTAGGGTGGCGTAGGATATGTAGGGTAGTCATTTGACGGGAAAAAATCCAAAAATAAATAATTGTCTACCCCGTGCGAAGCCGGGACGGGCTGCTAGTATATTATATAAATCTCGTGTCCCAATGTTTGTCCTCAATGGACTCCTAAACCACTTAACCGATTATAATAAAATTCGCACACCATGTGCAGTTCGATCCAACTTGAGAGATAGGATAGTTTAAATCTATAAAAAAAAAAAAAAAATTGGGTAAAGTAGGGTAGTGTAGGGTAGTGTAGTGTAGGGTAGTGTAGGGTAGTGTAGGGTAGTGTAGGGTAGTGTAACCTAACCTAACCTAACCTAACCTAACCGAGTACTAAATTTTACTTGACGAATTTTAGGTAATTTTAATCACTGACACCTCTTTTGAGGAAACTTACTGTTTAGCTTTAGTGACTTACTGATCCCCTCTTTACAGGGATCAGTACAATATTATTATTTTGTTGATTTTTATTTCCCCTCCTCCACCATGTTCCTCTCCAGGACCCCCGCCAAGAAAGCCTCCACATGCCCTCATGTCTCTCCGACGTCTGCTGCACTCTCCATCACCTCCGAGAGGGAGTCTTCCCCTCCCAGTGCTTCAACTCAGGCCTCTAGTGTGAGGCGAAGCATTGGAGAGTGGGAAAATGGGCGAATGGCGGAGTCTCAGCCCCTCCCGACAGCCGCCGCGAGGTCGCCTAAAAAAGCGGCTCCGACCGTGACGGCCTCTCAGAGGTCACGGCGTGCTGCGTCTCAGGCAGACAGCAAGGGTGCAGCGCGCCGAGCCTCGACTGAGACCACAGCGGCCTCACCGGGAGCCGGCCAGCACCAGCTGAACAAACCCATCGATCGGGTGACCGAGGCTCGCATCTGCCTTCTTCGCGCGAAGTCGCATCTCGGCGACTCGCGCAACTTGAGGGCAGACCTGAAAGTCGGGATCACCCAATCGGTGGAACGGCTGTATCAGCTGGTGAAGGAAGAGGTGGCGGCCTCAGTAAAGGCGAAAGGGGCTGAGACGGCGGAGATGGAGACCATTTCAGCAACGCCTCCGACAGAAGCGCCCAGGAGCTTCCCGGAGGTCGACTCGCTGCTCGCTTCACTAGCGGAGCATAGCGCGTTGGTAAAGGAGAGCAGTGAGAAGATGGAAAAGCTGCACCGGGCGATGGAGAGACAGGGGGAAATTTTGGAAAAGACGGTCACTTATGCGAGTGTAGCGGCGGGTCCACCGAAAAGGCAGACCCCAGGAAGGACCGCGCTGCACTCCGTAGTGGTCACGTCTAAGGACGAAGAGGACACTGGAGAGAAAGTACTCCAAAAAATCAGAGAGGCAATCAAAGCCAAGGATGGAGGAGTGGAAATCGAACGGGTGCGAAAGGCCAAAGACCGAAAGGTTATTATGGGCTGTAGGACAGTCGAGGAACGCAACAAGGTTCGAGAAAGATTGCGGAAAGCGGGTGACCACCTCATTGTCGAGGAGGTGAAAAACAAGGACCCGTTGCTGATTTTCCGGGGCGTCCTCCGCATTCATTCCGACGAGGAATTGCTGGGGATGCTGCGGAGTCAGAACCGGGACGTGTTTCGCGCCCTCGACAGTGAGGAGGACCGTCTCAGTATAAAGTTCAAGCGCAACTCCAGAAACCCTCAAACCCAGAACGTGGTAGTCAGTACGTCCCCGACTATCTATAACAGGATGCTCGATAAGGGAAGAGCGCGTATCGATCTTCAAACCGTCTTCGTTGACGACCAGTCGCCACTGGTGCAGTGCACGAGGTGTCTCGGGTATGGGCATAGTCGCCGACTCTGTAAAGAGCCGGCTGACTTATGCAGCCATTGCGGAGGCCCTCATCTCCGGGCAGAGTGTGCCCAGTGGCTAAAGGCGGATAGTCCAGCATGCCACAACTGCGTCAAGGAGAAGATGGAGAAGACGAATCACAACGCGTTCAGCCCCGAGTGTCCTGTTCGAGTCAAGTGGGACAGACTAGCACGTGCGTCCGTCGCCTATTGCTAAGGTGGTTCCAGTAGACACGCTGCCGCACAAAATATTCCAGGTCAATCTTCAAAGGAAGAGACTGGCGACCCAGGAGCTTATGATCGAGGCCGAGAAGCGCAAAGCCACCGCAGCGCTGATCCAGGAGCCCTACGTGGGCAACGCTAAAAGGATGAGCGGTACCAGAGGCGTCCGAATCTTTCAGAGCACCAGCCAAGGAGAAGGGACTGTCAAAGCGGCAATAGCCGTTTTTGACCCAAAATTGACCGTGAGACAGTACCCAGAACTCACCACGAACAACATCGTCGTGGTGGGGATCCAAACTGGTGCCTGGAAATTAACTCTGGTCTCGTTCTACTTTGAGCCAGACCAGCCCTTGGGGCCATACCTGGACAGCCTTAGGAAGGTGGAAAGCGAGATCGGCCCGCATAAGCTCATTATGGGAGGAGACACCAATGCCTGGAGTGTTTGGTGGGGCAGTAGTGAAACCAATGGCAGAGGCGACGAGATGCTGGGGGCTCTCGACCAGCTTGGACTGCAAATACTCAACAAAGGGGAAACTCCAACCTTCGACGTAGTTCGTGGCAACAGACGTTACACGAGCTGCGTCGACGTCACAGCCTGCACAGCGGATATGCTGTCGGTGACCGACGGCTGGCGAGTCGTCGAAGACTTGACGGGGTCGGACCACAACGGCATAGAGTTCGTCATCAATCTCGAGAAGTCTTCGGGTATCACGGTGCACCGGACTACCAGGTCCTACAACACGAAAAAAGCTAATTGGGGCCAGTTTCGTAAGAAACTGCGCCAAATTATGCAAGACAACAGCTTGACCGTAAGTCTGCTCGACGAAGTCGACAGCGTGCACAGGTTGGACCTGGTAGTCGAGGGACTCACAACGGCGGTACAAGACGCCTGTACCAAAGTGATACCCAGAAAGAAGACGGTCGAGAAGCTAACCGTGCCGTGGTGGTCTGATGAACTCGCCAGCCTGAAGAGGCAAGTTGCCACGAAGAAGCGGAGAATCCGATGTGCAGCGCCGATCCGTAGACCAAAGGTTGTTGAGGAGTACCTGAAACAGAAAGTTGAGTATGAACAGGCAGTAGTCAAAGCTCAGGTCGAGAGCTGGAAGGGTTTCTGTGAGAAACAAGATAGAGAAGGCCTGTGGGAGGGGATATACAGGGTGATCCGGCAAACGGAAAAGAGACAGGAGGACATACCGATGGTGAGGGATGGAAAGACTCTAGGCCCTGAAGAATCAGCAAGGTATCTGGCACAAGTGTTCTACCCGGAAGACCGTCCGGAGGGGGATAACGAGGAGCACAAAAAGGTGCGGCAACGAGCGGAAGAGGTGAACGGTGGTGACCAAGTTGAATCCTGGGACCCTCCGTTCACTCTCGATGAGCTGAAGCGAGCAGTCTCCTCGTTTAACCCCAAAAAAGCCCCGGGTTCCGACGGTCTGACGGCGGACATATGGGACCACGCGATTCACCAAGACCCAGATGTATATCTGCGCTTGATGAACAAGTGCCTGGCGCATGGACACTTTCCACGGTCCTGGAAAGAGGCAACAGTCGTTGTGCTCCGCAAGCCCGCTAAGGAAGACTTCACCACTCCGAAATCGTACAGGCCGATTGGTCTCTTGCCTGTACTCGGCAAGATGTACGAGAAGATGCTCGTGGCCCGACTCAAGTTCCATCTATTACCCAGGATGAGTACTCGCCAGTACGGCTTCATGCCCCAGCGAAGTACTGAAGACTCCCTCTATACACTTATGGGGCACATTCGTGACAGACTCAATGCAAAGAGGCTTGTCACGGTTGTGTCTCTGGATATAGAGGGGGCCTTTGACAGCGCTTGGTGGCCAGCCATACGAGTCCGTCTGGCTGAGGAAAAGTGTCCTGTGAACTTGAGACGGGTCATTGACAGTTACTTGACCGAGAGAGTGGTGAAAGTCAGGTACGCGGGAGCGGAGCACAAATCCAGGACCGAGAAGGGATGCGTCCAGGGGTCCATCAGTGGTCCCATATTGTGGAACCTTGTGCTAGATCCGCTATTGAAAGACCTGGAACGAAGAGGGGTCTATTGTCAGGCGTTTGCGGACGACATCGTCCTTGTTTTCGATGGGGAGACGGCACTTGAGGTCCAAAGGGATGCCAATGTCGCTCTTGAGTACGTGCGCACATGGGGTGTCTCGAACAAGCTTAAGTTTGCGCCGCATAAAACAAAAGCTATGCTGATAACGCGCAAACTTAAGCACGACACCCCATGTCTCAGAATGGGCGGGGTAGACATTGGCATGTCTGAGGAGATCAAACTGCTAGGTCTTACCATCGACCACAAGTTGACCTTTAATACCCACGTCGCAAACGTCTGCTCCCGAGCCATCGGTATATATAAACAGCTGTCAAGGGCCGCAAGGGTCAGTTGGGGTCTGCACCCTGAGGTCATCCGCTGTATTTATACAGCAGCAGTCGAACCCATTATCCTGTACGCGGCGAGTGCGTGGTCGCCAGCCGCAACTAAAATTGGAGTCCAAAAGAAGTTGAACGCCGTTCAGAGGAGCTTCGCGCAGAAGCTGTGTCGAGCCTATCGCACGGTCTCTCTACACTCAGCACTGGTGCTGGCTGGAGTGCTCCCTCTTGATCTCCGAATTCGGGAGGCAGCCTCACTGTATGAGGCCAAGAGGGGGTTACCCCATCCAGCGCTGGGAGACAGGGAGATCGAGCGAGTGGCATCGGCACTAGAGATGCCACATCCGGCCGAGCAGAGGGCTATTGAACTGCAACGCCTGGTAGACGAGGAACATTATAACGAGCACCGCAATTACGCGGTGCGAATCTTTACGGACGGCAGCAAAATTGAAGGCAAGGTCGGGGCCGCACTGTCCGTGTGGACCGACCAGGCCGAAGTCAAAGCCATCAAGCTGGCGCTGCCGTCGTATAGCACCGTCTACCAGGCCGAGCTTCTCGCCCTCTGCGAAGCAATGAAAGAAGTCCTCAAAAGGACCGAGACGGCGTTCGCTATCTACAGCGACTCCATGGCAGCCCTCCAGACAGTCGCGAACCCCGAAGCCTTCCACGTCCTCGCAGTAGAAACGAGAGACGCCATCCGCCGCAGCAATATCCAGAACAAAAGCGTCTCCTTGTTCTGGATAAAAGCTCACGCGGGGCTGGAGGGCAACGAGAGAGCCGACTCGCTCGCAAAGGAGGCTGCCCTAAGGTGCAAGCGGCAACCCCACTACGATAAGTGCCCGGTTTCATTCGTCAAGCGTATGATCCGTATGGATACGCTGAGCGAATGGAACCGGAGGTATTGTACTGGGGAAACGGCGGCCACAACGAAGTTATTCTTCCCATGCGCGGTCGCCGCGTACAGGACAGTGCGGAAGATCGGGATGACCCAGGAGCTGACCCAGGCCCTAACAGGGCACGGTGGGTTCTCCGAATACCTGACTCGCTTCAAGTGTAAGGAGAACCCAGCGTGCGTCTGCGACCCCGACAAGCAGGAGACCGTCCTCCACCTCCTGACGGAGTGCCCTGTCTATTCCCCCCACAGGCACGATTTAGAGATGATAGTCGACACACAAGTAACAAAGGAAAATCTCAGCTTATTGATAAGCCACCGAAAGCATGTTAGAGCATTTCTAGATTTTGTTACAAAAACTGTTCGGTCCGTCAATAGACGGAACAAATAGGTGTTCAAAAATTAAGTTCTCTTAACTCAGAATTTTATGAAAATTATTATTATTTATTATTTATTTTATTTTATTTCTACAATGAATAATGCAATTTTAATGAAACATAATTATTATTTATTTAACATTTTACTATTAATTTTAAAAAGAATGACAGAAATTCTTCTTTTAAACAATAATGACCGGATAATTAAAATTTTTTTAAAATAACTTAAGGAATTATTTATTATTATTTACATTGAATAAAATTATAAAACAACACCTGAAAATAAAAAACCTACTGCCCATGAAAACGACCCTGCGAAACGTACAGGCAGGGGGCTTTTCGCATGGTAGGAGTGGGTTTTTAGCCGGTAGGAGTCCGGCACTACCCAGACTGCCCTACCAGTGGGGCAGTCTGGGTGTCCATGAGGATTTTCCCACTCCTGCCACAAAAAAAAAAAAAAAAAAAAAAAAAAAAGTGTAGGGTAGTGTAGGGTAGTGTAGTGTAGTGTAGTGTAGGGTAGTGTAGGGTAGTGTAGGGTAGTGTAGTGTAGCGTAGGGTAGTGTAGGGTAGTGTAGTATAGTGTAGTGTAGGGTAGTGTAGGGTAGTGTAGTGTAGCGTAGTGTAGTGTAGGGTACTGTATGGTAGTGTAGGGTAGTGTAGGGTAGTGTAGGGTAGGTAGGGTAGTGTAGGGAAGGTAGGGTAGGGTAGCGTAGGATATGTAGGGTAGTGATTTGACGGGAAAAATTCCAAAAATAAATAATTGTCTACCCCGTGCGAAGCCGGGACGGGCTGCTAGTACTTATATAAAAAAATCTTTGCGACAAAGTATTTACCTAAATCGATGTTAGCTAATAAACTATAGAAGAACAGGCAAAAAAACCCAGACCCGACAGAAAAGTAACATACTTACCTCAGTTATTAACGGTTTTATTTAGCTCACCCCGTTTGTTTTATTATTTATTTATTACTAGCTTTTACCCGCGGCTTCGCTCCCGTCAAATGACTACCCTACATATCCTACGCTACCCTACCCTACCTTCCCTACCTACCCTACACTACCCTACCTACCCTACACTACACTGCCCTACACTACCCTACCTACCCTACACTACACTACCCTACACTACCCTACACTACCCTACACTACACTACACTACACTACCCTACTCTACCCTACACTACCCAACACTACCCTACACTACCCTATACTACCCTACACTACCATATAATACCCTACACTACTCTACACTACCCTACACTATACCCTACACTACCCTACACTAACCTACACTACCCTACACTACCCTACACTACCCTACACTACCCTACCTACCCTATCTACCCTACTTTACCTAACTTTTTTTTTTTTAGAATTTTTCTCTCCGTAAGAACCATCACTGAACTTCAAGGAACATTTTAAAAAAAGAATCAGCCAAATCGGTCAAGCCGTTTTCATGTGATGTCGTGACAACAAAAAACGGGTTTCATTTTTATATATATAGATTTATTCTTGAGTCAAATTTAGTAATTATTTGAATTACTAAATTTGACTCCCCTCACCCTCTTCCTGTCAACCGATTAATCTGAAATTTTGTATACACTTTGGATTTTGGTGACAATACAAATACAATATGTTTATTCATTATCATTATAAATTCAAGATGGCCGCCGCTACAAAATGGCGGATAACGTAGGTTTTATCAATCCCATCAATATGGGTATCTCATTGCGGCGGCAAGTCCTCTCTTTGAGGAGTGGCTGGAACGGCAACACGGCGTTCTCACCTTCCACATGACGCAGGTCCTCACCGGTCATGGGAAGTTCGGGAGATTCCTGCATCGGATTCGTGCTGAAGAATCGCCCGGGTGTCACCATTGTGATGACCGCCCGGAGGACACGGTGGAGCATACGGTGGAGGTATGCCCCGCTTGGGCCGAGCATCGCCGTGTCCTCGAGGTGGCGATTGGTGGCAATGACCTCTCGCGCCGGGCCCTGGTACAGGCCATGGTCCGGAGCGAGGAGGAGTGGCAGGCGGTCGCATCATTCTGCGAAGCAGTAATGCTAGCTAAGGAGGCGGCCGCACGCGAGAGGGCATGGCCCTCACGCCCCCGCCGCCGAGATTCTGATCCCGATTTCCAGCCACCGTAAGCGCATGCTTGCGGACGGCGATCAATGGGTAGCTCGCCGTCCGGACGTCTGGTAACAATCCAGACCAAGCCCATGTCGTCGACGGCGCGTATTGTTCCACGCGCGCCTCAAGGAGATGTCAGCAAACAGTAGGGGCCCGGTAGGGCTGAAGCCTTCTGGGGCCTGGTTTGTCTAAAGAGAGCCCCGGTGCCCCGGAATTAAGGCAAAGGAGGAACAGGAGTGGGTTTTAGTCAGTAAAAGTCTGACATGCCCTCCCGCTCCGCCCAGAGCAGGAGAAGTCATTTTGACGATTCCCCACCTAAAAAAAAAAAAACATTTCGTTTTTTTTTTTAGGGGTATCAAATGAAAGGGCTCAACAAGCAGAATACAATATACTATAAAAAATTGAAATCCAAGATGGCGGCCGCTACAAAATGGCGGATAAATTATGTTTTATTAATCCTATCAATATGGGTATCAAATGAAAGGGCTCAACAAGCAGAATACAATATACTATAAAAAATTGAAATCCAAGATGGCGGCCGCTACAAAATGGCGGATAACGTAGGTTTTATCAATCTCATCAATATGGGTATCAAATGAAAGGGCTCAACAAGCAGAATACAATATACTATAAAAAATTGAAATCCAAGATGGCGGCCGCTACAAAATGGCGGATAAATTATGTTTTATTAATCCTATCAATATGGGTATCAAATGAAAGGGCTCAACAAGCAGAATACAATATACTATAAAAAATTGAAATCCAAGATGGCGGCCGCTACAAAATGGCGGATAACGTAGGTTTTATTAATCTCATCAATATGGGTATCAAATGAAAGGGCTCAACAAGCAGAATACAATATACTATAAAAAAATGAAATCCAAGATGGCGGCCGCTACAAAATGGCGGATAACGTAGGTTTTATCAATCTCATCAATATGGGTAGGTATCAAATGAAAGGGCTCAACAAGCAGAATACAATATACTATAAAAAATTGAAATCCAAGATGGCGGCCGCTACAAAATGGCGTATAAATTATGTTTTATTAATCCCATCAATATGGGTATCAAATGAAAGGGCTCAACAAGCAGAATACAATATACTATAAAAAATTGAAATCCAAGATGGCGGCCGCTACAAAATGGCGGATAACGTAGGTTTTATCAATCTCATCAATATGGGTATCAAATGAAAGTGCTCAACCAGTAGAATACAATGTACTATATAAAATTAAAATCTAAGATGGCCGCCGCTACCAAATGGCTGATAACAATTTTTTATCAATCCCACCAATATGGGTATCAAACTTGCAATAATGAAGCACTAAATGAATTAAACAGAATGCGAAATAAAAACTAAAAACTAGAAAATAAAAATAGTTTTTTTACCTATTTTTTTTTGTTATTATTTATATACTTAATCATATTATATAGTTTTTATATTCGAAATCAATGGCTAACACCAAAATATTGCCTACCTGACCAAAATACCTTTTGGTGCAAAGCTTGGGTGACGACACGGGAATACTCCGTTGAACTGGCTTCTATTCCATAAACCGAAAAACACTCCCTCGCACTCCACTTTTTCTGTTAGGTACTAAAACACTGAAAATGTCTACCTACTTATAAGCTATTATGGTTCATAATGAACGAAGCGTCATTCGACAGAAGGACCAACGGAGACTATAGCGACAGAAGGACCAACAAAACTATACCTACTAGCTGACCTGTTGACCAATACGAAACCCTTTGGAAATCGAATCTAAAAACAGAAGTCCGTCTATTGTATCATTTGTATCATACTATTTTATTTTATAATTAAAAGTTTTGATGATCCCTGCGCTGCTCAAAGAGGTGTCAGCAAAGCGTAGAGAGTCAACAGTGCCGATGTGGTCCTAGATCGCAAAGGGCAACTGAAGGACACACGGGTGTGGTTTTAGGTAGTAGGTAAAAGCCTGACGCTCCCCAGAGCAGGGTCATTGGAAGAATTCCTACCTAAAAAATAAAAAAAACCTATGCAATTACAGATATCAATGATTTATTATTTGTAATACCTCCTCGCGTTCTCGAAATAAAGGGTCTTGACAGACAGACTTGACAACAAAATGGTCTTATAAGGGTTCCGTTTTTTCCTTTTGAGATACGGAACCCTAAAAAAACAGGGCAAGTGCGAGTCGGACTCGCGCACTGAGGGTTCCGTACCAACTGACCTATGAAAACAGTTCATTCTCGAATCGAGTCTTGAAGACTTTTCCTTTTTTTTTCTGGTGACGTGACTAAAAATTTTCAGTTTTCAGACTTTTCCCTATGTTAGTGCTATAATACCTAGCTTCGTGCCAAATTTCAAGATTCTAGGTCGACTGGAAGTACCCTTTAGGTTTTGATTCCCTCGCGAGTACTTGCGAGTTTCAAAATATGCAGCTTAAATTGCTGTTTCTTTTGATTGCGTTGACATAGAAGTTTGATTTTGTTACAGCTTAACCTGTGGCGCCCCGTGGGGACCGCCATTTTTTATTATTTATTTATTTATTTAATATTAATAAATTAATATAAATAATATTAATAATATAAACTGTTATTGCTCTGTTTCTGTTGCTTCTGTAATTATACTACTAGAGCATAATTTTTATTCGGTCAGGTTTTGGTGGCACAATTTTTTTCCAGCGGTTCTCAAAGTTAAAAGGTAATTACTTGTTTACTGGCACGTTTTTGTGCCACGGGGCTCTACAAGTTAAAGGTATTATAGACCTGAGTATTTGGTATGAATTTCAATTTAATACCTCTACGCGTTTATGAGGAAATGGGTAGTAAGTTTAAAATTATTAAAAAAAAATATATTATGTGATGTAACTAAAAATTTATGGTTTTCGTAATTTTTCCTTTATCTATGCTATAAGACGTTGCTTCGTACCAAATTTCAAGATTCTGAGTTCACGGGAAGCACCCTGTAGGTTTTGATTCCCTTGCAAGTGTCGAAAATTTGCGGCATAAACGGCTGTATCTTTTGATTGCGTTGGCTTAGAAGTTTGATTTTTTCACAGCTTTAAGGGACAATAGACCTGAGTAATTGATATAAATTTCAGCTTCATACCTCTACGCGTTCCTGAGAAAAAGGGTCTTGACAGACGGACGGACAGACGGACAACAAAGTGATCCTATAAGGGTTCCGTTTTTTCCTTTTGAGGTACGGAACCCTAAAAACAACATAACGGTCCAGTGGTGTCGTCAAACTGGTTCTGCTGCGGAGCATGACACGACAAAACGGATTTGCTAATTAAGTTGCAAGTCCTTACCAACAGAGAACGTCGTTTTTTTGCCTTAGGCCTCTTGTACACGGCACGGTTGTCTGTGTTGTAAGGGCCAGCGCCCAGTGCCGGCATGGCACGCGGCATTTCATGGCAAAAGATTTGATTACTAATCAATTTATTTAAATCTTATTCAATTGAGTTTAGAATTCATATTATGTTATTTCGATATCAAGATGCCGCAGCATGCCGTTTCATTCCACGGGATGCCGCGACGCGCCTTTGCATTCCGCGAGACGGAATGGGTCATTTTGTGTCGAAGAATTATGATTGTTAAGTTAGATGAAATATGGTTGAAACTTGCGCAGTGGATCGGCGGAATGCCGAGAGATGCCACAGCATGCCGCGAGACGACACGGCATGAGAGAGATAGTTCTCGCCGTGCCATGCCGACAGTGGGCGCTGGCCCTTAGAATAAGGCCTCTGCCTCGAAACTTGCGGGCAGTGGGGCGGCGGCGGCGGCGCGGGAGCGGTAGGATGTAAAATCAAATGGACCGGCCCTCGAAAACAGCGGCGCGGCAGCGGGGCGGGGGCGGGCAGCGAGCGGTGTACCTACTTAATGGCGCAATTTCATTAGTCGATAGGATCCGCATGCCGGGTGCGAGAGATTTCTCGAACGAATGCCACAGGGCTCGCATTCGGGGAACCGTTTTCATTAGTCGATAGGGTCCGCGTGCACCCCGCACGAGAACCTCGTGTTCGTCGCCAGTTATTAACAAGAGTGGCACTGAAACAGACGTTCTTCTCATGGATCAACAATGGCGCAATTTCATTAGTCGTTAACTCGTTCAGTATACAGCGGCGAGATAACAACCAATGAAAGTAACAAGTCGATACATGTTCGTTATACCGTCTACGGTTCCCCGAATGCGGGCCCTGTGGCACGCGTTCCAGAAATCTCGCGCTCCCGGCATGCGGGCCCTATCGACTAATGAAAACGGTTCCCCGAATGCGGGCCCTATCGACTAATGAAATTGCGCCATTATGGGAAAGCTTTTTGACACGGCACCGCCGCAGTTTCATCAGGGTTGTATCGCAGTACATGGCCTCTTTCACACGGTACATTTTATTAACCCATACCTACACATGGCAAACGTGCAGTGTACAAATGGCCTTAGGCTGTCATGCTAACGTTGATATGGACTCTAGTTTTGGGTGATGTTCGTGGAATTTCTAGGTAAACCAGCAGCAGTGGAGTAATCTTTTTTCATTACAAGCAGCCACTAGGTCAGCTATTCTACACGAAAAGGCGAACATGTATGTATGTTCGTTACGCACTCTTTCGCGAACAAAACTCCACGATGGATTTCAATGAAACTTTGTAAAAAGGTAGAGAATGTCCCGCGATATACAATACTTTTATCTTGGATGTAAGTCCTTGAGATATTTTTTTACATTCACGGGCGAAGTCACTGGCAGCAGCTAGTGTAAGAATTGCTGCCAGTGCAGCAGTGTAAGAATAAGAGTAAAGGCACATTGTCGCTGAATCAAAGCTTCATCCCCACAGCGTGTGCGTTACCCCAACAGGAAAGTATCTCCTAGAGATATATGAGTAGAACGTATAGTTGGTGCCTTACCTGGTGTAAATGTTCCCCCACATAAAAAATGTGTGCAGGGGGCACAGAAAGAAAGAAAGAAAAGAAAAATAATAATTTCCACATCAACAAGCTGTTTCATTAATATAGTCAACAGTTCACAAGGTGCATTTAATATATTTTTTAATTAGCCCCCAAAACTTTTGAACGCAACTGTACGGACAACAGCTTAGGTATCTTCTTCTGCCTGGCGTTAGTCCCGGCCGTTACCAGGGTCCGCCTTCCTGCTAAGCTTACTCCACTTTGCCCGATCTTCAATATCCTTCCCAGTAAGGCCATTGGCTCTCATGTCGGACTTGGCGACGTCCAGCCAGCGCTTGCGAGGGCGACCACGGGACCTAGCCCCAAGAACAGCCATATCCATGCATCTCCGGCCGACGTACTCCCTAGGGCGACGCATGATGTGGCCATACCATCGCAGACGACACTCTTGCAGTTTTTCCCCCACGTCACGGACACCAAGACTACCTCGGATGAATGAGTTGCGCACGCGATCGGATCGCGTTACGCCACACATCCACCTCAGCATCTTCATTTCCGTGACGCGAAGCTCCTGAGTGTGTCTGCTTAATGCCGGCCAACACTCGCCACCGTACAGGAGGACCGGCCGAATGATGCATTTATATATCTGCCCTTTGAGCCTCGGGGGCATTCTACGGTCACATAAAACGCCCGTTACCTCGCGCCATTTTGCCCAAGCCGCGCCTATACGTGCTTGGACATCGTCATCCACGTTGCCAGACTCGTGCAGCACGGATCCAAGGTACCGGAACTTATCGGTCTTTGTTACCAGATCCGAACCTATTCGGATAGTGTTTGAATCCGTGCCGCCACAGGACATGTACTCGGTCTTCGCCACATTTAGTCTCAGACCGCCGCTCTCCAGCGTGTCCTTCCAAATGTTGACCTTGCGCTCAAGATGGGCTTTGTTCTGGTTAACGAGGGCGATGTCATCGGCATACATCATTAGCCAAGGAGGCTGGTCTTGGATGTTTGCCGTAACTACATCAAGCACAACGTTAAACAAGAACGGGCTTAGAGCCGAACCTTGGTGAACGCCAACAGATATTGGAAAAACACTGGATTCGCCAACAGCGGTCTGGACAGAGGACACGGAATCACGGTACATGTCTCTGATAATGTCAAAATAGGCCTCGGGAACACCCTTGAAGCGGAGTGCCCACCAGATAGCCTGCCGAGGTATACAGTCGAAGGCCTTCTGCAGGTCTAAAAAGGCCATATGCAGAGCTCTCCTTCTCTCTCTGTAAGCCTCAGACAGAGTCCGTAAGGCGAACACTGCGTCCATGGTGCTGTTACCCGCCCGGAAGCCATATTGACACTCAGAGACAGTGCACTCGCTACGGAGCCTTGTGTCAATTATGCGCTCGAAGAGCTTCATGGTGTGGCACATGATCTTGATACCGCGGTAGTTACTGCAGTCCTGTACGCTACCTTTGCCTTTGTAAACCGGGATAATCAGGCTTAGTCGCCACTGGTTTGGCATTTCCTTGGTGGTCAGGATGCGGTTAAAAAGATCTGTCAATAGGTCCACACCATGTGGGCCCATCGCTTTCCACGCCTCAATTGGCACATTGTCAGGCCCGACCGATTTCCGGTTTTTCATGTGGCGAAGAGCAATGCGAATTTCGTCGGGGGAAATAGGGGAAATAAGTCCAAGGTTAGGAGGCGGTTCGGGAGGAAGGTTATGGGGATGCTGTTTGTTGGACAGCTCCGTGAAGTACGTACACCATCTCTCCTTAACAGAGGGGGCATCGTAGAGCAGCTTACCCTGGGCGTCCCTTACACAGAGACATTTACTAATGTCCCGTGTTGCTTTTTCCCGGGCACGCGCCAGCTTAAAAATAAGTTTTTGCCCCTCCGCAGTTTCCAGCTTGTCGTACAAGGGCGACAGACTTTTGCTGCGGGCTCTGGCTACTGCTTTTTTGCAAGCGCGCTTAGCCGCTCCATATGCCTCCCTGTCCTCCGGAGAGTTGGACCCTTGCCACTGTTTAAATAAAACCTTCTTCTTCCGAGTCACCTCCTGCACCTCGTCATCCCACCACCACGTCTCCTTGTTTATGGTGCGGCCACCACGAGAAGTGCCAAGGACGCGTTTACCTGCAGCGGTGATTGCTGAGTGGATCCTACTCCAGATATCTTGAGCAGACTCATGCGGAGCACTGATTTTGAGATGCTCGACCTCCACGATGAAGTCTGACTGCTTAGGCCCATTAAGCAACCACCACTTAGTGCGGGGGTTGCGTTTCTCGGTCACTTTCTTCTTTGGCCTGACTGCCAAGTCCAGGACCAGAAGGCGGTGTTGAGCCGTTAAGCTTTCGCCTGGGATGACCTTGCAGTTGGTAACCTTGCCAATGTGGCACCGTCGCACCAGCAGGTAGTCAATTTGGGTTGAGTAGGCACCACTACGGTACGTAATGAGATGCTGGGGCTTCTTCTGAAAGAATGTGTTCACGATGGCTAGGTCAGACACCGCGCAGGTCCTGAGTATACTGACTCCCTCTGCATTTAGTTGGCCATAGCCAAAACCACCGTGGACACGTCCGTACTCTCCAGCAGACTGACCTACGTGGCCGTTGAGATCCCCCCCAACCAAAACATCTTCGGAATTCGGAATAGCGCGCATTACGTCCTCGAACTCTTCCCAGAAGGCCTCCTTTTCAGACTCACAGCAACCAGTTTGGGGAGCATAGGCGCTGATTAGGTTCGTAACCGATCCTTCAATCAGCACCCTAACTCTCATCAAGCGGTCGCTGTATCGGTCTACTTCAAGGAGTCCATCCTGAAGGTCCTTAGACAACACGACGGCTACTCCGTTCCTACCCGACGGTGATCCGGTGTACACTAGCTGGTACCCCTGCCCGATGTCACGGGACTTATTCCCCTTCCAGCGCGTCTCCTGAAGGAAGGCGCACTGGACCCGACGCTTTGCAAGTACGTCCGCGAGTTCTCTGCAACGTCCAGTTAGAGAGCCAATGTTCCAGGTGGCAAAGCGGAGCTTCCTTTTGGGTACTAGCATCTTTAGCCGTGCCCGTACTTGACACGGTAGCCCTAGCCCACTTGTCGCAGGTTTAGGGCGATGTGCCTGCGCGTCGTTGTGCGGCGACGCCCTAGCCCAAGTACCCAATCTCGTCTTGTTCTTTTCCATATTATTTGACTGATGTTGGTTTTACGTGGGGCGACCAGCCGTCTGGTGAGAGTCAAAATGGCGGGTGTACCCTGTGTGTGTGTAGCGAATTAAATTATACCAATTACCAAAAAAATGTACCTAAAATTTACTATTCAGTACCTAGGTCTAAAAAATCTGTACCTCTTTCACAACGAAATTATTTAGAAAGTAAGGTACACCCGCCATATTGACATCAAGATGGCGGGTGTACTATAATATTTTATTATTTAACCATAACTCATAAATTATAATTACACCAAAAAATTGTACCTAAAAAGTACCTCCATTAAAAGAAAACGTAGACTTGAACAGTTGGATAGTTTCTTAGAAATAAAACAACCGTGTCTTGTGTAAAACTAAACATATGTACACTGCAGTGCATCCCAATGGTAACTGCCCCGACTTGCAAGTTGTAGGTCGCGGATTCAAACCGTGTCAGGCACATTACTTTGTGTAATTTATTTCATCACCACTGCTCTCAAAACGGTGAAGGAAAACATCGTGAGGAAACCGGCATGTCCTAGAATCATAAATTCGAAGACATGTGACATCCACCAATCCGCAATGGGCCCGCGCGGTGGATTATGGCCCATTTCCTCTCCAAGAGAGTCCCAGCAGTGGGAACATTATAAGGCCAATAATGCTAATGCTAAATTATACATTTATATTTTATTTATTTTATTGCCCGAAGTCTGACCACCAGTCTTACTATGGGGGTATCTACATGTACACGTGTTTTCCAATAACTAGTTTTTTAAGAGGTCAGACAGGCAGTCGCTCCATGTAAAATACTGGTGTTCAGTTGCATCAGGTTAGACTGGAAGCCGACCCTAATATAGTTGGGAAAAGGCTACGCAGATGATGACATTTATATTTAAAGGATATTTTTAAATTATGAATTATATGCACGATAATAATTATTAATAGTTACTAGTAATAAAATATATGTATAGTATTATCTATATATTTTTGTTATTAGCAATTTTCCGCAACTAACAACTAGCTTCGTAAATGCACATTTATGATCAACTAGCTGTTGCCCGCGACTTCGTCCGCGTTAAATTCGTAAAACTGCACAAAAGTAACTTATATCTAATCCTATACTTCCGAAAAGATCTGATTAATTAATTTTACATAAAACTGTTTAAGTTGCCTTCAATTTTGGGACACCGAGCTTATCTTTCGGAATACCGATCCACGTCCCCAGAGGCTTCGGCCCTGCCGCGGGCCCCTACAGTTTGCTGACATCTCCTTGAGGCGCTCGTGAAACAGTTGACGACTTGACTCGGTCCGGGTTATTACCGAACTGCTGGACGGCAAGCTACCCAGTGTTCGCCGACCGCAAGCTTGCGCCTACGGTGGTCGGAAATCGTTCTCGTGATCCTGACGGCGGGGTCGTGAGGGTCGTTCCCTTTCGCGCTCGCGGCCGGCCGCCTCCTTGGCTAGCATTACTGCTTCGCAGAAGAAGGCGACCGCAATACCTCTACCATGTGCTCCACCGTGTCCTCCGGGCGGTCCAGACAGTGCGCCCAAGTCTGGCTGGGGCGCCCTTTACCCCTGAATCCGATGCAGGAGCCTCCCGAACTTACCGTGTCTGGTGAGGACCTGCGGCATACGGAACGTGAGGACCTCTTTCTAACTACTTCTCAAAGAGGGAACTTACCGCCGCAATGACGGCGTGCCCAGGTTTCTTGTTTAGGTGGAAAATCATCAGAATGACTTCTCAGAGGGTGAGTTAGACTTTTACTGACTAAACCTCACCCCGTTCCTTCTTTGCCTTCGTTCCAGGGTCCCGGGTTTTCCTTTCGGAAGCTCACTCATGGCCCCAGAGGCTTCGAACCTGCTGGGCACCTACAGTTTGCTGACATCTCTTTGAAGCACGCGTGGAACAATACCCACGGTTGACCGTCTGGATTATTACCGGACAGCCAGATGGTAAACTACCCATTGCTCGCCATTTGCAAGCCACTCCTACGGTGGCTCTAAATCGGGGTCGGAATCCCAGCGACTGGGGCGTGAGGGGACTATTTGCCACTACTCCTCGCTCTGGATCATGGCCTGTACCAGTGCCCAGCGCGAGAGGTTGCTGTCACCGATCGTCCCCACAAGGACACGGTGGTGCTCCGTCTAAGCGTGGCCCACTGGTGGGCCATGCTTTATGATCTAACGTGTCCTCCGGGCGATCCACCCAATGGTAACACCCGGGTTTTTCTTCCGCACGACGTCAATTGCCTTAAAAACATCAACGAAGCACAGAGCCGCAGAGTTTGCGTTCTAAATAGTTGCCTACTCTACGGGTAAAGTCGTTAGTTTAGTTCATATTGCGATAAAACCAACATTAAAATGATTTGTTCTTCAAAAAACCAACTTAGGGCCGATAATCGCCTTTAGTATTTTCCTCTTTTTTTGTTGGGTAACCACCAAATACCTTCTCCCACTCTAGGTGGACCGAGAGAGTATCAGACTTTTACCAACTAAATTCTACAGTGTTGTTTTAGTTGCAATTTACATTCTAGGGCGACTAATATTGGCACACCATGATTATTACTATTATAAATTCACTCTAAGCGCAAGCGCTTTACGCAGGTCCTAACCGAACATGAGTGTTTCGGGAGGTAGATGTTTTGGATTCGGCGGGAAGACACGGTGAACCTTACGATCGAAGTTACCCCGCTAGGGCGGATTACCGCCGTACTGTTTGCGGGTCAAAATCAGAATCCTCCTCAATCAATCAATCGTGGCACCCGTTTTCAATCGATAGAAGACATAAAGGAGAATTCGCGGCGAGAACTGAACTTAATTCCGGAAGCAGCGTTTAAAAAATGTTTTGATGAATGGATGATTCGTTGGCGCAAGTGTATCGTTTCTAAAATAGCATACTTTGAAGGTGATAAAATAAATTTGGATGAATAACAGACATTTTGTGTATTATTGATCTTTTCCCGGTACTTTCTTGACAGAGTAGTACGTCATAGATAAAACTACATGTAGTGAAGAAGGTAAATCTTTTAATTTTTCTCTTCATTTATATCAATGGAGGAGAATTCGGCCAATCTCAAAATGCTCTGTGCGTATGATAGCCAATAATCCAGTTAAGCAAAAAAAGTGGATATTACCTAAATATGTGTGGGCAGACTTGTTAAGGGAAAAAATTTGGGAAAAAACAAAATCTCCTTGCAGTTGAAAAAGTATTCGAAATTTCTTTTAATCGATAAATATAATGCTTTAGGCGATATTTTTTGTTGAAGTTCACTAGAAATTTTTGAAAATATTTCACGACACGGTGAAGGTAAATCGTTTGTATTTACAAAACACTTTTTTCTGTTCGTTTAAGTCAACAATATTTCTTTTTCCGCGTTTCATATTAATTTATTCTATATGATCGCAGTGAAAATTATAACAATGATAATAAAGTTATCTCCGTGTTGCAAGCTATGAAGCTCATATGATTAATCAGGAAACACAGCGTAAATCGCAATTTTTTATCAACTACCCGTATCATACTATTGATCATAAATGTGCATTTACGAAGCTAGTTGTTAGTTGCGGAAAATTGCTAATAACAAAAATATATAGATAATACTATATATTTTATTACTAGTAACTATTAATAATTATTATCGTGCATATAATTCATAATTTAAAAATATCCTTTAAATATAAATATCTGCGTAGCCTTTTCCCAACTATATTAGGGTCGGCTTCCAGTCTAACCTGATGCAACTGAACACCAGTATTTTACATGGAGCGACTGCCTGTCTGGCCTCTTAAAAAACTAGTTATTGGAAAACACGTGTACATGTAGATACCCCCATAGTAAGACTGGTGGTCAGACTTCGGGCAATAAAATAAATAAAATATAAATGTATAATTTAGCATTAGCATTATTGGCCTTATAATGTTCCCACTGCTGGGACTCTCTTGGAGAGGAAATGGGCCATAATCCACCGCGCGGGCCCATTGCGGATTGGTGGATGTCACATGTCTTCGAATTTATGATTCTAGGACATGCCGGTTTCCTCACGATGTTTTCCTTCACCGTTTTGAGAGCAGTGGTGATGAAATAAATTACACAAAGTAATGCGCCTGACACGGTTTGAATCCGCGACCTACAACTTGCAAGTCGGGGCAGTTACCATTGGGATGCACTGCAGTGTACATATGTTTAGTTTTACACAAGACACGGTTGTTTTATTTCTAAGAAACTATCCAACTGTTCAAGTCTACGTTTTCTTTTAATGGAGGTACTTTTTAGGTACAATTTTTTGGTGTAATTATAATTTATGAGTTATGGTTAAATAATAAAATATTATAGTACACCCGCCATCTTGATGTCAATATGGCGGGTGTACCTTACTTTCTAAATAATTTCGTTGTGAAAGAGGTACAGATTTTTTAGACCTAGGTACTGAATAGTACATTTTAGGTACATTTTTTTGGTAATTGGTATAATTTAATTCGCTACACACACACAGGGTACACCCGCCATTTTGACTCTCACGCCGTCTGACCCCCACAACCCTACTAGAGGGAAACCAGGTTCGCCAGAGCCTTGTCCGTTGGTCAGCAGGGTGCACCGCTAGCAGGTAAGGTTGGCTTGGGTCCTCAAGGTCTGAGCGGACCCCATACACCCCATTTATTGGACGTATTATACCCAGCTTAGGTATAATACGTCCAATAAAGAAGGTCATCGATATGTATGAATCCAAAGAGAATTAAACCACTTGAGAGCTGATAGACCGATTTCGTCTAGGCACACGACTCACCGCTGCGGGCCGGGGGACGAAGAAAATATAGCGGTTGCGATTGGCCGATGCAACAATGTCAGGACGAATATTCCAAAGATAGTGATTTGCAAGTCAGTTTTTCAACAATAATATCGATATCGATAAAATCGACATCTACAAATTCTACATTTTTTATTGATAGGGTTTTAACTGGATGCAAATAAAACAATATGTAGCAAATAAACAGTGGAGTGCGCATCGGTACGTTTTTGTTCTAAATCAAAATTATATCAATGAAAAAAGAAATATTAGTTTAGAATAGCATTAATCCACTTTTCTTTAACTTCCGAATTATTTTGAAATTGAAAACATTAAAACGTAATATTATTTTTTATTTATCATTTGAAATCATCGATAAAATAATATTTATCAACTGCGTTTTGAAGTTGGCACGTCACTTCAGCACTACGTAGAAAGTACTTACGGATAGAAAGGGATAGACTTATCTAATATTCTAGTGAAAGTAAAGGACTTTTTCAAAAGACATCAACGCGGTATCCCAAAAGACATCAACGCGTTATCATTTTTCGTAACCAACCAGTTTAGCTTGAGCCCTCTAATTACCAATAATGTAAATAAATATAAACATATTTTACTTACCGATGAAAACTTATACCATCTTTTTTATAACTAGATGTTTCAGATGATTTCCCGCACCATTTAATTGCACAGATACTCATTTTTGCTTCGGTTTTAAACGATAAATGTTTTTTAAGGTACCAAAATTAACGAGTGTGCACAGATCCAACAACTGGTCAGTACTAAAGAAATCATTCGTATCGGCATCTAATATAAGTGATATATCATGAAAGTGTCGTGAGCCTGAGTCGCCCGCATGAGCGGTCAAGTGGCTATATAGTCATTGTATGAATCCGTCGCTTTTTAGTAGTCACTCAAATTTGGTCGGATAACCAGCCGTTGTTTACTTAATTTGGTTTTTTGTTTATATTTACTTAAGGGGGATGTTCCAGCTTAGCCCGCGAAATTCAAATTTTCTTACGTTTTTTGCTATTTGAAAGCCAGTGATAAGTTGTATAAAGTTAAAAATACTTAAGCGACTGTAAAACGTAACTATTTACATAATTATAAACATAAAAATCATTAATACAAGCCTCCAAGCCCACCTAAAAGCAGGAACGATTTTTTCGAGGTCAAAAACGTTCCTGCAACTAAGTGAGCTTGGAGGCTTGTATTGATAATTTTTATGACTATAATTATGTAACTAGTTACGTTTTACAGTCGCTAAAGTATTTTTAACTTCATACTACCTACCACTGGCTTACAAATTGCAAAAAACGTAAGAAAATTTGAATTTCGCGGGCTAGCTGAAGCATTCACCTTAATGCGAAACATTCCAAGCTCAATATTTTCACCGTATATTTTTGACTAAAGGCGCAAAAAATGGGTGTCATGCTCCGCAGCAGAACCAGTTTGACTACATTATGTAAAAATTACAGGATAAAATGTAGATAATATCTATATTTTTGTAGCTTAATATCAAAAATTGTATATCATTAGTTTCTTGGAAAATATCAATTCAAAGTGGTCATGCTACAGAGCATACTCTCCAGCATAACCACTTTAAAATAACGCTTATTTCACGCTGATTATGTACAGGTCATAATATAAAGAAATGTATATTTATTGTATATCAAGATAACATCTACAATTTTAGATAAATACTCGTACTTACTGATTTTAAGCAACATGTAAATATTTTATCGAAAAGCGCCTGCTATGATTTTCTTAGCAAAACACAAGATACGAATACGAATACGAATATACGGGGTTATTTTTCAATGACCGGCTAAATTTTCACTAGGTGTTCTAGAAACCCATGAATATGAACAGCTTTCACTATGGGACCGACTCTGAACACACGAAAAAAAAAATCAGCTGTTTCGTACAAAAGTTCAGTACCTACTCGACTAAAATGTATGAAAATTAAAGATAATTATCCTGTATATACAGGGTGTTTGGTCATCGTGTGCCAAATTTATATGGTCGACTGGAGGGGTCATCTGCTATCCTTTTAGACCCCTAAACACTACCCATACCTTGTGGATTTTTTTGATCGAGTTTTTAGTATTTTTTGAAAAATAGACCCGAAATTTACATTCAAATACAAATAATAAAAAATGTATAAGATGTAGAGCCTAAATTTTACCATTTCAGCAAAAATAATTTTTCGATTCACAATTTTCAATGTTAATTTTATGCGACTTGATTCACAAAACTAGTGATTTCACATAGTTACAAAAAGATTTTATGATATTTGGCACATCACTAGCAATAGGATGGACTAGAGAATTATTAAGAGAGTTTGAAGATCCCAATCTCTTTTGGTTCTTTTTTTGACTTGACTTAAAATCCTATGTCCCCTAGCTGGGGCAGAGGGCGTCGACAGTAGATACCCATCGCGACCGGTCTTGCGCCTTTCGCTTGATCTCGCTCCATGTCAGTCCGACGGCCCTTGCTTCAGCTAACACGGTTCGTCGCCAGGTCTGTCGAGGACGGCCACGCTTCCTTTTTCCTTGGGGATTCCAATCTAGCGCCTGTCTAGGTATATGATCGGGATCCCTACTAAGCGTGTGACCAATCCAACCCCACTTGCGACGTTTGATCTGGTGGTCGATCGAGCTTTCGTGATATTTCTTCAACAGTTCCACGTTAGAAATGGTCTCGGGCCAGTAAATCCCGAGGATACGACGGAGACATCGGTTCACGAAAACCTGTATTTGGCGTGAGATCTCTTTTGTCACCTTCCACGTTTCGCACCCGTAAAGCAGCACGGATTTGACGTTGGACCTGAAGATTTTTAATTTAACCCTTCGGGTCAATTTCCGCGATTGCCAAACCGGCCTCAGCTGTGCGAAGGTACCACGCGCTTTGGCTATTCGTGAAGCGACGTCTTCCTCAGTCCCACCAGTTTCCGCCACGACACTTCCGAGGTACGTGAATCTCTGAACGCGTTCCACGGCCTCAGTGCCGATCAGCAACGGTGAAGAGTTGATCACTCCTGAACGCATTTCTTGGGTCTTCCGTGTATTAATTTTAAGACCAGTTTTCGCTGCCTCCTCACGAAGGTCGTTTAATTTTGCTTGCATGTCGGCGTGTGTGTGACTAAGCAGGCATAGGTCATCGGCGTAGTTCAAGTCTTCTAAAACGCTGGACAATCCCCACTCTATGCCGCGGCGTCTCTCATCGAAGATGCGAAGCAAAATTCCGTCAAGAACGACTATAAAGAGAAGAGGCGAGAGAAGGCAACCCTGGCGAACACCCGCGTGCACTGCGATGTCTTCCGAGATGAGACCATCGTGAACCACTTTGCATGTATATTTGCGATATATGCTTTGTACTAGGCGGACTAATTTTGGTGGCACTCCAATTTCCAGCAGGCGAGACCAAATACTGGACCACTTCAACGTATCGAAGGCTTTTTCGAAGTCCACAAAAGTGAGATATATCTCCCTTTGCCATTCTGATGCCTGTTCAAGTATTATACGCAGCGTGTTAATCTGGTCCGTGCACGAACGTCCTAAACGAAAACCAGCTTGCTCCCTGCGCAGTAAAGGTTCTAGGGCCCTCGACAGCCTATCCAGGATAGGTTCTTTTTTTGCAGCCATGTAAATAGCTGTAACATGAATACTTTTAATTTAAGTCCGAAACTCTGCGATTAAATTTAAATAATCTATATGACTAATTTTGTATTTAAAAGTACTTTTATACAATATACGTTTAAATAAAATTAAAATTCAGGCTCTACGTCTTATAAATTATTTAATATTTGTATTTGAATCTAAAATTCGGGTCTATTTTTCAAAAAATACCAAAAATTCATTTAAAAAAATCCACGGGGCATGAGTAGTGTTTAAGGGTCTGAAAGGATAGCAGATGGCCCCTCCAGTCGACCATATCAATTTGGCACACGATGAACCAAACACCCTGTATGTATATTCATTGCGATAAATAAATTGTATATCAAGAAAACTGATTATTATGAACTTCGATCAACAATGTATGTACTTGTTGATCGAAGATTATGAATCAGTTTTCTTGATATAAATGATAAATGATTATATAAGATTTCCCCCTTTCTACCATAGGACAAACCGTCGTACGGCGAATATCCGTCCTTACGTTGTTGAAACCTGTACGGTCGGGACTAAGCGCTTCGCTTAGTCGTTTATACCGCGTACATCGAAGGACTGGAATAATTTGCCTGCTGCGGTCTTCCCGTCCGATTATAATTTGGGTGTCTTCAAGGCTAGAGTGAATAGGCTCTTAATAAACTAGTGCGCCTCACCATCTGCGATTGAATCACTGCTTACCATCAGGTGGGATCGCAGTCAAGCACTAGTTTATATAACTTAAAAAAATGATATTTATTTTGCAAATAGGTTTTCACAAACACTTTTACACGTCAATTTCTTTTTTGTCATATTATTCTAGATGAGGCCGGTGTTTCCTGGTGTCATGCTCCGCAGCAGAACCAGTTTGACTACATTATGTACAAATTACAGGATAAAATGTAGATAATGTCTATATTTTTGTAGCTTAATATCAAAAATTGTATATTGTTAGTTTCTTGGAAAATATCAATTCAAAGTGGTCATGCTACAGAGCATACTCTCCAGCAGGACCACTTTAAAATAACGCTTATTTCACGCTGATTATGTACAGGTCATAATATAAACAAATGTATATTTATTGTATATCAAGATAACATCTATAATTTTAGATAAATACTTACTGATTTTAAGTAACATGTAAATATTTTATAATCGGAAAGCGCCTGCTACGATTTTCTTAGCAAAACACAAGATACAAATACATATACAGGGTTATTTTTCAATAACCCTGAGGATTTCGTAACAACTTACCTATGATAACAGATGTCCGTAAGGATTGAGGAGCCACATCAGATTTTTTAAATCTGATCTCACCATTATTTAGCAGCAGTGTAGATTATTTTGCAGCACGAATTCTAGATTTAGCAGCAAAATATATCACTAGTTATTTTAATGCAAAGGTGGCTCCTCAATCTAAACGTCTGGATTGAGGAGCCACCTGAAAACTCGTTAAGTAATGGATGCACATTTATGAAAATTTAGCAGCATTTAGCAGCTATTTAGCACATAACCGTCTAAAAATTTCGCTTCTGTAGCACTAAAATGAAAGAAAATACAATACTTTTAATATGGCTCCTCAATCTAAACGTCTGGATTGAGGAGCCACCTGAAAAACTCGTTAAGTAATGGATGCACATTTATGAAAATTTTGCAGCATTTAGCAGCTATTTAGCACATAACCGTCTAAAAATTTCGCTTCTGTAGCACTAAAATGAAAGAAAATACAATACTTTTAATATGGCTCCTCAATCCTGACGTTCTAATTATATATGTTTGACTGTAGCCACCTGAAATCTCAACGAAATCTAAAGCCAGATATACTAACATTTAGCAGAAATTTCTGCTAAATATACCAGTACATTTCAGCAATGTACATACTTTAGATTCTGAAAAAACCATCATTAACTATTTTCTTGTAAATTCAGTGTGTAGGGTGACCACATTTTGGGGGTACGTTTTATTTATATGGCGATAAACAAATTTAAAGAAAACCATTAAAATATTAAAACTCCTTAAATTATTTAAGCCGGTAAGTTAATATTTGCAACTTGAACAAAAAAGAAAGTACTTTCGATAATAAATAATAATTAAAACTCTGTTCTAAGTTTTATAAATTACATCAGTCTAGTAAAAAAATATAAACAAACTAACACAAAGTTGGTACCCTGAAACATGAGTGCGACAGAACAGGCTAACAAAAAAAAAAAACACCATTCGTAACTTTGTAGATTTATTTCAAATCTGACACAAAACCAAAGTCAATCCGCCAAAAGCGACTGAATAATGTTGCCAATTAAATTGAAAAAAAAAAACTCCGGGTCGCGCTTTCATTAGTCGCACTCTATCAAACTGCACTTAATTCTCAGTCACTGCATGTAATTTAATTATTATTCTCCCCATAATTTAATTATAATGACAGAAATATGATAATTAACTTTATAAAATAAGAAATCCAAGTTAATTATTTATTTCGTACATTAAGGATTGAGAACAAAATCATGTCGCATATATGGACCAAAATGCTAAACGTAAACATTCACCTATAAAAAAAAAGTTATAAAATAACAATATTAACTTCTGTTACTTAATTATAAATCCTATGGCACAATTATAAACTTTAATATCGTTTGCGTTATATTTGTATTTAAGACCTTCTATATTTAGATAGTAAGTAGAATCAGTCAATTTAAAAATGATATTCGAAATTCAAACCTCATTTTTAAATGTATTCAAAATTATTTATTCCAAAATTAAATCTAATTGTAGGTAGGAGGTTTAAAATAAAATGTCAACAATGGTGTTTTTTTTTTTTTGTTAGCCTGTTCTGTCGCACTCATGTTTCAGGGTACCAACTTTGTGTTAGTTTGTTTATATTTTTTTACTAGACTGATGTAATTTATAAAACTTAGAACAGAGTTTTAATTATTATTTATTATCGAAAGTACTTTCTTTTTTGTTCAAGTTGCAAATATTAACTTACCGGCTTAAATAATTTAAGGAGTTTTAATATTTTAATGGTTTTCTTTAAATTTGTTTATCGCCATATAAATAAAACGTACCCCCAAAATGTGGTCACCCTACACACTGAATTTACAAGAAAATAGTTAATGATGGTTTTTTCAGAATCTAAAGTATGTACATTGCTGAAATGTACTGGTATATTTAGCAGAAATTTCTGCTAAATGTTAGTATATCTGGCTTTAGATTTCGTTGAGATTTCAGGTGGCTACAGTCAAACATATATAATTAGAACGTCAGGATTGAGGAGCCATATTAAAAGTATTGTATTTTCTTTCATTTTAGTGCTACAGAAGCGAAATTTTTAGACGGTTATGTGCTAAATAGCTGCTAAATGCTGCAAAATTTTCATAAATGTGCATCCATTACTTAACGAGTTTTTCAGGTGACTCCTCAATCCAGACGTTTAGATTGAGGAGCCATATTAAAAGTATTGTATTTTCTTTCATTTTAGTGCTACAGAAGCGAAATTTTTAGACGGTTATGTGCTAAATAGCTGCTAAATGCTGCTAAATTTTCATAAATGTGCATCCATTACTTAACGAGTTTTCAGGTGGCTCCTCAATCCAGACGTTTAGATTGAGGAGCCACCTTTGCATTAAAATAACTAGTGATATATTTTGCTGCTAAATCTAGAATTCGTGCTGCAAAATAATCTACACTGCTGCTAAATAATGGTGAGATCAGATTTAAAAAATCTGATGTGGCTCCTCAATCCTTACGGACATTGATAACAGTTCAATTCTTGAATCGAGTCTTGAAGATTTTTCAAAAAAAAATAATCTTGTGACGTAACTAAGTATATTTTTTTAATTTTCAGACCTTTCCCTATATTTGTGCTATAATACCTTGCTTCGTGCCAAATTTAAAGATTCTAGGTCAACGGGAAGTACTACCCTATGAATTTTGATTCCTTTGACAGTGTCGAAATGTACGGTTTTTTTTTTCAACATAAACTGGCGTATCTTTTTTTCCCGTCAATTTACAAGTTTGATTTTTGCACAGTTTAAAGGGATTGTAAACCTTATTATATGGTTTTAATTTCAACTTGATACCTCTAATTTAATTTAGAAAACGGATCAATTCTCGAATCGAGTCTTGAACATTTTTCAAAATTTATTTTTCTTGTGACGTAACAATAAATTTTCAGTTTTCAGACGATTCCCTATATTTGTGCTATAATAACTTACTTCGTGCCAAATTTCAAGATTCTAGGTCAACGGGAAGTACCCTATGAATTTTGAGATTCCTTTGATGATGTCGAAATGCACGTTTTTTGCACCATAAACGGGCGTATCTTTTTTTCCCGTCAACTTACAAGTTTGATTTTTGTACAGTTTACAGGGACCGCGGATTTGAGTATACAGTTTAAATTTCAACTTGATATATTTACGTGTTCCCGAGATAAAGGGTCTTGACAGGCAGACAGACGGACAGACAACAAAGTGATCCTATAAGGGTTCCGTTTTTTCCTTTCGAGGTACGGAACCCTAAAAATCAGCTGTTTCGTACAAAAGTTAATACCTACAATACCTACTCGACTAAATGTATGAAAATTAAAGATAATTATCGAAAAACTAACTCTGTACATACATATATTCGCGATAAATAAATTGTATATCAAGAAAACTGATTATTATGAACTTCGATCAACAATGTACTTGTTGATCGAAGATTATGAATCAGTTTTCTTGATATAAATGATTATAAAAGATTTCCCCCTTTTTACCATCGGACCATCGGACAAACCGTCGTACGGCGAATATCCATCCTTACATTGTTGAAACCTCTACGGTCCGGACTAAGCGCTTCGCTTCGTCGTTTATATCGCGTACATCGAAGGACTGGAATAATATGCCTGCTGCGTTCTTCCCATTCGATTATAATTTGGGTGTCTTCAAGGCTAGAGTGAATAGGCTCTTAATAAATTAGTGCGCCTCACCATCTACGATTGCATCACTGCTTACCATCAGATGGGATCGCAGTCAAGCACTAGTTTATATAACTTAAAAAAATGGTATTTATTTTGCAAATAGGTTTTCACAAACACTTTTACACGTCAATTTCTTTTTTGTCATATTATTCTAGATGAGGCAGATGTATCCTAACTGACTACCCTGAGAAGAAACACCGAAACAAACTCAGGGGTCAAAGTATCTTTTAATTTGGCCGGTCATTGAAAAATAACCCTGTATATATATTCGTATCTTGTGTTTTGCTAAGAAAATCATAGCAGGCGCTTTCCGATTATAAAATATTTACATGTTACTTAAAATCAGTAAGTATTTATCTAAAATTATAGATGTTATCTTGATATACAATAAATATACATTTGTTTATATTATGACCTGTACATAATCAGCGTGAAATAAGCGTTATTTTAAAGTGGTGCTGCTGGAGAGTATGCTCTGTAGCATGACCACTTTGAATTGATATTTTACAAGAAACTAACAATATACAATTTTTGATATTAAGCTACAAAAATATAGACATTATCTACATTTTATCCTGTAATTTGTACATAATGTAGTCAAACTGGTTCTGCTGCGGAGCATGACACGTTTCCTGACTACCCTGAGAAGAAACACCGAAACAAACTCAGGGGTCAAAGTCTCTTTTAATTTAGCCGGTCATTGAAAAATAACCCCGTATATTTATTCGTATCTTGTGTTTTGCTAAGAAAATCATAGCAGGCGCTTTTCGATAAAATATTTACATGTTGCTTAAAATCAGTAAGTACGAGTATTTATCTAAAATTGTAGATGTTATCTTGATATACAATAAATATACATTTCTTTATATTATGACCTGTACATAATCAGCGTGAAATAAGCGTTATTTTAAAGTGGTTATGCTGGAGAGTATGCTCTGTAGCATGACTACTTTGAATTGATATTTTCCAAGAAACTAATGATATACAATTTTTGATATTAAGCTACAAAAATTTAGGCATTATCTACATTTTATCCTGTAATTTGTACATAATGTAGTCAAACTGGTTCTGCTGCGGAGCATGACACAAAAATGGGCTCTCAATCCAGATGCACACCATGATTTTGGTTTACACCTACACATCTGAAATTTAGCCAGTTCCTTGTATTTTGGCGTCAAAGTTATGACACTATCGTCTTGACTTTTAGCAAGATTATTCAAAAACGCATGCATGAAGCGTTTTGAAACTTTGTATGGTTATTATTAGCGTCAAGAAGGACCGAATACAGTTTTCAGCGAACTTATGCCTTGTCTCATTTAGGCGCTGCGATGTTTTTTCGGGTTTTCATAAAACCGCGAAAACTTGAAAACTATAAATATTTTCTTAAATCTAATTGGGGCACACAGGGGCACACATTAAGAGCTACTCGTGTATGTTTATTCTACAGGGGCACATGCAATGGTTTTAGAGATATACGATTCATCAAAACGTTACTGCAGCAGGAAACGCAATATCTCGAAAATCTGAAGGGGCACAGATTTTATTTTTGGGGGCACATAGTGGCACACATATAAGCTCTCTGGCCATGCACAATTTTTCTCTCCGATCACTCGTTTAGAATTTTCCTGCTAGAAAAACGTTACCCCAGCAGGAATCGTTTTTCCGTCTTTTTTTCAAAACGACAGGGGGCACACATTTTTTATGTGGGGGCACATTTACACCAGATAAGGCACCAACTATACGTTCTACTCATATATCTCTAGGAGATACTTTCCTGTTGGGGTAACGCACACCCCCACAGCAACTAGAGTCGATTCCCTATTGTTACCACAAAGTTTAAGACTGCTCGCGACCTATAGAAAAAAAAAACTAAACTCTTGGTAGTGGAGACCTAAATAAGTCACAAATACACGAGTATGTTCCCGAATGTCTTCATTGCTGTAGTAAACTAGGAATATTTTCCAATTTTATAAATTGGTCATTTATTTCTTCATTTTTCAACACTGGTATCACATGGGAAATCTCCCCCCCCCCCCCATTTGTCAGCGGTGACCAAAGTAGGTGGCAGGTAAAAACTGGAATATCTCTGCCCGTTGCACTCGCTCATAGCCCAGCGACAAAACTATCGGAACTCCACACTCGCCTCTTGCTTGCTCGCCAACTCGTTTTAGCTTCTGACTCAGCTCGTTTCCTCGTTCATTGGCAGTGGGACAAGTACCTTAGCCACACGATTCTATCAAGGTAGACCACGCGCGCACTAGCCAGAGCTGCAGTGGTGAAACGTTCAGCTATATACAACACTAGCTGTCCCCTGCGGTTTCACCTGCATTTTTCGTTACTGCTCCGCTCCCGTGGTCGTAGCGTGATGGTATATAGCCTATAACATTCCTCGATAAATGGGATATCTAACACTGTAAGAATTTTTCAAATCGGACCAGTAGTTCCAGAGATTACCCCCTACATACAAACTTACAAACCTAACACACATCACATCCTTTTGGGGGGTCATTGTACCCATCATTATGAACAACTTTTACTATGGGGCCAAACCTGAAATCGAGATAAAATAATCAGCTGTTCCATACATTTTGACGAAATATGCGAACATAAATGTAGGGAACAGCTAATTATTTTTTCTGATACAATGATCCCCTAAGAGGATGTGCGTTAATTATGTTACATGTGGTATAAACGTTTTTTGTTTAATGTATCTAACCGCTTGATCCCATAAAAAAAAGCTACTACCTAATCTTGAAATTTATCAGTAGACTCACCAAGAACGGTGATCTATAGGCCATTCCCTCAGACGAGGAGGCCTGTGTCCCGGCGGTGGAAAGGTTATAAGGCTGATTTTTGATTGATGCAAAGCTATTTAATTGTTTTTTATTTTATTTTTGTCATCCTTATAGTTCAAAGGTATCCCATTTTTTAAATTTATCTGCTTACGTCATTATACAAAATTTCTATAAACAAACCTAAAATTGACATGTTGGCAAATAAATTATTCCACAAAATTTTATAATTAAAATAATTATTGCTTTCTTTTGCGATGAGCTATCGAATAGTCGTTTTTTAGTTACACCAGTCCTTTGTTACAAATCTGTTTATAAGAATTTCAACTTCAAAGGATATTTCTTGTATCAATCGGACTTGTCAACGTACGTCCCGAGGGAGCCTTTTTCAAAACAAACCAAATAAAACAAATATAGGATTATATTCAGTGAAACATTTAAATCCAACATAACAAACATTGGAATACTTTCAATGTTTGCTCAAGCTGTATACAGACTGGCCTACACAACTGGCTCGAACCTAGTAAAATAGCTCGATAGATGAAACAACTAATAGACTATAATCCCATTTGCCACATTTTATTATCATCGGCATGTATCAGCTACTAAGCCACTATGTTTCTAAGTTCCTCTCAAAATACCTCAAACCATGTTAATGAAAATAGCGCAACCAACACACATTGTTAACATAAAATTAACGAGTTCAATAGAAACATTAGAAAGAAAACAATCTACACGCGGGACATCGCTTGCACTCATTTAGACAATCTGTATCATGTAATCTGCGCTAGGCGCGATATTACCTTCTCCAGACACGAAATAATAACTAAAAAAGGGTATAAATTAAATTAAGCACTACCATTTCAAACCACTAAAAAATGTCTTAAAACGTCTAAGGCATCTTTACGAAAACTTATTGTATTTTTTTCTTAATTTATTACATCATATATATACATAATTTCGACATAATCATTTATTTAAAACGTAACATATCTCTGGCAGGTCAAGTAAAAAATTAAATAGTAACATTACATAAAGTTATACTTTGAGGAAAAAAGAGTATTATTACCTCCACTTGATATTCAACCGTAGACAAAAATAAATTGCCGGCAGTTGTTTATTAGTGATTATTAAAAACTTACGGACTTCCTTCGTTATTTCGTAGCACTTGATTCCACGAAACATTCAGGATAGTCTGTTTTCCACAAAATATAATTTTACAATGGATTTTCTCAAAGGAAAGATTCTGATTCAACCAATTATCCAATAGTAACACGTAGACCGCTTCGCTTTAGATCGCTCGGACGCTTTTAGCCAGAATTAACAATACAGTGCTAACGTTAAATCTATTATGTGCAATTAAACCTAGTGTACACTTGAGGCCGCTACACGCTACGCCATCTCGCTGTTCTATATTATACTAATTGATATCGTCTTCGCCTCAAACATACACCCGGGTGTTGGCAATTCGACAATCAATAAAACATTTAAGACTTTAGTATATAATATACTCCAATAATTTCTATAAAAACAGATTACACATGAAAGTTTTAGCGAGTGTCTTTTACATTACTTTTTTATAGAAAAGCACAAACCTACACATGATTGTCGTTTGTTAAGGTATGTGCAGTAGCTATGTACAGGCTTCACTAATTTATTATCACAATACGGTCATTGTAGATACAAAATCAAAACTTTCAATGTATTAAAATATTAAAATTCATTTGCCAGTCATGGTGATGTAAGTATTAATTCCCATGATGCAAAATAATGTGGACTTTGAGCAGTCTAATTAGTTTACTAACATGTCAAGCTAATTTGTTTACCATGTAAAATGTTACAAAAATTAATGAGTTGTGGATATATGTAAGCGTATATCATTTATCACCAAATATATCTATTGTTGAAAATGTTACTAAGAATTATATTAATTGGCTGTATTTTATACCTTTGAATATTATACTATTTCTATCATGCATTTCATTCAAACTCGATTACTATGTTCAACATTTATAATAAAATAGTTTTTAACATTACAAGCTTCTGAAAACTTTTGCTGTCATAACGAACGATCAGCAAGCCGATTTTAATTTAACTGGTAAATAATTCTTTATATTACACTAGTTTGTTAATATAGTTAATCAAACAAGCGTCAACACACAAGAGGCACATTTTATTACTATTCAAATTCATGTCTAAATAACGTTGTCTTGTATACTCCGTGAAAATGCTTTACATTGCCGAATCACCCCGAACGACCGCGCTGCTCGACTGAGCGAGACTGCCACACTTGCTACAGCGTTCGATGCAACACTAACGTTAAGTCTCGACCTCGGTCAGCCAACAGCTGGCAGTACATTTAACATAAACAAAACATCTGTGAACATTTGTCAGTATCTCCAGAAGGACACGTGGTTCACTCACTAGTTATGACGGCGAGTGTGACAGAGCCTGTGATGCGGATCACTGAGGGAGCAACGCCCTCGCGACAACAATGCGTGCACGCCGTCCGCTCAACCGAAGTAAACGCGGCCTCACGGTACATGCTAACTACTTCGAGGCGTGACCACGACCTTGCCTTGTTTCAACATAACTCACGTCTGCTTTCATTTAATGTTGAATTACAATTGAATGTTTTTGAGATGAATGTGAGTTTTAAACGTGTAAAACTAAACAATGCCACCAATTAAAGAAAAAAATGAATGCTATACATAAAATAATGATGGATAATACTCGATTTAGTCACTTCACCGGCGAGATGCCTCTGCCTCAGTGACAATACTAACATAATTTTGCGTCGGCCATACAAAGCTACTGTTACAAATGATCATAAAAGCATTTTCTAGCAGGACTACTCTGTGGCCTCAGTGTCTTATAACAAGTTTGTTTAGGGTCAGTTTCCTACATAGAAAGTCGAATATTGGTGTTAGCGATGCACATATTATGTAGATAAGGCTATTATTTGTTGCGTATCCGGGCGATAGTAACACGGCATAGCGGAGTGCACCCGTTCAAGTATGGGGAGTAATAGAAGAGATCGAATAAATAAGAGTGGTCCGGAGTACGAAATTATGAGCTAAAGTATGTGAAGAAGAAGTGGGATAGCAGCGTGAGAGTGCATCCGCTAGTGCAGCGTTAGAGTCGCGGGGGTCCGGCGAGCGCGGGGCGCGCGGAGGGCTCAGTTGTAGATCTTGATCGCCTTCTCGAGGTAGTTGACGCGGGAGCGCTTGGGCGTCTTGTTGATGTGCTCCAGGCCCAGCCACGGCCGGGCCGTCGCGTCTGGAAGTGACAGATCTAGATTAAATTTTAGCACACATTCTTTTGAGGATTGGATCTATTGTAATCTAGAATTTTGATCGATTATTTTAACAGATTGTTATAAACATGTGAAGAGTTGTTCCAAATAAGAGTTGATACTCACTCGCGTTACTGCTTGGCCTGAAGTCGTAAATGTTTATTGTCGCTCCTTCACTTATGTAGTTAGGTCTGCCATTTGTAACTATAGCGAAATTGTACTGAAATAAAAAAAAATAACTTATTAACCATTTATTTTATCAACTATAGTATCAGGATAACAAAAAGTACTTTAGCTTGCGTTTTACATCAAAAATATTTTATTTAACTTGTACAATGAAGAAATCTTTAAGCGAGAAATTCATTTATTAGACCAACGTACACGAGGGTTTGTACGCAGAACAACGTCGCGCGGCGTGGGTCTAATGTGGCTTTACAAGTCTAGATGCTGTATAAAATGTATGGAGGACGACGTGGCCAGATCGGCGTACAAGCCCACGTGTTCTCAATGTATTAACATTGTAGTACTATCAGCTTTGTAATGTTCCCACAGTTGGGATTCAGACCTCCTCTCTAGGAGAGAGAATGCTCAATGCAGTTTTACCTTTATTCTAACTAACAATACACTAAACTAGAGTCGGAACAGGTTTCATGTTCCCCTCGAATAACATGCTCATTCAAAAGTGCCTATTATATAAAGTGGTTCGTAATGTGACCGCTCACCTTTTCCCACTCCTTGTCGGGTATGTCGAGTTTCTTCTGCAGCCGGTCCTTGACGGCTTGGAAGGGCTCGTTGTGTTTGACGCGCGCGTAGAACGGAATGCCGAACGTCGCGTACACCTGCTTGTGGAAGTGCGCGCACGGCACTATGATTTCGTCCTCCTGCAATTGTTCATGAAGATTATTGGAGCCTTTTATTTTATGAGGTTCTAATTCGGAACAAATATTAAGTAAATAATGTTGTTTACTAGGATGAAAGATTTTAAATTAGCCGTGTAGTTAGACTCGGAATATCGTCAGAGAATACTGGCATTATTCCGGCAGCTATGGTAATTTTATGACACTGTCAAGGACCACCTAATCTGTGACATACAGCGTGGTGTGCCCGTTTTGAAATGATATTACATAGCATAAGATACATTAAATGTTTTTGATAGGTTCATATTTGACCACTTGGTGAGTTGTGCCTTTTCAAATATGGCATATAAATCCAACGATATTAGAAGTTTGGAAGTATGCAGAATAGAGAATAAAGTCTCGCAAACCTCCGTTGAAAAGGGAGGATCATCCGACCAGACGTGTGTCATGTCTGGTAGGCCACTACCCTATAGATGATTTCGGGTTGTCGTATCTGTTCAAGTCGCAAGGAGAACTTAAATTGCGCGATGCAGGATCTGTTTTTCTGTGACGCTATAGATTTTGCTACAGACACAACAAATATAGATGTAGGGATAGAGCTTTATTGTTCCACGTAGGCAAATACTGAGTCACGACTAATTCTAAATAATTACGAAAAACTTGTGTAGAACGCAATGTTGTAAAATATACCTGCAAGTTAAGCTCATCTCTCGGGATCTCTTCTATTCTGTAGAGTCTGGGCGGCGATATGGTGACCTGGTCCAGCGTCAACTCGGGGTCGGGGCCCGGTAATACTTTGTGACATGACACCTCTACGATCCTTAACCTGAAAACGACCCAATTTTATGAAGATTGTACTTAAACAGTAGTCTATACACTTCAAGCTCTATTACTTCCTCTTCAGCTTGATAATTTTCATCATCCTTACACATCATAAAACAAAGTCAGACGGACAAACGCGGTGGGGATGCGTCTGTCTATTCACTATTGATTGTAGTAGTTTTTAACAACTGAAGGGATTTTCATGTCATATTCACCAATAGACAGAGTGATTCATGGGTAAAGTTTAGATGTATACATGCTTATTACTGTAGAGGCGAGAATTTCAAAGACTTTAACGCCCGCGCGAAGCTGCGATGGATAATATTTTTCTATTTAAAATTAGCTTCTCATTGATGGTAAGTAGCACATCAATGTTTGTGATGGACATCTGCAGTTCAAGATAATTATAGGCATCTCAAACTTAAAAAGCTAATATAATAAATGTGGAAATGGTACGGTAGTACTTCGGCGAACGACCATTTTCATGTGCTACAATTACATGCTACAATTTGCATGTGATACAAAAATTAATAAAACTTGTTGCACTCACGTTCCAGAACCGTCGGGTGACATTTCAACGACTTTAGCTGCCTCTTGTAAGATGTCTGACACCTTACCGCCTTTGTTTGGATATAAAATTAATTCCTTATCTTCTTTATAATTTGGACCAACCTGGAAATAAATCATCTTTGTTGTTAATACTACAAATAAACAACACACACATGAACAAACGTCATTATATTAGTTCCAGCGAATGAATTCGTTTTGGGACCTATCCGACAATAAGAAAACGATCGATTTTCTGAATTTACGACCTCACCAAGAAGAGATAGGCCATCTCCTCGTTAGCAAGCTTGTATGTCCTTTATTTATTTTATCAAACCAACAAACACATATGTCTGATGTCATCATCGTCATCATCATCATTTCAGACGAAGGATGTCCACCCTTGGACATACGCCTACCCAAGTGTCGCCACTATGAACGGTACTGTGCGTCTCGCATCCATCGTATTCCCATGACTCTCACCAGGGCATCAGTTTCCTTGCGTGATCGCATCATGAATGAAGAGTTCCTCAAAAGACTAGTGGGCAGGGTGAGGCTGTGGACATTGCTCGTAGAACGGATGGTGAATGGAAAACGCAGCGTAGGAAGGTCTCCCAAAAAGTGGACATATTTATCTAACAAAAAATAAATTCATATCTTACCCATAAACATTTAAACTGTTTCTTGTTATCCAATTCATTAACTTTAATAGATAATATCTGGTAGAACAACTTCTTAGGGCACTTTGGTTTACAGTACACTAGCAAGTCTTTAAGTATTCCGTCGTACGAGTATCTGAGCGGCAAGCCTGGGGTATCCTTGTAGCTGCAACAAATTTAACAATAGTTGATCACACCATATCACTTTTATATTAATATTTGGTATTAACATAACAGATTTTATTTCTTTAGAACTAGCTAAAACTTGTTAGTACTGTCAGTAAATTTAGAACACGTTGGCATATCATTCATCATCATCATCTGCCTAGCCTTTTCCCAACTATATTGGGGTCGGCTTCCAGTCAAGCCGGATTTAGCTGAATACCAGTATTTTACGAGGAGCGGCTGACTACCAGACCTCCACAACCCATTAACTGGGGTAATACGGTACTTCATGGCAAGACTGGAGTCAGATTTACTAGCTTCTGACTATCCGTAACAACTGCCAAAGATCTAGAAATGACAACCGGGACCCACGGCTTAACGTGCTTTCCGAGGCACGGGGGAAACTCGTTATGTTAAGATGGTCACCCATCCACAGACCAACCTAGGTAAGCGTTGCTTAACCTTGAAGATCGACCTGTGCGGCTGTTATTATCTAGCCACGAGCTCCTCACGTTGGCATATCATTATGGACGTTAAAATTATCAGACTAGCTTCTGCCAGCCGCTGCACCCGCGTGAAAATAGGTTTCTCCATACAAACTTTGAAATCCAGTTTAATTCCCTTAGGCCGTGAATTTTGAGAAATCCTTTCTTAGTGCTCGCCTACGTCATAAAAGTTAGCCTTTTTTCTAATTAGCAAATTTACGCGTTCCTAGAACCATACCATATGTCAAAGTAGGCTTCTCCTTCTAACCAACATTGTCACAGAAGTTATCCGCATTTCCTGTTTACGCGATTCTTTCAATAGCTGATCAATACTATATAAATAAAACCCATGACCACAATAAATTTGATAACGGCAAGTCTTTAGCTGACACGACATAATGATAGCAATATCTCAAAACACTAACTTTTGACACTTGAAGAACTGTATTAAGTAGGGGTCGACGTTGAGCCTCTGGCCCACCGCGCGCGCCATCTGGTCGTAGCGCATCTGCATCGACAGCTCCATTGTGAACCTGGACAAACATACATGCAGGAAAAACGTGTTAATATTGTCTAGATAATTACATCGTACTGTGGGTTCTTTCTGAAAGTTTTACTATACATACAATAAACATTTATAATATACACAAGCAAGGAAGCACGGGTTCTTTCACTGGGCAGATGACTAATCGTCGTGCCTATAAGAAAATGAAAACGATTTCGTAAAGGACGATTTTGACTTATCACAAGTCAAAGGACGCGATCTACTTTGCCTGACCCCACTTGAGACGCCCGACCACAACCACAAAACTCCGCCACTCACTGTAAACGTCGCCAGTGATTGCCATACGCTAAAAATGGTCACCGCTCAGTTTTTGTTGGTGAGTACTGACCACTATACATACTTTTCGCTTCAGTTACTCTTTTCGAAACAAAGGCAATACGTGCAAGTGGTCCGTTATTACCAGTGATAGGAATAGGTAGTGCCTATTTGCCTAAACTACGAAGAACAGAGACAAGAAACGGAGACCTCCTTAGGACTAAATTTTTTCCGAGACTCCCGAAATTTCGAGATGACACTTAAAATACATTAAAAAAAATTGTTATGTAGAATAAGAATTTCGTCAATTTACCAAAAGTTTGCGACTATCATAATAAATAAAATACACAATCGTTACAACCATAAAATTTATAGATATTTTTATTTTGGAGAACATTTTGTAAATGACTTGTTGATCGTAATAGGTATTACTTATTCCAAATAACATTTTTTTTAAATGTATTTAAATGTTGTCTCGAAATTTCGGGACAGATGTCTCGGAAAAAAATTTAGTCCTAAGGAAGTCTCCGTTTCTCGTCTCTGTTCTTCGAAGTTTAGGCAAATAGGCACTACCTATTCCTATCACTGGTTATTACGTATATTTATATAAATATAGAATTATTCATATCAGAAATCCAATCCCGTTAAGCATTTGCAAAAGGGCCACCGACCGCAAGTGTCTACCTATCGACCACAAGTGGCTGTAGCACATTTTAGAATGCAATAGAATATATAAACTTTATTAGGTTTATTAGTTAGCTTTACACCTACTTCTAGCTGCAGGTCTCTACCTGCAGGATTTGTGGCTGTTGCGTGTAGCCCGTGTGCGGCCAGGCTTTGAGCAGTGATTAGAAAATATGTTACCAAAACTTGGTTAAAATTTTATCAAAACGCGGTATTGGTACTGGACAATAATACTTACCTTTAACGACAATGAATGGACTAAGAAAAAAATATGTATCTTTTAATAAAAATGTGGTAAATTCTAAATGAAAAATAATTAGCTAGGATTAGTTCCCGAATATCTCAGCTAATTATTCTTCATGTTTTATTTTTATTTTCCTGGGGCGTGTGACTATCGTCATATTGTATTTTGATAACTGTCATATGTCTTTGGTGGTACCTACTCACAGGATCAAGACATATCTATTGACATGAGTCTCTAGAGCGCCACAAAAGAACAAATAGATACACATAGGCTAGCATAGCGACTTCACTGGTGTAAAAATAGGTATTCCTATATAAACTTTGGAACCACCATTTCATACACTTAGGGGTTGTTAATTCATAATCAAACCCTTGTGCAAAATTTCACATGCCTAGTCTAACCAGTTTTGGCTGTGCGTTGATATATCAGTCAGTCAGTTTCTCCTTTTTATATATTTCTATAAACACATTATACTCCTTTTTAACCGATTTCAAAAAGCAGGAGGTTCCATGTTCGGCAGTCTTCTTCTACCTGGCGTTAATCTTGGCTATTGCCAGGGTCCGCCTTGTATTATGTTCGGCGGTAAATTAATGTATTTTTTATTATAAAGAGAATGCACAACTCACCCAGGGTCATTAGGCACCGTCTTATCCACAAACTGCACTTCGACCTTGTAGAATATGTACTTGAAGTAGTCCTGGCAGGTGGGCAGCTCGAGGTCCTCGTGTCGATGGTCAGCGCGCTCGAACACGATGATGTCGCCGTCCATCAGCTCGTCCAATACCTGGCCGCGTGCACACGACTCAACCCGAGGGTAGCCCGCCTTATGCCCTCCCTCCATAGTTTGTGGCGTATACCAAAATGCGTGGATATGTTGGGACGTGTCATGTCCGTTTATTGTTTTGTTTCGTTCATGACGCGTTGGTTTATGGTCTAATATGATTTTTTATGATTCTAATAATGATGGTAATTGAGCTTATTCAAATGTGATTAATTTTTCCACGCTCTTGCATGACTAGGTACTTAACTGTCTACAAATTACGTAGTGAAAGTTTTAAGTGTGACTACACTAAGTGAATATTTAAACCGAGCAAGCTTGACAAGGTCTGGGTGGGTCAAAAATCTCAGTCTGAACTCAAACCAATAAAAAAAATCTACAAAAAGCCACCCACAGGGATTGGGTATCCATTTTTGTTGTTCCGGGCTCAGAAAGAGACGAGACCATTCCATTTTCAGGCTTCCTTGAGTTCGATAAACACTATTTATTAATATAAACGCATGTTCGTATACGACACAATCCTATGGAGGGGTGACATAAGTGGTGATACAAGTAATTCAACTTAACAAAGCTGCGTGTAGCTTGTGATCATAACTGATGAATACTCAAGTAGCTTGAGGGGCAGTTCCCAAGACAAAAAAGTCTGACGGGCGTTACTTTAAAACTGTACCTAATTTTGAATAATAGCCAGTATGCTATTACTCAAAATTAGGTACAGTTACTATGTAAAGTATTGCACAGTGAAATAGTAATCGTGTGAGAAATAATGCGGTTATGAAAGACCCATGTGTTCAGTGTTTGTCTCACATCAGTCGCGTGCGCAATCGTGTACGGTTCTGAGAACGCGTGATAGGATTGCTGTGTAAAGGCGGCTAATTTTCAAAGCAGTTAAAAGTTCTCTAGAACATAATTATGTATAGCGAGCGAAGAGATCATAGCGTCTTCGATCTCGTGAGTACGTTTGCACTGTGAAGCGTTACCCTGTACGCGTGCTTTTCCGCACATTAATAAAGGCAAATTACTGGCATAGGCGTAAGTGCACGTCAGCTTTCTTTGTCATAGAAACTACGCCAAAAAGTAATCGAGAAAGCTTTGTGTGTTAGAATGATGTAAATAAATATAAGGATGAGGAGAAGCTGATAAATATACAATAAATAACATAGCACTGTTCAGAAAATGAACAATATGCGTAAAAGATTCTTAAAAAGAACACAAAAACGTGTTCAATGTCGGTATTTTTGGTTAAAAAAAACTAAGCCAGATGTTTATGGGGAATTCCGCAAATAAAATGAAGAACTTGTGGCTTTCAAGCAAGCGTTATGACATCATCGTGGTTTTTTTTTTATATGTACAATGCCAGTTGTAAGCAAGCACGCTTGTTTCATTACTACGCTGACGTAATTCGTCTCAAATGAGGTTTTGCTATCGGAAAAAGGCAGAACTATGTGAATAAATTGATTGTCTGCATCTTTAAAAGTTTATTTACGATAAAAAGCGTATTTCGTGAAAGTTAACGAAAAAAAAAAATTCTATATATTCTGCACTAAATCTGAACAGTGCTATATAAAATTACATGATAGTAAATAAATAATTACTAATAAATACTATACCTGAGCCAGCAATACCTGAATGTGGGATATAACTAGAACTAAAATCGATCATAACATTACACTATTCCTATCCAAGTTTCAAGGAGATACCATTTAAATATACTTTTACATATACTATCAAACTTTTGGGACTTTATTGTGTTAATTATTCTCATAAACATATAGATACTTCGTAAGTTTATATAGAAGGGAGGAGTCATCTAAATACATAGTTTTTTGGGATAATATTTGTGTAGTAAAAGCTTATGTCTAACGAATAGTTTGCTGGGATAAAACTGATAAATAATACCTTTTCGAGAGGCTCGCTGTAGTTGTTGATCTTCTCAACAAAGTCAGGCTTGATCTCTTCGTATAGGACAAGCGGTGTGTCTGGCGGGAACCCTAGGGAAACATATTTTCCGTCAGTTATGAGATCTGTATTATGGTCACAGAATAAGCACTCAGTAGCACCTGCTAGAAAGTCTCTAGCAGATACTACTAATTGCGGAAAAAGTAATCCCAAGAAAACATACTCCCAAGATAAAAAGTGTACTATGTGCTATTCCAAGACATGGTCTACTCGTGTACCACACTAAAATTTTTGCCTTCAGCCCGATTAAGTGTCTATAGTGTGTCTATTTGTAATATAAAATATTTTTTTTTTTTTACTAAATTCAATTCACAAATTATGCCGAAATTGGAGAAAAAGCTTAAAAAATCTCATAAGAATTTCATTTGAAACAAGCAGCACCTTTGCACTCTTATATCTGTATTTTGTTCATTTCAATTTTACGTGTTTGTATGTACATAAATAAATATTTCAACATTATAACTAAAATAAGCAAGTGTAAATTGATATAAAATCTGCACGTGCACAGACCATTATCACTATAAGAACTTGTAGATAGGTGTAATGGATGGAAATATATTAATAACATTCAGTTGGATAACAAAATTGAATAAAAATGAATTATTCACAATCTAAGGTCATCGACCTGGCGGACCGGTATTTTATCGGTAGATAGTGATTTCAGTGACAAGGACAATCTTTAAAAAATTGTCCAATGTCTAGTTTGAGGCTTACGACTTTCCTCAAGTGACGCCGTTTTTTTTTACCTTTACTAACTGCTGCCAGCGGCTTTGTCTGCGTGATAAGACTTATCATCTAAAAACTAACCTACGAACTATTCTCAAACCTACCAAAAAGTAAAGTCATTTCGGAGGCATTCGATAAACAAACACTGTTAGACGCGATTTTTTGCTTCGCACACGGTTTTATAAATCTTTTAAAATTCTCATTATTTCTCTACTATCTTCTACGCAAAACTACTAAATGGATTTTGATTAAACTTGGTACACAGATACACCAAGGACTAGAATATCATATAGGGCACTTATTTCCTAGGAATTTGTTTCATTGAAATATTTTTTACTATCGTGCGGCCTACAGATTGTGGTGGAGATAGTTGAAGTGTTCTCTAAGGCAGCACAGGATCACATAAGAAATGTCATAATAAGAACCAAAAAGCTTTGAATAAAATAAAAGTCGAAAAAGATCATACCTGCACGCTTATTCAATATCGGAATAAGATCAGCAGGCTTGCTAGCGATAGGCAGATAGTGATGTCCACAATAGTGAATCCGCTTCTGTTTGGGGTCGTAGAATTTGAAGAACAGCACTACGTCGTTCTCCTTGTCAAAGTTGGGGAGCGCACTGAAGCCGGAGTCTGGGGGTAACATCTCCAGGAATATGTTCCAAGGGTTCATGTTCTCCGAGACGTCGGCTACTGTCTTGTGCTGATCGTTGACGATGTCTAGACACGTCGGTCTGCATGTCTGTTGAGAGAGAAGTGATGTTATATAGAGTGAAAGTATACAGTAATTTTAGTTGCTGACAGAATAAGTCATGCCATCTGTCTTTCGTAGAACTGTAAATCAGTGAGTACAGTAGCTGTATACAGCTACTATGTGCAAGGTTTTACTCTGGCTCCAGAACATGTTTGACTCTGCACGGCCACCTACGGCCATTATTAGCTTCTAACTAGAAGATACAATATAATATAATTTATATTATATAATTTAATTTAATTGTTATTATTATGTATTATTATTTGCCTCATAGATTTATAAAACTTACTTACACTACCTAAGTGGCTTATTTTATGTATGCATGTAAGATTCACATCCAGTAGGTGTCAATCAGATATTTTATGTTGTGATTTATTTTTGTATATGCGTGATTGTACATCAGTTTTGTGAATTACAAAAAAAAAAAAAAGATGCAGGACCTCTATTAGCTTTCAACTAGAATTCGTGAAAATAAATAATCGTCTTGCTAAAGAGTATTGTGATTAACCAATATCTGCTCAGCTAAAAACTGGTGTTAACCAACACCAAATATGCCAGTCAAACGAAAGGCAGATAGTGATATAGTCGGGAAAAGCAGACATATACTCGACATAGCGTCTTCCTCACCTGATTAGAGCGCGCACTGAACGGCCACGGCCTGAGCTGCTTGAGCGGGTACTTGAAGTTCTCGGCCAGCATCTCCATGAGCTCGGCGACAGTGGCCTGCTTCCTGACGCGGAACACGCGGTAGTGCGCCCGCTCGGGATCGTACAGGTCATTGATATAGCGTCTTCCTCACCTGATTAGAGCGCGCACTGAACGGCCACGGCCTGAGCTGCTTGAGCGGGTACTTGAAGTTCTCGGCCAGCATCTCCATGAGCTCGGCGACAGTGGCCTGCTTCCTGACGCGGAACACGCGGTAGTGCGCCCGCTCGGGATCGTACAGGTCATTGATATAGCGTCTTCCTCACCTGATTAGAGCGCGCACTGAACGGCCACGGCCTGAGCTGCTTGAGCGGGTACTTGAAGTTCTCGGCCAGCATCTCCATGAGCTCGGCGACAGTGGCCTGCTTCCTGACGCGGAACACGCGGTAGTGCGCCCGCTCGGGATCGTACAGGTCATTGATATAGCGTCTTCCTCACCTGATTAGAGCGCGCACTGAACGGCCACGGCCTGAGCTGCTTGAGCGGGTACTTGAAGTTCTCGGCCAGCATCTCCATGAGCTCGGCGACAGTGGCCTGCTTCCTGACGCGGAACACGCGGTAGTGCGCCCGCTCGGGATCGTACAGGTCATTGATATAGCGTCTTCCTCACCTGATTAGAGCGCGCACTGAACGGCCACGGCCTGAGCTGCTTGAGCGGGTACTTGAAGTTCTCGGCCAGCATCTCCATGAGCTCGGCGACAGTGGCCTGCTTCCTGACGCGGAACACGCGGTAGTGCGCCCGCTCGGGATCGTACAGGTCATTGATATAGCGTCTTCCTCACCTGATTAGAGCGCGCACTGAACGGCCACGGCCTGAGCTGCTTGAGCGGGTACTTGAAGTTCTCGGCCAGCATCTCCATGAGCTCGGCGACAGTGGCCTGCTTCCTGACGCGGAACACGCGGTAGTGCGCCCGCTCGGGATCGTACAGGTCATTGATATAGCGTCTTCCTCACCTGATTAGAGCGCGCACTGAACGGCCACGGCCTGAGCTGCTTGAGCGGGTACTTGAAGTTCTCGGCCAGCATCTCCATGAGCTCGGCGACAGTGGCCTGCTTCCTGACGCGGAACACGCGGTAGTGCGCCCGCTCGGGATCGTACAGGTCATTGATATAGCGTCTTCCTCACCTGATTAGAGCGCGCACTGAACGGCCACGGCCTGAGCTGCTTGAGCGGGTACTTGAAGTTCTCGGCCAGCATCTCCATGAGCTCGGCGACAGTGGCCTGCTTCCTGACGCGGAACACGCGGTAGTGCGCCCGCTCGGGATCGTACAGGTCATTGATATAGCGTCTTCCTCACCTGATTAGAGCGCGCACTGAACGGCCACGGCCTGAGCTGCTTGAGCGGGTACTTGAAGTTCTCGGCCAGCATCTCCATGAGCTCGGCGACAGTGGCCTGCTTCCTGACGCGGAACACGCGGTAGTGCGCCCGCTCGGGATCGTACAGGTCATTGATATAGCGTCTTCCTCACCTGATTAGAGCGCGCACTGAACGGCCACGGCCTGAGCTGCTTGAGCGGGTACTTGAAGTTCTCGGCCAGCATCTCCATGAGCTCGGCGACAGTGGCCTGCTTCCTGACGCGGAACACGCGGTAGTGCGCCCGCTCGGGATCGTACAGGTCATTGATATAGCGTCTTCCTCACCTGATTAGAGCGCGCACTGAACGGCCACGGCCTGAGCTGCTTGAGCGGGTACTTGAAGTTCTCGGCCAGCATCTCCATGAGCTCGGCGACAGTGGCCTGCTTCCTGACGCGGAACACGCGGTAGTGCGCCCGCTCGGGATCGTACAGGTCATTGATATAGCGTCTTCCTCACCTGATTAGAGCGCGCACTGAACGGCCACGGCCTGAGCTGCTTGAGCGGGTACTTGAAGTTCTCGGCCAGCATCTCCATGAGCTCGGCGACAGTGGCCTGCTTCCTGACGCGGAACACGCGGTAGTGCGCCCGCTCGGGATCGTACAGGTCATTGCCCTGGTGCCCGTCGAACGCCTCTTCCAGTACCACGTTCACGTTCATGTAAAGGTGGGCCTCGTTGCGTTCTTTGCGACGGATCTGTTGGACAAATAGAATAAAAATATTGAGCACCATCAACGCTGATACGCAAGACGGAAATGAGGTTTGCAACTGGCGATGTTGCATCAATAGAAACGTGAACGCTAAGTCTTCAATTCTAAGGGCAGGTTTGAGTTAAGAATGTTTTAAACCCTGCTGCTAAATTTTGATTTCAGCCTAGTCTTTGAGAAATACTCAACTTCAAATGCTTCAATCACAAACCGTTTAAACTTACAGTCTCAATTCTCTTCTCTTCGGCGAGTCTCTCGCTCAGTTCTGTAGGAATGTCAGCCTGAGTAACTTCTTGCAAGACAGTCTTCAATTGTGAATCTCTGGAAATAAAAAAAATACCATAAATAATACTACTTGAATCTTACTTTTATTCATTTTGTAACATCATTATTGTGTCGTAGGAGGCCTATGCCGAACAGAGAGATTCATTGTAATAAAATAAAGTTTAAAATGCAAAAGTTGATCGGATTAAAGGCCTTATTATTTAGATTTTACAATTATTTTACTCAAAACAATCTTAGCAGTTTGTTATATCATCGCACTTTTTTTCACCTCTATTTACAGCCACATAAAGGTGAGAGGCCTTCTCCTCTCTCTTTTCTACACTTTTTAGTACCGGTTTTCTACAGTTTAAGAACCGATATTAAAAGAACACATTCTTTGTGCAGTTTCTGAGTTCAGATGTTCACAACACAGAGCCGCCAACAATAAATAAGAACTCTTAGAACATTTTGCGAAACGCCATATTGGGTAGCATAGTAGAAATCAATGAACCCCTTGGCCAACTCACCGAATGTAGACCAACATGTAGGCGTTGGTGCAGTGGCGCACGGTGAGCGCCATGTCCTCGTCGTGGCCGCCGTAGTTGTACTCGATGGCCTCCTGCTTCGTGCAGCGCGACACCACGTCGTCGTCGAACTTGCACCACTACGGAACACAACAATATTGTTGAATCTCTTTCACTTCTAAGGCATACTGTCCACAGCTTTATAGATGCGTATTCGTCAGTACACCAAGTGTATAATGAATACGCGTCTAAGAAACTAAGCGTCTTTATAGGGTCCACAACTAGCACATGACAAATGCAAAAGAATAACTAGAGAATGGAGTACACCTTTCATATCCGCATTTATTTAAATCCCAGTCTAATGTTATCCCTTCTCTCAAACCAGCTTTACGAAGGTCGTCGTTCCACCTAGATTGAGAATGGCATACCCCACATTTGCCAGCAAAATTCGAAGACATGTCACCGAATTTTTTAGTTCTAGGATGTTTTCCTTCACTAAATAATAATCTTCAAAATACAATATAACCTCATAAACCAGCTCAAATTGGAACGAATCCTCACCTTCCCATCGCCCTTAGGGTTGATGAAAACCACATAGTGTCCTCCGTGGTTGTCTCCCGAGTGCACCAGCACCGCGTGTAGCGTGTAGTCTGCTGGCGTCTCCGGTTTCTCCTGTAGATACGCGTCCAAGTTGATGTGTTCGTAGAACTCGAATCTATAGGAGTGAATAAGAGTTTGACATATGATAAATATTACTTTTATCATCACAAAGTATTCCAGTATGATGACCAGTGTAGTCAGAAAAACCTAAAATAAACATGTGATTTGTTGTAAACCATTTTTTATTTTTCAAGGCTAGTAATACATGAAGTAACTCGTCCTGCTCTGGATAGAGCAAGAGGTAATCTCAGACTTTACGATTAAAGCCCTCCCGTAAATCTTGGATTGTCCTATTACAGCCTTTGACGTGCAGAGATATGCACACTTATTGGACTCTATAGGTGCCTTACGCACACTCTTACGTTTACAGCAGGCTTAGGCATATTTTCAGCTGTAGCATAACTATGTACTCAACTATAGTAAACCACTTTGTTCATAGAGAAAATAATTATCACCAAAAAGATTAAGCTATGTCACAACACTTACCTATCATTAAACTTGACAGAGCTATCCGTGATGGGGTCATACTGGAACCTCATGAGGTGCAGATGCAGTACCGGGGGGAACGAAGCGAAGATGACTCCCTTCTCCGCCTCCTGAAGACCATGCTCTCCAGCATCGTATTTGTTCTCTCCGTCAAGAGTCTCTGTGCTGATGTAGTCTTTAAAGGATTCGTCGACTGGAATAAAAAGGTTTATTGGATAATGTTCGCTTAAACGGATTGATGCTAGCGGTAAAACACTTTTCTTTTAGTAGTGTATAACGGGCTGGTATCCGCAACTCTACGACTAAAGCGCGTATTTTGCGTACGGGTGAGACAAATGTGTCATTCGATCCACCCCAGCTCCTCAAGAAAGGCCAGAAGTGTCTTGGTGTTACTGACCATATCACAGAGGGTACCTGGGTCTTCAAAGTGCTTTGTCCTGTAACCTGCGACTTCTGGGCAGCTTAGTAGCTAATATTTTTCTTTTATACTTCTTCCAAACTGTGCCAAATCTTCATCGCCATTCAAGCCAACATATGTCTACTATTGGATTTAGTCATGACCTTAGACAAGAATCGTGAGGTAAACTAAAGTTCGACTTGGGGAGTTGTCGTGAATCTCGCGTTTTTAAATTTTTGAAAAATATCTCTATGGTTCTTTTATTCCATTTCAATCACCCAAAGGATCGCACTTTTGAAGATTTGGATATGCATTTTTAAGGCTGAACTAGTCGCGGCCTCGAACTAGATCTGTTGGGTACGGCTAAAAAGCGCGCTCTCATCTGATATCATTTCCGATAGAGATACAATCAGTGATAAATAATTATAAGGTTACTCTGTAAGCACCACGTCTTGTTTACACACACAAACACCTTTCCGAATTGAAACGACATTAGGCGATGCGTAAAAAATTACGATTAGTGCTTTGGAAAATGTTTGGAGTTTAATGAAAAAATCACTTACAAATAAATTTTAGGAAAATCCTCGGTAATTGAGCTTTATCGGTACCGACTTTATTTTGGAGATTTTACTTGATTTTTTGTTTCTTTTTTACGCCCAAAGTTGCGTTATAATTATCGAGAACTTTACTTTTTTTTATAGCATTTTTTTTGTTTTCTTTTTCCACACAGACAAAATTAATAATAGAATAAAACGGTACCATTTTTAATTTTGGATGCACAATGTCAAACTATGGACTGTCCTCGAAATTTTGTATGAAGAAAATATCGAATTATCGACTATATCTTCAGAGAACGACCTCGCCGCGAAGCCTAGAAGCTTTATAACAAGTTTATCAAAATCGTTTATTTATAGAATTATATAATATATATTATATTATTTATAGAATTTATTTCCTGTTCCATCTAATTTTCCTCGGCACTTTAGTGCACAAATTCTGTAAAGACCATCAATATAAATGTACTACGTAGTCCGGTCAAAATAGACTAATTAATTGGGGTGAGGTTACAATAATTCGCACTTGGCTGAAAATTGGTAGGTTTCTTCAATACACTATTATAAAGGAAATGTGAAAAGTCCTCATCGATCCGGCACGTGCAAAAAAATATACACGCGGTCAAAGGTGACAAAAATGGGTTTTTCGCGTTATTAAGCAAAATGGTAAGTTTTATCATAAAATTAGCTCAGACAAAAATTATAGATCAGACAATTATCTATAAATATGTCTAAATACTTTTTTCCTAAGAGCCACCGTTTTTGAGATATAACGATTCAAAATATTGAAAGAGTTGTAATTGTCAAAATATGAATAAGTACACCACGTATATACTCGTACATCACTGAAGCCGTAATACAAGCAAAAATATCGTTCTGTCGGTCAGTGTGACTAACACATATAAAATATGAAAATTTGGGGTAAAAAAAACCCATTCCCTTATCTTCTACGCCAGTGTAACCTTCAGCAACATTCTGCCTCCCATTCAATTGTCTGCGTGGCTAGGGTCGTATACCTGCTTTATTTTACTATGCCGAATACATTCAATGCTATTAGAGTGCGTCTAATGATAGAACGACCTGGAGTTTTTGATTTAATGGGCCACATTATTCAGCCACAATTGTCCGAAATAAAAAAAGTTGTGAAGTGTCAAGCCATGAAGAATCATGTCTTGACACTTCACAACTACTAGTTAGTAATACCACATACAACATTTTTGGATTCAACCTCTTTTTCTCAGGTTGCGCTTGCTACTGTTTCAACTTTTTGAATCGTTATATCTCAAAAACGGTGACTCTTAGGAAAAAAAGTAGTTAGGCATTTTTATAGATAATTGTCCGATCTACAATTTTTGTCTGAGCTAATTTTATGATAAAACTTACCATTTTGCAGAAAATCGCGAAAAACCCATTTTTGTGACCTTTGACCACGTGTATTTTTTTTTGCACGTGCCGGATCGATGAGGACTTTTCACATTTCCTTTATAATAGTGTATTGAACTATCCTACCAATTTTCAGCCAAGTGCGAATTATTGTAACCTTGGATGTCTAAATTGACCGGACTATACGTACTTAGATTACGTCTGCCGTACACTTATTTTGTTCGAATCAGGTGTACTGCAGGCTGTACATCTTAGTGTAGTTTGGACATCCCCGAGCGGCGTTAATAATATCGTAACACGATTCTAAACGCCCGGCGCACCCTGGACAGCTAGCACTCGGTAACGCAGAGTCTAGCTGACTTATCCTTTCACCCTGATGACTCACTCAAAAAAAAGTGCAGTTTTGACAAACTCGTAAGTAACACGAAATTTCCGCGAATTAACGTCCTAAGCGCCGGCGCAATGAATGTAGCAGAGTCAATGACCGATATCCCATGCTTATTTGGCGCCTACCTTTTTTTTAGGTAGGGTCATTAGAATGACTTTTCTCGATCTTGGGCGGAGCGGGAGGTTGTATCAGCCCTTATTGACTAAACCCTACCCTGTTCCTTCGTTGCTTTCGATCTGGGGAAACGAGCTTACCTTTCGGAATATCCGTGTACCGGCTTCGGCCCTGCCGAGCCCCTACAGTTTGCTGACATCTCATTGAGGCGCGCGTGGAACAGAACACGCCGTTGACGACTAGTCTGGTTATTACCGGATTGCTGGACGGCAAGCCGTCCGTCCGCAAGCCCGCGACTACGGTGGTCGGAAATTGGGATCGGATTCTCGGTGACCGCATTAGGGCTGTACCCTCTCGCGCTCGCGGTCCGAAGCCTCCTTCGCTAGCATTACTGCTTTGCAGAAGGAGGTTCTGGTGCCTACCTTAGTTTTAAAAATCAAATAAGTATACTCACTGTTCTTCTTCCCCTTAATATTAAGCTGAATGTCGTAGAAGGTCTCGACGCGCGTGCTGGACACGTTGACGTTCTTGCACTTGATGTACGACGTCATCTTGCCCTCGAACAGGCGCGGCACTGTGCCCTCCACGCAAGTACCCTTCATTTTACTCTCCAATTTATCTAGCAGTACCTGAAATAATTATGGATTGTATTGTCGACTTCCATAATATCAATTTTAAGCTGTATATTCCTAGGATAGTTAAAATGTTATATTGAATAAACTAGCTGTTAACCGGGACTTCAATCGCGTGCAGTTAAGATGATTACTCTCCTTTTTGGGGCAAATTATTAGTTTTTATAATATAACACATCAAAGCTCTCTTTGAGAGCGAGATCTGTTAGTCAAACTCCCGTAAAAATCTGTTATATTTACTTAGGAGATTATGAAATTAAAAAGTAGCCGAAGTGAAAGTCCCGTCACAATCAATGTAGAAAAAAATACAACCATTTAAAAAACTGAATAACTAAATCGAGTATAATTTCGTACACATTTGGTAATACAAAATATTTTGATTTTACAAAACAACTACAACACTAGAAAATGTCAATTCATTGTCCTATGAATCTGACGATATGACTAATATTATGAAAACAAGTCTATCATTGTACAACGTGGTGCAAAAAAAGGACACGTAACCCATTTAGTGCCGCCATACACCACTGTGTACAGAAAAACAATGAGGGTAGTCATCATTTCTTAGACTTTGTATTTAATATAACGCTTTTATTATAAGGGGGTTACTACTTCTTTTAAAAATAAAGAATGGGCAATTTGAAAATTGAAGACAATTGTAATTGCATTTTAACTTGAAAGTAGTACAAACTGAATTCATTGCTACTTATAATGAAAAGGTAGTCTAAAATTGAAAGATTTTTATTTAAAATAACCTACAATAGGTTGTTGTACTTAAATGGTTACAGCACTCTCAGAGGGGTATGGTTTATTTTCCTTCTTTTTTATTTGTTTAGATAATGATAGGAAAACACTGGACAACACTGGTATTCAGCTAAATCCGGCTTGACTGGAAGCCGACCCCAATATAGTTGGGAAAAGCTAGGCAGATGATGATGATGATGATGAGATAATGATAGGAAAATAAGTACATCGTTAATACCTACAACACAGGCAGTTTATGTTTGGCGCTTTATGGCATTAAAAAAACGTTCAGTTCAAATATCAAATAGGAACACTTACCCTAAGAAACTCCTGCACATCATGTTGCATAAAAGAATCCAGCGTCTCCCACCCAAAGCTCTTGGTAAGTTTCTTTGTGCCGACCGGTTTATCTGAGAATTGCAGTTCGTAGAACACTCTTTGCAACGCCAATGCTACGGACCTAAGGACAACAAAAAAAAATATAATAAACAACCAACTGTTGCTAGCGACTTCGCCCGCGTGATAAAAGAAAATTATCCCTAGGGAAAAAATCTCGGGATTAAAAGTACCCTATGTATGTGTTATTCCAGGACATAGTCTACGCCATTACCGAGTTTCAGCGAAATACGATCAGCCATTCGCGCGTGAAGGAGTAACAAACAGACACACTGCACCATCATGTTTTATAACAGTAGTACCTGCTTCGATAATCCGGTTTCCTGTTATATCGCCTCAATCCAATTTTGATGCATCTAATCTAATAAATTCGGATTTGCTTGCTTTAAACTAAGCAGAAATCAATTACACAACTTTTCTAGCAATTCCGTCTATACGAATTTGTTGCTATCTAGGTGACCTTCAAAAGACATTAGTCAGGATAATCTAAATTAAACTGTAATAGATAATCTCTCATAGATTACAAAAGCACTACTGACTGATGTACGTTGGGGCCTCGGGTAGAACGAACGATCTTGGAGTTAAGAGGCCTGCGGAGACCGCGCGCTATCTCGAGTTGAGACGAAATAAAACACGTTTTTGAGGTTGATGGAAGCAATCCAGATAGTTTAAACAATTCTTGGACACACCGACTGGAGTAAAGTCATCATCCGCAGACTGACAGTTGCTTGCTGTGATAGCAATACAACCTATTGGAAATTTGGGAGAGGTTCCGTAATACCAAAAATGATGAATGAAAAATTAATGTATTTCCATTATTGTTTCGAGTATTTATAACTTGATAATAATATCTGTGTTCCTACGAAAAGATATTTTGAAATATTGTTGTTTATAATATAGAAAAAACAAAATAAAAACATGACATTTTCGCTGTGAAAATGTGCAAATTTAAATTCGCTTAAATTTCGTTTGGGGTAAGTTTTTCAACAAAAAGACGATGTAGGAACCTAGATAATTATTGTCTGAATCCGAATAACATCATATTATGGTGTAAATATGCTTAAATTGCAAATGATTTTGGTAATACGTTTGTATGGATAATTCTAACGTCGCGCCCGCCTTAAGGCAAAAAAGGAACAGGAGTGGGTTTTAGTCAGTACAAGTCTGACATCCGCTCCGTCCAGAGCAGGAGATGTAATTTTGATAATTTCTTAACTTAAAGAAAAACTGCTAATTTACCTGGTGCTGTCGTCAGATTCTGTCGGCATCTTATAAACGGCTTTACGCAGTTGATTTGTAAAATATAACGTTTGTAACAACGAGTTCATGTAACACGTCGCTCCTTGGTTCTTCAGACCTAGAAGAAAAAAACAATATTTATAAGATATACTTTGCTTACTTACTAAATTTTGCTTTCGTCCTTAACATATATTAAATATGTACTTGGAAAAATGAATAGTTCTTTCGATTGCTTCTACAGGTGAAATTAACAAAAATACAAGACGCCGAAGAAATACTTACCTATCCAAACCGAAAAAACAATACTACCCTCCATGTGTATTTTATACTGAGTGTTAAAAAAACCTGTTTTTAAGCGCGGTCCTTATCGCGAGGTCTTTTCACAGCAAAGTCGCGATCCGAAATAGGACTAAACAGCTATTACGGGAGCATTCAGGTCAGTCAAGCCTTACAAAATCAAAAACTCTTGAACAAAATAAAAGTTTTGCGCCATTTTATAACCAGGGATCGGAATTAGGTAAGAGTTATTTATGTACTTGAATCGAAATGTTTGATATTAATATAGATGTTCCTGGGATTTCTGGGAAAATCCCGTGTGGCCAACAATATTACAAATAAATAACAAAGTTTTCTCTTGTTCAAATATTGTGCGAATTACAAATATGGCAACAACACGCGTGTGCGCATTAGGATTTTGCAGCTTGGAATATCCGATGTCGTTGAAGTAAGTTTGGCAGCGTCGCGCGTGCAGTAGTTTAAATTGTGTTGAAGTAAGGACTTCAACACAATTTTTTCGTAAGAACCTTTTTTATTTAACAAATCTCGGGAATTTTTTTCTGCTCTTTAAAATTAATCATGTAAAGTAAAGACATATTCACTTCATTCTTTCGCTGTATGAAATCAGTGAAGTACATAAATAACTACGTAATTCCAATCTCTGTTTATAAGACAATACTTACCAACATAGCCGGTATGTTTCTTCGAATCCCAGGAAACACCGTGAGGCGCTTCAGCAGTCACGTGGACCTCCAACGTGATAGCGTCGTCCTTTATGTAACCTTTCTCGGGGTCCAGAACGTCGTTCCATGCCATGAAGTGAGAGAAACCCCAATCGTTCTCTTTACTGGAGAAATGACAATTAAATTAATTTAAAGACAATTGAATAATAGATGTTTATTAAGAATAAATTGGGTAGTCTTTGTTGTCTTTCGCTGCCAATTAAGTAAGGGTTGGTTTGTAGAGTATGCTTAACAAATTTTACCATGGGAAATTGAAATTAAATAAAGTTTATTCAATATGCGCAATGGCGATATCTTCGGTAGGCCACCGCAAACTTTGTCTAATCTGATCAGGTTTTGAACTATTACATACCTATTTGAATTCATATAGGTACCTAGTCGACTTAAAATATTTTGTGCGATCTAAAATTACCCAATATACAAAAATAAACAGGACACGACTTTTGAATAAAAGTTCGGTCCAACAGAGCTTCTTCTATGTCAGTAATAAGTACATGTGCAACGGTTTTGCTCTGAAGCTCTATGTTTGTTATATTTCTATACCTACATTGTTTGGGCTTAAAACGTCTATAAATGAATACAATCAACAAACCTATAAAACAGATGTTGTATTTTCCTGAAGAAAGGCTCGGTTTCTGGCTTGTGGGAGATCAGTCTTAGTTCTGCCATTGCATAGCACGACCAACTGGAAGACTCGCTCTCGCCATTGCACTGAAGAAAGAAGCCTAGGGACTTCTGTTGTTGCCGATCCGGGGACGGAGCTTGCCGTGGCATCACCATAATCTTCCATGGCAGGTTCCGTACGAAGCACGCCGGGGACAAGACGGAATCTTTCAAATTCCTGAAGTTCTGTACCGTGAAACGGAATGTCGTTTCTGACCGTGCCTCGTCATCTTCCATTTCGGCGTCAAGACATGCCAGCTGTGAAGGTAAACATCTCGCTAATAATACTATTCTTATAACGGTGAATAATGCCTCGTTTTGTGTGTAGACTTGCATTGAATCATACTTTTGATAGTGAATTTATTACGTACTTTCTCTCGCTACTTTTACGTTTCCATTTCAAGTTCAAGAGCAAAAAATTCAGACGTCGATATTATACCTATGCACATACAGCTATCATGAAAGGTTGTTGAAAGTCACGAAGACGGTTAATACCAAGAAACAGATGGGACTATTTATGGCACGAATGTATGATAGTATCTTTCAAATGGTTCATCTAACTGTCACAATCATATGCGATACGACGTAGGTGTTATTAACAGGCTAACATGTCTCATACTAACGTATATAGCATTCAAATAGTCTCAGAAGTTGTATAACCACATAAATATTCGCACATTACTTATACAGAAACACGCGAATTCGTGATACTAGTATTATCTGATAAATTAGAACCCAATCTCTGTTTATCAGACCCTGCATTTGCTTTGAGATTTAAATGTACCATTCTATCTCTTTCGCTCAATAATTTGGTTTTCAATGAGTTGAATAGTAAACAAATGTGTTAGTTTCGTGAGAATTGATTTAATGGAGACTGTTTGTAAATAAACAGTAGGAGAGAAAGAATCGGCAAATCCTTTTTGCTTAACTTCGCGTTCCGAGTCACGATAAACATTACCGTTAGTGCATCAATTAATCTCCTCTTTTTTGAAGTCGATTAAAAATCGATGATGGATACGCTTATCGTCACTTACGACAGTTGGCGCGCTAACATCGATGTTATCGTGACTCACAACACAAGTTCAGTTTGGCATTCTGGTTTCCAAGAGTATTGTAGGTATGAAGTAAGGAAAACAATAGCAATTTGTCCTTAGCATAAAAATAAATCTGTATATTTGCCTTGATGAACATCTGACTTCCTTCCTTCCTATAATCAGAATCTAGACAGAATGATTGACAGTAATTATAAGTTGTATCTTAGTAAACAATGCAAACTCTTATTAGAATTGAAAATCTCCCTGAGGTTTTTCAATGAGAAGTCTGATCCAGTATCATTCCAATGTAAGCAATACAAGGTGCTATATACTATGCATAGTACCGTCCCTTTCTCACAATGGACAGAAGTAGGATTTCAAAACCAGAGTGGTTGTTCCATCTCCCTTACTCACCGGCATGTCTGACGATGTGGTCTCTTGATTCTTCATGACCTCACCCATGACTACCTCGCCGTTAGGACCTTTCATAAGATCGTCCTCCCAAGTCTTATCAGTGACAGTGTCTACAGTCTCCACTGCAAAAGAAGACATACAATCACATTATTCGTATGCTCCACTTCACACACATGAGTCATACAATGTTTGACATTGAATTATTTACTTCTTATAAGATATGAAATCTTATAATCAACCACATGATCAACAAAGGTGAGTGATTCTGTGTAAAATCTCTATAAATATCTTCGAAGAAAAATTTATGTTTCATATTGCTTTTGTAAACAAAAAACAGATGTTTCAAGTTTAGACATTTTTTGCAGTGTACTTTCTTATTATACCTCCTTATTTTATTTATTTAAAAACTACAAAATAGTGTAATTTAACAATTCTAAACTTAAAAATACATGTTACCTCTATTTGATTTGGATGTACAAGGCACTAAAGTAAACTTAACAATTAAAATAGACCACAGCAACTATTCAGGAGAAACAGATCTGTCCATTGTTTTACAGATATGAATATTTGACACTCATTGTCAAATTTGACAAAGGATTAGAAGAAAAATATTATGTACAACTAGGATTTCTTACTACAAAACTTTTTAGTCTAAGAACTCTTTCTTTACATTGTCAAATTGGACCAAGTCCAATATTCTACATTTTCAGTGTGCTTGATACTTTTCTTACTCCTACCTTCTTTCTGCCCATTATCCTTATGAGAACAGTGTTTCCCCAAACATAGGTGCACAGAGCTAAGTATTTTAAATAAAGACATTACATGGTTCAAAATAAGTGCTTCAAGATCACTTCGAACACCACTCACATGATTTCTCATTCACTCAAATTTTGTGCTTACTTAGCAAATTAAAATCACTTGCATCAACTTATAATTCCAATGAGCACAAACTAAAACTAGTACTTATGACAAAGCAGGATATCTGAAACCATGTAAACTGATCAATGAATTAGAATGAAGTCACAACTTGCTTATCTACATTACAAAATGATAAAAGATAATCAATACATTCTTATAAGTCACCCATGATCACAAGTTTTTGACATGACAGCTTGTTTATTTTTATGTTTTCTACAATTCCTCACCAGTTGGCAGTGCTGCACATTCACTCATGCATGTAAAGTTCACATTGGCATTTGAAAACACTGAGGTAACCTGCACTCATGAATAAACACACTAAATAAGCACTGTACATAACTAGATACATATTTTTAGATGCAATGATAAACAAAAACATTAATTTAATTATCCAAATTCAATAATGTTTTAAACATCAAACATTCTTGTAGACAAAGATATTCTATAATTAGATATTTTCGTTTCACTCTCAGGACAGCGACTTGCACTTTTGAAACAAAGAAAGCAATACTCCAATTCTAACATCTGAACACTCAAGTACATATTTTTATCATAGTATTACACTGCAATGATTATCATTTGTCACAAAACAGATACACCAATTAACAATGTCAACTTGAAAACAGTTTGAGGTTATGTAGGGTAATCTGGTTAACAAATAAGTTCAATAACATTTGCAAATTCATGTAATAAGCAATTATAAAACGCGGCTATGATGAGTAATGGCTCCATTTAACGAGTTTTACACATCACCTGAGCTGTATGCAGGTAGTTGATTGCAATGTAAATATTGTGACATCACTAACCATCTTGGGTCTCCATCTCCTCCACCTGGTTCACATTGGAGTCGTGCTGCTGCTGCCTGTCCGGGGCAGGCGTGTGGTTCATGTTAGCCGGGCGCGCCACGGGGGACTCTCGCCCACTACTCTTGGTTATTTCCTGAACAAATATTCCACCATAAGAATAGACTGTACGCGCACAGCTTATTCGCACTTATGACGTCCGAACTCCGATTACTGCACTTCACGTACCTCTAACGCTAGGGGATTGCTCCCTTTGAACTTGGTGATTATCCGAACTTTTCTCATCAACTCGGGTGCCCTGCGTGTTCGGCTTTTTACTTTTCTTTAACGTTAAGCTGTTAATTTTCAAAGAGTGTTTACTAGCGGCGCGGCCGATGTCTGCAAATTTCAACACAAGGGCCCGATAATAGATAGGAACGCTAATAGCACATTCCTAATCTTATAAGCATTGCCAGATGGAGTAGATCACTCTGTCGTATAGCGGTAAAACAGGGTTATTCTACAACGTATCCGGGAAAAGACTTATTTTCGCGAAAATAAACAAAATGGTGGATGTTAATTTAATTTCTGGCTTCGGATGTGTGGCCCGGTTTGATCGACGAATGCACCATTTTATCATTCTCTCACATTCACCATAGTGTTGTGCGCAGATTTGAAATATTTCGGTTATTAAGTTATTTATTTTGAAAATTCTTTGAGTTAAATCAGTTAAATTAATGTTAGTTCCAATAAAGTATCACACTACTCATTAAATTATCAAGACAAACAACTGATTTATAGTAAATTAACTAATTTATTACAAACTATTTTCAAAGAATTTTATTTACCGTTAGATTTGTGCACATTAATTTTGTTACTGCATTTGTAGTTTTATTATGTGTTTTAAATAAAATGAACATTTATTTGGGTATCATTTAAGCTGTCGCCAATTTAATTCGTTTTGTGTTTCCTAAATAATAGCTTTGTCCTCAAAATAGTAGATTTGTCGCCAAAATGTAGTCACCAAACAATGTAAAATCAATTCTCCAATAAATCATCTAAAATCATGGAGATATAGGATCTAGTACCAAATAATTGTTTTTGTACATATTATAATAGGTTTGTCCTAATAAGCATTTAAGCAAACTAATTGAAAGAGATCACCAACCCGTCATCATCGTTTCAACCAAAAGAGTCTACTACTTAGTATAGTATAGTATAACGGGCTGGTATCCGCAACTCCACGACTAAAGCGCGTATTTTGCGTATGGGTGGGACAAAAGTGTTATTCGATCCATCCCAGCTCCTCAAGAAAGGCCAGCAGCGCCTTCCTGGGTGCCGCCGGTCGTTATGGTTTTTTTTTTTTTTCGTTAGGGGAATCATCAGAATGACTTCTCCCACTCTTGGACAGGGCGGGAGGGCGTGTCAGACTCTTACTGACTAAACCCCTACCCTGTTCCTTCGTTGCCTTCGATCTGGGGGACACGGTGACAACTTTTTGGATTTTCCGTGTTCACCAGAGGCTTCGGTCCTACCGGGCCCCTACAGTTTGCTGACATCTCGTGGCATCGTATGATCATCGTAGGTAGTTATGAGTACCTACGACACATCGTTGAGGACACAGAACATATCTTTATATGTTCTGTGGTTGAGGATGGAAAGCGCGCTAATTTGTCTCCGCCTCTTTGAATATATTTTCAACAAAATTATAAATTGATGTATTAAATTGGTAAGGAATACTATTATTTTAATAACCGAACGAAATAAAATGTAACTACTTTATTGGTGACAAAATAACAAATAAAAAGGAGTTGCAGTCAGGGATTGATAATTAATCGATTTATTCGGCGACAGATCTACAATTTTGGCGACAGATCTACCATTTTGGCGACAGATCTACCATTCTGAGTACAAAGCTATTAATTTTGTAATAAAACTATTATTCTAAGAAGGAAGTTTTATTTTATTGGTGATCCATCTCTTATTTTTTGATAATTCATACCTGGATACACTTTTTGTTTATCTGAGAACGAAAATATTTCGTGGCGATAGATCTATTAATTAGGTAATACAACTTGATGACAAATATAAAGTTTGGTGACAGAAAATATATTCCCCCATTTATTTGAATCGATATTCATTTTCCGTCGTATTATAGCCATTTACGGTTTTTTGGATTTTTGTTTATGAATAATGATTGTTATCTGTGGATAGTAAAGCTGCCAGTATACAAAATTATATTTTTTTTCTATTTTGAAAGTTAATTTTTTCGTTCTAGTAACAATTAGTAAAATAAAATTCGTTCAAGTTTGTATAAACGACAAAACAATATCATTTATTTTATAATTAATTTGTGACGTAAGATAATTATAATGATTAAAAACAAATAGAAGGTCAACTATGTTACTGAAATAATTAAATAGTGGTTGTTTTGATTAAGAAACTAACAACTTGTATCCTGCAATTTTGACATTGATGTAGGTACCGTCATGTCATAGACTTGTCAAGTTGTCACTTTTGTTGTTTGACAACTTCGGAAACGTTTTCCGGTTGTCGTTCGGTTTCTTTTGGTAAATAAAGAGTTGAGTTTGCGTTTTCTCAAAACAACATGAATTGCCTGAATATGTAATTACAGCTAAAACAATTAAAAATCAATCATGTTTCCAATTAATCACAAAACAATATTCGTTCTCGACCATACACCGTACTTTGGTATATCATCAGATAATCCAATTGACTTCGATGTCCCGAAAAACCGAGGATATCTACCAGTCCCACCGATCTGCAAATCTTTATGGACTTGCAGTGTTGAAGCGGCTGTTGAATACTGCCGGATAGTATGGGACCTGTTTCCTGAAGGAAAACTGGTAAGAATCACCTGTTGCTGCGAGCCTATCACCTACTATTTCAACTGTTTACGGTCCAACTGGCCAGTTCTAAATCAATACCTATGGATTTATAATATGATACACCCGACATCCTCCTCCTCGAGTCGTATTACTCATTACTGCGGGTCGTGAAGATCCCGTTGGATTAGCTTCCCTATTACTAAATTTCAAACTTCTAGTAAAACTACGGTCCTTTGCGGTTTCACCCTTATCTTTGGTTACTGCTCCTCCAAATAATCGAAGCTTGATATTAGAATATAGGCTCCAGCCTTCTTTGATAAATGGCCTACAACCAAAAGACCTTTTCAATTCAATCCAACTCAATAAAACAAAAGTTCCTAAAAGATTAGTGTGATCCAACAAACAAGAACTAACTCAAAAACTTTATGAAGAGTTATTGTGGCTGTACTCAAACACAACTTTATTTAACGTTTGAATCCCCGACCGGTCTCATGAGACCGCGCTGTCATTGTCTTACTATTGTGTCTCGTTTCGCGGGTATGTGATAGGTTAATCTTTCGAGTACCGTAATTAGAGACATAATAGAAGGATGATAGGTGTGCAGACGCCGTACCTATGTAATTAGGTTGCTACTCTGACTCATTAATATTTATTTAATTTAAAATCAAGCAGGTTGCTGCCATCCAGGTTTTAGGTATTGCTTGAAGAAAGTTAAACATTTTGGTCATTTAATTAAATACAAACATTTTGATAAAATTCTTTCCTATATCTTTAATTTCAGGTGCGGTTTGTAGTAAGTGATAATACTGCACATATGCTCAATACTTGGGCTGTAGCACAGCAAAATTTAACACATGTAAGTAAAAAAACCTTGTCAGTAATGGCATTATTATTACACTAATATTATAAATGTGTGTATGGAGGTGGTTTGCATGTGTATGTTTGGTACATGTCCTGGAATAGCTTATAGGAATGTTTTCCATGAAGTATGTTCCCTTGGGATAATTTTCTACTTTCATTCACAATTTCCCATAAAAATTAACTTTTACCTGCCAGAAAATAACTAAAAGAATCTTGAATACACATTTTGATATGGTAGCAGTAGATAAACCCTATTGGAAAAAATAATACTCCAGTACTGTAATGCAAGCAAAAATCCATGGAATATATTTATATGCAGTAAACATAGCCTATATTTTTTACTTTAGTTATTTTGTACTGCAGTTAATCCTCTTTAAACAAGACAAGAGAACTTTTTATAAGAAAATTATTTAAATACTGATATCATGCATAATTGTATTAGAAAACTAAGAATAGATGGTTTGTAAGTAAATATATGATTTTATTTATTATAGCTCCTGAATGGATTATGCCTAGTTGGACCAGTGCGACGGGGTGCTGGTGGGGATGTAGAGGGACTGGTAGCCGCTATCGAAGCACTAGCCGAGCCTTCCCCTGATCAGACGTCTAGGCCTAATGAGAGGCACTTTCAGAACCGGTAAGTGCTGTTACAGAATGAGTTTTGTGTTTATAAAAGTTTTGTTATTGTTATTAATATCAAAAAATGTTTAATAATATTGCTAATGTCAAAATGGCTCTAGTTTAGCATACAGTTACCTAGATACTACAGCAATGTTACTGGGGTTGGTTCTCACCTGCCATTTCGCATAGTAAATAGTGGTAAACAAAAGTAAGAATTGCAATATCAATATAATTTGAGTATGGACTTTACAAAAATATCATTATGTGAAACTTAACTGTGGGAAGTGTGAAAACCTTGGATATGTCGTTTAAAAACAGTAATCGCGACGAAAGTATTGTCGTGCTTACGCACAGACTCGCTTTTTTGTACACTATTTTATTTTATACGTCATGTTATTGATAAGTTCCCGTTTTCGCGCGAAGACCAAAGTTACCGACAGCACAACCAAAAGTTTCTGTAGTGGCGACCGCGTACCGGAAGACGCAGAGTTGGAAGGCTACTATTAGGTGAACTGATGACCTGGTAAGCGTTCTCGGAATCCTATGGAAGGGAGATGCACAGGAACATTCGTTTTGGCGACACTTGCAGGCGATGATATGATCAACGATAGCGCAGGGTTGTTCCCGTTCGTCCACACCCCGTCGTCCACACTGCGGACGACTGGGAATGATGCGTTCCGTTCGTCCACAGTGTAGACGAACAGAACGCAACATTCTCACATTCCCAGTCGTCCGCACCTCGTTTCATGTTTAGTTTAAGAGTCTGTGTAAAGAAATTTTAAATATTATAGATTATGTTGTTTTTAAATTAATTAAACCGTTAAATCATTTATTTAATTTAAAATTTCTTTACACTGACTCTTAAACTAAACATGAAACGAGGTGCGGACGACTGGGAATGTGAGAATGTTGCGTTCTATTCGTCTACACTGTGGACGAACGGAACGCATCATTCCCAGTCGTCCGCAGTGTGGACGACGGGGTGTGGACGAACGGGAACAACCCATAGCGCATGCTTACCTATAAGTTACTTGTTCACCCTTCACGTAGTAGTAGGAAAAAAATATGAAATAGATCTTTAAGATCTATTTCATATTAAAAAAATATGAAATAGATCTTTAAGATCTATTTCATATTTTTGGGATTTTATTTCGCAATTAATTCCTCAACATTATTTGATTTAATTTCAGTGGCCGCGTAATTTGCATAACAAGCGCCAGAGACAATGATTCTATCAAGAATCTAAAAGATATCGCACACAACACGATTGTACAAATAAATAAAAAGGCAACTCTGGCTCAACCTGCCAGTACTTCGGAATCTACCAGTACGACGCCACAGTGAGTATAACATATTGAATTTAGAACTGAGCCACAATGCGCTCTTAACACGATGCATTTGACGACCGAAACTGAATTGTTAAAGTAATAAAGCTGTATAGCTCCATCCCTCTTTCTCGCTCGCATGTCTAACACACGTCATGGCAGAGGGGGTTATCCTTTTTGGCTAAAATTATTTCGTATTTTGTTAGTCAAAATGTGAGTCTTATTCCAACTTGATATTTTTTTTAAATTTTGTGTAAAGATATTTTATATATTTCCGTCGAATTTCAGAACTTTAGTGATACATTACTGCCACATAGTAATAATAAATGTTACGCCAGAGAATGCCGAAACAAGAGTTACTAATCAACCGCTAACAGAGGTAAGTTTGACTAATTTTGTAGAGTGCATGAAACACAACTGGGAAATATTATAAATAAACCTATATCTCGAGTCTTCTCGCCAATTCATCATCAGATATCTAGACTGTATCTCGTTATATTCATCAGTGAACATAGTTAAATCAAAATCAAAAACCTTTTTATTTCACATAGGCCTACATGGGCACTTATAAAACGTCAGACGCTAGTGCACTTGTTCCAATTGGTTGTTTCTTATGCAGGAGAACTTCATGGTTACTCTTAAAAAAATAATTGATTTTTTAATATTTTCATATTACAGAATTAATAGAGATAGCCACCAAACGTTCCTGTACACTAAAACACGCTAAATATTATTTATTATACTATTCCAGATTGCAGGTGGACAAATAGGCGTAGAGGTGATAGTTTCACGAGCGAGTGCTTTAGCTAATCTGTTGGGACGACTGGTGTTGCCACACTATAAACTTGCCACCACCACTGTGACTGGCATCCCCATGAAGGTACGATTTATTTTGTTATTTTTAATTTGAGAGATTAATCAGAAATTGTTGAAGAGGTTGTGGCTAAAATAATAACAATCGCACGGGTCAACCTCCAAGGTTAAACAATGCTTGTAGAGTTCGGTCCGTAGATGGGTATTATTTATTATATCAAGATTCACGTAAAGCCGTTGGTCCAGAATGTAATTTTTTGACCTTTGACAGTTATTACTCAGAGGATATTCAAGTACCAAATAACTATGGAGCTACCTGATTACTGGGGTTTGGAGGTCAAATAGGCGGTCACTCGAAAATACTGGTACTGAACTGCACTCGATCAGACTGGACGCCGGCCCCAACTTAGTTGAGAAAAGGCTCGGCAGGTATGGCCAGAACCATGGGTTGTGCGAAAGGGAACCTCGGGTTCCTGGGACACAAGACAAAGAAGGAACATAGGATTGGGTTTTAGTCAGTAACAGTCTGACACACTCTCAAGTAATTGGATGTTTTCCCACCTAAAAAGAAAGGTATGCTCTGAAATTTTAATATTCGTTATTCATTTTATAGGAGGAACAAAATGCCAGTTCGAGTGCCAATTATGACGTTGAAATAATCCATTCGTTGGATGCTCACGCTGGGCTGAGAGCGTCACAGACGCCTGCTGAGGCTTTGGAATCAGTAAGTCTTTTTTCCCATACTCCATGCTTCTACATCAAACTTTTATTCCCGAGACGCTTACTAGATCATCGGTCCACCTTGTGTAAGGTCTACCAATGTTACGTATTCCATGACGCGGTCGCCAATCCAATTATTGGCCTCATAGATAGACCATCTGTTCTGTGCATACACATTTTATGTAAAGGTAAAATTTTTATGTGGGGATAAACTTTGAAACAACTGATCCGATTCTGAAAATTCTTTCACTAATATCTTCTATTTCTTTATTGATATGTAGCTGCACTATCCCTGAGTGCAATTATAGACTACATATTTTCACCTTTCACTCGAAACTGCGTGCAGCCATGCAGCGCAGTAGAACTGGATCAAGCTGAACGGTCTCTGGCATCAATCGACCGCAAACTAGCAGATAACCCAGTTACGATGACCTATCCATTTCCCAAACTACCAGGTGGTACTCCGATGGTGGACGCCTCGTGGAGCTGAGGGCGGCGCCTCAGGGTGCTGCGGATCGCTATGGCGAGTCACACCCGCAGACGTGGCCTCCAGACCTTCGGCCTGTTTAGTCAACTTCCTTCTCAATGGACGCTCTGTCACTCTTGAAGTTCCCAGGTAAATAGAATACAATAAGTTTTATTGTTCATCAAAATAGTTGTACAACTTTTTGGGTGCAAGGAACATAAGACCAATACTATTGTGTAAGATAGTTTTTGTTCAAGTTCAACAAACAACAACAACAAACAACAACAACAACTCTCTATTATGACATCACAAAAACCCGAATCCGTTGTTTGAAACTTACAGAAATCCTCGGGTTAAATCGTCATGTTTATGATTCCCGAATTTTAGAGGAGGACTCTGTCACTTACTTCCACTTATGGAATGAGTAGACTTATTCTGGCTCCTCTTGACTAATCAAGCACAAATCCACCCACCACGGTGGTACAGTGCGGCCGTTATAAGTTGGCGAGTGTGAAGTTAGGCTCTGCGAATTTTGGCGCTTAATAACTCGTATAAAAATAAAGGTTTTAAAAAAATAACAGTTTTTAACAACAATAACAACTGCAAATTGCATTTATTTTTTTAATTTTATAACGGCCGCACTGTACTAAAATTCTCTTTGGAGAAGCCAAATAACGCTGTGCCCAACCCAAGAATCGAACTAAGGACAAAATTAAGTATAGTCGCCACATCGCAACCAATCGCAATCTCTTGGCGCATCAAGACTTAAATCCTGTCTAACAATAAACTTATCATAAGCAACAAGAACTTTAAAAAACTGTGTAATTTTTCTAGAAAAGGCGGCGGCAGATCCGCGTCTCACGTGTTAGCGGCTCAGGGTGGTGAACTGTGGATCGGTGCCTTGGGAGGCCGCACGCCTTACGACGATCCTCCTGCCTTGTCCGAAGGGGCAGGGGGACGAGTTACTGATTACCGGTATGTAGTATTGTTGACAGTGGTTTGGCTTAAGGATCCAGCGGAGATCGCTCGCTACTTCGAGTTGAGATGAAAATAAAATACGTTCGCGGTATATTGCTATCTTTGTTTGGCAAAAACAAATGCGAAATTGCATATGTGTGTGTACGTGTGAGTCGGACAATCTTCACAGAATAATATAGAACAGTTTTGAACTTGACAAAATAATTCCATCAAAAACACAGCTTGTAAAAAAACTCAAGTCTCGCAACACTACTCTTCTACCGTAAAAATATGTGAGATCCATGTTATTCCAAGTCAAAATATCTTGTATGTTTTAAATAAATGAATTTAGCTTTGTAATCGCATGAAAACACAATGTATGTCAAAAGTAATTAAGTAAATCGTTTAGTGCGATTACCAAGTCAAATCTTAAAAATGTAACTTTGTAATCCTATACATTTATATGGGATTACTAAGTTATATATGCAGTTGGTGTATCTAGAAAACTAGGTCGAAATTGCAAAATATTTTAGTTTTCCCTTGGTTTGTACACTAAACACTAATTGTAATCAAAATTTGAAACTTCTGTCTCTATTGCTGCTAAAAGTGCCTTAGACTTTTTATGTTCGTTCAGTCAGTGAGTGACAAAATTTAGAAAATTTAATGAAATTTGAAATATATAGTCTTTTTATGAAGCCTGCTTGATCTAGTTTCGTCCACAACGGATTTATAAGAGGTTGAAAATGGCTCGAAATGTTTCGAGATAAGGATGGCACTTTTTTGCGCGACTTGGTGGGTGTGACACTACCGTGCGCTCAGATTACCTATGCTCCATTGAAGTAATAGGGTCGTCACTTTTAATGTTATACTAAAAATTAATTTAATGCAAAAAAAGACAGTGTTCTGTAGTGATCAATCTATCGAATTGAAATCATATTTTTATTTTACGTGGGCCTACATGGACACTTATGAAACGTCAGAATCTAGTGCGTAGTTCCAATTCGTCGTTTCCTATGGAGAAGAACCGGCAAGAAACTTCATGGTTACTCTTTTCAAAAAAATATTGGGTTTACAATATTTCCATACTAGCTGTGTCCGCGACTTCGTTGCGTGTATGAAAAAACTTATCAATAAGTTTTTAGTGTAGTATCTACACTTATACAGGAAAAGTAATTTTAACCACTGCGTAAATTTTTTTTGGTGGCTCAGTGTAAGTAATGAAACACAGATCGATCTTCAAAGTTAAGCAACGCTTGCCAAGGTTGGTCTTTGGATGGGTTACCATCTTAACATAACGAGTTTCCTCCGTGCCTCGGAAAGCATAGGCTGACTACCAGACCTCCACAACCCAATAACTGGGGTAACAGGGTACTTCATGGCAAGACTGGAGTCAGATTTACTGGCTTCTGACTATCCGTAACGACTGTTAATGACAGCCGGGACCTACGGCTTAGCGTGCTTTCCGAGGCACGGAGGAAACTTGTTATGTTAAGATGGTCACCCATCCACAGACCAACCTATTGGCAAGGGTTGCTTAACCTTGAAGTCGACTTGTGTTCTATTACTTACACTGAGCCACCAAAAAAAATTTACGCAGTGGTTAAAAACTTTTCTTGTATGTATATCAATAAATAAGTAAAATCCCTAAAAACTAATATCTATACGAATTACTAATCTTACCTAAGAGTACTAAAAATACCCTACACACTATCAAATATACTACCTATACTTGAAATTAAAATCTACACGGTCTGCGCCCTATAAAAGTAAACCTAAGTACCTAACTAATTTAAAAAAAATGGGTTCGGTATCGGTCTCGTAACACCCCCTCTGCCATAATTTTTTTCATCATCTGCCTAGCCTTTTCCCAACTATATTGGGGTCGGCTTCCAGTCAAGCCGGATTTAGCTGAATACCAGTATTTTACGAGGAGCGGCTGCCTACCAGACCTCCACAACCCATTAACTGGGGTAACACGGTACTTCATGGCAAGACTGGAGTCAGATTTACTGGCTTCTGACTATCCGTAACGACTGCCAAAGATCTCCAAATGACAGCCGGGACCAACGGCTTAACGTGCTTTCCGAGGCACGGAGGAAACTCGTTATGTTAAGATGGTCACCCATCCACAGACCAACCTAGGCAAGCGTGGCTTAACCTTGAAGATCGACCTGTGCGGCTGTTATTATTTAGCCACGAGCTCCTCTCAATATTTAATTCTCAATATTTTAATTCTCTGCCATAATTTTTTTGATATTTTCAATATACTGAATTTTTACTTCTACAAATGTATTATAAGTATATATTACAATATTATATTAACAGACAGATTATTAAGATTGTACCCAAAAGTATAATAAAAATATTTTTTATCAAAAAACTGTCGAAATACTAGTAATCAAAATCGTAGTCTACGGTGTTCCCACATTCACACCATAAGAGAAAATGTAAATATAAGAAAAAAAATCAAACCTATCAACATGAGATGTTAACAAAAATAAATCACGACTTAATGAATTTAAGGTGATTAAGATCTAAATAATATAAGAAACAAACGCTCGCAAACCGCTTGTACAATATGACCAATACGCTAGTGTGAAAGCCTGGAGGGGAACCGAATTTCTTAGTGGCGTAACTACAAATTTTCAGTTTTCAGACTTTTCCCATATTTGCTATAAGACCTTTTTTACCCTATAAATTTTGATTACCTAGAGAGTATCAAACGTACGTTTTTTGCGACTACGGCTGTCTCTTTTTTTTTCGATAACTTATATATTTGATTTGTGCACAGCTTCAAGGGATCGCGGGCCTATTCTCGAACTCGATAACTCCACGCGTTTCCGATATAAAGGGTCTTGACAAACAGACCGACGGACAACAAAGTGATCCTATAAAGGTTTCGTTTTTCCCCTTTGCGGTACGGAATCCTTAAAACGAAACGATAATTGTTGAAAAGTTTTATAGGAAATGAAATTCGATCAAATATGAACCTATGATAGATAAGTAGGTAACCCTGTAGGAGCGACACACACGCAAGGACCTTGTGTACCCTGGAATGATTACGAAGTAATATCACACAATCTGAAGTGTACTTAAAATTCATTGCCATTAAGTTCATATTTTAAATTGACAAGCAAAAATGGGAAAAATGTACCCAGCAAGACGGAGCATACAAAGAGGTAGCGTGTTCCTTTCTTACTCGTCTATGGACACCGTGGTAGAAAGAGACAACATACCCTTTTGTGGGTACGTTTTTGAGGTTGCCGTAATCAATCCAGATAGTATAAACAATTCTTGGACACACTGACTGGAGATGTCATCACCCACACACTGACATTTGCTTGCTGCGATAGCAATAAAAACTATTGAAAATTTGGGAGAAATTTGGATGTATTCCGTAATACCAAAAATGATGAATGAAAAATTAATGATTTTCCAATTTCTTTTCAATTCTTTATAACTTGATAATAATATCTGTGTTCCTGCGGGGAGATATCTCGAAATATTGATGTTTATAATATAGAAAAAACTATATAAAAACATGACATTTTCGCTGTGAAAATGTGCAAAATTAAATTCGCTTAAATTTCGTTTGGGATAAGTTTTTCAACAAAAAGACGACGTAGGAACCTAGATAATTATTGTCTGAATCCGAATAACATCATATTATGGTGTAAATATGCTTAAACTGCAAATGATTTTGGTATTACGTTTGTATGGAAAATCGACACTTCGCGCCAGCCTTAACATCTAGATAAAAACTGGCTGAGTCGGGCTTTCACACCAAGGGTTAAGAAAAATCACTGATAAACGAGGAGCCCGTGGCTAGATAGTAACAGCGCCACGGGCCGATCTTCAAGGTTAAGCAACGCTAGCCAAGGTTGGTCTGTGGATGGGTGACCATTACCGAGTTTCCTCCGTGCCTCGGAAAGCACGTTAAGCCTTAGGTACGTCCCGGCTGTCATTTGTAAATCTTTGACAGTCGTTACGGATAGTCAGAAGCCAGTAAATCTGACTCCAGTCTTGCCATGAAGTACCGTATTACCCCAGTTAATGGGTTGTGGAGGTTACCAGACCTCCACAACCCATTAACTGAGGTAGCACTGGGGCAGCCACTCCTCGTAAAATACTGGTATTCAGCTAAATCCAGCTTGACTGGAAGCCGACCCCGATGTAGTTGGGAAAAGGCTAGGCAGATGATGTGTGGGAACTTTTAAAATTTTTATTGTTATTTGTGCGGCGGTAATGTCAACTGACACCACTGCCTCTTTCGGTTTATTAGATACAGCCCACAGGTTTGTGGACGGCGAGGAATTGATTGCTAACCATCCGGTAAGAAAGAAATAATCTATAGTTTCTCTTTCTCTAATATCTGGTTTTTATCGACAGAATAAAAGAGTTCGGCGCTCTAATGCAGCAGAATCGCTTGCATCCTCTGCGGGGCGCGGGCGCCAACGGGCGGGCGAGGGCGCGTCTGCAGCGACACACCACGTACTGGCCGCTCACTATATCCTCCACGCTTATATTTAACTTAGGATCCGTAAGTATTTTTAATAATAATATAATAATATAACAGACGTCACAATCGAGATGGATTTATTATTTATTCAAATTATTATGTACCTACAAATAATATGGTCTTTAAAGATGTAAATTGTAACTAAACTATTTGCTATGAAAAATGAAAGCATTTCATTGTTGATAATAATTCCGCAAATAAAAACGTGTCATGGCAGCCAATCATATTTTAACCAATACACTACTTGCAAAAAAATGCAAAAACATAAGATTTAAATTTCGCGGGCTAGCTTGGCGCTTTCAACTCAAGCCATTGGCTGCCACGAATGTCGGTGCAATAATCGCTGTACCGCTTCCCACATGTCGACAACCTCGTTGATACTTGATTGGTTTATTTTTCTCCAATTTCACGAGGTTCACGTCATGCGCAACCGCTATATCAACAATCATTGCACGCTCTCTATCCAATTTATCTTCACCGAGAGAATTAATAAGCTTAATATTGTGATGGTGGATCAAAACGAGAGGCGTCCCAGAGAACCTGAAAGTTGAGATCCTACTAATTCCACAATGCCCCTTCGTATCGTGCATAATCACACGTTTGTCCGCAATAAAGTCTGTCGTGGTGACGCTCCTAAAAGTTTAAATTACGATCAGTATTCGTGCTAGTTTATCAGTATTACACCAATTTGGATTCTTGTTGAAAATTTTTGATAAAACTAAAAATCTATGAGAAATCTAAATACCTATTTGAACTTCTTTTTCTCACCAAGTGTGTTAATAAACAGCCAAACTTCCCCGCATAAACGACTTTTATTTGGCGGTATAGAATATAAAACAATAATGGTCTTGAGTTGAACTGAACGATATTTTCAAGTCAAAATATGGTTGTTTATTAAAATATTTTAGTAAAAGAAGATATAAGCGTCCGTAAAAAATTTCAAAAATCTACGTAGCTGAGTTTACGTGTGTCGAAATAATGGCAATCAATTGTCTAGTAGCACAAAAGGTTGTTTGAGTTACTGCCTAAAATTAAAATTGCCTAAATAATATTTACCGTTTTGCAGGTTCTGGACCCGTTGACAAGACTGGTGGTACAGGAGACATTGACAGATGAGGAAGTGGATACCTGCAGGAATGTGCTGCTCTCACTATTGGCCATGGAGTCCCGCCATGAGTTCCCCACGGCGCAGTTACCTTCTAACATGAGGTATGACTTTATTTTTTATCTGAGGTGATGAATTTGTAGGTAGCGGTGGTTTTCTTCATTTTTCAGTTTTATTTTTGGATTCTGTACCTCAAAAGGAAAAAGTGGAACCCTTATAGGATCATTTTGTTGTCCATCTCTCTGTCAGTCAAGGCCCTTTATCGATATCAAGTTGAAATTAAAACCATTTACTCAAGTCTGCGGTCTCTTGATGCTGTACAAAAATCAACCTGTGTCTGATTATGCCACAAAAACGTATATTTCCACACTCTCAAGGGAATCGAAATTCGTAAGGTACTTACCGTTGAATCTAGAAACTTGGTATAAAGCAAGATCTCATGACACTAATATGGGAGACAGTCTGACGGTAAATTTGTACTTCAACGTCTACGTCATCCTCAACGTCATAAGAAAAAAAAACTTGGCTATTTGGAAAAATCTTCAAGACTCAATTCGGAAACTGAACTGGTTTTATAGGTAAATTGGTAAGGAAGCCTCAGTGCGCTCGCATTTGACCAGTTTTTTAAATGTGTTTGTGTAAATCTAGTGCGAGTGACCATTTACCACCAGACCTTTACGTGATCACAAAGTGGGCTCATTGAGAGGGAAACCAAAGGAAAGGTGAATTTCGTGTGAGAAGTGATAAAAGAAATTGAGTTGAATTGATAGCGTGACGGGTGACATGATAGAATGAAAGAAAAAACGTGTTACACTGACATCAAGTTGTACCTACATGGTAAGGACAGCAAAATCAACTGGTAACGCCCTTTCCTAATGTGAGTGAGAGGGATGGGCAGCTGTCTGTACAAGGGTAGAAAGTAAGAAATTATATATCCTCTGCATAAAATTGACTCTGCATTTTTGACGGCCTACTCTTCACATGATGTGGTTCATTTGAATTCAACGCGATGCGGCGGTGTCGTCGGAGTGACCTTAAATAAAACAACTCACCGCACTGCAACGGTTCGGGCCAAACTATCAATCCGAGTGATCGCGTCCCCTTGGTTTCGCTCGACACCGCATGGCACCCATGTGCCGATCGTCACGTAAGCCACAGCGGGTATCAATATTCTGTTTCATTGGTACTGCATCGCGTCACGTCCCTCTTTGCGTTGGATCGCCTACTTGGACACCGCTATACAATTACAGATTTTTTGTATGCGTGGTTAACAGCATAGTCAACCTTTTAATGTTCCTACTGCTGGGACTTCGGCCTCCTGTCTAGGAGAAGGAACGGGCCGTAATCCACGACGCGAGCCTAGTGCGGGTTGACGGATGTAACATGTCTTCGAATTTTTAGTTTTAGGACATGTCGGTTCTCCTTCACCGTTCCTTGTGGTAGTACATTTTAATGAATCTTGTAGTAAAGCCAAGCGTATGATTGAATGTGGAAGTATGTTGTACAGAGGCAAGTCGTCGGGGCGGCGCGAGGAGCAGTGGCGGCAGGTGTGGGCGGAGCTGGAGGCGCTGGTGCGCGCGCACGCCGCCGCGCCGCAGCACCGCGCGCTGCTGCGCGTGCTGCTCGACTGCCGCGCGCACAACAACCATGCGTCTGACGGTAACCTAGCACTAGTAGACAGAGGCAAGTCGTCGAGCGGCGCGAGGAGCAGTGGCGGCAGGTGTGGGCGGAGCTGGAGGCGCTGGTGCGCGCGCACGCCGCCGCGCCGCAGCACCGCGCGCTGCTGCGCGTGCTGCTCGACTGCCGCGCGCACAACAACCATGCGTCTGACGGTAACCTAGCACTAGTAGACACAGGCAAGTCGTCGAGCGGCGCGAGGAGCAGTGGCGGCAGGTGTGGGCGGAGCTGGAGGCGCTGGTGCGCGCGCACGCCGCCGCGCCGCAGCACCGCGCGCTGCTGCGCGTGCTGCTCGACTGCCGCGCGCACAACAACCATGCGTCTGACGGTAACCTAGCACTAGTAGACAGAGGCAAGTCGTCGAGCGGCGCGAGGAGCAGTGGCGGCAGGTGTGGGCGGAGCTGGAGGCGCTGGTGCGCGCGCACGCCGCCGCGCCGCAGCACCGCGCGCTGCTGCGCGTGCTGCTCGACTGCCGCGCGCACAACAACCATGCGTCTGACGGTAACCTAGCACTAGTAGACAGAGGCAAGTCGTCGAGCGGCGCGAGGAGCAGTGGCGGCAGGTGTGGGCGGAGCTGGAGGCGCTGGTGCGCGCGCACGCCGCCGCGCCGCAGCACCGCGCGCTGCTGCGCGTGCTGCTCGACTGCCGCGCGCACAACAACCATGCGTCTGACGGTAACCTAGCACTAGTAGACAGAGGCAAGTCGTCGGGGCGGCGCGAGGAGCAGTGGCGGCAGGTGTGGGCGGAGCTGGAGGCGCTGGTGCGGTGTGCACTGGCTTACATGCCTACCGAGGCCACGGTTTGTATGAAAGAGAAACCCGGGTCCCCGGGACGAAGGCAAGAGCGGAAGAAGTCATATTGACGATTTCCTACTTAAAAAAAAGCGTTCCAGGACCTCGGGTTTTCCTTTCAGAAGCGTACCCACAGCACCAATAGGTCCCGACCGTAAAACAATTTAGGAGACTTTTTTAAATTTTGCAACAAGCATGGCATTCATTTTATGTTTAACGTACGACTGCGCATGTATTTGCGAAGCACGGTAAACGGTCACCATTCATTAATCCCTAAGTCGTCGGATATTTAATAAAATTTACCCGAATCCTATAATTTTTAAACAAGCCCCGAAACCTTTTTTATCATTGCTAAAATCTGAGAGATAATTACAATATATTATGTACTTGCTTCCTAATCGCCGATACGCCTGAATCGTTTCTCACGGCAATTATTGAATGGTACTTCACTACTAAAGTGAATGTTACGCAGAAACAACAATCCCGGAGTCATTGCTCACTTTCAGCTTCGTTTTGCAGCGTTAGCCAGGAAGAAACATTTTTATAACTACGTTTTCCTAACATCCCTATGAATTTCTCCACCATTTTGTTTTGCGTTATTATTAAGGCGCGGGCCCACCGCGGCGCATGCTGTGCACGGGCACGCGGCGCATTTTAGCTGCGTGTATTAATTTGTTTGACAACGTGGGTCTGCGTTTCCACTGGAGTACATGAAGCCCCACGTCTATGTATAGCGTGGCACGGCGCACGGAGAGGCTACGCACGTGCCACTGCAAAACTGCGCTGCGGTAAGCGATCTGTCACATAGTCGAGGGTCATATTCGTGTACTCCAGTGGAAACGTAGACCCACGTCGACAGCGTTGAGCCATGTAACCGCCTATTCGAGCAAGCCACGCATGTATCAATGACGTCAATTCATGCGTAGCCTCTCCGTGGGTTGCAGTGCCGCCTTTATTTGCATTCCACCCTTGAAAATTTAAATCAAATCTATGAGCTCACTTGCAGCTCCGGTTTGCAGCTTTAGCCTAGAAAAACGTATTAAAATTACGCTTTCCTAAAATTCCCAATAATTTTTCCACCATTTTTTGCGATACCATCATTTGCATCCCACCCTTAAAAATCGACCACAACCTATAGATTGATTTCGCACTACCATTACACCAGTAATGACTATTTCGTACCCATTATTGTAAAAGTGATCAAGGGCGGCATTCTCAAACGCAAGTAACGGTATCGAAGTCGGTACTAATTAGCATCAAAAGGTCAACGGCGTCGATTGTGTGTTGGCGGCGATACATCAATGTCTGTAATTTGGAATATTTATTATCACAGGACTGTTTGGACTTTTGTTTAACACGGTTTCGTAGTTTAGTTCTTAGTAGCGAACTTACCACCGTGTCGTATGGATGCGATTGTCTAAATATTGTATTCAGGAATCTAATTGTAATATCTAATAGTTCTCATTCTTGCCTGAAATAAAAGTAACTGTACAATACACCCAAATGGTAATAAAACTTCCTCAAAATCTAAAAAACTAGTTAAAAGTAAGAAGCGACAACATACACAAAAGGTTTTATTTATTGATTACCCATTAAACTCATCTCTCATCAAGAACAGCCCTATATTTAAGAAACAAACTTATAATTAATTCATCAAACAGTTAGTATTTTTTTACCTTTTTTTTTGTAGAACGTAGTTGTAGCTAGTTTGGCTAAAGTAACCAATAATCATCATTAATCAAATAGTTATATAGGTATGAAAACCTACAATAATTCCCGCTGAATAAAATATGACATTCGAAATTATTACTCAAATACTTTTGATTAAGGGCCATGTGCACCGACATAAGTTTAAACATTGATTTTGCAATCCACCCATTATAATTTAATCAATGTTTAAACAAGGAGCGGTTATTTTGTGTTCACCATCATCTTTCGGCGTTCGGTTTCCTAATCGAAACATAACTGAGCGTTTTTGAACGAATGAGTGAGCAATTGCAATACTACTAAATAAAATGTAAGACTACATTTTGAAATTTCTTTCACGCTTACAACTTTTTAACATGGCCAGATAATAGTTTATGCCATAAAATGTGAAAGTTGATGTTCATTGTTTCTTAGGCTTTACGGGAAACACATTTTATGTTGGAAGGTTTATCAACGCGCTCTTTCTTATCTGTGGCTGTCATTTTTTAAAATTCTCTGATAAAGTTTCGTGGTATTTTTGTTGTGAGAATCGTATATGAAAAATTAACAATTTAGAGTAAATGTGTGTGTATGTGTAGCGTATGAGGTTTTGAAGTTCTGTGTAAATAATAAGATAGTGTTCGATTGCTTATTTCAACAAGTAAAAGGATGTTGAAAGATACTAGGTCTTCTCGTCATCGTTTCTACTCATTAAAATAATCTAACATACATTATAAAATTAAAAGCCATTATTTCTCAAACATAAATAAGTACTTCGTTTGTAAATCAAACAAAATAACCCACAAAAGTTCTGTCAAATGACAGTAACCGACGTCTAAACAACGTCTTGTAGCTCGATTAAGATAACCATCTGATTAACGTCAATAACCGACGATAAGGCGGTGGTGAACAGGAAATATTGCTAAAACAGCCGTTTTAATATTAAAACAGTCGATTTGGTGTCGGTGAACATCGCCCTAAAATTGCTACTTATGTTAAAGAGCTTTAAATCAGCAACCAATTATTTTATATCCAAAGTAATCTCATTTTTTACAGCAGACAGCAATTTTATACTTATTCATTCATTACAGGCGAATCTCGAGCCACAGTGATCCGAGCAACGACAGACTCGCCTCTGTCTCCTGTGGGTGCGGGCAACGGTGGTTCCAGCAACGGCAGCGACGTGTGGGCGCCGCGCAATGTGCTCGACGCGTTGCTGGGTGCCCCGCGCCCTGCCCGCCGACCTGACTTCGCGGGGCGCATGGCGGCCGGGACTAGAGTAGCCACGTTGTATTCGCAGTTACAGCAAGATGTTGAAACCTCGCATTAACAATCCATTCTCTCATGAAGCATGGGCTCCCTCTCTGACCGCAACTAAAGGCGGTACTGACATCACTTCATACAATCCAAGCATGTATCCGTTTACTCGGACTACTATACAAATGATATCTAGAAACAACTTCTTTGAAGGCCGTCGGCCAATAGCAAAATTTCTGCGCTATAAACGCTCTTTAGTTGCCAGGAATTTCATTATTATTGCCCCTACTGACGCGGCTATTCCGTGGTCTGTACGCATTGCACCATTATAATGGTTTGTGTTCGATTATTGACCCAAATGTGACTATTTTATCATAGAATATTGGCTTTTATACTTGTATACTGGTATTACTGCCTCGATAAAATGAGTACTGTCGATAGAATTCAGGATGTGGTCGCCTGATTAACGTTACGTGTTCCACTACGCTGCCAGTACTTTGTGGTTGCAGCGGACATTTTATGGCTTGTATGATTGTGTTGGTGCAATAGCTCTTACAAATTGTGTTGAAAGTATCAGTGTACTAGGAAAAATAGTTTATAAGCGTTCAAGCTATTCCTTGACAAAATAATAGAATGTAAGGTATGCAGATTAAACTGTTGTGTAGGTATATAATAAGTAAATGTGAATAAACGTATTGAAATAAGGAAACATGGTTTGATTTGGGACAAATGAAAAATGCGAATTATAAAATTAATATCTTATATTTGTTCAATAAAAACTACATGTGGGCCCGTGTGCCCGGCGCCCGGGTAACACGACCTTTGTATTATCTTGTTGCATATAAACTCTGCGGGCAGACTGTGTCATAAGGCAATGGTGTGAATGGCGGCCTGGCGGCCTCGTCAAGGCATCTGGTCCGGATCGTCCGCGGCGACGGACGCTCCTCCTGCGCCCTCGCCGCCGAAACTTTACAATTATTGGAATGTCACGCTGGATGCGAACGTTCGAACGTTAAAAATTATTACAAACGAAACCTAACGCTAGGCCCCCGAGTGGGCCACTCCGAAGATACACTCACATCGAAATATTGTACAATCTCATACTCCCGGGCGCGCCCGACCACTCGGTACGCACCCCAAATATCGATACCCTATAAAACTTACAAAATCGACCGGTATTCTTAAACTTAACGCTAAGTTAAAATTAATCGGAATTGAAAAATAAATTACCTAGGTACAATATTTTAGTCTAGAAAGCTATTTATAGGCGCACGAGGGTCGCTTGGTGGGAGTGCGCGGATGTCAGTGTGTAGCTTTTCGAAGTTTCTTAGCGATAGGTAACGCAGATGCGTCTGATGAGTCTCCCAGTGAGTTCTCTTCTGCTGAGCTCGCCTCCTCTATTTGTCTGCGCCAAACAAACGGAATAAATGAGTAAAGCTATTCGTTATGAGTTATCGAGAGAACGGTAAAACAACTGTGTGCATAAAAACCGATAGGAAGGTTGGTAGTGGTAGTTGAAACAATGCAATGTAATTATGTGGTATGTAGTAGTTACCGTTTGGCGCGCGGCGTGCTGAAGGCGGAGTCCGAGTTGTCGGAGGGGGACGCCGGCGTGGCGGGGGTCGCGGGCGACGCCGCCTTGGCGTCCATGGAGTCCTCCGTGCACGACGTCGTCGTGTCCTCGTTCACGGAGTCTGCCGTGATTAACTTTCCTGTAATAACAAGAACATTGAAACCATGATCATTTCTACCAACACGGAATTAATGAGCGTGCTGTCACGGCTCATTTCCCTAACGCGTCTAAATACTCGTTAGACAGTAAGCCGAAATCGTCTTTTATTCTGCATAACGATGTACGGGAACAATTACTCTAAGTTAACTAGATACCCAGTAATCTCTACCATCAAACATAAACTATAACACATATTTTCGTCTCGTTTACCCAGTAAATTGTGGGTAGCAAACTGGCAATAACATAAACCGTGGTCGTTATGCCTCGTACTTATTCGTCGGCCCCGCATTCGGTTATCGTACACATCGTTAGCTAAAACATGCGGGGTATCGCATAATGTAAATACGCCCTTATGTAGTGTTTCCAAAGCGTTTTGTTTACACAATAGACGTCCTAATTTATTAGTTTTATACAGAATAGGCACATGAGGGAGATTTGTACAATGTCTATAATAAAACCCCTATGAATTGTAAACAAAAGAGGTGTGTTGCACGTTTATGTGTTTATCTCAGATTATATTTCAGTAGGGTTTCGATGACAAAACGTCTCCGTTTATTGCAATTTCCTGGTTTTATCTACAGCGATTCTATTAGGTTCTATTCTACCCTTTGTGTTGTTGTTAAAAGTTTAATTGTAGCCGGAAAGACAACCCTAATTAGTAAGTTTCAGAACAACTTTGTTGACAAATGAATGAGAGGCTGTTTCAATTTCCGACGAAAATGTTGAACTTGATTAATCAAAATAACGGGCTTTGAAATGAGAGCAGGCCTCGCAAAGATTTGGAGCAACCGCGCTGCATCTTAAGTCGCCTCGATTAAGCACAAGACAAGTGACTTATACTGCACTCAACAAACTGAAGTTTAAAGTTCAATATTTGCCATTTTCGGTAGGTAGGTACTTACTGATCAATTACCATTAAAAAGATAGTTCTTGGAAAAGGTGAATTTAATGTAAAAGGTGTGAAATTACTAAAATAACGTATATTTTTTATTATACAAAGGTGCACGTTTGACTGTTACTGCACCTGATGATGGTAAGCGATGCCTAGCAATAATCAATTCACACTTGACTTACAGGCACCTAGGTTGTAGCTATCAAAACACACAAGGAATGGATTCCCAAAATGTTTTATACGTATGGATGGGATGTCCACGATATACCGGTGGCGTAACGTTGGAACAGGTTTGGCGGAATTGAATTGTTTATTTCCAATGCATACTTCCCCATGGATAATGAGGACTAGGAGTAGTCTATACGTCAAAATAAAACCCTAAATCTTCTTCTTCATAAAAAAATTGCGCCTGGAAAGTGTGGCACACCTTTTAGTACAAGAAAACTAAAATATTCTTAACTCTTGAAGTTCAAGATAGACCGTGATTTCTTTTAACCGTGTTTTTGGATTCGTTTAATTTTTGCTTAACTTATTTTACGTCTCCTACAAGTACCTATCGAACCCCTAACTGAATTCCAATAGTCTTAGTCTAAACGTCGTCCTAAATAATATCTTTATGTCACACTCACCGTTGCCATTAGTGGGTGGTTCGAGGTTGCTCTCGTCACTGGGCGGGAGGGGCGAGCCTCCATTGGCCGGTGCCACAGTCCTGGGCTCCTTGCCCAGCAGTTGGGGCTGCAGGTCTGAGACTATGTGGTGCGTCCATAATGCCAGCTCCACCATGTGTGGAGAGAACTTGTTGCCACAGCCGTTTTGTTCCTAGAAAACAAAATTTGTTTTAATAATGTTGAGTCGTATATTTGCGTTATAGGAAAAAACTAATTCTAAGTGTGCTCGCTTCAATATTTTTCGTTTTATCAGCGTTTGATTCTGTTTGTTTGCTTTTTATTAGTAAGCTGATTCGATTTTAATGAGATTTGGCAGCTCAGAAGTACGTTGGTGGCAGACGAAGAAATATTATAATACTCTTATTTTTAATGTGGTTGAAACGGCGGATAATCCACTAGTTTAGGTAGCATAATGCTACTAATAAAAGATTAACTCGTGGATGGTTTAACAATATTATGTTCAAGTTATCCTGTTATTTTTCTGACCTAATCTGGAGCGTTTTTGTAAAGCATTTGCGCTATTATTTTTATTCATTGAGTTATATTATAAATGTTTCATGTCTATTCCTACATTAAAGTGTTATTGTGTGTGCACAACACATGCACTTTAAAATCGTGAGCTTTTTAAAGCGGAGCCCATTAGACTCACTGCCAAAACATTACACAAAAGGGCACTTGGGCCCTCTGCCAAAAAAGGACAGAACTGCATAGTATAGAGTGATTCGTGTACTAACCTTATTTAACCTATCACAGACTTTCCTAATATGGGTTACAAAATTGAGGTATTCCTTGGCAGTGTAGTCGCTTCCTTCCATTTCAGGGATAGCCTGCACGCATTCGTCGGCCATGAACGGTGCTATGTCTGGGCTGGCAGCTGCGAGCACCGCCGACGCCGTGGCAGTGCCCACCCCCTTCAGATTACTTAACGCTGCCATAGCTGACTCGATGTTTGGCAGCTTCCGGAACGCCTTCTTGGTTTCTGCCATCACAGCCCTCGGCGTGTTCACTTTTATCAGATATGATAATTGTGGATAAAATCTTCCTCTCTGTAATAGAAGATAACAAAAAATTCAAGCCATTGTTAGGTTTCAATAGGTCGTTTGGCGTTGCAAGCGCTCAATGTGTTTATAAATCTTCTGTAAATGTTTGGCTATAGTTCATAAGTTATTCTTTCGCGTGATTGACACATGCGACGTGTATGTATACTTGTGTATCGTATGCGAATGGCCTAACATTTTACTATTTTATTCAAATGAACACGGATATTTTGATGTTTTGGGTTCAATATTTGTATTCACAGTGTAATTACGGATGCAAATTACGTTGATTCAACGAATTGTGTAGCCCAAGTTTAAGGCTAGCTGTAATGAAAATCCTGATTTGTTATTGTGATTGAACTGGAACTATGAGACAATTTAAAACATTTTGCACTCAATCGATTTCTCAGTGCAGAGTTGAGACAAATGCGAATAGTTTATCAATAATGCGATAGTTATGGAACAGGTTTCACTGCATGTTAGTATAATAAACTGGTACTGACCGCCTGCTTCCATTTCATGAGTTGTACCAGCTCCTCATGCACCAGATGCGCGTCCTTGCCTCTGGATTTAATCTTCTTTGGTAGTTCATTCTGGTACCTGTAAATACGAACAAATAACTATAGCCGCATATTTTATAAATTGGTAGGAAATTTTCGTTGCGTGCAATTCGGCAGAAATACCGACGGAATAAATCGGCTGTCTTACTCAAAGATTCAGTTATTAAAATCGAGAAATTGAACGGAATGCGAGACGAAATTATTCAGTATTTCAGCCCTTCAGGAGGGTTGAAATGGAAACACATTAATATCAATCTCGGTGCGGGAATGAAAGCTATACATACATTTTAGTCCCGGTACAATTTCGTTATTCAAAGAACATAGTAAATGCTAATTATTATTTGTAACGGTCCGGTTTATTGCTATATTCGTTTAGCACATGTTCTTATGGAGCCATATGGGATAACGCTTGTTAAATTGTACGCTCAAGATGGGCTCAATGAAATGACACATACTTGAAAACTGGTTTTACAAGCTTCCTAAATTTTGCTTTTATTATTTGATTAATTTTAAAAAATGTTTTAAATGTTTCATACTTTTTACAAATATTTAATATGTTATTCGGTTAATTAAATTTACATTTAAAATATTATCATTGGAATGGTTTAATTAATTTTATTTTAAGTACAAAAGGTAATTTATTTAAGTTAATTAATGAATTCCTTGCTCTAAAAAAATGTATTTTAATATTTTTCCTGTACCGGATACCGCCCTAGATATGAATGCATAATTAAAAAAACGAGCAATAAATTTACTTGAATGTTAAAGAGATTATTCACAATTATAGAGGGGCGTACCTAATAAAATTATTAGGGGAAGACTAAGTATTACTAATAAAGTAGCATTATGTAGATAAAATATTTTTACTTTATTAATTGCTGTAAGAAGATACTTTTTTATAATTTTATAAAATAAAGTTAATAATGTATTGGTTGAAATTCAAAAAAAAACTTAAGATTTAAAAAACAAATGCTATTTCGTTCAAGTAAGCAACAGAATTATAAAATATTTGCCCTAAAATATATTCTACCTAGCAGCCGCATATAAATGATAATTACTTAGAGACTCATTATAATTTTATTTTATAATATACTTCATAAGTAAGCCTCTTTTTCTACAAAGTTAAAAAAATACTTAATTAATAAAGAGAAGCACCAAAACTTTTGGGAAAACTGAAACTTTCTGTTTGGTAAAAGTTGATCGTACTAAAGTACACGATGAGTCATTATGCTTTGTAAACTAATCCTATAAAACAATAGATAGATTAATTTAAATGCTACAAATATGCGGGATAGTTAATGATCATTTATAAATGACCATACAAATGCAATACTAGTCGAAATATACTAATAATAAAACTTTACTTTAAAAGGCAAGTCACCATTTTGAACGGATGTGAATTGTGAGTTTGTACTCAACAACGCATTGTATTATCTAGCAAAGTACCTAGTCAGACATGCAATAATATATCGTACGCATTATCAAGGCTGTTATTTAGTCAGGGAAGCTGTGGAATCAGCAAGCAGACGATCCTTAACATAAAGTTTAATGCATTGAAACGAGTCATGGTACGTAAAGGACAGCCACCATTTTATAACGCCTAAGCGCGGCGATATTTTCCCCCACACTGGCTTCAGGAAAAACGATCTTGTCAATTTGACATCGATCCCACGTGACGCAGTGGTTTTAATGAGCCGTCCGCGGACTAGAGATGCAGTCCGCGAGGGAGGTAGCTATCAAATCAGTTTGCACGGATACACACACAATACAAGTTCATTGACACGCCACGGCCGCATTTTCTCCTTTGAAAGGCGTTCGTACTTACCAATTGTCCAATTTTATGAGCTCATCGGGTTTCTTTGTTTTCAATTCAGCTTTAAGTTTAATCGCTTGAGGGTATAACTTTAAAACACTGTCAAAATCTTTTGCATCTGCCTCCAGAAAGAAAGTAGACGTGTCTTTCGCGGTAGCCATTGTGAACGTTCTAAATGTACAACACTGCGTATTTAGTTTAGCTATAGCGCCGAACTCGACGCGGCGGCAGCACCTGGCCAACTGGGCGCCCTCTCCCCACTCGCCGCCATCTTGTACAGTGAACCTCGTAATGACGTTCGATATTATTATTCGAAATATGCTTTATCCATCTGCATTTTATGCTTTTAAAACTATTATTTGGCGCAATACTTTTTCAAAATTAAGTCAATGTTCCAATTTACTTCAACATTCCTGGCATTTAACCAGTTTGAGAAGGATTGTAACAAAAAATATACTTACTCGACAGCACAAGGTTATGTCGGTCGCGCGGCGGCGGCGTGTCGAACGTCGGACATTTGTCTGGCCTCCACCCACAGGGAGAAACGGGATGAGAAAAAATAAATTCCATCTTAATGTTAAATCACTGCACCACACTATAATATCAAATTGAAATTTGAAAAACTGAGCATAAAATGAGCACAATCACGATAATGTTAGTCACGTCGGCCTCGGCGCACTATCAATTTCCTTAAACGTGACGCAACACACGACACCGTTCTACCGAAACGACTTTGGTAAACACGCATATTTTCCGTTGCATTGCAGTACACACTGAGCTCGGAGTAGTCATGAAGTAGTAACTAGCGGTGTACATAAGGCATTTAGGTAGTAGGACGTACATATCACCGGGGTGGAACGTCACACCAATCGGCTTTGTTGTTTCGAAAGATAGATCGCCATGTGCTCTGATCCCTCTTTAATTTAGGTGTATTATTGTTTATTTAATAGCTCGTTGTAATGTTGCGATTTTATTCTTTCATTGATTAGATGTGTAGCGTTTGGATTGAATGAATTCGCGGCTTTTTCGTTCCCTAATTCATGCTTTCTTTTTAAGGTATTTTAGGGAATCTTTCGGGATTTTCTAAGATTGAGTATTGCTTCGCTAGCGTCTTCCCTAATTACTTCATTACCGAGTTTCTAATCCTTCCTACCCTGTTTAGTTAATGTTTTCCAATTAAACGTTATTTCTCGTGGAACCTTCTAGAAGTGTTCCAATTTAGCTTTACTAAAACTCCAAAAAAAATACTTCTTTACATAGCAAAAAATACTACATTCGGTCGATGAAACGGAATGCTCCTGAAGTCCTTAGGGCTCATGTCTGACCTAAGTAAGGAAAAATAAATTAAACTAGAAATTAGCGATGAGTTTCCAACTTGTATGCGATGTATTGAGGATCTTTTACTCATATTATTTTGGGCACGCAGATGCAGATAGCAAACTGCGTTTATCCTTAACATCTGACGTATTTCTAAATAACATAATCATTTATACCTATCTAAAGAAATGGGTCTACTAAAGTATATTCCATGAATATGACACTAATATTTATATAGTTAGAAACATTTTAAAATAATCTATGCATTATTGCAGATTGTTTCTATATAACTCGTTTTCCCAAAATTATATCCCATAAACTGTCTTGCTATGACTGGATGTTTCTTCCAAATATTTTCATTCTCTTTTCAGTATTTCTGTTATTTTAATCTAGATCTTGTTCTAACCGATTCCTTCACTGTCTAACGCGGACATTCTGAACTGTGTCAACTCATTTCATTGAATAAAATCTTTACTTTCTCGTCAGGTTGAGTAGTTTTTACGGGGCACTAATTTCTATCAGGCATTTATTTTAAACACTAAAAAAGTGCTTCCTACAACATTCCTATATAGGGTGACTAGTAATTAGTACTACCGATACTTAAACATGTGATTGTACTCTACGATTTACAATAGGACCAAACCTAAAATCGCGAAAAAGATCTAAGTACTGTTCAGTATGTACATTTATGTTGACCAACTAACTGGTCAAAATTTGTACTGAACTGCGGTTTTTTTCGCGATGTTTGGTCCCATAGAAAAATTGTTTGTTATCATGAGTACAATCACGTATTTAAGTATCCTTATTACCAGTCACCCTAAATAAGTCCAAATGAGATCCAATCACTTGAGATTTTAGGTTTAATCCTCTAACATTTAGTATCAACATTTCTCAACGTTTTGACACAGTATCGAGATGATTCACGTCCTAGTTCCTTTCACAAACACTGAGCAATACAATATTGAACAAATAAAAAACCCGGTTTTATCGTTTTCGTAATATAATGATCCCTTGAACTACTTACATTCGTATTAAAAGTATACTTTTACCCCCGGTTATATACCCGTCCAATGAATGGCCTAAGTATTTAAATTATCCATACTATATGTATCTTTACAGCTATGGGTTATATTAGCCATATTAGAACACAATATCTTCACCACCCTAGAAATCAGTTATCGTAGCCGAAATGGGTAAGGGAATATAATATGACGACACGTTGGCGCAGTGGGTGAGCGATTGCTCCGCTGTATATCGCGGGTTCGTTTCCCGCATGGAACAAAAATATTACCTATGGTGGTATGGTCGGTTAGATCTTCTAGGTCTGGGTGTTTTTTATATGTGACTTTACATGTTTGTGTACGTAGTACCCACGACAAAAGAAAGAAAAATAAAGAATATATTATTATTGGTACGAGTAATAGCGATCCGCCCCAGCGTCTCAGTACAATAGTTTTGAAATTCTTTGCTTTTGAATACTATAGTATGCATGTGTTATACATCTAAGCCTCCCTCATGAAACCCTCTGTCTATCAGTGAGAACCGCATAAAAATCTGTTCAATAGTTTTTGATTTTATCGTGAACATGCAGACAGACACGTTGGGGGAGTTATAGGTAACCAGCTGCTGCCAGCGGCTTCACCCGCGTGATAATAGAATATTATCCCAAGGAAACATACTCTCAGGATAAAAAGTATCTTATATGCTATTTCAGGACATGGTCTACCTGTATACCAAGTTTCATCGAAATCCATTCAGTAGATTTAGCGTGAAAGAGTAACAAACATCCATACGTACAAACTTTAACGTTTATAATGTTAGTAAAATAGGATACTCGTATGTAAGAATGTATCGGTACAAATCTAAACTTCCTTGAACCCTGAATTAATAGTGATGACCTACCATTACTACCTTTGCTAGTTTCTAACAGAAAGTTTTCTTTTTCAGGAAGCCTTCCTAACTATGATGAGGTGACCTACATCGAGTCTTATGAATGTGCTGCTTGCGCGACCATTTTGAATGACCTTACTGTATACTAGGTAAGTTGGTGCTCATACAGAAATGTAAATATAAAAGTATTTTCATCAGGTCACTATATCTACATTCTTCAAGATTGCTTAAAGAGAGTTCAAAGAGATTTCATTAAAACTGAAAGGTGCAGTAGGGCTGACACCTGCCAAAGCTACGGGATTGTACGAAAGAGTTACCGCGGCCTTGGAACTCATAAAAACAGGTGGGCTTTAATCAGTTGAAACCTGACATTCCCTCAGGCTCGACCTATAGCGGGAGGATCGTTTGATTTCCCTCACTAGCGGATAACATTGACATAATCTAATCGAATTCAACTAGGTACTTAATGAACTTCCTACTTAATGAAGAAAAGGGAATGGAATGGTATTTTTGCTGGAGACGTCAACAACAGCAGGTGGTTTTTAAAAGATAATTCTTAATTCTGTATTCGATGATTTTTAATGACATTAATGAAGTAAGTGCTCTTAGGTACTTTCTTCATTAATGCTGGCCAACTGGGGTTTTCTTTACCTACCATTTCGGAATTTTTTGGACAGAAAAACATTCTCACAGTTCTGTAAAAATCCACCTACTACGATCTAGAGATTTTAAGAGATGAGAGTTGTGAGAGATGTTCCGATTCCGAAAGGTTGGAACTTCCTATCGATTTTGCACTTCCGATTCCAATTTTGGTTCCGACAAATTGATCGGAACTTATATCGGAAGACGCGGGGAACCTCTCTCCCGCCGTGCCTTCTGTCGATTCCTGTTTCTCTTCATGTTTTGATTCGTAATAGAAATGTTCTGAATTTGCTCTTTATTTATACATAACTGAGTTTTTGAATACTTTTAGAAGTGTTTCATTTGATGCTTCTACCTCCGCTTCGGTCTCTGATTTACGTTCCAGTTCCGATACCGATAAACCAAATTTAAAAACTCCGATCCTAAATTAGTTTTCGATATAACCACTTCCGTTACATCCTTACTACGATCCTTACTTAATTATACTGGTCATATACGCGTACCGGTTGGCAGTACAACCCATTTGACATTTCTGAAGAACAATTGCTCAAAAAAGTTATTGTAGATGACTTCATTCCCATCTGGCTTATTAACAAATACCTTTTGTCACTTGCCTTTCGTTAATCCTCTTAACTGACCAAAGTCTTTAAGCAAATCTTTTTTAATTTTTTGTTTTAAAGCAACTTTAATGCATTTTACAGGTGTGCTGTTTTAGACTTCGGTTCAACCATGCCGTATCTATGCAGTTGGCGTACGAATCTGTCGGTGTGACTTCATCATCTGAAGCATTTGCTGCTACTAATGCTGCCTACGCTAACTGATCCATTCTTCAATGCTCAAAGTAAACTATTGATAAACATTCTGGTACAGTATCCGATAGTTGCCTTTTATGTTCTACTGGTTAAGCCCCATCTCGGAACCCAAAAATTATCATATCCAAAAATTCATGGGCGCCGTGATGAATCTAAACCGTTCGCTTAACAATTCTATCAAAGCCCCTTCTATATTATTGCATGACTATCCCAATGACATAAGCTTTAAATATTTTGCAATTTCGCGGCTCGTAAAAATATTTTACAGCGCGTTAAAAAAGATAGATATTATTTTTGTTAGCGTTAATAATTAATACATGTATCTAGCCAGCTATGTGGCTTTAATTTGTCGTAAATGAATCATTACTTCGTAAATCAAAACTATCCGTTTACGGTTCTACTAAGTATGTTCACAAATGTCTACTAAATATTAATAACAGACGTATATCGTTCCTTAGCTAACAACACCGCATAAGTTATTTTCACCAACTTTACGGGAGACGAAAAAAACTGTGCGGTGTTGGGAGGCCATCCATTCATTCTGAGTTATTACTTTTCGAATTACGAGTTCTGATTAGTCGAAATCTATATCATGTGACCAATGGATAGACGCGCAATGCGCAACTCCATCTAGAGGCATTTAAATGTGAAAACTGCAGTTTTTCTACTTATGCGGTGTTGTTAGCTAAGGGACGATATGTGTTATAAGTAGAACGAACAAACAGACATTACGATCACTAATAGACAGAGATAATTTCACATGATATGACATCCAATTATTCCATTAATCAGATCGCGCGCTCGACTCGCGAGTCGCGACTAACTAAATTGAGTATAAACAACAGCGCGACAGACAAAAACAATTAGTTTGATTGTATCAGGAAAAATATACGACCTAACTGTAAACAATAAACCCCAAACTACGCATAGTATTTAAAGACGAAAATGCGTTAAATATTTCCAAAACAATAGCATAACGATTTACAAAGAAAAAGAACAAAAAAGAACCCGAGAACAAAAAAATCTTAAAGTTAAACATTCAAATTCGTGATAACAAAACTGTTGAACACTGTATTATTTAACGCACAACGATAATACAGTATCGTCGCTCTTTACGACGGGATATTTCGAACAAAATACGGCTTCAATAGGGTGCCAGTTGAATGCAGGGATACGGGCCCTAAAAGCAGTGAGCGATTGAGGGTTTGGCCGCGAGCACAAAAAGTACGAAGGGAACAAACGCCCGCCGCCGCGCCGAGCCGAGGGTTCGGCGAGGTTTAATTTTTTATGTTTATACTGGGATAGCGTCTGTATTCGATAAACGAACTGGCTGCCTGCTGGGACCGGCCCGGCGAAAATATTACGTGCGCAAATAAATTTACGAAACGAACATAACACTAAAATTGAGCTTGTTAAAAAAATAAATGAAACAAATATTATGTAAAAACATTTTTGGTCGCAATGTTTCAACATTAATTAGACGTCAAATTACATAAACGATTATTTAGAATGCGCTATAAACTTGACGGTTTGAAATTAATGTGCAAATAACTGTTTTACAGCCACGCAGCATATTAAAAAGTAATGAACCAAAGCGAGACTTCGACGAAAAATTACTGCTGCTACTAGTCATAAAAATAATTTGCATTCTCTACTGCAGTAGTGTGTAAACATTGTACTAGCTGTTAGTTACTTTATAATTTAATTGAGAAAGCAATTTCCTAATGTAAAAAACATTCTCATTGTCATAAACAAAAACAACATGCAATTTTGTTTTTATTATCAGGTCATATCAATGCGACGCGAAGAATGAACAAATCAAACAGATATGACACACCGCTTGTTGATGTGTGTACTACCGTTTTAAGGTAGTTGTTGAATAGCGGGAATTAAAATTGGGTGCGTCAGTGAGCACGGCGCGGTATGTTGACAGCCCACTTGTCCGCGTTCCTGGAAAACGCGCGTAAATGTATCACCGGCTTGCGTCCTGTACTTTCGAATTTTATTTACTTTTTTGCTTGAATTATACAGCGTCTATATAGATTTGCTAATGAAACACAGACGTGATGGGTATTGATATCTTATGACGAAAAAATCTAAAAATAAGTACATAATTTCAAATCAAATATTTGAAATTATTTTAGAGTTTTATCCTCATAAAATAACGATAGCCATTGGCTCCGCGCCTGTCAAGTTTCGCCAGTTTGTATAATTTTACCCTTTACTGTAATTCAATTTAAAAATATGGTGGAGCAAGGCCTGTAGACTGGAATGTAAGTGGCTCTTTAAGCTTACGAACCAAAACTGTAGTTAATAGCAGCACCAAAAATAAAAAAAAAAAACTAGAAAAAGCTACTTTCAGCTACTAACTACCAACTCCTAATCGAAAAATACATTGGCAGGTAATTTTATGTAGCTAATTTACTTTATCCACAAAAACGTAATTCAAAACTACCAAAACATCTAATCAAAATCGCTTATTTCGTGAACTAAAGTTTCTAAGAATGAATAACGCCTTATTAGTATGCTCAAGTAAGAAAAACACCGCAGTTGGAATTAAAATTGTTTCTCCTTTTTGCCCCAAGGTCAGTGAGTTGTGACTTGTGATAATCACAACGTGCTCGCGGTCGCGCGGTCGGCCGCGATACGGAGAAACCAGATATTTTTGTAACCACGCGATACGCTTTGTGCTCCGACAACACTACTAACGCCATCTGTCAAAGCACAGCTGTACTAACATGCACTACATTAATTACCACCTAATTTTAGCACATTTTTCTCGTTTAGAATGCATAAATAATTGCAGCTTGTGCTAAAAATACATGGAAAATATCTAAAACTACAATACCGGTTTCGGTGCGAACATTGAAGCGAGAACGCCTGAGTTTTATCTTATCGAATTCAAATAGCTCAGGGTGACAATATTCGCTGATATGCACGATAAAAGCATGTGTAGTCCAATACTCCAGTTGGAAAAAGGTAAAATATTCCTTATACAGAACTTCAAGCTTGCAATTATTCATTTATAATTATGACATTATTTTCCTATAGTCGTGGCTGAGATAACACATAGGTACTATCTATAGGTTGTGCATACCTAAGTTCCTACATATTTACAAACTTTTCTTGACTTCCAGATAGTTTTTGTAAAACAGAATGACATACATAAAGATGTTTAAAATTCGGCGCCATATAATATGCAAGTGTGAACGGGAGATAACTACCAAACGATAACAGAGTGAATACTTTCCCTTTCAACACAATTAACATTCACTCTCGTAACAATGACCGACGTCGGACATACCTACTAAGATAATCATGATAATTATTTATTTAACACATCATGAATGAATATTTAATTTTGTGATAGGTACATGAATTGATGAATGAAAATAAAACAAAGCAAGTTAAAAAAAAAACAAAAGCACATGCAATTTGTTCTTCCAAATTGTCACCGCACCCAACAAATAAGAATTTGATACAGGCTGTATGGACATACGTAACAGTGTCAGAGTCATAAAAAAAGAACACTATAAATTGGCAGACTGAATTCCAAAGCTCGTTTCGTTTGGCAGTAATCGGCTTTATTTAAATATGATAAGCTAAGCGACGCTCGGCACATTTTTATTTTAGTGCCTAAAGTATGTGACTGAAATATTACGACAGAGAAATCGGGTAAAATATAGATTAACATTCAGTCCGCTATGTGTATAAGCATACAATGGAGATAGGTGCCTTTAACGATGCGTTCTCTCTGAGGCAGGTTGGCATTTGGTTTGGGTACCTGTGCCTCAGGTACCGAAAGGTAAAGGCAGTTAGGCACCATCTGTCAAAATATATGAAATGCCATTGTTGCGCAGGTACTAAACAATGTTTTGTGTTAAAGCAATTTTGTAATGAAGTATTTTAAGTACGGCGGGATGGAACGGCTAGATTTTCTCTAAAGAGGGGGATATTAAGCGAATCTCATAAAGCTTGATTCTTCGTTTTCTGTCTGGCGTGTCCCGCCTTCTAGCAGAATGCGCCCTCCGGCACGGTCTTTTCTACTTTGTCCTGTTTTCAACGCTCTAATTGCCAGTTGTTCGCGCTTGTTTTGCCTATGCTAATTTTTTAGGTAACATACGTATATCTACAGTCGTGAAATACCTGACTATCAACTAAATACTAGGTATTTATAATAATGATTGTATCGTTTTCCTACTCGCGTACAAATACTAAATAGAATTTACAGTTAGTATTACTACCGTTCAAAATATTATAATAATTGTTTAGATGACAAAGTTGTTAGAATTATTTGTTTCAAAAAGAAACTTTATCCAAATACGCAAATAGAAATAACTTTTCAAATCCGTAATAAGTTAGAAATCTCTAATCTGCTAGAAGGGTTAACAGTCCTAACGTAACAGGAAAAGGTTGCACAAACTAAAATGTGACATCACCGCCATTGGTTATGTACAAAACAGATACTTGGCGGGATATTTCCACCACGCCCCCACTCTACCTCATACTAATATTTTCATTTAATTTAAAAAAAGTAATAACTGCTTAGCTTAATTACTCAAAAGGAAAATATGAAACCCTATTTTGTTGTCCGTCCGTCAAGCTGTCTATCTGTCTCTCAAGACCTTTTATCTCGGGAACGCGTGGAGGTATCGAGTTGAAATTAAAACCATATACTCAGGTCTGAGGTCCCTTGAAGCTGTGAAAAAATTAAATTCTAAGATACCCAAAAAGAAGATACGACCGTTTAGGTCGCAAGGGAATCAAAATTCGTAGGGTACCTTTTGTTAACCCAAAATCATGTTGGGCATAGACCAAGGTCTTATAGCACAGGTCTTATGGCATGAAATGGTTTGATTCCTGTAAACCGATTTTCAAATCAAAAAAGTTATTAACTGTCCCTAGTATTTATATCTTCGAAGTCGCCAAATTTGTTAAGGGCCATCCATTCCTTTTCGAAGGTAACGATAATAAAAGTAAGCGGTTGTTAACACGGTTACCTCTCAAAATGCCGGTACCTAAACTAGAACTGTATAGACGCAACTGTGCATATATGGCTCCACTTATTTACAACTCTTTACCCAAACATATTTCCGAACTACCGTATAACAAATTCTGCCGTGTTTTACGGGACTGGTTGCTAGAGGAAAGCTTTTATTCAATAAAAGATTTTTTGAAGAAAAGTTCATGTTGCTATAATTTTTTTAAGGAGGCATAATTTTTTTATTTTTTTATTCTATATTATTAATATAATAATTTTGAAGTGTTAGAGCCATTATTATTGTATTTTTTTTTTTTTTGACAATTGATATTATTGACATTTTAATGAGTGAGTGTATAAAATTAATTATTTTTGACATTAAATTGTTTTGACATATCTCTATTTTCGCAATCAAATTTATATTTTAGACATTTTAAAAGTGTATACAATTCATTATTATTGATGTTAAATTTTTAGACATGACTTAAATTTTTCAAATGTTTAATGCATGATTATCAGGATAAATGAAATTGCAATGCCTGAAAAAGGCTGCTAAGTTGTAAGTACTAACATCATATTTTTATAACACCAATATTGTAACACTTAGTTGGCAATAAACACTTTGACTTTGACTTTGACACAGATATGGATTAAATCTGAAAGCATGAAATATGTTGTTATGTCACAAAAAACCGGGCAAGTGCGAGTCGGACTCGTGCACTGAGGGTTCCGTTCTAACTTGCCTATGAAAACACTGAAAACAATACAATACCCGAATCGAGTCTTGAAGATTTTTCCAAATTGCAAAAAACGTTTTTAATATTCGGAAAAATTGTCGTGATTCGAAATTGAAATATTTTTATTACATAAGTAAGTTTGTACGGAACCCTCAGTGTGCGATTCCGACTCACACTTGCCTAGTTTTTTGTTACACTCCGTCGGTTTAGGTAGTTAACTAAATGTAAACAATCTTGACATGTCTTTTTATCTAAAAGTTGTCTAAAAATTGTATATAAAAATCTTTGCGACTAGGTAGTTACCTAAATCGATGTTAGCTAATAAACTAAATTTAAACAATCTTTGTGTGTATTTTATACGACCTCTGTAATATAAAAAGACATACCAAGATTGTTTACCTTTAGTTAACTACCTAAACCGATAGACCATAGTATAAAATATTGTACTTACACAAAACTCAAGAGAATACCATACCTATTAATAAGATAGAATTTGGCTGTATAAGTCCATTATGAATCTTCTTGATTTCAAGATGGACAGATGCATCCAGTGGACTACTTCTCACAGTTTGATGGTGGTTTTCTAAACACCTGTCTACTGTAACTAGCATTTAAATGGTTTCATGCTCAACATACCTACATATTAAACTAGCCTTTAAAAGTCTGGGATTGGTTTCTAGTCTAACCAGATACGCGTTTAATTAAATATCAGCTTCTATTTTACATAGGACGCCTTTCATATGACTAGCGCAATCTTGGTTTTTTGTGATGCGAAATCATCTAATCTGGCTCTAACTTCTCATCCTAGAGTGGAGTGAAAAGGCTTGTCAAATTTTTACTGGTTTAATATAAATAATATTCCTTCAATAGCTCTTTGCGTTTCAGGACCACCGTAATTATTCTTTCGAACATTCAATTTTTTCTTTTCTTATGTTTATCTAGGACACCACTTTTTGTAAATCTTTGACAGACGTTACAGGCAGTCAAGAGCCAGAAAGTTTGACCATCTCTCTCACTCTATCCAAGGTGTATCGGCATGTTGGTTTTGCCCAGTAACTGGATTGTGGTTGATGGTACTCGCTTCATATGAAACATAGGTATTCAGCCGCATACGGTTAGACTGGAAGCCCAAGCTAGTTGGGAAAAGGCTAGGGAGATAATGATGATTCCCGCTGTACCCAATCATATTTATTATTTTTTTATATTATGTTTTTATTATTTTCTTGTTATATTGTTTTATTTATTTATTATAATCTTGTGTATGAAAATAGGGAAAAATTGCTTAGGATGCTTTCCAGGCTCTGAAGAGCAATGCTTCATGAACGATTGTAATTTTTATTTTATTTTCAAAGACAGTTGAGATCATTTCTCTGGTCTAGGATCGATAGGATAGGAGTTACGGACACGGATTTTTTTTGTAGTTGAGTTGGTCGGTTGTACATTCTGGCTTACAAAAGTTAGGTTGGTATAGTACTCGTAGCTAGGAAGAGTGTTGCGATACTCGCAAAATTAAAATAAGATTGGTTCATACAGCATCAATATAAATTAATCAGCCGTGATTAATCTTCACAGTGGATGAATGATTGCCTACAGCGCTGCGTGTCGAGGGTTCCATTCCCGCGCAAAAAGAATATTTGTATGGCTTTCAGACAGTTGTTTCGGGTCTGAATGTCTTGTGTATAATTATGAATCTACATGTTTATGTAGGTTCCCACGATTAAGGAATAATTGCTAGTGTGGAGCAATGTTCTATTAAAAAAAACAAATACCTTACTACATTACTAGCAGCCATTGACTTCATAGTCAACAGTAGTTACTTAAAATAAGGTTTTTTATAATCGTTTGGCTAATTATGTTAATTTTACTCTCTGTTGTAAAACACACCGTTATGTTATTGAAAAAAAGTCTACTTTGCAACGTACCTCCCAATCAAGCTACTACATTGTTTTAGTAGTTACAGACATAATAGAATAATTTCTGGGGTCCCATTAAGGTAACAATATTACGTCAAAATAACTACATAGAATAATTAGAGGTATAGGCTTGCAAAATGATAGCTAGGGTTGTATCTATGCGATGCGAGGGAGAGTAATTACACATCAAGGGTCTGGCAACCCCAAATCTGTCATCGAATGCTTAACAAGCGATATGCGAGGTATGATGTTACAACGATGAATAGTTACGTCGGCTTATGTTCAACATTCCTGAAATATTTGGGGTAGGTACAATTTTTTTCTGAGGGCTTTAAAATTACATATGTGCAATTTTAGCAAAATGATTGTAAAACAAGTTTCGTTTCGTTTTTGGCACCTCCGCCGTTGGGCAAAATTAATAGCGATCGATAAAGTTTTTTTTTAAGGTGGGAGATCATCAGAATGACTTCTCCCGCTCTTGGCGGAGCGGGAGGTCGTGTCAGACTTCTTCTGACTAAATCCCACTCCTGTTCCTTATTTGCTTTCCTAAGCGATCCATAAAGTTATGTTTTCATTATCATTTTAAGTTAAAAAAACTTGGTTGAATCTTTTCGCTTTTCTTTTGTATATAAAACTTGAACATAACTGGTGAAACTAAGGTGTTTCAGGGTGAACGGTACATGTCTACCTACCCCTTCAGAGCTTACGGGAGTGATATTGTGTTATGAAACGATGTAAATAATAAACAGACACGCGATTGCAACAATCTCAAAAGATTTGCTATCATTTGTTGAAGAGTTCCATTATTTATATCCGAAGTTCTTCATCAGATCTTTAACCTTTTTAAACGGGACCTCCTTCGAAAAGTGCTCTTTCAAACAAAAAAAAAAGAAGAAACGAATAGATGGACTACTGGCTAGAAGATAAAAAAAGAAAACTCATTCAAATTAAGAACCTCCTCATATTTTGAAGTCGATTAAATAGAACTTTTATTCGAAACATAAATGACAAACCCAGTCTACCCTTTTATACAAAAAAGGCCACGTACGCTAGGGACATGTTTTTTTATACCTCGCAGCCGTTCATAAGGACAACATGGCAGGTTTAGCCTGGCTCTGACACAAAATCGATACCTCTATGTGTACCGACGACACGTCCAATTTTAATCCTTTGATGAGAGAACAGTTTTTAGCATTGAATACTTAGTACATTTTGTATAAGAACATTGGCTAAAATAGTCACAACAGATAGTGAGATAGTGGTCAAACACGAGCCTAACAAAAATAATTAAAAAAAAAAAACTTCCATCTGAATAACTATAGTAATTTGTATTAGGATAGAATTTGGGGATTTAAGTACACTAGATGCCTCTTCTAGATACACTATCTTTCGCCCATTTTCATCTTCTCACAAATTGATGATGACTTGCAGGGTATCTGCCTACTGTACTCAAACACTTAAATTCTATCTGAATAACTATATTATTAGGATAGAATTTTGGGATATGAGTAACCTGGATGGTTCTGCCCATTTTATTAATTGACAATCTTCTCATAGATTGATGATGACTTTCGGTGCATCTGCCTACTGTGTCCAGCATTGATATGGTCACTTACACAACATACAGTACATCGACCTAACACAGCACTTAACAAGATAACTTCCCAATGAATAAAAACAGCTGATATTAATAACAAACGCTTAATTATCTACCATTTACAGACGGATCTTATTATGGCAACAATCACGCAATGATATCGGTATTTCGAATAACGTAACATATTACGTTACGTATGCATTATATTATCTAGCATAGAAATATCCGTACTAAAAATACCGCAAGCCGATAAAGTTCTAATTAGCCTACACAAGGACTAAAATACGTACGATAGTGGTAATATACGTCCACTAAATTACGTTGAAACATTTCATTGAAGTTTTCGCGAAACCAGTTTCTTGAATGAAATGACGTCACGACGTAGTAGATAGCTTTACGTATAAACAGCTGTGTACCTAAAGTATAGATTATTGGGTTCTTTCTTTTGCGTCAGATGTTAGTGGGGTTATTCGACAACCGCGAGGGGAAACGTCGCGTTAGCGTGTCGTTGACATTAGAGGCGATTTCTCTTTGTCAGCTCAGACGGGTCGGTTGGGGATTTTGTGCTGAATGACCGTCGTATCTTTATGGAATATTTTAAAGTTGGCTTTTGTGTCAACCGAAATTTATGTGGAATTAATTTACGCTCATAAATCTTTTGAATGTAATTATCTAACTAAGAAAACTGTAGTACTAATACCATTGTAACATTTTATAGACACGAATGTCTAATTTTTTATTGTCCTTCTAATAAAATGTCCATACTTTATAATATTATAAATTCAAAAGTTACTCTGACTGTGTATTTGTTACCTTTTCAAATTTCAATCCATACAAAGACATTAAAATATTGAATCCATTTCACTTGAATGAAACGAATTTGGATAAAACTTGGCACAGGGGTAGACCACGCTCTCAAATAAGATACAGAATCATTCTAATCCCATGATTTGTACTGTATTTTGACGCAGGTGAAACCGGTGGCAAACGCTACTTTACAATAACGCTCCCTAGACAACCAGTACAACGAACAAAGTACCACGCATAATGGCGAGAAAAATCGGAGAGTTTTTATACGTGTGCGATAACGACACGACATCATTAATTTTAGGCGCCTTGAGAATAGCCCGCCAGCTGCCTGCCTGAATAGAATAGTCAGAAGTACATAGTCACAACTCGGTAGCGATGTGAGACGGACGCTACATCCTCGTCGCCACTCGCCTCGCGCTCTTTCGCGCCGCGGCTCATTGCTACACCGCGAATTTGGGCCAAGCACAAATATACCCCTCCCTTACCATCCCACGTGTTACCAATCTACCTCTCTCTCTCTCGTACATTTTCTCTCTCGGCCCGCGGTATTATACAGTCATTTATGTAATAAGTTCAATGTTTACATTGTGACTGCTATCAGGTGATGAATGGAAATACATTTAAATTGCGATAATTCGGCCTTATCTTCAATGCTGTTGCTGTTCTCTAGTATATGTATAGGTGGGTAATAAATAATCGGATCACAAAGTTTGTTCTCATGCATCAATCATTTCAAAGTTTTATTTGTCAAGTAGCTTAGTTTCAGGATGTGTAAAGTATCATATTTATCTCATTCATATTGGTCAAACATCATCATCTTTTTGTTTACTTAAATAATTATAAACACCGGTGCTGTCAACTCATTATGACTAATAATGTACATCATCATCATTATGCTTAATTATTTCAGGCAGCATCATACAAAAAAGTTTCTAACTGAAACGAATTTGAAATAAGTCGTTATCATGTTAAGAAATATTTAAGAATTTCTACATTCGACATACATTTTGACTGTTGAGATGATAACAAACACACGCAACGGTAAATTACAACATGATTTCATCAGATTTACCACAACAATAAAACAAGTGACTAAGAAAATGAACTTTGTTTTTTGAATCAACAAACTGGAATTCTAATTTCTAACTGGCCAGTATAACAAGTTTATCGATTAATGAGAAGGTAAAGGTCGGAATCGATTCCGACATGTAGTTACCTAACTGTTTTTACCGTTCTATTATAATGAAAACAAAACGCTGGCTAATTATAGAACGTTTAACGAAAGTCAAGAACAAATCAATTCAATGACCTCTCAAAGAACCTAACGATACTGCTTTAATGAGTCGTTTGAAATGTAATGAATATGACTTACCTGTAAATCGAATAATTTCATCATTTCAACTATTAATATTTATTATCATCGTATCTAACTAAACAAAAGCCAACTAGAAACATTATTTTTCATTAGTTCATTTTTCGACTTATATCTACAGACAAAAATAAAAACTGTTTCAAGCAAATGTGTCTGTTGCCGTTAACATAACAAGAAAAAAAAACTACAAAACAATTGGACGGGAAATGTGAGTTTTTCAGTTTTGTCAATACTCAATACCGAAGGTTTTCCTGTTACGATTCAGTTCGGGTTGGCATATGATTGGCACGCGTGGCGTATGAACAGACATTTGTCAATTTTGTTTGGACTGAATTCTGGCAGTATTGCTCGGATGTTTTTGGTTTGTGGGAAGTCTAGACTCTTGTGGCTGGATGGTTTTTTTGTTCTGTGCACTAATTTGTATGAATGAATTCGATGTTGGGTTTACATGATTTGCTAGAAATCATTGAAGCTCGCATAGGTAGGTACATGCTGCAGGTAAATTTACACCTGAGGGCTTAGTACGAGTTTTCAAACGATCGCTTTACGTTCACTCATGTCAAATCATATGGAAAAGAAGAGGTTGTCCATTAGTGACACCAGAGAAGAACCTCGGTGTCACTAATGGGAAACGTCTTCTTTTGACCATGACATGTCAAAATGACGTGTGAGTGAGAAAGAGGGATGGAACTATATAAGTATACACCCTATAGAGGATCTTTAACAGTTCAGTTAAGGTCGTCAAACAGATTGCGCTAAAAGCTCGAGGTAAGGCCTCAGGCTACGCTTGGTCAGCTTTAGTAAAAATTGATGTTTACTTTAACAGGATCGAGTAAAAACCGGTCGTTTTAAAACAGTTATAAACTTCGGGAAATAAAGCTGTTGCCCGAAGGTTTTTAACTGTATTTCCCGAAAGAGGGAGTCTTAGTTGCATGAAGATTAAAGAAATAAATACTAGGTAATAAAATCTAAACATTGTATGTTTCCTATTTGAAATTAACATGTTAAAAAGTAAAACAGCTAAAACAAAGTAAGAAATCGGAAAACACATAGACATATTCACTAGCGAGCTATGTACATATAATATGTAAATTGAAACAAGGTCATGGTTGGCATGCAAAATAGAACGTGGCATTTCTCTGAAAACTGTTATTCAGGGTCATTAGTACCATTACTTCTTTTGAAATGAGTATTGCCGCATCGCAGTGAAATTATAGCACTCATAAAATGATTTAAACCTAAGGATGTGATGAGACGGAAGTGTTTATATCGGGACCGGAATTTTAAAATTTTGGTTTTCGGCATCGGAACCGAAATCGGTGGCGAAGGCAGAAGCGTCAATTCACATCACTTGGCACTCATCTGCCGAGCCTTTTCCCAACTATATTGGGGTCGGCTTCCAGTCAAGCCGGATTTAGCTTAATACCAGTATTTTACAAGGAGCGGCTGCCTACCAGACCTTCAAAACCCATTAACTGGGGTAACACGGTACTTCATGGCAAGACTGGAGTCAGATTTACTGGCTTCTGACTAACCTTAACGACTGCCAAAGATTTACAAATGACAGCCGGGACCTATGGCTTAACGTGCTTTCCGAGCTACGAAGGAAACTCGTTATGTTAAGATTGTCACCCATCCACAGACCAACCTTGGCAAGCGTTGCTTAACCTTAAAGATCGACCTGTGCGGCTGTTATTATCTAGCCACGAGCTCTTCAATTCACATCACTAGGCACTAAAATGAATCAAAGACCCGGATAAGTGTAAAGCACGAACTGCATTAGGACGGCGTAGCGTCGCGTGGCCTCGCGTTGCCTCGCGTAACATGGGTTTAATGTAGGTCTGCAAGTCTAGTTACCATATAAAATGTATGGAGACCGACGCGCCCAGATCGGCGTACGAGGCACACATGGGCTCGATGTAGTTCTACAATAAATGAAGACCGAATTAACAACATTCTAAACAAAACAATAAGTGAAAGAGTAATCGACAGACGGCACGGGCGGAGGGAGGTTCCCCGCATGATAGGTATAAATGGTTTGTACCTCCCATATAAGTTAAGATTAAAACTTATCGGAACCAAAATTAAATCGGAGCTGTAACATAAATCAGAAGTACCGAATTTTCGGAATCGGTATCGAACCTCCTTAATATCTCTAATATACTGCCTGGATAAGAAGCATCCTATGTGCTATTCCAGTCCAGGACATATTCTACCCGTATGGCAAATTTCATGCAAATCCACACTGCAGATTGTTTTTAGTCTATCTAGAATCGAAAACGATTAGAAACTCCACGAAACGGGCCCCTCATTCGCAGCAAAACCACACGTGAGATCGATAACTTTGATTGCTGTTCCTACTTATGCACTACCACTACCTATCTACTCCGACCTTTAAGCCCACAACCTACTTGCTTATGCAACGATTTAATTTTATTATTGTCAATTCACCACTGCATTCGAATTGCATAAAATTATTAAGGTTCAACGCACATTAAATATCCAGTTTCATTTACTACGAATAGGTTAACCGTCGTTATTGTCCATTAATTTTGTAATAGATAGTTCAAATAATGGGTGATAATGTATTTAATTGGTTCATGGAAAACAGTTAAATGTTTTATATCTTTTTATTTCAATATCGTTGTCTCTCTCTATTCTGTTAGCACTGCCAAACGTAAAACAAAATGTGTATATAACTATGTAGTACCTATGTAATTTTTTTTTAAACAATGGCGCATAAAAAAGCGAAATAAAGTTCAGTACCTATCAATAAGCATCACAATACATCCTTACCTATTTACCTACGCACATCGATAGAAAACTCTTTACCAAAAGACATCAATATAACCAGCCAGTGTCAAATAAAAATATATTGAAGACTGCGATCGTATGACCCATTGCCCTACTTACAAATGGGTATAAGAAGTTCGTTTTCCTTTAGGAACGTTCCAAATATAAAACCTTTCTCTTTTCTTTAAGAAGTTATCTGCGTGGGACCTTGTACTGAAACACGTGGTTTCTGTTGTGTGTATAGGCTTGCTTATCAACCACTAACGCCATCTACCGGCTGTAATGTGAACGAACTTCGTCTAATTGGAATACAATGTTACTGTGACCTAATTAGATTAAATTAATATAGTACAATCAACTAATAAGTAATTAAATTCTAATTAACTACGAGTAAATAGTTTGACGCAACAAAAAATAGTTGAAAGTCCATAGTGTTAATAAGTTGCAATAATTCTCTTAATATCTAATATTAGTAGGTATTAGGTACGTAATTAAAAATCAAAATAAAATGTAATAAGAGAAATTAAATTGAAATAAAAATTGAATTAAATTGTTTAATAAAAGTCTTTGTTCAGTTATTTGTTTGTGTTAAAAATATCTCAGGTGGTGTACTTGATTTATTTTAAAAGGGTGGGAAAATCTTTGTGTTTGCCCAATTGGTGAGAATATTCCCAGCCACTTCATTCCCAGCCTGTATTAGTAACTCGATGACGAACGACGCACGTAAACCGACGGTATTTGCTTCGCGAGAAATGCTGTGACTCACGAGGAAAGTGTAGTTGAAAACAGAAGTTATTGATAAACAGATAAAATATACCGGTGTAAAAGACAGGTCCTATATAATAGGTGCTAGTATACTTAGATATCTAGAAATCCCGGAATCTCGAAATGCGGTCCCCAGAGATTTTAGCAGAAGAACTTAAAACTAGAATAGGGACAGTCCTTATCTTTCTTCTTTATAAAACAAAGACCGTCTACGTGTGTCTGGCTCTGGACCCCCGAAATTCGGCCCCCAAAGATTTTACCGCTAAAATCACTGCAATGACTTAAAACTTCATGATAAAACAAAAATCCCCACCGCGTGTGTCTGCTGTCCGTGTCTGTTCGCGATAAACTCAAAAACTACTGAACGGATTTCCATGCGATGTTTACTAATAGACAGTGTGATTTATGAGAAAGGTTTAAGTGTATAACACGAGTATATGCATATTATAGCAATGAAAAGTCGAAATTTCAGCGATTTCTAACTCCAGTGTCAAGCTGGGACGGGTTGCTGTTGAAAACAACTATAAGTGCGGTAGCAAAATTAAAGTTGTTCGCAATATATTATTTTTTCTGTCCACGTCTAGTGGAACCAGATGGAGCAGATCAAGTACCTATTCTCGCTTCATTAGTTCATACTTCGCCACAGATGGTATTGGGACAACTGCTTCAATGGCTTCGAATGAAATTCCGAAGTCGCACGAAGTAACACCTACTCCTAGATAGGGTTTTCTGTCGCAAGAAGTGGGGATTTTAAGTCTACTTAAACCTATTTTTTTGAGGTCTTAGAGGATTAATTTGTTTTGGAGTACTAAGGCGAAGCCAGCGCGCGTAGTCGAGTAATCGAGTCATAGGCGACTGGTCCTTATCGGACGGCGAGTTACCCCGTGCTCGTCTACAGCCGACGCCTGGGGCAGTGGCTGGGGCGTGAGGATGTCCGTTCCCTCAAGGTTTACTGATTACCAGGAGTCGAATGCTTTGCAGAAGGAGGCGACTACTTCCCATTCGTTCTGGCTGAATCAGGGTCGGGCGCGATAGGCACAAGAAGGACACGGCGGCGCGCGCCTAAGTAGAACACACTTCCACCGTGTGTTCCGGATCCGGAAGGTACGCGCTATTGTGACCCGGGTTTCTTCCTCCTAAATCCGAAACAGGAACCTTCCGAACTGGCCATATCCGATGAGGATCTGCGTAAGGCAGAAGGTGAGGACACCATTGCGCGACTTCAGCCACTTTTCAAATAGGGTACTTACCATTGCGATTGTAGCGTTTCAAGGTTTATTTAGCCTTACCTAACTTCGAGAACGGTATACTCGTATATTAAACAGAATAAACTTCCATCTATGTATGACGATTTATATCGTGTCAACACACACTTGGCCCTTTTTGTCCAACATTTGCTTAATCGAATCGAATCAACTGTATTGAATACATGACCTAAAATGTACGGACATGACTATAACAATTCAGTCGACCTAGTAAAAAATACCAAGTCATGTTACCTTAGCTATTTCGATACTTTAAACCTATCTGTTTTTATTCCGATTCAACAGCGACATGGGTACATCGCTTCCAGGGTCCCCTTTTTCAATTTCCATTAGTGGAATTTGATTACTATCTAAGTTTTTTTTTGTCGATTATTTTGTGGTTACCGTCCGGTACTAAATACGAATGTTTTATTTGAATCGACAAACTCACTTCTACAACAAAAAAAAAATGCTAATGCTAATGTACAACAACAATTACAAAATAAAAAATTGGCTAGGTGATGTACTAGGCGAGCAATTGAGTTTTCCTACAGCAAACCTTACATTAGTAAAAAGAAATTGGTAAATGAGGATAACAAAACTTAAGTTAACATAAGTACTTATAACTAGTACTTAGTAGTAAGTAGTAGTAGTAGTAGTTAATAGTTCCAACTTCACGTAGATATTTAGTAACGATTTCCCAGATATGGATCGTTATCCATTAGGTAAAATCGATTCCCCATTATGTAAAATATGTTATAATAACGTTAAAAAACATTAAGTAATGTATCATCGTAAAAATTACTTATGCTTGGCATATTATTATCTTTGTTAATTTCTAGGTAAGCTAATTGCCTTTAAATTGAATACTTATTCGAATAAATGACGTCATTCCGACATACGCAGACCTTTTCTGTTGAAATATTATCCTAGTCTTCGTAATTGCAGGATGCATTAAAAATATTGACTGACAAGCATAATGTTCATTATTTATAACGCTGCATGCATTTATTGGAGGTCGGAACGTTTTTATTGCGATGCCAAATAAACTGGTTTTAAATCCATCTAGAACAGACGCGAATAAAAATTCTATTGAATTACTTCGGTGATTAATAGCGGTACCAATTCGTAGTCTGATTAACTGCAATTATTTTTAGTAAAGGTCGTTATTATTTAAGTAAATAAAGTGTATAATGAGGTCAAAAGACGATGCAATGATGATATAGTAGATTATGTGACTAGGGGATAAAGCCAGTGTCTTTAAGTCGAGGGCGGCGTGTTGGATTCCAAACGAATCGAAGGTTGCTAATTTTTAATCCCGAACGTCAGTGAAGGATTTTTTAATTAACTCCCGAGCATTGTGAGGGAGTTTATATAGAAACCTGACTGAAGTGAGGAATTCAAGCCGTCCAAGACACGTAATCTTCTATTATATTGTTTCCGGGAAAGTAATTAAACTAGTGAAGGTACGTCTTTGTCCAAAGCAATTTTCAAGAGAATAGCAACTAATGATCATTAATGCCTAAGTATAACAATTAACAAACAAGGTGGCATTTAACAGTCTTTTTCTAATAATCTAATTTTATCGACTGCGGACTTTCAACTGCCGGATTTTAACCTAAACCGGTATTACTACAATGAAGATTAGAAACAATTAAACGATTTTAATTGCAGATAGGTCATCTTTAAGTCCACAGTACACACGCGATAACATTGATAAAGCAGTTACCTAGTTACACACATTATCATTCTTTAAACGGTCTTTGTATTATTAACACAGTAAGTACGAATACGCGTGTGTTCCGGATATTTTTGAATTTAGAACTGTTTTTGTAGTTCGTACTATCCAGTTGATTGTGGACAGCATTTCAATTAACCTATCAATACCCGCGAAACGAGACACAATAGTAAGACAATAACAGCGCGGCCCTATGAGACCGGTCGGGGATTCATGAATTAATCAAGGAAACTAGTGACATTGAATGACTATTGTGAATATCAAACTTATGTTCTTTTCTTGACTGTGTGTATGTTTTATGTGTGAAGTGTACATAAATAAGATATTTTATGCCAGTTCTTATTGCTCGTGTTTAGTCAATTTGCGTTGATTTCAGACCGCGGCACCGTTTCATTCTAGTTATGGACGTCCTCGTTAAATAACCTCTGTGAATTTGTTATGCCCGTTAAAACAATATTAATGTATTTTTGTTAAACGCTGAAGATTGAAGAAAATAGAAGATTGTTGTAAGTTTTCTCATATTTTTATTGAAATAGTTAAATTAAGCAGTCGTTTTTTTACTTTCGAAAAAAATGCATCTGTGTTCCATCAGTAGACCTTTGCGGTCCCGGGCCACGATACCTTTTTCGAATAATCCGACAACCCTGGCAAACATCAGCCCATACGAAACTAACAGGTCCCGATAATCTTGCTGAGATCTCCAGTAACTACACCTAGTCATAGTTCCGTAAATGTGTTAACCAGTCTTACCACCAGGTATCACACAGTAACTGTTTCCTATAAATCAGACAAGCACTCGCTCCGTTCCGTATAAAATACTCGTTGTCAGCTGCACCTGGTTTGACTATAAGCCCAACTCCACACAGCTTGAGACAGGCTGGACAGACGATTTACAAAAAAATAATGCATTAAATTTTATTGTCTTTGCGAGCGCGAATAAAAGCGGATATTTTGTTTTATCGGAGGTTTTTTAAACCCGGAATACCTATAATGGCAATGAATTTTATAATTATCTAGGTATATCTAACGCTTATCAGTTTATTTACTGTATGCATATATTTGAGAGATAAGTTTGTTTATATAGCTGGAACTACTTTTTATACTTAGTTGGTTAATAACAGCTGTACGCGTGACGTCGATCAATCTTAAACGATCATTGCGTAAAAGGCCTATTACACCACCTGTTTTTACGACCGGTCTACGTAGACTGTCGTTGAGTCTACGTACAAGTAAGACCGTCTTACCCTTATTACACTACGCGACGTAGACTAAGACCGTTCGTAAAAACGAGTGGTGGTGTAGGCCTTTAAAAATAATATGCATAATGTGATGCGTTTGGCCGCATTCTCACTATGTCGTAACGGTAAGTTTATCGTCGTACGACTGTCGTCTCTAGCTTTTCCCATTATAACGACTGTTTATCGTCAAATTTTTTATGGTTTAGCGACTATCGGATTCTGTTTCAATTTCTTTTCTAAGGTCATCAAAATGACTTCTCCTAAGATTTTAACTCCTAAGTTTTGCTAACTAAACCCTTCAGTTGCCCTTTACGTTCAAGTACCGCTATAACTCTTTCCACAATCCCACAGCATTCGATTTTATTCCTAACAATTTAAAAGAAAACATCGTTTCACATGTAGTCGTAATCGCTTTGCGTCAGTCTGTGATAGCCTTAATGCATTATTTATATTATTCAATAGCCACTTAATAAAAACATAAAACCTACTTATTACATAAACTTTATTCACATAAATCGCAATAACTATATTGAAAAATGTATTTATAATAAAATAATAATCTACTTGATATATTACTACTTTACTAGCGCTCCGCCCCGAATTCACAAGAGTGCAAAATTATCAGTGTTGCTATACATGTATTAAGTATACATATAAACCTTCCTCTTGAATCACTCTATCTATTAAAAAATACCGCATCCAAATCCGTTGCGTAGTTTTAAAGATTTAAGCATATCTACATAGGGACAGGGAAAGCGACTTTGTTTTATGATTTCAGTTGTTTTCAACAAGAATTTACTTTTAGATTAGAAGTTGTCAAAAATTTAGGTACATGCAATTTTTTCAAATGTCAAAACCTATTATTTTTTGACAACCCTCTTAATTAACCCTAATTTTACTCTTAATATTTTACCATCCGAATAACCCAAACGACCATGCAGCCATAGGTACAAGGTGTCTGAAATAACCCCTTATTTCTCACATAAGGCAGCCTGAACATCCAATCAAGAGCTGGTACGAACTACCAATAAAAGTTCTCGTTCAAAATAATTTTCTAACTTAATTACAGCTAGCTGGAGCGCGAAAATCAATTTAGAAGTGCTAATCAAGTTCTAAAAAGAATTCTTTTACGGTTTCATATAGGAGGACTAATTATTCTTTCAATTTTAGTGCCAAGCAACTTAATGAACTTTTCTTTGTTCTTTACTAAGGATAGATTGCGTCTTTGCTCGGTTGGTGGTCACAAAAATCAATTAATGGACTTATGAAGACAAAAATGGTTCTGTTGTTCTTTGTTTGTTATCATCTTTTCAGCCAAAAGACTTACGACAGATACGACTGGACATTATGCAATGTTATATCGACGCGTGGTTCTCTAAAAATTAAAGAACCGTTTTGAAATTTGTCATCTCGAAAATGACTATAAAGCAAGCTCAAAAAGAATAAGTACTCGTAATATATTCCATCATATTATTTAACGCGCGCCAAAAATGTAAGTATGTATTTTTTTTAAACATTTTTTTTCTCTCCAAGTTAGTCTTTCTGAAATGTCAATGTTTATTTTTTGACAACTTTCAACTGTCCCACCGCATTTCTACACATGTAACATAATATCCATCAACATTAGAGCCGTATTACTTAGGTGATAAAAACAACATTTGCGAAAGCTCTAAAACAGCTTTAATTTATTCAAACCAGAGAGTTCCATTGACGTCAGAAAATTTAAACTGCGAACAGGCGTTAATGAAACGGTACCTAAAAATATAGACTCGGTGTCGGAAGTTCAATTAAGACCATTCTGCCGTAGTTATTATAAAGTCCAATGTGCAACATTGTGGTACATATGTACTAGTAGATATTGATTGTTATTATGATATATGCGTGACATGTGAACGCTGTTATCAGTCGTACTGCGATCTCCACCTGCGCTGGTGTTGCTGACTCCCGCCAATTCTGAGGTACCGACCATCTTTTTTTTCTGTCACATTTTGAAATTCGAATAGGAAAGTGGCCTTGCTTTTTTTTATTTGACCTTTTTGTCGCAGTGTCAGGTTAAGGTCATACGGTCAAGTTCTAGTAGCCGCCTAGCCGGCTTTTTCTACTTGTGTTTTTTTAAGCAGTAAGAACAAAGTATGGATTTTTCTTTTATCTGGAAAATGTTTTACAGTATTTTTCTTCAACTGATATTCTGAATCAATCTTGCTGTTCATTCAGATACTTACCTAACTTTTCACATTTTTTTTGTTGTTGGTAATTTATACCAAAACGACACTCGATTCTGTTACTGATGCTATTGCGTTTTTCTATTACTTTTTTTTTCTATTTTCTGAGGAGTTCTGATTAATAAAGTTCATAATGCCAGTCTCAATAAAATAGGTCTTACGACAATATATACCAGATCGTTGTCGCTACTTCCAAGATTTCCTCTTTCTTTTTTGTTAACATACAGCAGTTTTGGGGCTAAACAGCGACATGTTATGTACTTGGCTTATTTCCAACTGTCAGTGTTCTTACAAAGATATCTTACACAGCTTTACGAGTATATTCGCATCTTGCCAACGATTTAGGAAAATAAATCTAACATTTTTTTTCAAGAAAAATAAATATCTTTAACGTCGTCCCTCAGTTCATATGTCTCAACTAGTGAACTGCTCCGACATTGCGCCAATACAAAGTTTACCATAAACCTTCCTCGCTTATTGCTCTTTCTTTTAGTATTCAAAGACCTTAGTTCTTTCTATAATTTGGAAGTCTTCAAGGCTAGAGTGAACAAGCTCTTAACCTATCAATCCCCGCGAAACGTGACACGATAGTAAGACAATAACAGCGCGGTCGCATGAGACCGGTCGGGGATTCATGAATTAGTTTATGAATCCTCCTATTGCGACTCACTATCAACGATTGCATCACCATCAGGTGGGATTGCAGTGAAGCAATTGATAGTAGCAAAAAAAATCTCAAATATGTAATTTATAAAAAAAAAACACATAATACCTAATACAAAAAATAATTAATAATTCTTGATTGTTGTAGGATAAAAAAATACCTATTTTAAAAATGACGTTGACAATATAGCATGTTTGTGTTGGGTATTGATTTCTAAACTTGTCCCTGTATAAATACTGGCTGTACTATTTCTAGCCAAGACCCAGGCACAGTGCACGCTACTTCTTATAAACGAGGCCTAAACGTATTATCAACGTTGCGCTCTCATAAGCCTGGCCCGGAAATCGAATCTTGTAAGTCCCGGAAGTTGTTCCGCCACTGCGCCAATAGGGTCGTCAGACTGACATACCTTTTTCCTATTGAACATGGATTTTAAACTAACTTGTAGATCTGATTTTGTCGTTGCACATAACAAAATTTCTTTTAAAAATAGATCAGAAATCAAAGATGAAACATGTTGACCAACCAACTTAGGAGTCTTTCAAGTCGGTTTTTTATACCATGAGACTAAATTGACACAGGCAAATTTCAAACTTATAATAAACATGACGCCAGTTCTTTTGTGTTGTGACAAGTTTCACAACCCACGTAATGTCATTTTAGTCTCGGAGATTTTAATCTTTTTGAGACTTAAATTTTAAACCAACTTTAAGTCAAGAGTGGATAGGTTACGTCTAGAGAAGCGTGCTCATCGTCGGCCACATCATCTCTTACCATCAGGTGAGATAGTGGTCAAACGCGAGCCTATGCATAGCAAAACAAATCTCAGGCGCCATATTATTTAAAATATTGACCTATTGTTCATGGTACGGTAACAATTAGGTATGGTAATAGGAAGTCCTTTTCCTGTCTTTGTTAAGAGAAAGACAACGCTTTTGTTAGGAATTGTACCTTTTCTATTAAGAAAGTTTATTAAACAAAGTTTGTATCACTAATCATGCATACTATTTACCTTTTCTCTTCTGAACAGATGATTGTTAAAATAATATTTTTATCCTGATAGCTACCTAGTCTTTTCCTTTTATTTATTTATTTATTTATTAGGAAACCTTAATGATTTACGACTGCGTAACGTTTAGTTGAATACAAGTAAACAAACCCTTTAGCTTTATAATATTAGTGCCTTTGGATAAAATAATAAGCCCTCCATTCATTAATTATTTAACGTGATTTCACCTAGTAAAGAAAAATAAGTAGGTACCGGCCGACACCGATAAGATTGTCGCATAAACATAGATCTATGCAAAGTCATCGGATGTTTTGACATCCTTTAGGGCGGGAAATGTGAGCAACCGTTGTCTTGGAAATCGTTTACTTATAGGTAGCCTATAGGTACGTATCCTGGTTTTTCAAAGTGAGTCCTGATGTCACGCATTTTTGGTTATATTGTTTGAATCCGACCGGTCCTATGAGACCGCGCTGTTATTGTTTTACTATTGTGTCTCGTTCCGCGGGTATGTGATAGAATATTATGTAAGAGCTATGAACCCCACCCCCTTCTGAGAAAACATAAAACTTTGGTGACCTCTCTCCCTATAGCGTTGCCAGGCGTCCGGATAAAGCCAGACCCAGTTAGGCTTTTTGATTCCATGTCCGGTCAGATTATAATTATATGGCCTGTCCCATTTTGTTCGGCTTTTTGATACTGTCATTTTTTGTACCTGGTTTTCAGCCTTTTTTACCCAAATATTTTGCTAAACTGTCAGGTCACTCCGGCTGATCTTTTTTTTTTTTTTGTATGGTAGGGGAATCATCAGAATGACTTCCCCCGCTCTTGGGCGGAGCGGGAGGGCGTGTCAGACTCTTACTGACTAAACCCCTACCCCGTTCCTTCGTTGCCTTCGTTCTGGGGGGGACTCGGTATCAACCGTTAGGAATACCACATGTTCCCCCCAGACTCCGGCTGATCTGGCAACCCTACCCCTAAATGGTCTTACGCAATAAATAAAACGCGCCAAGTGTAGATTCCATTATTGCTTGTTTCAGTGTTAGGTAGTTACGAACAAATATCATATAAACCACTGCTTTATGACCATATTAGCAATAAAAGGTAAACATTAAATAAAGGTAACTGCTTATTGGAAGTGGTACAAAGTTCTCTCAAAGTTATGATTTGTGGCCTTACTATGATGTTGATGTGTTATAATGTCAGTCGTGCGAGCGAGTAAGAGGAATGGAGCTATACATCCTATATAGATCCCTTTAACAGTCCAGGAGACATAATATAGGATGTACAGCTCGATAAAAAATACAGTTCAGTTTATAAGTCGATCGTGAGCTCTTAACGGGTCGTGTTTATTTTTTATTGTGATAGGTTTGCGCTTGACCGCTATCTCACCTGATGGAAAGCAACGATGCGCAAGCGCGCTTACCTAGAGGTAACCTATTCAGTCTTGACTTAAAGATCCCCAAGCTGTAGCCATCAGGAAACATAGACTCCACTCCTTAGCTGTGTGCACAATAAATGTGTTCCCAAAACGTTCAACGTTTCCAAGAGATAGGGCCCCAGTTCTAGGTCGACAGAACAGAAGTCATTAACACAGTTCACACAATCGATTCTAACTATTTATACAAATTGTAGGACGATATTTATAGAAATGTAAATATCTATACTTACGTTGCGAACATTTTTAATTTTATACTCTTACACGTGTATTCTAAAGTTAAACACATTTATACTCGTTGACAGAACACAGCAGTAACTTCTACTATTTTTTTTTGTTTTTTCTTATAGGTCAGCACACCTATCACCAATAGAATAGAGGAAGCAATAGCGCTACAAAAATTACTTTTTGTTACGAACGTGAGTAATTAAATGCCGGTTTACTAGCAGATAACTTTATTAACCACAAACAATGACAAATTAGTCCAATCAACAAATAACCAATCACTATAAACACTCAGAGTTCCGTTTAGTATCGCTTAGGTCGCTAGGTATCACTTCAAGCACTTAGGTAGTTCGCTCTGTATCGCTGACGAAATCAAACTGAACTCGCTTCCAGCCGGGGGCCCGTATTTATATGCGAAGTCATCGAAATTTCTCGATACCGACGTTTCAAGGACATTCTAGCACAAAATAGTCGCATCGGGAGGCCATAAATCATTATTATTACTCTCGTAAGTAGGTACTTATCTACCAACTTACATGCGAATTTCGACTCTATTGCTAATACCGGAAGGTACAAATTCCCTTATCCACCCACATAACTACCTACTGAATCTTTAATAATAATAGTGTATTTCGGACTTTTCTGGAATTTGCCAGGCCTGAGTATGTACTCCTATTCTCGAAGCTTCGCACAGCAATGCGTTTTAATTATTTGATGCTACCCTTGGTTCCGTCGAAGATATAGCGTACTCAAGTTTCACGGCGTAACAGTGCCCCCCTCTTAGTCATGCTCGTCCCGAGCATTATTAGATCCGTGATATGGCGCCAATCTATCCACGTGGACTACCTTAGGTTTCCCTCGTAACCCTTTCTTGATGCGGTAGGTAACGTCGTTGATCCTTTTTATCACGGTGTAGGGTCCCTCCCATCGAGCTTGAAGTTTCGGCGACTTCCCTTTTCGTCGAAGTGGGTTGTGGAGCCAAACCAGTGCACCTTCCTCAAATCCCTTGGCGTTGGCATTGCGGTCGTATCTAGTTTTCATTTTAACGCTGGTGTGCAGGCTATTCTCACGCACTCGTTTATGCACTTCATCCAATTGATCTTGGAGGTCACTTACGAAGTCCGTAACCGGCTTAGTCTTGTCAGGTGGCACGCCGGTTATGGTATCGACTGGAAGTCTCATCTCCCTGCCGTAATTCATTCTTGCTGGGGTATGGCCCGTGCTATCATGCACTGCTGATCGATAAGACATCAGAAATAGTGGAATATACCGGTCCCAATCTTTCTGATGGTCATCGACAACCTTAGCCAGATGATTCTCCAGGGTCTGGTTAAACCTTTCCACCATTCCGTCCGATTGTGGGTGCGCAGGTGTTGTGCGTGTCTTGTAAATCCCCAGAAGAGTGCACATTTCCTGGAACAGCGCAGATTCGAAGTTGCGGCCTTGATCGGAATGGATCTCCAAAGGTGCGCCATACCGACATACTACTTCTTCGACCACCTTTTTCGCCACTGTCGTCGCTTCCTGATTGGGTATGGCGAAAACTTCAGGCCACTTTGTGAAATAGTCCTGTATCACCACTATGTATTTGTTCCCGTCATCTGTCACTGGGAAAGGTCCAGCAACGTCGATGGCAATGCGTTCCCATGGGGCTCCTACATTGTACAACTGAAGCTTGCCCCTGCTCCTAGTCTGTGGTCCTTTCACGGATGCGCACGCTGTACATTTCCGACACCATTGCTCTATGTCTTCTCTACAATTGAGCCAGTAATACCGCTGTCTCACTTTCAGTAGAGTTTTCTTGATTCCCAGGTGTCCACCAGAAGCGCCATCGTGTATCTCCTGAAGCAGGGGGACCACTTCACGTCGTGGTACTATCACTTGTGTGGTCACCTCCTTGCCATCGTTCGATTCCCATTTCCTACAAAGCACGTCATTTTCTAGGACTAAACTGTCCCACTGTGCCCAGTAACTCTTTGTGACAGGACTATGTGACGATACTTCATTCCACTGAGGCCTAGTTCCACTACACTTCCAGTCCAGTATAGGTCGAATATCGTCATCTTCTTCCTGGGACTTCTTAAAGTTGCCTTCAGCCCTAATTAAGTTCACGTGTTCCCGGGCTTCATTTTGCTGGCAATGTCTACAGTCCTCATTACATGGACGTCGCGACAGGGCGTCAGCATTGTTATGCCCTTTTCCACTACGATGTTCCGTCACAAAGTTGAACTCCTGCAGCTGCTCTAGCCATCTTGCAACTTGACCCTCAGGGTTTTTGAATTGTAGAAGCCATTTCAATGCAGCGTGGTCCGTCCTCAACGTAAACTGTCTCCCTATGAGGTACTTGTGGAAATGTTGCAAAGTTTTTACAACAGCCAGTAGTTCTCGTCGAGTCACGCAGTAGTTCCTTTCTGGTTTTGAAAGTGCCTTACTGAAGTAAGCGATCACGACTTGCCTATCTTCTTGCACCTGCGACAGCACTCCACCAATTCCTGTGTTGCTGGCGTCGGTATCGACGACAAATCTTCCATCTCTGCTCGGATACCCCAGTATAGGCGCTTCACATAGCCGTTGCTTTAGTTCGTTGAATGCTGACTCACAGTTCTTGTCCCAGATAAAATCTCGTTTATCTTCAGTCAGCTGATGTAAAGGTTTTGCAATGTCCGAAAAACTCATAACAAACCGTCTGTAGTATGTGCACAACCCTAGAAATGAACGTACTTCTGTTTTGTTCTTTGGAGCCGGCCACTGTTGGACAGCCTTTATCTTCTCAGGATCGGTTCTCACTCCATCGGCGCAGATGACATGTCCTAGGTAGCTGACCTCCTTCTTGAACAGGGCACACTTCTTTGGGCTTAGTTTTAGGTTAGCCCCCCGTATCCTGGTGAATACTTTCTCCATATTTCTCAGGTGTTCCTTAAAAGTGCGGCCCATTATAATGACGTCATCCAAATATACCAGACAGACGTCACCAAGAAGGCCCACCATGACTCTATCCATGAGGCGTTCGAACGTCGCTGGAGCGTTGCACAACCCAAAAGGCATGACGTTAAACTGCCACAGGCCGTTGCCAATTCCTGTACTGAACGCTGTCTTTTCCTTATCTTTCTCGCTAATTTCCACTTGCCAGTAGCCACTTTTCAAGTCAATGGTTGAAAACCACTTCATACCACTGAGCATATCCAGTGTGTCGTCTATCCTAGGCAAGGGATAACTGTCCTTCTTCGTTACATCATTCAGCATTCTGTAGTCTACACAGAATCTGGTACTGCCGTCCTTCTTCTTCACCAGAACGACAGGAGAAGACCATGGGCTCGTAGAAGGTTCAATTATTCCGCAATCAGCCATATCCTTTACCATTTCTGCTACCTCAGTTTCTTTAGCCCAGGGTATGCGGCGCGGTCTCTGTTTAATTGGTCTAGCATCACCTGTATCTATCTCATGCTTGACGAGACCTGTTCTTCCGCAATCTTTTCCCGTTGCAAAGATATCCCGGAACCGTAGCAGAAATTCCTTGGCTTGCTGTAGTTCCGAAACTGATAAATTGCTCTTAGAATTTTCCAGAAGTTGCTGGATGTGATCAGGTTCACCTTTTATTGCGTCTTGTTTTACTGAAGATGTGTTGATTTGGCGGAGGTACTTCACTTCTTCACATCTTCCAACAACACTGTTTTTCTTTAACTGGATCTCCTTTTTCCCAAGATTCACAATCCTGACCTTGGATCTTCCTTTCGTCATAACTAATGTCCTCGCGGTGATAAGTTCCGGGTGCCGGCCAATGTCTTCAACTATAACACATCTGCGTTGCCTGATTTTCTTAGGAAATTTAACTTCGACTAAGGTTTCCGTTCTTGGAGCCAATGTGGTATCCTTTAAGCAATAGAGGTTGCATGTGTTAATTCCTTGCAGGAAGACTTCTTGGTCTGGGAATTTCAATACTCCTTTATCGATATCTAAAACACATCGGTAATTCCGCAGGAAGTCGAGACCCAATATGCAATCGTCGGTAATATTCGCAATTAACGCTGAATGGGTGTACACTTGATCACCGATTTTAAACTCGATTTCTGTATCACCGAGGACGGAAACCGGCTGGCCGGTGGCTGTCTGCAGTCGGTAGGCTGGGGTTTCTGTTTGCCACAAGATGGTGCGTTTCAGCAACTCAGGTCTTATAATAGTCCGTGACGCCCCGGTGTCAACGGTGAAGTTGCAAGCACGTTGATTCAGCGTTCCCTCGATGATCAAACTATTTCCGTTGTGGACTTGATTGATGGTGATGGTTGGGGCCTTCAATCGACCAGCCAGCACCCGCCCCGCGGCCCTGGCGACATTTAGTTTTAACGACTCCTCGTTAACTTGAGTTCCGAAGTCCACACTTCCCCTCTTCCTCTTGGGGCAATCGGTACGAATGTGCCCTTTTTCTCCACATCCATAACACGTCGGAATATAGCGGGACTTTGCCGACGGAGCCACTTCTCGGTGCCGTGGTTGCACTGAAGGTGAGACCACCACTTCCCGAACTCTGTGCGTACGTGAGTCTTGTCGTACGGCTTCCACTTCTAAAGCGTGGGCCATCGCACTCTTCAGAGTTTGGTGGTGTCCGAGTCGCACCGTCGCCCTGACTTCAGTATCCCGTAGACCGTCGATGAATGCTTGCACCAGATTTACTTCCACCATCTCCGGTGTCATCGACATGTATGCCCGCCGAACCAGCCGTTCAACCTCTACTCCCCACTGCTGAAGGCTCTCGTTCGACCTCTGCGTTCTCTCGCGAAGTTGCGCGCGGAAAACATGTTCGAGGTGCTTGTCACCATAGCGAGTGTCTAGTCCCTCCATTAGACGCTCCAACGTCCTGCCGTCTGGAGGAAGGTTCTCTAGGACCAGCAGAGCGTCCCCTCGTAGGGCCAAAGTTAACGCCGCGAAAGACTGGTCATCATCCCAGCGGTTCGTCTTAACCAGTGTTTGGAATTGGTACTTAAAAGCCGTCCAGGACGACGTGCCATCAAAACGCGGCATATCAAATTTTGCGGCTGATGCACAGTGGTTGTGCGATGGTGCGCTAACAGCAACGGACGGTTCGCGTGCTTCGAGCTTGACAATTCTGGTTTCGAGGCTATCAGCTCGGGCGGAAACCTCCTTGACCTCTAAGGTGAGATTTTTCACTTTCCCGCCCAACGTGACGAGGCCGTGATCGATTTTTTCGAGGATCAGGTTCTGCTTAGCCTCTTGATCCCGGCGGGCTTCCTCCTGTTCGCGGCGGGCAGCTTCCTGTTCGCGGCGGGCAGCTTCCTGTTCGCGGCGGGCTTCTTCCTGGTTAGCCGCGATTAAGTCCTGGAGCTTACGCTGGTTAGCCTCTTGTTCGCGGCGGGCAGTTTCTTGGTTAGCCGCGATTAGATCCTGGAGCTTACGCTGGTTAGCCTCTTGGTCGTGGCGGGCAGCTTCCATACTAGCTTGCATGGCGGCTAACACTGCGGCGAGGTTCATTTCCGAGGATGGCCCTGTTGGCGCCTCAGCAGCTGCCGTTGCTCCCATACCAGCCCGATCTTCCGCTTCCAGACGTTGACGTGCAGCATCCATCTCCACTTGCCTCCTTGTTCGTGGTCCCTGTTCGTCGTCCCTCTGTAGTAATGGCATCTCACTTCTGACACCAGTTGTTACGAACGTGAGTAATTAAATGCCGGTTTACTAGCAGATAACTTTATTAACCACAAAACAATGACAAATTAGTCCAATCAACAAATAACCAATCACTATAAACACTCAGAGTTCCGTTTAGTATCGCTTAGGTCGCTAGGTATCACTTCAAGCACTTAGGTAGTTCGCTCTGTATCGCTGACGAAATCAAACTGAACTCGCTTCCAGCCGGGGGCCCGTATTTATATGCGAAGTCATCGAAATTTCTCGATACCGACGTTTCAAGGACATTCTAGCACAAAATAGTCGCATCGGGAGGCCATAAATCATTATTATTACTCTCGTAAGTAGGTACTTATCTACCAACTTACATGCGAATTTCGACTCTATTGCTAATACCGGAAGGTACAAATTCCCTTATCCACCCACATAACTACCTACTGAATCTTTAATAATAATAGTGTATTTCGGACTTTTCTGGAATTTGCCAGGCCTGAGTATGTACTCCTATTCTCGAAGCTTCGCACAGCAATGCGTTTTAATTATTTGATGCTACCCTTGGTTCCGTCGAAGATATAGCGTACTCAAGTTTCACGGCGTAACATTTTAAAAACAGTCATTCGTTTACCCGGGTCCAAATTTAACATGTCTTCTTCCTCCATTACTGCTCATTTACACCCTTCTTATGGGTACTAAATCATCGAATAACTTTTTTCTGCTCTGGACGAAGTGCCAGACTTTTAGTTACTCTTTTCATTCCAGGCCTAAGTTGACATGTCCACTGTCCAGCGTTATGAATCTCGCTTACCGAATGCTTTGTTAAAATACTGATTAGTGGATTCCCAAGATTGAAAGGCCCAATATCTTTCACATTCAATCATTTTATTTCTTGGTTTTTCCTCTAAGTACTTTTATAGCCGTTCACGTTCATACTCAAGACGTTTATTACTTTGATAATCTTCTGAAATTTATTTAGCTTTAGTAGGTATTTAGTTGGGAATTCATAAAACAACTTCTCCCGCTCTGGGTGAACCCAGAGAGAGTTTCAGACTTTCACTGACCTCAAACTAAACCCTGAAACCCTAATGAAAACTAATTAAACTGAACCCTGGAATAAAAAGCGCAGCTGGAAGAATACAGGTTGTTCCTTTAGTTGCCCTTTGCATTCCAAGGCCAAGGTAACTCTGTTGTAAAATCCCGCAGCCCTGGCTTTTCATTTACGTCGCTACTAAACGTTACAATTTGCGTTACGTCTACGTTTACGTCCTCACACCCGACCTTTATGTAATCCTAGAATCAACTTATTGATTGCCAAGTAAACGATAAATGGCGGGATTCCGTTTCAACGAGATTTGTTCAGAGTGAGAAATTAGAATTGGTTTATGGTGTCATGGTCACGAAGCTAAGATGTCATGGTCGTTTTAGATAGAAGCCATGGTTATGTAGTTGCCTTTGTATGGTGAAGACAGAATCAAGGTTCATGTGTAAAACTGATGTAGGATTTGGTGATTAGACCTGAATGGTCTAACTAATCAAATCTGACGGTTACATTTCAGTATCTCGATGTATCTAAATAGGTAATATGTGACCGTGGTGATGTCAGTAATTGCGTAACACTTAGGGCCTGTTTCACAATGTCTGAGTAGGCACTACTCACTGAATAACTTCAAAAATGTGACAGATTTTGTATGAAATTATCTGCCAAGTAAGATACTCGAAACTTAATCATAGGTGGTGAAACAGGCCCTTAGGGTCCTTTCACACAGACCGGCTGTCGGAGAGGAGAGCAGATTTTTTATCACGTTGAAAACAGAGTTTTAAGTATTTGTAGTAAGGTTTATTTTTGCATGTGCACTGTGCGTTCATACATTCTTTATGACAGAAACAAATCTGCTCTCCTCTCCGAGGCGGTCTGTGTACGGACCCTTAGCGATGGGCGATACCAAGCAGTTTTAATAATCAAACGAATCGAAATTATCGTTAAAATAAACCATCGAGTCTACCATTGACTCGCTGTTTAACAATATAATCGAGATGCTTTCGATTGTTTCGAGTCAACGAAATTAGCGCTAGTTTTTTATTGTACGAATCAGTCATGCTCACTGGAAATTCTAAACCATCGAGTAACTACAATCGAATGAACGCGCCATGCGCCAGTCGGAATAAGAGACCTTGTTGGATTCGAATCAAAGTCGGAACAATCGAGAACCATGGAGATTTTCGAACAATCGGAATAATCGAATGAAGCCTCTTGCCATCGCGCATCGTTAGTAACATTACCCTTAGACCGTTTTCACATTATCCGATCCGATATCGGTGTCGGACGCCGATACGATATCGGCGTAAGTAAAATGTATGAAATTCCGTGCTCCGATATCCGATATCGGGCCGGACAATATGAAAGACAGGTACATATTTCATACATTTTACTTACCCCGATATCGTATCGGCGTCCGATACCGATATCGGATCGGATAATGCGGAAACGCTCTTAGGTAGGGCTAGTGTCAGATTTCCTTGCTTGCCAGTGGTGAGGCCTCTGGCCACATACTATTTTGTTTACATACTTTATTAGCACATTTTACGCACACTTAGGGCCTGTTTCACCACCTATGATTAAGTTTCGAGTATCTTACTTGACAGATAATTTCATTCAAATTCTGTCAAATTTTTGAATTTATTCAGTGAGTAGTGCTTACTTGGACATTGTGAAACAGGCCCTTAGTCAAGTAGGAACTAATTACTACGTAGTAAAACTGAACTATGTTACATATTAGTATGTTGAAACTCTTGAGCTGTGAGTTCAGTGCTCATACACTAAAGATTTATTCAAACGCTGACACAAACGCCTGACTCGAGATTTAGATTTTACCTCCGCTATGAGTTTGAGGAGTGGTTGGGAAGAGGTCACGGCGTCCTCTCTTTCCGTATGACGCAGGTCCTCACCGGACACGGTAAGTTCGGGAGGTTCCTGCATCGAATCAAGTAGGAGAGGACGCCCGGGTGTCGCCACTGTGTGGACCGCCCGGAGGACACGGTGGAGCACACGGTAGAAGTGTGCCCCGCTTGGGCGGAGCACCGCCGTGTCCTTGTGGAGGCTATCGGGAGCGGCGACCTCTCGCGCCGGGCCCTGGTTCAGGCCATGGTCCGGAGCGAGGAGGGTTGGCATGCGGTAGCCTCCTTCTGCGAAGCAGTAATGCTCGTGAAGGAGGCTGCTGACCGCGAGCGCGTGAGGGCACGGTCCTCACGCCGCCGCCGCCGAGATCCCGATCCCGATTTCCGACCACCGTAGGCGCGGGTTCGCGGACGGCGAGCACTGGGTAGCTCGCCGTCCGGCAGTCTGGAAATAATCTGGACCGAGCCCAGTCGTCAACGGCGCGTTCTGTTCCACGTGCGCCTCAAGGAGTTGTCAGCAAACTGTAGGGGCCCGGAAGGGCCGAAGCCTCTGGGGGGAACACGTGGTATTCCTAAAGGTTGACACCGAGTCTCCCCCAGAACGAAGGCAACGAAGGAACGGGGTAGGGGTTTAGTCAGTAAGAGTCTGACACGCCCTCCCGCTCCGCCCAAGAGCGGGAGAAGTCATTCTGATGATTCCCCAACCAGAAAAAAAAAAACCTCCGCTATGAGAGAGGCTGATTAACAGGTCATGAGGTCATTACCTGGCAATGCCGATAGTCTTTTGGACACTTTTAGTTGACAGCGATGCGAAGAAATTTTGATTATAGGATTTTTTGGACTGTGGAATTGTTCGGAATCTAGATCTAGTTCTAGGTCTTGCATTTTCCGAGACCCTAGAATCTAAAGGGCCAAGGAACATGGTTGTGTTTTAGACTAAAACTTTTAGTCAGTAATGCACGGTCTAACACTCCTTCGCTCCACCCAGAGAAAGAGAAATTGAGGATTTCTCACAACAATGTAAAAAATGAAGTTTTTGTTTGAGCGTCATACATAAAGTATACCTAGTTAGTTAAGTTTTTTAATTATGTATATATTTTCCTATTATCAAAATAAATTAATCATATATTAGTAAATAAAAGCAAATTAACGAAAGCAATCTATAGTTCGGCAGCGCTGACCTTGTTTCGACTGTTGAGAACTCAATTTATGTGGGTAGTTTATGCCGGGCGTGTGAGAGAGCTATCGTTATCAAGAGGCGGTTTTATGGCTTCTGCTGCGAATGGCCTGTTAGTGGTCTAGTTTAGGTACTGTGATGGATTGATGTCATCACTTCTGTTGATTTTATCCCTGGTTCAGACGTGTTTGTAGCGATATCTATGGCGCCACATAAAAATTATCCTGCACCGCGAAGTTAAAATTCTGCGTGCAATTTGAGCAGATACGACATGCTGAATCGAAAGGTGATTTGAAATCACCTATCGATTCTCACGTCTCGCTGTCGACTACTCGGGCTCGGTCCTCATCGGACAGACGGACGGCGGGCTATCCATCGTTGTTCGTCGCCTGCCTCGCTGTGGCGGGGGATAGCTCTGCGACTCTGACACCGGGGGCGTCTCCAGTCGCGGGCGCTGGGGCATGAGGATTTTCGTTCCTTCATGTTTGTGGCCATCTCTTTCGCATTGCCGCTTCGCAGAAGCAAGCGACCGCATCGTATTCCCTCTTGCTCAAAACCATGGCCTGAAACATGGCCCAGCGCATGAAGTCGCCGTTACCAATCCTCTCCACGAGGACATGGCGGTGTTCCATCCAAGCACGACACTCACATAATTCACATAAATCACAGACATAACTACCGGTTATAATGTAACGATGAAGATGCCATTAAGTACTACAAAATGAATTGGCAACAGTTCATAATATCTACCTATTTACCTGTTGAAAACCATGTTTTGTTTCAGAAGTTTTTCTATTAATTCTGATTTTCAGTCACGCGACGGTTTTTTTCGTAGACATCTATTGAGACGCTTAAACAGAATTATAACTGTTCTCGAGGCGACGGTGGGTTGTGTATTCCACGCGCAGCTTAAAGAGATGTCTTTACAAACTGAAGAGGAGCAATAGGTGGCTAGTCGTCCACCTGACCGGTAAGAAAAATGCCCGAGTCGACTTACTACTTACTGTTGGTAGTGTTCCACGCGTATCCCAAAGATATGTCAGCAAAACTAAAGGGGGTCAATAGGGCCGATGCCAGTAGGTTTGTGGGAAGCGAAAGATTTACCGTGGCTCTGACACGGAAAGGTAAAATATAAAGGGTACGTTTTAGATATTTGTCACGCTTTATTTATCCACGCAGAGCGCGAGAAGTTATTTAATGATTTCCCACCTCAAAAATAGCCTCTATAGCTGTAGGATTAAGATTTAGTTTCACATACTTACTCGTGTTTGGTAGTTTTGTTTATATAAACAGTGTATCAAAACAAGCTACTCGTACGCTAGGATTACTCACGTGTAGGTACGGTAGTGCGTTATCTCTTTTGTGTATTGTAATTTAATGCATTGTAACCGGTTTATAGAACAAGATTAGATCATAGTTATCATAAATAAATTACATAAACAATTGGCTACTTAATTAGTTAACCACCTTAGTGTTATTAAATCACAGCAACACAGTTACTAAACTTGAAATACTTTTTAATTTATTTAATAACAGAACTATGCAGGTTGTCGAATACCGGACAAACAACAATAGTAAAAGAAAATCGTCACAAAAAGAAGAAGACCCATGAAAAAGGAAAAATTAAGTTTTTTTTAATTCACGCTTTGACAATCAAACTTGCTTAAGTAAATAAAGTAGTAGACTAATGCACTGTTTTTTACCCGACTGTCCCAGAAGGGTAAAAGTGGTGGGGTTTTTCCCCCAATCTATTTTTAACCACACAATAGACGCAAATAAACCTTATCAACACAACCAATCTTAATTTGACTGGCGCCCTTATTCGGTAGTCAAGCAAGTCAATAGTCAGTAGTCAATACGTTGCTATGTGAATGTGTTAGTCAGTTCGATCCCAGGACCTTTCATCTGATCTCTGTATCAGTAACTTGTTATAGTCGGTATTGATAACACAGCTGCTAAGTAAATACATCGGTTGGAAAGATTGAAGGGGCATTAATAATTAATTGAAGATACCTGCTTCAAAATTGAGTTGTAAGATTTGAGCCGAACATACATAGTTTACATACATATGTATAATGTAAGTTAATAAAAAGCGTGTAAAAAGTGATTATCTACTTAAATTATAATTATTTATTTAAATAAATAATTGACAAACTTGAGGTACAGTAGTGGTATGCAACGTGTTACGTTAAATGCGCAAAATGTCAGACACCCCAAAAGATTTTTAATTTTAATTTTATTCTCAGTGAAAAATATCATACAAAAATATTTAAGGTTTTATGTGCTGTTTTAGTTTATTTAAAATTCATATCTGCATTAAAATAATAACTAAACTCCGTTTGTTTAGGTAGTTAACTAAAGGTAAACAGTCTTGGTATGTCTTTTTATATTAAAGAGGTCGTACAAAATATACACAAAGTTTATTTAAATTTAGTTTATTAGCTAACATCGATGTAGGTAAATACCTATTTGCAAAGATTTTTACATACAATTTATAGACAACTTTTAGATAAAAAGACATGCCAAGATTGTTTACCTTTAGTTAACTACCTAAACCGACGGAGTATAGGTATGTGTGAGAAAATTTCTCACACATAGTTTTGCAAACATTCTCTACCAGTTAACCTTTGGACTGTGAAAGACTACACTCTTGGTAGGTGTGAACTATAAATAAATGATAGTAGGTACTTCAAAATAGAATGAAGTGGTATTAAATTAAGTAGCTTATAGATAATAAACTAAAGCAGAATACACACATACAATTGTATAGGTTTATTTTTAAGTGTCAATTTACCTGCTGCGGTTTTCCCGTCTGATTATAATTTGGGTGTCTTCAAGACTAGAGTGTATAGGCTCTTAATAAACTAGTGCGGCTCTTAATAAACTAGTGCTCCTCACCATCGACGAATGCATCACTGCTTACCATCAGGTGGGATCGCAGTCAAGCACTAGTTTATAACAATAAAAAAAAATAACTCCTACTTTGAGTGGAGCGACAGGGAGTGTCAGACTTTCATCTATCAAAACTCGTCTGTTTTCATCAAAAGAGCCCATATACATTCATTCATTAAGATTATAACCTTAGTTTCTTTCGTTTTCCGTTGATTTTTTAGTTTCTATATACCAACCATTTTTTAACTGGCGTACTTATCGGGTAAAAGGAGTTCATTGCCACATGAGAGTATGAAAAATGGCTGCTATTCCGAACTCGCTGACATTCTCATTAAAGCATACCATTAGTTTAGCCTTCGAGTGAGGCGATGATCGATTGCGTCGTAATATTGCTCATAAATCGATACGCTTCGATTTTGTACGCAAGGCGTAAACCAACGATGAAGGTGATTTTAAACTATACTTTTCAACGAGTCCTAGTAGTCGCCAATAGTGATGGGTTTCCGAGAATATTCGTCTAGCGACACTTAAAAGTAAAACAAACTTAAAGTTTGAACAACAATCAGCCTTTAAAAAAAACTAACATAAAAAAGGGGTCAGTAACACTAAATGAATAAAAATAAAGAAATAGTACCTAGTTTTTATAAAAACACCTAGTCTTTGTGATTTTGCCCAATGAATATTTATATAAAGAATTCGTTTTTGGTCACTTGAATTGGTATTGGCAATTACACGTATTTCTTAATGATCTCAATTAACTACTACTAATATTTTACGCTATTATAAAATCAAATCACCATATTTTAAATTTTCCATATTACGTTAATATTCTTCTTTGAAAAGAATACTTATTGCAGAATATTCTCGGGAATCAGGGATGGGGAACAGCCTACCTAACAATCTTTCACTCAAAATCTAAGAGATTTTGAAGGAAATCGCAAAGCATCCCAAGGGAGGAAGTGGGTCATTGCGTAGGCTGTGACCTCACTATGAGAAGCTATATCAAGCGTAGACCATTCTTCATTACATTTGTGCCTTTCCAGACATGGACAGACAGACACACATATGATCCTATATGGGTTCCATTTTTGCTTTATCGGACGTACATAAGCTTGAAATTAAGATTGTATTCATTGTATTTATTTATTCACATAAAGAGCTCATACCATAGAGTCATATATGGCTGTGACGCAGCGTTGCTTAACTCTAAGCAACATTTGCCGAGGTCGGTCTCTGAATGGACCATGTACCTCGGAAAGAACGTAAAGCCACTGTCTCGAATATCATTTGCAGACTTTCGACAGTCGTTACGGATAAAAAAGAAGTTCTAGAAATCTGCATACGAAACATAATTTACAACTAGGATACAAGTGCTATATTAAGAAACCTATTACAGTCATTAATCAATCCACAGGATGCTCATATGTTAGTGCTTAAGGGGCAGATATATGGTTCTTGACAATTTTAAATCCAACATCACATCTGAACGGCTAACATAAAATAAATAACTATGTTTTGAAAAACATATATGTTAAAACTAGATTATTATTTACATATAAATTTTATATACGAATATCTACATTATTTTACATAGGACTTGGTATAATATACTTTCAAAGTTATGTCTAATGCTGGCAAGAAGCAACGAGCAGGCAAAAACATTGGGTGTATTTGTATGAAACTTTCACAATTTAAAAGATAAATTAAAAATTAATTACCAATATTTTGATATATATGGCTTTTATTCGTATTGTCTTTAATAAATGAAAGATATATTATTATTAGAATAATCTTGATACGTAATGAATCCGGAGCTCTTGACACTACAATCCGGCCACATTAACTTGACGCATCTCTGAAATGCGAGCATCCCCCCGTTTCCCCCACATTCCCTTAGCTCGCCCGGCAAGTGTCAGGTATGGTCAGCATCGTTGTTATCGATACGCGCGTCAATTTGGCTAGTTCTCTGTTGTTGTTATATTGTTTTTGAACATTATTTCATCGTCGCCAAGCGTCGAGTTAATGTGACCGAGTTGTAGGTCCTCACCACTCTCTCAAGGTCGCTGGCATTGAGCGTCGCCTTAAGGCACTCGATATGGAGCTAGATAGCATATGGCGTGCATCTGGAGCCTAAGTTTTTTCCTACATCGCCTGGATTCTATAAAAAGCTGAGTAACAGCCCGTTAGGTATTATTAAGTGCATCAGCCTTTTAAAGTCCATTGAACTTGTGTATAAATTCATATTTTTTAACAGTTTCGGTGCAAAGAACAAATAATTATTTCGCGAATCGTTTCTATATGTATCTATTATTATTAGTCCAATTATTTTACGACCCATATGGTTGGTTCTTGACACTGAAAATATTAAACTAAATAATTTTTGAAAGACCCCACTCCTGTACCATGGCATGGGTTCACATAAATAAAAACTCACATGCTCGAAACACACCCAGACCTGGTCAAGTATCTGTAGACCATACAAATATTGGTTCCGTACTGGAATCGAACCCGCGACACGCAGCGCAGCAGGGAATACGTGCTAACTCTAAACCAACGTGTGTTATGCTAGTTCGTTATAGTATTTACAAAAGTTAGGCAGAATTCTTTCAAAAGATTTGCGATATGCGGAATGGCTTTACTAATGGAAACCATTAAGCCGCTTAAACTTTTGGCAGCTAATTGGCTTCCATTTGGCCATACCACAGATACCTATATGACAATATCCGATACACGTAATGCTTAATTCACTCAACTGTTAATTTATACTCTGCTGTTTTAATCATAGGTATTCTTTTTATTTAAAAAATACTTTGTATTACTATACACACTACACGCATCGATACTACGATTCATATATTATGGGGGCATTCACAAATATGTAAACTCACATACATAAGACCACGAAATCCGGAACAACTATCTGCAGGTCCTATTTTCGTGCGGTAATCGAATGCGCGTCATGCAATGCAGCTGCCAATCGTTCACCCACTGCGCTAACCGTGCCGTCCTATTGATCCAGTCTCACGAATTGTGTACAGCATACTTATCAAAGTACATCTTATCTTATCGCATCTTCTTTATCTTGCTTGGTTATCTTTTTCTCTTTCTCTGTCAAATGCATTCAAAGGTTGTCTGTAAGAAATCACTTTTAGTGATAAGATGGCCAATGGACCAAAAAAAAAATGACCATACCAAGACAATCGATTTACTGCGAACGACCACTCATAGTATTATTTAGTGTATTTCTTCTAAACACTAACTAACAAAAACCTTTCATCGCGCAGGTATTATGGGCAGAGCCGGTAACAGTCGGTGAGACAGTGTACATCATGCCGGTGCTACGTAACGCCGACCACCCTGCGCACGCGCTGTCCGACTCTGTCGCCGTCCGGTACACCGTCGCCGTGCTCGGCTCCTGGGCCGCTGAAGGAGGTAAATACTTTAATGTTGTATTATGGGCAGAGCCGGTAACAGTCGGTGAGACAGTGTACATCATGCCGGTGCTACGTAACGCCGACCACCCTGCGCACGCGCTGTCCGACTCTGTCGCCGTCCGGTACACCGTCGCCGTGCTCGGCTCCTGGGCCGCTGAAGGAGGTAAATACTTTAATGTTGTATTATGGGCAGAGCCGGTAACAGTCGGTGAGACAGTGTACATCATGCCGGTGCTACGTAACGCCTGTATCTGTATCAGTAAATATTTTACTGATACAGATCTTTCATTCGAATATGCCTTACCTGCGTTGTTTTTGAACCCCGGGTACCTAGAAACCAAGGCAAAGATGGAACATAAGAGATAAACCCGCTTTATCAATTCTTTGCGTATCCAAGGGAACTGTGGTTTTCCAGGACAAAAAGTAGTGTATGCAACGACCATAACTATTTTATTGTTAAGATTCCATTAGTTAACGTTTGAATCCCCAACCGGTCCTATGAGACCGCGCTGTTATTGTTTTACTATTGTCTCGTTTCGCGGGTATCTGAGTAACTACGATAACTCAAAGGTAAGTCTGAAACAACGTACAGGACCGGTCGCTGTGGCGACGCTTGGGGGAGGCCTATGTCCAGCAGTGGACATCTTTCGGCTGAGATGATGATGATGAAGTCTGAATACGTCAATGCTCGTGCCTTCTAAATAATTGAGTTTCCTGTGTGTAATTTTTGTATAATATTTTACATCTATACAACGAATAACACTAAAAGTTTTCTGAAAACTGCAAAGCAGCAATCATAATTTCAACCTAATAGCGGTCATTTCTAACCTAATGGCAGTGACATCTTTATTATTTCAGTGTCTGCATCCTTATTCTGTTAATTGACAGTTTCTTCTTCCAATAGATTTGAAAGGTTTCTGACTTATTTAATAAGTATCAAACGAATTTCAACATTTCTTTTCATTTTCGGTTAAAGTTAGTTTTTTGATAGAAATATATAAATAACAATCTCAACAAAATCAATCAATCTCAATTTCGGCATCCATTACCTCAAACTCAAAAGTAACAAAACTGTTCATGAGCGTACCACCTTTTCCTAATCCTTTGGGAATGAAGGGCAAGCGTTAAGTTTAGTTTAGCCTGCGAGAATCTGACAAAGAATAGGGTTGTTGGACAGACTTCCCCCTGGTATCGCCACAACGGTCGATCTCGTGGGTTTGGTGGGCCATGTAATAGGTTGCTTCTAGGTAGGGATTGCAATTGCTGGATCCAGCATACAGTAATCCAGCTGGATCCAGCGCCTTTTTACATATGCTGGATCCAGCATATAGTGCTGGATCCAGCGATGCGGATCCGCAAACGTATCAATTTCTATTGTTTAGTTTCGAATTGCATCCGTAACTGTTATATGTGATGACAACTGTGTAATGGCAACTGCCCGATAGATGATTTCGGGCTGTTGTATCTATTCAAATCGCGCTGAGAACTTAGCTTGCATGATGCAGGATTCTGTGATGTCAGATGTCACTACAAGGGTATATGTTATTTAATTTTAAGTTTGTTTCTTTTGATCTCAAATGGTTAAGAAACGAAAGCAAATTAGTGAAAGGTTTCATAGATTCTCGTTAGAAGTTATTATACAAATCACTTAATTTAAAAAATGTAAATGTCGCCTTTTTATTTGCGTTCCACATTTTGCTGGATCCGCGCTGGATCCAGCTGGATTGAAAACGCTGCTGGATTGCAATCCCTACTTCTAGGCAAGCGTGCTCCGTGCGTGCTTTGGAGGAGGCCTATGTCCAGCAGGTTGACGTCTTTCGGCTGAGATGATGATGATGATGAAGCGTGCTCCATCGTTGAACACATGATCGCTTACCAGATGAGATGTGGTCAAGCGCGAGCCTATCAATAATAAAAAAAATACTCGTCTATCTACCATGTGCGTCTTAAAAACTTGCAAACGCTGCGTTTTCCGGTTCGTGGTTGCCACCCGAGTGCATTTCGGCCCCCCATGGACCATTAGTAATGCCAGCAATTATGTCCCCAGCCCTCTGCCAATTAAATTTGCCGATTCCTCAGGCCATTGGCCGTCCTTGGTTCTTCTGCGGATATCGTCTTTCCTGATTCGATCATGCTAGGAAACTTCGAGCACAGCTTTTGCCATTCTAAGTTCATCTACCTAGCCTTTTCCCAACTAATATTGGGGTCGGCTTCCAGTCAAGCCGGATTTAGCTGAATACCAGTATTTTACGAGGAGCGGCTGCCTACCAGACCTCCACAACCCATTAACTAGGGTAACACGGTACTTCATGACAAGACTGGAGCCAGATTTACTGGCTTCTGACTATCCGTAACGACTGCCAAAGATTTCCAACTGACAGCCGGGACCAACGGCTTAACGTGCTTTCCGAGGCACGGAGGAAACTCGTTATGTTAAGATGGTCACCCATCCACAGACCAACCTAGGCAAGCGTTGCTTAACCTTGAAGATCGACCTGTGCGGCTGTTATTATCTAGCCACGAGCTCCTCAGCCTTTTCCATTCTAAGTCTGAGTAGTTTATCATATCCATTTAATGGATTTTAAAACTCAACAGCTTTTATAGGCAAGTGGCCGGAGTTTATACCGTTTAAAGTGCCTTCAAGTGGCTACTAATACTCGACTGATAATATTATTAATGCGAAAAACCTCTTCAACTCATCTCTGTACGTGACTGACTGTATATTGCCGTACTTACTCGTAGTAGCAGGTATTAAGGCTCTATGTTTTATTAATATTGTTGAGTTAATAATATTAATCATTTATTTTGAACTATCATTGACTCGTAAACTAATAAGAACAGAATAGGCACAATAAAATCGGTAAAAGTAAATAAATAATTAAACTCACAATAATTAAATTAAATAGAGCATATAACTATTTTAGTTATTAAAATCACTATAGTAAAGTGATAAATTTGAATAAAAAATAACACGGCTAAACAAAAGATTAAATAATCATTAAATTAAAATGTTTTAAAAGTAATTAAATTTTAAATATGACGACACTAGTGAAAAAAAGCTGTTTTACTACGAACAGGTCGACTAGAACGCTTATGTTTAGCTGTAATGAATTGTGGTCTAATCTGATTAATTCATGAATCCCCGACCGGTCTCATTGGACCGCGCTGTTATTGTTTTACTATTGTGTCTCGTTTCGCGGGTATTGATAGGTTAAGTAGGATTAAACTGAGGCCCTACAATGAAGTCTTAAAATCAACATGGATCCGGAGAGAAAGGGATATATGTTATAATATGGCCTGTTTAGCTCCATCTCTCTTTCTCACATCGTAGAACTCTAATTTGCTAATAGATAATTGGAAAAAGAAGTATTTAATCATATCGGAACGTAATCCATTACAGGTAAACATGGGCTATTTAATCGACCTCCACATAGAACGGTCCCAAGGGAGCCCTAAACTAGTAGACACGATTGCCAAATATATTGCGGCCGCAGGCAACGTGTACCGCAGACAATCTTATTGCCTAATGTCTAGGAATTTTTAGCCTAATTTTAGTTAAAACGTTCATTATTTAAAAATAGCAGCTGCATTATTGCATACTAGCTTTAGCCCGCAGCTTCGCCTGCGTACATATATAGCCTATGTCACTCAGGAATACAGCAGCTTTCTATTGGTGAAAAAATTTTAGCAATCGGACCAGTACTTCCACAGATTACCTCATACAAACAAAAAAACAAACTTTACCTCTTTATTATATTAGTATAGATGTGCAGTTGGATTATTTAAAACTAGGAACATTAAAGTATGTATGTAAAAACACCTTTTGCCAAGTTGTCGGATAAAATAGGTGAGATAGCGGTCAAGCAGCGCAAAAAATAGGTCCGTATCGTCATCATCATCACTTTAACCGAAAGACGTTCACTCCTGGACATAGGCCTCCCCCAAGTGCGCCACAACGATCGGATCTGAGCGTCTCGTATCCATCGGGTTCCCGCGACTCTCGCCAAGTTATCGGACCACCTTGTGGGAAACCTTCCAACAAATCTGGTCATTAATAGTTTAAAATGTTCTCAGGTCAGTATGGGAACATTTTAAACTATTTGACTAGTTTTACCGGCGACTTCTCTTTCGTGGCCTATCCTTTAACAACCGTACTTAAAGTGTAACCATAGATACTACTAAACCATAAGGGAAGATCCCTTTACAGTCTCCCCGGAGATGTGCCCTAATATGCATTGTACAGAAGGGGTTCCGTAGTGGTTTAAGAGGTCACGGGACCCCTTCCTCTTTAATTACTCAGATACCCGCGAAACGAGACACAATAGTAAAACAATAACAGCGCGGTCTCATAGGAACGGTTGGGGATTCAAACGTTAATAAGGTTAAAATAAGTTTTTAATAAGGTAAGATTTACACAATTCACCACAGGTCTTTTCTCCAAAAGTCCAAGCACCTTTAGAAGGTTTCCTCCTGATCTGATATCAGAAAAGGCATAAATTAAAAACAATAAATGTCACCAAAACAACCAATAAAAAACTGTATTCTGTGATTTTTATCCAGACAGTCCCCTCCTTTTTATAAAGGTGGGAAATCATGACATAATTTTTCTCGCTCTGGGTTCAGCGAACCCACCTGTATATCTTAATTACTCAGATACCCGCGAAACGAGACACAATAGTAAAACAATAACAGCGCGGTCTCATAGGACCGGTTGGGGATTCAAACGTTAAGTTAGATACCCTTTGCAATCTAGGGCCGCGGTAACTCTTTCGAACAATCCCGGGGCCCATATTCTCCTCTCCTGAATCCGTTTTCAAACAGCCTCTTTCTATTTTATAACTAAATATTAATAATTATATTTGTTACAGCAACCTACCCGTTCGACTTGACAAAAACGCGGCTTCAGATACAGTCGGAAGTGGCAGCTGCTAAACATGGATACAAGGTAATCTCTGGCGTGTACTAATGAGCCACAATTAATTTCTATTGTTGCAACTCCCGGGGGTCGCGCGTGACTTAGTGCATTCATGTTCTGTAGTTGTACGAACTGCTGCTAAGATTTTCTGCTTATTGCTGCATAGTTATTTATTAAAGGCACAGTATAAATATGTATAAGGGTCACTTTGTAACTATGCTGTTATTCATTAACTAACTTTTGCCAGCGGCTTCGCTCGCGTAAAGGTAGGTTTCTCAATACAGTCTTTGGACCCTGTAACACCCCCTTTGAAAATGAATTAAAAAAAACCCCTCTTACTGCTCGCTTACGGCTACGACATAAAAGCCTTGTGTAAAATCTCACGTTCCTCCGCGCAGTAGTTTTGGCTGTGCGTTGTCAGTCAGTCAGTGAGTCAGTTTCTCCACATAGATTTATGTCCACATAAACACTTAAAATGGAAAATAATAAATACAGATAGAAGAGCACAAAGGTACTGCTTATTTCGTCAGAAATTTCTTTCAACAGACCTGCGTCAGGGTACAGACACTTGTTGTAGACACAGTGCATAAATAGATTAGAAATCTACGCTATGCTAAATAGTACTTTTATGATGGTTAAAATAGGTTACAAATCTAGTATGCTACGTTATATTACTTTTATGATAGTTAAAAAAATAGCATTCTATAAAAATTATAGACAGCCGGTTTTCAAAAGCTATCAGCAAGGAAATCGGTTTAATCGGCCATAAAATGAAGCACTTTACTAATGAACTTAAGTCCAAAGTCGATAGGCTGTCATATAATACAATGACGTCATAAACCAGTACTGAAGTGGATTAAGCAGTAAACCGACGAGCATGGCGTGAGAAAGTCCATGCTTATTAGATTAGTTCTGGCTGGCCAGTATTCTGTTCCACCAACTTTTAATAGATGAATTTGAATTTGGAATAGTTCAGCTTGATGCAGTCGTTGATGTTCCACGTTCATAATATATGAATACTATACTTCGGTCTAAAGACTATATTTTAAACACCTTGATGCCTTGCACGTATCAAGCCTGACATATGAGTTTTTGAGTCAAATCTAACGATACTTAACTGTTGAAATTCATCTAGACATTTGAAAGATATGTAATGAAGAAAACAAAAATACATACATATCTAATAGAAGATACGCGCGAAAAACATACCGAACCATTCCTTGGCAGTTAAGCATTGTAATATAGTTTCTTAGAGACAAAAAAAAGAAGATACTATTAACTAATTTTTGCTTCTTTGCTGTCTTCGTTCCCTGATTGAACTACGACAATGCCTGTTAGTAACTGATACCCTTTTAACGGAACACTGTCTCAAGGTGTCCTCCTTCAAGGCAATATTCCAATAAAAGCCTTATAAAAGGGATGACATACTTCGAAAAGAATTCTTGCTAACGTTCGAAACTAAGTAATGGATACGAGTATATTATAAGGTTCTTATTAAACCGTAATAGTATCTTGAAACCGAACTCCTTGGCGTTTCGCTGCGGACGAGAGATAGGCCGGTTTATGTTACCATACAAGTAGGTAACTACGTACTTAGGGGTAAGCCATAAATTACATCACGCTAATTTCATGATTAGGGGCCGATTTTTCAATAGTCGAAAAACTTTTAACTGAGGAATAAAAATGGCGATTTGACAGCTTTTGCATAAAAAAAATATGTCAAACAGCCATATTTATTCTTCTGATAAAAGTTATCCGACTATTGAAAAATTGGCCCTTACACTAAATTTACAAACAATTTTTAATATAAAGCCGTGTTTTGTGCATGTGGTGTTAACCTGTAATTAATTTTTGAATTTGTCTGGTCAGACCAGTGAAGACACCAGTGGCTAGTCGGTGGTTCGAGTGAATAGGCTCTTGATAAACTAGTGCGCCTCACCATCTACGATTGCATCACTGCTTACCATCAGATGGGATCGCAGTCAAACTAGTTTATTACAATAAAAAAAAGTCAGAAATGTATGTAATATAGTGTAAACAGTTGTTGGCAAATTTAAATAATTTTATTTAAAAAAATATATAAAATAAATTTAGAAGGAGATATAAACCTTCGTCTTTGTCCACATCTGCTGACAGTTGTACTACTACCCTCCTGTGACGACACACATAATTAAATTAAAACGGCCGATTCGAAATTAGATTTTGAACTCACCAACAACACAATTTTACGATTTAATTAGAGAGTTGAATATTTTTGTTTTCGCGTTAACAATTAAAATTTTAGGTACTTACTTAAGTATATAGACTTTGAAATGTAACTTAAGTTTTGTGATTAGTTTTTTTTACTCCTTCCCTCCACATAATGTATGACGTAAGTACTTTATGTTTAGGCACAGTATTACAAGTATAGCCCTTATGGGAAGTAAATACACTACTATTGTACTTGGTATATTATACTGGAAATAGGATGCTGTAGTTTTCGCTTAAACAATAATTATTGGAACTGTACCAAAATTTGTATGTACTGAGTAATGTGCCTTACAAATTAACGACTTATTTACGTTCTTCTTCTGTGTGGGATACAAACCCGCGACACATGACAACAGCCAGTCAACCACTGCACCAACCGTGTCTTTAGATCCTATTGTTCGTAGTCAGTGTTGTTAGCATTTATTGTAGCAAAAGAGCTACAAAAAATGCTGACCTACGTCACCTCCTTTTTAACCAAACTTCTCTATCCCCAACAGCTGGAAAACCTCGGCATGATAAAGACAGCGGTGGGCATAGCGAAGCAGGAAGGCGTGACGAAGCTCTGGACGGGCCTGATGCCGATGTTCCAGCGCCACGCCATCTACTCCGGCTGCCGGCTCATCTTCTACGAGCAGTTCCGCAACTACTTCAAGGATGAGAACGGGAAGGTCTCGCTGGGCATCGCTTCCGTAGGTGAGGGAATTGGGTTATTACTCCTTTTTTTGTAGTTTGAATCATCTATTGACTTCTCCCTCTCTCGGCGGAGTGGGAGGGCGTGTCACACTTTTACTGACTAAACCACACCTGTGTCCTTCAAAAGAGCCCATACACATAATTTCTTACTAGCAAGACGAAGCGCTCTTTTTTTTTCTCAGTATAATATGTCGCCACGCTGACATTTTTAATAATATTTTTTGTAAGTCCAATTATCTGTTACTTGTTTTTAATTTGGAATTGTGCTCGTAAATATGTGCATGGCCATGTGACGGTAAAATCTGGAGAACTTTAATCTAAAAACATTTTTTTTGCGTTTGCGATAAAATAAATGATTTGATTTGATCTGGATAAGTTCCGTATTAGTATTATTGAAATACTGTAGTAGGAATCTAGTAACTAACCATTTTTTTATTCTATGGTAGTGACGCAAATAATTCTGACGCAAAAAGACTTCTCCTCCTCTGAAATTCTGCCAATTTCCGTACCATATTTCATAATGTTACGCCGTGAAACTTGAGTACGCTATATCTTCGACGGAACCAAGGGTAGCATCAAATAATTAAAACGCATTGCTGTGCGAAGCTTCGAGAATACGAGTACATACTCAGGCCTGGCAAATTCCAGAAAAGTCCGACATATACTATTATTATTAGATGAAATTCAGTAGGTAGTTATGTGGGCGGATAAGGGAATTTGTACCTTCCGGTATTAGCAATAGAGTCGAAACTCGCATGTAAGGTGGTAGATAAGTACCTACTTACGAGAATAATAATAATGATTTATGGCCTCCCGATCAGACCCTATTGTTCTAGAATGTCCTTGAAACGTCGGTATCGAGAAATGTCCATGGCTTCGCATATAAATACGGGCCCCCGGCTAGAAGCGAGTTGAGTTTGATTTCGTCAGCGATACAGAGCGAACTACCTAAGTGCTTCAAGTGATACCTAGCGACCTAAGCGATACTAAACGGAACTCTGAGTGTTTATAGTGATTGGTTATTTGTTGATTGGACTAATTTGTCATTGTTTTGTGGTTAATAAAGTTGTCTGCTAGTAAACCGGCATTTAATTACTCACGTTCGTAACAACTGGTGTCAGAAGTGAGATGCCATTACTACAGAGGGACGACGAACAGGGACCACGAACAAGGAGGCAAGTGGAGATGGATGCTGCACGTCAACGTCTGGAAGCGGAAGATCGGGCTGGTATGGGAGCAACGGCAGCTGCTGAGGCGCCAACAGGGCCATCCTCGGAAATGAACCTCGCCGCAGTGTTGGCCGCCATGCAAGCTAGTATGGAGGCTAACCAGCGTAAGCTCCAGGATCTAATCGCGGCTAACCAGGAAGAAGCCCGCCGCGAACAGGAAGCTGCCCGCCGCGAACAGGAAGCTGCCCGCCGCGAACAAGAGGCTAACCAACGTAAGCTCCAGGACCTAATCGCGGCTAACCAGGAGGAAGCCCGCCGGGATCAAGAGGCTAAGCAGAACCTGATCCTCGAAAAAATCGATCACGGCCTCGTCACGTTGGGCGAGAAAGTGAAAAATCTCACCTTAGAGGTCAAGGAGGTTTCCGCCCGAGCTGATAGCCTCGAAACCAGAATGGAAGATCGCCTGCTGGACATCAACAAAAAAATTATCAAGCTCGAAGCACGCGAACCCGTTGCTGTTAGCGCACCATCGCACACCCACTGTGCATCAGCCGCAAAATTTGATATGCCGCGTTTCGATGGCACGTCGTCCTGGACGGCTTTTAAGTACCAATTCCAAACACTGGTCAAGACGAACCGCTGGGATGATGACCAGTCTTTCGCGGCGTTAACTTTGGCCCTACGAGGGGACGCTCTGCTGGTCCTAGAGAACCTTCCTCCAGACGGCAGGACGTTGGAGCGTCTAATGGAGGGACTAGACACTCGCTATGGTGACAAGCACCTCGAACATGTTTTCCGCGCGCAACTTCGCGAGAGAACGCAGAGGTCGAACGAGAGCCTTCAGCAGTGGGGAGTAGAGGTTGAACGGCTGGTCCGGCGGGCATACATGTCGATGACACCGGAGATGGTGGAAGTAAATCTGGTGCAAGCATTCATTGACGGTCTACGGGATACTGAAGTCAGGGCTACGGTGCGACTCGGACACCACCAAACTCTGAAGAGTGCGATGGCCCACGCTTTGGAAGTGGAAGCCGTACGACAAGACTCACGTACGCACAGAGTTCGGGAAGTGGTGGTCTCACCTTCAGTGCAACCACGTCACCGAGAAGTGGCTTCGTCGGCAAAGTCCCGCTATATTCCGACGTGTTATGGATGTGGAGAAAAAGGGCACATTCGTACCGATTGCCCCAAGAGGAAGAGGGGAAGTGTGGACTCCGGAACTCAAGTTAACGAGGAGTCGTTAAACAGGGCCGCGGGGCGGATGCTGGCTGGTCAACTGAAGGCCCCAACCATCACCATCAATCAAGTCCACAACGGAAATAGTTTGATCATCGAGGGAACGCTGAATCAACGTGCTTGCAACTTCACCGTTGACACCGGGGCGTCACGGACTATTATAAGACCTGAATTGCTGGAACGCACCATCTTGTGGCAAACAGAAACCCCAGCCTACCGAATTCAGACAGCCACCGGCCAGCCAGTCTCCGTCCTCGGTGAGACAGAAATCGAGTTCAAAATCGGTGATCAAGTGTACACCCATTCAGCGTTAATTGCGAATATTACCGACGATTGCATACTGGGTCTCGACTTCCTGCGGAATTACCGATGTGTTTTAGATATCGATAAAGGAGTATTGAAATTCCCAGACCAAGAAGTCTTCCTGCAAGGAATTAACACATGCAACCTCTATTGCTTAAAGGATACCACATTGGCTCCAAGAACGGAAACCTTAGTCGAAGTTAAATTTCCTAAGAAAATTAGTCAACGCAGATGTGTTATGGTTGAAGACATTGGCCGGCACCCGGAACTTATCACCGCGAGGACATTAGTAATGACGAAAGGAAGATCCAAGGTCAGGATTGTAAATCTTGGGAAAAAGGAGATCCAGTTGAAGAAAAACAGTGTTGTTGGAAGATGTGAAGAACCGAAGTATCTCCGCCAAATCAACACATCTTCAGTAAAACAAGACGCAATAAAAGGTGAATCTGATCACATCCAGCAACTTCTGGAAAATTCTAAGAGCAATTTATCAGTTTCGGAACTACAGCAAGCCAAGGAATTTCTGCTACGGTTCCGGGATATCTTTGCAACGGGAAAAGATTGCGGAAGAACAGGTCTCGTTAAGCATGAGATAGATACAAGTGATGCTAAACCAATTAAACAGAGACCGCGCCGCATACCCTGGGCTAAAGAAACTGAGGTAGCAGAAATGGTAAAGGATATGGCTGATAGCGGAATAATTGAACCTTCTACGAGCCCATGGTCTTCTCCTGTCGTTCTGGTGAAGAAGAAGGACGGCAGTACCAGATTCTGTGTAGACTACAGAATGCTGAATGATGTAACGAAGAAGGACAGTTATCCCTTGCCTAGGATAGACGACACACTGGATATGCTCAGTGGTATGAAGTGGTTTTCAACCATTGACTTGAAAAGTGGCTACTGGCAAGTGGAAATTAGCGAGAAAGATAAGGAAAAGACAGCGTTCAGTACAGGAATTGGCAACGGCCTGTGGCAATTTAACGTCATGCCTTTTGGGTTGTGCAACGCTCCAGCGACGTTTGAACGCCTCATGGATAGAGTCATGGTGGGCCTTCTTGGTGACGTCTGTCTGGTATATTTGGATGACATCATTATAATGGGCCGCACTTTTAAGGAACACCTGAGAAATATGGAGAAAGTATTCACCAGGATACGGGGGGCTAACCTAAAACTAAGCCCAAAGAAGTGTGCCCTGTTCAAGAAGGAGGTCAGCTACCTAGGACATGTCATCTGCGCCGATGGAGTGAGAACCGATCCTGAGAAGATAAAGGCTGTCCAACAGTGGCCGGCTCCAAAGAACAAAACAGAAGTACGTGCATTTCTAGGGTTGTGCACATACTACAGACGGTTTGTTATGAGTTTTTCGGACATTGCAAAACCTTTACATCAGCTGACTGAGGATAAACGAGATTTTATCTGGGACAAGAACTGTGAGTCAGCTTTCAACGAACTAAAGCAACGGCTATGTGAAGCGCCTATACTGGGGTATCCGAGCAGAGATGGAAGATTTGTCGTCGATACCGACGCCAGCAACACAGGAATTGGTGGAGTGCTGTCGCAGGTGCAAGAAGATAAGCAAGTCGTGATCGCTTACTTCAGTAAGGCACTTTCAAAACCAGAAAGGAACTACTGCGTGACTCGACGAGAACTACTGGCTGAGGTAAAAACTTTGCAACATTTCCACAAGTACCTCATAGGGAGACAGTTTACGTTGAGGACGGACCACGCTGCATTGAAATGGCTTCTACAATTCAAAAACCCTGAGGGTCAAGTTGCAAGATGGCTAGAGCAGCTGCAGGAGTTCAACTTTGTGACGGAACATCGTAGTGGAAAAGGGCATAACAATGCTGACGCCCTGTCGCGACGTCCATGTAATGAGGACTGTAGACATTGCCAGCAAAATGAAGCCCGGGAACACGTGAACTTAATTAGGGCTGAAGGCAACTTTAAGAAGTCCCAGGAAGAAGATGACGATATTCGACCTATACTGGACTGGAAGCGTAGTGGAACTAGGCCTCAGTGGAATGAAGTATCGTCACATAGTCCTGTCACAAAGAGTTACTGGGCACAGTGGGACAGTTTAGTCCTAGAAAATGACGTGCTTTGTAGGAAATGGGAATCGAACGATGGCAAGGAGGTGACCACACAAGTGATAGTACCACGACGTGAAGTGGTCCCCCTGCTTCAGGAGATACACGATGGCGCTTCTGGTGGACACCTGGGAATCAAGAAAACTCTACTGAAAGTGAGACAGCGGTATTACTGGCTCAATTGTAGAGAAGACATAGAGCAATGGTGTCGGAAATGTACAGCGTGCGCATCCGTGAAAGGACCACAGACTAGGAGCAGGGGCAAGCTTCAGTTGTACAATGTAGGAGCCCCATGGGAACGCATTGCCATCGACGTTGCTGGACCTTTCCCAGTGACAGATGACGGAAACAAATACATAGTGGTGATACAGGACTATTTCACAAAGTGGCCTGAAGTTTTCGCCATACCCAATCAGGAAGCGACGACAGTGGCGAAAAAGGTGGTCGAAGAAGTAGTATGTCGGTATGGCGCACCTTTGGAGATCCATTCCGATCAAGGCCGCAACTTCGAATCTGCGCTGTTCCAGGAAATGTGCACTCTTCAGGGGATTTACAAGACACGCACAACACCTGCGCACCCACAGTCGGACGGAATGGTGGAGAGGTTTAACCAGACCCTGGAGAATCACCTGGCTAAGGTTGTCGATGACCATCAGAAAGATTGGGACCGGTATATTCCACTATTTCTGATGTCTTATCGATCAGCAGTGCATGATAGCACGGGCCATACCCCAGCAAAAGTGAATTTCGGCAGGGAGATGAGACTTCCAGTCGATACCATAACCGGCGTGCCACCTGACAAGACTAAGCCAGTTACGGACTTCGTAAGTGACCTCCAAGATCAATTGGATGAAGTGCATAAACGAGTGCGTGAGAATAGCCTGCACACCAGCGTTAAAATGAAAACTAGATACGACCGCAATGCCAACGCCAAGGGATTTGAGGAAGGTGCACTGGTTTGGCTCCACAACCCACTTCGACGAAAAGGGAAGTCGCCGAAACTTCAAGCTCGATGGGAGGGACCCTACACCGTGATAAAAAGGATCAACGACGTTACCTACCGCATCAAGAAAGGGTTACGAGGGAAACCTAAGGTAGTCCACGTGGATAGATTGGCGCCATATCACGGATCTAATAATGCTCGGGACGAGCATGACTAAGAGGGGGGCACTGTTACGCCGTGAAACTTGAGTACGCTATATCTTCGACGGAACCAAGGGTAGCATCAAATAATTAAAACGCATTGCTGTGCGAAGCTTCGAGAATACGAGTACATACTCAGGCCTGGCAAATTCCAGAAAAGTCCGACATATACTATTATTATTAGATGAAATTCAGTAGGTAGTTATGTGGGCGGATAAGGGAATTTGTACCTTCCGGTATTAGCAATAGAGTCGAAACTCGCATGTAAGGTGGTAGATAAGTACCTACTTACGAGAATAATAATAATGATTTATGGCCTCCCGATCAGACCCTATTGTTCTAGAATGTCCTTGAAACGTCGGTATCGAGAAATGTCCATGGCTTCGCATATAAATACGGGCCCCCGGCTAGAAGCGAGTTGAGTTTGATTTCGTCAGCGATACAGAGCGAACTACCTAAGTGCTTCAAGTGATACCTAGCGACCTAAGCGATACTAAACGGAACTCTGAGTGTTTATAGTGATTGGTTATTTGTTGATTGGACTAATTTGTCATTGTTTTGTGGTTAATAAAGTTGTCTGCTAGTAAACCGGCATTTAATTACTCACGTTCGTAACAATAACAAAGCCTAGTAGATACTAGAATAAAATACAGAACTTACTTAATCCTCTTATTCAAGTGATAAAATATTCATTGGAAAGTCTTGGACCGTATTACGTTGGACTAAGCCGATCCGCTTTCATTAGCGTGGCTTTGCTCAACGACCTTCTGCGGACATAAAGGGGCGCAGTAGTGGATAGCTAATACTAGATATCCTCTCTCTATAGGGTTATTGGATAACTGAGAAAGTCTATTGTCAGTATGTCATCAGATTAGGGGTCCTTTCTTGTATCTGGGGCAGGTGAATATACCTAAATATAAGCATAAGTTTTGTTTGGATTAATAATTTTATTACTTTGCACGTATGCTAAAATCTCTAATACCATTATGCACCGGTATGATAATCATTCTCAGCTGCTTGCTGTTGATAGGTACGTTTTTGTGTACATAGCGCGTACCGGTACGATAATCATTCTCAGCTGCTTGCTGTTGATAGGTACGTTTTTGTGTACATAGCGCGTACCGGTATGATAATCATTCTCAGCTGCTTGCTGTTGATAGGTACGTTTTTGTGTACATAGCGCGTACCGGTATGATAATCATTCTCAGCTGCTTGCTGTTGATAGGTACGTTTTTGTGGACATAGCGCGTTTTGTTTCGTTCGTGCTTGATACGTTCCTTACACGGTCATGGTATGATACTATGATACCTACGATGTAGTGCGCAAAATTTTTCAATTGTTGGGGTTGAAAAAATGATGATTGTGTCCCACCATCATGAGGGATCATTGCTCATAATACTACTAGTCAGACTAGTCGCAAAGTGATTATGAGCTGTTGAAAATATTGAACGTCGGGAGTACCTACTTAGCACAAAGCAATAAATGTAGTTTCCTCAGAGATTTTACTCAGTATAAAGATGAGAGATTTATACTTTTCTCGAGAGCACTTGCTCCAATGAATTTGTAGGATCCCTTGAGTGAGACAGATTGCGGTGCTCTGGCTTGGCAATCTCTCAATACAGAGCGCGCCGCGGCGCTATTTCTATAAGTTCGCGACTCTGCTTCAAAGCGATACCGCCGACGTCATTATTGGGTTAACGTTTTCAATTTTGTTACAAAATTGGTAATTGAGTGTGTTCTCTCGAATTAGATATTGTAATACTAATTTACAACAACTTTTTTGGGTTTAAAGTAGGATTTTTTTTAGTACTTAATTGTTCCTTTAATTTAAATTCATTTTATTCGGACAACGGTGATACATATTTTGTTAATACCTATTACAAACAACTTTGTTCTAGCAGCGTTATAATTTTTTTATTATCAAAACAAGAGATGACCAAGCAGGAAAAAATGTTTCCTAATAATCACCCTCCGCACAAAATGGCTTTTAATTTAATTGGAAAAATTCTACCTCGCGCCCAAAAATTGGTACTTAACTATGAGAAATTTACTCCGATCTGAATAAAAAACTGAAACATTTCTGTTCTAGTTCATGAACAAATAAGTTCCTCAAATACATAGCAATTTACTACAAAAAGCAACCATTTCTTTGGAAATTATACGTTTCAAACTTAGATGAATAGAAAATAGTTTCAAAACTGAAACTATGGAAAGTAGCTTTAACTTCTTTTGTCGAAGCCATTTTCTCGAAATAAATGTATAAAACTTGATGTACAAATTACGGAAGACACATTCCTGTTTAATAAGCTTTCCTAAAACGCATAAAGGTTTTTTTACGTGGTCAATCCATAAGCACTGTTGTTCCCGGACAAGGTGAAGTTTTCAATTTATATAGGTACTGGGTAGTAGGTACCCATCTTTGGTTGCACGCGTTACTTAATGTGGATTTTCTCAATATGGTTTTGTAAAGCTAGTTGTCTTAACTTAGAGGCTTCGATGGGTTCTGATCGATCAGATCAATCCAGATCTATAATTTCCAGGTTTGTTTGTACCTATACTATCGGACGGTTAATTCATGATACGCTGTTATTGTTTTACTATTGTGTCTCGTTGTGCGGGTACGTGATAGGTTAAAACAGTACTTTTCTTAACTTGCAAGCTAAGCTCTGATTTCGAAAAAATGGAATAAAAAAAAGTTCGAAGCTAAAACATGAAGTTAGTCGATCAACGGTTCAATATATCTACAAAAGTTATCTTAAAGCCGGTATCCACAATACAAGACCTAGATCAGGTCGAAGAACAGATATATCTGAACAGGAAGATTGATTTGTAGTGCCAGCAACCCTCAGAACTCGCCATTGCTCTGGAGTAGAATTGTAGCATCTGCTTACAGAATTAGAGATGTCCAAGGACTTGCTGTAAGTAACACAACAGGTCCTAACCTATTACATACCCACAAAACGAGACACAATAGTAAAACAATAACACCGCGGTCTCATAGGACCGGTCGGGGATTCATGAACTAAACTTACCACAGCCCATAAGAAAGAAAGGTTAAATTTTACTCGTGGCACATTAGGAACAAATACTCTTTTCTGATAAGTCCCGTATGCATTTGTATGTTCGCAAAAAATATATCGTAGACCGGAAGAACGATTGATTGATTTATCGTTCACCAGTTTAATTGAAATTTTCATGGAAACTTTTTTTACTTATCTCCTTAATTGTTGACGGTACTCCTAGCTAGTACAGTCAACAAAGGAGATAAGTGAACTGGTAAACGTGCTGTTCGACAATCTAAAAACTAATCTCGCTAAGTATCTATACCAGTATACCCAGTAAAAACAGTTACTGGATAGTTGGGTATACCCAGTAACTGCTTTTCTGGTGAAGGTTAGATGACAGTCAGTCCATATGAAATATTGATAACAGCATCAGGAAACCCGATGAGTTTGTTATAAAGGGTGATCGGGTATGTTCACAGAATATGTTAACGTTTTGCTTATAGGACTTTTTGCTTATAAGGCATTAATTACTCAGATACCCGCGAAACGAGACACAATAGTAAAACAATAACAGCGCGGTCTCATAGGACCGGTTGGGGATTCAAACGTTAAGGATGTTTTGCTCATAGGGTAATAAGACATTTTCCGAATAGAACGATTTTCTAATATGGCATTTTGCGAAGTGGACGTTTTAATACGGAGAATCTTAGAAGCGTCTTAATTACTCAGATACCCGCGAAACGAGACACAATAGTAAAACAATAACAGCGCGGTCTCATAGGACCGGTTGGGGATTCAAACGTTAAAGTTAATTCATTTTGATTCATTCATTATGCTTATAGTGTTAAGGGCCTGTTTCACCACCTATGATTAAGTTTCGAGTATCTTACTTGGCAGATAATTTCATACAAATTCTGTTCCATTTTTGAATTTATTCAGTGAGTAGTGCCTACTCGGACATTGTGAAACAGGCCCTAAATCTATTAATTGGTTTCAATTATTGCAATACTGTTCACAATTATACCCCTAATTTACACTTACCTACTAAAAACCATCCCACCACCACTCCAAACAAACTCAGCAACAACGTATCATAATTCTCACGAAGTTCGGCAGGTGGACTAGCGGCCGGCTCCCTGGCACAGCTGATCGCGTCTCCGACGGACCTGGTGAAGGTGCAGATGCAGGCGGAAGGCCGCCGGGTGCTGCAGGGCAAGCCGCCCAGGTTCTCCAACTGCAGGGATTGTTATAAGATGCTGTATAAGGAAAGCGGAATCAGAGGCTTCTGGAGAGGTAGGATCTGTTTTATTCTTTTACGTAGTATTAATTTTATGGGGTTGTGAACAAAAAAGATAGGTGTATTTGCGATGCGCGATGGCGAGAGGGTTTATTGGATTGTTTCGATTGTTCGAACATCTCGATGGTTCGCGCTTCACACCACCAAAATGACTAACTGACTGAATTTTTAATAATTTAAACTAGTGCTTGTTGCTAGTTGCTGTGGTCCCCACATTTTTTTTTGTTATAAACTAGTGCTTGACTACGATCCTACATGATGATTAGCAGCGATGCAATCGTTGATGGTGAGGGACACAATTAATTTCATGACTGCACTAAAACTGTAAACATGTTTGCTACCTATCTACACTGAATTAGTATTTCGAATTTTTAAGAATCTTTTAGTTGTGATAGCCCATTTATTGATGTTATTACCTACATTTAAACTGTAAGTATAGCTAAAGCAATAGAAGCGAGGTAGTGACCAAAGACGTGGGTGAAACTGCGGGGGACAACTAGTATAAAAACAACAATTCATTATTTACAATTTACGATGAGTCACCGTTGATCCTTATTTATAGGACTTTCACACGCGTTTGTTTATGATAGATAACATTATGTAATACTTATCATGTAAGTATTGGTAATAGGTATGTTATTACAAGAACCAAATTTATGGTAGTATAGACGTGACAGTTTTAGTTGTATATCTACTATGCTACAGCATGATAAAGGCTCCCCCACACTGGTGCGTTATTATCGGTCGATAATATCGCATGCGGTATTGCGTTAATGCGTCCTGATTCCTTGCACACAACTGCGTTTTTATCGTCCGATATTTCTTACGAGAGAGCGCCGTTATTATCGCAGATTTGTGTACGGTCGTTTGCGTCCTGATACAAAACATTCTAGAACTTATATCGGAATATCGCAGGACGGAGAAACGCAACGTCCCACTTCCATTGCAGCGTTATTATCGCAGCAGTGTGTAACTACATGACCGTCCTAATACAAAATGTACTGAAAACAGATATCGCAGTAACGCATGCGATATTATCGACCGATAATAACGCGCCTGTGTGGGGGAGCCTTAAAGGACTACCGTGGCTGTCATAATCTGTTACGTTTGATAGTGATTAAGGTAGGCGCTATCTATTATTAGGGTAGGGTTCTGGGAACTGTTCCAAACAGCCTTTGAAGCGCCTATATACAACATGTAACATAATAAAAGCACATCCTGAAAGTAATAAAGCTTATCTAGCAATTTTTTACAGTGCACGAAAATTTTCACCTTCATAATATTTGTGTGATGTTAAAGTAACGCTCTGTCTGTTTGTTTTCTTACGTTCTCATTACGAAATCGATGACCCAATCTTTATAGATTTTAGGCTATAGATAGATTGCACGTTGACGTATAATTTTCACCGCATACATCGAAGGACTGGAACAATTAGCCTGCTGCGGTTTTTCCGTCCGATTACAATTTTTGTGTCTTCAAGACTAGAGTGAATAGGCTTTTAATAAACTAGTGCGCCTCACCATCAACGACTGCATCACTGCTTACCATCAGGTGGGATTGCAGACAAGCACTGGTTTATCTATATATATAAAAATGAAACCCGTTTTTCGTTGTCACGACATCACACGAAAACGGCTTGACCGATTTGGCTGATTCTTTTTTTAAAATGTTCCTTGAAGTTCAATGATGGTTCTTACGGGGTAGTGTAGGGTAGTGTAGGGTAGTGTAGGGTAGTGTAGGGTAGTGTAGGGTAGTGTAAGGTAGTGTAGTGTAGTGTAGGGTAGGTAGGGAAGGTAGGGTAGGGTAGCGTAGGATATGTAGGGTAGTCATTTGACGGGAGCGAAGCCGCGGGTAAAAGCTAGTGTAATATAAAAAAAGAACTAGAAATACCTACTGTCCTTTGGTATTATATAAATTCCGGTTTTCACGTGGATGTAACCCCTGGCAGAAGCTAGTAACTACTTATATGAATATCTCCTATAAAGTTTGTAACATAAAGTAGCCTTTATATTACTTACAGAATTGGGTAAGACTTTCTTTTTTTAGTACAACCAATGTATTGATTTTGTACCAAAAAGTTCTTGTTACAAAATCCCTAGTCATAATCTGAGATTGGAACTTTGCCCGATGAACAAATAGATTTAGTGTAGCCTTCATACCCAGCCCTCATACTTTGTTAGATATGAATTGGAATATTACCATTCCATTGTATTTCGACTAAAACTTTAACATTCGGTACTCAGATAATATTGTATACTAGACAATACTAAGAATCATTATGTAGCTATTGAATACTCTTTTTGAGATTAAGGCTACATCAAATACCACCGCGGAAGCCCTGGGTGAAAGGAGGAGTGTCAGACTTTTACTTGATATTCGAACACTGGCGTGTAAACCCTGTAATATTTTTACCGAACACTAGTATTTTTTTAACTAATGAGTCTCAAAACCTCGACGAAAATAAAAGGCACTTATAGGCAGAGGCGTAGCTACAGCTGAAAGTGATTGCATTAAAGCCATAAATTTTTGCCTCTACCCTGCAATTGCATTGCGTCCGGTATGAACTGTAGTAGCGCAGCAACCCCATCAACACTCTGAAAGCGTCCTTGTATTGAACACGCAATTCTCGGTATGCCCTCGGCGTGTAGTTGACCCACAGACTGCATGTATAGAATCCCTGACAGTACGCTCGAAACAGCACTCTGTTTTGATCCAGATTTGCGAATGCTCGAATGACGTAAATGCCTTTACGACAGTTAGGGACTAACATACGAGTATTGCAGCTGACAGCCAAAGCTTTGCGCTCACGCTCAATATCTAAATAGCCTTTAAGGTCTTCAGATATCCAGTGACCCAGATACTTGAAAACTGTGCTTTTTACTTGCTTAAAGGGACGTCCGCAAAGTTTTAAGAGTCCTACATTCCGGTCGATTTTATTTAGAAGTATTTTTCTTTTCTTAACATTGTATCTGAAGTCTATGGTTCTCCTCATACGACTAAAATATTGTAAGCAGACTCATTATGGCGAATAAAAAGGGATAATTATATTTTTCGGCTTATTAGTAGTCGGGTAAAAAAGGTGACCCCAATTTTATTACAATTAAACAGGGCCCATTTGAGACAGGCTACGCCAGTACTCAAATGATTGAGATTTGTGACCTTTATAGGCATATCAAGTAATATCAACAAACCACAGAGTCCACAGCTGGACCTAATGGCTGACTCCAACCTTTGTCTGCTGTAGCCCGATTATTTTTTATCCATTTGAGGTTAACGTCACCTAATATATCTAGCTTTTTTTGTTTTCGAGCTAACAAAACCTTCAAAACGGCACCCAAACTTTGGGGAGAAGTCCGGGGAGTGAGGAATTTTTGACCTCATTAAAACCACCCCGGTGATCACCATCACCCCCGTTTCCTCTCAAAAGACCATTCCGGAACGCCCTCTATGCAACGCCCCTGTCACGGCACATCCCTGAGGAGACTGTGCATCTGTACCTGATATACTCATAATCTAATTTCCAGGCGCCGTCCCCAACGTGCAGCGCGCAGCCCTCGTCAACATGGGTGACCTGGCAGCGTACGACTACACCAAACAGTTCCTAATGCGGGAGTTCGGCATGGCCGACACGCCGCTAGTGCACGCGGCGGCGGCGTTCGCGGCCGGCTTCGTGGCCGCCGTGCTCGGCACGCCCGCCGACGTGCTCAAGACCAGGCTCATGAACCAGCCTGTGGGACCTGATGGACGGTAAGGAAATATACAAGAGATTTACACATGAAGGGCCACTACTACCACAATACAATTCTACTAACACCACCATCAATACCATTACCACCACCATGGGTTGGTTCGTCATCTCACTAATACTGCAAAACTCGCGACAGAAAAACTAGGTAAAATCGGAGGGTGCTGACTCGCGAGCGGCTCGCGAATTTTGGACTAGCGACTTGACGAACAAGCCCCACCATGGGGCATTCTATTTATTTTAATTTTAATATACTTAGCAAAAAAACAACGAAGCATCTACCTGCGTCCTACTCTATCTAAACAAAATAATCTAACATTATGTTTTGGTTGTTGTATCTAACGTGAAGAAACAGCAGTAGAAATACACTCTCTGAAAAAGCAATTATATCTATCTAAGCTACGGTTCGTGAGATACAAGCTGTCGCCAGACACACTAATAGGATTCCGTTAGTTACGCTTCGTGTACGGACCCCTTTCTAAGAAAGACTTAACAGACAGTTTTCCTCTAAAAACACTTTTCCAAAGTAGGTACTGTTTTTAAAAGCGTTTCGAGGAAAAATGTTACTTACGAGTCAGTATAAATAAACTTTTTGAAAAAGCAGATTTAGTATTGTTGGTATTGTTTTAAGTTTAACAATATCACAATGCATTCTGAAAACTCGACAGTGTGGTTGCAAAACAATCGAATTGTTTGTGTAGTAAGGGGAAAAAACAATAGGTAAATAAAAAAACTTTTACTTGCTAAGTTGAACAAACATTTTGTTAAACTTTTCCTACAAAATAAGGAAATTATATACTGTTTTTTTTATTTTGTTGAGGTTCCTTAATTTATTTACATACATAGTTCGGTATTTGAATTCGTCTTTATGCTAACTTTAAAATCAGAATGATTTTTTTTTCTCGAAATGAGTAATCAAATATTACGAACACATACAATCGTATACAAATGACATGCATACTTTGTATATCCATAGACAATTAGTGACCGGCTAGACAATCGTTAGGTTTCATTAAAATCAATTTAGAGGGACCGTCACTCACAGTTTGGCCGTGCGCCCGGGTGCCTCGCCAAAACAAGGGGAGGGCGGAGGGCCACGTAAAAGTAATCAATACTTCATAACCTAGAAGGTTAATGATCCTGTGGGTTCACTATTTAAATAATGGAACCGTATTTTGAACAAATCTTTTCATTTATACATTTTAGCTGTAACCTACTTAGTTTTAAGTTAGCACACGTTTTATTATAGATTTGAGCCTTTGACTCACACTGGCATAATTATTACAATCGTTTGAAACAGTGCAAAGTCCATTTTATATATTTATTCTGTTTTAAATTGACCTCAATTACAAAGAGTCTAAATTCCATGTTTTGTGCGTTAGTCATTTACATTGTTTAACATTTTATTCGTTTAGTTTATGACAGTTCACTATTATTACTAAAACACGTCATTATTTATTCCTATATCTTCTTTAATTAGTTATGAGAAACCACTACATTAATACTTACTAAATATAATATTTTTCTTTATTTTAAATCAATTTATTAACGTTTGAATCCCCAACCGGTCCTATAAGACCGCCCTGTTATTGTTTTACTATTGTGTCTCGTTTCGCGGGTATCTGAGTAATTAAGTAACTCAAGCTGACTAACATTAGGTTCACATGTTCCAGTCATGTTTAACAGTCATGATTATGTATAAATTATATTTTTTGTTCATTTATTTGCGCTAGAGTTGTCAGCAAAAAACAGTTCGAGGCGTGTTTTGTCTTTTTTGCCAAACACACATTGGTAGTGACACTTACATGAAGTTGACTGTGGGCGAATGACTGATATCGGCGTGTTGTCGTCAAGTATAATTATGTAGGATTGAATAAAATGAATATAAATCTTAGCAGAGAGTTGGTTATTTAAAAAGTTCCTTCTAATGATTTTTACCTTATTATGGTACTGTTTCCCATGCAACAATACAGATAGGGCAGACAACCAACGACTGCTCAGTAACGCAACCCTACCAAATAGGATCATTCATTGTTAAAATTACGGTCGCATGGATATTCTCAAACCAGCTGACATTACCTACAAACGTTACTGTTTATAATATAAGCATTATCAATTTGTTGCTAAGTCCTGAAATTCGAAATCGTTGTTTTGGCTAGCTATTTATAGCATGTGAATAGGTTGGTTACGAGCGTAGGTAGGTACGCGGTCGAGGTCACAGGAACGAGGTCAAAGTCGCCTCGTGAATCGCAGGACGCATGCACGCTCCGATGCTTTTGGATTCGGAGTTACGGCGCGCGAACGCACCGATATAAATAAGCAATGAATGGAATTAGATTATTCTATTTTTGAATGAATGCATTCTTGATGCGTTGCATTTGTAAAGGATTTACGAATTAGGAATTCGGCTGCATACCACTGAAAGCTTCACATATTGATATGTTTGCTAACATAAGTTTTAGAGGTATGTTATACACATAGTATACAGAATAGGCTGTAAGTGAAGACTTACAATCCTTCGGTGTTGTGTCTGGTCCGGGCAACTGTCTGATAGTTGATTTCGGACTGTTGTACCTATATTGTATGTTCTAATCGTGCAGAGAACTCTGACACTTCGATTTTGAAGTTCACATGCGATTATTAATGAACAAAACTGATAAACTGCATTTTAAAAAGTCGGACTTATAAAACCAATAGGTACTAAACAGGGAACAGCTTTTTTTAAATAACAAATGGACAACTAAAGTAATCCCCTTCCTTTTATCTAATGTTATTTACAAAGGAGGTATACCTACTACGTACTAACTATCTAATCATTAGGATTTAAAAACAGACTAATTGAGAACTTCCTCCTTTTTTTGAAAGTCGGTTAATAAACCTAAAAGGTGAATGACCAAATTAGTATGGGCACTGGACCAAAAAAAAAATTGCTGCCCCCAGGGTTGACCCTTTGTTGGTGGGTTAATACTGTTGGACTAACTATGTGTGCAAATGCGAATCAAATTCCAACCCACAGTTACAAAGTAATTCGACGTTATATAATACTGCAACAATACACTTTCGCTTGCACCAATTTTTTTTTTGTATATTATTTCTGCTTGTTAAAAATGTTGTTAGAAGGATTCACTAAATAAATAGATGAATAATGAATTAAAAAAACGACATAGTTATTTAATAATTGTTTATTTTCGAACAATTTATTTTAAATGTTATTCATGACTCACTATTCTGCACAGATGGTAATATAGAATGCGTATTATAAATCATTTTCATCTATTACAATACTGTCTAAAAACTGTGCTGGATGGTCAATATTTTCGTACCGCGCATATGCCAAAAACCATACTATAGACATTACATGAGCACATGTGCCCAAAGTACGTCTGCCACTCTTACACGAACAATAATAATGATTTAAAGCCTCCAACCCAAAGTGGTCTGAGTTTACAAGTATATATGTATGATAAATTCGGCTTCGGGTATGCCTAGATTGGACTTTACCTCTTAATAGCCAGAAGTTATTACCAGTTATATTATAATTATTTAAAAGATTATTCAAATCATCATTTTCTCGGTACACTTCTATTGTATATACGCCATTACGAGCGTGTTCACTATAATAACTCCTGGCTAGTTTTATTTGGTACGTTCCTAACGCAAACATAACAAGTTCTTCCTCAGACAACCTTGGAAATCCTCTTACATCAGGTAACTCGGCAGACATACTTTGAAACGGAATTCGCCGGCTATTAAGATTATAGTCAATGACATACTGTGCGAGACAGTTTTCCATATTGACCCTATTATTAATTCTCTCCATAAAACCAGAAGCATTAACATTATCAGTGATTGGGTCGTGGAAAGCATTTGTGATGGCCGCGGCATTCCTAAAATCGTCCTGCATGTGAGGCAGAGCCCTGTTAAAATAATCTTGCCTGAAAATCTTAAAATCTCTCTTGAAGCGGCCATTTACTACTTCCACGACCCATCGACAAATCGTCACTAATCGAGACTTATTGGCGTCAGCCGTTGTTAATTGAGTTTCGCCCCTTGAAACAGATTTAGGCATATGGGCATCATAGCCACAAGACTCTACGTTTGGTACGGCATCATATGCAACTTTTTCATAAAATCACATTTTAGGTTATATTTATGTTTCTGTGGGACAGATTTTTTCGGTTCCATAGAATAAAATGTTGCATTTGAACTCTTCTTTCAAATGAGCTATGTGGCAAATCTGGGGGCAGACTTTGCTTTTTTTTACCAATTTTTGGTCCAATTTGGTCATTCTCCTTTAAAATAATAAAAGTAAAATTTTAAACAAGTGTTTTTCAGTTTCTTAACTGCCTGATGATCGATGACCTATACTCGTAGAGATTTAAGTATATGTTGTGTTACTCGTATCACGGTGTTAAATAGTCTAGTAGCGCCTAGCCTTTGTTGACAACTAAATTAGTTAACAGCTCAAGTGCTCATAATAACTCAATTAAGAGTTCTCTGTTTATTATACCCATGCTGGGCTGAAAGAAACACTTATTGGACGTGTTATAAAATAATGATGATTGATTTTAGCCATTTGATGAGAGCAGTGGTGGGTCGTTGGTAAACAATGGTGAGGGACGCAACTTACGTGTAGTAGGTCGTCAGGAATCCAGCATATCTGAGGACTTCGAACCAAAAAAATGGTGGAATATTCACAAAAACGTAATGGGCCTGCGTGGGGGATTATTATGGCCCAGACCTGAAACTTCTAGGTATCTGTGGGTCATACAATTATTTTTCTCCGTGCGAGAATCGAACCCGCGAGCGCAGGAGCCCTTAGCTTAACCACTGCACCAACTGTCCCATCTTTATACCGATATCTCCAAAGTCATCTTTTATTATTTTTAATGCCAGTTGACTCATTATCATTATACTTAGTTCTTATTGAATTACATAATGTAAGTTACATTCCATACTAATTATTTATTATTTCATATTCCAGGGGCTTATCATACAAAGGCATGATCGATTGTCTGCAGCAGTCAGTGAAGAACGAAGGAATATTATCAGTGTACAAAGGTTTCCTACCTCTGTGGATGCGACTGGGACCCTGGGCGCTCATCAACTGGATAGCGTTTGAAAACATCATGCTGGCTATTGGCGGGAAATCGTTTTAGTTCCATAAGTAGTTGGCTTCTATTAGAACAGCAGCCAGAGTGAAACAAAAGACATTTTGTATCTCTTTCTTGACAAAGAGAGCAGTGATACCAAAATGTTCGGTACATAGGGTCTATCTGTAAGCTAAGCAGTTTTCTTGTTAGTTGTGACGTATGACAAATAAAACAACTCTTTGTGAGAGCTTAATGTAACTGGTAACCTGGCTGGTAAGTATCTGAAGAGGTAAAGAAAATTTAGCTGGGAATGTTAAAAACGGCAGACTGATATCTGACCGCTGCAGAATTTCGCCAGTCGTGGAACAAAAATCGACTGTTGATAAAGTACTTAATCTTTTTCTTTTTCGAATTCTACCTACGTTCAAATAATATTAGAAACTGCTGACCGACAACTGGCCAATTCTGCAGATTTTCGTCAGTTGTGAAACAAAAAATTTACTGTTGATGACGGGTCCATCCCCTTCTGACCCTTTGAGCTTGTGCTATTAGGGTGGTCCTTGGTACTAATAGGTAGCGTTTACCTACCTCCTAAATGGTACTTACCTATTTAGTTTCATCTGCCTCCTTCGTAGTTATAGTATACGTATGGTTTTATTCACATTTAATATTGGACATTATCAATAGAAATTGATATAAAACATAACTGAATATCATAGGTACACTACCAGGGTGGTAAACGCCACTTATTAATGCTAACCACCACTCCAGTACAAGCTCAAAGGGGCAGATAGGAATAAAGATTGATAAGGTACTTAATCTCTTTCAAATTCTGCTTACGTTCAAATATGTTTCAGTTCCTGAATATCTTATTCAAAAGTCTGCTATCGATAAGGTCGTGGTGCTAGAACATAGCTAGCAACCTTGTTACCTCATAACTAGAACAATACATAGAACCAAGTAGTATAATTACTTATTCTGCAAAAATAAATATCACCTTAGCCATGAAATGTTAGCAAATTGTCACGCTAGCAAAATGTACTATTGTGTTTATTACATTTTTTTTTCTTCAATTATTTTTTGGGTCAGATGTGTGACAATGACTTCCAAGCTTTATAGAAATATTCATGTTTAGAGTTTGGTTATTTGACTTTATGTTGAAGGAACAAAATGTTTTGCATGACTAAGGTCCACATGCACTCCAAATCACTAATAAATTCTATGCATTTATTGATTTGTATTTCAAGTGGGCCTAAATATTTTTCTTATAATGCCAGCTTCACACGATCCAGTTTACCCTCAAGTTTGCAGCGCGCTTGAAGCAGCGACTGGTAAACCTGACGGTGTGGCTATCAGTACGCATGGCAAGTCTACTACATGTATGAGTGGTCAAGTATGCATGACGTTACTTGGCTGCAAACTTGACAGTCAACTGGATCGTGTGTGGCAGCAGGCAGTACAAGTCAGATTCGTAGAATAATAATCTTTGCTTGTTTGCGGGATTATACAAATGGCTATGCTAAAATAAGTTTCAAGATTTTATTTTTGTTATTATTTAATTATTTTTTGATGTTATATTTTTAAACTGTAGATATTGTTTATTTTGAGACAAACATTTTGCACACCGAGAATAGTATAGGTTTATTTAGTAATACACAGGTACAATATTGTAGACCTTAGCGTCAGTAGGTACATCAATGCTTGCACACATAGTTTAAAACTTATTTTAAATATAAAAATATAGCGTAATGCCTCAATATCTTGTTACTATTCACACACAAATGGACACTTTAGTTCACTGATGGTCCAGTAGCATTCTATAACTTTACGATTTTCATAGTATTTTTGTAATCAAGTCCTCATAACAATAATTTTTCCGAAGATAATAAGTGTACTATTCTAATGTTGTCCAAAATGATACTTGAATCACTTGTGAACTAAATTATCCATACCATTATATAATTATTGCCAAAGGTGCTATTATAATTGTTTAGGAGTAAATGTATGAAAGATAAGCTGAAACTATATGGGTATAATACAAAATATGCTAGAAACTACCGCAGAAAAAATATTTTATAGCCAACGAAATAGATATCGCCATTTTATAATATATGTATATATATAAAAATGTAAAACACAAAGCAATTAGTATAAGATGCAGTTTCTATAGCTATTGTGAGAGTTTATACATGTTTTGAAAGGTTAGCTGATGCTTCTACAAATAAATACTGCGGTTTATAACAAATAAAGCCATCATGTAATCTTACAGCGAAGGTGCGGACGCGTTACAGTTCTTAATACTTGTACATTCTGCTGCAAATCGAATTCTACTTGAAGTGGAACTAGTTTAAGCAAAAATGTTAACTAATTATGTTTACAACGTTTGTAAGCTGCAGTGCGCACGCACGAGGTCGAGTGTTGTAGAACTAGCTTTACGGACATGTTAATTAGTACTTGTTACAAATTGTGATGTTATTATTTAAAATAAATTATTGTAATTGTTGAATACAGACTGTTTACTGCAGGCACCAAAAATAAAACAAAAAAATTATAATATTAAATTTATTAGTAAAAAATATTATACATCTTCCACAATATTGGAGAATCATAACTTAAATTATTTAAATATTTGATTATTATAGATTATAGCACTTCCGATTTATTGAAACTTGCCTTTATGCACTTACTTGTCACTAGAGCTAGAAGCACAAATAAAGGGCGTTATTATCGGATGTGTATCGCAATACAAACGTTCAGAGTCGGCACTCACAGCGAGCACGTCACATACGGAGCTGTACCACACTTATACTATAATTACACTCAGTTTAAATGCTTCGATGAAAGGGAAATTCTTTAAACGTTATAGTTAAACATGCACGATGTGAAATACTCCTTACATTAGATGTCTGCTTACTGCTAATGATTTCATCTGCCTACGGATATCAGAGTTCGTCAGGGACGATTATAACTCTATCATGTTTCCATAAATATAGTAATTTTGGGTACAATACAATAACAAAAATAAATATCTACATTGGATCAACGATCACACAAAGTTTTTATTAATTTCAAGTCTTGACTAAATGTTAAACGCTAACTAAGTACAATGACACGCGCGTGCCACGGTGTCGCGTTACGTCGGGGACGCAGCAGTCGCTATTACTACCACCGCCTTACAACAACAATTTATTACTTTACGTTAAACACTTTAGACATTTTTTTTTTTTCGATAGATCGGTTAATGGTAAAATACGTACAGGTAACGAATTTGCGCCAAACTAACACGTCAAAAGCTATCAAAAAGCATGATGTTACAACATACATATATTATTATATAAAATACATCGCTCACTATACATCCGTTCATACAAAAACTTCGTCGAAATATAAAATCATTCCAGATTTATGCACTATGTTCGTGGCATTGTAATTGTGCGCAACACAAACCGCTGTCAGCTGAGTTTAACCTAACGAGAGCTGTTGGGGACGCTACCAATTAAAATTCTACATGATTACCGTACCAGATTAAACACTGTTGTATACCAATAAAAAAATAAGATCGAAATACATGTAAACCGAACTTAAAATTATCACTTAACTAACGTATAAATGGTAAATATTTTAATAATGAGCATTAAAGACTAATACAGGGATAAATAATAATGGTCATACTTTAAAAATCACATCAAATAAGAAAATCTATATACTTGTAGGGAGCAGTCAGTATGCACTGATTTGATCCCTTTCACCTTTAATTACTAAACGTATATTTCAAAAACTACAATTAACATTCTGGCACGTTTTCGAGGATACAATAATTCACTCTCATGCAGCGATCGTTACATTTAAAATGAGGGGACCATAAATTCGTCACAGAACAATGAATACAATGAAACACGACACAAACTTTTGTACTACCAAATTACATTCATAAAGTATTGCGAAAATCAAGGCAGTTTCAACACGCGAGATAAAATGGACATTGACGATTACGCGTAAATTATTGTTATAAATTATTACATTAATTAAAATGATCGTAATCAGCTGTGAACACGAAGCACCATCTCGTCAAAACATTATATAAAAATCAAACTCATCCGAGCGAGACATTGATGACACTTTGTGCCTACTCAATAACTCGAGCCAGTGCGACGACAATCAATATTAAAACCGCATAAAATAGTTTGTAGTAAAACTGAGAAAACTATAACGTTTTCAAATGTGATAGTTTTACTTTTAGAAGAACGTTCGATGTACGAGTTATTGATATGACGTACAGTTCGCGCCACATAAGCTTACCTCTCTAAGTCGTCGAATTATTTAGATGCGTTTGTCGTAGTCCTTACACATCAAAGAGTTAGTGGTGGTGTTTGAGTATTTTTACTGCGCACAGAGCATCAAGACGTTATCCACTGCAATCTGAGCGTGTATCATTGAATGTCATCGATTTATTCGTCAACATTGCTGGCTCGTGACGGTGTTGGTGCTTGTTGCACATGAGTAGTGGCGTAGTCTGTGCTCTGTGTGTGTAGCGGCAATCTTACAGGGCGGGAGCTGTCAGAAACAGTCCAGTGTGATCATTGTCGGGCTGAGGCTCGCCTGCTAGCGGCGTAGAGAGGCAAGGGCTCGCGGCGCGGGTCCACTATGACGAGTGGTACGCCGTCACGTACGACGCCGGGAACAGGCCGCGCCGGTGTGCGATCTCTCCCTGGAATTAATTTATTGTTCTGTTATTTTCTTGCACATCAAGTATATTTTTGAATATGAAGTTTCTTACATGGTCTTCTCAGTAGAGAGCTTCATTTGTCAGACAAAACGAATTCTTGACAATTCAAAATAGGCACTTTGAATCGTCAATTGTGAGTGGTTTATTTACAATGTTTTGAATTTAAGTTGAAATACTGGTCGCGAATGTGACAGGATTTGATTGCCATGTCAGGTTAAATCTAATTATGTATGTCCAGCAATCAAATGGACGTCTTTCAACTGAAATGATGATGATGATGTTTTTCCGTTACGACCTTGTCAGTAGCACTCTGCAGGCTAATTGCGAATATAAATTCATAAAATCGGATTCGTCGCCTTCTATTTTGTCTATTCATTAGCTAGGTTATAAAACTCTGCCACGCTGGTGTCGTGGTCGCAAAAGCGATTATTGTGATTAGGGTTCTGAGTTCGATTCTCAGAGAAAGTGCTATAGGGTTTCTATTAAGGATTACTCTGGTAGCAGCAATCCGACACCCTCGTGCTTCGAAAAGCACGTAAAGCCGTTGGTCCTACGCCTGATCTCTCCCCGGTCGTGTCGGATAGCCTTCCCGTCGGACTATGAGAGCAAAGGAACAGAGACTACACCTGTGTTTGCACACACACTTGTGCATTAAAATTATCTCCTACCTACTTGGCTAATCTCATTTAGATGGACAATCGTGATCGAAATTAAGCTTAGTTCAGTCAGGAGCATTGTTTTTAATCTTTAATGAAAATGCGAATGAGTGTGTTACGCAATAAGGGGCTCTTGTTTTTCGGTGGCAAATCATTAAAAAAAACCGTTCCACTCTGTGTGGAACGAGAGGGACTTAGTAAACCAGAAAAGCAGGCAGACATGCAGCTGAAAGTTAGCTAGTGGTATGTGCCAGAGTTTTATCTCCTGTCTTAACAAAACATGAAACGATTTATCAGTTTCTAATTTTATTTTATTTAGTTTCGGACTGCAAACATAGACAGTTTGGTTAAATAAATAGATTTATTTATCTAAGAGATTTCCTTAGTTTTTATACACTATTTTCTCGCTAAACTTTACAGTTTGATGGCGAGATGCGCTTTGTAATGATAATCAAAAACTACTGGACCGATTTTTAAAAAATCCACTATATGTTCACACGGGCGAAGCCGCTTGTAGAAGCTATTTATGTGATGAGGAATAGACCCGGCCTAGTGTTTCAGACCACATAGAGCAATCAGCTAGATTGATAGCAGTCATTGCCAGTCAGGGCTGCGGGATTATTCGCAGGAGTTACCAAGGTCGTGAACGACAAAGGGCAACTAAAGAAACACAGATGGGTTTTATCCTTCTTGCTCGACCCGAGAGGAAGTCATTCACGATTTCCCATGCAAAAAAGGGCTATCAATTGACCGGATTTGTAATACCGACCTTCATAATATCAGTTATTAGTTGTCCTACACGTAAAAAAGTAATGCATCATCCACGTACCTGCCACCAATGCTGATCGGAGCGGTCAGTGACCGTGATGACGTCACCGCGCCTGAACTCCAGCTCGCCCGCCTCCTGCGGAGTGAAGTCGTACAGCGCTTGCACCAGCATCTGAAATAGAACAGCACTCCCATTTAATTGTGTACATAACAATCAATCAACTAGCTATTTCGCACTTGTTTTATATGATGAGCCGTGGCGGAGGAAAATAGTTTTGCGTTTAGTTTGGTAGAAAAAACGCAATGGCTCGCTCGTCTTATGTTAGTAAATGCTATGTACTATTGCAACTTGGTTCAGACTTAGGCACAGAACTCCAGGTGTTGTTCAAGAAGATAAACTCGAGACACGCTGCTTTAATCAAATTAATTAAGGCATTATAAAAAAGCGACCTTTTGAGACATCTTAGGTCATGGGAATCTAATGGATGAAAGACGCACAGGACCGGTCGTTGTGACGACGCGTGGGGGAGACCTATGTCCAGCAGTGGATGTCTTTCGGCTGAAACGATGATGATGACTTTTCGATAAAAAGTCACTTTTTGACCACTATCTCACCTGATGGTAAACGATGATGCGGTCGACGATGGAGCACGCTTGCCTAGAAGTATCTTATTCACTCTTGACTTAACCCCTAAGTTATAGCTATCAGGAAAAACTCCCTCAAGGAATTCCACTCCTTAGCTGTACGCATAGTGAATGTGTCATCATCTTGCCCTTGTCCTGTGTTATTTGGGGTCGATGCAACAAGTTTTTTTCGTCCATTACACTTTGTCACCCATCATGCTATCACTAACTCGCTTTTTTTTCATATCACTCTTCACATAATCCATCCTTTTTTTTGGCCTCCTCTCCCTATCCATTCATTCTCTTGTATACTTATTCTTTTAGGACTCATATACGACTGTCATATTATTGACAAAATGTGGTTGTAAGTTACTATATTCTGCCTAACCCTTGGGGAATCCAAGCGTGATGTTATAATATGAAAGCTATTAAAAATGTGTTAAGCCATTGATTAACTACCTTCTGTAGCAGCTGAGTAAAGATGTTCTATTTAACGAAGGCGGTTTAGTCTTCAGAGTTTGAATTCACGTAGACATTGTTTCTGTGTACCTACCTACGTAAGCAATTTTCTTCTATGACGGCAAGCGCTCCGTGTTTACCCATACAGAAAAACAAACTGAACAATTAGCTGCGCAGTAATTCTTTTTAAAAATCACGTGGCGAATGCGTATTGCGGTTTTTTTTCGAGCTATAGTTCGAAACGCTAACTTCTGAGTGGACAAACTATATTTTAACCGTACTGTCCGTGAGTCGACCCAAACATCCAAGACTATCCGCTTTGCTAAGATAGAACCACTATACCAGTATTCTACATGGAGCGACTGTTTATCAGACTGCCACAACTGAGTGCGTCAGATTTTCAACCTTCTCAGTAGCTGCAGCGACATCAATCTACAAAATTTGTAATCGTAAAGTTTCTAATCGGAAAGCACGTTAAGTTGATATTTAATAACAGCTTAACGTGCTTTCTGATTAGTAGGAGTAACGGTATGTTAAGGTGGACACCCATCCATGGACTGACCCCAACAACCGTTGCTTAACGTTGAAGTTCGAACCGTACTACTGTTATTTTAGTTTTTTATTTATTAACACATAATTGTTTTAACAGACATACCCAAACCAATTTAACAAATAAGTTACTATCTAGCCACGAGCTCCTCCGAATCTAAAAAAGAAACAGCTCACATTTTTGCCTAAACACATTAGTAATGGTCTCCAAAAATGGAGGTGAAGTGTGCCACCTGCGCGACATTAGTTTCCTTAACAGGACATGAGTATTTAGACTTGGATTCCCGCCATCTTTTGCGGGCCGTTGCTATCTGCGCTGACTAGCGACACTATTAGCAATTACCTACTCATCTATTCAGTAGCGGCCTTTGTAGCAAGAATCTAATGATGGCCAATCAAAATCACCGAGGCAATGAAAGTCGGCAAGTCTTGGAGAAATATTTTTTTAAATTATTTCATACAATCACGCGTTGCGTTCCGAAATATAGAGTAGACTTTTTAGTACACCAAAATAGTAACAAAACTTTTTACACTAACTTAAATCTGTGGGGTACAAAGGCGGTCTTATCGCAACAACAGCAACAAACAAGGTGACAACATAGGTCGTTGCCGTGGCTGAGAAGGTTGCTCAGTTTAAATGGGGCTGGGCTGGACATCGACGTCTGCCGCATATTGATCAAGTGGTAGGCCATTAAACACAAAATTGGTGCTCTGAAATTACGAAGCGTGGTTGTGGTACTCGTAGATCGCGAAGGAAGTGTCGGGAAGTCTTAAATGTCTTCCTCAGGAATTGGTAAGAGGTGGTCCAGAGCTGAGTCCAATGAGAGGTATAAAGGAAGGCCTTTGCCCTGACGTAGAACAGTACAGGCTAGATATAATAGCATGTTTTTATTTTAAATCTGAACATTAAATAAAAACGAAAATGTAGAAAAGAAACGAACGAATAGAATGTGTGTGTATAATAGAAGTTCTTCAATCAATCAGTAAATAAAATACCTGGATATACTATCAAAACCCTCTCATTTAAATTCAAATCATAGATAGCATTTCATATGACAGTGTCAATCGGGACGTGCGGCGTTATCGGGATCAATAATTTCAATGCCAATCCGCGGCAGATACAAGGACGAATGGACGACCTACATGCAACGCAATATTTAGTACAATTGTACAGCTGCAATTAGGTCAGTAGCAATCCTTGTTTTATTAGCATTATCGGCCTTGTAATGTTCACACTGTTGGGACTCAGGCCTCCTCTTTGCGAGAGGGAATGAGGCGTAACCCACCAGGGCCCAGTGCGAATTGGTAGACGTCACATGTTTTCGAACTTTTGGTTCTAGGACATGCCGGTTTCCTCACGATGTTTTCTTTCACCGTTTTGAGAGCAGTGGTGATGAAATAAATTACAGAAAGTTCGTAAGCTCGGTTTGGACCCGCCTATAACTTGTAAGTCGGGGCAGTTACCACTAGGCCACCACCGTTCTTCAATCTTTGTGAAGGAAGATAAAACTACAAATAAAAGGTAATAATTAAAATTGTGAATTTGTTTCACCGTGATAGCTTAAAACAGTGTTTAAAAGGTAACAAAATCAATACGATATTCACATACACGAGAGAGATACTCTCACCCTAATGTACAATTTACTTAATGAATTCGTTTAGCATGTTAAAGGGTTGCTGAAAGCGTAAAGACGCGACTCCAAAGTTTTGTACGACGAACGATTTGGGGTATGTAAAATTGCTAAAGTTACTATGCGACCTTGTGAAGATATTATTCAAACAAAAAGTAGGGGTTTTGCTAAAATATCTAAAAATACAAGGGAGTTTTTAGATATTTATTTATAGACAGATAGAAAAATATTTTTTTTAGAAAAAGCATCTAACTCAAAGAGATTGTATTGTTGGGAGCAACAATAAAACTGTCTGTGAGAGTTTGAACAAAAATAAAAATTTCCGAATATAAAAATGAAATTATCATATTTTTCAATATTCAATCTTATTCAGTCAGTCTCCTTATATTTTAAAATCATTGAAGATTTTAAAAAATTCACCCCCTAAGAAGAGAAAACGGTGGTCCAAAGTTTGTACCTACTCGTTTTTCTTTACCGAATTTAAAACGAAACTAAAACTAAACTCATTTCTCTTAGCCGAAACTAGACCGAAACCAAAACAGTGGGACACAACTTCCTGTTCACAGTTAGCACAAAATCCTTAGCGATACAAACACAAGTTATTTATGTTATTCAAAGTAATTCAACGAAGCAATAATGTGGCTACGATTGAAAACGCATTCGACTGGACACGACCAAAACATACGTACAAATGTTTGTTCAAATTTGTTAAACAAAATTAAGCTATTAGCTAAATGGTGCTAACGTATTGGTAGCAATTACGAAAATTAATTGGACAAATCCAATTAACTAAGTGTTGGTATGAATTGGCAGTTTAGCATCAACGAGTCAACAGATCGTTAGAGAAAGTACTCTTGTCATAATGAATAGGACTTATCCGCGAATTTATCTTCGTTATTAAGGGATCAAGTTATGTGTGCTCATGGTGAACTAGGGGTAAAAAAAAATAGAACGGGGCAGGTTGCTTACAGAAAGGGGAAAACTCAAGATATAAGTAGTATTGCACAAAAACGTTCGAAAATTTAAATTTCGCAGGCTACCCTTATTATAGGTGATAAATCATAAAATGATTTCGCCCTTCTGAAGCAGTGCTGGGGCCCGGGCATGTCAGTTTTACTGACTAAAACCCATTCGTATGTTCCGTTTTTTTCTTGAGTTCCAGAACAACGGATTTCCCTTTCAGAAGCAAAACCATGGCCCCAATAGGCTACGGCCCTGCCTCAGGTTTTGCCGACATCTCTTTGAGGCAGACGGTTACCGAACGGCGAGCTACCCATTGCTCGTCATCCGCAATCGCTCACACCTATGGTGGCTGGAAAACGGGGTCGGGGTCTTGGAGACCGGGGCGTTGAGCAGACCGTTCCCTCACACGTGCGGCCGCCTACTTCGCTAGCATTACTGCGCAGCAGAAGGAGACGACCGCCTGACAGGCGGGCTACCCTGCACCATTCACGTTCAAGAAGCAGGTCGCCGATATCAAGAGACCTTATTATATAAATCAACTGACTAAACGCCATAACCCTGACATCATAACACATAACACCAAATAATAAAAAGAAAGCTAAAAACGAGTCTACATGCAAAAACTGCCTACTACGTCAAAATTTTCACTTTCCTTATTGAGTACTGATAGGAGTACATCAAAACGTGCATCAAAATACGCAATACTTATAGTGAGTCACGATAATGTATTCAGTAATCATCCAATGAAATGCGATGGGCCGTTAACTCATCGTGGGAAAACTTCAGGACTTATTGTGACATAAATTTATCATTTATGCGTGTATGCGTTTAAGTAAAATGAGAATGACCGTACTTATTATAATGGTAATCGATAAAAAATTATTACACAAGATTTTTATTTTATTTTAATATAGGTAGGTAGATGCTCCAGAATAACCCGCGAAATTCAAATTGTGTTAAGTTCTTTCCATTTAAATTCTATAAATATTTAATATATTTTTAAATGGTTCTTAAAAAATAGTAGCCCGCCGGTATCAGGAGTAGGGTCCAAACTTATGTCAGGTTAGACTCCAGAGACAGGAACATCCATACAATGCGAGCCAAATCAGGGAATACTGCCTTCTGTATCAGACCCTTGAACCAACCGCGCAACGACAGCTCCGACAGGTGGTCGTTTGATTTTATCATTATTTGCGACCGTTTTTATTTACGGAATCAAAAACATCTCTGTTTAGCAAGTCTAGATTAAAAAATATTTACTTTAGAAATGTAAGTGAACATTTTTTTTAAAGTTTATTATTACTTCAGAAAAGTAAATATTGGTTTGCCTTAATTCCACGTTTAACCAAAACTATCCCAAACTTTTATAATAATCGCTTTCGTTTACGACTACAGAGCTCCATAACAAACCCAGTGTTTACTTTACTAAAAAACGGTTGATTAGCAAAATATAATCGAAGCAACGCTACTTGCATACGACCCTTAAAGTGGGTCTACACGAGAGACCAATTACAGGTCATCAGGTTTCCCTTACCAACAAGTGTTCACGCGCGCCAAGTCGGTTAAAAAATAGGAGCCAAGCACGAGAGACACTTTTAGAATTTAAGCTCGATTCCTCAAGCGCAAGCCCACATTTACATAATCCTTGTATGTAAGTATCCTTCTGCCTACCCGTGTCAGAAAACAGCGCAATTGTATGTATTTTTATACATATAGCGGGCAGGGTAATATAACATATCTACCTGGTAATTTAATATTCCCAAAAACGCTTATTTAGCCAGTTGTAATCAAAGCAACGCTATTTGCATCCAATCCTTAAGGTGGGTCTACGCAAGATCCAACAGGTCATCAGGTTTCCGTACCAACAGGTGGTCAAACGCGACACTATACGAATTTGAGCTCGGTTCCTCTGAACAAAACCCAAATTTACATACTTCCTTCTTCTTAATTCTTTATAGTACACAAAAACATTTTATAAAAAAAGTGATTTGACAATGCATGTACAAAGGCGAACTTGACTCAACAATGAGTTTTCTCCCAGCAAACCTTTGAGTGACAGAGAGATATCCCCTTGCATGTAAGTATCCTATAACTGTCTACCCGCGTGAGAAAACAGCGTAACTGTATGTATTTTAATATGTCAGGTACTGCGTATTTACAATGCAGTAGAGGAAATCGATTTATTTGTTTCTATACAACATTTTAAAGGTCATATTGATATATGCAAGTTGGTTATACGCCCCTGCGCGCGCCGCACTACTGGTCCACTTTGTTATGAGATTACTCCGAAGGACGATACGCAGTACGAGTCCTTATAAATGAATTTTTGAGTTCTCAGTATTAGATCTTTGTTTATTTTTACGTGGAACGATGCAGCTAGGAAATTAGATATTAAAAGAACCGACCATTTTGCTGTTTCAATTTTAGGTTTCTACTTTTGCACTGGACATAAATAACTCCATAATTTCCAAATGTTTAACAGCTCAAAAGAACTGTAAAAAAACTCTGTTCCAAAAAACTGTAATACCTACTATAACACAGTCAAACTGCACAATTTAATCAAATAATTCTTTTACTTATCTGAATGAAAAAATCTGAATTAAAAAGATACAGGGCCCACAATCTAATAAAATATTCTTTTTCAATACACTTGCTCAGAAAGTGACCATTATCGCACTACACTTAGGCATATAAAGGCGCCTGTTACCAAACTGTGACATTTTGATTATCATTATACACAAGTGCTGTAATGTAATTAAAACCTTTTTGTTAAGCCTTTTTTTTTCCTCAAAGTGAGTTTTAACAGGATAAAAATTCATTACTTTATTGCTTCCAATAGTATAAATTAGTGTCTTACTTGCTTATTTTCATGCAATAACGGTCCATTTTAACGATTTATTTAAATAATATTTAATAAATAAATCAATTTTTTTTTTTTCTGTTTGTGGTCTATGGCCGCCATTTTAAGATGCGCGCGGTTGTAGAAGTTATTTTTTCGAATGACGTTCAGGGGCTGTATTAATGTAATAACATTAAATACTTTGTACCTAGTATATAATTCAATAATTACAAACTGTTACATCCGCATTCTATTGTCACAACGAAAGACATTACTTATCGTAAAAAAAATTGACGCAGGATAATATAAAACTAGGCAATATGATCAAAATACCTTAGCCTTCACCTTTAAGGCACAAAAAAAACATTTAATTTTTACCGCCATGACACATTTGTGTTGTTATGTTTTTTTCTAGTTTTAGGTCCTATTTTGGTGATAGTTATATTGTTTTTCTTCACAAGTGTATTGAAAAACGTCGTATGATACATGTGAGTAATTAGAGATTACCGTTCTTGGTTCTCTTAAGAGCCTCGCCAAGGCTCGGCTCTTAATACCACCTCGACGGTAATCTCCCACATTACACACTTGTATCATAATCTACTATTACATATCTGACACCATGTAAAATTGCTTTAAAAATTTGGTTTTATTTCTTAAAGATTGCTAATCAATTTTAAATGGTTATTTACAATTTAAATGGCTACATGGCATTCATAAATATGATTTCAGAAACCAGACATTGATCATTTTCAAAGACCTATTTTATGGCCTATGACCCCACTTCTGAAAAAAAAAAATCGTCGATCTATGTCAACATACTCATAGTTCGTTGACGTTTTCATATGTCGTCTGGATTCTGACTATCGCCATTTTGAATTTTGATGACTATCATCATGACTAGTAAACTCCTCAGATTAAGACAAATCGATTGACGTAAGAATCATAAAATTGAGTCCACGCATTTGTTCTCTAGAGCGTCACAAAGGAACAAACATACATAAATAGGCAGACAAAGACATCACCCCTCCTTTCGTGACGCACTGTCAGGTAAAAAATGGTCCAATCAATGAATATATAAAAAATAGTTCAATCAAATACATTATGTAGACTACATCTGACCCAGTGATAAAACTAAAGCAGGCAGAGCGTTAACTCACACTTCGTGTATTCACGCCATTTTTTTTGAAAACTATTTTACATTTCATAAATATTGGAGCTATATCGATGACGTTAGAAAAACAAGAGCGTGTAGGAATAATGAGCCTGGTTTTTGCGTTTAAGAATACTTTATAAAAGCGAGACTAAAAAATCACAATCGAAAGGAAACAGTAACCGATACTGAATGAACATGAAACAATACACTAGACAAGATCTACGCCTATATACACTAAAACTTTAACTAAATTGTCAATGAAAAATGTAGGAGTTTCCTGATCCTGAATTCCTGTTGCGCCTAATTTAGGAACAGTCTAACTACGAATGCACCGTCCTTAATTAAATCTTAATCAGGACTCATCGTATGACGCTAAAGCAAAAATGGTTTCAAGAACACTGGCACAACACCCGGCCAAAAAAAAACCGTAGCATCAAACAAATGATCGCAACTCCCTATCAATTTGAGGCACCACTAGTAACTGAGATTATAGGAACACGCAGTGACCGGGTTATTTTCGTTACTTATCAGGGTCACAGCGGCCGCATTATTTACATAGACACAGCGCGGTTCCACACATAAATGTATTGAACGCGTATAAATCGTACTGATGGGAACGAAACGAAAAGGAATTTTCCTTACGACAAGTCCTTTCTTTAGTTTTCTGTACAATTCAATGAACACGTGGAAAGCATTTGCTTGAGCTTTCATTTGTTATCACGAGCTCAAAGGTTTTGTAATAACATAAGGACCAAAAGTTCTGTAAAGATTGGCAAAGGCCAATTTATTCTAAGACGAGTATTTTTCTGTAATATCTTTATGACTTCGTAAGGGAAATGTTATTATAACGTGATTGCTTCGTCAAAATATTCCACAGGAAGATACGTTGAATTATTTTGAGTTAGCGCTAACCGAAAAATTGTTGAAATATAATTTATTGGTGCTATACCGACATAACATTACATCATGATGAAGGCAATGATGATCGAGGCAAATCACTTTTTCTTTCTTCGCGTGATGTACCATAAAATATCTGTAGCTAATGTTACTCATCAATATACGCTTCACGATATAAAAAATGTACCTCGTTTACCAAAAAACCGTTATCTAACACATTGAAATAAAAATTATCGGAAAAATGAATATTCATAGCTCGTTCTCCGAATTATTTGGACATGGAATCATGCTTCATCAAGCGTCCGTTTTAGTACCATACTATATCGTACTAAAACGGACATTAGTGCATAAAATCGTTCATTTCGAGTCGCATTACGGTCGCAACTAGCAAAGAATGGGTGCTAATATCCGATAATATCTTTTCCCAAGCTATTACACAAGTTGCCTTGTGCAATAGTCTAGGGATTGAACGGCGAGATTCCAGTCTAAAATATACAACAACGCTGAGATTTAAGCCAGCTGTGTTAGGTCACATTAAATCTCTCTTTTTACCGACTTCGTAAATACTGGCGTTACTCTGGACGTGTGTGGTGGATAAGAAAAACTTTTCGACGTAATCGAGCATTGAAAAGTGTGGGTATTAACTACCATTCAACCATTTCGTTTTACACTTTATTTATACTATTGTACTCTCAAAACGGTGAAGAAAAACATCGTGAGGAAACCGGCATGTCCTAGAACCAAGAATTCGAAGACATGTAACATCAACTAATCCGCACTGGGCCCGAGTGGTGGATTACAGCCCATTCCCTCTCGAGAGGAGGCCGGAGTCCCAACAGTGGAAACATTACAAGGCCGATAATGCTAAAGCCAACTATTGTACTATAACATAATACTATAGCTATGTATGTCCTCGGCTAAATTCACGTACAAAAAAAGAACATAAATACAATACAGAGAACACAGGAAGTCAGGATTAAGGAACCGTGTTAATATCCAGACCGGATAATACCTAACACAATACATTTATGTAAAGGAAAAGCGATATATACGGGCGTTTATTCAAAAGATACTTGAGTAATATTCAACTAGTACGTAGTACAGGATAATGTAATTTGTAAATAGATAGCAGTAAAATCCCAACTGAGTTTTAGAGTCATACCGGAAAGCACAACTTCCATGTATAGGTGTCTGTTTATGCAATATGATAATAAAAGTACTAATAATATGTTATAATATATTATAATTTTAGAAATATCCGGACAAAGTCCCTCATTACGTCAGTTTGTCTGCATGAACGTCATTAACTAAAAAATTTTGAACGAATTTTCATACAGTTTTCAATAATAGACAGACTGATTCATGAGGAAGGTTTAAGTGTATAAATACGTGCAAAATATTATAGTAAAGGGGAAACCCTATAAAATTTAAACAACCTTCAACTTTCCCGTGCGACGCTAGGGCGAATCTCTAGACAAGAAGACGTCGTGTCTGTTCAAACGTCTAGCTTTACTCTAAGGTGTGGGTGGCCCTCGATAACGATACTAAAGGACGTCCTTCAAGTGATATTAATACCCAATTAACCTTTACCAATTAATTAGAAATTATAAGCAGAAACCCCTCTAATTTATTTTCGTCGTTTTTATTATTGATAGGCTTGTGTTTGACTATCTCTCTGATGGTAAGCGATAATGTGGTTGATGATGGAACACGCTTGCCTAGAAGTAACCTAGTTACTATTGACTTGAAGACCCCCTAAGTTGTAAGTATCAGGAAATACAGAATTCCACTCCTTAGCTATGCGCACAATATGTTCCAAAAATGTTTTGAGCTTATAGGTGGGATATCCATCATGCACCGGTGGTGGACCTATATCGCTGTAAGTCTGGTAGTCCAATAATGGAACGCAATTCCGACACACTCTCCGAAGTACAACCTGTGATAAAAATCAATCTTCTGAAGAAACTTAGGACTCACCTCTTCAGGAACAACATCCCTGAGCTTGACATCTTGCAGGCGGCTCACTGACGCAGTACGATGATAGTCGACCAGCTCGTTGAGAGAGTTGAACTTCACCACCCACAGGAAGAATTTGCTCGACGCGTCCCGGAGCACTTTGAAATGCTGCACACCGTCCGGGCATCTGAGGAAAGGCGGTCGTGGAAATACTTTAACGATTAAGTAAAACTTAGATGGTAATTAGAATACCTGTAAAGAATGTAAACGTGTGTCAGAAGCCGAATAAGGAATATATTATGCTTTTAGCCGCGGCATCGCTTCAGTTAACAATACCAAACTTGTCAAAATCAACAAATACGAAGTCAATGATCGACAATTCAGATACATTTCTAATAGCACACTTGAGACCCAGACTACCTACGCTACCTACATACCCCACCCTACATAAGAGCCTTCTCCAGACAATAACAAACACTACAGAAAAATAATTAATTAGCGAAATCAACCGTTCACGCGTGATGCCGTGACGACGGGAAACAGGGATTTATTTTTATAATAATACAAATAAAGCATAACGCAGCTACCTCCTAATATGATCCTTATGATGACCACTTAGGATCACTTTGCCTGATCCAATTGGCTAGATCAAGCCAGACTAACATTGTTTGAGGAGACATTATGGAAGGACATTCTGCTTGACTGGAAGATCGATTTTTCGTAAATATAGTTTCTTTGTTTCTGTTTTGTTTGAACTAACGCTGCCTCATGCTGCTTGAAGAGCTTGGGTCTCTGTCATGTCACTAGATGAAGAGACATGATGGCGAATACCCGCCAATACCTGCCAGGAACAGTTTTCGGAGATAATTTGCCAATAGGATATTTTTGTTTGTTGTGGCTATATCATATTATTGACCTGCGTTTAGCACCAGTCATTTCCGAGTTACTGACAAATCAACAGTTGTTGATCTAGAAAGGTCTCTGTCGATAAGCGAGTCACTAAGTTGCGGTAAAAGTTGTAAGTATCAGTTTTTAAGATCAGTGGAGCTCAAGCTTGTGATATATCATTTATGAGCTACAAAAAGCTTTATCGAGGTGGGAAATCATTCAATAAGTTTTTCTACGATGGAGCGAGGGGTCGTGTTGGACTTTTACTGATTAAAACCCACCTAATGTTCTTTCATTTTCATTCGATAATTTCCCGCAAGCACTTCCTAAATGCTCCCGCAGACAGCTCCGCGACCAGAACATTGTTGATAAACAACCGAAAGAAGAACAGTGACGCGATCAACATTGTACAAGAGTAACTAGGTATAATAATTATCTTCGTTGACCTGCATGATACAGATTAAATGCAATTTCGAAATTGCGACATATCTAGGCGCATATTTGTGCCGGACGATAAAAATTTGGCAGGTACATATAGTTAGTTACTTTCAGTTTTCTAGTTCAACAAACATTTCTCATGGGCGTGGCTATGAATATTTATGTCTTGATGAGTACAAACGTGTCGATCCCCAGACTCCGACAAATATTTGTGGAGCTAATTGAACTTGCTGACGTAATAAAGATGTAACCGAAATCGTAAATGGGAACGGTAAGGTCGACATATCGAATGTCAGGCGTTAACCCGAGAATATCGTCGTATAAAATAAAATATGGTTTGTTCTCAAACCGGTTGTGTGGATTGTTCGTGGGTCATTCAAGTTTTCTGCTTTCCTGATATTTGCGTAAATACCAAAGGCTATCATTAGAATAAACGGAGCAGCTGTTACGTTCACCGGAATGTGGAGAAATTCTTGGAATCTTAGAACTTTAGGTAAGGACCGTACTTGTGGACATACAAGCTTAAGCAACAATAGTAGTTTAACTAAAACCCAATTATTTGTGTCCTAATTAAATTGAAAAATAATACTTTTTATATATTTTTGTAATCTCCTTCATTTTAATACCCTACCACCGAGAATAGGCTATCATCCAAATACGGTACCTAAAATATAAAAAAATGCTATATGATTTAGTATCAAAAACCCGTAAACTTGATACTTTTTTAACTTATCTAAGGACACTTGGGTTTTTGAGACGTATCTAGCGATAACCTTAACTGTCGAAATCCATCTAGCTTTTTAAAAGATACGAGGTGATAAAGTTAAAAATATAAATAAAAACATACAAGATACGCACAAAAACATAACTCTTCGTTAATAGTCAGGTATTGCCCGTAGGATGTTCGTTCCGCAAACGGGTTATTCCCCTCATTTCATGAATTTAAATATATAGAGCGCTTTGAGAAATCTATCACAAAACTGTTTATAAGGAAAATGCTTTGTTTATTTATGTGCATATATTGTAGTTTATACGTATGGGAGACTTATTTTTTTCCTGGTTCACATATAAATTTGTCTGACGTCACTGCAACCAGGTTTTCCTAGTTCCTTCACATCTCAGGAAATTTGTACGATTATGGCATGCATAGCTAAGAAAAATGATTTTACGAAACGATAAGTTTCAAGTCAAATGAGGCCCGTGCTTAAAATCTATAGCCCAAAACTGGTTTTCAGCGCAATCGCAGTACCGCTGATTCATACTATTTGACAGCTAACAGGTTTTAAATAGAGAAAACTTTACGAACTTTATGACTGGTCTTTTGAAATTTATTTAATTTTACATACATAATTAGGTATTGGTATTTTCCCGTTAGATTATTAACAGCGGAATTAATTTTCTAGGTTTTCTCTACGTAGTAGCTTTTAGACGGGATAAATAATCGGCTTAGAGCAAAGGTCACGATGAAATTAGATATTTTCTGTTCGGGAATAATGTTGTTCATATTTTTCAGCTTTATTCTGTTTTCGAAAAAAGAAGTAGGGAAACAAAATCATGCAAATATTCTTGTTTTGCGATTGCGTCCTAAATCCCCCGATACAGATTCTCGGTAAAGAAAAATTTACAACCTAAATCATTCATGAGTTCTGAGAAAGATTCTAATATATTTTAGACTCGAAAATAGGCAAACTAATAATCAAATTACCTGTCGACATAGCAGTATACATAGAGATAAATATGACTAATACAGCAGGCCAAGACAGAATCAAGACAAAATAAAACGTCTCGAGATACGAGTGAGTCATGCGCACTCCCGCCGCAAAGGCGCAAATCTTATTTTTTTATTAACTACCAATTTAAACTGTAATGAAATTGTTTGTTGTGCGTCAGCTCACATGGACCATTTTGTTATTGACCTATTGATTATTTGACAATAAGCTTACAAGGAAATGCGTAAAGCACGAACACGGAAACTGTCATTAACTAGGACTAGTGTAGTAAAGATTGATGAAATATTCCATAACCAGCCTCAACTAGCGGTTTTGATTTTGCTCGCGTGAATTTCAAACATTATCCGGGAAAATAATCCATGTAATTCCCTTTTCAAGGTTCAATTTATCTCAATACCAAAACTAGTGCAGCTGATTAGGCGTGAATACATAAACAGACAGACAGAGTTACTTTCGTACTTATTCATAATAATTGGGTATTAACGTGTTTTTTTATTTATAATATTCTATACTAAACAAGCAATAAACCCTTTTTTTTAAAGAACTAGCTTCAAAATTGATTACTAAATGACACAGCTATTACCTGGCATCTAAGAGGAAGAGTGACGGAAAGTGGTGAAAAAATATTAGGAACGTAGGTAGATAATTTTTTGATTCCAGGCTTTTTCTTATATCTGTGTCTTGGGACCATGTTTTATGCCTCAGAGTCACGAGGTCCACGGGAAAAGTACCCTATGAATTTTAATTCCTTTGAGAGTGTGAAATATTCGCTTTTTGCGATATAAACAGCCGTATCTGTTTTTTCGTTTAATTTTTGCATAGATTCAAGGACCGCAGTTTTAAGTATATGGTTTAAATTTCAACTCGATACCTCCACGGTTTCCCGACATAAAAGGTCTCGTCAGGCAGACAGATGGACGGACAACAAAGTGATCCTATAAGGGTTCCGATTTTCCTTTTGAGGTACAGAACCCTAAAAATGAGTCAACTACGCAATTATCATAATTGATTATTTATTACAATAATGTTCCCCAACGGTAATTAGGCGGGCGCCACTGCAAGGATTCTAATCAGAATAATAATGAGTAATTGTAATTCTAACCGGATGCCTTATCAGAGCATTTAACTACCGATACCGTGGGATTATTCCCGTTCCAAATCATTCCGTAAAGAATATTCTGGCAAAATACGACATTTCCTTATTTTTATAAAAAAAAAAATGTTACTTCATCGTCTTCCTGCCCTTGTCCCGTGTTATTTGGAGTCAGCGCAAAACGTTTTTTTTTCTCCCATTCTATCTTATCAAACTCCCTTTTTGTCATGTCACTCCTCACACAATCCATCCATCTTTTCTTGCCTCCCTCTTCATTTCCATTCATCCACTCTTGCTGTAACATGCGTTCCATCCTTCCTCGTTTCACATGACCACACATACCAAGTTAGACCATTCCCTTTCAACTTTTCAGTCACTGGCACTTTCAAACTGCCTCTAATGTAGATACTTATTTCTCATTTTATCTATTCTCTGATGAGAATGGATACTACCACACCACACGACCATCTCAACATTCTCATCACCGCTGCATGCAATCTTCACGTGTAATTTGTAATTTCAGAAAATCGACTTATTGACAAGACTTATTTTTAAAACGATTTTTCAAATCGAGAATTTTTTGATTTATTCATAGAGGGTAGTACAAAATTTTAAGTCAGATTTAAAGCCGCGCTCTAAACTAGGATGGCTGGGTCGTCGTATACACTGATAAGTATTTATTGGACCGCGCTAACATGACAAATAAATACCATAAACTCGGCAAGTATTTTACCAAATAGGGATTTGGCCTCGGGAAAAAGACTCCTTGTATATTGTTGGAGTTTAGTATAGTTTTAGTAGGCACTACAGGAATGACCTCTTCGCATTCGTAAACACCTAATAAAAAAGATTAAAAAACAAAGTTTTCTGTGATCGTAAAATGCAATAAGTAAGGCAAAGAAGACACGAAAAGAGCGGGAGAAGTAATTCTGATGATTCCCCACTCGAAAAATGGTGTTTGTGCTTCAGATTCTTTCAATTAACGTTTGAATCCCCAACCGGTCCAATGAGACCGCGCTGTTATTGTTTTACTATTGAGTCTCGTTTCGCGGGTATCTGAGTAATTAAGCTTTCCTCATTTGTGGTAACAAAAACGATGTTTACTATAAGAATGACCTTTCTCTTACCTTGTTTACTATAAGATGAACGTACGGTGAGCCGGTCCATCATAGAGTAAACATAAACAACACTTAATCAATACACTTACGCTACGTGAGACGTCAACCTCTGACCTGTATGTATACAAATGGGTGGCAAAGAATAGACAAAACATCAGATTTTCGTGGAACCGCAAATATTACAAAAGAGAGTGTATCGTGTTACGGTCTTTTCATTTGTAATAGGGGTTTTTCCCATGTTTACATATTATGAAGGGACTTATTGTTTGTCTATCATTGACAGTTTTACTCTGTGACCGTTGTGTGACCCTTTGCTTTTAGACGTAAAGCAGCTGTTATCTCTAAATAATCGTAAAGCAAATGGGCCTGTATACGGAACATCCCGCGTGGTTTTATACGGTGTTCCGTTGTACAAATCGGCCTGCGCAAGACTGTGGTGAAGTTTGTGTGTGTGGTAGGCCCAAAAGTCACTGTCTGCATTTTTTATTTGTTCGTATACTTTTTTAAACCACGCAACAGTTATAAGTTTCTAATTATTTTAATAGAATGAGAGCGCTAAACAAGGAAGGTATTTATTTTGGGGGGTGGGAAAACATTAATTAATTTAGGAACATGAAGGATTGTCCGACTTTTAAACTGACTTACTGATAAAAGCCCACCCGTGTTCTTTTAGTCTGTTACTCAGCCACAGTAACTACATATTTGGGATAATCACCACCCCAAGTTTTTGTACATAATTTGCATGCTTGCGTAGCCAGGGCGTATTGGTAGTTTCCTTAAGTGCGTTTAAGTACTAAGAGTCTAAGAGTTAATAAGAAACAAAGCTTATAATCTAAACAGTCAATAAGAAGGCCCTTCTGATAAGAAATAATAATAACATTTCTATAGTTATTGCTCCCTCCCTGTATTAATTAGCTGACCCTAGTTCTTGTGTAAATATTACACACAGTCGCTTTACATTATGGCTTATTTTTTCTGACTTAAGATTATTGCAATCAACACTCTTCAGTGTTATGTATGGCTGTGTATTTTTATTTGTGTGTGTGTGCTTTATGAGAAATAAATAAATTTTGGTATATCCTATGAATTTAAAATTAGACATAATTAGGGACTCATTGAATAATTGTTTTAAAAAATTACATTCAATAAAATAAGGTATGTTGGACATAAATAGGCCAAAATGCTACAAATGACGTATGTAGTGGTATTTTATTGAAGATAGCCATACCTGATTAACTGAATGAGTACCTAATAAAATACTCAACTGAAAATATAAAGTAACATTTATGGCTTGTTTTTAAGTATTTATAGATTCCATCTATAAATAAATGCATGGAGACACCATGGTAGACCACCATCGCGGATGAAGGTGGAGATAAGAACGTGACTTTTACAGGCCCGCAATGGCAGTAGATATAAGTATAAAGAAAAGGAAGAGGGTGACTGTTGACCGGCAGTAGTACATAACCGGTAAGATGTTTTCCTGTAGGATAGACCCTAGTGGCAGTGCCACAATTGCTAATTAGGCTCTTGTTTACTTCACTTGTGTATACAATGCAATAAGAACATTATGCATTGCATATTAAAAGCAGATTAATTCATGAATCCCCGACCGGTCCTATGTGACTGCGCTGTTATTGTTTTACTATTGTGTCTCGTTTCGCGGGTATGTGATAGATTAAGTAGTATTACAAAATTGAATGAATAATAGACTTTGGTGAGGGCTAAGCGGAAGACATTGTAAATTAAACAACCAAAGTTGTATTATAGAGAAAAAAGATTGCTTTGTTTATACAAAAAAATCTAACTTGCCTACCTGAATGGGAAAATCCAGTTGCAACCACCACCATAGTGTAATTATCAACTATTTTTGTAATTATGGCATTGTCTATGAGAGTATCTGTTACAAAATTATAATTACTAGGTATGCAAGGAGTGCATAATGTCACCTGTATGGCAAAGTTGTGAATCTGCCATTTGCAGTCGCTACAGATTCACTACTTTGTATGGCAAAGTGTGGTAAATAGGTGACAATACCTAATGGTTGAATATATACATTATGTTTTGAAATTTTTCAACAATATTTACAACCAAGAATCTAATTGGGATTTAGTAAATAAATACAGAAATGTGTCACAATTAACATACCACATTTTTTTCTGTTAATTTTTAATTTTGATGATGTTTTCCATGGCCATTGGAATTATTTATTACTAGATGCTAAGAACTTTAATATTTAGGGTTCATTTGTAGTGTCCCACCTTTTCAGTGTACCTCCAAAAAGAATATGGAGAAATCATATAATATAATGGCAATTTACAAATATTCTAAAGGAGAACATATTTTTTCAAACAAAAATATTGTTATTTTAGATATGTTATATTTTTTTTCTTATCTGATTATAATTTTTTAGTTGTCAGAACATCAAGCATTTTAAACCAAAAATTAAATCATCAAAAGGTCAGCTCCATTCCTTCTTCTCAGTTCAATTAGTCAACACTGACTGTGACTGTACTATATTATCATAATATAGAGAGTGAGTCACTATGTAACTAATAATCCAATTGGAAAGAATATTCTTAGAACTATAATAATAATAATATTAGATAAACATGCATTCATATAAGGAAACTACTCACTTGACAGATAAGGAAAAGTCACCGGGGCTTGATTCACTGATTCTTATCAAGAAACCACCCTCTGGTTTATTTGCTAGAAGTTTCTCTGCATCTGCTCTTGTGATCCTCCCATAATACCAGCTAAAAAAGAGGTAACCATTTAAAAATGGAACAACATATTTTCAACAATTGAACAGTAGCAACACTAAAATATAAACACCTACATGGGCATATTTTTAGAATGATTAATGAGATATGATGTTATTAGAATGATTTTCGTTCTGTATTTCTTGTTTAGAAATAGTAGATAGGTCAAAATGATCAATTATAGTGGGGTAGAAGTATTATCATACTATAGCATAAACTTCATAAATTGAGTTATGATTATAACCTCTTTGAAACTTCTTGGTAAAGTTTTCTAATAAGTTTCATTTTAATGCATTGAATAAGGTAAGTTCAATCTAAACATGAAATGCACACACAGTGCTGTATGTAGATATGTACCATGTTGTAAAATAATAAAGATTTATGTGATATACAACGGGTTCTTGTTATTCTAAACATAAATACCTATCTAGTCTTGTTTTTACAAACGAAATTAATAGGTACGATTTATGTAAGACTATAATTAGAATTAGAAACATTCTGTACTGAACATGAGTATTTACCTGTGACTTTTCATTTGAATATAATTACTAGGTATAAGTCCTTCTTTGCCGTCTAATTCAGCCCTGTACCAGTTCATATCGTCCTCCATGTTAAGTATCTGTAATATCAAAAATTCTAGAAAGGATCTGTCATTTCACAACATATAATTCGCTGCACATCATTTCGGTGAATTCACACGTACCTTGAGGACTTGATTCTTCCTAAAGCTGAGCTCATCATCAGCAGTTGCAGTGAAATCGTGTTTTGCTATAGCCTCCATGATCAAATTAGGCACTTCACTAAAATGTCACCGATTACCAAAATAACTCACTAAGTATACAAACTTTTAACAACGTTTAAGGTCAGGGGAGTAAAGTAATCATAATGCATGTATTGTCTTACAGAACAATCTAAAATTAGTACGATATAACGCCGATACGGAAAAATAATCTCCGTTCACAGGCCACACATCAGTCACATCACCAGTCACAAAAGTATAAAGATATGTTGCCATGTAATAAAATATTATAAATCTTTACAGTGTTGCCAAGTTTTGTTGTCATTTACCGGTATAATTTTTAAATGAACGCGACTAAAGTGCAGCAAGGCAGAGGCCAACAAAAAACGGCCACTTTGGGCGACAAAAATGACAGCTTTTGACACATTTTTAGTGTCCGACCGAAGGTGCAATTCTGGCCGAAGCCGAAGCCGAAGCCGATTAATCGGTATTCACCAAAACCTTCGGCCGAAGCCGAAGCCGAAGCCGAAGGTGATGATAAAACACTAAATTAGATTCGCGCTCTCAAACTTGTTTCGACTTGTTTTGTTTACTAACTGCGATGCGTTCGGGCCGGTGCGGTGGTGCGGCGAAACGCTGCTCTGCTCTGCGCACTCTCCGTCTCGCTCTAGCATCGTTCAGTAAATTTCAAATTTTGACAACTTGCAAACCTTCGGCTTCGGCAAAAGCTTCGGCTAATTTTTGGCCGAAGCCGAAGGTTTGGCCGAAGGTGATTTTTTCGGCCGAAGGTGGCCGAAGCCGAAGCCGAAGCCGAAGCTTCGGTCGGACACTACACATTTTACTGTTTCTAGTTTTCACTGACGTATGTTTTTTTTACAATTACTGCACTATAAACACTGACAATTTTTTTTGCACTATAGCAACTGACGGTCATGACTAATCTATTATACTATATTTGTTATAGGATGGTTTCGGTGACAGCTGTCACATTCATACAATGTAGCTATCTATCCTTTTATTTTTATCTTAGATGCATATTTTCGTCCTGTTGTCACCCAACCCATGCTATGTAAAAAAGACTATAGTAGGTGGTGATAGCGCGGCGACGCACGCTTGAAACCCGAAAGTCCTGGAATAAATAGTATTCTCAATCTTTATAAAAATATATGTATAAGTTCTACTCATATTCCAAATTTCAATCAAATCCATTAAAGAGTTAAGGTGCAAAGTTGTAATAAACAAACTCACTTTGTTTAACGTTATAAATTATAATAAAACAAAGTTTGCAGACTCCGTAGTTTTTAATTTTGAACTGTATGTGTACTTTCCGTATTCCGTATGTATTTTTAACATTGTTTTTTAATACTTGACAACAAATAACACAAAAGAAAATATATCTGAAAATAGCATCTACGTTTCTCTTATTAGTATGAAGAAAAATGGGTGCGTAGTGAGACCGTCTCGTTAGGTAGGTACCTAATATGCGATTCATATAAAGCCTGCTATACATGTTGGCCGAGCGGTGCCGAGCGACGGCCAACGCCAACATGTAGACAGCCTATTTGCCTTGCCTTGTCATCGCTCGGTGTCGCTCGCCTAGCTGGCCGAGTGAAGCCAAGCGCCAACGTGTGTAGGGTTCATTTGGCGCCACTTGTCTACGCTCGCCGTCGCTTGTGACCACTCGCCTCACTTCGGATCGGTGTCGGTTTTTGTGCACAAATCAAAGGCGCTCGCCTGCGCTCGGCCAACGTATGGGCATCTTTCAAATTAGCTTGCGTCCATTGGTCTAGGCTCGCGTTGGTCTTTTACTTGCCAAACATGTAGACAGCAGCGTTTGGCTTGTGTCGATTTGCTTAGGCTCGTGTTGGTCTACGCTCGGCCAACATGTATAGCAGGCTTAAGAATATGACCGACATAGCGCCATGTTGTGACGTCATAGCTGTCAATTCAATGGAATAAGGTAAGGTGAGCAATACAAGATATTATTCAAATTTTGGAATCACTATACAACGGCAGGCCTCCGTCACTCCATGTACTTGCGCGCTATAATAACCTACCGGCCGACCGAGCGGTCTCGGTCCGTTTGCGGACCAAATTCAGCGCGGTTTTCACAAGCGAAGCGCACGCACGTTGTTCAATTTTAATCGTTCCATTCGTTCGTAAGCGTACCTACGAAGCCGTCTGGTGCCTTGTTTGCTGTAGGTGGGTGCAAATCAAGTAAAAGAAGGGATAAACACTTAACATTTTTCCATTTACCTGACAATGACGAAAGAACGGCGAAATTTATAAAAGAAATATTTTATAAACGATACAATTTTAAACTGTAATTAATTATAAATAAATTGTAACTACAAGTCAGAACATTCACAGTCCTCAATAACTTAAACACAAAAAGTCATGTTAATTTAGTTTTATTGAATAGGCAGCCCTGCGGTTGTTGCAGGATCGCGCGGTGCGAAGCAATCACAACTGTACGCTTGAGCTTTTAAGCACATTTTAGCATGCAGTGGTTGCTGACGCGACCGAGTAGGCTATTATACCAGTAGGTATTGTAATTTTTCTACTGAGTGAAGTATCTGTTACGAAGTAACTATTTATTCATCTGTGACAACGGTAAATAAAAATTAGAATCTAGTTCTTCGCATATCTCAGCGTCACTGTGTGAAGCGTGTGAGTAGTGTTGAATGGAAGAAGAAAGTGAATAATTATTAATAATACATTTTGCTAATTTAGACTAAACAACATCGTGTTTACTTTGCTTAGGTTTAATAAAAGCTCTGTAAAAACAAAAATTATAATTTGTTTATAAACAATTTTATAATTATAAATAAAAAATTAATTAATTCGTCATAAATATTTTTTGCAAACCGTATTTTTTAACTAACATTTGACAGATAGAGGTCATTGACGTTCCTGCGCGTCGCTTGAGGCGTGCTTAATGTTGCCAACCAAATAATCAGTTTTCCCTCATTTACTCGTAATTAAATAAAACTTTCGGAACTCAAATTGTAATTTAGAAAATTTATTAAGTATAATACATTCGATTGAATTATAGGTTATTTTCATTACCATAATTATTATAAATGAGTCATGAAATCTTTGTAAATCTTTAAACATCATAATGGTAGTGACGACACATTCGAGTTTGTGCAACCTCTTTCAGTTACTTGACAGTTTCACTTTCAACTAGATTTGAAATATTTCTAATTAAAACTATAATTTAAAAACCGGCCAAGTGCGAGTCGGGCTCGCGCACAAAGGGTTCCGTAGCAGCAAATATAATACAGTTAAATCAACCTATCTCAAAAACTATAAGAGATACTTTGATCAAACCAAAAATCGTTGAAAGAGTTAATTAGCATGCATCACCTCTATTTTTTTTAGAATTTTATACCCCGTAGTTATAAAAATAGAGGGGGGGGGACATACTTTTTACGACTTTGAGAGCTGATATCTCAAAAACCGTTCACTTTAAGAAAAATGTTTTTTAGAAAACTTTATATCATTTTAAAAGACCTTTCCATTGATACCCCACACGGGTATGTACATCGAAAAAAAAATTTTCATCCCTCAGTTACATGTATGGGGGGCCCCACCCCCAATTCTTTTTTTTACTATTTAGTGTCATAATTTTGTAGCGGTTCATACAACACATATTCCCATCAAATTTCATCACTGTAGTACTTATAGTTTCCGAGTAAATCGGCTGTGACAGACGGACAGACGGACAGACGGACATGACGAAACTATAAGGGTTCCGTTTTTGCCATTTTGGCTACGGAACCCTAAAAATGAGTCAACTACTGAAACATTTAGATAAGGAATGAATATGAAGGATATCTATTAGACCGTGACAATCATTTAAGTATAAAACGTGGGTTATGGGATGGGAGTACTATGACTCAACCCAGTGACTGTATTTTTGACGCGTTAAGGTTTTTGTAATTTTTTAGACTTGTTCGTTTTGAAGACAAAAAATTGACAGATGTTGCCTAAATGGACGAAAAACGAACGATTTCACTTTCATTCCTTCCTTCATCTCCGATAGTAATGTTCAATCGCTGACAAAGTCCTAACCCACCTCTCGATTACCCCACCAAATTTTATTTATAATGACGGTTTGACGCGATCATTTACGTTCAATCTAAGCGATACGATTAATGTCACCGATGAGGTGGAACGACAAATTCTCGTTCCACCTCATCGGTGACCTTCGTATCATATTAGCTTCCTAATTGTTCTGTAACACTAGACGCTCTAAGGATAACCCGTCTCGAATGATTCATAAATATTCTATTGCTGATAGACCATGTTCCACATCGACTTCTTAACGTATTATGACGATATTTTAGAAAAAAACTTTTGAGACCAAAATAGAGCGTGGCTGGAATGTAAGTTGGTAGCCAGAGATTTGAGACTTGTAAGGATCAATATAAAAACATTTGCTTGAATGGATTAATATAGTAAATAGATACATATAATAATGTTCGTAGTGGTGGATAAGTAACCTTTACATATACTATCATCAGGTGACATAGTGGTCAAACGTAAGCTTATCCATACTAAAAAACACTCTCAATCTCAATAATGTAACGGTTTCCAGATTACAAATCGTAATTTTTCTTCTGTTTAGGGAATATTTATGACGAGCCAGAAAATACATATGATTGTTAGACGATAACATTTCTAATGAATCTACATACTCGTAGATCTTGTATAAAATCATAGAAGAACTTTAGTGTAATTCCTTATAATTCCAGTTTGTGAATTAATAACTTGAAGTTCAGGATTTGTTGAATTCCATTTTATTATTCAAATTATTACAATCCCAGCAATAAAATTATAATCAATAAAATAATTACTACAAAAGGGATATTACTAAAAAGAAATCGAGAAAGAAAAGAGTCCTTGTTGTTTATCCTTTTTTTTAGAATTTTATTGGACTTTCGGAACGCAGCCTTAAAAACCGATTTTTTTCGGAATTATTCGGTTTCTAATGAACAAGCAATCCGAAAAGCTTTCTATTTCATTCTTACTTGGAGAAAACATACACGAAGTATGAGATAGCATAATACGTGAAGTTATCAGCAAGTAATCGAAGCTGTCAAAATAAGTTGATAACACTGACATTATAGTTTGACAGTTCTTTTATGTCCATTTCGCCTCCCAGTGGCATTATACGCGTAAGTATTTGTAAAATAAATCTTTAAATTATCTCTAAATCTTCTCAGAACTATTACTGAAAGTGATTATAATTTAAGCAAGAGCTATTGCACTACCTAGAATGTAAAGTATTTTTGTAGTATATGATGTAAACATAATTTTAGACGTGTGTTTTAAGCGGTGTCACATTTGTTGTTTTAGGTTTAGCCGTAACTCACTTAAACGCAACGATGTCGGGAGGATTAGACATACTCGCCCTCAACGAGGAGGATGTCACCAAGATGCTGGCGGCAACGACCCACCTTGGGTCGGAAAATGTCAACTTCCAGGTGGGTAACCGAACTTGTGAAACATAACCTCTAAATCGAAAAATAACATGAAACAAACATGATGAGCTAAGAATCCGTTCCATATATTTGTCTGAAAATTTTGACGATCCATTCTCCCAACTGAGTTATTACTCCATCATAATCAACATGTCTGTTATTTGCAAACTTGTAGTGAAGAAAGTTGATGTTTTGTAGATGGAGACGTACGTGTACAAGCGCCGCGCTGATGGCACACACGTGATCAACCTGCGCCGTACCTGGGAGAAGCTGGTGCTGGCTGCGCGTGCCGTGGTCGCCATCGAGAACCCCGCCGACGTGTTCGTCATCTCGTCGCGTCCGTTCGGTCAGCGCGCCGTGCTGAAGTTCGCCGCGCACACCGGAGCTACCCCCATTGCTGGACGTTTCACTCCTGGTGCCTTCACTAACCAGGTAACTATTGCATAGATTAATTGGCTAAGAAATTAAAGTACATCTCGGTCACAATTATTTGACGCTTGGAGTTGACGAAATAAGGTCTAAAAACATAACAATAGAGCTAGCCAAATTATCAATTGGTAACAAAGATTGAATATCTATACCTGACACTTGCAGGCCGAGCTAGATGTTCGCATTTCAGAGATGCCTGAAGTTAATGTGACCAGATTGTAAGTTTCTGTGTTATACCTCAGTAGCCATTAGCATCTAGGTTGCATACATGAAGGTTCTATTCAATGATGACAAACAAACTAAGGAACCACTGACTGCATTTATGTAGTAATGATTATAAGATTTTCTGATTATCCTCCACACTACATTATCAAACTCAACATTACAGGTATAGTTGTTATAATCATTCATTTTATTATCACCAGATCCAAGCCGCTTTCCGTGAGCCTCGTCTCCTGATCGTGCTGGATCCCGCTCAGGACCACCAGCCCATCACTGAGGCTTCCTATGTCAACATTCCAGTCATTGCCCTGTGCAACACTGACTCACCTCTGCGTTTCGTTGACATCGCCATCCCATGCAACACTAAGGTAAGCTACTTTAAGAAATATCAACAAGATTTTAAATATTCAAGTAGTCAAGTTACAAGGAAATTGATGAGTAAGTTTCCATTAATTCATAAATCCCCGACTGGTCTCATGGGATCGCGCTGTTATTGTCTTACTTTTTTGTCTCATTTCGCAGGTATGTGATAGGTTAAAACAGTGAACACATAGGCCGCCTTGTTCAATAAATATTTTTACTTAACGGGCAATGAAATTAAAAAAAAAACCGGGCAAGTGCGAGTCGGACTCGCACACTGAGGGTTCCGTACCAATTTATCAAGATGAAAACAGTTCAATTCTCGAATCGAGTCTTAAAGATTTTACAAAAAAGAAAATCTTGTAACTAAAAATTTAAGGTTTTCGGAATTTTTCCTTTATGTGTGCTATAAAACGTTGCTTCATGCCAAATTTCAAGATTCTAGGTCGACTGGTAGTACCCTTTAGGTTTTGATTCCCTTGCGAGTACATGCGAGTTTCAAAATATGCAGCTTAAATTGCTGTTTCTTTTGATTGCGTTGACATAGAAGTTTGATTTTGTTACAGCTTAAAGGTATTATAGACCTGAGTATTTGGTATGAATTTCAATTTAATACCTCTATGCGTTTATGAGGAAATGGGTAGTAAGTTTAAAATTATTTAAAAAAAAAATACATTATGTGATGTAACTAAAAATTTATGGTTTTCGTAATTTTTCCTTTATCTATGCTATAAGACGTTGCTTCGTACCAAATTTCAAGATTCTGAGTTCACGGGAAGCACCCTGTAGGTTTTGATTCCCTTGCAAGTGTCAAAAATTTGCGGCATAAACGGCTGTATCTTTTGATTGCGTTGGCTTAGAAGTTTGATTTTTTCACAGCTTCAAGGGACAGTAGACCTGAGTAATTGATATAAATTTCAGCTTCATACCTCCACGCGTTCCTGAGAAAAAGGGTCTTGACAGACGGACGGACAGACGGACAACAAAGTGATCCTATAAGGGTTCCGTTTTTCCCTTTTGAGGTACGGAACCCTAAAAAGTAACCATAATAAAAAACTTATAAAAATGTTTGACATATTATTATAGGGCTTATATTTAAAATGCTTTTGATTCTCTCCCCAGTCCTCTCACTCGATTGGTCTGATGTGGTGGCTGTTGGCGCGCGAGGTCCTGAGACTGCGCGGCGTGTTGGCCCGCGACCAGCGCTGGGACGTGGTCGTCGACCTGTTCTTCTACCGCGACCCTGAAGAGAGCGAGAAGGAAGAGCAGCAGGCTAAGGAGCAAGTTGTTGTAAGTATAACTTTATATAAATAAAAAAATGTTATGATTTTCTGACTCACTCTCTTACTAATAAACATAGACTTTGAAAAGAAGCTAAAATGTAAGATTAGGAATTCTCAGTGTAAAGTGAAGATGAAAGCAAGTCCTAGTAAAAGATATTTCTTACAAAATACTCTCTAGATTAGAAAAGAAAGCTGTACAAAAGTAAACTAACATCCTGACAACAACTAGGCCAGTTATCTATATGGAGGCAATGTTATCTAATATTTTGCGTGTGTTATCTGCCTTCTTGAGTAGTTTTGATAACTATGAATGAAACAACTCTTAAAACATAACAAGTACATAATCATGGTCTTGGTTTCTATGGATAGTGAAACGGTCTGCAATCAAACATTTGATGACATCTGAATATATCACTTTGTTGTTCAGTATAATTGTCTTGATGCACCAAATTTACACCCATGTTTTACCTATATTTTTCAGGGTATATTTACTAATGAAATCCTGAAATCAACTTCTCAATATCTGAACTTTTTTCTAGGCCCCACCACCACCCAAGGCCGAGGTGCCCGCCCCAGTGCACGAGGACTGGAACGAGTCTGTGGAGCCCGTCACTTCCTGGGCCGAGGACGCCGCACCACCACCGGCCGCCGCTTTCGGAGCTGCGCCCGCACAAGAGGACTGGGCCGCTCAGGTATGTAGTACTTAGTTGTAGCATTTTACTGTAGTCACTGGACGTTAGGGAGTTACTATTAAATTTATTATCAACCACATCAATGTTAACCATAATGGAGTAATTGTAAGTTAACCATATTGAACTTTATTTTCGATGACGCTCCTGTTTGACTATCCCTAAGAATGTTGGTCTCTCTAAGAATCTTGTCTTTAGGGCATTCAACATGCTGATTGAAATGAGACATTGTGTAGCATTGGTGCATTAGCTTGCTATTGCTTATTTAAAAAAAAAGAAGAAAGAGTAGAAATGGTAGTAACTGATTTTTATTTTTGTTAGATGATTATGACAGTCATCAGTTCGCGTAGCTCCTGTTGCAACTTTCCTATACACGATCCTTTTCATCGCAATGTTCAGTCACGCAAACCTTTTTCTTTTACATAAATGTATAACATGAAACTTGCTTGTTCTCAGGTCCAAGAGGAGTGGGGCACCACTGCTGCCGCTGCCGCCGCCCCCGCGCCTGTGGCGGCTGCACCCGCCCCGTCTTGGGGAGGCTCTGCCCAGGACTGGAGCGCTTCGTAAACGTTGCGTTTTCTTTGGTTAATATAACGTAAAACCAAACATTTGTTTTATTTACTACTTGTCCTTCCTAGCTGTAGACCTTCCCTAGACTTGAGTATAAATATAGATTACTAGAAATTAGATGTAGATGTCTTATGGCGTATCCATACATGCCGCCGGGTTTTCCTCCGGCTTTCAGACCACCTTGCATTGCGTTCTTCTTAAAAGATGCATGTGCCTGCGGCAAAGCCACAACTTCTGCAGGTTTCCAGTAGATAACTAATGTAGAAACGATAGTACTGAAATAGTTATTCTCTTGAATTGACTAGTTTCGATTTCCGTGCATATTTTCTGTACCCAAATGACGCCCGCTCAAATGAACAATGCTGAGCTATTCTGCCATACGTACTGATAATAATTTAAAAAAAAAATGCTATTGCCATAGAAATATGTTTTGTTTCTTTGATTGAACACTTTAACCTACTAAGGAACAACTGCATCGAAAAATGATTTTAGTGTGGTAGCTACTACCTACGAGAGCAAAACCGCAAGTTAAACCGTGGAGGACAGCTAATCATAATAAAATGACTGTAGAACCAACAACTAATTCAATTTACAATTTATTAAAAGGAACTAGACTATTTTCAACTTTTCCGTACAAATGAACCCTGTAGATACAAGTATATTTCTCGTTTCCTTGGTTAGTCAGTACTCTGAACACCACACTCTTCCATTCAATGTGACTGTAGGCTAAAGGGTAGTATTGTTTCGGGGGCCCTTCCGCGCGATATTGTGCGTTTGCTATTTTGATCCAAGTGTTGTTTGTTAGGACACCCTGGAAATATAATAAATTAATTAGTTCCATGTGCACACAAGGGCACAAAATATGGAATCTGCCTGTATACAACGCAGCGCAGTTTTTAGTGCCAAACAAATGTGAACTGACCTAAAAATGAAGCAGTTAAACAATGTTTAGTTTTGACTCTATGCTACAAAGGAGATAAAACTCGGTCACATTAACTTGACGCTTGGCGTCGATAAAATAATGTCCAAAAACAATAATTATAACAACAACAGAGATCTAGCCAAATTATCGACGCGCGTACCTATCCGTAGCAAATATGCTGACCATACCTGACACTTGCCGCGCGAGCTAAGGGAATGCCGGGGGGATGCTCGCATTTCAGAGATGCGTAGAATATAAGTAATCGAGAGTTTAGAATAGTTAAAATATTTGTAGTTTCTGTTAATTACGCAAAAATGGCTGAACGGATTTGGATGAAATTTGGCATGCATATGGCCTTTGACCATAGAAAAGAACATAAGCTACCTTTTGTCCCGATTCTGTTTTGTTAAACTTATGTGTAGTTTTAAAAAGATCCAATAGATGGCGCAGACGAACTCGCGGGTAGAAGCTAGTTGTAAATTATGGTCGAAAGAACGTGAACGTGAAGTGTGCATCAAAAATATTTTTTCTCAAAATGGCTTTTACGCCGTTTGTAGCTTAAGTACAGCATAATCAAGGTTACAGATTGTCCGTTATAAGTTGGCGAGTGTGAAGTTAGGCTCTGCGAATTTTGGCGCTTGAAATAACGCTGAAAAATAAAGGTTTTAAAAAAATTAATGCCAATAACTGTTTTTAACAGCAATAAGAACTGCAAATGCATTAATTTTTTTAAAACCTTTATTTTTGTTCGATATTTCAAGCGCCAAAATTCGCAGAGCCTAACTTCACACTCGCCAACTTATAAAATAACGGACGTACTGTATACTAGGGGTGATCCAAAAGTAATGATAATCAATATGAAATAAGGATATTTTAACTTTAAAAAAAATATATTTCTGTACCTAGTCTCTTAGGAAGTTAATACATTTAGTCCATTTTTTTTTAAAATCCATAATTCCCTTTGAAAAAAATCTTTGTCTTGATCATCCAAAAACGCCTCTACAGTAGTCATTACCTCGCTATTATTGTCAATTTTTTTGCCTCAGAGGTGTTTCTTGAGCCGAAAAAAGAGGTAAAAGTCACTGGGTGCCAGGTCTGGCGGATAAGGTGGGTTTTCAAGCAATTCGAATCCCGTTTCTTGAATGGCAGCCATCGCAACGGCGGCTTTGTGAGCCGTTGCGTTGTCTTGGTGAAACAACACTCTAACTCGGAGTTTGCGTCTTTTTTTTCTTTGATGACCTGCCGCAATCTTCTTATTTGGTCTGCGTAGTAAGAGTCCATAATAGTGGCTCCTTTTTCCAAGTATTCTACTATTATAATTCTTTCAGCATCCCATAAAACGGACGCCATAACCTTTCCTGCCGAACTTGACACAATGAATTTCTTCAGCGACGGGGAAGAGGCTTGTTTCCAAGTCTTAGACTCTTGTTTGGTTTCTGGATCAAAATGGTGGATCCAGGTCTTGTTTATAGTCACGAAACGAGACAAAAAAAAATCCTGATTCGTCTAGAACTTTTCGAGATTCGCCCTCGAAATGTCGACACGTTTTGATTTGTGCTCGTCGGTTAACTTTCTCGGCACCCAACGTGCAGAGTACTTTTTCATATGCAGTTTGTTCGCAATGATTCTTTGAACACTTATAACGTCATAGGGATGTCATATGACATCCCTATGACCTCAGCTACATGCTTTATGGTCAAACTTCGATCTGCCAATACGATATCTTCGACTTTTTTTACTTTTTCTGCAGTGTGGGACGTGGATGGGCGTCCCTCGCCATGTTCATCTTCTTTGGATGTTCTACCCAGCTTGAACTCCTTTGACCAGCGCGAAACTGTGGAATATGAAGGAGCAGAGTCCCGTCATGTTTCCACTATGTCATTTTGTATGTCTTTGGTAGATTTTTTTTTCAAACAGAGGTACTTAATGACAGCTCTGATTTAATTTTTCATCATTTTGATGTTTACTCTCTGACTGTTCGTATTCAAATGAATGTAACTCCCTGAAATCGTGGCCTATTTTTATGATTTTTTTATGATGAAGTACTGGATATATGAGAAAACAAAAAAAAAATATTTCGTATTTTTATGTGCGCTACAAATATCCGATTATCATTACTTTTGGATCACCCCTCGTAATGTTGCCACTGCTGGGACTCGAAAGTCTTCCAATCTTTGATTCTAGGATATGTCGGTTTCCTCACGATGAGTTCCTTCACCGGTTTGAAAGCAATAGTGATGAATGAAATTACACAAACTAAAGCTTCTGGCTTAGAACCTCGCGACCTACAACTCGTAAGTTGAGGGTTTGCGGCCACCACTACACTACCCTATCTGCTCTATATAGGACTGAAGCTTATTCATTTTTAACTATATTGCAACCAAGGCTCTAGTCGTTTAACAATAAAAACCTCGGTTCGCAATATCAGTCATAACCAACCCTATCCACTAACGCCCGTTTTCAATAAGCTATCTGTCTACAGTTGCAGCTAATAAAGATAAACAAATCTATCCTTTTGCCCTTACTTGCTTTCCTATAATCTACCGACGGATAGCATTTCCTACCAAAAGTTGTGGATTAATAGAATAGAATTTTACTGTTTATCGGGGATAGCTATCTATCTATGAACTGCGGTAGGTTATTAAAAATGGGCGTTACAGGTTGGTCAAAATTGCTATCTAAAGAAGAAAAGAAAAATAAATTCTTACTGGCTAGTGGAAAGAAAACGAGGACAAAAGAAAGCTGGGTCTGCAAAATATAGACGGTTGAACTAGAATACATCAGAAGTGGCGTCAGTTTAGTACGCAGTATTAGTCAATGCAAAAGCATTGCTGAATAACAAAACTGAATTTGCATGAGTTCGCATATCCAAGCGCGAGCTAAGACGGGAACTAGCAACATGACACGAATAACATAGCATCCCTATTTCTAAAGTAGAATTGTGTATGCGCTCGAGGAAAACAATTCCACTCAAGAGCCTCCTAAGAAATTGAAATCAGGATATTCCGTCTACGTAAATGTGTGGAAGGATTGCAATAGAGTTTGACTAGTGCTACGTATTAACAAAATTGCATAGATATAAACCCACGTATAAACGGAGATGAACTCTGAATGGAAAAGCAAACATTATATAGATCTGTTTATGAATGCTGACTAAAATGCAATCTGTAATAATACTTCTTCCTTATTCCACAAATCTGCATAGTAACGTGAATTTTGGATGACATTGACATTCGTACTGCAAGCCCAGGCATTTTTATTTTATTTTAAGAGACCTCTTCCAGGTCATCCTTCTCATGGGTTGTCTTCTGCTTAGCCGGAATTACCTATGGCGCGGTAATAAATTAAAGCCAGAATTTATAAAAACTAAGCGACTACGCGTTTAGGGCACCCCCTGTGCCGTACGGACCTTAGGGCGTCAGGGACGAAGAGGACAGCAAGGGTCGGGCTGGATAGAGCATTGATTATTGTGGAAACCAATTTAAAATCACAGTTTTATCGTGCGGCTTAGTTTAAGAATAGGGTGCAGTGGATGTTGACGAGAGCGCCGTGGCTAGCCTCAGTGGCGAGGTTTGAAGGAGTGGTCTGGGCTGGCGAAGGGTCTTGGTTTCTTTACGGCGATAGCCGTAGAGTCATCAGGAGTGACTAGAGTAAGCATTGGACGGTGACGTAAGTATGCATGAGCGTGGCGTTAATGCGGCGAAAAATTGCAGAGAACCCAACGGCTTTCTAACGCGCTAGTGATGCGTGTTTTTTTCTAAACTCGTTAAAAACCGCCTATCTATCCACTTACTAGACGCTAGTAGATAATTCTGTTTATGATCTTATTTCGTACTATTTCGTGTGAAAAAGCTCTTTGTAATCAAAGTTCAATCTCAAGCGAAATTCACATTAATGCATAAGTGAACCGCTATGCAGAATAGAATAGTAATCATATTCAGGCTCTATAACGCAGATATCACGTTTGTTTTAGCACTGAGAGTTCAAAGCCGTAATCTCAGCTGTTTGACTATGTACTAACGTATATTAGGAAATGCTTGGGCGCACTCCGGGCGGTGTCTGGGTGTATGTGCTCAACTGTGATGTAACGCACCCGCTGCGTTTGTGGCAGTCGTATTATTATTTCGCCGTAGGAACCACTGAAAATAATAGCTGTGTTAGTACGGGAAAATCTTGTCTGCAAATAATGATACTGTGTTTGAAATAATAGGGTAAACAGTGCGGTGATGTAGGTTTTTGACCCTTTTTCTCAGAATTTGATCCTAAATTCAAATGCGAGATTAGGTTTGGCAGCGCAAGGGTTCCTTAGCCCTGTCTCTTTTATTGTGTTGGTTTTTCATTATCAACGCTAATTCTTCTTGGAAACAGGACTAATAATAAATAGAAGTCGTATTCATGATATTTATCATGATTCCGGTCTAGAAGAGGGATGCTGCTATCGGTCTTGGATAGCTCCGTTTCTTCCTTGCAGTGCGCAGTGGAAACGTGATGGCATTATAACATCATATATAGGTAATATCATCCTTTTACGTACGATACGTTCTGAAGCTAACTCGAACTTTTCTATGTTAAATTTTTAATCTGTCTACTCTATGATTTATGTAAAACTTGGCCATAACGTCCAATGATAATTTGTAAAATAGCATTCAAATTAAAGTTGCCTAAACTTCGATATCTTTATCCCCACGGGCTTATACATTACACCAACTAGAACTAAGTACCTACATGTCTAGTATCTACATCTTATCTTTGAAATTTGACTCACATGAAAGGCCAACAGTCGGACAGCGTAGGTCTTCGTAACGCGAGCACAGTATCGGGCGGTGGGGCAGCGCGCCACAACGGCACAACACCCCACAGGGCTACCCTGCCACCCCACTCCGTTGTGTCACTACCCTTTGATGCCGTCGCACCTTCTATGTATCGTGTATCAATGTCCTTAGCCCCTGCAACTGTTGCCATTTGTTCTGAACGAACGAAACTTGGAGATTAGATTACTGAGAATCGGTCACGTTAGCTCAAAGGTAGCGTTGAACTTAAAACGATTCGTCGGTGGGGTGTTTGGACTTAGGTGCAAGTTGACACACCGACTTGCAACTAATAAGACGAGTTGTAAGTATCGGCCTTCGGCTTTTCATACGCCTTCTAAACGTGAGGGAAACCAGGGTACCTACTAAAAATATGAAAAATACATAGGTACAATAAAATCCCATACCTAATATGATAGATTTATTTCGCTATGTGTTGCTGCATTAGACGTGTCATGGGTTTTCTTCATTGCCACAACACGTTTTATCATTCTTTTAAGCGACTCTAAGCGAAACGAGATATGGCTGTTTGAGAGAATCCAAAACGAGTTGTGAGTGCTTTTGGTCTTTGCGAGAAAAGATTAACTTGATGATGACGAATAATCATTTTACAAAAGTATACAAAAACTAGATACCTAAATTTCAAATTTTACGTAGGTATTTAATAAAGTTTGTATGTATGGATGTGCGAATGTTTGTTACTCTTTCACTCAAAAACTACTGAATGGATTCCGATGAAACTTGGTATATAAGTAGATGGTCCTATCTGTCCTGGAATAGCATTTAGGATATTTATCCTGGGAGAATATTCCCTTGGGATAATTTTCTCCTATCACGTGAGTGAGGCCGTTGGCAGCAGCTAGTAAATAATAATATGGTATGTAAATCAAAAGCTTTGCACTCCAACGAATTTTTATTTTGAAATTCTTAGAAATGTGAGATTGAGTTAGCATTTTAAGATGTACCTACCACTTTGCATTCTCTTTGTGCATAAATTCAAACACATTTTAGGCACGGGGCCAATGAACGTTGGAAATATCATTATCAGCTTGGGATTTTCCAATAATGTTGGTCTCAGCTGATAAAGCTTTTGGCGATGATACATCGAGGAATATCGGATTATTGATATGCTAAAGTCATTTTGGTTGTCAGATTTTCGGCATTCTGTATGTTTGAAGACTACATTGTTGTGGAGAGAAGGATTAGAGATTGAGAAGATTTAGATTTAGTTGCTTCATAGCCGAATACAAACTTACCTGTTTTTGTGCGAGAAGTTAACATCATGGTCCGTGATCGGAGCGTATTTCTGCAATGAGACATATAGGTAAGATAATCAGTAACGTACGAATTTACAACTTTACCTGTACCTTTAAGGTACATATATATTGACTTTAGTTAAATTTAAAATTGTCTTGCTTTTGGGACAGTTATTGCCTATTATTCCCACCAAAGACTACAATATAATATGATTCCCACTACAAGACTTAGTTCTTTCATTTGATGTGGTTAATACTAATACCACCTTCCTTTTTTTTTCAGAATTCATACTAGTGGTTGAGCGATTGATTCTATCGCAGGTTAGATTCACGCTTTGATCAAATATTTGTATGGTCTACACACGTCTACAGTTTTCGGTCTGGGCGTTTGTGTGTGAAGTTTAAATTTTTGTAAACATATCCAAGATACAGAATTAATTCCTAGTCAGTAGGATGTTTTTTTTAATAATTTTATCTTGACAAACACAAGCATAAAATAATACTTTAGGTATAGGTTAGATAGAAGTCGCAATTTTCAAAAGAAGTGGAAAGTCGTGTTCCCTTTCAAACGCATAACGATTAAATTATACCAACTAGTTCAAATCCCCGACTTTACTCAAACATCTTTGTTTGATACCTACTGTTTTTTTTTCAAAAAAAGCTTTCATTCACGGGAATAGTGAAGCTGGGTACCTACCTGACGACAAATATTCCTGTGAAAATTCGACTGACAGACGGAATACTGTGTACCTGAGAGTTTGTTCCGCTTTGGCGAGCTGTTCTGCTAAATATTTCATTCTTTTGCAGCATTGGAAGCTGCTGACCGATGAAGATGAGTCGGAAGTGCCTGGAAAATGAAATGGAAAATGATTAGGTACCTATTAGTGTTAATTTCGTTGATTATATATTGCAGCTTGTTTATTGTAGGTACGTCGCTATTGGAAAAGCTTAAACTACCTACAAGGCTTTTTCTTATTTGACAGAACTACCAAGGTATAAAATGTCAGCATTAATTGGAAAGAAGACAAAAGGAGATATTTTTGAGTAAGAATGCGCGAGTCAGTATTTAACAAAAACAATTTAGTTTGACTTCTTTACGCAAACATAACAGTTGAAGGATACATTAGTCAGTTAGGACTTAGGAGGTTGAATTTAATTGGCCAACTACATACCTATATAATAGGGTAACATTATAAGACAGGGTAGCGGATTGTTCAAAGCAGGTACGTACCGAGGCCACACAAAAGAAAATTTTAAGGACACTGTGGGTTTTAGTCAGTAAAAATCTTAACATTCCCTCTCCCTCCACCCAGAGCGGGAAAAGACATTTGATGATTTCAAGGGTCACATCATCATTTCAGACGGAAGACGTCCACTGTTGGACATCTGCCTTCCCCAAGTGTCGCCATAACGACCGGTTCTATACATCTCCCATACATTGGATTGCCGCGAACTTCACCAAGTTATTGGTCCACCTTGTGGGAGGCCTACCAACGCTGCGTCTGCTTAGAACCTTTCAGGCCCATAGACCATCTGTTCTGCGAGCAATGTACCCTACCCACTGCCACTTAAGTTTGGCGATTCTTCGGCTTACCTATGTCGATAACCTTGGTTCTCCTGCGAACATCTTCATTTCTGATGTGATCACGTAAGAAAACTCCGAGAATAGCCCTTTCCATAGCTCTTGGTCAAATGATCAAATATTGTTAAAACCTTCGATGCGCCCATGGTGGTTATTGCTCATGGCCCAGCGGTCGGCGACATACATAATTAAAAACTTTTATTACTTTGCATTAATTACCGATAAGACTTGATGGATGGTAGAGGCCAGTTATTTTAATAGTAGGCAATTTACATGGAATTTGCTTGTTCGTCGGCGTTCGTTTTATGGATAGGTATTTATGATATTTGATATTGTTACGTAAGTTTATTCAGTAAGTAGGTTGGTTGACGATAATTTTTTTGTTGTTGTAATTTATTGTCACACTAGCTGTCCCCTGCGGTTTCACCTGCATTTTTCGTTACTGCTCCGCTCCCGAGGGTTGTAGCGTGATGGTATATAGCCTATAGCATTCCTCGATAAATGGGCTATCTAACACTGAAAGAATTTTTCAAATCGGACCTAGTTCCAGAGATTACCCCCTACATACAAACTTACAAACATACAAACGTACAAATTTTACCTCTTTATAATATTAGTAAGATAAAATATTCTGGACTAATCTGACCAAGATGGTTTAAGTAGAAAATTGATATAGTTCGGGACAATTGGGGGAGGCCTTTGATGTGTGTGATGTATAGATCCGCTTTTATCTGGACTTCTACAGAGGTTTAAGAAGTTATCGCACTTATAAATAATAAAACCATATATGAAACCTAATAGAAAAGTTGGACCATAATTTTAAGAAACCTAATAAAATAAGGTGTTTTTTTCATAATAGGAGTTCAACAAGGAAACCTTCGACCATCATAAATATTGCATACCGTTTGAGACGCATTGTGCCAATGAAAGAACTCGTAGTCCAAAACAGGACGAATTTTATTAGATTTCTTAAATAAATTATTATAAATATAGCAATATTACAGAAAATACAAAACACAAAAAAGTCAATAATTATCCATTTACAAAGGAATGACGTACCTTGAATGTAAAATTTATTTAAATTTAAAATTCAAAGTCAATCCAAAGACTTCAAAGTATCCCGTTTAAAGTCAGTTTAAAATATTCATAGGTGTACCTATTAGTTCTTTTTTAGATTATATTAGAATTAAACCGCGCTCCAAGGTGTCATAGTCTCTGATTTGAATAATTTAAATTATTTTGGGAACTATGAGGGAGGAGTCCCTAGACTCCATAGAGAGGGGGAATATGGTTACTCGGTCACGGCTTATACCAACTTTGCTACCGGGCCATAGCCTTGATGTATGTCGAGTTGACATCAGTCAGTGGTCCTGCTGTCGATTGAGAATCTACTGTTCAGTCAATATAGACAATGAAAGGATGATAGATGATAGAACGCAAAGGACAACTGAAGAACACAGGTGGGCTTTAATTAGTAAAAGTCTGACACACTGTCGCTCTACCCTAGAGCAGAAGTCGAAAAAGGGGAGACATTGCATCTTTCCTGCCAGATTTGGTGTAACGAGGTTCAAGCATGATGACATCGCTTAGTTCATACCTGTATATTTCGGTACAACTATTATCAATAGATATAATTGATAACCGATACTATTAGGTCAGGTAACCACTATTCATTCGTCCGTGACGTGCCGTCAAGCCATCTTGCAAGAGACAGTGATGACTAAAAAGTAGTTTTTTTCCCAATTGTCATCTACTTAGTATTTTATAAGCTTCTCCCTGGCGTTCAAAGTAGGTACCTAACAAAATAACTAACTAAAACTGTCGCCTGGTACGACACTTAATTGAATTAAATATCGTTAGGAACACAATTACTTAGGTACTTACCTAACGACATTATCTTGGTCTTAGGTGTCAAGTCTTCTCGCGTCCTGTTAGCTTTCCACATGGATACTGAAACTAAGTTAATTATAGCTAAGTTGTGATATCAGGCTCTCAGATTAGACTAGCGTTAGGATGTAGCTTCTTAGTTAATTAATGTATGTTATTAGGTATTTCGTCTAAAGGTTACATCAGTCAGCTCAGTGAGTGACATAACGTAAAGTGACTCAAGAGTCTCAAGTTACTCATGAACATTTTTTGTGTTATGAAAAGACCATGCTATACTCTTTATATAATATTCGTCAACTTAGAGTTTTCATGTACCTACATATAACTATATTATAATAACATTATATTATAGAATAATTAGCCACATATCGTTCCCACTGCTGGTAATCAGGCCTGCTCTCTTGGAGAGGGGGTGGACGATTTGGTAGATTTCATAAAATCAGGGATGCATCTTTACATAGTATCAAAGCTAACGTCTGTCTGTTTAGCCACCATCATCTTCTAAACAGCGTTACAGATTTTGATGCGGTTTTCACTAATAGAAAGAACAATAACTGAGTAAGGTTTGTATGTATAATTACACAGGTGCAAAGCTGAGTCGAGTCACTAGTATTTAACAAGTTTCAACACTAACCTAATCCTCCAATCACAACAGCAACCATAAAAATCAACCAGACAGCTGTTTTCCTACAAGCATCGCTTTCGTCCGACTTTTGTTTACACTTCCTATGTCTCCTTTTATTGCTGCAACTGAACTTTTGTTCGACGTTATCTTCATACAGATATTCCCAGATGTTTGCCCGTAACGGATACGAGGATCGCATCTCCCACTTGGGCGCTGCTAGTTTCTTAGATTTGCTTCTTTCGTAAACTTTTCCTGCGGAAACGTAAGGTAAATGGATCGGTGTATCTAGGCCAGTGTGTTTTTGATTTGTGTGCAGTTTCTGTTGTTGTGACGTCAATTATTAAGTATTTATTGTTGAATGTTAAATCTACTGAGGTTGACATCAAATAAATTGTAGCATGGCCATCCAATGGTCAACACAAATATACACGTAATGTCAATTTAGCAAATTGATTTAGTTTAGAAGAAGTAATGCTAATTTGGTCATCTTTGGTTTTTATGAAGATTTGGTTTTCTGGACTGTAAAAAAGAAAATTCATTGTTCTTTTACACGTTATAGCCACATTTTTTTAAATTGTGTATAGGCTCGCGTCTGGCCGATATCTCGCCTGATGGAAAGCGACAAAGGAGCTCGCTTGCCTAGAAGAAACTTGACTTAAAGATCCTCACGTTACTATCAGGAAACACAGACTCAGGCAGAGTATTCTAAACCTTCGCAGCAAGCGTAAAAAATGTGTTCCCAAAACGTAAATTAATTATGTTCATTCACCTCACCATTTTTCAACTATGTAGGGTCAGGTTGCAGTGAAATCGGATACAGTATATGCCAGTATTCAGATAACATGGAGCAACTACCTACCTGACCTACAAATACTGGGGCAGCACGATACGCCTTAGTAAGACTGGGTAGTTATGATATCAAAATCCATCTTTTGTGATCTCGCTTGAGAAAATTGGGCGTCGACAAAACCAAGCTCTAAAGATGTTACGATACTAAGGACATATTACATATTGAGCTGACATTTTACTAATACGTTGATAGCGGTAGTTTTTATAGTAGACATGTAGTGATATATTGGGTTCCGTTTCATTGCTTATTTTACGATTGTTTCGGTCTAGCAATAAGGGAGCGGGTGGGACTTTGATCATGAAGGAGTCTGGCTTGTGTAAGTGCCTATAACTGGCCTTGTTTTGTGAAATGTAAACCGTAACACAAGTGTTTCCGTTAATAGTACAAGTAGGTTCTATCTATTATAAAAAATCACATAAAAATCATCTAAAAAGGATTTGTCTTCAGCTTTGAGTAGAGCTGCGGTATTGTTCGAAAGAGTTACCGTGGCTTTGGAACGTAACGAGCTGCAGGAACACGGGAGTGTAGAGCGAAAGTGTCAGAGTTTTACTAAGTAAAAGTGCGACAGTTTCGCTTCACACAGAGTTGGAAAAGTTACTGGATGATTTCCCGGAAATTCGGGAAAAGCCCCGGGTATCGGCAATCGCAGAGCGATTTCTGGTCACCGTAGGCTCGTGCTTGCTGACAACGAGCAATGGGTAGCTTGCCGTCCAACCACCGGCCGTCCGGTAGGGACTGAGCACGTCGACGGCGTAAAAAAACACTAGTACTATTATTTACTGTACCTTTAGATCTAACTATGGAGGTTACCTACTTCTGTTTCTACAAACTCCCCAGGGAATAACAGTAATAAATAGATCGTGGGAAGAGTACCAGAGATTTTAGGTCTTACAGAAAATAACGGATAAAATCTTCACTATTTCAGTTAGTTTCTTGTTTTGGTGGCTTACTACGCAGTCTTATTTTTCCTACAATACAATATTTAAGTACCTAAGTTTATGTCAGGTAATCATTTCGCTCTTCAGATGCAACAATGACGTAATTATTTTTTTAGAAATTTTGCAGCAAATGCAATTAAACATTTCTATTAAAGGTATGGCATTTTGAAGCGATTTATTACCTACAATTGTCATGATTTTAAAATAAATTGCACATACTTATTGAATTTACTTTTTTAGAGTCATTGGTACCTTTAGCATCTGCAGTTAAATTTCTAAAAGGGTAATTTACCTACGTCACTTACACCAAATGAGCGATATGTATTCGTTATGTCCGCAAGAACCGGCAAATGGCCATGGAGTGATTGTAAATGTATGTCATTATAATTATGGCTGACCCATTTCGTGTTAACCCGTAGCCTCATCAAAACTTCCCATATACCTACATTTATGTGACATTTACGTATGGATGTTGGTCATCGTCGTAGTGTTCCCTAGGGAATATGTTCCCTTACTTTTGTCCCTTACATAAGTGAGGGTTTTATTTTAATAGCTTATTTCACATAATTCCCCTTTCTAACAAACAATATTGGACATGATTTAACCCTCAAGGGAAGATTCCAGGGTAACTAACGATGTAGAATCATTTCGGTGTAAATAATAGGGTTCTAAAAACTATCAATTTGATTCTTGCTAACGTTTAACTTTAAGTATCCAAAGGCTGCACGCGCCATGGTGACCTATTTCGTTTCGTTGGCTTTTGCAATTTGTGCTGACAGAGCAGTCTACGTTCAGGTTTATCTTTTCTCTTATAAAGTATGTTTTTAAGAAATAGAAAAATGTATATAAGTTTTATATTTCTGATTATCCTACGTAACTAGATATATTCATCTACGTACATAATTTCGTGAATAAGTTGATAAAAATAGGTGTGCGTCTACCAGCCTAATCCTACTGAAGCCTGGTTTTAATTTAGTACCTAATTTAGTTATAACCTAAGGGTGTTAGGGGTCCCTCTCTTAGAGAGGAGACCTGAGCCCCAACAGTGTGAGCACTACAAGGCCGATTATGCTAATACTAGGGGTCTTTAGGTCAAAAGTGAATAGGTTACTTCTAAGCAAGCGTGCTCCATCGTTGACCACATCATCGCTTACCATCAGGTGAGATAGTGGTCAAACGCGAGTCTATTAATAATAACAAAAAAATATTTTATAAAAACCATGGAAAATACAAAAAACACATTTTCATTCATACACCATAACAAACACTAAAAGCTCTCAACTTAAAACTCCAATGACGTTTTTCTACCTCGAATTTCGCAGTTTTCATACTAAAGTGGCCTTAATCAGACAGTAAAAGATAATTCGTCTGATATTTAGTGCTGGCCGGCTTCATTGCCCGGGCAGGCAGGTGGTACGGTCCAATTGCATTACGAAGTGAAATCGGACGAGGCAAATCCGTTTTTGGGTAGCACTGATTATAGTAATACGGACTTCATTAACTCTGAATTCAATGGAAAGTTTGACAGTGTTTTGTTACTGGTAGGCTGTTTTGCTGCTGGAAACTGGAACGTTATTTGTTATGCTGAGGAGTTTTGAATAAAAAACTTCTTCTGTTTTGGTTTCAACTCAAATTCTAAGTTTTCATTTACTTTTTATTTATTTGGTTTGTGTTTTTTTTTTTTTAATTGTTATAAACTAGTGCTTGACTGCGATCCCACCTGATGGTAAGCAGTGCTTTAGCTCTTCTGGAATTGTCAAGGAATCGTATACCTTCTTCTTCTTCTTCTACCTGGCGTTTAATCCCGGCCATTGCCAGGGTCCACCTTCCGACTAAGTCTGCTCCACTTTGCCCGGTCGAAAACATCCTTCCCAGCAAGGCCATTGGCTCTCATGTCAGACTTGACGACGTCCAGCCAGCGCTTGCGGGGGCGACCACGGGACCTAGCCCCAAGGACAGCCATATCCATGCATCTCCGACCAACGTACTCCCTAGGGCGGCGCATGATGTGGCCATACCATCGCAGACGACACTCTTGCAGTTTTTCCCCCACGTCACGGACACCAAGACTACCTCGGATGTATGAATTGCGTATGCGATCGGATCGCGTTACGCCGCTCATCCACCTCAGCATCTTCATCTCCGTGACGCGAAGCTCCTGGGTGTGTCTGCCCAGTGCTGGCCAACACTCGCCGCCGTAAAGAAGGACAGGCCGTATGATGCATTTATATATCTGCCCCTTGAGCTTCGGAGGGATTTTGCGGTCGCATACAACGCCCGTAACCTCGCGCCACTTCGCCCAAGCCGCGCCTATGCGTGCTTGGACATCGTCGTCTACGTTGCCAGACTCGTGCAGCACGGATCCAAGGTACCTGAACTTATCGGACCTTGTAATCAGGTCCGAACCTATCCGGATGGTATTCGAATCCGTGCTGCCATAGGACATGTACTCAGTCTTCGCCACATTCAGTCTCAGACCACCGTTTTCCAGCGTGTCCTTCCAAACGTTGACTTTGCGCTCAAGTTGGGCTTTGTTCTGGTTAACGAGGGCTATGTCATCGGCATACATCATTAGCCACGGAGGCTGGTCTTGGATGTATGCCGTAACTACATCGAGCACAACGTTAAACAAGAACGGGCTAAGAGCCGAGCCTTGGTGAACGCCAACAGATATTGGAAAGACGTTGGATTCGCCAACCGCGGTCTGGACAGAGGACACGGAATCGCGGTACATGTCTCTGATAATGTCAATATAGGCCTCGGGCACACCCTTGAAGCGAAGTGCCCACCAGATGGACTGCCGAGGAATACAGTCGAAGGCCTTCTGCAGGTCTAAAAAGGCCATATGCAGAGCTCTCCTTCTCTCCCTGTACGCCTCAGTCAAAGTCCGCAAGGCGAACACTGCGTCCATGGTGCTGTTACCCGCCCGGAAGCCGTATTGATACTCAGAGACAGTACACTCGGTACGGAGCCTTGTGTCAATAATGCGCTCGAAGAGCTTCATGGTGTGGCACATGATCTTGATACCGCGGTAGTTACTACAATCCTGTACGCTACCTTTGCCTTTGTAGATTGGAATGATCAGGCTAGATCGCCACTGGTTCGGCATTTCCTTGGTGATCAGGATGCGGTTAAATAGATCCGTCAGAAGGTCCACACCACGTGAGCCCATCGCCTTCCACACTTCAATTGGCACGTTGTCAGGCCCGACCGATTTCCGGTTCTTCATGTAGCGAAGAGCAATGCGGGTTTCGTCGGGGGAAATAGGGGAAATAAGTCCAAGGTTAGGAGGCGGTTCGGGAGGAAGGTTATGGGGATGCTGTTTGTTTGACAGCTCCGCAAAGTATGTACACCATCTCTCCTTAACAGAGGGGGCATCGTAGAGCAGCTTACCCTCGGCGTCCCTTACACAGAGACATTTGCTAATGTCCCGTGTAGCTTTTTCCCGGGCACGCGCCAGCTTAAAAATAAGCTTCTGCCCCTCCGCAGTTTCCAGCTTGTCGTACAAGGGCGACAAACTTTTGCTGCGGGCTCTGGCTACAGCTTTTTTGCAGGCGCGCTTAGCCGCTCCATATGCCTCCCTGTCCTCCGGAGAGTTGGACCCCTGCCACTTTTTAAATAAGGCCTTCTTCTTCCGGGTCGCCCCCTGAACCCCGTCATCCCACCACCACGTCTCCTTGTCTATGGTTCTACCACCACGAGAAGTGCCAAGGACGCGCTTACCCGCAGCGGTGATTGCAGAATGAATCCTACTCCATATCTCTTGAGCGGATTCATGCGGAGCACTGATCTCGAGATGCTCGACCTCCGCAATGAAATCCGACTGCTTAGGACCATTAAGCAACCACCACTTAGTGCGGGGTTTGCGTTTCTCGACCACTTTCATCTTTGGTACAACTGCCAAGTCCAGGACAAGGAGGCGGTGTTGAGCCGTTAAGCTCTCCCCTGGGATGACTTTGCAGTTGGTAACCTTGCCAATATGGCACCGTCGCACCAGCAGGTAATCTATTTGGGTTGAGTAGGAACCACTACGATACGTAACAAGATGCTGGGGCTTCTTCTGAAAGAATGTGTTCGCGATGGCTAGGTCAGACACAGCGCAGGTCCTGAGTATAGGTACTAACTCCCTCTGCATTTACTTGACCATAACCAAAACCACCGTGAACACGTCCGTACTCTCCAGCAAACTGACCTACGTGACCGTTGAGGTCCCCCCCAACCAAAACATCTTCGGAATTCGGAATAGCGCGCAATACGTCCTCGAACTCATCCCAGAAGGCCTCCTTTTCAGACTCACAGCAACCAGTTTGAGGAGCATAGGCGCTGACTAGGTTCGTTACCGACCCTTCGATCAGCACCCTAACTCGCATCAACCGGTCGCTGTATCGGTTTACTTCAAGGAGTCCATCCTGAACGTCCTTAAACAGCACTACGGCCACACCGTTCCTGCCCGATGGTGATCCGGCGTACACTAGCCGGTACCCCTGCCCGATGTCACGGGACTTATTCCCCTTCCAGCGCGTTTCCTGAAGGAAGGCGCACTGGACCCGACGCTTCGCAAGTACGTCCGCGAGTTCTCTGCAACGTCCACTTAGAGAGCCAATGTTCCAGGTGGCAAAGCGGAACTTCCTTTTGGGTACTGACATCTTTAGCCGTGCCCGTACTTGACACGGTAGCCCTAGCCCACTTATCGCAGGTTTAAGGCGATGTGCCTGCGCGTCGTTGTTCGGCGACGCCCTAGCCCGAGTACCCACTGTATTCTTTGCCATCCATGTTTATATGACTGTGACTTGGTTTTACGTGGGGCGACCAGCCGTCTGACCCCCACAACCCTACGAGAGGGAAACCAGGATCGCCAGAGCCTCGTCCGTTGAACAGCAGGGTGCACCGCTAGCAGGTGAGGTTGGCTTGGGTCCTTAGGATGTAAACGGACCCCAATCACCCCAACGGACCCCAATCACCCCTAGGAATCGTATACCTAATCGTATGAAATGTATCGTATAATAGGAACAGGGCATCCAAGGGCATCTAAACGCATACCTACCGGCACCTAAAGATATACCAAACACAACAGGACAACAACAACAACAAGACAGCAGAAGCAACGGGACAAGGTTCCTAAAGATTGTTAATATTTTTAAAAAAATACTATTATCTTTATGATCAATCTACCAATGTGTTTTCTCTTGCAAAATTATTATGAGTCGCGTGTTAAAAAATCGTACACCTATGTTGGAAATAATAACTGCTTACAATCGCGTTATTGTACCTTACATTATAGCTATAAATGTAGGTTACATAGTAACAGTTTATGTGTAAAAGAAAGCTATAAAGATTTCACTGTAAAAATATGATAAAGCTAATAGATAAAAGAAGATTAGCTCTTTCTTTATCCGTTAACTATATTATATTTTTAATTTAGAAAGTATTGGTCTCATTCATAAAAAGATTAGATAGCGGCCCGAATCCGTTCCCGTATCACGTATAAATAGGCAGGTAGGTACATATAATATTTCCTAAAACAAACACAGTCTATACGAAAAGCTGTGAAAACAAGAAAATAATACAGAAACAGGAAAAATCTCTGGAAAATGAGTTCAATTTCGTTGGCCATTTAGGTCAACTTGGGGTTGCACAAACCATCAAAAAAACCATATTGTTTCGTATAATATATGTTTATATAGGTATATGCGGTTCAGCCGAGCGGACTAAAATGGTGTTCAGTTTTAAAGGGGTTATGTATGTACGTGTGGTCACCCTTATTGTGTGCGGAAAACTCGAGAGCGACATGAAAACTGTTTTTCAGGATAACATACGTAATTTAGAACGTAGGTAACGTATACGTGTCCTCAGTAAAAGGTTTACTGAATCTAGAGAGTTAGGTCTCTTGGGATAAACCAAGATTTACAAGGACGGGTTTTTACCTGACTTGCCTTAATTTATTGATTGAAAATTCGACCAGGAAATTTGTACAGCCTTGACCCTGAATACAGAAGGCTGGTAACAAGAAATAGGATACAAGAACACTGACCTCAGTGAAACCGTTAAGGTATTACCTACTACCAACTTAGAAATACGAGTATATACTCGTAGGTATGGGTTATATATTTCTATGTAAAAATATATAGGTATGGGTTATATATTCTTGTGCAGGGGTGCTTTGACAGACTAAACCTAAGCTATCAAGTCTGATAATTCATAAAGAATTAAATCCCAGCGTAAGAGGCTGGGTAAAAACTTAATGTTAGTAGAAAAAACATGCTAAATGCCATATTTAGAGTTATCAATTTTATCCTTGTCGGATATCAAACTAAGATATATGTTGTGAAGGCGAAAGTTTGTATGTTTGTTACTCCTTAACGCTTAAATGGCTCAACAAATTTGGGCCAAACTTTACAGTAATATAGGTAACTTTCAGGATAGCTAACCGTACAGGGTAACAGCTGTTCGCTAAGCGCCTCAAACGCGTCCTAGAACGCAAGACAAAGAAGAAGCAAGGAATGGATCTCCGCCCTAGAGCAGGGTGTCATTGGATGATATCTCACTACTATCCCACTAAAAAGAAACGGTAAGTAACTCTTTCTAACGTTCCCGCAGCCTATGGCTGTCATAATTATGGTGTAGTTATTTGTATGACCTTTTTTTGTATTGGGAGATCATTAAGTAACCTCTCCCGCTCTAGATGGAGCTAGAGAAAGTCAGTCTCTTACTGTCTATAACCCACCTGTGTTCTCTCAGTCGTCATTTGCGTTCTAGGGTTACGGTAACTCCTTCTAACAATCCCACAGCCCAACCAGGCATCGTCTATTTGTTTGACTATGACTTTCTACGTCATCCATATTCGTAGAAACTAGATAGAGATCCTGAGAGCCACAATATTCTGTAAGTTCGCCCAGTTTGTAAATGTCGCAGACTGTTTCTGTGTATCTAGGACTTGTGTGTTTTAAACATGGCTGTGTAGTAATTAACTGGTAGCTACATTAATTTCAATGCTTTTACAACAAACACATAATTATGATGTAAAGGTAGCGTTTAAATTTACAGCCACAAACAGCAGTTACCTACCTAACCTTGGAACAAATTAAAATGTAGGCCATAGGTAGGTACGTTTTCCATTATTCAAAAAAGTAAGTACTAATTTTCCGCGTAGGAGTCGAGCTGCCTACGTTATGTCCTTGTATTTTTTATTGTACCTTACTACTAGGGATGTAATGGAAGTGAAATATCGAATCCGAACCGTAGCTTTTTAATTTAGTTTATCGGAATCGGAACCAGAATCGAAATCGGGGGCCGAGGCAGAAGTGCCATATAAATATATAGTATTAAAACTAATCAAAAACTTGTACTACACAACATTCCAAATACGAAATAAAAACAACAAGGAGTAATCAACACAAGGCACGAGAGGTTCCCCGCGTGATGAGCATACACTTATTTGTACTTTCGATATAAGTTCCGATTAAAATTCATCGGAACCGAAATCATGGAATCGCAATCAGACCTCCGCTCCGTGACAACTCTGACTGTGAAAAATTAATTAGACAGGTAGGTACTTACAGTAGTGTTACAATTTTCTCATTGAATAAAGATTTGATTGGACTTTCGCCGAGATAATTGTGCATGCTCTAGTAACTAAATGAGCGTAATCATAGATTGAACTACAAATTATTTTCGTTGATTTCAAAGGTCACGCAGACCGAAAACAATGACTCAGGGATTTTTTTTAATCAGTAGTTTAGAATCGTATTAAGTATTAATATTATAACGGTAAAAGTTTTATTTTGGTATCTACCTATGCGTGTGAAATTTACCTGTAATATGCTGTACTCAGAAGCTGTTGGTTTTACTTTAATAAATAGGTAAATAAAACAATATTTGAATCTAGTTTGGTGTACAGATAGACTATGTCCAGAAAGAGGACATAGTTTTGTTTTTATCCCAGAAGTATGTTCCCAAGAGATAATTTTCTACTATTACGCGAACAGAACCGCCGACAGAAGTTAGTTTACAATAAAGAATACGGCGGTGAAACCTGCCTACTTTATTCGAGAAACTACATGATGCATTTTGATCATGGGACCAATAGGTCTCAAGATTAGATACAAATGCGCCATAAGATTAGCTCTATAGATTGCCTCTCAAAGTGATTTCTAGATGTTTCTGGCAATGCATACTGTAGAGTCAAAGTTATCTTGTTAATTCATGAGGCAAGCTCGCCACTGTGTACCCCGTACCTACTCTGTTTAGGTACTTATTTATAATTTACGCGTTCACTGCCAAGCTACTTTCTATGCTGGACTGATGTTGCTTGAATACATTCTTGACTGAATTATTCATAAAACTAAAACCTAAATTGTCCCTATTTTGGAACCATGAGCCAAAGACAACACTTTACTGACTGTATAGTTAATGATCGCTTTCTTTGAGCGTTAGAATAAACTAGAAAAATTTAAAATAAAAATAAAATAGAAGATGGCCGCAATTTTACAGAAAGAAAACCTGGAATCGATTAAAACAAACTATGCTCCAATCTGATATGTATGATAAGCATTTGACTTCAGGAAAGGGGCAATGATCTCATCCATAGGATATCCTTTACCCTGGTTTAGGTTTACAAGAATAATAAAACCTGAAACTCTTATTTTTCTGGTTTCTACGATTTTATCATACCGTGATTAACTCTGTGATACTTCCTGATATTCTAACAGAAAGAATTTGCCGTGACGTGATTTGAATGCGTACGACGAGAGTTAGTTCAAGACGGTGAAGGAGGAGGATATTTGGAAGGACCTGGGGAGGCCTCTGATCTGATCTGCTGATCTTCTAAGAGGCATGCTAGGGATGTGGATCTTCGAGTTTTTTTCTTAACAATACATATAAACTAGTGCTTGCCCGAGACTCCACCTGATGGTAAGCAGTTACGTAATCGTTGATAGTGAGGTGCACTAGTTTAGCCTATTCGGTCTTGCCTTGAAGACACCCGAATTTTAAAGCCTGTCTAGAAGTTCTGACCTTCACAATCCGGTCACTAACCCATCGAGTGATGCCCTTGTTAGATTAGTGTTCCTACCTATAACAGACTAGCAACCATGGTATAACGAATGTCAAAGAACTATAGGTACCAGCCAGGACTGAAAGTATTTCGTGCTTTCCCACTTACGAAGGAATCACGTTCCAAAATGAATGGTCACCCATCCACGAACTGACGGTCAAAAATGCAGCTTAATCTACTCGTGTGACAGTAAACTAGTCACGAACCTCTCAAATTGCCGCAAGCACCCTCGAAACTGATATAAACGACATTATCGTTATGAAAACTAACCCAAAATGTCTACAGCTAACTTCTACCAGCCAGCGGCTTCGCCCACGAGAAAGTGGAAAATGTAGCTAACTTAACTCAATGATAAAGTAGCATTCAAATTTTTAAAATCAGTCGCCCGTAGTTTTAAGTTTATTGAATTTATTTATATTATTTTATTCGAAAGCCGTCCATTGCTGGACACACAGGCATTACCCAACGACCAGTCCTGTGTGTCTCGCATCCATCGGATTCCCGCAACCCTTACCTAATATTATAACCCATAGTTTATCAAAATAACAAATAAAGATAACGCTAACTAGAAATAAGACAATAAATTGATAGTTTTGGAAATTTTGAAGAATGTTGTAAACGAATACCTAGGTAGTTAAAGAGAGATACTAGAAACTTAGAAGAACATAAATATCTACCTATTTGTTAAAAGTAATGAGTTTACCTGACGAGCACCATGGCGGAATAATATTTTTCTCTGATATTCCGCTACTATCGCAACTCTCACAAGCTTTTCTATACGCGCTCCTCGTAACGATTACCATTTATGCGTATTCAGTAAATACTTTTATGTTATTTATTTAATAAATCTTTCTTATTTATCTTGGCGCGCGACCAACTCGATGTTATTATTTTTTTTGACACTTTGTGGTGCAATGTCATAAAGTTTTCCCGCCATTTTAGTCATAGACATTATAGAGGAAGCCAAGGATGAGCACCAACCACAATGGATAACGGTTTTTTTAAACACACTTAATTAAAACTGTGCATGGGACCGGTGTTAGATATATTATTATTAATATTTAATTTAAATATTTAATATATTCGTATTTGGTTTATTTGGCTGGGTTATGACTGGCTGCATAAGGCAACGTTTAAGGTTTAATACCTAACTAGTTTAATGTCGGTAAGTTACGGTTTTAATATCATTGTGTAGTTTGCAATACACTCTAAAATATTTAATCCATAAACAAAAATGTGGTTAAACTATTAAAACTATAGTATTTTAAACGTGAATAGGTATTTATTTAATCATTTACTCGTACAAATGTACTCACGTTTAGGGTTCAGTGGCCTTACCATGAGTTTGAAAAAACGTTCTCGCTATCGAAAACTATAGCTTTGTCTCTTTCACGTGCACCACAATGACAGGGACAAAGCGATAGTTTTCGATAGCGAGAACGTTTTTACAAACTCATGGTAAGGCTACTGAACGCGAAGAGAACTCACTGAACCCTGTTACTATGCCTCAACTGACCGTCCGTCCATCTGTCAATGGGGTGTATTTTGTGAACCGTAAAGTTGAAAGAATTTATAGATAGTTACAATGTTCATATTGTGTGAAAAAAAAAACAAAAAAGGGTTTTTCAGTTTTAGCGTTATTTTTGTTTACGCAGTCATATAAAAATGAAAATACTCGTAGTCTACATTAAAGCCTCGAATTGGTATGCATACTTATATGGCTTTCTTTCTTTCAGCTACCTACTAAAGATAAACAAATCTATCCTTTTGCCCTTACTTGGTTTCCTATAACCTACCGACGGATAGCATTTCCTACCAAAAGTTGTGGATTAATAGATAGAATCTTACTGTTTATCGGGGATAGCTATCTATCTATGAACTGCGGTAGGTTATTGAAAACGCGCGTTAGAAAGTCGTCGGTTTTAGTCGTCGTTATTATCTATACTAATATTATAAAGAGGTAAAATTTGTAAGTTTGTATGTTTGTAAGTTTGTATGTAGGGGGTAATCTCTGGAACTACTGGTCCGATTTGAAAAATTCTTTCAGTGTTAGATAGCCCATTTATCGAGGAATGCTATAGGCTATATATCATCACGCTACGACCCACGGGAGCGGAGCAGTAACGAAAAATGCGGGTGAAACCGCAGGGGACAGTTTAAAAATGACTTGAGACAGACTTTATAAATGTTAAGTCTTATCAGCCTAAGAGGGTATTTTGTTGATATTTGAAGTCCTTTATAATTTTCTAATTTCTATGGTTTAAAAGTTTTTAAGTTTAAAAAAAGCAATAAGTATTACATGAAGACTAATTACTGCTTACTTTAATATCAATAAACGTTTATAATTACATTTGTAAAATGGTATTTTCATTGACTGTACGAAGGTTCCCCACTATGCACGAAAGCTCCCTACGTGGTGTACGAATCTACCACACGTGTGGGGTAGTTTCGTACGTTTTTCATATTTTAGAAAAGTAACCGTAACTTCGCCATGCTGAATAGTATCAAGACAATACTACACTATTTTTATAGCTAGATAAATAGGGCACTTATGGACATTAAAATTATTTTTAAATAGTTAATAGTATTTCGTATAAACGGCTAAGAATAAAAACTGTACGAATCCTACCTGCTTTCCCCTACATATTGGTACCAAATTTCAGCTTTCTAGAGCTAACGGTCACAGAGATTAAGCGAGGACGGACGGACAGACATGGCGAAACTATAAGGGTTCCGTTTTTGCCATTTGGCTACGGAACCCTAAAAAGGTTCCTTTCTAACTTACCAATGTAAATAATTCCTTTACCTTTGCTACATGACATTATTTCTTGCAAAATTTCATGATTGTAGGTCAAAGGGAAGAACCCTATGGGTTTTGATTTCCTTGCGAGTGTCAAAATATGCGCCACAAATGGAGCATAAATGTCCTTATCCTTAGATTGCAATAACCTGGAAAAGTCAATAAAAACAAGAATGTATGCCTACATGAATTCTTATGAAAAGGGTTTTAACAAAAGGACAGACGGACAAAAAAGTTATCGGTGTAAGTAGTGATACGGGACCCTAAAAATAAATCTAAAATCATTAACAAAACCATAAAGAGAAACTGAATTCTAATAAAAAAAAATAGGTTAGTAAATGTTTTACAAAGGTCGTGCGGCTTTTATTTAATTCTGTCGTAAAAATATAAGAATCACACAAAACACTTTCATTACTTGCTCTAAAAATGAAATGACCTGACCCTTGTACCGTTGCTTCAAATTACACAGAGATAATTCTCTGAGATCTGTTCCCGCATATTATAACTTGAAATTTGAATTTCATGGGCGAGGTTTTAAACTAGAGGAGTTATTTGAAGCGGAACAGTCCGTGAGCTATGTTTGTATTGCTGGTTGTTCTTTCTGTTGTGTCCGGAGCTTGTGCTCAGGACCAGTCTCTGAGCACGGTGACTCCGCCTAACTCACCACCCATGCCGTTCCTGGATTTGTTCACTGGTGCATCTAATTACTACTCGGAACCCATCCGGAAAACGTATTCGGACCCACCGCACTATGTGTCCTGTTCAAAAACCGACACATTGTCAACATTTGCGAACATTCTCGGTAGCGCTGCTAAAATAATGTTCTCAGCTGCTCTCATCGCATTCCTGAAAGTGATTGTTGGAAAAATACTTCTCCTGCCAGTTGTATTTCTTCTATTTGTTAAAATTGGATTCAAAGCGTTCCTACTCTGGCCGATGATATCGAAAATGATGAAATACTTTAAGAAGAAAAAGAAGAAAGGCCAAAAATCAAGGATGATAACGGATTGTTCCCAGAGGTTCGCATGTGTCATACAAAGATCTGCTTCGACTAGTTGGGCAAGTTACATAGGAGCAACTGCCACATTTTTCTTAATTGACGACCTCGAAGAAGATAGTTCCATTGCCAAAAGCATGCTTAGTATTTTATCCGACGATAAAATAGCTCAGTGTATGTCACTGGATTGTAGTTCCGGAATCGATATACGCTGACATCTTAATGTTTACTAACATTCAAGTATGTAGGACAATGCAGTTGCTTCATTCACAACGTGACCCAGATATTGTGCGGCTAACATGAACTGCCAACTTGCAAATTGATGTTTTACTAATTTATAAGTACGTGTGTTTAGGAATATGTACATATTTGTTTTAATTACTTAGCCACGATGAGTCAAGTGTGTGTTATTTTTTCGTTAGTCGTGTTATTTTCGGTTCGATTAGTTTATGGGTTTCCGAGTGACAATGTAATGTTAATACCTCAAATGGAGGTGCGGAATGTGGACCCGTTCCTGACACACCCCTCACAACCGTACATGTCCCAGTTTCAAGCAAATAGAAACAGACCGCAGCAAGTACTTAACACTAACGTCATGTACAGGCGGCAACCGCAAATTCCCGTGACGGAGACGCCAAACAACCGAAATATGACGTTTGGCGCATTTATGGACGCGTTGAATGAAGTGTCTCAAAGGAATCAACATAAGGAAGAAGATCTACAGCGACTTCGGGCTGCTGAATCGACGGGACGTGATGGTAACCCGGTTTATACTACCCTTCCGCGGCCGGCGGGATTCCCAACACCAAACTACAAACCTCCGCCGGAGTACAACGAACTTGCCATCCACGAGATTCCCCCCCACGGTCCGCCCACACCGCCGTCATCTGCGCAGCCTAAAGGTGCTTTACTGAAACCAGACTTCTCCAGTATTTTGACACCACATCCAACAAAAAGCAAATTCAGCGGACTGCTTGGCTTGATCTTTTCACTTCTCAGCGGCGGCTCTTCGGGTGGACAATTTTCTGGATTGAAGGACATCCTTTTAGAAGGAATAATCAGGCCACTATTGGGTTCAAAAGGGGAACTTAAACCGTTGATTAGTAAGTTATCTATCCCTGTGATAGGTTTGGTATTGATAAATATAGAGGTGTTGATAACGGTTTGGTGGTTGTGGGAGGAGTGTCCTGGATACACCCCCCAGCCTGCTCCTTCCACTCCGACTTATGCAAAGCCTACCGCGCCTTCTTATAATAGTAACTATAATTCTTATAGATAAGTGATTTTATGACCGACATTATCCCAGTTATGTATATTTTATAGCTTTTCAATAAGATTATAGCAGTGCTAGATGTATTGTATCATAGTGTGTTGTTGTAAGACTGAATGTAAAAAAGGAAAAATATATTATGTCGTTTTGTAATTGTAGCCTTTTATTTGTGTTCATGCCTCCCATAAGATGGGCCGATGATCTGGTGAGAATTGCGGAGATGCAATGGGTGCGAGACGCACAGGACTGTTCGTTGAGGCGACACTTGGGGAAGCCTATGTCCAACAGTGGATGTCCTTCAGCTGAAATGATGATGATGATTTGTGTTCAGGAGGTAGGGATTTTAAGGTGACGCAATGAGGTTGCGATGTTAATGCAAATTAGAGGGCGAAGTACAAATGGTTCATCATCATCATCTGCCTAGCCTTTTCCCAACTATATTGGGGTCGGCTTCCAGTCAAGCCGGATTTAGCTGAATACCAGTATTTTACGAGGAGCGGCTGCCTATCAGACCTCCACAACCCATTAATTGGGGTAACACGGTACTTCATGGCATGGCGAGGTACAAATGGTTGCTAGGCAGTAATAATATCTATACGAGTTTATGCCAATACGACAATAAATGAAAACATTGGGAATACTCACAAATTTCAGTACGGGACCAACACTGAAATCGCAAAAAAAATCAGGTGTCCCATATATTTACGTTTGCATAAGTCGACAAAATGTAAGGGACTCCTGAATTTTTGTTTCGCGATTTTAGGTTTGGCCCCATACTAAAAGTTATTCATAATGTAGTTGAGGTAAGAGGGTAAAAAATAGCCTACGACCATCTCAGGCCTACCAAATTAGAACACAATTTAAAACATTTCACAAAAATTGGTCTAGCTGTTTCGGAAGAGTTCGATAGCAAACACTGACACGAGAGTCAGTAAAAGTGTGACACGTCCTCTCGCTCCACCCTAGAGCGATAAGTCATTTGATGATGGCTCACCTCAAAAAAAGGCTTTCATGCAAATGAAGCCGCGGGTCTAAGCTAGTTAACCTATAAGCGCCAACAAAATACAAGTGTTGACATATGTTACCCTTTAAAACACACTAACAATTATACAAAAATATGCAGTAAATAATTTACGTACGCTTTTACATAATAATTGCTGTGATAAATGATTTTCATACAGCCAGTTGATTAAATAAAATTATTTAAATAATGTTGGTCGGGGTTTATATTGATCGGTACGGTTAATATCGTAATTAAACTGTAGTCAAACAGAATAACGTTAAATTAATGATTTGCTGTGCAGCCATTCGTTTATGCGATCATATTTAATTTAATTAATGTATCATCATAGCTATCATATTTTATTTTAATACTAGCTTCTGTCAGCAGCTTTGTCCGAGTGAAAGTAGAAAATAGGTATAGCGTATGCCACTCAGTGAAGAGCAGAGAAAACAGCATAGGCTGCCTACCAGATCTCAACAACCCAATAACTGGAGTAACAGGGTACTTCATGGCAAGACTGGAGTCAGATTTATTGGCTTCTGACTATCCGTAACGACTGTAAATGACAGCCGGGACCTACGGCTTAAGGTGGGCGCGACGTTAGAATTATCCATACAAACGTAATACCAAAATCATTTGCAATTTAAGCATATTTACACTATAATATGATGTTATTCGGATTCAGACAATATTTATCTAGGTTCCTACAGCGTCTTTTTGTTGAAAAACTTACCCCAAACGAAATTTAAGCGAATTTAAATTTGCACATTTTCACAGCGAAAATGTCATGTTTTTATTTTGTTTTTTCTGTATTATAAACAAATATATTTCAAAATATCTTTTCGTAGGAACACAGATATTATTATCAAGTTATAAATACTCGAAACAATATTGGAAATACATTAATTTTTCATTCATCATTTTTGGTATTACGGAACCTCTCCCAAATTTCCAATAGTTTGTATTGCTATCACAGCAAGCAACTGTAAGTGTGCGGATGATGACTTTACTCCAGTCGGTGTGTCCAAGAATTGTTTATACTATCTGGATTGCTTCCATCAACCTTAAAAACGTATTTTATTTCGTCTCAACTCAAGATAGCGCGCGGTCTCCGCAGGCCTCTTAATGTGCTTTCCGAGGCACGGAGGAAACTCGTTATGTTAAGATGGTCACCCATCCACAGACCAACCTTGGCAAGCGTTGCTTAACCTTGAAGTCGACATGTATTCTATTACTTACACTGAGCCACCAAAAAAAAATTACGCAGTGATTAAAAACTTTTCCTGTATAAAAAAGAAAAACAAAAACCTAAATTTCTTTTCTTCTTTTTCTTTAAGTATTCTATTCATTTTTCTATCTATTACTTAAAATATATACCAATCAGCAAAAAAAATAAAACATAAAATAACAATGATGCAACTTATTTTAGTCATATCTGCGCTTTAAATTGTACTATGAACCCTGTATTCTAGCTCACTTCAGTTACTCGCGCTTGACCCTATCCTATCTCACCTGATTGAAAGCGACGATGTGGTCGACGATGCAGCTCAATTGCCTAGGCATATTTTTTTCAGTATTGACTTAAAGACCCCAGTTTGTAGGTAAAAAATACTAGAAATCGACCGTATCCTGTTTAACGGGATGACGAGGCTAGGCAGATGATCTATTTTAGTGGAAATTAAAATCTGGAGCTAGTAAATCAAGCATGAAAGCTTCTATTGTTTAGCTATATTGCTGAAATACATATAGTATACTCTTTATTAACTAGTGCGCCTCACCATCACCGATTGCATCACTGCTTACCACTAGGTGGGATAGTGCGCATCACCATCAACGATTGCATCACTGCTTATCATCAGGTGGGATCGCGGTTATACATATAAAAGGCTCTTTATAAACTCGTGCGTCTCACTTTCAACGATTGCATCACTGCTTACCATCAGGTGGGATAGTGCGCCTCACCATCAACGATTGCATCACTGTTTACCATCAGGGGGGATCGCGGTTATACCTATAAACGGCTCTTTATAAACTCGTGCGCCTCACCATCAAGGATTGCTTCACTGCTTACCATTAGGTAGGATCACGGTTAAGCACTAGTTTAATACAAAAAAAAAATACTCTAAGCAATGTACTCGTCCCGTCATAAAGTGTGCAGATGGGTAATGTTGTTAGGTGTCAGGTGTCTTCATTCGTTACCCAGTCATGTCCTATTACCCCTAATTGGGTCGTCAAGGACAGGACACTATTGTGATATAAGAGACATTCTTATTCGATGAACGAACCCGAAGACACGTTTATCGCGTCTTCAGGCGCAATAAATTGGGCAGTTTTGTGTTTTTTTATTTCGTATCACGATCTTCAGAAAATTTTACGCCAAAAGGTTGTCGTCATTTTCAGGGTTGCGGAATTGTTCGAAAGACTTACCATGGTCCTGGAACGCAAAGGGTAATAAGGGTTTTCTAAAATGATGTTGACAAGGTGGCAGTACTGTAGCCGTATCGACTGGGTCTGTGCGTCTGCCGTCTAGTGGTCTCCCACCACGACTATCACCAGGTCACAGGTCTACCTTGTCCCCCACAAGTTTAAGTAAACAACATGTTGTGTACTACTCCGAGAGTTCACTGCAGAACTGAACTCTCTTCTCCTTTAATTGATGGCATTATATACATAGATAGTATCGTGACACTATGCTAATATTTAAGACTAAGAAAACAGCTTATTTACCTGAACTTAAACTATAATATATGTAGATATTATACGTGACATGCTGATCATAATATACGTGACTTTACACCACAGCTTTTTATTTGGTCAGGTTTGTATTTACAGGTAAAAGCATACAGATCAGTAAATGAAAAAAAGAGGTGGATTGCGTTCTTCTTCGTCTAGCACGTAACACGCTATGATACACTAAGCGTGCCACAATAAGTATGCACACACCATCGATCATTTACCTAGCTTTTTCCCAACTACATATATTGGGGTCGGCTTCCAGTCAAGCCGGATTTAGCTGAATACCAGTATTTTACGTGGAGTGGCTGCCTACCAGACCTCCACAACCTATTAATTGGGGTAACACGGTACTTCATGGCAAGACTAGAGTCAGATTTACTGGCTTCTGACTATCCGGAACGACTGCCAAAGATCTACAAATGACAGCCGGGACCTACGACTTAATGTGCTTTCCTGTGCTTAACTTTGAAGATCGACCCGTGCGGCTGTTATTATCTAGCCATGAGCTTCTTCATGCACGCACCATCGATCGTATTGTATTAATACGTCCTGTGCAGCGAGTGCACGATGCGCGACAATAAATCAACGGTGAATTGACTTGACGTACGTCAATAATAATTAATATTATTTGTTTGTTAATGACGTACGACAAGTCAATTACCGTCGATTTTTATCGTGCATCATGCACGCACTTCATCGATCGTCTGTGGAGTACTGCAAGAAACCAATTATGGGCTATTGCTTCAAAATGCCATTTAGCAGCTTTGGATTCAGTGGAAAGGCGTGCGAAGAGGCTTATTGGTGATTCTGATTTGGTTAAGTCCAATCTACAAAGCCTGGAGCACAGGCTTAGTGTAGCCAGCCTTTCGGTATTTTACAGGAAGAATTTTGAACAGTGTGCGGAAGAATTGCATCACTTGATTCCGTCATCACCTTTCTAACCGAAAAACCCCGACGTACGGCGAGTATCCACCCTTATTACATTGTTAACACCCCTACGGTCCGGACGAAGCGTTTCGCCTCGTTGTTTACTTATACGAGTTCATACTCGCGGACATCAAAGGACTGGAATAATTTGCCTACTGTGGTCTTTTCCGTCCGATTATAATTTGGGTGTCTTCAAGGCTAGAATAAATAGTCTTTTAATAAACTAGTATGATTCGCCATCAAAGATTGCATCACTGCTAACTAGCAGGCGGGATCGTAGTCTAGCAGTAGTTTAATTCAGTTCAATGTTGTTTTTTACCGTGCATCATGCACGTGCTTTCTAAGACGTACAGCAAGACGAACCATAAGTACAGCGCCATAATAAATACATTGTAGAATTATTGTACAGCCAATGTTGCAAACAAAAACATAGTCTGTTTCCGAGTGCAGACTTATGACGTGATAAAAAATTCTCGCAGTAATAGGGTGATAAAAGTTTGATGCCTGTCCGCACTAAACCTAGGCATTGTTCTAACTGCCACTAAAAAGTTAGCCTTTCTAATTCCGAAGCGTTAAACGAGCTTTAGGAGCCACTTTTTCCATTTCGTAGAAGTGTTTTTTGTTACGTTTTGCGTTTATCACGCTAATATTATAGAGTAGGTTCTGTTAACGGCTTCGCTCGCGTAAATATAGGTTTTAGGTCTGTACAAATTTTGGATCACAGTTTTTCTCTTTAGGGGGTGAATTTGAAAATTCTTCTCTAAGTGTTCGCGTACGTCATAAAAGGAATCCGTGTGCAAAATTTCACGCTCCTAGGCCCTGTAGTTTCGGCTGTGTGTTGATATCTCAGTCAGTCAGTTTTTTCTTTTTATATATCGTCTGTATTTTATACCCTGAGTCTAAATTGTACACAAGTAATGTCAAATTTACTATAGAAATGACGCCAGTTCAATCCTTAATCCTAATCCTAACTTATAATATAATATATATAATATATATATAATTTTAAATGTGAAAGTGTGGATGTTTGTAACTTAATCACGCAAAAACGGCTGAACGGATTTGGATGAAATTTGGCATGCATATGGTGTATGACATGAAAAAGAACATAGGCTACCTTTTATCCCGATTCTTTTTTTTCTGAAGTCCTCGCAGACGAAGCTAGTTTGTCATAAAATTGTCAGTCATTTACAACAGACCAGACTGTCGTACTAATTTGTGCTAGTAGCCACTGCACTTACAAAGAGTTAGCTTATTAGTCAGTTATTTGCCCAGCAAAGCATAGTAAAATGCAAAAATTAAAAGAACCGACAACTTAATAAACTATTTAATGTCATTACAATCGCGAGGAGAATAACGAGTAGCGATGCGCGGTGGCGAGAGTTTTTATTCGATTATTCGAACATCTCGATGTTTCTTCATTGTTTCGACTTTGACTCGAGTCTAGCTCGGTCTGTTAATGCGGCTGACGCATGGCGCGTTTATTCGTGAGTTGTTCCATATGTTAGTATTTCGAGCTGCCCAGTGGTCATAGGACATAGAAGAATCCTCCGTGATATGGTCAGTAACACCAAGGCGCTGCTGGCCTTTCTTGAGCAGCTGGGGTGAATCGATTGACATATTTATTCCACCCGTATGCAAAATACGCACTTTAGTCGTGGAGTTGCTCCTGTGCCCGTTATACCATAGGTGCCATACTAGACTGATTACATGAACACTAGCTGCGAATCCATTATTCTCGATCCCGATCGAATCCCATCTCGATTATTTAGTAAAACGACGAGTTGATGGTTGACTCGATGGTTTATTTTAACGATTTTTAATTGTCTGGACGTTGTTTACCGGTAACTTCTAAACTCCGGTGTGTTGTAACACTTTTTGCCTGACTCGGGAATTGAACCCAAGACCACACGCTAAGAAGCGAGTACGTGATGGTGAGAGGTTTTATTTGATTTTTCGAACATCTCGATCGTTCTCGATTGTTTTTTGATTACTCGGGTCTGACTCGGTCTGTTATTGCGGCAGGCGCATGGCGCGTTAATTCGCGAGTGAGTTGTTCCTCGATGGTTTAGGCGGGGTCCACACTACAAGCCTAACGCGGTTGCGATGACGGGTGCGAAATATCAAACATATGAAACGCCCCTTTGCGTCCATAGTGCAGTGACTAAGGCGAGAGCCTAGAGCGACGGTCATGAGCGAGTTAGCACGCGTAGTTTTCCAACGTTCCTATCCGCGCGTTATGGCCGCACTACGGGCCTAGTCAACAAGCGACCTAATGCGCGGGTAGCGGTGATATCAAAACAGTTCGGTCGATCAGTTCGGTGATATACGTCGAACAGCTACAAGAGCTCGCGCGTCACTGTGGCCACCGCACGCCCCCGCTCACCGCGCCCGCCTAGGCTCCAGTCACCGCGCATTCAGTGTGGACGCACCCGAGTTACGAGTGCGAGTGACTGATTCGAACAATCGAAAACTAGCAGTCGAAACAATGGATAAACATCTCGAATATTTTGTAGAACGGCGAGTCGATGATTTATTTTAACGATTCCGATTCAATCGATTATTAAAACATCTCATAATCGCACTTTACTAGTAGCGAGTTGGCGTGTGAGCTCATTAAGCCCTCCTACTCTTCCGTAACCCTAGCGTTGCCCTGCGTCCTCGTCCGAGCGTTCATTAACATTATCTAATTGTCTGCACGATTGTTTGATCGAGCCATTTTCTCCTCTCCATGCTTCTGACTGTTGTTTTTGCTTGCTTTCTGGATGTTTTTAGTTCGTCTCTGGATGTATGAGTATTTAGTTATGTACCTATTACAAGGTGGTTGGTCGGTAAAAATAACTAACCTCATACAAACTGTAGGGCGAGCGCGCACTACGATAAAAAATCGTTGCGAAAAAATATTGCAAATCTGTGAATCACAGAATTACACTACAATCCGCGCATTGCGAAAATAAATTTCAAATAAAAAACATTAGATTTTATTTCGCATTAAAAAAATCGCAACGATTTTTTATCGCGGTGCGCTTAGCCGTAGAGTTCTATTTTTTGTATAGTAAGTATACCAGCCCGCACTTGGGCTGCATTGTAGACTAGTGGATTACAACCCATTCCTCAGAGGCCTGAGTCCCAACAGTGGGAATTTTTTTTTTTAATTTAGCTAACGGTATTTAATCTGCGTAATAAAAAAAACTTAACTCAGCAATTTAGACTGTGCGTTATGTGTCTGCGTATATTTTAAGACGTTGGCGATTCTTGTAGTTTGTTATTATTCTAGTCACTATCAGAAATAATAATCATTAAACAAGTTCTTTAAGATAAACCGTGTTTGTTTCCTGTTAGCTTCAAGCTAGAGGTATTTAAGTCAAGAATGAATAGAATATAGAAATAGAAATATTGAAAAATAATAATTAATAAAATGACTACACATTTTCTTTCCATATTTCTGTGTAGCGATAGATTTTTTAAGAAAAACTTTAAAGCGTCGTTCTTTATATTCTAGCTTCACACTTTACAACCTTCAGCAAAAGACGTTTTCCAGTTTATCTAAAATAATCTTCATAAATGTGAGCAATATTTAACAGATTATCCGCCATTTAGGCACAAAGCGAAAGCATGAACCAATCACGATTATTACGCACGAACGATGGGCAATAGCCGTCAGTTTCTGTGGGAACGCTGATTTTCAACACATTTAGGAGCCAAACGAGCGATCGATCTTGTGTTGATGGTTACTAAAGGCACTACATTTTATACCTTCGTAACTATAATCGTTTGTACTAAGTTATAGATAGTTGAGATGAATCTATACCTTCTATACAACATGTAACATACTAGACGCAAATCGATACCAGAAATATGAATTAACACAAGGGACATTTTTACGTTAGGGACACTTTTACAATTTTTGTAAATGTCCCTAAATATTTTGGGCTATGGGTTACGTGAAAGTGAACCCTGGGGCCCTGGAGTGAAGCTAAAGCAGGAACAGCAGTTGGTTTTAGTCAGTAAAAGTTTGACACGCCCTCCCGCTCTGCCTAGAGCGGGAGAGGTCATATTGATGACTTCCCACCTAAAAAAAAGTAAATAGAATAAAAATAGGTTTTAAGGATTAAAACAAAATATTTTTTTTTATCCTAAAAATATTTGTGTTACTAGGGGGGTTAGTGAGTGCGTGCGTATAGATACCACTACCCATACCTTACTAGTGTTGTAGTTATAGATTCCCATATTATTTACAATTATGATAATTAATTTCTTAAAACAACTTTACCTAAGTTCAGAGGAGCTCGTGGCTAGAAGAGGAGCTCGTGGCTAGATAATAACAGCCGCATAGGTCGATCTTCAAGGTTAAGCAACGCTTGCCTAGGTTGGTCTGTGGATGGGTGACCATCTTAACATAACGAGTTTCCTCCGTGCCTCAGAAAGCACGTTAAGCCGTTGGTCCCGGCTGTCATTTGGAGATCTTTGGCAGTCGTTACGGATAGTCAGAAGCCAGTAAATCTGACTCCAGTCTTGCCATGAAGTATCGTGTTACCCCAGTTAATGGGTTGTGGAGGTCTGGCCGTGTGGTGTGGTGGAGCCGCTCCTCGTAAAAATACTGGTATTCAGCTAAATCCGGCTTGACTGGAAGCCGACCCCAATATAGTTGGGAAAAGGCTAGGCAGAGAGAGAGAACTTTACCTAAGTTCATCAATCAATTTCATCAATCAGAATCATTAGAAAATGACTTCTACTTCAGCAAATTCCACCTAAACAACACGCACAGGACAGTTTATTGCTCAAGCTTGACCGATTTGGATGAAATTTCGTGTGTATTTGTATTTAATGGGTCCCTGAGTGGTTTGAAAATACAATTGAATCCAGTAGGCGGTGCTGCAGTCGGGTTCTCTGACAGAAACCCATTTTGGGGAAGAAAAACGTCTGCCTGGACCATCATCATCATCATCATATCAGCCGAAAGACGTCCACTGCTGGACATAGGCCTCCCCCAAGCGTCGCCACAGCGACCGGTCCTTCCTGTGCGTCTCGCATCCATCGGATTCCCGCGACCCTCGCCAGGTCGTCGGTCCACCTTGTGGGAGGCCTTCCAACGCTGCGTCTTCCGGTACGTGGCCACCACTCTAGAACCTTCCGTCCCCATCGACCATCGGTTCTACGAGCAATGTGCCCTGCCCACTGCCACTTAAGTTTGGCGATTCTTCGGGCTATGTCGGTAACCTTAGTGCCTGGACCGCTAGTAAATAAATAAAATCTCTCAGTAACTGTCAACTTATAATATTCATCATCTCTCTAATTGACGCTCATACTAAACTACGGACGAGTAATAGTGAGCATGCGGCTTAGTGCTCAACTTTGACTCGTTATATATTTAGGTCGAATATCAAAGGTTGGGGCAGCTTCTACGATAATACAATATGGAGAATGTTTGTCTTGTGTTAATCCGATGATAAGTAAAAGCGTGGGAGTTGTATAACTTGAGTAGTTTGTTTATAACTTGTATCAGTTTTCAGACAGCTTCGTTGCTCTATTTGTCGCTAATTCTAGTGACTTAATGGTTCTACGTGCCAGTCCAGAACCTTTCGGCCTTAACACATTTGCAATATGCCCTCCGTGGGCTGCTACATAAGTTTGGCGATTTTTCGGGCTATGTCGGTAACCTTGATTCTCTTGCGGTTATCTTTAGCTCTGACGCGATCACGAAAGAAAACTCCCAATCCTTAATCTTCATAATAATTCGTACAGAAAAAGAATCTTTGTGCAGAGTGTCCGATGGTATTCATAAATTCCATTCCATTCGGAGACAAAAGTCAATGAAGATGTAAAGTCAACAGTAAACAGTGGCAACTGTTGCACAAGAAGATTGCCCTTTTTTTAGGACATAAATGTGCTTTTTTGGTAGGAAACTATCAAAAGACTTTTCCGCTCTGGGTGGAGCGCGTTGGTGTTGGGTTTCGACCTAAAAAAAAGTCCAACTGTGTTCCTGGAGCCATACGCGTTGCTGGGCTCGAACAGCTCCCAGGGCGCGAGAACAGTCTCCTCCTTACGCTTTTACGTGAAGGTGTTGTCAATATCAAATAGACTACTTTGGACTTCAGTGATAGTCACAATGTCATTTAAGTGCAACCAGTTACACTTCCCCACCAACTGTGTTCCCACGTTGTCGTCGTGGTGGGGCTTGTGTGTCTCAATGACCTTGAGGGCTTTGCCGGTAGAGCTACTCATGCCGGAAGGCCTCAAGTGAGAGACCAGACCAAGAGGAACACAAACAGGACGGAGTCCAGGAAACTGGACTGCCGTGGTGGGTTCGCCTCAGGTACGTGTCTGCCAAGCAGACATGACCTTGATGGCGAACGAGTCTATTGGGGACCCCACCCCAATTAAAAAAAAAAGGTTAAAGCTGTGTACAGCACAACCATGAACGCGACTCAAAAAGATATTTTACCCCAGGAGGGTACCGACTGCCACGCAGTCGGAGAATCCCTCACCAAGCAGAGCTTGGTCTGCCCCTCGTATTCTGGGGGGGGGGCAAAGAGCGCGTCGGATCCACAAAGGATCTGTCACCGTCCTTTTTGGACGTAGAGAGCCAAGGTGGCTCACCCTCCGGTGACGTAGAGTCCCTGGGTTCCACTCCCAGCACGTCTGCGGCACCGGCAGGTAACGAAGAGGCCGGCAGGCTCTTCGGTCTGAGGGAGGTGAGTGCAGATGAGGCGTCGGATTCAGATGCCGCATCTGAGCTCAGTCTCAGGCGCATGGAGGTGGTGGAGACCACCTCTAGGAGGAACGAATTCCTCAAACGTCCCATATCGGGGGATGGGCGGGGGTCAACCTCCGGTGAAGAGGACTCGAGGCCTTCGGCCCGCAAAATCCCCACTTCAAGTCGGGGGGTCGGTCGGAAGTCAGGGAAGGGAAGAGGGCTCGCGGTTCAGGATCGATCCAAAGATACCGCCATCGAGGGGCCCTACCCTGTGGAGAACAGCTGCCAGGCTGCCGCCAATCTCGGGTTGTCCGACAGTGAGCCAGACCCAGAGGAATGTCCCAACATAGTGCTGCCCCAAAAATTCCTGGAGGCCGTCGCAGCAGCCGTAAAGGGTGTTGCCTTGAAGAGGGCGAAAGCCTCAAAAGATATAGCCATATCCGAGGCTATAGCGTCAATCAACGCAGCTGCGGTGGACGCTATTGAGGATTTGAGGGCGGAGGTCACCTGCCAGGCAGCCGGCTTGGAAGCTCTCCGAAAAGAGAACCAGAGCCATCGGGAAGACCAAGCGGGGCTCCGAGGAGAACCCGGTCCACAAATGCCCCAAAAAGAGGGACATAACCAACCCCAGCCCGAAACGGAGAATCAGCTGCTGACGATGGTAAAGCAGGAGCTGGCTGCTTTCCAGCAGCAACAGCAGCAGCAGCAACAGCAGTTCCAGCAGCGGATGCAGCAGCAGCTGTCCGTGCTGGAGGGCATTGTACTGCGTCCCTCACTCGCGGGCTCTGGTAAGAGGCCAGCGGCATCGTACGCCGCCACAGCTGCAGTTACGGGTACTGCCGCGACCAAGGCTAGCCCGGCTGGGCAAGCCAAGCGTGGGGCCGTGGCGGCGGCGATGGCGAGGCCGGCCCCGGCGACAAAGCAGCGGCAAGGGAAGCCGAACTCTTCTCCTGCTCCTCCTGCGAAGGGCAAAAAGGCGCCCGCCACCAAGGAGGTGGAAGCGCCCACCGTGGCGGCGGCCAGGCGGCCTCAGCAGCCCCTACCTGCAGATTCTTCGGCTGGCGCCGAGTGGACGGTCGCTGGCGCCAAAAAGAAGGCTGGCAAGGCGGCTAGGGCCGCCAAAAAACGCGCGAGTCGGCAGCAGCGCAAAAAGCGAGCCATGACGGCTAGGCTTCGCGCCCCGAACTGCGCAGGTGTAGTGGTCACGCTACAGCCGGATGCGGAGAAGAGGGGCGTGACGTACGATGACGTCATGGACGTGGCAAAGAAGGCGGTGCTACCTCACCTTGAGGAGCTCGGGGCCTCCAACGGATTCCGCATAAGGCGCACCGTGACCGGGGTCCGAATACTGGAGGTCCCCGGTGCAGCCCGCGGCCCCGCCGCAGATGCCCTGGCCGTAAAGATCAGGGCGTCTCTGGATGCCGAGGACGCCCGAGTCTCCAGGCCCACGAAGTGCATTGACATGCGCATCATGGGTCTGGACGACTCCGTCAAGGTGGACGAGATAGTGGCTGCCGTCATCAGGGCGGGAGGGTGCACGACCGACCAAGTGCGGGTGGGCGTCATCCGTCCTGACAGCACAGGTATGCGAGCCGTTACGGTGAGCTGCCCCGTGTCGGCGGCCAAGGCTATCACGGTGGAGGGCCGTAGGCTTTTGGTGGGCTGGGTGTCAGCCCAAGTCAAGTTGCTGGAGCCCAGACCTCTGCGGTGCTTCCGCTGTCACGTGGGGCACCACGTGGGGGCCCTTTGCACCGCGGAGGTGGACCGCAGTGATCGGTGCTTCCAGTGCGGTCAGCCTGGTCACAGGGCCGTCGAATGTCGTGCAACGCCGCACTGCTACGCATGTGCGGCGGCAGGCAAAGCGGCTGACCACCGGGCTGGGAGCAGGTCCTGCGACCCCCCCGCCAAGGCCAAGGGTAAGGTCCGGAAGGGCCCTCATCCCACCGCAGCCTCAGCCACCGCTGCTGCCGCCATCGCCACGGCAACCGCTGCGGCAGAGCCCTCAAGGGGAGCTCGGGAGGAGACCGTAATGGATTGCCAATAACGGCCCCACTACGTCTCCTCCAGGCGAACATCAACCACTGCGCCCCCGCTCAGGATCTGTTGCTCCAGAGCATGGCGCAGTGGTCGATCAATATCGCCGTGGTCTCCGAGCCGTACTTTGTCCTGCCCAGGGAAGACTGGGTCCAGGACCTGAGCGGCTCGGTGACCCTAATTTCGTCGGCCGCCGCCGGTACCCCCGCCTCTCGAGGCCGTCACGAGAAGGCGGGGCTGCGTGGCAGCACGGGTCGGGGACATTGCAGTGGTAGGCGTCTACCTGTCCCCGAACCGAACTCTCGCCGATCTCCACAACTCCCTCATGGAGCTGAATGCCGTCGTCGCTGGGTTTGGATCCCTCCCCGTGGTCGTTTGCGGGGACTTCAATGCCTGGAATCTGGCTTGGGGTTCCCGGCTCACGAACCAACGGGGTCGGATGGTGGAGGACTGGGCTCTGGAGACAGGCCTGGTCGTCCTCAACCGGGGTTCTGTTCCCACGTGCGTGCGGATGCGGGGAGAGTCGGTGGTGGACATTTCGTTCGCCAGCCCCGCTCTGTCGCCGCGTGTCGTCGACTGGCGCGTAATGGAGGGGGTAGAGACGTATTCCGACCATCGGTACATCCGGTTTGACGTCTCCGCCCGGACCTCGACCGCGCCGGTCAGGGAGCAGACCCCGTGTGGTCCGCGGTGGGCGCTGAGGCAGATGGACCGGGACGCTTTCCTGGAAACCGCGAGGGTACAGGCCTGGGTGCAAGCACTGGACAGGCCTGTCGACATCGACCTCGAAGCAGAGTGGTTACAGGAGGCAATGTCGCAAATTTGCGACGAGGCGATGCCCCGAGTCCATCCAGGACGTGCTCGGCACCAGGTGTACTGGTGGTCGCCGGAGATTGAGCCTCTGCGCGAAACGTGCAACGCCGCGCGGCGCCGGTACACCAGGTACCGCAGGCGCCGCATTCGTCCGCCGGATGCGGAGGCCAGAGAGGCGGAGCTGTACGAGGGGTACAGAGCGGCAAGGCGCACCCTCCAAACGGAAATAAAGCGGGCCAAGTTGGAGGCCCGCAATATGTGGCTGGAGATTCTGAACAGGGACCCATGGGGACGCCCTTACCAGGTGGTGCGGGACAAGCTCCGCCCATGGGCTCCCCCGCTAACTCAGAGTCTCCGGCCTCAGCTTGTGGAGGGTGTGGTGGCCAATCTGTTCCCTGAGCGAGGGGAACACTGTCCCCCGCTCATGGCTCCGCCACCTGCGGTGCCCGTAGCGGACCACACCAGCGACGACGACGACGACACTCCAGAGGTGACCGAGGTGGAGATGAGGGCGGTGGTACGAAGACTTAGTGTCAAGAACACCGCCCCAGGACCCGACGGCGTGCCTGGAAGGGCCTGGGTCCTGGCCATGGAGGCTCTCGGGTCTCGATTACGAGGGCTCTTTAGCGCATGCATGGAGAGAGGCCAGTTCCCTCTTCGCTGGAAGACTGGGAAACTGGTCCTCATCGCGAAGCCGGGGCGCCCCGCGGACTCTCCGTCCGCGTACCGGCCCATCGTGCTGCTCGACGAGGTGGGCAAGCTCTTTGAAAGAGTAATTGCAGACCGCCTCGTCGGGCATCTATCACGGGTGGGGCCGGATCTTGCTGACGGTCAGTTCGGCTTTCGCAGGGGGCGCTCCACCGTGGACGCCATCATGCGCGTGAGAGCCCTCACGACGGGGGATGCGGTGACTGGGGGCAGGGTTGTCTTGGCGATGTCTTTGGACATCGCCAATGCCTTCAACTCCCTGCCCTGGAGTAGCATCGAGGCGGCACTTCGGTACCATGAGGTGCCCACCTACCTCCGTCGTGTGATCGAGGCCTACCTGTCGGATAGGTTCATCATCTATCCCGGTCACCAGGGAGAGTAGAGACGGCGAGAGATGTCGTGCGGTGTTCCGCAGGGATCGGTACTAGGACCGCCCCTGTGGAACATCGGATACGACTACGTGCTGCGCGGCGACCTCCCCGACGGGGTCAGCGTGGTCTGCTACGCAGACGACACGCTGGTCCTGGCGCGGGGAGAGTCGTACCAGGCGGCGGCCGAAACAGCGACACGCGGGGTTGCGACAGTCGTGGAGAGGATCCAGCAACTGGGACTCAAGGTGGCATTGCACAAGTCCGAGGCTATGTGCTTTCATGGCCTTCGGACCGCGCCACCACCGGGTTCCCAAATAACGGTAGGGGGGGTTCACATCGGCGTCGGGTCGACGATGAAGTACCTGGGACTCGTCCTCGACAGCCGGTGGACTTTTGAGGAGCATTTCCGACGTTTGGCCCCCAAACTGGACAGGACTGGTGCCGCTCTGAAGCGGCTCCTGCCCAACCTAGGGGGTCCAGACGCCCCCTGCTGGAGGCTCTACGCGGGGATCGTTCGGTCCATGGCCCTTTACGGGGCGCCAGTTTGGGCGCCATCGCTGGGTAAGCGACCAGCGGCCAAACTGAACGCTTGCCAGAGGGTCATGGCCATCCGGATGGTGCGGGGATACCGCACGATCTCCCGCGAAGCGGCGAGCCTCCTTGCTGGCCTGCCACCGTGGGATTTGGAGGCAACAGTCCTTGCACGCATGCACGATTTGCGCGTGGAGATGCAACGCCGGGGCGAAACTCCGCTGCCACGACAAGTCGCGGAATGGCGGACAGAGTTCCGGCGGGATCTCAGGGTGGCATGGCGACTGCGACAGTCGCAACCCAGTGCTGGGCATGTCGTCATTGCGGCGGTAAGTCCCCTCTTTGAGGAGTGGTTGGAAAGAGGTCACGGCGTCCTCTCGTTCCGTATGACGCAGGTCCTCACCGGACACGGTAAGTTCGGGAGGTTCCTGCAGCGGATCAAGGAGGAAAGGACGCCCGGGTGTCGCCACTGTGTGGACCGCCCGGAGGACACGGTGGAGCACACGGTAGAGGTGTGCCCCGCTTGGGCGGAGCACCGCCGTGTCCTTGTGGAGGCTATCGGCGGCGGTGACCTCTCGCGCCGGGCCCTGGTACAGGCCATGGTCCGGAGCGAGGAGGGGTGGCAGGCAGTCGCCTCCTTCTGCGAAGCAGTAATGTTAGCGAAGGAGGCTGCCGACCGCGTGAGGCAACGGAACTCACGCCGCCGCCGCCGAGATCCCGATCCCGATTTCCAACCACCGTAGGCGCGGGCTCGCGGATAGCGAGCACTGGGTAGCTCGCCGTCCGGCAGTCTAGTAATAATCTGGACCGAGCCTAGTCGTCGACGGCGCGTTCTGTTCCACGCGCGCCTCAAGGAGATGTCAGCAAACTGTAGGGGCCCGGTAGGGTCGAAGCCTCTGGGGAACACGGTATCCGAAAGGTTGTCACCGTGTCCCCCAGATCGATGGCAACGAAGGAACGGAGTAGGGGTTTAGTCAGTAAGAGTCTGACACGCCCTCCCGCTCCGCCCAAGAGTGGGAGAAGTCATTCTGATGATTCCCCTACCGGAAAAAAAAAAAACCAGTTACACTTATGTGACATTATTGAGTGGTGATTGCATATTTCAGTTAATTCTACAAAATATTAGTCCACTCAAAATAGACATTCCACTTTGCATTAATTCCCAACAAGCTGGATTTTTGTGCAGGCCTTGAATACGTCATTACGAATGATATGTCAAAAGTCCCCATCGATCCCGCATGTGCGTTGTTATTTATTCGAGGTCAAAGGTCTCAAATTATCGTTTTTTGCGTATATCTCTGAAACAACGAGAGCTATCGAAAAATGGTTCAGGCAAAGTTTGTAGATCGTAAAATTGTCTACAAAAAAGATCTCGACACTTTTCTTCTACAAAGCATCGCTTTCGAGATATCGTGACTTTAGATCGCAGGAAAGTCGTATTTTAAGTGTAACAATACTAACAATCACTGTAGTACTTAGCCTCAGCAGCAACTAAGTCATATTCATACTGAATGCGGGCAATGACACTACTTGCTAGCTCATGAGAACGAGTCTGAGCTTCCTTAAAGATGGTTTTCTTGAAGTCAAGGGTTGGAACTTGAGGACACTCTTGGTCGAAGATGCTGCGTTTTTTTCATTTCAGCCGTTTCATCTGCTTCATTGCCACAGAACAAACAGTATTTCGTCAAAAAGACGATTCATTACCTCGTGCCTAGTACGAGGAGGACTAATCCCAGATGTGGAAGCTATCTCCGCCTCACGCTGTCTTTTAGCTGCAGCGATGCTGCTCATCCGGGTGTATGCTTTACGACACTGCTTATGTATCGTTACAGATGGTTTGTCCTTCAAATATTCATCGAACCCATCATCCCTTAGTATGAGTGCATATTCGTATTTTCTATGTTTAAAATAGCCATAATTCGAAAACAGTTCACCGTAGAAGAAAAAGTGTTAGATCTTTTTTGTAGACAATTTGACGATCTACAAACTATGCCTGAACCACTTTTCGATAGCTCTCTTTGTTTCAGAGATATACGCAAAAAACGCTTATTTGTGACCTTTGACCTCGAATATAAAACAACGCACAAGCGGGATCGATGGGGACTTTTGACATGTCATTTGTAATGACGCATCCAAGGCCTGCACAAAAATCCAGCCTGTTGGGAATTAATGCAAACTTAAATCATAATTTAGTCTATTTTGACTGGACTATATAGCGTTTAAAAACTACACAAGATATCAAATATTTTCAGTCCCATTAAAATTTCTAAACTTTGCTAGGAAAAGCAATTTGACCCATCTTATCTCCACTTAAGGCTACAAGGTTACCCAAGAGGTCAAAAGTAGGTCGATTTGATTCCCGAAAGGGGTATTCTGGGAAAAGTTTACGTAAACCTTCAAGAAATGCGTTAGTAATAGATGATTCTAGGTAATTTGAGCGTTATTTAGAAGGTACGAGAGTATGTACAGCATCATTAACTGTTTACGGGTTCTAAGGTATTTTAATGTGAGAGGGTTTTTTTTTGGAAGGGGAATCATCAGAATGACTTCTCACGCTCTTGGGCGGAGCGGGAGGGTGTGTCAGACTCTTACTGACTAAACCCCACTCAGTTCCTTCGTTGCTTTCGATCTGGGGGACACGGTGAGCACCTTTCGGATTTTCCGTGTTCCCCAGTGGCTTCGGTCTTACCGGGCCCCTACAGTTTGCTGACATCTCCTTGAGACGCGCGTGGAACAGAACGCGCCGTTGACGACTAGGCTCGGTCCAGGTTGTTACCAGACTGCCGCATGGCGAGTTACCCAGTGCTCGCCGTAATGTGAGAGGGGTACCCAATTTATGCAGCTGTCGACTGTATGTTACTAAGAAGGTGCACGCAGCAGTGGAGCCAGTAAGGTATGCATAAGGTGCGCGTAGTTATAAATGACTTTACTAATATGAATATTACTAAAACCCCACATATGTCCGTTGAAAAGGGCGACCTCCGACTAGACGGATGTTTTGGTCTGGTTTGGGCTACTGCCCGAGAAATTTTTTCGGGCTGTTCTATATGTTCAAATCTGGCGGAGAACTCCAATTGCGCGATGGAGGATTTCATAGGTAGTTCGTAAGTAAGACCATAGATGTCGCTACAATATGTATATTGGACAACTTATAGACACAGGTGTTATCTTAGTCAGTAAAATTCTAAGGCCCGCCGCTGATTGCCATTTTTTGTCGACGTGACTTTTTGTCACTTAGTCAAGTGCAATGAAATCTGTACTGAGTGCGCTCATTATGGTGAAGTGATAATACGGTGGCAAATATTTGCAGCGGCAGTGACGTGACTGTCACTTGCCCTGAACATTACTATGGGAGTTCGCTCACTGCCAAGGCAACCTCGTCGAAGTCCATTACAAAAATGAACGCGATTTGTTACCCAATAACAGATTCAGTGAGCGCATCGTCGCGTGGGTGATAGCAGGTGACAGTAAAAATAACGGATAACGGTGATAAAAAGTTGCAATCATCCACTCGCTCCATCCTACGGCGAAATATGTCTTTAGACGATTTTCCAGCTCAAAAACTATCTACTTAATACGGTTACAGTTACTTTACAACCCTCGCTAACTATGATGAGATTTCTAGGAACTTTAAACGTACAACTAACTATATACCCAACAGTATCTGAAGTATCACATGTAACACGTACCTCAGATGTTTTAATAGTTTATTTCTATGTTACCTACATTTATACAACACTTCCACTTCTCCCTCCCCCCCCCTCTTCTAATTATGTGGTTACTTAGCGCTCGCTAATTGCCTCTTAAAGGAAACCCATTTAATTCATGTGGGAAGTTCTACTGTGGGGACTTTAATAACTGCTATTTTTAACTGTTTATAGGATCGCGCTTTACCACTGTCTCACCTGATGGAAAGTTATGATGTGGTCGATGATGAAGCACGCTAGTCTAGAAGTAACCTATTCAATTTTGACTTGAAGATCCCCAGGTTGTAGCCAACAGGTAACAAAGACTCCGGCAAGTAATTCCACTTCACAGCTTCTTTAGACATTCTTTTGGTTTTCTGATGGACAAATCTTCTGCCCCAACGGCCATTGGTTCCTCGGTAGATAGAAGCAGCCCATTGCCACTTCAACTAAATAGCTTTCTATGCACAGTTGATAAACCATTCAGCCCCTGTAACTACCTACTGATAAGCACATTCAGGGTGTAATAAGACCTACCAAAAAGCCTTCATCAAAAGGTCCTATACATCAAACTAAATAACTGTACATATCGGAGAACTGGAACAATTTGCCTGCTGTGGTCTTCCCGTCCGATTATAACTTGGGTGTCTTTAAAGCTAAAGTGAATAGTAATAAACTAGTGCGCCTCACCATCTACGATAGCATCACTGCTTACCATTAGGTGGGATCGCAGTCAAGTTCTAGTTTATGTTACATTCAAAAACACACACTTTTGACTTAAAGATCCCCGAGTTGTAGCTGGCAGGAAACACAGACTTCGGATTCCACTTCTTAGCTTTTTTTCATGGACAAATCTTCTGCTCCAACCGCCATGGGTTTCTCGGTAATAGGAGCAACCTACAGCCACTCCATCGAAATAGCTTTCCATGCAATATTGAGAATTGCTTCGATCCCTCTACCGTGCATGCAATGTACCCTATATAATAAGACACACTACAAAGTCTTGCTTCGGTCTATGTACCTACTGAGTATAAGGTCATTCAGGGTGTAATAAGACCTACCACAACGCACTCATCAACAGGTCCTATCCATCAAACAAAATAACTGTAAAACAAAATAAATATTGTCCCAAATCTTGCCCTGTATAACATATAACAAACATTCATTTAGAACGTACTTATTTGGTACGAAATATGGTAGCAGGTAGGTTGGTACTTACATAATTATATTTACTAGTAAATTAACATCAATATTTGAGTACTCCGCCAACGCACATTATTATTCAGCTTATTATTTTAATTAATATAATTAATGAGTATGGCACATGTGTACGTTGGCATACCATTCAGACTGCCGATTTAAAAGCATATATTATAGAGTCTCCAAATTCGATGTTACATACACCTTTCTTCAACTACCATTTTGATTTGAGGGAAATTTTTGCTAGTGTTTGATAGCCATTTTTTAGTAAATTTTTAGGGTTAAATTTTTTTTATTTAGTTTTGTAAAGGTTTTCTAAAGTTTCAACGTGAATTAAAAAACAACTTAAATTTTTTTTTTCCTCAATTTCAATTTTGATCCTCAAACTCATGTGATTCGATAGATCCTCCCTGTTTTTCCATTGGCTTTATAAGGGACTTATTGCGTAGTCAGTCTAAAAGCTGTCGACAGAGGTAACTGCAGTTGCCGACGCTGGTCAGCACTTGGTAGCAGTATTCGATACGATGATGCCTACTGCCCACCATGCTGACCAAAATACTGTGCAATATACATAGGTACCTACTGTAGCTATCGCCGGACAAAGTCGACAGTAACAATTGCGTCTGTCGACAGCTGAAGTCAACTCTGTCAACAGCTGAAGTTGGCTCTATCGACAGCAAAGTTCTGCTTGTCTATACCTACCTAGCCTTTTCCCAACTATATTGGGGTCGGCTTCCAGTCAAGCCGGATTTAGCTGAATACCAATATTTTACGAGGAGCGGCTGCCTACCAGACCTGCACAATCGTGGAGGTCTGGTCCGTGGTCTGCTTGTCTCTAAATAGCCTAAATAACCACCGGTGTAGCGTAATTTTCTTTATTTCTTTGTCACATAACCTGTTTCTGGTATAGAAGGTTCGGAAGGTATTATACATCATCCAACTTAGTCTCCAGCAAATATAGAACTCCATTGCAGTATGTCGTCCCGAGTCACGATACTGAAACCAAAACAACACGACTATTATTGAAAACGTTTCCTTCTCTTTATAACTATTCTAGAGTTACCTACGAAATAGTTCAGGCAATCTCGGGCAACACAATACGTTAACGTGCAAGTTACCGTTTGCGTGATGTAGCCCTGTTACCGTGTCTAACCATGGGGTTCTCGTTTTCCCATTGTTTGTGAAAGGTATCAACGGTAAAGTATCCTGCATGGTAACCAAATTGTCTTATCAATCGTTCAACGGCTTCTAATTAAGTATTCTTTTGAGGAATGGGGTCGTTGTTTCTGTTTTTATTGAAAAAAATATGCTTGGGGACATAACTGTCTGGATACGCTAAACTAAGCGTAAGCTGATGTCTATTTTTGGGAGGTTTTTTTAGCTATACTAATATTATAAGAAAACGTTTGAGCTCTAGACTGTTCGTGCCAAAGAATAAACGCTATCAAAAACAGTACCCTGGTACAGTCGGGTGAAAAATGAAAGATTTGCATTTTTGTTTGTAATGATTAACTCAAAAACTACAGAACCGATTTAATAAATTCTTAAACCTTATTGGTAACCTACAGTTTTAAGTCGTTTACAGTCGGAATTCTTGGGCCTTGGGTCGAGAGAAGACGTCCAACTGCGCATCTCTTTTTCAAGGTAATTTCATACTGACTGATTGACACTGCGCAATGAGAAGGTTAACTCGTTCTTTTCCCAAAAAATAGTATTGCTATTCCACGTGGCTTTGTTACTAGTCTTCTGGGCACATTTCCGGATGACAGCGATTTTGGAAAAGTAGTCGAAGTACTTTGTGCCTGCGCCTGAGTATATTTTGTTGTTGTATAAATGTACATTTCAACAGTAGACTGTTACTAGAGATCAGCGGTAGCCCTGTAGTAGCAACCTCGACTTACTAGTAGTAAGTCTCGGGTTCAAATCCAGGCAGGCGCATTACTTTGTGTAATTTCACCATCACCATCACTACTACTGTCAAAACGGTGAAGGAAAACATCGTGAGGAAAATGGCATGTCCTAGAACCAACAATTTTAAGACATGTAACATCCATCAATTCGCACTACCCACGTAGTGGATTACGGCCCACTCCTTTTCCTAGACCGGAGGTCTGTGTCCCAGAGGTGGTAACATTATAACTATCTTCACCAGTAGAATGCTATGTATCACTTCAAGTATAAATAAGGCTTATCCCCGAGCGGTAACCGGCGACCGCGCTGTTATTGTCTTACTATTGTATCTCGTTTTGCGGGTATCTGATAGGTTAAGAGGCGATATAGACAGAGTAAAATTTTGCTATGAATTTTCTATTTTCACGCGAGTGAAGCCGTTAGCAGAAGCTAGTGTGAGTATAATTATAGTATTGTAAACAGTTTACTGTTTATTCTTTGTGTAATACCAACATATACCTGTCTCTTATATAACAAAGGATTATTTCAGAAAAAAATAAGGCCAGGAATTTCCTTTGTGTTGTATTTTCTTAGCGTATTGAGATGTCTGTTGTCCGCTCGCCAAAGGAATTGTCCATCTAAGGTATGTAGCCATCTGCTTGACGAGGAGCCCAAAAACGGACTTAAGGATTTGTCACACTGGATGCGTTCTGCGGTCTGCGGTCAGGTCAAAGCGAACGCAGCCTGCATCATGTATGAACAGCATTGTCGGTATTAATATATTTTATATAGAATGCGATCTGACCGCGCAAGCACAACCAAAGAACGCTTGTTGGCCCGACGGGGCGGAGGCGAGGGACCGACCGACAACGTTGACCGGACCGCAGGCCGCAGAACGCATCCAGTGTGACAAATCCCTTAAGACCGACCGTCGTGTCGTGTGATCTACATCGGTCGATGGGCCCTAAGGTCCTGGAGTGGCAAGTGCGCACCGGAAGACTCAGCGTTGGAAGTCCTCTCACAAGGACTTATGACCTGGTGGAGGTTGTGGGAATCCGATGGATGCGGGACTCTCAGTATTGTTCGTTGTGTTGACGCTTGGGTGAGGCCTATGTGCAGCTGTGGACGTCTTTCGGCTGAAATGATGATGATGAACTTTAATTTCGGAAGTCAATATGTTTTGAGATTATTTATTACAAACAAACAGTTTTACTTCTCCGTAGAATAGATTATCTCCATAAGCTACCAGCACAAGGTCGCTCGTGGAAACTTCGCACAATCGCAATTTAATGAGGACTACATCATCCCTGGAAACTTGAATCCAGAACAAGCTACACTTAATTTGTCCTCGTAATAGCAACAATTGACAACTGTAAGTTCAGGACGTGACGCGAATAGTTAGTGCGGCCTTCGACTAACATACTTAGGACCCTCCTACTTTATTTAGTCCGTTTCCACGCCGACGAGTCCGTCCATTTCTCGTTTTCCGACGTCAATTCTGAGATGCGTGTTATCCTTAACATATACTGAATAATACATCGCCCGTTTGCATGACAAGTGAAGCCGAGTGATGGCAATGCGAACGCTGTATATACGACACATCTCACCTTCGTTATCTCGAAGTTGTGTCCCCTCACTAATTTTCTTTGTTACCTACATTGATAGAAAAAGTTTGGCTGACCGTTTACGGGAAAATCTAAGGGTTATTCTTCTAAAATTGCTTGCAAAGTAATTCGAAAATTACACGTAGGTTTAAATCGTTTCCTTATTTATCTTTCTAACATTAATATCGACATTCGCGGAACCTCATGCTTCCATAATAATAGAAGCGCTCTACTTATATAAAATTGGGTCAATATTCACGTACAAACAGAGGGAGCGCGAAAGTTTATCCTAAAGAAGTAATGTCACGAAATAGGTTCTTAACCTATTTGGCTAGTGGGTCTACAGCTTCAAAGGACTGCGATACAGCCGTTTGTGACCATTCGATAAAGTACAAAGATTGTAGCGAAATTAGCTGGATGAAAGGTCATGCCGTGGGCTTTTTATCTCTACATTTTCCTAATCTAATTGGTTTCTGAAGAAACAGTTGCTTCTTTTTCAGCCTCTTATCTTATTTCGTCTTTAAATAATGTTATATTTGTTATTATAAGGTGTGACGTCTGTGTTTGCCTTTTATGCCCTTCAAAAATAAATCGTGTAGCCTGTAGGTCATTTAGACGTAAGCATTCTGGAAACGAGCGCTCTTTTTTACGAGTGACGAGCTTAGTCTGAAATTGGGAATCGGGGTTATTTCAATAAAATCGGATCAAATTAAGGTTTCGTGTGAACAGGAAACTGGAAATAAAAGTAGGCTACAGGCGACGGTCGTTCGTTTTGCAATCGAGTGTTTGTGTCGGTGCGGCGTGAAGTGTGCTGCGTGGCGCGCGCGGGTGCGCGGCGGCGCGCGGCGTCGATAGCGCACCGGCCTGACGTCGGCGCGCTCGCACCCTGCCGCCCGCGCCCCCCGCGCCGCGCGCCCCCGCTCACCCGCGCCGCGCGTCACACTCGACACCCGCGACACCCTCGGCACCCGAGCCGAGCCGCGCCGACCACCACACCGCGACGCGCACCATCACCCCCGTGACTGTTTACTGTGAACCCCATCGAGACCTAGCCCCAGGAACCACCCAGTGTTGCGATCTGTGTTAAATCAGTATCTGGTGAAAACAAACACATCACACAGCATTAGCGCAGGCGCGCCGCAAGCGGACATGATGAGAGCGGCCATCTTGGCCGAGGACGCACTTTCGCCTCGCCCCAGCTTCAAAGTTCGTTTTGAAAGCTCCATATAAGCCGTAAGGAGTCAGCGATGCGTCTCGAAGCTGGATCCGCGGCGTGCGCCCTCTGAGGCCGCCCCGCGCCGCTATCGATCCGGTAGCGTCATGGCGCCCGCGGAGTGAATGCGGACATCGGGACAGCGCCGCAGCCCCCGACCGCGAGCGGAGCGCCCGCCCAGTGATAGTGCTAGAGTGGTCGCGCGGCATGTGAGACAGAGTGTCGGCGTGGTTGGGAGGGCGCGCGGGCGGCGGCGGGCCCGGCTGACCGCGCGCCATGGGCGAGGAGTACGCGCGCTCCCCGTGCGAGCGCTTCCCGGCGACGGGCGCGTTCAGCGTGGCGCCGCCGGAGCGGCTCAGCCCGCCGCCGCCCGCGCCGCTGCCGGATCGGTTCTCAGCGTCCCCGCGGCGGGTGCGCCGCTGCGCCGAGGCGGAGCGCGCGCGGCGGCCGCGCTATGTGCCGCCGGCGGCGCACGTGCCCGTGGAGCGCTACGTGCCGCGGCCGCCGGCGCCGCTGCGGCCGCCGCCCCCGGTGTACTGCGGGCTGGCGTGCAGGCCGCCGCCGCCGGCGCCGCGCAAGTGCTGCGGGCCGGCGTGCCGCGAGGACATCGCGGGCTCGCCGCCGCCGTCCCGCTACGTGGAGTACGTGGGCGCGGCGGCGGCGCGCCGGCTGGCCTGCACGCCGCCGCCGCCGCCTCCACCAGCGCTGCAGCTGCCCTGCGAGCCCCAGGAGCCCCCGTGCTGCGTGCAAGCTCGCAGGCGACCACAACCACCACATGATTGGTAAGTACCTCCCCAGAGTAGAAACCCCATAACATCACCATTTCTGAGTAAAGTCCGATACGAAATCTACTTACCTATAACCTATAAGAATCTCTGACTACCCACTTTTGAACCTACTTGTCTGACGTACCCTTGTGACGTCAGTTTGATCTGTTTTCTAATGTAAATAACAAATCAAGTGCCATGTATAAGTAACTAACAAGTAATTACCTAGATGCGCAATAGATCGCCACACTAACGTAACTCGACTATGAAAGCGCCATTTAGAGCGTTTTTAATTAATAATTCGCCGATGATAGCGAGAGGGTCGTTATAATTGGTTAATATTTTGTGGATGATGCCGATAACGTGTGATTGATGGCGGCTGGCTAACGATCGACATTTGTGAGCTACTCACATGTACGCACTGATTAGCTTCTCGCCAATGTTCGGCATTTCACTCGATTCGGGGACCATTTCCACATATACGAGAATGTCGCATCTGTCGGCTTGTATTGTTGTACGTATTTCGATGTAGGTAGGTAGAGTTTTCCGTCCCTTTATATCTCTCGAACCTTTGATGTCGCGGACCAATCTTTCATTAAGAATAGCTAGCGTTTTCTCAATCTATAACGTTTTGTGACGTCATTCTTCGTTCCTTTCACAATCCTATGATATGAAAAGATGAAAACATGGTATTTTTTTTTGATTTAAACTCACAGACAATGACTGTTACTGTTTTCGCAATAGTTCTGTAGTGAAACGCAAAATGATTTAAGTCTGCATTAAGCTCTTGGAATTGTACCAAAATTGGTTAGTGTCCTACATAGTTCAGTTTTACATTATTGCATCGTAAATTATGCTAGCTTTGATAGTGATTACATAGGCTACTTTTAAGGTTGAAATTATCTAGATATAGACTGATATTATAGTGTGATACATGTTTCGTGTTGGCACTGACTGTGCTGCGCTTCAGTACTTTACTACACTAGTTAGCTCTCTCTCCTGTACTTGGTTAGCTAACAAGTCTAGAATCCTGAAGGATTTTTTGTGAAACATTTCAGAACGAACTTTTGGGACATGTTTTTGAACGATTTCGAATTGATACGTACTGAAAATGACCTTCTGACTTCAGCAAAGCATAAACGTAAGCCGTTTTGACAGAACAATTTCAGTAGAGCTTGAAAAATTTGAATATGAAATAACACTTTTCACTAATAAGTATTATAAAGGCGACTGTTTGTTCGTACATTTGTATGTATTTCTTCACTCTCGAACGGCTGAATGGATTTCGACGAAATTTGGTAAACTGGTAGACGTTGTTCTGAATTAGGTATAAAGAAAGAAACACGTAGGTATGGGTATAGAAAATCATTTTGGATACTTTTCATCCTGGAGTATGTACCCTGACGATTATTTTCTTTTCTCACAAAATATTTCGCTAGCTAACAAAGACATTTTTGGCCGATTTTATAATGATCATATCTGTTTATTTTCGGTTTTAATTTTACTGGAGACCCTTAATAAATTATGTAACTGTTTGTAATCCGGCTGATGTTCTATAACACCTATCGCGACTGTCTCTCTCTATGTTTGTGATGAACTCAAAAACTACTAAGTAAATGAATTTTCGGTTTTCATTTACAAGTAGGTGTAAGTGTAACATATATAATTATACTTAGTACATACACATTATAATAAAGAATAGAATTTCAAAGATTTCTAACACCCGTGCGAAGCCAGAGAGGGTCGCTAGTCCTAAAATAAATAAATGTTTAAAAAACCTGTTACAAAACTTAGATATTAAATTATAATTCTCTTCTCATAAGTGCTATAATGTTATTTTCAAAAGGTCTTCTCCAAAATCTCTCAACAATGTAATTTAATGTGAAACTTTTTTCATATAAACTTTTTTTCAGACTAGCCTAAAGCACCTACAGCTTGGAGAGGCGTAGTGTTACCAACACGAAATTTAATTTGTTTATTTTGAGTTCATTTAGTAGACACTTACTTAGGCACACTTTATTGGGATGTAATTGAAACCCTGATGATGCGAGAATTTTTTTTTAATTGTCGATGTGTAAACGCTTAAATCGATGGTAATTTATTTTTACGTGACTGTCCCAGCTTGAAGGTCATTTTTTAGTCATCTTACCATCGACGATTGCATCACTGCTTACCATCAGGTGGGACCGCAGTCAAGCACTAGTATATAACAATAAAAAAACATCTTAAATCATCCGACCGAAACTGGTTTCTACCGAAACTTGCTTACCAGAGGTTTTAAGGGAAAATAAAGAAAACGTTATTATAATCAGTCTGTTGAAAATCTTTACGCTAATTTTCATTGTAGAATACACTAAAACCTATATTTATGGTATTTATCGGACGATAAATAAAACATAAAAACATTTAAAATACATTGTTTACCAAAATACTAAGATTTTTATGTCTAAATTGAAAGCATGTAAACCAGTTTCAATAGCGAAAAAATACGTCATAATTATCTGTAAACCCAACGAAAATTTTCAATTGAATATGAACGCAAGAATTCGAATAAAAAATTAAAAAAACAAATTCAAAAAAGGAACATATTCGAAGCTCACATATAAATTATCTTGCCGATACATTTTCGCACACATATATTACAAAAAGTAACAGTAGTTATGTACACATAGTAACTACCAATATCGATGGATATTTACAAGAATAGTAAAATACTGGTACGGCTACGTTACAAAGTGTTATCGCTACGTAAAGTGAGATAATCGCGATAAGATTCGGGCGTGTCATCACATCGCGTATCGTTATTCCAGTAACAATTAGACTGACATGCCATTTGCCTTGGTCGAGTGTATTGTGTTCCGTAGCCTTATTAAAAAAAAAGAATACTGTGATCTGTGACAGTGGGTGACTTGAAACATTCTCATGAATAGTTGTGGTCTGTATTTTCTCCGTACATCTGTGTATGATGGATAATAATGACAAGTAAGTCAACTATTATTATATTTCTGTCATATTTCCAGTGTTTTTGTACGTATGCGTTTTCAAAATCGAGTATAAAATAGTAGCTTGGTGTGATCTTAAATTTTCTTGAACCTAGTCTCTTCATATGTCCTTTGTCTAGAGGTGAAACTATATCTAGTTTCTGATTAAGAAAATAGACTAAATTAAAGCAAACTTCTCACAACTGTTAGCTAGTTCAAGGAACTCGTGTATCTCTAAATATGTCAAGTTGGAAAGTTTAGGGACTCTTTAGTTGATTTCTTTGAAGACTTGACGTTCTATTACTCTGGGGAAATTGGTTTAGGATAAAACGTCTGCTACCAATTTGGAACGAGTATATCAGTGTATTTGTAGAAACAACTAGGTTTAAACATACTCAAAGATCAATAATTCTGTAGGTAAAGCAGTACTCATCATCATGTCCCTAGCCTTTTCCCAACTATATTGGGGTCGGCTTCCAGTCAAGCCGGATTTAGCTGAATACCAGTATTTTACGAGGAACGGCTGCCTACCAGACCTCCACAACCCAACTGGGGTAACACGGTACTTCATAGCAAGACTGGAGTCAGATTTACTGACTCTGACTATCCGTAACGACTGTCAAAGATCTACAAATGACAGCCGGGACCTACGGCTTAACATGCTTTCCGAGGCACGAAGGAAACTCGGTTTGTTAAGATGGTCACCCATCCACAGACCAACCTTGGCAAGCGTTGCTTAACCTTGAAGATCGACCCGTGCGGCTGTTATTATCTAGCCGCGAGCTCCTCGTGTAGGTAAAGCAGTTCTGTAAACGTAAAAAGAAGGCCTATATGTGTTTATATTTATCTCAAAAAGGCCATGTTTGGGCTACGTTACAGCGTTTAGTGATTAAATTTTAATCTGGGCTGAGCCCTTTATAGTTAGGTTGTTACGTGGAGTACGAAGTAGCCTTGTCGGCAGATACGGCATTTTTTATATAAAGGTAGATTGTATTTGGTCGGCCTGCTAGAGTAAACATTTCATACCATTTACACATTTATAATGTTATTAATTTGTATCGTTTGCGAAGAAATTTTGTAATCATGTCTATTTCTGTAATTAGGTGTAGGTAATTTGTTTTCTTAAGGATTTACCTAGTAACGGCTTATCTCGTCAATAATATGATACGGTATGTAATTGTGATTGTTATTGATTGGTTTCGATAGTGAATGAACGATGTTTTGAAAAAAAAAATGATGTATTGATTAGTATGTACCTACTCTGTGTACTGTGCAGGGGCGTAGCTACCGCCGTATCTGCCGTATCAATTATACGGGGCCCCCGTGCCACGGGGGCCCCCAAAGTGTGTAAGGAAAAAAAATAAAAACTTTCTAATTTATAATGTCACTTACGGGATATCTTAACAATGAACAATCACGGAAGATATCCCGTAAGTGACATTTTAAATTGTGAAACAAACCGTGATAGCCTAAAACAGTGTTTCTAATTTATTTTATTTTATTTTACAAATGACAAAATTCTATAAAGCAATTACTTTTTTTCCGAAAGAAGTTTTTCAAAATTAAAACTGATAAAAAATTACTTCAGAACTTCGATAGGACAAGAACGGCTGTCAGACCTCTCACTATTGTCCATGGAGGCAGAAACTTTAGAAAAACTAAAATCATCATCAGCCATAAATGATTTAATAAATCAGTTTGCCGAATAAAAGGCAAGGAGAGTGAATATTTTTTTATTTTTATTTGTAAAATGGTTAAATTATGTTATGATAAATAAATATTTTATTAACAATATTTTTTTTCTTTTGTGAAAAATCTTTACCCCCATATAAGGGCCTCCAAACAATTTTTTTATACGGGGCCCCGACAAGGCACGCTACGCCACTGGTACTGTGTATGCCTTAGTGAGAATAATTTGATTCATAAATGAAGGTTTCTCAAAATTCTGTTCAATTCAAGGTCAAATTAAAATCAAGTAGTCTGCTGTACTTACGTAAAATTAAATCTAGATATCTTTGATCGGATTTAGATATCGGTACCTGTAATTGGTTTGGCGTTGTGTAAGTTAATTTAACTCATGAGTGCTCGCGCTGTGAGTATTTTGCCGCCCTCAGAAAACATTATATTTTCAAAGCTTCAATCATCAAAGTGACTTCTCCCGCTCTGGGCGGAGCGGGAGGGCGTGTCAGACTTTTACTGACTAAAACCCACTCCTGTTCCTTCTTTGCCTTAAATTCCGGGGCACCGAGGCTCTCTTTAGTCAACCCAGGATATTTTCAAAGCTTGAATTGTTGCTTGAGAAGTTTTAAGATCAAACGTAGGTACCGAAACGTATCCTTGTATCTGACCCCCAATCTACATCCTTTACCTAACTGTAATTACAAGTTTGAGTACATACTCGTACAATCAGTTCGCAGATGATCAAGATAGGAAAGACTTAAGGCGGAATCACACTGTTAATTTTTTGTTTTGCGTCTTTCAGGTGGCATTTTTCACATTCGTCTGATTCCGCCTTTACTACCTCCAGGTTGCGTGCGGCGGCAAATTGCTCACAGCGCGAGTACTCAAGGCTTAAATTAACCTTGTATGACCTAAGAACTGTTTTAAATATTTCAGTTTGAGAATTTTCCTTTGAAAGTAGTACGTTAAGTAGATAGGTAATGTTATGATAGACTGCTGTCATGTTTTTCTGAGGCCTACTTTTAGTAAATTATGCGAACGTTGTTTTATACTAGTATTCTCGAGTTAATATTTTTTTGAGGAGGAGCTGTACATTTACAGTGAAATGATTTATTTTGGAGTGACTTTGAGGTGTTAGGTATATACACAATAGTTTGTAGTTGTTCTTCTGTAGTTTGGTTACTTCTGTATATTTCATTGCATTGATGAGTGTTATTTTCCGGTTTCTTCACAGATTTTGCGCATTGCTTGCGTAATACTGAAATCAAATTTCCTTACAAAAAAATAATTATCTACGTTATTATCATATTAAATATTGTTGTACCTACTGGATTGAAATAACATTGCAGACAAGACAATAAGGAAACTGTCTTTTTCACTTCTTCTTGTTAATCGCCTATTATTGTTTTTAATTACTAACTCAGTAAAACCAAAAATTACCTAAACCATAGGTAATTTCCCAGCCTTTTATGAACTACTGCAAAGGGGGTGATTATTAATGTATTAAGTAATATATAATTATGTAGTTATTAAGTAATATACCAATTTTATATATTAATTATCTATAAATAATCACAAATTAAAAATTAAATCTTTCTCTCTGCTTGTGGTCGTGGTATAGGGTGCACGTTTATAAATATTTTTAACATTTGCCTTTGGACCCACTAACGCCCCCATTAAAAGCTCCAGCGCCCACTGGGGGCGGTACCACCCCCATTGGGAATCTAAAAAAATTCGCGTCAAAAACTTCTTAACATCGCTGTCGTATCTCATGCCATATCTAAAATACTGGCAGTATAGTAGATTGTCAGTAATTTAGACATGTCGAGCGTAGGCTGTATGGCAAAAATCATTTATGTAAATTATTGATTTCTATAACATATATGTCTATTGACTTAGAAGCTATAACAGAATTTAGTTTATCGGACCCGTCTCCCGTTTGGAGGCAGACATTGTGTCCAACCCTTTTGTGCCTAGAAATCTGCGACCCGTACCCTTTCCTGGAAACCTATAAAGTGCTTATCATAGTTTTCCTAAAAAGCGAAAAGGATTCTGTGATGTATTGTAGCTAAACGTGTAATCAGGGCTGTCACTACTTTCATTTAAGACTTGTTTGTTTAGGTAATCTTAAAGTTAAGCTGTAATCTGACTGAACCATTTCTCAAGGAGTACTAATACTTACATTGTCTTAAGTCTTAATGCACAAGGCTTTATTGCGCTTATACCGATCATTTCTCTGAAGTTAAGTGCTTTCGTACATTTTCATATTAATTTTTTATTTATATATAATTATATACATATATAAGAAACCTAAATAAACTAAGTATTACTATTTATACTAAACCTTACTAGGTATGTATTTTCGTATTTTCCCATCTCTTAACAATATTTATTTCTGAGCCTTATCATCTAAAAAACAAAAACACATTTTCCTCTATACCTATAAATATACTTCCCGTTAATAACGCCCACTACCTTATACATTTATGTATCGCTATGTTATGTACAAGTTTCTCAAAGAAATAATCCCTCAAAGACATAGAAGGAAACAACTTTAGCAATATCTGCGACCTTTCAAGTGTAACTAGAAGAACGTATCGTTTGGAGGCAACCCTACGATCGCAACATGAAAAAAATATACAAATGATTTTACGAACAACGGCGGGGCTACTGGGGGTAAAAGAAATTATCCTAAGTAAGGAAACAAGGTACGTGATTTATTGATAACCTCACTGAAAATGTGGGCTTGAGCAAAACAAGCGAATAAGGAAGATAAATGAATTACTTTCATTTCTAAAGATCCATTTGCACTAAACCCTAACTGTTTTTTTAGTGGAATAGATCGTTGGCCGCTCTGATTTCGTTGTTTATCTACATTAGTGTACCTACTTTACAACATGTTTTTCAGAGCTAGCTCCGTACATAGGTTTTTCAGCCTTAAGGTACTTACCTGGGTATATACCTACTTACTTAGCAGTTTATGTAAAAAACAAGCTAAAAGCGACGGTCGAGTATAAAACCTATAATAGAAATAGCTGACTCGGCAGACGTTGTTCTGCCATATACATGATCGATGAAAAAAATTAGGGTTGGAGTAGGAGGTAGCGGTAAAAATATTGTACGTCCTATTTTCAGACCTACTGAATATCCTACACACATTTTTGTCAGAATCGGACTAGCCGTTTCCGAGGAGTTTTGAGTTTTGTTACTAACACTGAGATTTTCTGTTAGCTATAAATAAAATATTCTGATGGAGCGACTTGTTGCCGAATAAGCTAGTATTCAGACTTTGTTTGAAGTATAAATCGAATGTATTTGAGGTAAACATACTAATGATTCATTCCTTCAGACCACTGACTGAATATTTGTAATGAAAAACAAACGAACATTTCGATAATTGGCTGTCTGATGCAAATTAAACAATAGCCCTGATTTTTGGCGTACGAATGAGTGGTGAACACAAAAAAATGGCCGCCCCATTGTATTCGAGTTATTTATTTCAGTTTTTGTTGTTCGTTTTCTTTAAAATAAAAATACGTCGATATTATTTTTTGAGATCCTTTTATTTATGAAGCTGAGTCGAGCGCAAATGATGGCGGCCAGCAAAAACAAATTTTACTTCAATTGATGAATAAATCCTTCATTTTAAATATTGTATAAGATTCAAAGTAGATGTAACATTACAGGGTATTGACTCTTTGACCGTTTTGACCTCTGCTCTCCGGTGAGTTGAAAAACCTTCGAAAATTAAAAATGAATCCGAAGAAAACCTGAATCTACTTATTCACAGTTGAGTATCTTGTAAGAGGTAAGGTACTGACATGGTTTATGAATGGGCTGGATCGTGGCTGGATCTAACGTATGCTTTAGCCACTGTAAAATGAGGCTAGTCAAAGTAGTCAAGGACTGTGTAGCCTTACAGGGTACGTTGTGAAAGAAGTTTATATGTACCTATGTAGTTATACATAGTTAAGGCTTCAGTTTTGGTTGCTGATGTCGAATATTTTAATATAATCGCCTTTAGTTACAACGAATAATTTTGTACTCATAATTTATATGTCTAATCATCATGTTCTCATAAGAAATATTTTGGTATTTTTTTACATTTTAAAATTGTCTGATGAAGTTATCACAAACACGAGAATTATTGTACTCATCGAATGATAATAATAGTTTTTGGGTTTTAATTTTCAGAGATAAATTGCAAGCAAAGATCTGCACGTGTTTGAAAAAAAAATAGAAAGTCAAATTTACATTTTAATTTCAAATAACTACAGCTGATTACGGGGTCAACGTTCGCTGGTAGTGTAGTTTTCATAAGATATCGGTACTCATCACGTTTGCAGAGTTACGCTAGTTAATTTAATTAAACCCTAATTGCGTATTATTATGATATAGCAAATTAAATGTTATCAGAATTAATCATAAATCTTCAATTAACCCACTTAATTACTCAGATACCCGTGAAACGAGACACAATAGTAAAACAATAACAGCGCGGTCTCATTGGACCGGTTGGGGATTCAAACGTTAAGGGTGTATTGCCACGCTCTTGTGTGTTTGTTCACATATTGTTATGATTTATTCATCATCATCATTACTTCAGTCGAAAAACGTTCACTGTTGGACATGGGCCTCTTCCAAGTGGCCCACAATTACCTGTCTAGCGCGACTCGCTTTCAACGGATTCCTCAATCCTCGCCAGGTTTGCTTTCATATTGTTGGAACCGCTCACCTATTAACGAAGCATCTTCTGGCACTCGGTTGTCACTCCAGAACCTTAAGGCCCAATTAAGTTTTGCTATGTTTCAGGCTATGTGTGTCCTTCATCTTCATTCCTACTTCGATCTAGCAAGGATACTCCGAACATAGCCCAATGCCTTTCAGTTGACTTGCCTTCTGATCAGGTTCATTGTTACAATTTATTTGAGCTAAATTGGCTACATGAATGCCACAGTGTAACAATGGCTAGAATTCTAGATTGCTAGACTGTTCTTATTGTTAGCGATTGCTGATTAATTAATGTTAGGCTATGTCATGACTTTGAAATCACACTTTCTGGTTTTAGTCTTGTATGGCAGTCAGAACCCAAAAAAAAATTGCTTGTGCATATTTTTCTTTCTGAACGATCAGTGATCACTGATCACGTAAATAAACTCCGAACATTGTCCTTTGGGTGACTTAAAACCTGCTGATGAGACCGATACTAATTCACAAATTGGCATTCTTCATTCAGAAATTGAAACGAATCTAGATTTTTTATAAATATTCAATTTAGCGTACCTAAATATACAGGAGCATGCCAATGCACTCTGTATTGAAACGCTCTGTAGTTCACCTCAATTGATCACCCAGTAATGCACTAAGCAATAAGCATCCCCCAGCAATCCGAACCATTGGTATGATTTATTTGAGCGAAATCGGCTAGATTAATGTCACAGTGTAACAATGGCTAGTACTCTAGATTGTTTAGATTGTGGTCATTGTGTGCGATCGCTCGATAATTAATTAGTCTGTGTCAGAAACGTAGGATTGTGGCTATGGCTAATGTTGATTTTTGGTTGGGACTGATTTTTCAATCGTTAACTTTCATTATAGGAATAATTAAGGTATGTGGAACAGCGTGTAAAGTTCCGTAAACCACAAGTGTTGTGTCTGGTCCGGGCAACTGCCCAATAGTTGTTTTTCGAACTGTTGTATAATGTTTTAATCGCGAAGGAAACTCTGATACCGCGATGATGCCATTCTTAGCTGCGTCGATTTGTGTGTTATCGATTTGACAGCTTTTGTATAAAATATTTATCAAACAGACGTATGTATTACTGTAATTAAACTTCCAGCAATTGAAAATTTAGTCCTTAAACGAACGAACTTAAGCATTTGTTTGGATAACACCCATTCAATCTTGGCAGAAGATGAAACAATTATGTATTTTCACCACAAAAACTGCGAAGATTTAGGTCAGTCAGACATCATTAAGAATGCTGTTGGTGGCAGCATATACCGAGTGATCTACACTGCAAAAAATGCATATCTTAAGACTCTTTATATATTTAGTCACTGTTCTGAGTGAGGAAACGACGAACAAGAAAAGAAAACGTCTGGTTCATGTTGGCGGGGACGCTACCCTATTTCATTGAAATCATTCGTATTGGCCAGTTGCCTACTCCTTTTTGCAATATGTTTGCATTTCATACATGTAGATATTCATTTTTATTTAGGACCTACAGTTGCAGGAGCTGTAAAATTAAAGTACTTACAGTGCAAACAAAAATAAATAATAAAATCGCTGATGAAATAAAACTTCTAGAACGCAAGATGTGCATATAGCTTTGTCATATTTATGATTTACTATTGAACATAGCCTTTCATATTCTGTTGTTTCAAATACATATTAAAACAATCCGCTGATGCTAAACTAAACTAGAAAACTATAAATTGCTGACTGAGCATTGGTTTTATTAAAAACTGATTTCATTTTATGAGGGTCTCATCTCAATAAAAAAAGGTTTATCATTGGGCATCCTCTTTGGTAAACCTTTTTTATTATAAGATGCAGATTCACCTCATTCTTTTTTGTATTGTGAAATGTAATTTTCTTTGTCGTGAATTTAATCTCATTTACCTGTTCCATTCCTGCCGAGAAATTACCTGGAACATAAAGTCTTCGTTTTCCATTTTTACAATTAACAACATCAATGGATTTTATTGATTTTAAATTATTGTTGTAAATAACGCAATATATTATTTACAATATAGTATTATTATATATTGTATACAACACAATATAGTATTATTTATGTTGACGAACAAAAAAAATCGCCAAAGCGAAATTCGTCTGAATTTTGCAATCACTGCTACAACAGAAACCGACCCTATCTAAAATAAATGTCGGATAGTTTACATAAAATACATTTTATTAGCTTACGGTATTTTAGGAATAGCCACATGTTATGTAACAGCAATGCAATTACAAAAAATAACTGAAATTCTGGATAACATTTTTCATGCTGCCATTTTTCAAAGCATACTCATCTACTTTGTATGAAACGAAAACGCAGAAGGCAATTGAAACAATGCGTTTAAATTTATCAGCTAAAAAACTACTTTTGTTTATCCCATGTCTAAATAGATCCACTTTTAGAAGAAATAAGTTTGGTGTTCCTTAGGGAAGTGTGCTATGTCCTCTTCTTTCCCGTATTTACATAAATGATATCCCTCGAGTGACTCCACGTCAATGCATTCTATTTGCGGACGACGTTTTGGTTAACGTACCAGACAACTCGGATATTAGAAATTAGGAATACTTACTCTCACTATTTTATATGGGTATTAAAGAAATAGGATTGTTTGGTATGAAGCACTGAATCCTACACCATAATTACTGAAAGCACAAAAAAATATATCAAGACACCCTACCCGACTGGCTGGCACAAGATGTTGCCGCAAACTATTTCCTCTTCTTAATTGTAACGTATCGGTCAAAGACAAAACAAATTAGGGCCGGTCATAGCACGGCATGTCATAGCAAAGCATTTTATTACTAATTAAGTTATTTTGAATCTTATTTCAATGAAATTAGAGTTCATGTTACTTTATTTCGATACCACGATGCTGCGACGTACCGCGGGATGCTATGGCATGACGCGGCATGCTGTGGCATGACACAGCATGCTAAAGTACAACCTGCCATGCCACGGCATGCTGCTGTGCTATGCTATGCAATGCCGGCAGTGGGCGCCGGCCTTTAGAAAGCAACCAATAAATTATTAAATTGGTCGGGTGCATGTTTTGATTTACTGCTGAAAATAAGTAATTAAAATATGTGGAACGAATTACACCTAAGGTTAAGGTAAAGTTTAGCGACTCGATTTAAAATCTTGTGTGCTAGGTGCGCAATTCGGGTTAATTTCTTGAATTTTATTTGTCATCTTGCCATTTATAAGTAATGTTTATTCCACGCCGTAGTTTTCCTTAGCCCACATACCCATTTACCTCCTTTTATAATAGCCCTAATACTCTAAGTAGGACTTTTATAGTAGCACGGTTCATCAAACACTATTCAAGGATACCGTGGGCGGTCTTAACAAAGAGAGGATTATTGACGCCAGAAGAAGAGGCATTACGCCCACTTTGCCTTGAGAGTGACGCTCAATGGCGGAATCTTAATAGAAGATCGGTATTGCATAGCACTAATAACCTTGTACCTATATTCGTCCATTTCTTTGCAGATGTAAATCAATTTGCCCTCTTTCAACTGTTCTGTGAATTTGCCTAGGTTTTTTTAAACTGTTTTCATTTTTTTTTAAGTTGGGAAATTGACTTCTCCTGCTCTAGGTCAAAGCCGGAGTGCGTGTCAGACTTTTACAGATTAAACCCCTCTCCTTCCTCCCTCTCGTTCCTTCTGCCCTTACGTTCCAGGACCATGGGTATCCCCTTCTCAAATCAACCTAGGACCCCGGTAGGCTTGGGCCCTGCTGGGCCCCTACGGTTTGAGGACATCTATTTGAGTCGCGTATGGAACACTACGCGCCGTTGACGACTAGGGCTTGATCCGGAAGATTTCCGGACAGATGGACGGTGAGCTATCCATTGCTCATTGTCTGCAAACCCACGTCTGCGGTGCCTGTTAAACTATGTTAGGGGTCGGTTTATGATCAAATCGGATGGAACTAAATATCAGTATTTTTAATTTATCTGCAGTTAGTAGTTTTAAATAGGTACTCCTTCAGATTAAAAAAAAATAGAATCAAATGGATAAAATATTCCTACAACAACAATTTACCTAGATACCGGTAATTGTTTCTTGATTTCAATAGATATCCGCATATATCCAAATCTATAGAAGTAAGAAAACTGCTGCAGTTTTGAATAAGGAATACCCATAGGAATACCATTAAGACCTTTTTCAAATATGATACGTGAACGAATAAAACTTGCGCCTCTTCTAATGAGGTGTGCCTTTCAGTCGCAGAGCTATAAAGTGCAAAGCATTTAAAAAAGATAGTATTGATAAGGAATGGGCACAATTCGGTTTCCAAATACAGGAAAAGGTATACGAAATGACGTAATCTGCTGATAAATGTTACGTCCGTTTTACGATAAACATTTTATAGTTTAAATGAAAAACGGATGAGTAATGTTCGTGTTAGTTAAGTACTTAGGGCTGCAGGATTGTTCGAAAGCCTTCCTGGAACGGAAAGGGCAACTGAGGAAACACCTATGTTTCCTTTAGTAAGTAAAAGTCTGACATTCACGTTTCTCACTCCATTCAGAGCAAGAAGAGTTATCATCATCATTTCAGCCAAAAGACTTTTTCTGCTAGACATAGGCCTCCACAAAGTGTCGTCACAATGACCAGTCCAGTGCGTTTCGCATCCAACCACTCTGAAGGAAACATTCCACCGCTGCGTCTCCCGGTATGTGGTTACCACTCCAGAACCTTACGACTCCATTGGACATCTCTTCTGCGAGCAATGTGTCCTGACCACTGCCACTTAAATTTGGCAATCTTCGGGCTACATCTAACTGTAGTGCATTAATACGATTCAATCAATCTGTCTATTCTTTTCCTAAATACGTTTGGGTCAGCTTTCAGTTAATGGGTTATTAACAGCTCTGTGTTACCCCAGTTAATGGGTTGTGGAGGTCTGGTAGGCAGCCGCTCCTCGTAAAATACTGGTATTCAGCTAAATCCGGCTTGACTGCAAGCTGACCCCAATATACTCGTAGTTGGGAAAAGGCTAGGCAGATGATGATGTTTGGGTCAGCTTTCAGTCTAACTGGAAGAACGGATGCATCTGAAAACCAGTACTTTACATGGAGCATCAAGTTACTAGGTGGTAAATGTAATTAGGTAACATTCCTGGTACAGGCCATGGCCGAAGCCTCTGGGGAATACGGAAAATCCGAAAGGTGCTCACCGTGTCCCCCAGATCGAAGGCAACGAAGGAACGGTGTGGGGTTTAGTTAGTAAGAGTCTGACACGCCCTTCTGCTCAGCCCAAGAGTGGGAGAAGTCATTCTGATGATTCCCCTTCCTAAAAAAACTAGGTAACATTATAATTATTTCTAATACACCAGTATACTACACCACCATTACGTTTAACTAACTTAAATTGATATTAAATATAGTACGTAGTTGTGTAAAAGTAAATGGTTGTCTAAATCGTTTGATACGAGCCCAAGGCAGTATTATTCGCAAATGGGGGCAGTTTAATTAACATTAAGAGCCTTCCATCATTACCATGATCATTAAGTCAGACTATGACGTCAACGATATTGCAACCGGACATTGACAAATTACACCGTTTGGGTAGCCATCACGGAAATGATCTCAGTTACTTGTCATGTGATTGACTTGGTTGTATGGAGATTAAAATGCTTGAAATAGGTGATTTTGGAAGGATTACTGGGATGTATTTAACATCCCAGTATCATAGTTTTTCGCGCGATTAGAACTCAGATACAGTCTAAAATCACCTATTTTATTCCTATGTGGTGACATTGATAACGCTTTAGAAGTAATAATTTCATCAAGGCAAGGTTGGCGCGTTGACTATATCTTTCTCGCTCCTATAGACGACTCAAACCGAAATTACCCAAACGTGCTACATACACGTTCGCACGCACGTACATCCTGCCAGCAACTTCACCCGCGTAAAACAAGAAAATTATCGCTAGACATATTCCTTAGATAAAAAGCTAGGTATTTCTGGACATGGTCTATCTTTACGCCAAATTTCATCCAAATCCGTTCAGCGGTTCAAGCGTAAAGAAGTAACAAATATACTCATAAACTTTCTACTTGTTTACTACAAAAATGTCGTTCCCTCAACGTATTGAAGCCAATAGTATTTTTCCGTGCCTATTTGTGAAGCGTCCTAATGCATATCACACGAGTATGTACATACTCGTATATACTATTTATATACCTACTTACTCGAACAGGAACGTGACAAGAATGGAACATGCAAACGGACAAAATAATCTTCTTTCGCTTAGCTCTTTCATATTATCGAGTGAATATTTTATGGTGGTAGGGGGCAACACACTGTAATGCTTTTATATTGCCCGCGATCATATGAAAAGTACCTACTGATTAGCCATCGCTTTTGTATTTGCTGAATGTAGGTATACTACAAGTATCGCCCGAGGTCCTTTCTTTTTAATTGTTATAAACTACTGCTTGACTGCGATCTCACCTGATGGTAAGCCGTGATGCAATCGTTGATGGTAGGCGTACTAGCTTATTAAGAGCCTATTCACTCTAGCCTTTTTATCCCCAATGCAAAGTTTGACTACTAATTTCTTTAAAGTTGATCGAACAAAGTCTTTATTTCAAGTGAAAATAATTCGTAAACTGTTAAATGTGCCGTCGAATTCAATAACTATTTTGTTAGTTATCAAAAATCATTATTATATTTCAACACTATTAAACCAATTTTCAAGACGATTTCATTTCTGAGACTCGGAAAACTTTGGATTAATAAACTTTGAAATATTGCATAACTTTAAAAACAAAGATGATAGAACTCTTTCAAATAAAAACAATAATGAAATCACTTATTACAGATTTTCTAAGAATTTGAAGAACAATTTAATTAATTATTCTACATTTGAATATTTTTAGTTAAGTTCGTTATATTTTGGAGGTAATTGACTTTTGCGAAAACGAAAAAAAATTGTGTCTTTGCTTAACATTATTTTAATTGTTTTTTGATATCTCTAATTTAATTTCATTCTCAAAGGTTCTCAAAAAAGCAATTAAAGAGAAAGTGTACTGTTCACAAATATTTTTTGACGAAGTTTTATATTTAAAAATACTTTCTATTGCAGGTATTATCACTATTTACAATGGTATGTTGAACATTTGTACAATATGAGCTTTTAGTCCCTCGGGACATAAATGGTTGAATGGATTTTGATGAATAAGATATCAAACGATCCTTCATGATACTTAAGCAGGCCTTTCAGAGTTTGGACGTTAGAATATTTCATGAAAACTTTTCTTTTTACAGAAAAATACACAGTAGTAATAGAATATATAGGTAGAAAGCAGATAAAAAGAAATACTAATGATAGTGCTTGACATTTTACTTATTTGATGAAGTCCTATGGGAGACGATGTCTTATGGGAACAGTGCTTTCGAATTTTGGTTGTGGCATTTTTTTTTCAGCTGGATTAAGAACCTTAATACTTGATATTCAAATAACTTGAGAAATCTTTCAAACTTAAAATCAGAGCTAGATAAAGATGTGAGTGACAGGTTAATCCAACAATATAATTTTTTTAGCCTCTTTATTTTCGATGTAATTTACAGGTTAGGTATACGTGTGTACAGTTTTCAGCGTCGTTGAACTAATTATTTTTTAAACCTCAAATAATTAACAGCAAGTGTTGTTTTTTATGTCTGGGGGATTGTGAGGTTCACAGTCCTCGCTTATTACTGCCTACTTAATGAACCAGTCCATCCCTCCCACACAGAGGAGACCCCCACTAGTGTAAACTTCATAGATTGATTATTGTATAATTATTCATTTTAATGCCTACTTTACCGTAAAAGCAAGATAAATATAGATTTTCATGAATCAATACTGCATTGCTCGCTTCTAGTGCTCCTGCCGAACAAAATATCGAGCATTTGAGATAAGTAACTTGATCATTTATCAAGCTCGGACCAGCATTAAAGTTAATGACATTCAAGGACGCCGATTTTACAATTTATTCATGGTAGTGTGAGAGTGTGAGATTGTAGGGTGCAGAATTCTGATAGAGGAATAGTGACAGTTAGCATTCAATTTTGTTTCATTGTTATTACAATAGTGGTGACTGAGTATTGTAATATTATTAACTGTTAATATCTGTTCATTATACCTAATAGATGTCCCCTGCGGTTTCAACCGCGTCCTTGGTTACTGCCTACTAGCCTTCTTCGCTGAACAATCATTTCAGAGTCGAATAGCCCAATGCTATTCAACACTGAAATGATTGTTCAGTAGTTCCTGAGATTATTTCAAACAAACTTTCTGCTTTATAATATTAGTTTTTGTTTTTCGTTTATTAAAAATAATATTTTTACAATTATTTGTTGAAATAGTATAGATACTATTTATTTGCGTTAAACTATATAATAGCAAGGTGCAAGGCGAGGTGCAAGAGATGTTTCAAGGAAACTAAGTGCAAAAGTGTTCATGTTCCTGAGTTTTGGCATTCAAATATTTTAATCATTAGTATTTTAGAATACATGTAGATGGAAAAGATAGATGGATTGTTTGAGGAGTAATATGAAAGAAAAGGGAGTTAGTGATAGCGTAACGCGTGATAGGACAGAATGGAAGAAAATTACGTTGCGCCGATCCCAAGTAATATAGAACAGGGGCAGGAAGCAGAAGAGGAGTGTTCTACAACGATACCGATAGTATCAGCTGATAATATTGCTTGATAGCTAGTTCATTACCAATCAATCATATCATAAGGAATGTTCCATGTCTTTTTAGATAACTACAGCAAACTGTGGTGGCTCCAAAAGTGGTCATTTGCCATTTGTAAAAATAAAAATGGTATGGTAACCGTTTTGCACATAGCAATAACTTTCCTACAAAAAACACTGACAAAAAACTGATAAAAATTATTGTTCTCGTCTCTCTTTTTACATTCACACTACTCGTTAATATTTCTTTATCCTCCTGATTCCATTATTCGTTCGTCTAATTCCAGTTCAGTTCATTTCAGCGAGTCTCATTTGCAAACAAGCTGTAGTCCGTAGGTACAAAAATAATTCAGCAAATATTAGTATCTGCCTACTAACTGAAAATGCCTGTAATCCAGGCATACTGGGCTAATCGCGATGTACACCTCATTTGTCAGGCTGAAACTGGTTTAGAGTGGTCATCATTGAATACAAAAGTAGATGGGTAGGGTTTGAAGTACATCGTTGGTAGATGTTTTTTTTGACACACAGTGGTATTTCAGTGGATAGGTTATTAATGGAGGTAGATCTTTTTTCACAATTTTATTGTGGAGTATTAGCAACAATTTTTAGATTCTTTATTATGATTCGTTTTTTAACGTTATAAAGCACTGTTGCTTGTGTAGCTGTTGCACAGGATGGGTAATTGTTGAGTGATGAGTTCTCCGGGTCTAGGGTGGAACTAGGAGTGTCCCAGCGTATTCCCCTGGCCCTAGCGAGTATTGATCATATTGGACCCCCCCTGCGTTTACTGACATCTCTTTGAGGCGCCTCTGGAATACTACGTGCCCCGTCGATGTCTCGGTCTTGATCGTTACTAGACGGGCGGACGGAGAGCTAGACAGCTCATCGTCTTCAAGCGCGTGACTATATTTATTCTTTTGGTATCTAAAATTTATATTTTCTTATTAACCTCAAATCGATTAGCATACTGTACCGTTCGAACTTCTTTGTATCGACTCCCGGCCACTCGTCACATTATGCATGTGGCCACAGCATTATGCTGAGCGTTCGGTCGTTTTGCGCAGACGTGGCGCATATTTTCTCTATACAATGTTTATAATTTATAAGCTACTCTTAAGATAGCGTCCGTTCCCGGAACAAATTATTTTTATTTCTTTCTTTCCTTAAATTTTTGACAAGCCCGCGGCAACTAACTCTAACATAGTTGTCAGCCTTGGAGACATCTTTGTTGCTCCTTCCTGCGTGTCTTCCTTAAGGTCGCGGTTCCTCCGACCTCCCAGGACGTGCCCTCCCAACCTTGTTTACTTAAAAGCTTTCCTTTCGCCTGGGATCGTTTTCCCTCGCACTGGATCGTTTCCGTGTTCGTGCGACAGGTAACTCTTAGCTTAAGTGTACTGGGGTTTGCTTTTTAAGGAGTCCGATATGATGACTGGCTGTCGTTTTATGTTCGCGCTTTACTGATGCAACTTTGAAAGCATCCATTAACTTAGCTTTTTTTGTTTCTACATGTTATTTGTCTATCAATTCTTCTACTGGTTTAGACTGTTCAATTGTGTCTAATTTTCTAAGTGTGTTAAAAGTGGGTTCAATGTTGCATCGTTTATTTTACAATTTCGATTGCGAAGTTAATCTCTCCAGAAGCTCGAGTCAAACTTTTAATACCAATATTATTTGATATTTGTACTCTGTATTCACAATTGAATAATACTCTTTAAAAATAAATATTTAAAAGTGAACGAACGACGGACTAAGCTTTATTTATGAGACAAAAACTGTTTGACACAAAACATTCGCCGGGATAATTAAAACGGGCTATCCATTTGCGTATTCAAATACTCTATGTAGTTAATTAACGCATTTGTTCACGAAATTGGTTTCGTCAGCAAAGAGAGCTCGTTTGAAGACGACGTGCATTTTTAATGGCCATCTATACCAGCTGTATGATGCATATTTTTATTTTTATTGCAGTTTTCTACGATATCAGCGTTTTTTGGTTATGTACCTCTTTGTGTTTTACATTTTCATAGGTATCTGCAGCGGGAGGAAATATTTGATGATTTTTCATACTAAAAACCCCATGGGAAATGGTAACATTTCACTAGGTGTAAAAAGAAATCTAACTACCTAATATTATAAAGCTGAAGACTTTGTTTGTTCGGTTGATTACTCTGATCTCAGAAACTATGACTGGTTCTGTTAGAAAAAATATATTTTAGTATTTGAAAGCTCATTTATCGAGGAAGTTTTTAAACGAGTAACATCACGCTACGACCAATAGGAGAGCAGATGGGGACAGTGGAAGCATCGAAATTAAATTAAATTTTGAAGTACCTAATCGTATTAAAAGCTAGCTAGACAAGTATCAATATTGTAAATGACTTATTCAATTAATATTAATAAAATTTGGAACCCAGACATAGTCTGGAATGAAGCACATTTTAAATGAATTAATTGGACTAATACCTACTACTACCAACAGCTGCAAAATTCCATTGACTTCTGTGAATGTTTTTCATTAAAGTCAGTGGTTAAATGCAACGATTGTTTCAATTTGCACTCAGTCAGTTTTACTGTTTCGTCCAGTAAGACCCAATTAAATCGTTCCGACGTTTGATCGGGGCAGGTCGTTCGGTTCAGCACAATTGATTGGGACCCTTGCTGTAGCTCGATTGTGCTGATTGCTCGTCGTCTTCGCTTGTTTTGTAAAACAAAACCAACTGCATTATTAGCTTCTTCTACGTTGAAAATGTATTGAAAGGACAGTTTTTTTTCTGTAGAAAGTTTGTATGCTTGGAACATCCAATGTCACTCTTTCAAATGAAAACTATTGAATGGATTTTGAGTAGACGGGTAGACGGGTAGACCATCCTTAATTCTTTATTGTAGTTACATGTAACTTAACATTAATACAAAAGTTTGACAATTCATGAACGAAGACTAGCTTAACTCAACAATTAACGACCATTTCCTTGAATAGTACATGGGATATTTTTTATTCCGGGAGAATGTTTCGTTGGGACAATTTTCTACTACTGCGCAGGCGAATCCGCTAGCAGCAGCTAGTATTAAATAATTAATAATGTTTATGTAATGATATCTGATTGAAGACTGAAGGTGACTTTGATTAATAATGGATTGTAATGCATATTGTATGATTTAGAATATATATTATTTACCTACATAAGTAAAATATTATTATACAATGGCGTATAAGTTATTTAAAAGGATTTGGGTGTGGTTTACGGGCTTTCAGTGAGTTGAATTTAGAAGATTTTGTTTGCGATATGCTCTGGATTAGTTAATATCTTAGTGGTTTCAGGTCATTGAACTTTGTTTTGATATCGGAGCGATGACGTGAGCCACAAAGATTTATGACTTGGCAAGACCTAAACGAAACTTTTATCATTAATTTTGAATAAAAAATATTCAAACTAGGCAACAATACCCATAAATGTAACCTAAACCTAGTGTTAAGTAATAAATCGTACTACGATAATCACCTAATCCATTCATTCACCATTAATTATTTCATGGTGACGTCAAATTTCGTTTTTTACCCGTTGCGTGGGCACCATGAGTAATATTCGTAATATCTGACGATCTTTACGCCCATTAATTTATCAAACAAACGGAGTGTATCTCAAGTGAGACTCGACAACGCGATATTGCGGGAATCCTTTACAATTTATTGTTTACATCCGTGGCGGCCATTTTGGTTCAACGGCTTTCATTTCAAAAATCGAACCCGCTTGCAATGTTTGTGACGTTTGTAATTAGAACAGTCGGAACAGTTGAAGGTTATTTTATGATGTTGGTACCATTAGGTTATATAAAATGGTGCTTGTTCGTGTTCTTATTTGAAAAGTTAGAGCGTCCAAATGAAGCAAAAGATTTCGCTTAGTGAATAAGATAGAAAAAAGTGCATATGGTTAGATTGTGGTGCAAATAATTGTGAAACGTGTTTTATTTCTTTATGTGTAGGAAATCATCAAATTACTTCCCCCGCTCTAGGTAGAGGGTAGATCTAGTGTCAGATTTTTATTCACCCGTTCCAGGGCCGCGGTTGTTCTTTTGAACAGTCATGCAGTCCTGAGCAAAACTTAAAATTGAAAATACTAAAATAGGATAGAGACTTTATCATTTATTTCATAGTTTGTATAAAATTGATATAGAGTTAATCGTCTTTTTAAGATTGTTGAAAAAAAAATTGATATATTTACAAAGAATTCCGATTAAAGGCTGACACGAAACGAACAAGCGACATTGAAGTGTGGCCAACCTCTATTGTGTACAAGATCGAATAAAGAATAAAGCAGAGAGCATATATTTTTTTCTTTTGTGATTCGCTAGCAATGGTAACTATTTTATTTTACTGGATTTAGTTTTACAGCTCTTTTTACGACATTCAAGTGCTATAGATTGAAGTTGAGAGCTTTGTGGCTGATGGCTCTGGATGCAATTTAGATCGGAATTTGATTTTATGCGAAGACTCTCACTAACAATTTTTCAATTAGGTTTTTTAGGGTTCCTTACCTCAAAAAAAAGAGAATCCTTATAGGTTCGCTTTGTTGTCCGTCTGTCTATCAAGACCCTTTATCCCGTGAATGAATCCCCTTTATCAAGTTGAAATTAAAGATAGTTAGGTATGGTCTTTTATGTCGCAAAAAAAACGCATATTGCGACACTCTCCAGGGAATCAAATTTCATAGGGTATTTGACCTATATTATAGTCTCGTTGACCTAGAACCCTGAAATTCGGCAGCGAGCCGAGTCTTCTAGCTCAAATACAGGAATTAATCTGAAAACTGTGAAATTGTAGTAACGTCACAAAAAAATCGGGAATTTAACTATACTATTATATTTTTAAGTTAATTTCTACGGAACCCTCAGTGTTCGAATTTGACTCGCACTTGCCCAGTTTTTTGGTTAAAGTTAATGGTTATTTTTATACTAACATTAGGTTTGTTAGCATCTGGGAAAACTTAATTTAATTACAGCCACAGAAAATAAGCTTTGTACCTAAATTACGATAGTTTGGGATAATCATAACATTTTTGGAGCAATATTAATAGGTATAAATAATAAAAGGTATGCTTAAGCTAATGAGAAAAGTTCAAATTACATTTATGGATACTTTTAGTAGGTATTTGTTCAGGTACCATTAGAAATTTCTATCTCAGTGTTAAAGTAACTTTTGTTCGATAAACAATAATAAAAAACTTTAGGTCTCATTATTTTTGTTACTGAGAATTTACCTAATTATGTGCCCTCACTAATCTGAAAATTGATATCAGCGCATTATGAGTTTAAAAAAATACTTGAAACTATGCGATAAGACAGTTCTAAAATGGAAGAATTGAAGAAACGTGTGTTGCCCGGGGTTTGCCCGCGATATTGATATTAGGAAAGTATCCTAAGGCTTTACTCACAGGATAAAAAGTACATATCCTATTTGCTATTCCAAGACATGATCTACTAGTATACCAAGTTTCATCGAAATCCATTTTTTTTTCGCATCCGTAAAATTAGTAGAATTAACTTGTTGAGAAAAAATTTCAATTACTGTATGAATTTGTAAAACTGGACCAGGTAATTATTATTTTCTTTACAATGCAATTATGCAAAGGTACCTTTGTAGTGGCAAAAAAACTGATTATAATAAAGTGTTCTATAAACTGTGAAGTTATGGAAAAAAATAATAATGACAGAAAGAAAGAAAAATATATGAATTTACTGACAGTCACCAAGGTCACGCCACTTATATAAATTCTCGTCTATTTTCCAAATAGACATACAAATACTCGTACTTACATCTACCGAATACCAAAACACAGACCGAATTCCTAAAAATTTTGACAGACTTTAAGGACAGTGGAAAGCAGGAATTTTAGAATTCACCGACAATTTATCATTTAAACATAATAGGCCTTTTTGTTAGCGATTTAAAATAGGTAATTTTGTTTGCTCTTTGAAGTTTCGTCTCCAAAGAATATACGTAATTGCAGTGCTTCATTTAATGGCTGTTTAATTGTTCTAATGTCATTGTCGAAGTCTTTTTTGGAATAATTTATTCATTGTGCCGTGTAATTAATGTTCAGGCAATTTACATGCTTTGATGGACTTTAAAAGCTTCCATTATGTTTTAACTTATAGTAATTGCAGCTGTTATTAATGTGGTTTTGTTTTATTTGTAATTATTGATGTCTGTTACTATTTAGGCACTGATGGGGGCATAGAGTGACTGGTAATTAGTGACCGATACTTAAATACGTGATTGTTCTCATGATAATAAACAACTTTTACTATACGACACAGCCTGAAATCTACATTTATGTTCGTCTCAACATGTACTGAACTGCTGATTTTTTCAAATCTTTGATTAGGTGAAATATAGGTTGCACTAATTTAGAAATTGTTGAAATAAAGTCAAAAATATATTGAAATAGTTAATTAATGTGATATTATATACGGACCTATTTTAATAGGTGGTACCTATCTGGCTATCGATAGAACTATGTCAATTTCATATAAACCTAGTAACCGTTCCACGGATTGTTTGTTTATTTTTATAGTTGTCAGTTGATCATAAACAGTTCTCAGAATAACACAATAAAATTCTTTGTATACGTTATCCTGGTTTCCCTGCTTACACTCTGCTTAAATATTGTGCCCCTACAGTGGTTATGGGCCCAGAACGCATAAATCAGGAGAGATTTAAACGTGATAAAGGAAGAAATTGGAGTGAAAATGAGTTCTGTCAAAATTGATCAACTCCATCAGAGCAACTACGAGACCTGGAAAATCCAAGTGGAAGCCGTTTTAGTTAAGAACGATGCCTGGGGATACGTGAACGGAAGTATCGCACGCCCAGCAGAACCAGCCGAAGCAGTAAAGTGGGACATTGGAGACTCGAAAGCTAAGTCTGATCTCATTTTATCGATAAGTCCGAGCGAATTACGACATCTACGAGGATGTAAGACTTCGCGAGACGTATGGTTAAAGTTACAGAACATTCATGCGTCGAAGGGACCTGCAAAAAAGGCGACATTACTAAAACAGCTGTTGCTCCATAAATTGGAAGAAGGTGGTGATGTAAGAGAACATGTTATGAGATTTTTCGATGTGAAAAGCCAGTTAGCTGACATGGATATCGAAATGCATAATGATCTGACCTCGATAATGCTCCTGTACAGTCTGCCGTCCAGCTTTGACAACTTTAGATGTGCCATAGAATCTCGAGATTCATTGCCGGATCCAGATACGCTCAAGATTAAGATTTTAGAAGAAGATCATTCCAGAAATCGAAAAGAAAGTGTAGATAGAGCATTTCTTGTAAAGGGAAAGAAGTCTTCTAAACCAAAGAGTGGTACTGAGCTGACAAGTTCGAAATTCAGATACAAATGTTTTAAATGTCATCTGTATGGTCATAAAGCCTCTGATTGTACGAAGAAGAACAAAGAACAGTGTAGTGATACCGTAAAGTATGTGTCGAATGATTATGAAGTACCTGATATCGATTCCAATTTTGTAACATTTAATTGTGTTTCAGATGTTAATGCTGTTTGCAACGGGAGTGGAAATTGGATCATCGATAGTGGCTGTACATCACATTTGTGCAATGATGCAAGTAAATTCGACAAAACACTTGTGCCTTTGTTCGGTAAGCTAAACTTAGCAACGAATTCAAGCACAAACGTACAAGGTAAGGGGACAGTCAGATTACTTACATGTGATAATGGTTCTAAAACAATTGTTCAATTGCCCAATACTCTATTTGTTCCGGATTTACGATGTAGCCTAATTTCAGTAAGCAAAATTACTGATCAGGGGTTTAGCGTTACGTTTAAGGATAACATAGCTAGTGTTCAAGATAGTTATGGTAACACTAAACTTGTTGTGAATCGTAGAGGTAATTTATATTACGTTGAGGAACATTTAGATAGTGTGTCAGCCATTTCTGAGCAAAAGGTTGACGTATGGATGTGGCATGAACGTTTAGGACACTTAAATGCAAAGGATCTCGTCCGAATTTTAAATAAATCTGGCATGAATGTTAAGATGACAGATGTGAGTGACTTGTACAATTGTGATATTTGTGCGAAAGGTAAAATGTGTATGTTACCGTTTACTAGTTCAAATGGGCCATGCGATGAAAAGTTAAGAATTATACATTCTGACGTTTGTGGACCCATGCAACATACGTCAATAAATGGCGCGAAATATTTCGTCACTTTTATTGACGATCATACTAGGTGGTGTGAAGTATACTTTCTCAGCAAGAAAAGTGAAGTGTTCACGACATTCAAAGTATACAAAAGTCATGTCGAGAATTTGTTAGGACATAAAATAAAATATCTTCATACAGATAACGGCGGTTAATTCTGTAATCGAGATTTCGACGATTTTTTGAAGAAAGAAGGAATAGCAAGAATGTTGACAGTTCCTGGCGTCCCGCAACAGAATGCTGTTGCTGAGAGGAAGAACAGGACGTTGGTGGAAATGGCGAGGTGTATGCTCATCTCGTCAGGATTATCTCCGGGTTTCTGGGCTGATGCTGTAGCGACAGCATGTCACGTAAGAAATCGTTGTCCAACAAGAAGTCTTGAAGGTGAAATACCGTTTGAGAAATGGTTTGAACGACCTGTCAGATTAGACTACTTACAAAAGTTTGGGTCTAAGGTACACGTGTTGGACAAGACACCCGTTAAAGATAAGTTTGCTCCACGAAGTTTCGAAGGAATCTTCGTAGGTTATCCTAGAGATCGAAAGGGTTATAGAGTATGGATACCAGCGCAACGACAAGTTATCATGTCAAGAGATGTGAAGTTTCAAGAATTGAAGAGTGAAGAAAAAGAAAATTTAAATTTACGATTTGATCCCTTCAAGATTGACCAAGAAGGGCCTGCAAATATTTCGGACCAACCAGCAACGGTGGAAATAGAATTCAATCCTAACCAATCCAGCAGAATCCAAGATAACAAAATTCCAGAGGTGGAAGGTGAAGGCATTTCTGTACCTGTGGAAGGATATGAAGGTCAAGAAACATCCTTTGATGCACCACAACTGACGGACGTTCCAGATATTGCTGTAGGACCATTTCAGCACGATCATCATCGGGATGATGTTCATACTGATGGGGGGAGGGCAATGAAGAGAGGTCCAGGGCGACCACGACTGGAACGAGGTCACGTCGGACGTCCACGGAAAATATACAATATGGTTAACGTAGAGCCAGATATTCCCGTGGAGGAACGCGTCGAATCAACGGAAGAGTTTGTTGATTGTCAGGATTTTGCCGGAGTCGTTGAAATTACTTTAAAGGAAGCTTTATCCAGTAATGAAAGAAAAGGATGGAAAGATGCAATACTTTCAGAAGTGAAGAGTTTAATCAAGAATGACACCTTCGATATAGTCAACAAACCTATGGGACGGAACGTCGTAGGTTGCCGTTATATTTTAACGACAAAGTTAAATGTGGATAAAACTGAGAAGAAGAAGGCCAGGCTGGTGGCAAGAGGTTTTAGTCAACTTTATGGAATAGACTATAAGGATACCTTTGCGCCTGTAGCTAGACTTGACACAGTAAGATTGCTAGTTGCACTTGCAGTTGAACTTGACCTTGAGATTCATCAATTGGACATAAACACGGCCTACCTAAACGGTTTGTTGGATGAGGAAATATATATGAAGGTGCCAGACCTCCTAGAAGAATGCCTGCAAGACCTCATGCGGATAGAACAGCCAGGTTCAGTTATACATGAACGTGCCAGCAAGTTGTTATGCAACCTGAAGTCTGGGGGCGAGGTGTGCCTGCTGAAAAGATCTTTGTACGGTTTACGCCAGTCAGGTCGTCAATGGAACATCAGGCTGGACGAGGAGCTGAAGTCCATGGGGCTACAAGTCTCTTTAAACGAGCCATGCCTTTATTTTAAGGCCGTAGATTCAGAAACGAAACTCTTTGTACTAGTTTACGTAGATGACATTTTAGTCGCATCGCAAAGAGGTGAGTGTATACAAACTTTCAAAAGGGAACTGGCCATGAAGTTTGAATTGAAAGATTATGGCATTGCGAAGTATATGTTAGGCATAGAGTTTGACAGATGTGACAAGAGCATTAAATTGTCACAACGAAAATATATTGACGATTTGTTAAATAAATTTGAATTAAGTGGATGTAATCCGATTTCTACACCCATGGATCCGAAAACTAAGATTACGAAACCTACGGAACAATGTGATACGGGGCAGTATCCGTATCGAGAGTTAGTCGGTTGTTTAATGTATTTATCTACGGGCACAAGATTGGATATTACGAATACTGTGGCAGTATTGAGCCAATTCTTGGATTGTCCTAATCAACAGTGCTGGAATGCAGCAAAACGTGTACTGCGCTACCTAAAACATACGAGAAATCACGGACTTATGTTTACGAAAACAGGTAAAACATTGCATGGTTATTCAGATGCCGACTGGGGTGGATGTTTGATAGATAGACGTTCTTATTCCGGTTATGTTTTTATGTTAGGAGGTGGATGCGTGTCTTGGAAGTCACAAAAGCAGAAATGTGTATCGACTTCGAGCTGCGAAGCCGAGTATATAAGTTTGGCGTCATCTATGAAGGAGGCAATTTACCTGAACAGCTTGCTTGCTGAGATTGGGCTATGTAAGTTTGCACCATTATCTTTACATGTAGATAATCAGGGGGCGATTTGCCTTGCCGGTGATCCAATGTTTCATTCTCGGAGTAAGCACATTCACATCAGGTACCACTTTATTAGAAGTGTATTGAAGAACAATACGAGTATTGAGCTAAAGTATTTATCGACAGACTCAATGCTCGCGGACATATTAACGAAAGCTTTGCCCAGAGTAAAGCACTATTCGTGCATGCGTGGTTTAGGCATTGCTTGTTAATTGTTTATTTTGTTATGATTGTTCTTTGATATTACTTTCTTTTGTATGTGTTTTTTCTTGTATTGCTGTTTGTATTTAATATGCGCATTAAGGGGGCGTATTGAAATAGTTAATTAATGTGATATTATATACGGACCTATTTTAATAGGTGGTACCTATCTGGCTATCGATAGAACTATGTCAATTTCATATAAACCTAGTAACCGTTCCACGGATTGTTTGTTTATATTTATAGTTGTCAGTTGATCATAAACAGTTCTCAGAATAACACAATAAAATTCTTTGTATACGTTATCCTGGTTTCCCTGCTTACACTCTGCTTAAATATTGTGCCCCTACAAAATAAAGATAACGTTAACGGCTCAAGTACTGGTTGTGAAGGGCTATAATAATGGTAAATGAGATGACAAAATTATTTTTTTTGGTAAAACTCTGACGTTTTATTTCATAATGCAATAGTACCATAGAATTTTACAGTCTTCTTTTAAGAATGTTCTGTTACATTTAAATTCAGGTACCGTCCCTGTAACATAAGCTCTTAGTGCAAACCACTCTTAGAGGGCTATTTTTGCGATTTATAAACATAATGTTTATGCCAATGCAAGCTTTTAGAAACCGTTACGGATGAAATATTCTATTTTCGATGTAGCAGTGGTAGGATTAAATTGGAAGAGGAAATCTTTGCTAAGTTTTTCTGGATCTGGCTGACGATACAGGAGTAATTTTTTTGAGGAGCAAAGTATTTTAAAAAATGTCATTGATGTGCGCTACTGAACTGTCACGAGGTCAATTACAAATAATTATTTTGTTAGTGTAGGTTAATTTTTTTTGTGCTCTGCTATAAATTCAATTTATAACCGAACACACAAAAAAATTAACGTACCTAACAACAGTAAAAAACACTCGGGTATATAATAAAGAATATTTAGTACAAAGTGCTCCCTGGTACCAGGAGAGTAGTAATCTAAAGGAGGTAACTCAAACAGAATTTTGAATGCATTGCGCAATATACAGGCTGCTTCATTTAGATACTCGCTCGGCGCGTGACGAAGGTGCTAGTGCTAAGTATGCGGTGTGCGACACATATAACGGTGCTGTACTTTGAAGGTGCATTTAGTCCTACAGGGGTAGTGGAGTAGGTAAAGATTTCGTTTGTGCTATTAATAGTGCTATAATAATTTTTGGTTCTACAACAGAAAAAAGTACAAGCTAATAATTTTGGTTCAGATAGATAAATCGTGATCAAGGTCAAGACTGGCGACATAGTAGTCAAGTGGGAGCCAATAAAAATAAATAGATAAACCATTTATTTGAATTGATACAACACAGAAATATGAACAAACAATAAAAAAACCAATTCAATTATAAAACTAAGCTTCACTAGAAAAAAAATGGAAACAATCACAAAAATCGATTTAGAAACGCGTAGAAAATAAAAAAAAATTGAGTTAGGTGAAAAAAACATAGTGCGTTATACTACCAAGATAATGTAAGAAACTTTTTAGAGATAGACTTTCATTTATCTAGATATTTTTCTATATCAGCCGTATTTTATTCGAAATATGTATTTTTATTTTCTTTGCTTTTTTGCACCATTACCAACCATTGTTAATCGGGCAATAATTACAAAAAATGTATAAGTAACTCTTTTATAGTTCTTCCACAATTTCTTTTTATACAACCATTAAATTCAAAAGTGTTCAATGAACTTAAAATGTTTTTGGGTAGTACACTCACGTTAAAAATCGATGGAAACAATTGTCTCTAGACGAAGAACGCCATAACCAAAGTTAACATTTAACAAATATTTAGTGACCAATAAACGTTGAGTTAGACCATCCGCAACCTACTACCCCGTATATAAGACTAGGTACCTACTGAAAATACAATTTCTAGGCCGTTCTAACCATCAGTGGCAGAGTAGAGCAACTCTGGCAAATGTAAACAGTCCTACCGCGGTCTCACTTACAGAAATTGTCCCTCTACATAGTTGGTCACTGGGGGGTAGGGAAGGAGGCGAGGGGGAAGTCCACCCCCAACCCCGAGGTGTCTTTCAAAGCTGTCAATGTCAAAGGCGATGTACCACTTACACTGGAGTAGATAGTATCACTGGTAATAATATCGTGGGTATTGCTACTTACTGCGGACACTGATATCAAGGTGAAATAGATAGCTAAAGGGAATCGTACTGTATTTAACAGTATTTTTTTAACGAGTTCGACTCCTTGACACGCACAGATAAGAGTCTTTTCAGTTTATCTGTGAATTTTTTAGAAATATTATTCTTAAAATATGATAAAGACTGATTGGGTAACTTAAAAAGCACTTCCTATCATTGTTGACATAATATTAGTATTATATGGTATTTGTATAATATAGTTATAATTATATATTAGACTTAGGGCCTGTTTCACAATGTCCGAGTAGGCACTACTCTCTGAATAAATTCAAAAATGTGATAGATTTTGTATGAAATTATCTGTCAAGTAAGATACTCGAAACTTAATCATAGGTGGTGAAATAGGCCCTTAGTGATGTAAGTTTACTCGTATATTGTGCTCTGGATCCTACCCTCGAATATGTTCTCTCTCTATAACTCAAAGACTTGCTGGGAAAAAACTCGTTGCTCATTTAAGGGCTGTGTCATATGTTATGTTTTCCTGTACAATAAAGAATAAAGAATAACATTATCATAAAACCGCACGGTAAAACAACCTTCTTTTTTAATTCCACGCACAAAGGAATCCAAGACATAATTATGTAATTAAATGAGTTATCTTTATATTCAAACAGTTTAAATGGAACTTCCTATAAACATTGTTATTAAATGTTCATATGAAAGCGAGGAGTGTTTTCATTCCGCAGAATGAAATAACTTGCCTTTGCCTACGCTGTGCGGCTAAAGAAAATATAACGCTTGATTAGGCTGCGCATGTGAGCCTGCCTAAGAAAAGTTTGGATAGAGAGAAAAGACAAAAATAGAGAGAAAAGATAAAAAAAGACAAAAATCAAGCAGAATTTAACTTTATTTTGACTATGACTGGAGATTTAGATAATATAACCTCTCTTACGGTAGTTTTTAATCCTACTCTTATATTAAATTTTACAATTATATCTGATAAACAAATAATTTAATTTTGTGGCAATGACAAAGAAAATACAAAAGCGCGTACTTTTTTATATCATTATGAACAAAATATAAAACCAAGAAATTAAATTAAAAAAAAGAACGTATTAAAAAGAAAGAAGTAGTCACTATATCTATGGCATTAATCAAAAATTTTAAATATAGAACAACCAACATGAGGTGCACATCTCTAGGTTGCATCAAATTGGAGTTCAGAGGCCCTACCACGAGCTTTTAAGGCGATCTATTTGACTACCTAAACTGAACTGTTAAAGGGATGGAGCTATATGGGGTGTATAGTTCCATCCCTCTTTCTAGCTCGCACGCTTATTTTAACACGTCGTGGTAAGGCCCCAGCTCAACATGTACTAGTCTAATACATAAACGTGATGTTAATATTCTGCTGGATCCCGATACTGATGATACGGATATAGCAATATAATATGAAAAACAACAAAAACTTGGAAAAGTAGTTAGTGAAGTTTTATTTGTGGTGCGTGGATCTGATTTGTGGGTTTATTCACATTTGATATTATATTATATGTTGTTTTTAGGTTAAACCGAACTACGCTGTGCGGATTTGGCACACGGGTAGACCAAAACCGGAAAAGATCATAAGATAGATACTTGAATTATGAGTATTAGGTATATGTTCCTTTAGTAAGTATATACGTATATAGTAGTAGTAAGTATATAAGGTTTAGGGGCAAGGGCGTCGCCAAGGGGGGGCAGGGGGGGGCAGCTGCCCCCCCCTAGAGATCAAATGTAGCTAGCCGCAAAGCGACCAAAGTGCGAGCAATTGACTTAACTATTAACCTATCACATACCCGCAAAACGAGACACAATAGTAAAACAATAACAGCGCGGTCTCATAGGACCGGTCGGGGATTCATGAACCAATAAATGCAGAAATTATAAAGGAAGCTACTGCTGTTGCGAAAAAAGTCGGAAAACTGGACAGGACTGGGGCTGCTCTGAAGCGGCTCCTGCCTAACCCAGGGGGTCCAGACGCCCCCTGCCGGAGGTTCTACTCGGGGATCGTTCGGTCCATGGCCCTTTACAGAGCGCCGGTTTGGGCGCCGTCGCTGGGCATGCGACCGATGGCCAAACTGAACGCTTGCTAGTGGGTTATGGCCATCCGGATGGTGCGAGGATCTCCCACGAAACGGCGAGTCTCCTTGCTGGCTCGCTACCGTGGGATCTGGAGGCAACAGTCCTTGCACGCATGCACGATTTAGGCGTGGAGATGCAACGCCGGGGCGAAACTCCGCTGCCGCAGCAAGTCGCAGTATGGCGGACAGAGTTCCGGCGGGATCTCAGGGGCATGGCGACTGCGACTGTAGCAACCCAGTGCTGGGCACGCCGTCATTGCGGCGGTAAGTCCCTTCTTTGAGGAGTGATTGGAAAGAGGTCACGGCGTCTTCTCGTTCTGTATGACGCAGGTTCTCACCGGATACGGTAAGTTCGGGAGGTTCCTGCATCGGATCAAGGAGGAAAAGACGCCCGAGTGTCGCCACTGTGTGGACCAACCGGAGGACATGGTGGAGCACAGAGTAGAGGTGTGCCTCACTTGGGCAGAGTACCGCCGTGTCCCCGTAGAGGCTATCGGCGGTGGCGACTTCTCGCGCCGGGCCCTGGTACAGGCCATGGTCCGGAGCGAGGAGGGGTGGCAGGCGGTTGCCTCCTTCTGCGAAGTAATAATGCTAGCGAAGGGGGCTGCCGAACTCGAGCGCGCGAGGGAACGGCCCTCACGCTGCCGCCGCCGAGATCCCGATCCCAGTTTCCGATCACCGTAGGCGTGGGCTTGCGGACTGCTCGCCATCCGGCAGTCCGGTAATAACCCGGACCAAGCCCAGTCGTCAAAGACGCGTCAGCAATCTGTAGGGGCCCGGTAGGGCCAAAGCCTCTGGGGAACACGGAAATTCCGAAAGGCGAGCCCGTGTCCTCCCAGATGGAAGGCAACAAAGGAACGGGGTGGGGTTTAGTCTGTAAGAGTCTGACACGCCCTTCTGCTCCACCCAAGAGCGGGAGAAGTGAATGATTCCCCACTTAAAAAAACATGAAAAAAAATCGTCATCGAGGCAAAGACTTCCAAAGTGCTCTCGGTGTTCATATTTTTTATCATCCATAATATTGCCCAATTGCCCCCCCCTTTGTCATAAGCTGGCGACGCCCTTGTTTAGGGGGACTACAGGTTGTGAGTATAAGTTGTGAGTATTATGCGCAAAAGTATATAGAATAGAATAGTATAAACTTTATTGTACACCAAAAAGTAACGGTATAGTCGGTATATGATCCGCTGCAATAAACAGTATAAAAACTATATATGTTGTTCTTCAGGATAAATGACTAGACAGACAGTATATTCAAAACGTAATACAGATAATTTAGTAAGACAGAAAATAATCACAAAAATGCCTCTAAAAATGACTTTTATCGATTAAAAACTGGACTAAAATACATGCAATCATAGGTTTTTTTACAAGCATCGAGAGATACTAAAAGAGGTCATTAGCTGCTATGATGCCTTAGTAGGTAAATAGAATTTCGATAGGCAGGCAAGTAGAATTTGAATACTAAAATCGAAGTGTTTAGGTTTACCCCAGTTCAATCCCCCTGTATTTATGTGTAAGTCTTGGTAAAAAAAGAAGATACAAAATAGAGTGTTGTTAACATATTTTTTCTTACACGTCAAGCCAAGTCACAGGCTAAGTCTATATGACTACTTGCTTTGATGTCCCCATTGTTTACGAATGAAATGATGTTCGTTGAAGTGTGGTAAATAGGGGTCATTGTGTAGCCGCCATTGAATTGTATTCAAACATGAAGAGCCCGCAGTACTCGCACGGCAGGGAAAGGTCAAACAGGCTGTTTTCTAAGCTTAGAGGACAGTTGTTTGTAATGTTTTAGTGAAAGGCAGAAGGCTTTTTGACCGCAATAGAGGTCTTACCACAAGATCTGATCGCGATCCATTTGATGACCTAAACTGAACTAAGATAGAGTTATATAGGGTGTATAACTCCATCCCTCTTTCTCGGTCGCACGCTTGACATTTTAACAAGTCATGGTAAGGTTTCAGAGAGCAGAGTGTAATTTCTTCCTAGGGTTAACTAGCATGTAAATCGAAGGTCTTTGAAACCTATCATAGGAGTTTTGAGAAAAACATCATCTATACTAATATTATAAAGAGGTAAAATTTGTAAGTTTGTATGTAGGGGGTAATCTCTGGAACTACTGGTCCGATTTGAAAAATTCTTTCAGTGTTAGATAGCCCATTTATCGAGAAATGCTATAGGCTACCATCACGCTAGGACCCACGGGAGCGGAGCAGTAACGAAAAATGCGGGTGAAACCGCAGGGGACAGCTAGTATTACATAAATTATATTATACACATGGATACACCAATCTGGTGTCTGGGAATAGGACACAAAATACTTTTTATTAAATCTGGTACTCTATAAGACTACGTAGGCCTAACCTTTTTTAATACTGACTAAAACTTATCTGTTGTCCTACAGTTGCCCTTTTGCGAGGGCCACGGTAATTATTTTGGAAAAATCTGCTGCTCACGGGCGCTGTCAAACTTGTTGACACCTCTTGAATATGACGTGCTGTCGTCCCGGACGGTGAGCTATCCATTCGCCGTCTGCAAACCAAAGCAAACTGAGGTTGAGAATTGCATTCAAGATCTAAAACGCGCTTCAGTTCAATGACTGTTTCAAATGCCTATTGTGTCAGTCTTTGTCAAAGATTAAGCTCACTGAATGCACCATCAAAGGGCAGGTGTACATCGGGGCAGCCATTCAAGTTCTGTATCGGATTAGTGCAAGCTAGGGAGTTAGTGCCTCCTGACAATGGTGATACGAAGTTACGCCTCAAGTTCGTATTGAATTTCTGACTGTTATCTGTATTGCAGTAATTTTGTGAATGGGAAAGTTTAACGTGTGTCTCGTATTTATCTTGCGTCTTCTCTATTCGTTGATTTTAAGCAAATGTGCTTGCTATTTACATATCTTTTGCTATTGTCTTGAGTACTGAGAATCGTAGTCGTCTCCATTAGAAACTAAAGTTGGTTCAATGTCTAAATCTGTTTCGTTACATTAGTTATAGATGGTAGAAAAGTATTAGACACGTGAATTGAATGTTGTAACTAGCATTTACAGGCTTACTGGTGACCTACCCTGGCTTTGTACGGGTGCAATTTTATACAGAAACCTTACTTGTTCATTGCTCTTTTTATAGTAAAAACATCATCAAAAACCGTTAACGGATATACTGACCGACACGGAAAGCAACTTTGTGTTATACTCTGTGTAAAGATAAAGAAGACGATTCATGCAGGTACTTGAAATGGGCTTTACTCTTTATTCCTTGCATTTGATAGAAAATCTTACCAGAAACTTCCAGATTCAAGTTTTGAAACCTGGTAAAATAATGAGACACGACTTATGTTTATCTTAAGCTGTAACAATTATTCTGCTTGGATAACCATTTCGTCTGTGTACCTACCTTGCTGTTGGTCTAGACTGTGTGTTTTTAAGATGAAGATAGTTTGCCAGCAAAATTAGGTACCGAAGAAAGAGTAAACTTTTGAGCAAATAAAGTTTATTTGAAGTCTTCGTTGTGCTTTTGTTGACTGGGTCTAGAAGAAGGTTACCATTTTTTGAGGTAGGAAATTACATTATGACTTCTCCCATTGTAGTCTATCACATACCCGCGAAACGAGACACAATAGTAAAACAATAACAGCGCGGTCTCATAGGACCGGTCGGGGATTCAAACACTAAGGTGAGATATGAAATATTTATAATTGACAGCTGGACAACTGTGTTCTCTCTAGTGTAGTCTATGATGCTATGAAGTAATGCCGGGTTCACATAGCCTGACAGTTTTTGTCTTTTACTGTGCGTCCATTTGGGCAAAATAAACACATTTTCTTTCTCTCTTTCATAATTGTTAACAAATATTATCTGTTTCTATGAAAAAAGACGTTATTTATATCGGTTCTAGGGGATGATAATACTTTGAAGTCAAACTCATTTTTCTATAATAAATTATTGTCTATATAGATATTTGTCATTGATTTAAAAAAAATACACGCTTTAGTCGTGGAATTGCGGATACCAGCTCGATAAAAAAGGACATACCAGGTTAACCAGAGCATTTTATTAAACAAATAAAAGCATTCATGCATATTCCTATTGAGTTTATGTAAATACTAACACGGGTAATGAAAACAAACGGGAAAATAATAAGAAATTCCGACAAGGTGTATATTGTCCAAGGAAATAAATAGTCAACATTTTCTTCAAATATCTTGAATAGTCTCTTTCGTTACTCTAGAGTCACTTTAAATCAAATTAAATGAAGATTTGATGTGGGGTAGATAAATAGTACCTTACCGTAAGTACTGCATCACCCAAAAGTTGATTGGAAGAAAATGTACCTTTATGTGTATAAAGTTTTAAATAAATAAATAAATGCTAATTAGTTCCTTGAAGAAGAGGAAGAGACCCCCATGATCTTGGGACGTAGGTAAGGCAAAGAAGAAACATAGGAGAGGATGGGTTTTAAACTGTAAAAGTCTGACACACCCAAAACAGAAAGCCCAAGCTAGTAATAAAATCCATGGTGATGCTAGCCCCATCCACTACGGTAATAGCCATTTTGCAAATATTCACTTGGCTACATACGAATTTGTTTGATCGTTCAAATTTTAAAAACTATTTTTTAAATGCAAATGTTTGACAAGTTTTGCAAATTCCGTTATGTTAGTTCATATTTTTCAATTTTTAGAGAGATAGCTACGAGTAACTAATTGAAAATATGCTTTTGATCATCAAGTTGAAAAAGTTGCTAGGTGCTATAATAATAATCTAGTATTTAGAAATTAGAGCATATTATATTCTTCAATGGTCGCTGAAACCTTTTTAAAGGAAAAATGTATACTCGTGACATATTAATGTTACTTAATTACAACGACCAAGCGTGTTTCTTAGTACAAAGTGGCTTTATCCGGTTAAATTATTTTGGTTTATTTTAATACTTGTCTAAAATTTTGTTGTAGGTAGGTGTGTAAAAATAGTCATAGCTAAATTATTAATGTGAAAGTAAATCTGCCTATGCTTTTACGATAAAACTACTGAACCGATTTTAATGAAATTTGGTACTAAGTAAGCTTGAACTCCAAGAAATTACATAGGCTACTTTATATCTGGCTTAGACATCGCCTCAGCAATAACCGCCATTCACGCAGATGAAGTCGTATGTAAAACCTAATTTATAATAATCGAGTTTATGAAAAACCTAATCTTCCACACAAAATTGTGTTGAAACAAGTTACAAAGTCTTTAATAGGATTGTCACATAACACGGTGTAATGGCACAAAGGAGATTATACCCAGCATAAGCTGCAAAATAAGCTCAACATAGCTTTTGAGCACACTTCGGTTTTCATTGTCCTTTATGCAAATCTATAAGAGTAGATGATAAACTACATTTTACGACGCCCCAGATGCGCATAGAGAATTGTATACGGAGCAATAACTTTAATTTTAATGCGATCCGCGTCTGTTGTTAAATTATAAGCCACAGTTCATTTAACGGTGTAAGTGTAAAGAATCCGAGTTCTTAGTCAACTTTCTACATTATTCATAGGCGTTTGCGTTGAATATTGAAACGAATAGTCCAAGTTCCCAGACGAACTTAGAACTCGAATAAGAAGAACCTGTGCTAAGGAAGTAGTGTTGTATTAAGTAAAATACCCACCATCCGCTTCAAAGTTCCGGGTGCAATATGGAGCGCCGACTAACTTCTTTGACCGTTTAATTTCAGTTCTTGACTTTTATACGAACAGTTTACCAATATAGCATCCATGTTTTGTTGTTTTGAAATTTGCATATAAAGTGAGAACTTGATGAGGTTTCTTCGGGAGTTCTCATCAGTTAAATTTAGCTATAATGTCTGTTTTTAACTGCCAGTCAGAATTAGCTGTTTACAGTCGGGAATATTGCAATATTGAGCGATAAGCTTCTGCCAGTGGCTTTGCCTGCGTGAAAGCAGGTTTCTTCATACAAACTTGGGAACTCTGTTTCATCCCCTTAGGGGGTGAATTTTGGTAAATCCCCTTTTACTGCTCACCTACGTCATGAAACGATACTGTGCGTAATTTTTTTAATTAGCACAAAAAATAGAGCTCTATTCATTCCCGTTTCTGATCATATTTAAAAACGAAATCCTAAAATTGTCCACGAAAATTTGTCATAATTAGTAAATTCATAATTGAATAATCATTAATAACAATTGCGATTTGATGACTTAATAAATAAATAGCTTGTACAATATTTCCATAAGTTGAGTGACACTTTGCTATTATTATTTATTGAGACTCCGTTAAAAATTACAAGACCTTTTCTAATAAGCCCTCTAATGGATAAATGTATTTGTAATAATTAAAATTATTATCCGTGTATATAGATGACGAAAATGGTTATGCTTATAAGCATAACAAGTAGCTCATACTCGTCTCTCGGATAAAAATACAATAGCATTTGTGATTCTTGGACCGAACATGTTATTCTAGCCGCATGGAGCCTGAGTCTGGACCTAATAACGCAGCGATATCGCTTCGGACTGCTCACTCCGCGGAAACAAGATTTTCATTGACCTGAATTCCACTCCGCTCAACTAGGACACGTTTCGCTTGATTCTATTAAAAATATATTCCATCCTAAAATATTCGTATTGGTTGTATTCATAGAAAATTCAATTTACAAAAATAATATGAAAACGATTGACGTCACGTAAACGAGAGCGAACATGAAACTTCAAATGGGAGTTTTAATTAACTTGTGATATTCGCATTTCAGAATATACGAGGTATCATTTCCTACTGTCACTCAGCCTGTTTAAAAGATTTAAAATGTGTTGTGCACCAAATTCGTTGTCGCCGACGAGAAACTCGGTTTCGGGTCGAGTGTTCTGACCGACCCAGTTGTTAGCTGCAAGCCTGCAACGTCGATATGCTGTCACAGCACACACCCAACCACTTTAAATTTACCACTAGCTAAATACAGCTACCTTATCCCGACCACATAAAGTACAAAATGGCTTGACAAATACTTGTGTAGTTTTATATTGACGTGGTAGTACGTGTCGCGTGGCCGTTTGAACTTAATTTGACGCTTACATTGCATTTTTATTTATTTCTGTACACTGTGTTGCTTTGCTCATAAAAATTGCAGTCGCAGTGTAGTATGACCTTATAACCTTATTTTTTCGTTCGTACATGCAATGCTTTTAATAATTTACACCGATTTGTTCCCGTTCAGAAATAATTAATGTTCTGTTTGAATTCATATATTTAATGCTTTTGAGGAAAATTCTAGGTTTTGTGATGTGATTCTTTTCATATTTTTTGCTTTACCATATTAGTTAAAAAACGTGATAAAAATATACAAAAATACAACTCATCAAAATTCAGGATAGTGCATCTGAGCAGTGGCTAGATAAAAGTAGTAATTCTTTTACGTGAGAAAGTGTTTATTAGTTTATGTTTTTGTAAAACAATACGATTTCAAAATGTTTTGTTAATCTGACGTATCAAGTTGTTTTTTAGTCATCTATTCTTGTAAAACGGAGACAAAACTTAGTTTGATCTTTTTCTGTTCTATTATGTCTAGAAATAGGTACTCAGTCCTAGCTAATTCTACGTAACATGGAAAGAGGACAGAAAGATGAAGACTCCATTGTTCATGTCTTTTAAAAATACATCACTGATAATTGGTGTTATTGTCTGAACCTACTGAAAAAAAAAACATAGAAGTATGAATAAGGAGAATAGCAAACTTACAGCCGAAACCAATAACCTATTTATCGGAGATCGATAAACAAATGAAACAACAGAAAAAATTATAATTTTTGTATTGTATCATTTGTTTTACAATCTCCAGTATGCCAAAACTGGAGATAGATTGATTATTAATTTCGGCCGTTAGCTGATGAGGTACAATAAAACTACACATGGTGTTTTAAAACCTCAAAACAGCGAATCTTATCATTATGCTTATATCACATTTAGATATAATTTCACTAGAATCAGGCAGCCAAGTGGCCAAACAGCAAAACTGGCCTTAAATGTGCCTCCACCGCCAAGCCTCAAAAACGTAGCTTGGCTTAATTTAAAATCACTCAAGGGTGTCGGGAAGGCAGGGGCACACTATCTGCGGAGATCACGATAGGCCGCGTTCAGACTTGGCACGGACTTGGCCGGCTCCCAGCGGTCTTGGCAGCCAAATGCGGGGTTCCGTCTTACCAGATACCGGCTGCTTTATACCGAAATATTAAAAGTAATAAGCCGTTGGTGGCTGTTGTTTGCTTTGGTATTGATTGTGTTTTGTTTTTGGTGTTTTCGGCCATGGGTCTGTAAAAATGTGAGGCATGATATAAATATATGTTGGTAATGTTAACTAATTGCTGGTGAAAAAGAAAACGCACAAATTTAAGTACAACAACTTAGGGGTCTTTAAGTCAAAAGTGAATAGGTTGCTTTAGGCAAGCGTGCTCAATAGTCGGCCACATCATCGCTTACCATCAGGTGAGATAGTGGTCAAACGCAAGCTTATGCATTATATAAAAACCGGGCAAGTGCGAATCGGACTCGCGCACTGAGGGTTTCGTACCAACCTACCTATAAAAACAGTTTAATTCTCGAATCGAGTCTTGAAGACTTTTCAATTTTATTTTCTTGTGACGTAACTAAAAATTTTCAGTTTTCAGACTTTTCCCGATATTAGTGCTATAATACCTTGCTTCGTGCCAAATTTCAAGATTCTAGGTCAACGGGAAGCACCCTATGAGTTTTGATTCCTTTGACAGTGTCGAAATGTACGTTTTTTGCAACATAAACGGGCGTATCTTTTTTTCCCGTCAACTTACAAGTTTGATTTTTGCACAACTTCAAGGGACCGCGGATTTCAATATATGGTTTTAATTTCAACTTTCACGCGTTCCTGAGAAAAAGGGTCTTGACAGACGGACGGACGGACAGACGGACAACAAAGTGATCCTATATCCTATTTTTACTGACTAAAACTAACCCGTGATCTTTCGATTGCCCTTTGCGTTCCAGGGCCGTGGTCACTCTTTCAAACAATTCTGCATCTCTGGTAACATTCCTATCTACCTAACTGCACATACAAGCAAACATTTGCAACTCAATACTTAACATAATCGTCAATGGCAGCCCAATCGCTGCGAATGATTACACATTACCGACTTAGGTGCGGAATTTCGCATCCGCTGTTTTGTTGCTATGTAAATTGTTGGTTGGCACTGTTGCTAGTGTTGCTACGCCTATTCACACTGCGATTCGGAACGCATAAACGAGAATGTACTCGTACTGGTTTCGTTTCGAAACCATGTACCTAGATAAATAGACTCGGTGGTGTTTGAATCATCACGTGTTTCGCTCGTTGATGAAACTTGTGTACCTAACAAGTATCTAGGGAGGATAATGTGTTTTCAAAGTCAAAGTCAAAACGTTTATTGCGAATTACGTGTACAATGTTGATGTTATAGCATGTTAGTTCTTATGACTTAGCAGCCTTTTACGAGCATTATGATTTTTATTTATTTAAGTTATCATGCATTAAACATTCATCATCATCATTTTAGTCGATAGACGTTTACTGCTGGAAATAAGCTTCCCCCAAGTGTCGCCACAACGACTGATCCTGTGCGTCTTGCATACATCGGATTTCCGCGACATTAACAATAAATTTTAAAAACAATCATTCTTCTTCTTCTAAAATCAAACATTCTTCTTCTTCTTCCTGCCCTTATCCCATATTATTTGGGGTCGGCGCAACATGTTTTTTTCTTCCATTCTGTTCTGTCACCCGTCATGGTATCATCAACTCCCTTTTACACTATTGTTATTTAATTATTTTTATGGTTAAGATATCATGTACCTATAGACCTGCTCCAATCCAGCTTTTGACTGCTTCGTATATAGATGAATCTAAGTTTTACTGGTAGAAAAACTCAATAGGTCACAGGAAAAGTAATTTTCCATTAACGTGAAAGCGCAAGGGTGGCCCTCGATATTCAAATTTTCTTAAGTTTTTGCATATAAATTTTGTGGGTTACTTTTGAGGGTCCTCCTTAACGATAAGGATTTTTAATGCCTAAAAGTTCAATATAATTTTTTTCTCTTGCGTCCACTCTTGTCAGCATTCGTGTCTAAAAAATACAGATGGTCACTTGGCATTTCAGTAGCATAAATATGTTAATCTCATACATTTTATTCATTGCGTACATGTGTCATATACACACATATTTAAAAATGAAAATAATATAAAAAAAGTACGAAGGTGCTGTTTATTTCAAAAGAAATTTCTTCCAGCAGACTTGCGACAGGAGATGGGTGAGACATGTACTCGTAGACTTACTAAATATATTAAAAACCTACAATAGACTTAAGTGACTAAGTTATTTTATATTTTTGAGCATTTTTATCACTGACAGAATGTTACCTCGTATGGAGTTTTAAAAAAACGAGCTTCGAGCGTTGCTCCTACTGTACTGCTCTCAACCATTCTTCTCCATTTCCAGGTACAAATTACAAACAAAAGATTACATAGATATATTATATACTTACGTCATTCATGAGCTAAGTCCTTCAAACAGAACAACTAATACAATATGCATACAACCACGTTAACCACACCGGGTTCACAGATTACGGAGTAGCTCCAACCAACCCATTGAAACACCGAAGTACTAAGTTCTCCAAAACTTATTACCATTAAATATCTACGTAAAGCACATTAATTATGTACCAGGCTAAGTATCGAAAAGTGAAAGTTGAAAGGAAACCTGTACTTTGACTTTTGGCTCTTGAAATTTAGTGTACAGCTTTAGACTCGTTTATATTGTAATGTATTAATGTAGGCTTTAAAATTGAAGAAAGGTTAAGTTCTTGATCAATAGTCTAGTGAGCTTGATGAGAAACGCGATTCTTCTCCAGCGATAGGTACTTGGTTGATATTCCGCGTTGTCTTATTAAGTCCTTCTTTTTCACATTTGTTATGCGCACAGCTAAAGCGTCGAAGCTTGCCAGCGCCCTGTGTGGTACTTAGTTCTTACCAATGCCTGTACTTCCTGTGTGAAATTTGTTGTCAGCGTTTATATTCCTTGTTTGGATGTCTTTACAGCATCTGTGTTCTCAGATTGAATTTGTTTACCAGCGCCTGTATTTCTACTGTGGAAGTCCTTACTATCACCTGTTTTTCATGTGTGAGCGATCTTACCAGCGCCTGGCTTTCGCTGCGTGGAATTCCTTGCCAGCACTTGCGTTTCCTGTGTGGGAGTTCTTGCAAGTGTCTGTGTTTCCTTCTACCTATAACCCTTCAACCTGCAAAGCAAGAGTGAACTGGCTCTAGTTAAAGCTTGATTAATGTTAAAAATACAGAAAAAATCGGCTGTTCACTAAAGTAAAGCACAGTAGAATGCTATTTTATCGCTGAATGATAGAGTAATATTTATTTTAACTTAAACAGAATGTTAGATTAACTTGTTTTGGTTTTGTTACCACGAACGTGCGGTCTACCGCATCTACCTATAGAGATAAAAAGATATATATTTTATGTTCATTTCATCCACACTAATATTAAAAATAACATATAATAAATGCGCGTCTGCAATTCAAATTCAAATTCAAATTCATTTATTTAGTCTGAATGTGGTACATAATATGGTTTTAAATCTTGATGGTCTCTTCACAATCTGCCATGTGTGGCGTGCAAATATTTAGTAGGTACATAAATATTCTTTTAAGACTAATAAAATAATATATGTTAGTATGGGTTAATAAGAATTATGATTTACAATTATGGCATGTCATGAACATCTAAAAATATTATGTAGATTAAATTCAAAGTGATATTAAATGTCAAAAGAAAGATGTCAAAATTTAAAAAGTACAATTCAATGAGGATGTCAAACATACGCAAATAATTCAGGATAATAATCAATGTCAAAAGATAGATGTCAAAATTTAAACAAATACAATTTAGTTAATTAGGATGTCAAAGTATCATTCAAATAGTCGTTTAAATTATAATAACACTTTTTGCACTAGAAATCTTTGAGTTCTTTTTTAAATCCATTTAAATTCAAGTCTTTAATCTTTTTTGGGATTTTGTTAAACACTTGTGGGGCTATGCAGAATATGCTTTTTCTCATTAGAGCAGTTTTGGCTTTACGTCCGCGCAACATATCATTCCGCCTGTTACGTTGCACAGTATCGGATAAGCTTGGAAACAGATGTGAGTTCAGTTTGACAAATAAGGCAGTTTCATAAATATACAAAGACGGTAGTGTCAGAATTTTATACTTTTTGAAAAATGGTTCACAGCTGTCCGTAACCTGTAGTTTGAACATGGCTCTGATGGACCGTTTTTGCGCTTTAAAGGCGGTTTCTCTATTTGTAGAGTTGCCCCAGAATATAATGCCGTATCTTAATACAGATGCGACAAGGCCATGATACGCTGTAAGAAGTGCATCTATGGTAACAGTTGGGGCAAGTTTATATAATGCATACGATGAACTACTAATTTTCTTACATAGCGCTTCAATATGATCCTTCCAATTAAGTTGTCTGTCAATTGTTAATCCTAGAAATTTTGCAGTATCTACATCGTCAATTTTTTTATTTTTATATTGGACATTCATTTTTAAACTAGGTTTTTTATGGCCAAAGTGCATTATTTGTGTTTTCCCAAGATTAATCCTTAAATTATTATTATTAAGCCAAGAAATAATAGAATTTACCGCGCTGTTGACCTCTGCTTCGTATGATTCAGGTTTTTTGCATGGTATTGTTACCGTACTATCGTCAGCAAAAAGTGATATAGGGAAATCTATAGCTTTGGGCAGGTCATTGATATAAATTAAGAACAGTAGAGGACCTAACACACTGCCCTGTGGTACACCATAATATACAGTGCGCTCTTTAGACAGGTATGTTACCTCTTCTTTAGTTTTAAAATTTAAATTTGTAATAGCGGTAAGTTGTTTTCTTTCGGATAAGTAAGTGCTTAACAAGTCAAGAATGTTACCTCTTATACCGTAGGCGTCAAGTTTATTTCTTAAAATATTGTGGTCAACATAGTCAAAGGCTTGTGTCATATCACAGTACACAGCACTTACAGGTGTGTTATTATCAATGTTAGTCATAATCTTATTTAAAAAGTCATAAATAGCCATGTTAATAGTCATATTCTTCCGAAAACCTTTTTGTTCCCCACAAAAAATCTTTTGCTTTTCTAGGTATGCGTATAGTTCGTTATGGATGTATTTCTCAAATATTTTAGAAAAAATCGGCAAAAGAGCAATAGGTCTATAATTTTGCATAACTTGTTTATCACCTTTTTTAAAAATAGGTTTAACTATGGCGACTTTAAGACGATCAGGAAAAACACCGCAACTGATACAAAGATTTAGGGCCATGTGCACCGACATAAGTTTAAGATAACCATCTGATTAACGTCAATAACCGACGATAAGAAACAGGAAATATTGCTAAAACAGCCGTTTTAATATTAAAACAGTCGATTTGGTGTCGGTGAACATCGCCCTAAGAATATGACACAAATGTTTCGAAATTAAGTCGCCAACATGTTTTATAACTTTAGTAGAAATTTCGTCATACCCTGCGCTATTTGTGATAACCGAAATTCACACGGATGAAGTTGCAGGTAAAGTAAGTTACTAAATCTAAACTAATATTATAACGAGGAAAGATTTGATTTTTTGTTTTTATGTTACGATTTAATTCAAAAACTACTTAACCGATTTTAAGAAATCTTTCACCATTTGAAAGCTACATCTTCACTGAATAACATAATCGTTAAAAAAATTAGAGATCCCTCCCTAAAGAGGAATCAAAAGAGCCCAAAGTTTGTATGGAGAAAACTGCTTTCACGCAAGCGAAGTCGTTGGCAGCAGCTAGTATTTTATAAAATTGTTAACCACACTTTAATAATCTCGAACTTAGAAGAGATACTATGGTTAGAACTTCGTAATGACTTTTTGAACTTGTGTTTATTGCTTAACTAGCTTTTGATCGCGATCTCGCTTGCATTAATATGAATTTAAAGATTACAAATAGTAATACATATATTTGTTTACGATTAAATATCTCTATACACACTGCTGCAGTTTTTAATACTATAATTCAATCATGATTCAAAAGGTAAACCGATGACCTGGTAAGAGTCTCGAGAATCTCGAGAAATATTACTGGTAGTGGAGGCGACACTTAGGGGAGACCTATATCAAATAGAGGATGCCTTTCGGCTGAAATGATTATGATGATTTAAAAGACACGCACTTCTATCTAGTATCAGACCATAGTAGGAGGTTGCTGCGCAGCAAGTAGTCGTACCCGATGCTCCACAAAATTGGCCCTAGTACCGATCCCTGCGGAACACCGCACAAGATCTCTCGCCATTTCCACTCTACTTGGTGACCGGGGTATATGATATACCTACTCTTCAGGTAGGTCTCGATAACACGACGGAGGGTAGTCGGCCGGCACCGGGTGGTGACGGGTGATACTGCAGTTTCCCCCAAAGCTATTTCAGGGCTGGGAATTGAAGGCGTCGGTGATGTCCAAAGGCACCGCCAAGACAGCACGCGCATGATGACGTTCGTCGTAGAGGGTCCCGTGTGAAAGCTAAAATGGCTGTATGCAAGGTCCAGTACCTACCAGTTGCGTGACGAGGTAGTCTGCAAATACTTTTTCAAAGAGCTTACCTACCTTGTCGAGCCCGGCTTTGCGATGAAAATAAAATTATAAAAGTATTAACTATGCTAAACTATATTAAAAAAAAATAGGATAAAATCTGTTTAGTTTCTTTGACGTCATTCTACTCTGAGGAACGTGCTACTTATCTTTTTTCAGTGACCAAACCTTGACCTTTTATAAGTTTAGAACTTAGCGTAAGTAAAATAAGCACTTACTTCAAGTTTGATTAAAAGCGTGACATTTATGCCTCGAGGATGTTTTAGAAAGTTCAAACATGTGTATCGTGGTAATTCTTGTTTTCTCTTCGTTAACTGTTTTAATTACTTTATCATCACGTAATCGTCTTTAAGTCAAGGGTGAATAGGTTGCTTTTAGGTAAGCGTGGTCCGTCGTCAACTACATTGTTGTTTACCATCAGGTGAGATCGTGGTCAAACGGACTATCAATGGTAAAAAAAACATCTCTTTTATTTGTTTGGGCTTTAGATAAAGTGACTAACTATCTGTCATAGTGTCCCTCTTTTTGATCATATTATATTATCTATGACATAGTCAGCCCAACCACTTTTTGGTCTTTCCGGGTTTCTTATTATGGTTCATATTAATACATGAAGGACGTATACATACCCTGTAATTGACATAATGATCATGTAATCCAACAGCGAATTACCTCAAAGCCAAATCTGGGTACAAAGGAGATCGTGACGAAAAAATTACGAACGTGTATGTAATTTGAGTATTTTTATATACATCTCCCGGTAGGCAAGTAAAAAAAGCCCTCGAAAAATTACAAATGTGGGTGTTTTTTAAATAACATGGATTATCCTTATTAAAGTCACATTATTTTCGTTTGAGAGTTTTTTGTATACTTTGTTTTTTTTTTGTTTTGATTTAAGGCATTTTTATTTCGGTGTGAAAATACCATTGGACTTGTAGGATACCTGCCGAAGAGTCCTCGCTGAAACACCTGCTCAACCTTTATCAAATGCAAATCCGATCGTGTACAGACTATTGCTTTCATCATAGATATATAGATCTACCTGATACCAGCTTGACGCGCTTGAGTCGATTGAGAAACGAGCAAGATGATCATCGGAAGTGATGCACTTGTCGTGTAAAAAGTCTAGGAACATGGAGGTCTAGTTGCTGGCCTGTTGGCGGTGTGGCGTTGCGCGACATGTTGTATATTTTGGCACTTTGAAGTTGTTTGATTTAACCTAAGTCTGCATGGGCACTTAAAAAACGACAGAAGCTAGGGCACGGTTCCAATTGGTCTTTTCGTCTTTTTCTATAAAGAAGAAGCGGAAAAAAACTCTATGGTTTATTTGGGGCAAAAAGGTGAAAGTCTTTCTTTTGTTAGCCTTTTGGTTATCATTCTGTCAATAGATACGCTTTTCTCCAACAATGGCTGGCCTTATGGATTCACCATAAATATCCTTCACTTCCGTATTATTTTACATACCTTCTGGACGCTTATGTTTTACTCTCATAGAAAAACAAATAAAAAAAATAGCTATATGTTATATTTTAACTGCCAGCACAGCTAAATCAGACGGATAAGCTAACTGCGACTAATATTTCAACTCCTAAAAGTTACGAGTGTTTTCCCAGTTTTTACGTACCATAGCAGTTTTGAAACAATGAAAACTCCTTTCATGGTTTTGACCTGGGACGCAATAGATGAACTACCAAAAATAGAGTGAGTGTTTCGAATATTGCTCTATTGCTGTACAATTCTGTTCAAAGTAATTGGTTGTCCGTCAATGGACGCTGGTGGATGCCAATGGTCCATTGTGTATAGGTAAGCCACAGGAATATCGATGCAACACTCTGTATTTTGTCCTGTGGGTTCTATACGGAAAATGTATGAGATAGAATTTTGAGATGGTTGATGTTTTCACAAGAAAAGCTTTAAAGTATAAAATAAAGTTCGAGTTACTTTGAAGAATCAATTAATTTAATTAAGAATTAAACTATAATAATAATGTAATCCAAGCCCATTCCCTCTCCTAGAGAGGAGGCCTGAGTCCCAACAGTGGGAAAGTTACAAGGCCGATAATGCTAATAATGTAATAAAGCCAGAGTCCAACAATTAAAAGAAAATGAGGTTTTTCACGTTATGGATTACGATTAAAATAAATACCTAAATCTTATCTATAATTATTTCTGACTTACCTAATATACAAAAGTTTCAGTCCCTACATAACACCGCACACTATAAGGAAAATGCTGAAGAAAAATGATACTTTTTATTTCCCGAGCTTTTTGACAGGTAGACTTTATTAAGGCTAAAATAAGATAATATTAAATTAGGTAGTTGTGGCAAAAACACATAAACCTATTTTTGGATTTTCATTAAAACAAATATTAAAACCGACAGTAAATCTTCTGAAATGATTATTGTCTTGTATTACAATAAAAAAAAACTGAGGTTTTATGTTATATGACGTTGATCTACGGAAACTTACCTACCATAAACCAGTAATTTATGGTAGGTAAGTTTAAAAATTAGCATTTCTATTCCCCATATTGTCACGGGGAGCAATGCTAGCTGCTAGTTTTCTAGACACGTCACTGGTATACCTAGAGAAGTACTTAGATATCATATACATATGTACGTAATTAGGTTATAAATACTTGTAGTAATCTAAGTACCAACGTTTTGTTATTTGCCCATAACCAATTAATATATTGAGAAGCCCTATAGTGAATACCTCGTAATTGCGAAATTCGTTATTTTTAGGAGGTACAAATACTAAATTAAATCTTTACTATCATGGAATTTAAATGCTTGTTAAGTTTTTAATTGTGTGGTTGGGATTATGAAGTCCTTTCTAGTTTTTTTTTATAATTCGTATTTTTTACTTCTAGAAAAGAAAAAAAAGGCCTCCTATAAAATATTTTCTCAAATCTAAAAAAGAAACTGTTGACTATTAAAGAAAAGTATATTTATACATACACAGTATATCCTGTTGGATATCCTTATGGGGTATTGTGAACACAATATCCCATAAGGAAAATATCAAAAAGAAAAATGATACTTTTTATTCTGAGAGCTCCGTCATCTAAATCAGCCCCAAATAATTCAGCCAGAAATAACTTCAGCCAAGAATAACTTGAGAGTTATGGAAAGTGTATGCAGCTCCCCCAATGCATGGTTTTGGCTGAATGTCATTAGTTATAAGTAGAGATCGGAAATAGGTACAGTTATGTACTTGCATCGAAATGTTGGTATTGATACGGATCTTCTCGGGATTTCTAATGGACAATCCCGTGTGGACAATAATATTACAAATTTTATAATAAGACATTTTTCTCTTGTTCACGCAAGCTATGTTATGCGATCTACAATAAGGCAAACATCACGCGTGTGTATTATCCGATGTCGTTGATGTGAGTTTGGGGTGACGCGTGTGCAATCGTCTAAATTGTGTTAAAGTAAATATTTTTCTTATTTAATAAATCTCTTTAAAATTAATCGCTTGATTTTAAAGACATATCCACTTTATGCTTTTGCTGTATGAAATCAGTGTATGCCCAAAAATAACTGTAACTAATTCTGATCTCTGGTTATAACATACGACCATACTGACTTATAAGTCATATGGTCGTATGTTCGTATGCTACAGTTTTATTTTACTGTTATAGCGGTCCTTACTTCGGGTTAATTAAAGTAATTGTTTTGTTCGTTATCTGTTCTCGGACCATAAATTCGAGGGTTGTTTTTGATGTTTAGTGAATGAAATCCGATTAGTTTAATTGTGTTACTGAGATTTTGATTTGTTGTGTTAGGGTGGTGAGTAGTGGGGTGTATTGTGAGATTAACTGGTAGTAAATAAAGGATTTTCCTTATATTTAGTTGTAGTTAAGGGACGTTTGAGATAATTAATCTATTTTTGTATAGTAACAGCCTATTGACATCATAAAATTTTTATTTTGTTTAACCGTTTGTTATTTACATTCAATGTTCGTATATTTAAGGTGTAGAATTCCCTGCTGGAGTATGTGTTTCTTGGGGATCTTTAAGTCTAGAGTGAATTTGTCTTCGTGGCTTCTACGCAAGCGTGCTCTATCGTCGACCGTCGATGTCGATAGTGGTCAAGCCCGAGCCTGTCAATTAATAAAAAAATAATATGTTTTGCCCACTCCTGAGCAAATACTTCCCTCCAATCCTTCCAAGAATGTTTTTCCTAACACTTACGATTTTTTTCGCAAAAATCCTCAGCAATGTCGTAAAAAGCTCTGAAAACATTAAAAATGATAAACAAGCTATGAATTTCAGGCCCCATTTAAAAAGCGCATCAAAACTTGCGCTCGTAAATCTGCGAAACTATCAGATAACGCGCGCGTCCACGTTACGTAACTGATAATTAATCACGAAGACATAAAGTTTTCCCCGAAAGGGCTTGTTTTCGAGCCCAACTAAATACGGCTAAATCGAGTTTTGATTAAGCTAAAACGGGCTGATTTTACTGCGTAGGGCTGTCATTACCTAAAAACTTTTTGGATTAAAAAAAACTGTGAACACCTTAACCTGTGTAGGATTTTGTGTCTTCGTCTTTTTCCTGCCCTTACCCCATATTACTTCGGGTCGGCGCAACATGTTTTTTTCTTCCATTCTGTCCTGTCACCCGTCATGCTATCATCAACTCCCTTTTCTTTCATATCAGTTCTCCCACAATCCATCCATCGTTTCTTTGGTCTCCCTCTTCCTTTCCATCCCTCCACTTGTAAATTCTTGTGTGTCTTAGTTTTAAAATGATGAATATTCTGGTTTTGAATCTAAGGCTTTTTAAAAATACCGTCCGGTAGCCATCCAGACTGAGCCCAAGTGGTTGATGGCGCTTAGCGCGATGTACCACGCGCGCCTCTAGGAGATATCAGCGAAACCGTAGGGGTCCGGCAGGGTCGAAACCTACTGGGGCCATGGGTGGTGCGAAAGAGAACCCTGTGGCCCTGGGACGAAGACAAGGAGGAATATGTTTTTAGTCAGTAAATTACTGACACGCTCACTCAAAATAAAATGTGTGTAGGTTATCTCGCCACTAAGACTTCTCAGCCGGCTTCCACGGCGTAGTCCGTCCACAGGAACTCACTTTGTGGAAACTCTTGTTCTCCAGTCAATGTGCAATCGGCTGCCTAAACTCGCCTAATTCTTTATTACGTTGACAGTATTTTTGTCTACATATAAAATGCTTTTTATGATTTGTAATAATCAAAATCGTCATTGTGGCCTGATAGCCGATTAGCTGGCGCTCAAATGATCGGCTAATTAACCAATTAGTCAGTAAAGTGGTCGGTGAGTCGGCTTTTCCAACGAATCGGTTCATCACTAATAGTTATATATTAATGCTTTTAGTTTCATTGACTAACATACTGAACATGTTTTTGTATTCTTATAAGTACCTATTGGTTAATTTATTTCCTGACAACTTCGATGGTTGAGCACCGTGGTGAGTCACCCTCAAGCCCAGAAAAGCATCTAAAGCTGTTGGTTCTGCGCCTGACTACTAACCTGACTGGTCGTGTCGTAATGCCGTCCCATCACCAGCGTATTTGGCCAGTCTCTGTTGAGTTATACCATCTTGAATGAAATTGGTTTAGAGTGTTATATTTATTTCCCGTATTCCAGAAGCTCATTATTTGCTACCAAGTTACTAGTCTCTTTTACCGACTTATTATCGACTAGACTCGACTCTAAAAACTAACGCCCGTTTTCAAAAAGCTATCTATCTACAGTTGCAGCTACTAAAGCCTACCGACGAATAGCATTTCCTACCAAAGTTGTGGATGGATAGATAGAATCTTACTGTTTATCGGGCATAGCTATCTATCTATGAACTGCGGTAGGTTATTGCAAGGGCGTTAAACGTGTTTACTTTACCGCCTAGTTTTAGTCCACATCTAGTGGCAACCCTGAAAACGTAACCGTTGCCAATAGCACGTTCGGCGCCACTTGTATGTTGATTATGCCGTTATTTTAATACGTAATCAAGTTACAAATTAATTCTTATGCGAGCTGAGCTTTAGCTGTAATTAACTTTGTTCATCAGTGTTTTGCTTGTGTCATTTTATGGCGAGATTTATTTTCGGTTCTGACTTGATTGAATATGAATTTTATATGTTTCTATGGTGGGATATAGCAGCACCTGTAACAGACATCATATTTTATGAATTTGGTTCATTGAATACATATACCATAATTGATTCAAATTCGATGGTTCCGATGGATGCGAGACGCATAGGACCGGGCGACGCTTAAATTGTGGGAGGCGAATGTCCAGTAGTGGACGTCTTTCGGCTGAGATGATGATGATATGCCATATTTTAGTTTGTTTTTAATTTTTTTTAATTTTTAGGGTTTTTATTATTATTATTTTTTTGAACCACATTAGTAACAAAAGTGTTTTTTTTAAATAAAATTGTTTTTTTTTGAGAGCCTATTCTGTTCACACATGGGCAAAGGCCTCCCTCCAATTTTACTTGTACGTACTTAAATAATAATGATGAGTTAATTCTGAATTTTGGGCACTAGTTACATAGTTTTGTCTTGCTGGATGCTAATTTTCTATTTAGGTAAGAGGCAAACGATAAGCTCTTTTAGTTTGGATTTGACATCCAATATCATGATCTTGCAAACCGAGCACGACAAAGTATCTAGTCATGGTTGTTTTTTTTTGCAAATGATTTATTTAAGAACGTACTCATTATTTGTATACTTAGAATAGCCGTAGTAGGTATATTTTTTTCGTCGTTTAAAATGTAGGACGAGGGAGTTTCTATCGGCCTAGCTACGAAGTCGATTTTCTCGGAATGTACTGAAGCATTTATTTTTTTGTTCGAGAGCTAATTAGACCGAACTTATTGAGTCCTTCTTATTTATTAACCTTGAAAGCGATTGGCGATGTTGGGAGGCGGTATTCAAAGACATGTTTCAACAAAAGCTTTTTGTTAATTTCGTGAAATTTACTAACAAACAAACAACAAGTTATTGCTGGTTTACGATATTTTTTAAAGTTATATAAACTAGTGCTTGACTGCGATCCCACCTGATGGTAAGCAAGGATGCAATCGTAGATAGTGAGGCGCGCTAGTTTACCTATTAGCTGTATACCTGAAGAGACCTACAATTCTCGAATACCAACTGTTACGAGTACATATTGAACTAAAGAATAGTATGTGATATTTAAAAAACTAAACATTTTCCAAATGTTCAAAATAGTGTCAAACTTTTCATCTATAAGCGCGAAGCCCAGCGTAACTAAGCGACAAACCAGTTTTCTTTTTCCCAAAGTTTTCTGATTTCGTTCGTTTCCCAGCTATGAAGTTTACACAGTGAGATGAAATAAAATACAAGGATTATACACATCTGTGCTTACTTGTTTCTCTTGTACACCGCGCCGCACAAGTTTCGATCACGTACGGAACGCGATCGAGTACAAACTAAACGGCTTCTTGCGAGTTATACAGATCTACAATCTGTGAAGAACGTGCGATAACGCACTTAATGTTGAACGCGGAAAGTTCACTTTACTTTACTCTTTATGTTAACTTTATTCAGTTCCGTTTTATTTCAGCGAGTTAGGTACTGTTGAGCTAGGAACAGTCATTATGTAATTTTGATATGAGTGTTCTTAGTGTACTGGTTTTGCTTACGAGTTTGAAGATACTGTTTTACAACTTATATGAGGTAATAAGTCACCTAACTAGTACTACAGCTGCGTCAATTGAGTACCCCTCTCACATGAAAATACCTGAGAAATACCTTAGAAGGGAGTTACCGGTTGATGACGAAGTTCTTACCAGTAGTGACATCTATGTTGCCGCATAGAAACTAAACTTGAAAATCTATATTCAATATTCGGTTCAGTCTGATAACCCAGACGGGACGTTCCGGGAATCAATTCTGAAGGTGTTTTCTGAAAATATTCTGAATACTTCAAGATAAACAAGGTCTAAAACAGAGTACAAAAGTTAGATGTAATATTATCAGCATTCCGACGATGTAACACTGAAACTTGTGGAACTTCCAGCGGAGAGCCGCTGAACACCTAATGGACTGATATTTATTCTATTTCGGATTCATTGAGGCGAATAAGTCAAAATTATGGATATTTTTGCAAGATAATTTAGTTCCAAGTTAAACAAGAACTCCGCAAATAAACTAACTTGAAGTTCTTTTGTAGATAATATTAAATTTAATCATTGTTAAATTTATATCATCATTATCTTTGTGTTAATTAATTTTCCCTCCGGAACCTGAGGAATACCAGTACGAATATAATAAATGTTACAATATTTTTGAATTTCATTCCATTTCGCGACTAGAAAATGTCATTATGAAATATAACAAATACAGAGCTCTCAAAGCTTCGTAAAATTGTTATACACATTCCAGTTGTGAAAACCGTTTCTTTATACCTGTATCTGGGCTCTCGAAATGCCATATCGTTACATACATTAACCCGAAAATGTCCATCGCTATAAACCTTTCCGCAGATGGCTACAACTAACGACCCGACGCGAATATTTCCATTATCACCGAGTTTTCCAGGCGGATCTGTGATCGCAGTATGGTGTTATTAATACGCAGGTTGATACCGTCCGAAATACCGTGTTTTACGAGACCCACGGGACTCCAGTCTACCCAGTGGAACTATACGCAGCCTGAAATATAATCTTCAATGGGATTAATTTCATACGCGTCGTGTTTTTCCATCGCTTCTCAGGCCCGGGCATCAATCACTCAGCCGGTAACCGCGTTACGTCACCGCTAATTGTGATCCCGTTCCTCCGAAACGAATGGTTATCGGCACTCGTCCGCGATCGATCGTCCTCGCCGTTCGCGACTCGCTTTTCTTCTCACTTTGTCAGCTTTACATTGAAGTACGAATTCCCTTGGAGCTGTCGGTAGGTGGTATAAACGCGGCGATAGGAGAGCTGCGATGCCGGCGCGCAGTTGAAGTGCGGTAGGGTTGTGGGTGAGGGACCTACGGGAAAGTAGGTCGGCCGGCGACCCCCCTCCCGCCCCGTCGTCTCCCGTCTCCCCCCGGTGTTGTCGCTTTCACTGCGTCCGTTCGGGATAAAGCCTAATTTTATTGCGTTGCGTTCGATCGTGTCTTTTACTTGCGGTCGGTTGTTTGATATTAATGAATCGGATGATCTGATGGGTTCGTACTGTAGACTCGTACGTTTTCGCTAATTAGGCGCCAGTAACCTAAATACGATGTTTCAGGCTGGTAAATATAATTTCCGTAGAGACGGATGTTCTATTTGGGTCACCCCAGCCTTTTTTAATTGTGATAGCGTCGATGACTAACCTAATTAAGTGGGGATGTATTTCAGTATACATAGCGGTACAACAACAAGATTCATCACCATATCTCCCCATAGTATCAAAGCAAGCCATTAGCTGCTATCACAAACTTACAGAGCCTCATTACGCGTTCGCAGTTTTCACTATAATGTTTACCTGCGGTTTCTCTGTAGACTTGCGTTCAACGCTTGTTTATTACTGCAAATAGGAGTATGCATTAACCTATATACAGTATGAGCTGAAAGAATGCGTCCACACTGTTTTCAATGGCCTGCTTTTTAAATGTCGCAGTTTTCTGCAGTCATGAATCACGCGTTGACAAGAGCCGTGGGAGTTTTCCTGTGTTATAAATTGGTGGTAGTCAGGTATAGTTGCATGATATATACCGTGCTTTTTTGCTGATCTAGCCATGAAATTTTTATAGCTAGAAAATCTCACGACATTGCTCACGTTTTAATATATCCTGTGATAGGTGCTCGTATATTTCATTCTGACGTTTTCCTATCCGTTGGTGCGCGTTCATTTTTCTAAACTTCGTGTTCAAGATTGCAATGTTTAACTAGATAGTGTGATATTACATTGAAGACAGCGAAGTTTTCACCGAGCAGTGTAATGATATTTTCATCAAAGGAGTTTTTACGTGCTCTAATAAATAGCTAAATGATATTGCTGTGAAAAATGATGAAGTTTACGACGACACTAGGGGATCAGCAGGGCTAAAGTCTGCTGGGGCTACGGTTTGGCTTCCGAAATGAAAACCCGGGGTCCTGGAACTCAAGACAAAGAAGGCACATACAAGTGGGTTTAAGTCAGTAAAAGTCTGTCACGCCCTTTAAGCCCATTCTAGAGTGCAAAAAGACATTGGTTGATTTCCCAGATTTAAAAATCATAACGGTAGGTTTTAGTCATCGAGAAATACTCTGTTGGATTTAAAGTTAGCGGAATCACACTAATATTATAAAGACGAGCCATGTCTGTTTGTGTGTGTGTATGTTTGTTAAGCCTTCACGCCCAGTAGGCAAAATGAATTTGAATGAAATTTGTCACACAAGTGGACCGAGTCCTGGACTAGAACATAAGATATTAACCCGGAAATACTTATATTCCCTTGTGGTAATTTTCTACCTTCACACGGGCGATGCCGCTGCCAAAACATAGTTTAACTATAACAAATTAGCGATGCCCAAGCAACTTACGAATCTACTAAGGTCAAATGGGTTCGTGGGTTAATTATGAACCTCAATATACAAAAGTTGACTTAATCAATCAATCAATGGAGCTTATCGCTGTCCGAATTTGGACGCAGGGTGGTCCTTAAATAGGTTACTTAATACCCAGAGGTTATTGGCGTTATATTTGAAGCTATTAAAGCTGGATTTTAGACTCTCAAGACTAGTTAATTAGGGAGAATTCTGACGTGGTGATACTACAGAACAGATACTTAGATAGCAATGGTTTCAACTCGTCCGAAATATCGTGTACGTGAGCGGTGTGTATGTATGTGTGCGTTGCTCGAGCGCACTTTGTAGATTGACTTCTGTAGCTATCTCTTTTGTGACTCTGATGTGGTGGCCTAGTAGTAACGGCCCCGACGTTGTGAGTTAAAACCAAGCCACACACATTACGTGTTATTTACTTGAACACTCTCAAAACGGTGTAAGAAAACATCGCAGGTAAACTAATCTACTAAAAAAATGTCCTAGTATCAAAAACTCGAAGATGTGACATCCAGTAATCAGTACTTGGCCCATGTGGTGGATTACGGCCCATACGCCCTCTCTCTAGAAAGGAGGTCTGATTCCCAGCTGTGGGAACATTATAAGGCTGATAACGATTCTTCACTGTTTGAGGCAGTACCAGTTTTGTCTTATGCTCTATAACTTTTTAGGTTTATTTTACACTTTTTCTAGTGTAAATTTTAGGCAAGTCAATGACCTTGTGGACGTGATTTCCACTTAAACCCAAGCTTTATTGATGATGGACGTCGGCTCATTTGACACATTTTATGACTAGATTTTTATCGTCATACTTTACTTACGCCGTGATTATATTCTGCCCTATTCCAGGCCAAGGGAAGTTATGGGGGTTGTTCTTCACTTTATGGTTTATGAAATTAAAAGTTGGATTTTGTTATATACCTACTCGTACACATCGTTTTTCTTTGGGTTAATGGGAGTCAATACTTATAATCTTCTGGAAAATGACAATGATAGAATCAGCGGGCATTTGATTTTTTTAAAGATACGTAGTAGTCTACTATGTTTCCCGGTGTGGGACGGGAAACACGTACGTTTCACCTACGCGAAAATTGAAAATATAAAGTGCTTTTGGATCCCCAAGTTATTTTTAATTTTACTTTTGTATATATTTTTTTGTCTTAGCTAGTTGTGTGAGGTACAGATAAACATATTTTCTTTCTTTATGCTAGAAAAAGAAGGAAAACGATTACAAAGCGTTTTTTTATGCCGAATAAGTAAGTATTGTCGCGTCGTTAAAAATGAAATGTGTTTCCTTTAACATGCTTGCAAAGTGCTAATAAATATATACGAGAGAGTGTTTCGATGCTCCATATAGCTTTGTAACGACTTCCTTTGATGCTTGATACTTGTATGCTATAAGTTTATAATTTTACATTGAGTTGTAAAAAGTTCAGACGTTCCACAGTGTGTCGTGCCAAAATATACGATGGACGACTTACAACCCTCCCCTTATTGGCCAAGCGCCCTTTTATTCCCCAATAATAACCAATACTTCCGTCTAGACTTTACGAAAATATTTTAAACAGAAAACTACGGACATGACTAAACCTATGAGGTTATACCGTCTGCGACGGCGAACGTAAAAGGTCATTTCCATTCAACATAAAGAAAAAAAAAGGCCGTACGTGAATTTTCCCGAGTCTACTTTATCAAATTTATTTATGCTACACTTGATATATAATTTCAGTGAATTTAAAAAGGAGCGGAGAGTGTTCTGCCTCCCGTGGCGTGACATGGAAATAAATCGTGAGCTGTCCCCCCCCCGCATTCGCCATTTTAAATAGGCGTCATTCAACTCATTTGACGTGTAATTATTTTCATTTCGCAGCTCGGTTTCCGAACGTGACCCGCTAGCTTGAACGACATTTTCGTCAGTGGCAAACCTAATTTATGTTTTGTTTTTATAAAGTCGGTTTTTTAATATCTGAGACTAAATTGACACAAGCAAATGTCAAACTTTCAATAATAGTGATGTCAGTTCTTTTGTATTGTGACAAGTGTGACAACCCACGTAATGTCATTTTAGTCTCAGAGATTAAAAAAACAGACTTTAATTTATGTTTTGTTCTTTTAATTAATTTGAATTTTTCTTGCCTGCCAGCGATCTTCTAGATCTTTTTATGGCTAACATTCGTTAAGTTGGATGTCGTTAAGATACTGTTCTGTAAAGCCGGAAGGCTCTTCTGTTCTACTTATCAGTACAATGGGACTAGGTTAATTACATCGTATTTATTGATGGCGACATAAATAGGTTTGAGGACAGCGTGTTTGGACACTCCCATGTTAAAACTGTGTAACGGAATTAGGTTCTTACTTATGGTTTGGTTAGGTAGTAACAGCTAATGTTCTTAATACTTTATTGTACACAACACTGATTATTAAAAAATAAAAAAAGTGACAATTCGTGTTCAAAGGCGTGCGAACTATTGATGGTAAAGCTTTTTGATTACCATAAATAGTCTAACTAGAATATGGATTCCTGTCTGAATTCAGGTTTAGGATTTACGTGATTAAGTACCATGTTGTAGAGAGACACTGATGCCTTACAATTACAAATACCAATTTAGTCGAACTCAGAATATCAAAAGTCGTTATGTACTATAGATTCCTCCCACCAGTTTACAGTCCACGTATGCTTCAGTCAGAGTTCCTTCAAGTTTACGACATCTAGACTTATTCAACGCGTTGAGAAATCGATACGAATTTTATGGCCATCTTATCTTATAACTCGAGGGAATGGCATTTTTAAGGTTGGCAACACGATTACATTAAGCGCTAGCGATGTAGGTAAGCGTTTGGAAATAGAACAAATTCTAATTTTAAATTCGAACAAAGAATTTTTTTCGTGTTATTAATGCGGTTAGCGTGTGGTTTAACGGATTTTAGAATGTACTTTATAGGTATAGGTAGGTACTTGTAAAATAGAGTGAATTTATAATGTTATTTGAATATGTAATCGGCAAAAGCTGGTTTAGGCCGGACTTTTCAATTGTCAAATTACGGTTATCTAAAATAATATAAATATGGCGGTTTGACATATTTTTTGTACAATAGAAGCTATTTTTGTGAGTTAACAAATATCTGGCTATTGAAACCATTACTTTAAGCGTCAGTTAAGTCCCTACAGCTAAAAAAATTCATTGTTTTATAGCACTCAGATACTGCAGACGTGAAGAAACGTGCTGATAGGTATTTTCTACTCCAAAAGATATAAACTGCGTGTCTAATGTCTATTAAATTTTTAAAAGACTATACTTAACGTTTGAATCCCCAACCGGTCCTATGAGACCGCGCTGTTATTGTTTTACTATTGTGTCTCGTTTCGCGGGTATCTGAGTAATTAAGTACTTTTTGGGCCTTACCATCTCGTGTTAAAATGACAGGCGAGTGAGCGAGAAAGAGGGATAGAGCTATACACAATACATCCTGTGTAACTCCATCCCTTTAACAATTCAGTTTAGATCGTCAAATGAATCCGTTAAGAGGTCGTGGTAAGCCCTGAGTTCTATAGCAACAGCAACACTTCAGGGGTTTTACCAGGTTTTACCATGATGTGTTAAAATGACAGGCGAGTGAGTGAGAAAGAGGGATAGACCTATACCTACACCCTTTATTGCTCCATCCCCATATCTATACTAATATTATAAAGAGGTAAAATTTGTAAGTTTGTATGTTTGTAAGTTTGTATGTAGGGGGTAATCTCTGGAACTACTGGTCCGATTTGAAAAATTCTTTCAGTGTTAGATAGCCCATTTATTGAGGAATGCTATAGGCTATTTACCATCACGCTACGACCCACGGGAGCGGAGCAGTAACGGAAAATGCGGGTGAAACCGCAGGGGATAGCTAGTCTTTAATAATTTAGTTTAGGTCATCAAAAAGAACGCGGTAAGAGCTCGTGGTAAAGCCTTAGTTCTATAGCAAAAGCATAACACCATATACCTGCCGACATCAGCAACATTTTTACCTTTTCTAAACGTTAGGTGCGTACCTGATTGCGCCTAAGTGACCTCATTGATGCCTAAAAGTGCCTCGTTTGCTGTTTCCACCTCATTCGTTCACTTCAATGTGTTTACTTATACCTCACTACCTTTTATATCGTCCTGAACAGTTCATTTCATTTTTTTTGTGTAGTTCTATCACTAAAATTGTGAGCTAAAGTCTGTTTTTTAATCCCTGAGTGAGAAATTGACACAGGCAAATGTCAAACTTACGAAAACAATGATGTCAGTTCTTTTGTGATCAGACAAGTGTGACAGCTCACGTAATGTTATTTTAGTCTCAGAGATTAAAAAAACAGTCTATAGTGCTCACAGTTTTTGTAAATAAATATCTATCGGCAGTCGCATCTAAACTTTTCCTATGGGAATTAAAACAGTTCAGCTGCACGTTTGGTTAGTTCACTTGTATATTTGTAGGAGAATGCCTCTTGAAGTGCTAATTCCGTTACGAAATTTCTTTATTTAATAGAAAATTGCATTACCTATATCTTCATCATCCTGCCCTTGTTACATATTACTAGAGGTCAGTGTAACACGTTTTTTTTCTACCATTTCCTTCTGTCATGCGTCACGTTATCACTAACTCCCTTTTCTTTCTTATCACTCCTCACGAAATCCAACTGCACTTAATATATAAGTTTATATAAAAATCAATAGCTATTCGATAGTCTCGCTAAAACTCAAAAACTTATTGACTGAGTCTCGCTAAAATTCAAAAACTGCTTGACTTTTTGATTTTTTAATACAGAAAAATAGAATAAGGATAATTAATCCATGAAAACATTTTAGTCCAGTCAAAATAGACATTCCAGTTTGCATTAATTCCCAACAAGCTGGATTTTTGTGCAGGCCTTGAATACGTCATTACGAATGATATGTCAAAAGTCCCCATTGATCCCGCTTGTGCATTGTTTTTTATTCGAGGTCAAAGGTCACAAATTAGCGTTTTTTGCGTATATCTCTGAAACAAAGAGAGCTATCGAAAAATGGTTCAGATCGTAAAATTGTCTACAAAAAAAGTTTAACACTTTTTCTTCTACGGTGCACTGTTCTAGAATTATGGCTATTTTAAACATAGAAAATACGAATATGCACTCATACTAAGGGATGATGGGTTCGATGAATATTTGAAGGACAAACCATCTGTAACGATACATAAGCAGTGTTGTAAAGCATACACCCGGAAGAGCAGCATCGCTGCAGCTAAAAGAAGGCGTAAGGCGGAGATAGCTACCACATCTGGGATTAGTCCTCCCCTTACTAGCACGAGGTAATGAATCGTCTTTTTGACGAAATACTGTTTGTTCTGTGGCAATGAAGCAGATAAAACGGCTGAAATAAAAAAAAAACCACAGCATCTTCGACCAAGAATGTCCTCAACTTTCAACCCTTGACTTCAAGAAAACCATCTTTAAGGAAGCTCAGACTCGTTCTCATGAGCTAGCAAGTAGTGTCATTGCCCGCATTCAGTATGAATATGACTTAGTTGCTGCTGAGGCTAAGTACTACAGTGATTGTTATACTTAAAATATGACTTTCCTGCGGCCTAAAGTCATGATATCTCGAAAGCGATGCTTTATAGAAGAAAAGTGTCGGGATCTTTTTTGTAGACAATTTTACGATCTACAAACTTTGCCTGAACCATTTTTCGAAAGCTCTCGTTGTTTCAGAAATATACGCAAAAAACGCTAATTTGTGACCTTTGACCTCGAATAAAAAACAACGCACAAGCGGGATCCATGGGGACTTTTGAAATATCATTCGTAATGACGTATTCAAGGCCTGCACAAAAATCCAGCTTGTTGGGAATTAATGCAAACTTGAATAATTATTTAGTCTATTTTGACTGGACTATTTACAAAAAACGAAATTGGTAATTTTGTGTGGGAATCGCCTTTTAGTGCTGGGAACTACTAATTTCAGGGAACGGAAACGGTGGGCGCCAGCTAGTAAATACAACACTGATTTATTTATCAACATTTCCGTTACAGTAATAACAAAGTATCGGTGTTTTATTTTTTTACTCATTATGTAAACACTGTCACACACACTGCTTTAACTTATTGAGTTTCAGAGTGCTATAGAATATTTTATTAATAATCCGGAAAAATCTACGGTTCGTGTAGTAGGTATATAATGGGAACTAAACCTCAGAGAGGTGGATAATTAATTGTTAAACAAAATGAAAATTATTAAAATAACCGAAAAAGTTTAGAATAAAATAAATTTTTGTACACCAAAACCGTAGGAAATTTTTAACACCAACTTATCTATGAGTACAACTTACAGGCAACCTTATCGACATTAACGTTTGAATCCCCAACCGGTCCTATGAGACCGCGCTGTTATTGTTTTACTATTGTGTCTCGTTTCGCGGGTATCTGAGTAACTACCCAGATAACCATAGGATGAACCCGACTGTACCATGGGGTTTGCTTCCGAAAGAGAAACCCGGGATGAACTGTACGAACTTAAAATAAAACCGTTTCCGTTCCGTCCGTATTTCATACCTGTCCAATTGTCCATAATAATGGTTCATGATCCAGCCTGGTGACAGACAGACGGACAGGGAAGTCTTTGCAATACGCTTATCATCCTTTTGGTACGGAACCCCAAAAAAGGGGGTCGTCTCCGATGTATTGCTTGCGTATTAACTAAATATTATTTTTTTACATTAAAAATATATACAAGACTTTACATAGACATAAAATTGTACGTAATTGAACTCAGGAACAGTATACATTGAAGTTATCAGCCTTCAGTACTTTGGTGTGCAGTCATCATTTGCCTAGCCTTTTCCCAACTATATTGGGGTCGGCTTCCAGTCAAGGCGGATTTAGCTGAATACCAGTATTTTACGAGGAGCGGCTGCCTACCAGACCTCCACAACCCATTAACTGGGGTAACACGGTACTTCATGGCAAGACTGGAGTCAGATTTACTGGCTTCTGACTATCCGTAACGACTGCCAAAGATCTCCAAATGACAGCCGGGACCAACGGCTTAACGTGCTTTCCGAGGCACGGAGGAAACTCGTTATGTTAAGATGGTCACCCATCCACAGATCAACCTAGGCAAGCGTTGCTTAACCTTGAAGATCGACCTGTGCGGCTGTTATTATCTAGCCACGAGCTCCTCACTTTGGTGTGCAGTAAAGCATAGAATTTATCAGCCGTTTCTCCTTCCGCGCTCGTAAAAAGAATCTAAGGAAAGGTTACAGCCTTACTATTCACTACAAAGTGCGTTTACTGAACTTTTAGTGAACCACACTTTAAGCGGTTTCACGATCTTGGTTCAACATTGAAGAGGATCGGTAATAAAGTGACTTGGATTGAGGTAAGAGGGACCCGTAAAAGTATTTTCTACTCTATTCGTCGACAGTTCTATTAATTGGCGATTAAGTTGTTATTGAAGCCATCAAATAGTTATACTGAGCCTATCACTAGCAAAATAAGAGCATTGAATAGGTTATTTTTGAAAACACGCTGATTTTATCGAAGGTTTGTTGTCCCCCGCGGTTTCATCCTTGTTTTTGGTTACTGCTCCACTTCTGTGGGTCATAGCGTGAGGTTTTGCAACCCATAGGTTACATAACATCGGTTTTGTTTGTCTTGAACCTGGTGGTTTTAGAAAGATTTTTTTGGTCTGATAACACACAGTAACAGTAGGGTTAGAAAAAATAATTTAGCTTTCAGCCCTTTACTGAACTTATGACGCAGGTCCTCACCGGACACGGTAAGTTCGGGAGATTCCTGCATCGGATCAAGGAGGAAAGGACGCCCGGGTGTCGCCACTGTGTGGACCGCCCGGAGGACACGGTGGAGCACACGGTAGAGGTGTGCCCCGCTTGGGCGGAGCACCGCCGTGTCCTCGTGGAGGCTATCGGCGGCGGTGACCTCTCGCGCCGGGCCCTGGTACAGGCCATGGTCCGGAGCGAGGAGGGGTGGCAGGCAGTCGCCTCCTTCTGCGAAGCAGTAATGTTAGCGAAGGAGGCTGCCGACCGCGTGAGGCAACGGAACTCACGCCGCCGCCGCCGAGATCCCGATCCCGATTTCCGACCACCGTAGGCGCGGGCTCGCGGATAGCGAGCACTGGGTAGCTCGCCGTCCGGCAGTCTGGTAATAATCTGGACCGAGCCTAGTCGTCGACGGCGCGTTTTGTTCCACGCGCGCCTCAAAGAGATGTCAGCAAACTGTAGGGGCCCGGTAGGGCCGAAGCCTCTGGGGAACACGGTATCCGAAAGATTGTCACCGTGTCCCCCAGATCGATGGCAACGAAGGAACGGGGTAGGGGTTTAGTCAGTAAGAGTCTGACACGCCCTCCCGCTCCGCCCAAGAGTGGGAGAAGTCATTCTGATGATTCCCCTACCGGAAAAAAAAGCCCTTTACTGAACTTAAAGAATAAAAAAACATAAGTCCTAACTTAGGCCCTAATCACATCTCCATTGCACATATTCAAAAACAAACCTAGCCCTAAAATGTCATACTCGGATAAACCGACCAAGCAAAAGCTACTTCAAGGTGGCAAAAAATATACTCAGAAATTCAATGAACAATGTATTACGGTAATGGCGTCTAAATGAGGGTGCGAGGGAAACAAACTGGGACAGTTTTTGTGCACTTTCTAACTGGGACTACTACCGTCCGTAATATGTGTTTTGTGACAAAAGGTAGTATGTGGGATGGCGGGATAATGTCAATGTAGAGGAGTTTTTGGTGCGTTGTAATTGCTTGGGCTAGTTGGTAAAAGGAAGATTATAAATGTGTAGACATCAAGTATGGGTTTAAGTACCTATGTATGGTATAAGTCATCATCATCTCAGCTAAAAGACGTCCACTGCTGGACATAGGCCTCCCTCAAGCTTCGCTACAACGACCGGTTCAGTGCGTCTCGCATTCATCGGATTCCCGCGACCCTCGCCAGGTCATTGGTCCACCTTGTGGGAGGCTTTCCAACACAGTGTAAGTAATGTTGGATAATGATAGATAGGCGCCCACTGCTGGACATAGGTCTTCCACAACGACCGGTTCTGTGCATCTCACATCCATCGGTTTACCGCGACCCTCATCAGGTCAGTATCGTTTTTTGGGTTCTGTACAAGAAATAAATAATTGCGATTCGTAAAAACCTTCAAGACTCGAGAGTTTCGAGAATTGAATTGAAATTGTTTTCGTAGGTAAGTTAGTACGGAACCCTCATTGCGCGAGTCTGACTCGCACTTGCCCGGTTTTTATCATTTGTAGAGTTAGATAAAATACCATTTCAATAATCATATTTTTCATTGTGTTTATAAATACCATCTCGTCTCTTTTAGTTTGATTTCAATACAGTGTAGAATTAGAAATCCTATAAATATAATTCGGTGAAAATAGCAATTGTCATGGTTTTATGACTTTTCCGCGTAATCCCGGGAGGAATACCGAGATTTTCATTGTATCCCATTGTATCCGTTGTATCCCATATATATCCTATAATTAGAACAAAATGACCTATTTTCTCTATTTCATGTGAAATCTATTTGAGCAGCATACTCGTATATTCAACGTGATCTACGATAAATAACGATAAATACCTACTTTTTTATACACTAGACACTTTTGTTACTAAGTATTTATTTTCATTATTATTGAGATATCAAGATAAGTAAAACTCGTAATGATAATCAGATCTAGACCGGCACCTGGGTCTCATCGTGACTGAAGATGTGACTTTACGTAAACCCAAAACTTATTTTATTAAGGACTAGCTGTCCCCTGCGGTTTCACCCGCATTTTTTGTTACTGCTCCGCTCCCGTGGGCCGTAGCGTGATGGTATATAGGCTATAGCATTCCTCGATAAATGGGCTATCTAATACTGAAAGAATTTTTCGAATCGGACCAGTAGTTCCAGAGATTACCCCCTACATACAAACTTCCAAACTTACAAATTTTACCTCTTTATAATATTAGTATAGATGGAAAGCATCAAATGACTTCTCCCACTCTGATGAAGTGAAAGAGAGTATCAGGACGTTTGTTAACTAAAACTCATCTATATTCCTTCAGTTACCCTTTAACGTAGAAACGAAATGGAGTGTTTACTAACTAAAACTCAACCGTTTTCCTTCAGTTGCCTAATCTCTTAACCGACTGCGGACCCAGGTTGGCCGCTGTAAAAACAACATGGCCAAATGGGGCTTCCTCGACCCATCCTTAACGCAGTGCCAGTGTGGAGCAGCTACCCAGGATATGCGGCTCTTTGCTATGCTGTCCATCCTGCACAACCACCTGTACTTTGCAGGATCTAAACGAGTCCAATGCCAAAGCCATACAGGTTGCCAAATACTGGGCAGAAAAAGTTTGATGAGAGCATCGATACGAAAAGAAGAAGAATTTGCCTAAGGGCAACTGAAACTAAAATTGCTAGGAGCTGAAGGAATAAATACAAAACCAGGGCCATAGTTACTCTCTTGTTATTCACGCGGTCCAATCCCCATAGCCTTGAACATCCATTGACTAGGGATTTAGCTTAACAACGAACGTTGTTATCTTACTGTCACAACTAACTTATAAGCTTAAACATATACGCAAGTAGTATTCCGGATTGGTCACTAGTCCGGAGTTCAACTAAGTTTCTTACTACAGAATATTTGTTAATTACTAGCTTTTGACAGCGGTTTTGCTTATGTTAAAGTAGATAATAATCCTTAGGGAACCTACTTCATCATCATAGCCTAGCCTTTTCCCAACTGTATAGGGGACGGCTTCCAGTCAAGCCGGAATTAGCTGAATACCAGTATTTTACGAAGAGCGGCTGCCTACCAGACCTCCACAACCCATTAACTGGGGTAACACGGTACTCCATGGCAAGACTGGAGTCAGATTTACTGGCATCTGACTATCCGTAACGACTGCCAAAGATCTATAAATGAAAGCCGGGACCTACGGCTTAACGTGCTTTCCGAGGCACGGAGAAAACTCGTTATGTTTAGATGGTCACCCATCCACAGACCAACCTTGGCAAGCGTTGCTTAACCTTAAAGATCGACCTGTGCGGCTGTTATTATTTAGCCACGAGCTCCTTAGGGAACCTACTTATGGTATAAAAATTAAGTATTGTACTACTAGTCCAGATATGGACATTTTACTCCTTTACGATACTAGTTTGATTTGTTTGTTGTATAATTGTTGACTTTTAGGGTTCGACCCCGAAGGGTAAAAACGGGACCCTAATGCTAAGACTTCAGTATCCGTCTTTCACCAGATTGCATCTCATGAACCACGATAGCTACACAGTTCAAATTTTCACTTCTTTTGCCACTATAACAAGAAATACGAAAAACAGAATACAATCAGTGTTTAAGTGGAACTCCCAAACTGCAAACGTGATTTTTTTGCCGTTTTTTGCTACAGACTACTACAGAACCCTTCGTGCTCGAGATCGACTCGCTCTTGGCCACTTTTTTATTTTTAATTTTTTTTTTCCTGCTACAATGCGTCGGGACCGCCTACCCAGGTATCATTTATGTCTTTGTCCAGGTTACGTTTTATCTAACATCTGAACATACGAGTACAAACTATCCATTGATATTAGTAGCAGTTTCCAATTGGCCGCTAATGCAGAGCTCAATCAACCTACATACCTAATACATTATAATTACGTGAATATTATTGTGGTTTAATATTTTAATGCAATTACGTCACGCGACCGCTAGCAATCCATCAGTATTTGCTGAATTATGTACATATTGCACCTAACCTAATTTATTATTGCTGAGCATTTAGAATTAACCAAAATAATATTATAATATTGTTTTGTAATATTATAGTTTATAGGTCATCTCTAAAATAATATCTCTCCTTTGATTTATATCTTTTAGTCCTACCCTGGTCTAATATGCAGCCGCTCCTCGTAAAATATTGGTATGCAGCTAAATCCGGCTTGACTGGAAGCCGACCACACATACATTGTGGGTTTAAACCCAGGGAAGCGCTATAGTTTGTGTAATTTCATTACTACCTACTCTTGAAAAAGAGAAAATATCGTAAGGAAACCGAGAAACCCTAGAATAAATAATTGAAGCCATGTTTTGATTATCGATAGTCTCGCGTTTGACCACTATCTCCCCTGATGGTAAGCGATGATGTGGCCGACGATGGAGCACGCTTAATTAGAAGTAATCTATTCACTTTTGACTTAAAGACCGCTAGGCTAGCTATCAGCATTGATCAGCGCGGCGGCGGGACTAGTGCAGACAAAATCGGCCATAATCTACCGAAGGAGGCCTGAGTCTCAGTGGTGGGAACATTATAAGGCTAATTATGCAATGCCCAAGATTCTTTCATTTATTCTCGTAACGTTGATAATCCTGTTGGAGTAGAATAAAATAAAATAACTTTGTTACTTTATTTATTTTTTTGCCTAAAATTAAAGTTCACAAAGCTGGAATTTTCAAAGTATATCTCTTGGCTGTGTTTCAGCAACGTGTAGGATATTTTTGAAACAAGAGTAGAAAAGATAATCGCCTGTGAGATATTTTTTATAGTAAAGTTTTAAAATAACTCGTATCGTTTTGAAGCGTGTTATTGAATTGTGCTCAAAATTTGATTTCTGTTAACTATTTCATCGGTATTGATTACCTACTATTTCTATTATTGTAAGTATCCACACGACACACTAGACCTAAATACTTCTGACTTTTATTTATAAAAACATTATGCACTAATGAAACACTACTTACATAAAGGCGGTTTTAAGCCTTTAGCGTTTTCTACTAGTCAACATTAAAGTGGTGCAGAAACATAAAATGGCATGTGCAATTTAATAAAATCACTGACTTTTATTTATTTATATTTACTTTATTGTACACCAAGATTCCGTTAAACAAAAGGAGTCCTTATAATAAAACAAAAAACACAATTTGCGGATTTTTTTGCACTGCTTTTTTTTAACGATCATTGATTGTTGTTAATGTTTTTTATGATTGTTGTACAGATAAAATTGTATAGAAATCTACGTAAGTCTGTACCTACCATGTGGTCGCTCCATTAGCCCTTCGCTGACGGAAACGAAAAGTTGCTTATGATGAATTACTGAAACGACCTTTGACGGTCAATTCCCAAAAGATTTCCAACAAACTCACTTCCGGCCCTGATTATTTAAATCACAGGTTTTAATAAAGTTTTCATTTCTGGCCGCTCCTAATGGAAACGACCTAGTTTTGCCTTCTATAAATTATAAAAATATTTGATTAAAAACTTCACTTTTGGAAGGAAGTGAGAATAACTTCTAGGATTGCTTTTAATTAGAGAGTTTGTAACCTTTTCAGGGATCTACCTTCAAGAACTAAGTAGGTGCCTAATTAAGAAAAAATATCACCTATAGGTAGGTTTGCACTTGGCCACTATATCGATGGTAAGCGATGATGTGATCGACGTTAGAGCTCGCTTCTCTTGAAGTAACCTATTCACTCTTGACTTAAATTAGTTATTAATGAAATTCATAATCAGTTTAGTTCTTTTCATATTGCTTTCGTATTTTGAATGGTAATAATTTTCTAATATCTCTAGGCGCATTTAAAAATGTTTTTAAATAACAGTAAATGGAACATTAGAATTTATAAAAGTCAGTTTAAAAACATTTAATATGGCAACTAGACTTGTAGAGCTACATTAGATCCACGCCACGCGACGTGGGTGTACGTACAAATCAGACGTGTCCACGTGTGCATCGGTCTAATGCAGTTCTCGCTTAAATCATCCGATATAGGTGATCGTTTTCCTCTTAAATGGATTCTATACCATGCAGTATTTACTAACACATGATTCTAGGAATAGCTGCGAGGGCAACAGCTGACTTTGTAGTCAAACATTTTCGGGAATGTACGCTTTTAGACGTCGTATTAAATGCTAACTTTTAATGTTGTATGGACTGGTATTTGGCGATGTAATTAGTCTTGTGATATTTTCTATTTATGATTAGTTAGAAAGAAAGAAGAAAGTTAGTTATACAGTAAGAAACTTTTTTTGAGGTGGGAAATAATAAAACTTACTTCTTCCGCTCTGGATAGAGCGAGAGGACTTCATTATTAATTGATAGGTTCGCGTTATAGACCAATTTCACCTGATGGTAATCGAAGATGTGGCCTACGAAGAAGCAAGCTTTTCTAGAAGTAATTGCTGCACTCTTGACTTAAAGACTGACTGAGACCCACCTTTTTCTTTCAGTAGTTGTATTTGTCGTCCCAGAATCAAGGTAACTTTTTCAAACATTCTCACAGAAACTGAAATAAGGCTGGATTTAAAACAGGAGTCGGACTTCACAAAAAATATGAGGGTGATTACTGAGACGATGACAAGTAAAGAAGTATGAAAACTAATTCAATAAGGGTGTTCAGGAAAATTTACACCACCAGTTGATGCCACTTAGCCGTCAGGTATTCCTTTGAAAACGTATATATACGAGATTGATGTTGAAATGATGTCTAAGAAATATCACTAATATAAAACGTTTTGACAAGTGCAGGTGTGAGATTTACGTTAGACCTCAGTGCTGCCACCTGGTGAACGTCATTTTGGAACACCTTCATTAGGAAAAGGGTAAAGGAAACAAGAGAATAACGAATCAAACATCATAGCGAAAGACAGAGTAATATCTTTCACTTGAAAAATAAATTAATAGTGCTCTTTTCAAGACCTCTCCTTCCAACCCAGAGAGATCAATGAGGCAATTAAAATTCTAGTCTCAACTTCCACATAAAACGCTCCCTTTGAAAATATTTTCGGGAACTAATATTGGAGTTTTGAGGTAATAGCTAAAAGGGTCTTCATTAACACATTCTTAAACAACATTGTTGGGATGTTTTTCGGGCAAATTAATGTATTCATCTCTATGAAAATGTTTGTGTCGGTAATAGGCTTAAGTCCAGTTTGAACTTCTGATGACTTTGCGGTGACTCAAAGTCATCAAAATAAGTCCTCAACAGATAAAAATTGGGTTGAGTCATTGTAGTGAATTGATTAGTCAGTTAGTCTCTGTGTAACCAGGTTATTGCCCAGGGTATAACAGGCAGCTGTGATTGTAATATGATAGTCCGCCATCGTAAGCGCGGGTTTGTGGTCAGTGAGTAATAGGTAGCTCGCCATTCTGTAAAGACCAAGCGTGTGTCGACAGTGCGTTGTTTTACACGCGTTAAAAAACTTTAGGCATTATTGAAGAGGCCTGAGGCCTTAGGGTCGATGTCTACCAGGTTTGCAGGTTGATTCTGAAGAGTGACCACGGCCTTGGAAATCAAAACCTAACTGAGTGGGTTTTAGTCGTAAAAGTTTGACATCCATGAAGGACAATGAAAACGTGCTGACAATTGCTTCAATCAAACTGAAATCAAATCAATTTAAAGCAAACTGTTTTCATCAATCACGTAAACACTGTCAATCACAATTGACCTTTTCAGTGGCCCTTTAAGAAAAAACTTGGCAATAAATCTACGAAAACAACGCCAAAGTAGTCAAGAATTTAGTCAGGCGAGTGTCACATCTACGCATAACGATGCTTAATCACGTAAGATGGTCACGGTCCACTACGCTCCCCTAACGACTCTATTACGTAGCCAGCGACCAGTCGTCAAGCGATTAGTCGTGATTGCTAGTTGTACTATACAGTGCTTTTTTCGGGACAGAGTGTAAATCCGACCTTATGTACAAGGAAACTGTATCTAATAAGGAAGCTGTCTTAAAAACGTTAGAACCTTTTTTGTTTTTTCCTTTTATTTTAACAAGCCATGAAATTGTGGCTTGGTATTAAATAAATTTTTCAGTGTCAGAACAAAATCTGGCATAGCTGCACTCCCTTTCTCTCTCTCGCTCTAGTATCAGTAAAGGATAGAAGCATAGGAAAGTGCGATACGGTGCGGCCGTTAAGTTCAACAATCGCTCCTTTTTGGAGACAACTTAAACTTGAGTAAAAACATTTTCAAAAACTACAGTTTTTGGAGATAAATTCCTCATATTTCTTATGGGTTCATTTCCCTCCAGAATTGTCAATCACAGTTGAAAAAAAATCATGTGTTGTATGCACACCAAATTTTCCAGAGACAGAATTTCAAGTAATAAAAGATTACGTTTAATTCGCCCGAAAATTATTCATGTCGTAAAACAAGGTTGAGTATTTGAGTAATTTCTAAGTGAGTTAACCGAATTTATAGTCATTTTGATTAGCTTTTCGGGGACTTGACAGTGGAATTTGAAAAGTTGTTACTTTTACTACATTTTCGTGTGATAGAGAGGTTAAAACGCGCGTTCTTTGACCTTTTTTGGTGGATAGAAGTAAAGAATTTTCATTTTTTCTAGGTCTGAGTAGCTATAGAATTTAAGCCGAGAGTTTGTTGCCCTCGCTTACCTGGGCGAAAAGGTACGATTGGTAACCGAAAGGTCTTAAATTTCAATTCTGATTTATTAGACGCTCAAAATAAGCACAAGAATAAATTGGTTCGACTAAAAATATATTGAAATATCGTTAACTCTACAGCGTTTTACGATGAACATTCTGAACTGTTATAATACTTTTCGTAACAAAACAAACTCCTAAACACAGTACTGTATATTCATTGTCATTCCTCCATTGAAACGTATGACTCACTTAGACAGCGAACATGAACCCTAAAACTGTCACATTACGTAAAAGCTTGCTGGCTCCACAAAGTAGGACTTGCACAACTGCGAAAAATGGAGTCACATAGACAGTCGCAGCTAAAATAGGTTCGTCACTTTAAGCTCTGTTTTTATTTGCTCCACTTATCTGCTTCATAAGTCAATGTTGTCATATTGTCAATGTCAACGAATGCCATTCAGTAAATTAAATATAAATAAAATAGATTTGGTTATTTTTTTATAAATTGACCAATTCATTAAAAAGGGTTTAGTCTGATGTAAAAGAGACATTTGACCTTTGTTTTCGAGTGATTATATGTAGATTTTCCTATAGTACTTTGATCAGTACTGTAGCTTTTAAAATGTGTATTTAATAATGAAAATTACTCGAATTTATACATAATACAGTTTTTCTTGTTAACTACTTTTCTAAATTTTGATTGTAAATTTTACTGATACCATAATTATTACTGTACGTTTTTATTTAACTTTTCTTATAAGTCCATCACATGTTATATTAATTTTCTCTCTCAGAAAAGGAAACTGATTACTAGCTTACATTACTGTAAAGCACTACTCTATAACATACTTAGTGTAACGCTGTTATCTACACCTACACAAAAAATAAAAATTCAAATACTGCCAAAGGAATAAACGACTCGACTGTACATTGAATACCGACGATAGTATACACCTAGACGTATGCATATAGCGTCTTCACTTGTTTTTCTCTGTCGGGTAGTTAGGTGGCAGGGTGCAGGGTGCATTGACCCCCACAATGCCAGGGTAGCTGCTAGCTACTCCAACTGAATGCGAAACCATTTTCTCAACGAACCGTGAGCGAACATATTATTATGAAGCAAGTCTTGTTGTTTTCTTTAGCAATTTGTTTTTACAGGTTGTTACGTCATGTCATGTGGGTTGGATGTTTGTTGAATTAAAATGGAGTACGACAACATGTTGTGTAAGTTTTATAATTCTGTTGCTGATTTCTAGTTTATGTTGTTGAGTTTTTGAATTGTATTTTTGTTACGTTCAAAGTGTAAGTGGAAATTATGTATTTTACTGTGATAAATATTATTTGAATTACAGTAATGTCCTAGATAAACTTAGAAAATTACATATGGACTGAAAAAATTACATTAGCACTTGTCCGTTTTCGAATCCACATCCTCTTGCATGAGCCATCGTAGGCGCGGGCTCGTGGACAGCGAGCAATGGGTTATTTGCCGTTCAGCAGTCCGGTAATCATCCGAACCGAGTCCAAGTTATCAACAGCGCGTACTGTTCCACACACACCTCAAAGAGATGTCAGCAATACCGTCGGGACCCAGCAGGGCCAAAGCCTCTGAAGTCATGGGTTTGCTTTTGAAAGGAAATCTCGGGACCCTGCAACGAAGGCAAAAAGCAACAAAGTAGTGAGTTTTAGTCTGTAAAAGTCTGACACGCCCTCCCGATACGCCTAGAGCGGTAGAAATCATTAGATGTTCTCAACCCTTAACAAAAAACCTCTTACATGAGAGGCGCTTTAACCATTGAGCCATCACATCACACAAACATCAACATCAAACATCATATAATTTACTCGTTCAAATATTTTGCTTATATACAGTCTAAAAATCAATTTCAACAGTTTGGCAGTTAGTCTAACTATAAATTAGAAATGTTGTAAAGTACATTAAGTGTTTCATTTGAATTTTAGAAATACCTTGATAATGTTAAATGAATACCTATCGAGATATTTAGTACGCCAGCGATAATAATAATTCAGTTTTCTCTGAACTATTTCATTATTGAGGAATTTAAATTTCATAACCGATTATGTTTTTGAGAAAGTACGATTATTAGTGGGTGGATTCCTTAGGTACTGTGCAAAGGTCAATGCTCAAATTATTTAAAAAATATGATCATGGTTTTTCAATACGTTTACGTACATTTATAGGTTGCTCGCTTTACTTATCATCATTCATTTTTATCGTTGACTGGCAGAGAATGCCTGGTTTAAATTTCAGGCACAGTAGTGCCCTGAAGTTTAAATAAGTAAATAAATCATTGTCAAAAGATATCCACTGCTGGACACAGACCTCCACCTCCATTAAGTGTCGCTATAATGACCGGTCCTGTGCGTCTCGCATCCATCGGATTCCCGCAACTCTCGCCAGTTCATCAGTCCACCTTGTGGAAGGCCTTCCAAAACTGCGTCGCCGGTACGTGGCCGCCACTCCAGAACTTTCCATCCCCATCGACCATCCGTACTGCGAGCAATGGGCCCTGCCCATTTTTATTTGGGTTATGTCAGTAACTTTGGTTCTCTTGTGGATATCTTCATTGAATTTAATGTTTGATTTAATTTAAATACTTATAAATTTTTCTTTTGTATTTTTATATTGTGTTCTAGAAAAGATTTATGCTTCGTGATACAATTTCTTCATGTTGTCAGAATCTAAATACTTATATTTTGATGCCTAAATATTCTCGTTATTTGTGAGCGACGTTAAGAGTTTGTCAGTGAAAATTAAAATTTTATTTTTCATATTCTTCGTTTATTTCTAGTGCTTATTAGACCAAAAAGACAATAGATTGACCTCAATTTTCTTTTTTCTGTGAACAATAAATATTTTTATTATCTTTGACATATTTTAGTAAAAGAAAACTATGTTTTAAAAGATGTTTTATGTTAACTCAATTTCTGCCACCGGCTGTGTCATAGTAGAAAATTATCCCAAGAAAAATACTCCTCGGAATAACAAACTTATCTTGGGCATTGTCTACTCCTGTGCCAAATTTCAGCCAAATCCGTTTAGTATTTTGAGTGTGAAAGGGTTACAGACATACACCGACCGACAATATTAATCGCTTTCATAATAAGTATTAGTGAAGCAACAATGACATTTATTTTCGCGTTTTAAAAACACGTCAATTTTTTAGGCAATTTAAACTCGACGAGGCCTCGGGATGTTTCCTAGTTGATTACTCTGAGAAGCAATACCAATTTACCAATAGGTACCATTTTAGCCTGGCAGCCATTTTTCTCCGTATATGATCCTCGTCGTCGGCTTTTTTGACATTCAGAATACCTACTGCGCTGCATCGCTCGTCTAATTATACGACATAAAATGTCTTCTTCTTCTTCCTGCCCTTATCCCATATTTTGACTGGCCTATTGGTCTAGTGGTTAGTGGCCCTGACTGCTATGCCGGAGGTCGTGGGTTCGATTCCCACCCAGGACAAATGTTTGTGTGATGAGCACGATCATTTGTTCTGTGTCTGGGTGTAATTTATCTATAATATGTATGTATTTAGAAATATAAAAGTATGTTTATCAGTTGTCTAGTACGCATAACACAAGCTCTGCTTAGCTTGGGACTAGATGACGTTGTGTGAAAGTTGGGGAATATTATTATTATATTACTTAGGGCCGGCGCAAGATGTCTTTCTCTTCCAGTCCTGTTACCCGTCACACTATCACTAACTCCCTTTTCTTTCATATCACTCCACACACAATCCATCCATCTTTTCTTTAGCCTCCCTCTCCCTCTCCATCCACATAACTCATGTAATAAAATGTCATGAGTTAAAAATAAGTTCTTTATCGTACTCTTACCACGACCTGGTTCAGAAAATACAGCATACAATAATAAATCCTGAAAGTACTGTTAATGACCTAGAAAATCCGATAAGAAACACAGGTCACGTACAGTTTAAGCCACCTATTTATGACCAAAAACCTTTTGAGTGTAACCTTTATTATGTATTCCGTACCTACACTCCTCGGTCAAAGCTAAAAATCTAGAAATCGGTAGGAGTTCTGTTATTTTTCATGTATTATTAAAGTTATTTTTTTCCATTGTTTTTATGAGGTTCATCATCAAATAACCGCTCTAGGTGACGCTCGAGGCTGCACTAGAGTTTTAGGTTTTAGCTACACCTGGCCTCACAGAATCGCACAGTCCTATGCTTCTATCCCTTTTCTCACTTAGAATAGTCATTTACTAGAATCAGATAGAGAGCGGGAGTGCGATCACACGCAGCAGAATCTATGGGGCGTTTGTTAAGACGCTTTTTTGGAGCGACTTTCTAAGTATCTGATGTCCTTAACCAGTAATTGAGTAACATGCTACCCTTTGGTTAGACTGGTGTCAGAGTTCCTGACTTTCTGATTATCCGTAATGTCTGTCACATCTATAAATGATAGCTTTTTTTACGTAGTAAAGCACCAGAATGACTTCTCCCGCTCTTGCGCGGAACCCTCCGCTCCGCGTGTAGGAGTGTTACTGACTAAAACTCACTCCTGTGTTTCTTATTTGCCTTTGTTCCATGACCCCTTCCTTTCAGAAGCATACCTATGGCCTCAACAGATAACAGCTTGGATCAACGACTTAACATGCTAATCGAGGCACAAAGGCCTTAACGCTAAATCAAACGCCTGATTACCACATAGAACTATGTCCTGATACGAGTTGAATTCAAACCACATTCCAGAATTCGGCGAACTATGTCCATCGCTTTGATTGGCCGACACTACGCCGACCAATCGAATCAGAGAAGCGGAGCTTGTGTCGCCAGCCAGCACTAACCTATAATTCAATTTTCTTGACTCAATTAACAGTCTTACAGGACTCGAACAAAGAACTAAATTATACTAATTGATATCAATGGTTCTTTTCTATTTCGACTAATTATGTAAATTGAATTAAAATTATGAAGCACTAGCGTAACTCGTAAGTGAAATAAGTGTTTCATTATTAAATTGAGCTGAATCACTCTCTGGTTTTTATTTATATTTTCGTTGTTGCTAAGTAATCGTTCAAAGTAGATAAAAAATATATAAAACTTGCTTTCTCCTAGATATACCGAGTTCTAATACTTGAATAAATCATATTTGAGAGCTGGGAATTAATCAAATAACTTTTATTTTCTGGGATCCTGTTCTAGGATCGAGGGGCAGTGTCAGAATTTTTATGAATAAAACCCGCCTGTATTCTTTCAGTTACCATTTGCGTTCCAAGGCTGCAGTAACATTTTCAATCCCGCTGCCCATACCTACATAGGTATACCTAAGGTTCTTGAAGGTACCTCTCATTCCACCTTTCTCCAGATAGATTTACGAAACAGAAAGGAATATATATTGCTTTAAATTTTCTTTGGGTCGTCGCGAGATATACCGGACAAAATTGGAGTTCTCTGATAATGAAACCGTATCTAGGTTTTTATATCACTGTTTTTGGATGCGTAAAAAGCATAATGCTCTTTCCTTTAACTTTTACGACTAATATTGCTTTGGATTGCGTCATAAAAATAAACTTTGTCGAGATGTTTGCTACAATGCAGCCTCGGAAAGGTTCTGAGAGTACTTATATATACTTAGTTGTTATAATGTGCATACAAAGCGTTACTATATACCTCTTTTACCTTTGTAGTATGTAGTTATGTTAAAGTTTTAATGTTAGTTCTTTTGAATATATTTAACCGAGCGGAAGGCTCTGTTTTTAGGGTTCCGTAGCCAATTAGCAAAATCGGAACCCTTATAGTTTCGCCATGTCTGTCCGTCCGTCCTCGCTTAATCTCTGTGATCGTTAGCTCTAGAAAGCTGAAATTTGGTACCAATATGTATGTCAATCACGCCGACAAAGTGCAAAAACAAAAACTGGAAAAATATGTTTTATTAGGGTAGCCCCCCTACATGTAAAGTAAAAAGCGTTTTATTTTTAAATTTCAACCCTAACGTGTGGTATATTTTTGGATAGGTATTCAAAAATGAATAGGGGTTTACTAAAATCATTTTTTGATAATATTAATAATTTCGGAAATAATCGCTCCCAAAGGAAAATACAATGCGTCCCCCCCTCTAACTAATGAACCATAAGTTTAGAAAATATGAAAAAAATCTGGGAAGTAGAGCTTTATAAATACTTTCTAGGAAAATCATTTTGAACTTGATGGGACGAACAGTTTTTGAAAAGTTGGAGACAATTAGTTTGACGGACGGGAAACTATAGAACCCTACACTGGGCGTGGCCTGACACGCTCTTGGCCGGTTTTTGATACATTAGTACCAGTGCTGTAACTAGGGCGGTGCCAGCGGTGCACAGGCATAGGGCTCACTCTCTGGAGGGGTGCAAAAATTTTAAATTGGCCCCTGTTACGCAATTTTTCTTAGTCCACACATTATAGAACTTTAAGGATAATTATATTATTAAGAACTTAATGATTCCTTTCTTCTGAAGCAAACGTGTATTATTTTTAACAGAAACAAAGATCCTACAAGATTAGAAAAATCTCTTTACATAATTGAATTACGAAAAATACTAAACGAATTTCCTGTTTACATACAAAATAAATTTCTCTGCTTCCCTTAAAAATTAAATAGCATTTTTTGTAATGAATTAGTTAAGTTTCTTATACTTATTTACATCTTTAAATATAAAATTTACAAAATACTTAACATCTTTATTTTTAATTGTTACTAGCTGTCCCCTGCGGTTTCACCCGCATTTTTCGTTACTGCTCCGCTCCCGTGGATCGTAGCGTGATGATATAGCCTATAGAATTCCTCGATAAATGGGCTATCTAACACTGTAAGAATTTTTCAAATCGGACCAGTAGTTCCAGAGATTACCCCCTACATACAAACTTACAAACTTACAAACATACAAACTTACAAATTTTACCTCTTTATAATATTAGTATAGATAAAGTAGTCCTTGACCGCGATACCACCATGGATATATAATATACATGGTAAGCAGATGGCCTGGTGGTTGTGATGGTATCTAATCTATTTATTTCGAACTCACTAGCACCATAATATATTGAACCATTAAAGGCTTTTGTAGTATTTAATGTAATCTATACTCTGCGATTTTGAAATTAAATAAAAATAAAACATTACCATCTATACGAAGTTAGCAACACCAAAAAAATCTACCAACAGACGTATTGTAAACTAGTGCATTGTCGAGAGTACATTTCGTTGGCAGACTTGTAAGTTGCGAACAAGCGGACTGAGACAATACAAGTTTCACTCACTGCGATGACTTGCCGTCGAGATGAGTTCGTAATTACATAAGTAGCTATGACCTATCTACATTGAGACGGTGTTTCCACGAGTTTCCTCGAGCGAGTTTATCTCTTCTATTCGTAGATATTTGTACATTTGTATAAGTATACTTATAGTAAGTTGACACTGCTGATAAAGTTATATTGATTATTCCTGTAGACACTTGAAGAGTGGGAAATCTCTAAGTTCAAATGTCGAAATCTCTTTTAAAGTACAGCAAACATGTTATGGTCAATTATATTGTGTTATGTTAGTGATGAAATTATATTGATTACTCCTGTGGGGTTTGAAGAGAGTGGGAAATCTAAACTAGTATTATTAAGCTGATAAACGTATTGAGTATTGGGTTTGTTTGTCTATTTGAAGGTGGTAATCTCAGGAGCTACTGATTCATACAGAAAAAAAAATGTTAGTAGAGATAGATATAACATCACGTTGCAATCATTAGGAGTAGAACAGTCATCAGAGTAGTGGGTAAAACCACAAGAAAAATCTAGATTCTTGATAAAATGGCCAAATAGATGATTTTAAATTACTAGCTCCAGCATTACGTTGACCAATTGAAAGTAGAAATTTATCCCAAGGGAACGTATATGACCTAAACTGTCCAGTCCCATATCAGACGGTCAATTCGGGTTGAAATGTTTGTATTTTCATGATAGCAAAGTAAAAAGATCTTGTTTCAATAATCGAACTTACTCGGCTTGGATACACAAGTTTAACTCATTGAGATGACTCGCAGTTGAGATGAGTTTGTAGGTACTTGTACAAGTAGCTACGACTTATCTCGTACATTAGGACGTTTCGAGAAGTTTCCTCTACAAAGTTTATTTCTTCTATCTATAGATTTTATGTAGGTTGATACTATGACATTATAAATTAATTAGTTCTATAGCCCTTATGGGATGAAGTACCGTGTTACCCCAGTTAGTGGGTTGTGGAGGTCTGGTAGGCAGCCGCTCCTCGTAAAATACTGGTATTCAGCTAAATCCGGCTTGACTGGAAAGCCGACCCCAATAAAAGTTGGGAAAAGGCTAGGCAGATGGAGTTCTATAGCCCTTATGTTTAGGGTACACATAGGACCTTTGTTAAGACTTCACTGTCCGTCTGTCTGTCACCAGGCTGTATCTCATGAACTGTGATAGCTAAACAGTTGAAATTTTCACAGAAGTTGTATTTCTGTTACTTAAACGTATAATAATTATTATTTATTTCTTTCATCATAAAATCCATTATTGTTAGTAAAGACATACACAACTTAGAAACTAGTGTTAGTATGTATGTCCAAGTCAATGTCAATACACTACACTACTTCTGGGCACGGTTTGAAGATAACCCTTGCGTCGTCGTCCAGGGTTTCCAAATAAGGCCATCAGACCTATCTGCTAAGACTTTGAAGAGACTGTTAAAATTATCCTATTCTTTAATAGATATTATAGAATATCCTAATTTTGTGACTTCGCCGTTCAAAAATAATTTGTATATTTTTTTCGTTCCAAACTTGAAAATTACGTTCGCAAATAACGACCTCCCTTTGATTTAGTTTTTAAAAAGTTGTTGAATATTCAGCCAGTGTTGCAAAACGAAAAATAATCTCTTTTATAATTAAGATTTGCAATTAATTAACTGAGATTTATGTTCCAAGAACGTAATTAGTATTTGTGATTCTATGAAAAATACACTTCATGACTACTAAATGACTTTTAGTACTAAAACCTTCTTTCTGTACTTATTAAATACGTATTGTTTGTTTTTTTAGTTGATTGTGTTTCTTTAATAAATAAAATAAATACTTGCCTCGTAAATAAAAGTAGTGGTCTTAAATCTGACTAGGGGGCTATGATTTTGAGTTCTTTTTTCCTCTGGAAGTTTTTAGCCTGGAATATATATTTTTTTTACTTTTTTGGAGGATAGGAAGTGATCGAAAAGCATCGCCGTCTGGGTGAAGCCAGAGGGGATGTCAGGCTAGCTTTTAGCCAGTAAGACGAAAACCCACTAGTGTTCCTTCAGTTACCTTTTGCGTTCCAGGACCATAGTGACTCTTTCAAACAATCATACAGCCCTGGTATATTTACCTCCCTACGTAGGACTTAAATATAGCAGGCTACGGATAAATGTGAGAGTATCTGCAGTACTGTAAACCTTTCAGGAAATACAAATCAGTATCGACGTCGATTTGCTAGCCTGTCGGTTTTCAGTACGCTTTGGAATTGCTCAATTTAATTCCACCAAGTCCGTTCCGTCATCGGGCTACGAGACGGGCGTTGCGCCACCGGTACGTGGTGGATATCCCACCCATACATACAAAGCGTCGTCATCATCACCATCTATACGTACCTAGCCTTTTCCTAACTATATTGGGGTCGGCTTCCAGTCAAGCCGGAGTTAGCAGAATACCAGTATTTTAGTTTATTTTAGTTTTGGGAATACATTCATTGTACGTCGTTCATTCAATTTCGTTCGTTCATTCATTGTACGAAAGCCTTGTCTATCTTTTGTGGTAAAGTACAACCTAGGGGTCTTTAAGTTAAGAGTGAATAGGTACTTCGAATCAAGAGTGCTACATCGTCAGCAAACATCATCGCTTACCATCAGGTGAGATAGTGGTCAAACGCGAGCTTATGGATATTAATAATAAAAAACAAATACAAATTAAATATAATGTCATTTTAGTCTAATGAAATTGTTTTAATAAACAACTAGCTGTCCCCTGCCGTTTCACCCGCATTTTTCGTTACTGTCCCGCTCCCGTGGGTCGTAGCGTGATGGTATATAGCCTATAGCATTCCTCGATAAATGGGCTATCTAACACTGAAAGAATTTTTCAAATCGGACCAGAAGTTCCAGAGATTACCCCCTACATACAAACTTACAAACCTACAAACTTACAAATTTTACCTCTTTATAATATTAGTATAGATATATAATATATTAGTATAGATGACACAACTACATTGGTATTTTCAAGGGTCATTCATACGAGTTCACCAGGTTGGTTCAATATGCTGTGACCGGTCTCTGGGGAATACCTATTGTAGTAATCAACACACATTCCGGTTAATGTTGTCACTATGTTAGTATCAGCAGCTATTTATAAACTACTAGCTGTCCCCTGCGGTTTTACCCGCATTTTTCGTTACTGTTCCGCTCTAGTGGGTCGTAGCGTGATGGTCTATAGCCTATAGCATTCCTCGATAAATGGGCTATCTAACACTGAAAGAATTTTTCAAATCGGACCAGAAGTTCCAGAGATTACCTCCTACATACAAACTTACAAACTTACAAATTTTACCTCTTTATAATATTAGTATAGATAAATGCCATCCAATTTCGTTGTTAAAACGGGATGGCGTTATAGGTAAATGATCCATCTCTTTCTTCTTTAATGTTTGAATCCCCGACCGGTCCTATGAGACCGCGCTGTTATTGTTTTACTAAATTGTGTCTCGTTTCGCGGGTATGTGATAGATTAAGGTCCACATAGTACGATTTCTCCGACTCTGGTTGGAGCGAGAGAAAGTGTCAGAATTTTCTTAATGAAAACTTACATGTCCCATTGCGTTCCAGAGCTAGGTATGTGTGAATTTTTGTGGATATGTTTGACAGGGTTATCCTGTGGAACATATCAACAAAAATTAGGTTTGAAAGTTTACTATAAATTCATGCTTCCCCATGCTTCGAGTTGGGTCGACTAATTCTAAACTCGAATGATCGGTTCCAACTGAGAACTAATGCCTTCTACTGGTCAATTTCCAGCAAATGCTGAGTTGGTAATCTGATATGGGAAAACTAACTTCTTTCGGACTACTAGCCGTACGAAGATGCACCACCGGTACAAGATGGATCGTCGACCATATCGCTTACCTTCAGTCTGATGAGATAGTCCAGAAATGCGACTCTGTCAATAATAAGAAGAAGTTGAACTGTACAAGTTTTCATGTTTCCACAGAATCTCTCTTGGAAAATATCTTCTACTGAGGCGTAGTAATATGATAATTTCTTGTAGCAATAAATTAGGAGGATCATGTTTACCATTAGACGTCTATAGGCTATAGAGGCCTTCATTTGTAAGACCCCGTAAGGGAAATGGATAGGAGAATACCTACACATACATATTCGTAACAAACACGATTCTAATTCAAGGTTGAAGCAATAAATAACGTCGCTAAGTAAATTATATTCCAAGAAATGATATGAAAAAAAAACCACTTGTACACGACATTAATTATTTATTACATACATTTGCGCAGCTTACCTTCAGTTTAACAACTACCTGTTCGCGTGTAGCGGGCCTATTTTTAATCGAAAACCGTTTTCCGAATGGCTAGCCAATTAGGTACCAAGTACCCGCATTTTAAGTCTTAAATGTCAAGGGTCGGTAAAGTGGAAACTGCGTACATTTTGCTAGAAAAGACTTTAAATATGATAATGGTTTTGTGGGCGTTGGTGCTTTTATTGTGCAGTCATTTAACCTTCTAGGATGGCCTGTTTAGTTTCATTGGACTCTGGTAGGAGATTAAAGCAGTTACTGTGGTTATGCTAAGTGGAAATGGTTATACCATCATTACTTGAGGATACTGTATAGTGAGTTTAATTATGAAAATTGAATACAAATTAAAATGCAAACTTTGTTTTGTGATAGACAATCTCGTATCAAACAAAGTCGGTATTTCATTCACGAACGAGTATTCTTTGTTGGTTAGGTCATCAATATGATGACCTAACAAAGAGCTACAGGATTATTCGAAAGAGTTACTGCGGTCCTAGTTGCGGGTTTTATTCAGCAAAAGTTTGACACTCTTTCTCACTCCATCTAAAGCGAGCGACGACTTTATTACTGTACGGGAATGTCAAACTTACTGACTAAAACCCAGCAGTGTTCCTTTAGTTGCCTTTCGCATTCCAGGATTGAAGCAACTGAATAATGAATTTTTATCAGAGTCATTTCACCCAGAACAAAGTAGTTACTTGAAGTTTTCTCACCAAACAAAAAAAAAACAAGCATGTTACATCAGTTTTGTGACAAAAAGCACCCATGAATCAACCGACAGACACAAAAAACCCTTCAATGTGCAAACATTTACTGTTATTATCATTCCTCAACACATCTAACCCAGAACCGATCTCCACGACAAAACGTTAAGTGGGGGCCCATTTTCCACCGTGATTTATGGTCCCATAGAATATATACACCCAATGCTATACAACGTACATCGTACCCCGCTATAAAGTGTAAGGACAGCCTTCGCGAGTCGCGACTCGTCATAAATCTACATCACTGTGCTCGTTCCCCACACCCCTCAGATGTTCTCTAGAAAGGCTTCGATGTAATTCGTACAATCCATCTTTCCCGCGACACTGACCGGAGTAATTGCCTGCTAAAAGTTTCTGAGATAGGGTTAAAGGCGCTGCGAGATTTGTGGTGATATAGGCCCTTTCTAAGCGAATAAATACCTTAGATTAGGTCGGATTGGACGGTTATGGAAATTGAGTTTAGTTTTATTGTTTTAAGTAATTGTTTGGTTAAGAGTCTTTGTGTCATGCATTCAATGTAAACACAGGTAAGTTATATCTAGCCCCTACCAGAGACGTCGGGAGTCATAAGGCTTTTCTCGGTAACCACAGTCTCGGGTTTGCGACGGTGAGCAATAGATAGCTCATCGTCCTATAAAAACCAGACATGGGTCGACTACACATTGTGTTCCACGCGCGCCTTAAAGACATGGCAGCAGGATTGACGGGGCCCACTAGGTCCAAAGCCTAATCCAAAACTAATCTAGTAAAGGCCCCTGAAAATCTGCTGTTTTGCGTGAACTTTGACCCGATTTTGTTCAAATATTTTATAGTTAAAAAAAAACACATATTTTCTGAAACAAGCTTTGTAAAATTTTCGATTAATTGGATTTATCGAATGCCAATAAAGTGTTCAGTGGTTACCTATTTTTTAGCGTTGCCTCTTTATCAAACATTGCGTTGGTTGAACCAACCAGGTTTTAAACCATTCGATCTCAGGTTGATTGGTGATAGACGAGTTGAAAGTTAGGTCAGGAGTGACCATGGAATTTCTTGCATGTTCTTCTCCATAGTGATCTGCCTTTTGGAACGTGCAATTTGGCTTCATTTTTTTGACTAACCGACATTTAACAATTTAAAAGTGCCTTTGAATGGTCTACTTAAAATAAACATGTTTCTGTTAGAAAAAGCCCTCTTCATATTAATTTAGATGATGTCGTTCACCTTCCTTCGTAACTTAACAAAACCGACGAACAAGCAAACACACAAGGTTGGTTGCCAAGACCAAACACTGGAACATATAACTCAATGTCTGTTCGTACGCATACATCATGTAATTCGTCACTTTTTGTGTGGGGCCTAGAGTTCCGAGTGCGACTAATAAAAACTAGCATTATATGGAGTGTGGAGGAATATTGTAATCGTTAATATTATGGAGTGAGCAGATGAGGAATATGTATAATAATCGTATTTTCTGCTTAATCTTTATTTTTGTGAGTAGAAGGAAATGATTTATTACACCAATCATAAACTTGGTCGCTTGGTTATAAATTAAATAGAGTCTCACAAAAACTACTACATATGCATATTTTTTAATAAAAATGTTATTCTAGTCAAAAATATATAGTTATAATAATATAACATAAGTTGAAAACACTACCCTACATTTTGACTAAATTTTCTAACACCAACGCAATAATTCAAGAACAACAAGCTAAATTAAAGCTTATAACTTGGTAAACAAGGTCTAGGTTTTAATAACACTACTACTTTCCTTTAGCCATCCATTTGCCGTAGTTTACTGGCTAACATATTCTCAGAAGCCATTCATAGCCTGCCATAATAGGCTGACCTTGAGAGAATATTGCTATAAACTTTGATATTAATTCCCTCTACTTCATTGTCAGAGCTTTTATGTACCTATTTGATTGATTGTACAATGAAATGTGAATTAATTGTTTTATTTTTTTTCTTTTTCAGGTACGTACCCTACCTACCTGTATAAAAAAAACCCTTCTGGTAAGATTAATCGATAAGATGGTTGTAAACTAGTCCTTACTTGAATTTCTGTTAGCAACAATAAACACGAAAATGTTTTTTTTTAATAAGCTTTTAAATAATTGTCCGCCATGTTGGATTTATTCGTACGTTGATGTTTTCTTTTTCTCAACAAAACTCTTTTAATTGAGATCATGGGATGCATAAAAAATTGTTAGTTTAATGGTAGACTCGTCGTCTGCCAGGGTCCATCATATTATTGGATTTAGAATAATGTAAGTGACTTCATGTTAAATCCAATATGGTTAAGCATGCATTGTCATCTAAACTGAACATGTCTGCAAAATTTCAGCTCAATCGCATAGGGGTAATACTGTTTTAAAATTCATTTGCAAGATTTCATGTAAACATATACATTGTAAGTTAAATATAAGCTTGTAAAAACACATCTACATTCAAAATATATAGCGCCGCGGATTAAAACTGTAAATTAGAAAAAAAGTAAGATCGAAAATATCTTACAGAATGAAAAACAGATGCTTGCATTTCTGAACGAGGATGAATATTTTATGTATCATTTCGCAGTCCCGGCAAATTCATCTCCACTTGAAAGATTTATATCGGACGAAATCTCGAGTTTACGGGCGGCGTACGATCTAAACGCTCCGACATATTTCAGCGGATACGTTGCAATTTTTTCGCTATTGCATTTTTCGCTCCCACCGTTTCAGTATGCACTCCATCGATTCGCACTACCCAACATTTGGGAGCGATTTGAATTTTTAATGCGAATTTTATCGCACTCTATATTTTCCTGCCTAATGAGATGGACGATGAAATGTTTTTTGGAGCGTGAATAAACCATTTTACGAGTTTACGTCGTTCATTTTGAACTTTGTTTAATATCGAATTTAAAACTCAATTATCTTTGTAGAAACCCATTCACGTGTCAATTTGATATTGATTCATCTTATCTATTATTTGTATTAAATGCTGACGCAGACACAATATCAATATAGAGATATTAATATCGTCAAAAGAGATCTGTTTGCATAAGTACGATCAATTTCAGAGTCAATAAACCTAACGTACCTACGCTTATATCTTGATCGTGTCCTTGACTAGCTGCGTGGACTTAGTTTTATTACGTGAAACAGTTATATATAGAACTAACTAACATACGTTCTAGATTACATAATTAATATTCATGGGAATAATCATAACTAGTATGTTTTTGATCTAATGCTAAGCAAAAAATACGCCTGTACTATGAAAGAGGCTTTTCGATTTTAGTTTTGGACGTGATTTTTCGTACGCGTAAAAAATCGAAATAAAAAAATTCATTTGGGTGACCGCAGACAGATGTGACTCAAAACTGCGACAGCAATTTGAAAAAAAATTGTTCAATATTCGTAGAAAAATGCTCGTCGAGTGATTGCTGAGCTGTCATGTCTCGTATATTTGCAGCTTATATTTTCACACATAAATCAATCTTTCACACTCATCTCGTCATCGCTGTCTGAGCCTACAGCCGACTATTGTCCAATATTGGCTACAACAATGTCCATTGACGAGTGACTGACCAGTTTGCCGTAGCTATTGTGTATCTACCAATGTAGTGTTGCCAACGTTTGGTGTTGGCTTGTTGGCCTTTCACAAGCTCTGAGGGTCAACGGAGGGAAATAGGTCGTAGTATACGCTTCGATGGTCGACTTGCGATCCACCATTTATGTAACACAGCCTTTGTCCTTTACATCATGTGGAAATTAAAAATGATTAAATGACTAGCTTCTTGTAATGGTTTCGCTCACGTAAAAGTAAATAATTACCTTATGTAGTAAACCAGGACATGATCTACTCGTTAGTAAAATATCTAAATTCGTTCAGCATTTCGAAACATGAAAAAGTATATACCTAACATACGTGACAAATAGGTATACAAGCTTTCAAATTATTCGTGTAATGGATGTAGAAGTACAAAAATTCATTAATGGATAAACCAGTTTGAAAATCCTGGTTTTTGAGCTAAATAGCGCGCAATTGGGAGTTAACGCCCTTAAGTGCTATTGAATTATGTATAGTCTATCGATTAGTTATTTTAGAGAGCTTAAAAATTAGTTTTTGTAATTAATTATATCTCATGAATTAATCATAATGAGTTTTAATGTAATTAACTTGATTAAACCTTACAAACACTGCATAATAAAGACACGGGATCACTATAGGCTATTGTATATTGATGATTTAAATGAATATGAAATAATTTGCGCACTATCAAGCGAGAGTTAACAATCTTGTGAGTTCACGTGGTGTTTGTAATAACTCAGTAGTTTAGTAGTAGTAAAGTATTCCTCGAAATGATATACCAGTAAATCGTCTATTTCCTTCCCTGAAATGGTATCAAAGAGGTGTTAAGTTGCTTACATCAACAGCTGATTTAACAGGAACGGTAACATTGAAGTACAAAGTGTTCCGACAGTTGGGTTGCAGTAATTAAATTATGAGATCAAATGTAGTACCTGGAAGAGATCGCAGAATGCGATAAGGCAGTCAATTGTATGTTTTATTTAGTTCATGAATCCCCGACCGGTCCTATGAGACCGCGCTGTTATTGTTTTACTATTGTGTCTCGTTTTGTGGGTATGTGATAGGTTAAGTTTAAGGTGCAAACTGTAATGACATGACTACGATGACTCTTCAAACTATTTCGCAGTCCTTCAAAGATATTCTAAGAATGTGACTAACCATTTTGTTTCTCGATGTGGAAAAACATCGAATGAGTTCTCACAGTTTAGGGTGGAGCGGAAGGGCAAGCCAGAAATTTACTATCTAAAACCAAACCTATATTCTTGCAGATGCCCTTTGAGTTGTAAGACCATGGATAACCTTTCCGCCCGCCTATGTACTTATATGTTGCATGAAGAGTCAATAAATAAATAAACCTTTCCAGAAGTCAACCCATGGCCCATAGATACATAAATGTCTTGGCTAGTCACGTGGCAGGAACATTTGAAAGAATGACACACAGGTATTTTTTTAGTCCTTAAAAGTCTGACACGCAAAGGGCGTTCTACCCTAGAGTGAGTGTGAGAAGAAAAGAGAGAGCGCCTTCTGTTTTTGAATGATTTCCAACCACGAAAAAAATGCCTAATCACGTTTTTGAAATATCTTCTTCTTTCGGCCCTTGTCCCATATTACTTGAGGTCCACGCAACGCGTTTTTATCTTCCATTCCATCCTTGTCACCTTTATCTCCAGTCTTAAAATAGCCTTTCTTAAAATATCTTTCCAACAGAAATAATACCTACTCGACTTTCCGCCAAGTTCACTCCACACACTCTCCATCCATTAACTTAGAAAATACAGTTATCTCAAAGACTAAAATGACGTTAATTGCTCGGGACGCTTTTAGATAGGCAGGCCTCACGTGAAAGACAGTGAAATTATTAAATTCGCTTGACCTATTTACGGGGACTGTATTGTATGACAGAGTAGCGAAATGTGCCACCTTTCAGCCAGTTGGAGCAGCTGTATAATTTGTATTTGTTTGTAACTGTCTTGTCTTTTTGGTTTCGTGGTTGAAAGGGCAACTGTTGAGTACGGAGTCGCAGAGTGATGTCCAGATACCGTAGGCGAGGGATCGTGGACGACGAGCTACGGGTAGCTCGCCGTACTTTGGGGATAAGGAATCAAAGAAATGCCAGTAAATCGTAGGGGCCCAGCAGAACCGCTGTCTCTTGAGCCTATGGGGAAAGTATGAAATGGATACCCGTGGTCCTAAAACTCAAAAGGCCTGTCTGACACGCCCTCTAGCTCCACCCTAGAGTGGAAGAAATCATTAGATGGTTTAAAATCTTTAAAAAATCCCAACTGCACAGAAGAAGGATTGTGTTTTTCGTGTATGTATGTATATTTGTTTTAGCATGCATTAGAGCCTACACAGCGCATTGCTTTTTATCTTTGGAGGTGTCTTTAGATTATTTTTGATTTTTATTTTTAAGTTTTTGTTCCAATATAAATTTCTTAATACCAGTCCAGAGTTTAGAAGTTGGTGGTATGCCACTCTCGAGCCTAAGCCATTGGTTCTGCACCTGATCTCCTCTCCGGTCGTGTCGAATTGCCGTCCCATCGTATTAGGAGAGTAATGGAACAGAGAGTGCACCTGTGATTAAGCACACATTTGTGCTCTATAATATCGCCTTCGTACTTGACTAATCTCTGTTGAGATAGTCCACCGTGATCGAAATTTGGTTGGGAGGGTTATTATTAGTTATATGTAAGCCTTAGTTTATTCTGTGTCTGAAGACTTAGGGAAGCAGTGAGGAGTTAGGTGGTATCTTCGTATAAAGGACCTAGTTTCGACTACGTTAATGTGTAAAAGCCCCAATTATCACTTATCTAAGTACAGCCAGCAGGCGACCACGCTCAGCAATAGTAGGACATGTCCTCATGAGGTATGATGATTGTCTTGAAGTACTTTGCAATTCGGTTCATCTCAGTCTCTGGGATATTAGGAATTCGGGCAAGCGAGTCTCCAGGCGTCCATAGCTTTGGTGAAGCACGGCGTATCATAAACCAGCAAACTAATACTTTTAATTAGTAGTAAAGTAACTTTACGTACGTTGAAACGTACCATACGGGTGTAAAGGGTCACTTGAATACAAGCTCGGTCATCCGTGGCCACATTTAAAATTGATGTAATTGCATACCATATACCACAGAATAGAAAAGTAAATAATGTTTCGATCAATCTTTCATTAGGAATTCAAAAAAAATTATACGCATAGAGAAATTATCGTACAAAGGTAGTTCATAAAAGTAAACAATAAGGTATTACAGAGACAGAACATAAAAATGCTGACTTAATAAGAAACGTCGAACCCTCTAAACAAATTACTATTTATTATATCAAAGTTCTAAGGAAAGTTCCTTTTAATTATTTATGAGATATACCTACACTAGACTTAGTTACCTACGTCTCGAAGTTTCGACAAAATAACATTTCTTCAATCATCTTTTCTTGTAACTATAATAGACACAGTTTCCTAGAAACGTCCTTTTAAGCATTCATCCAATTTTCTGCCTCGTCCGTAAGTTTTGTAGAAAAAAAAAACAAAAATATAAATCTTGGTTTCCAAGCTGAGAAAACACTATAAGATCTTATAAACTATTCTTTGTCCTTTACGTGTTATGAAAACAATAACATAAGCAAAAAATAAAAGATATTTACTTTTTCTTGGAGCAAAAAGTTACCTACTTGCTTAGTCAATAGGCTCTGTACTCTAAGAAAGCACGTGCCAAAGACTCGACTCAAATATTCAAAATCGAAATTCACATTATTGGAGTTGTAATAGGACCTCGCCAGCCAAGAGGACTAAACGAAAGCCCCCTCGAAATTATTCTTAATGGCATCATAAGCGGTTTTTCCCAGCATTCAATTTATTTTCATAAGATAACTCGTTGGGAAAATTAAACGAAAATAGAGTGATAATTCGGCGAATAAAAATAAAAGTGCGAATGGAAAAAGGAATCGTTGTTGTTTCATAGTCGATGGTTGTTGGCGGAGGTACTAATGGGCCGAATGCGTTTGTCTATGCTGGACAGTCCAGGCTTGTTAGGATCAAAGGCACGTCATTCAGTAAAGCATCCGCACAGAGGTCTGCGGCGCTTGTAGCGTTATCGATTTTCCGCAGTCTGTGGCGGGGGAGAGGCGCGCGGCGCGCGGGCGGGAGGGGGGCGGGGATCTCAGCTGGGCGCCCCCTCCTCCCCCTGTAAACATAAACACAGGCTCCGGCCGCGCGCGTCTCAGGATCGACATCCGCCGAGGTGAAATAACGACACTGAATATTTATGAAGCCCTCGTATCACGGATTAAGATTCGACTTTTCTAGGTCATGAATTCGAAAGGCATTTGTTAGAAGCTAAGCCGACGGCTGGCAACCGACCAGCCTCCCAGTGATGAGGGTAGCTTATAGTTATGAAAAAGTTTGTAATCAGTGTTGGCACAATAGAGCTGTTCGTTTAGAATCGATCGCTTTGTTTGTAGTTATTGTTAGGGGCATGTACCTACAGCGTACATGCATTGTTAATTTAGCTTGGAACATTTTGCGGTAACTAATTAAAGGTATACATGTACAAGCGTTATGTGTGTGGATGAAAGATTAATGAAGCGTTGAAGGCATACGGAGTTGGAAATGAATTTCTGGTTTAGATAATAGACTTTTCAATGGTGTTTTGTAAGTTATTGAAGTGAGTTATTTCAAACAATACTTCTATTGTAATAATTTAATTCAACCATTTATTTTGTAAAACAAAGGCAGGTTAACAGGTAGTGTAATAAAAACAAGTCCACTATGTTTTGCCAAAAGAATGGCGTACTAAATTAAGCCAAAAAGCCAAGCAAATAAAATAAATTACTAATAATCACGTCACTTTGAACAAAAAATAAAATATTACATGGCGACGAGATAGGTACATTTTAATTAATATTGGTTAGCGTTTAGCCACAGTTCTGTGCTGTGATGTGGCTGCCTATGCAAATGCAGTTTCTGGTTTACATGTACAGGTTGATTTTTGGGGTTAACAACGAAAATATCGAGCAAGAGCATAACATCAGCACTAACCTTATCATCATCATTTCAGCTGAAATATGTTCACTGCTGAGCATAGTTCACAACGACTGATCCTATGGAACGCGCGTCCATCCCTACCCTCACCCGGTCATCAGTCATCAAGTTGGTTTATGCCTCTTTTATATCATGCTCTATCGTCGGCCACATCATCGCTTACCCTCAAGTGAGATAGTGGTCAAACGCAAGCCTTTCAATAAAATAATAAAAAAATATCATTGTGAGAGTTGTTAAAAACTGGGCTCTGAAGTTTATATAATTACCATAAGTGCTCTCAGCAAGGAGTGTAAGAGACGCATACCACACATTATATGACACTGTCACGAAATAAAGTGTTCGTACACTTTATTGTCCCTAGTTTAGAGTGGCACCCACTTACATCTTGCGTCTACGGCTAGACTATTACTTATACTGCTGGAGAAAATACATGGCCACCTCACCTCGTAAGTACCTACGTACTTTAGTGTTGGCTTAAAGAATTATTTTATTGAAATAACTAGATAACATTTTCTTTTTGCTCTGCTCTCATATTCCATGGCAGCCGTGTATTCTATTCTTAACTTAATACTTTATTGTGCAATTTTAAATGATAAATTTTCATAGTTGTAGAGTAGAGGAATGTCAAAATGTTATTCACTAAGACTGGTAGTGTTCCTTCAGTTGCCTTTAATTGCGAGGTAAGTCCTTCAAACAATTCGCAGTCTGTCTGTCGACGACGCCTGTCTGTCAGTCTGATAGGCGTCGACTCTAACTGGCCCCTTTAATTTTGCTAACATCTCTTTGAGGTGTGCGTGGAACACAACGCGTTTTCGTTCCTGGGTTGGAACTTACCGCTCGGCAATCAGTGCCCCTACCATGACGTCTTAAAGTCAACATTATTCTAAGGTAAGAGAGAGATGAAGTTAGTACAGGTCGTACAGCACTATATCTTTCTCACATTGGATTCATGATGATTTTAAGTTTAGATAGTACAATAGCCGTACATGACACCCTAGACTTTCTGAGATTAATTATTATCTATTAGGTGCATAACAACCATTTCTTTCCTCCTTTGTAAATTTTCAATAAAATATTCTTTTTTTATGAAGAAATCTTCAGTCGGTTTTTTAAGTATTGCGTAATGGACGTATCGTAGGAAAATCGAAACGTTCAACGCAGAAAATTAGGAAGGGATAATTGGGTTTTAGTTAATTAACTTGGAGTACGAAGTGACAATTCCCCATCACAGACTTTATATTTAATAATAAAAGGGCAGAAGTGGTTTTTTTTTTTATTGTTGTGCTAAGAAAACATAATCATGGAGACAGTTTTGAGATCATGATATGGGTGTGCTTCGCTCCTTGAGGATGCAAGGCGGGAGGATGTATGGGAATACATCCTCAAAAAAATCGAGCACGACACAAGACGAATGCTTCTTCGCTAAAAATGATATATAATAAACTAGCTTTTACCCGCGGCTTCGCTCCCTTCAAATGACTACCCTACATATCCTACGCTACCCTACCCTACCTTCCCTACACTACTCTACACTACCCTACACTACCCTACCTACCCTACTTTACCTAACTTTTTTTTTTTTTAGAATATTTCTCCCCGTAAAAACCATCATTAAACTTCAAGGAACATTTAAAAAAAAAAATCAGCGAAATCGGTCAAGCCGTTTTCATGTTATGTCGTGACAACGGAAAACGGGTTTCATTTTTATATATATAGAAGATAAGTTAAGGTAAATAAGATAATCCTCGTTAATCTCACAAAGAGTCAAAAGCGAATGAATCAGTTTGTCTTAACTAACTGAATACTTCCACAATTTTTCCTTCAAATTATGTAGTTATCATAGAAAACACCTGAACAATAGCGGTAGTTAGAGTAATCGGTTAGTCTTAAATAACTTAATAGTTCCTTTAAACATTTTTCCTTAGAATTTCGAAGGTAAGAAAGAAAAAATTCCCATCTATTGAGCCGTTTAACATTGATCTTGATCCAGCCAGTACTTACGCGTACTTTACGGACTGAATACCTCACGGCTCATAGACCGATTTTCCTTCCCTTTGTATGACGTCACATTCAATGTAATGTAAGCTTACCGCAAAATCTATACGGGACCCTTCGCGGGAACCAGGTTATAATATAATACGAGGAGTGTGTATGTGTGGGTGTCGATGTGAGTGGGGTGCGAATGTGTGAGTTAAGGAAAAGATATCCAAAATGTATCACATAGATTACCCTCGAAAGTTTATATCCTCGAAGATTTGCTGAAGGAAAAACGTATTGGGATCGACAGATGGAAGCTTAACTGGCGAAAAAGTAATAATTAACATATCACTCGTAGTGACTAATAAGCTCCAAAGTTGTCAATCGGTCAGTCGGTTCCAATTATTTTCGTAATAACTTGGCTTGGCGTTTCCAGTGCTTTGTGGGACAAAGTTCTTTGATGAGAGGAAACATTTTTTACATTAATATTTATTTTGTGCGTACGAATAATATGATCGCGTATATAGGTATGCATTTTATGACACGAGTAGTACAACACAAAACATAACACAAAAGAAAGAGAAGAATTGACTTTGTGTGCGTACCGAGAAATACCCGCTATAGTTTCGCATGCGCTGCGATTCAATAACATAGCGTGGATTATTTTACAAAAATAATTTTCATCATTAACTTGTCCAGACAAGAAAAATCGATCAAGTGCGAGTCTAGTTCGTACAGAATGTTTCTAAACGAATTACCTATATCTTACGGGTTATCCTAAAACCAGCCAAACCGGTGGAGCTGTTCTCGAACGGTTTATTTATTTATTTGTAAGTTTGCACAGATCCAAAAAACTTACATATATTCTAAGATTATGCCCCGTCATATATATGGTAATTGATTTTTATTAATCTACCTATGTACATACTCGTGCGTAGATAATATGGTCCTTAATTTGGTCCTTTTAGTACCGAATCATTAACATAGGTTTTGTGATATCAAAGTATCTACCGAATAATACCATACCGCCCATAAAATGCTTAGCCATAAACATAGGGGCGTTCCCACAAAATTATATATCCTATCTTCTATGTACAGTCAACTACAGTCACTACCTCTTCATTAAGATAGCGGTACGGTCAAACCCTTAAATAAATGTTACCTTAATGCTACCTACGAGTGTGTTCTATGGGGTATTTTTATGAGCCCATAAAATCCGGAATCCAAGTACATTTAGGAGCTGCTACCTAATATCAATTTACTTCCTATTCTTCTTGTGTACATAAAAGATTGGACGATATTTTGCAGGCTTAATTGAATCTTCAATTATGGCGAGTTTTGGTATCATGCCGTTTTATTGATATCATAAAGGTGGGTTATTTTTATGGCAATTAAGTGTGTTTGGTGTTTGGGGTACTGGGTATGTTTGGTAAATAGATTTATGTTGTTTTTTATATCTTATTTATAAAAGGAGAAACTAACTGATCTATATAATTATCAACGCACAGCTGAAACTTCTGAGACTAGAAGCATGTGCACAAGATTTATTTTTAAGATGTAGGTGCGAAACTTTGATAATGAGAGAATTTACTCCATGAGGGGATGAGACGGAAGTCCACAGTTAGTATGGAGAAACCCAATTTCATGCGGGTAAAGCCGCTGGCAGAAACTGATTAGAAATATTATAATATGCTAAGCTCACTCTTGTCAGCGGATTTGTGTACGTCAAAGTAGGACATTATACTTAGAGAACATAATAATAATATGTACTACCGGAATACAACGTTTCCTATTTTCTAATCTTGAGTCGACTTTTTTGTTCGTGGTAAATCATCAAATACCTTCTTCTTCTTCTTTGTGTAATTTATTTCATCACCACTGCTCTCAAAACGGTGAAGGAAAACATCGTGAGGAAACCGGAAAGTCCTAGAACCAAAAATTCTAAGACATGTGACATCCACCAATCCGCAAAGGGCCTGCGCGGTGAAATATGGCCCATTCCCTCTCCAAGAGAGGAGGCCTAAGTCCCAGCAGTGGGAACATTATAAGGCCGATAATGCTAATGCTCGGGGTGGAACGAGAGGGATTGTCAGACTTTCACTAACTAAAACCCACCTAGGTTTTTAGCAGCTCTTTGCGTTTCAGCGCTGTGGTAAATCAGCTAACGGTATATTACGCGCTGTCGACTCGGGTTTGTTCCTTTCTGGACGGCCGGATAGTGAGCGGATCTTTAGCCTACCAGTATTCTAAATTCGTTCCTTCCAATATCGACCACTAGCAAACATCCCATAATTAAATTAAATATTATATATACAAAAAAACAAACTTTACCTCTTTATTATATTAGTATAGATTGTAAGATTGTTATTAAATTAAAATTCACACTATAAAAAAGGGAATATCAAAAAAATAGATACAGTTCATTATTTTATGTCGTAAATCAAGATTAATTTTTGGTTACTATATTGGTGCTACGCCAGCGTAAAGCCGCTACGACGCTACGAATACTGTCTCGACGTAGCACGGCGTAGCTGGCTTGCTACGCGACGAGACAGCTCATTATTATTCTGAAACTTAAGTTTGCGCATGATTTTTTTTCAATGAAGGCTCTTAATCTCTCTTTGTCTTAATTTTCTATTATAGTTTTAATCTAGTGAACATAATTACATAAAGTAATCGCTAATATATTTTTTGAATAATATGGATAATAATTAGTTTCCTTTAAAAAAGGGAAAAGAGCTCATAGGAAATTGAAAATAAATGTATGTATTGCTGTCAAAGGGAGGCTCCCTTTGACATAGGCCTATAAGGTTTGCAGAATTGAATGGAAATGTCAATTTATTTGGTTTTTTTACGTAGGAAATCATCAAAAGCCTACTCCTGCCCCGGATGGAGCGAGAGGAAATGTCAGACATTCACATACTAAAACCTATCGGTGTTTCTTCAGTTCCTTTTTGCGAGGGTGACGGTAGCTCTTTTAAACAATTCCGTAGAAGAAGGCTGTTTAAGCTGCTTACCGAGTTGACGGTCATTGGTCACCCGCCCAACCACCCGAACTGATTTCGACAAACGTGGCAAACGTTGCTTGTTTCAGGAAACTTTTTATTTTGCCACGAGCTGCTTGCTACTTCAACATAACACTCCCTCAAAATTGCAGCTACTTTAACATTAAAAACACCACACAGTATAATATTCACGACAACATTAAACCTTGTAATGAAAATTTTCGTCAAATCCGTACTCCATATTACAACGTTACGCTCGAAAATTAATAAGGATTAACGTTGGAAATATAAAGCGCGTCGTAAATTAAACGCGTTATTTCGATAATGTTCAGTGTACATTGCGTATTATGTGTGACTTACGATTTGTTTTGTCGTACAAGTGCGGCAACGTAGCGGGCATTGCTGGTTCCGTTCGTGTAACCGTTGCCAACAGCTTACGCGCGCATTGCGTTTGTAATGCGTCTGTGTTTTAGGTACTGCTATATTTTGTAGTGGATAATTGTACGTAGTTGCCAGGGTATCTTTATATTGCTTACATTGTGTTTTAGTTTATCATGCTATCAAGCCTGTATTCTTTGAGGTCTGGGCAGAGATGTCTCTGCATCTAGGTCATCCCTTTTTTGAGAGTGGAGAGAAAGAGAGTGTCAGACTTTTACAGACTAAAACTCTCCCTATGTTACATAGAACATAGGGAATTTTTCGAAAAAAAAAACACCGTGGTGACTCTTTCGAACATTCCACTGATCTATATTTTGATTGCTTTGTTTAAATCAAATATAATAAGGGACTAGCTAAATGCGATCAAACGTAGTTTTCACGCTAAAAAATTAAGGAGAAATACAAAAACTATGTCTGACCTGAACATTAAATCTAGAACATAAATAATTACTGAGCAGAAACAATAGTATAAAATATTAAGGTGGTAAGTGACCTTTTCATTGTGGCATTATTCGGGCAAAAAAAAACATGTTTTCGGTCTTCTTTATTTTTTTCCTACCTAAACTAAACAAATAACTGCCGTTAAAACGAAAAACATACAGTTCAGTTTTACTATACCTCACTTTCCATATTACTACTTGAAATAACCATTCCGCAAATGAAACACTGAAAATCAATAATAAATAGTGACATTTATTATTTCCCTCACAGTCCATAATTATTGTCAAGGACATTCTGTCCGAGTAAATAACACGACATCTGATATTGTGGACAGTTTTTATATTCGCCGTATTCGTGGAACGAAATGAGACGTAAATAATTATGTAATTTTGTGGATCGCCCGGCCAGATGCGGATGAGTGACCTACCTTCAGGCGAATTGAGGTGTAAAAATGTTTATCTGACGATACATAACAGCTTTTGTGGATCACAAGGACATGTAGATATTATGTAGCTATTAATGGATACTATGAGCAATTTATTTGTTGGAGAAAAGGGTAATTGATCTTTTCAATTTTATAATGTTGTTTAATGAGAGTGTCGAGGAAAATTCAGACCACCAGCTGGTGCCACTTAGCCGTCAAGTCTTTTCCTTTGAAAACGTATACCATAACATGACGTTGATGTCTCACATTTGACGTTGATTTTGATGTCTAACTAATGTGATTAACATAAGCGTTTAGCCCAGTGATTGGACCTGACGCCTCAGATTCCACCTGGTGAACTACTAGTGGGTTTCAGTCAGTAAAAGTTTCACAGGCTCTCTCACTCCGCCCTAGTTCAGGGCACGTCTTTGGATGATTTCCAACTTAAAAAATACCAAAATAAATACAAACTTTCACCTTTACAATAAACTTATATACACTCTCCTGAAATGGGTGTCTAAAATAACGCGTAAAGTCTTCTATCAATCCAAAAGAACACAAAAACGAGTTAAAATGTTTTGAGAATCCCCGAAATTCAACATCAATAACACCTTTATTCGACTGTGGCCATAAAAGTGCTTTTTATTTCATTCTTAAGGATCAAAGGATCAGTTTTCAAACCTCGTGACGTATTTTCTTCTAAATAATGTAAACTTATACAGTAAACTGTGTAAGTTGGTATAACCGGCGGCAGATAACTTGACAATGCGCAGAAATCGTTTTTTAGGTCTATTTGGTGGTCAAGCGGGACGCGGGGTACGAGGTAGCGCCGATCCGGCGTGCGATTGGTGCAGTATTATAATAGTAGTTTATGATTGGTGCGTTAGACGACTTTTGCCTTTGCATTGCGTTACGTCCTGTTCGCTCATTGGCTGTTTTGTGCACCATGCGCGAAACTTGCCAACGTATTTGCCGGGTATTTTACATGGTGTACATAAAGGACATATTTAGGCCATAGACTGGTCAATTTTTAGCTGCCAGTGGCTTATTTTAGTTTATATTTTTTAATTACTTTTTCTTTTCATTTATTTCCATTATGCTCACATAATAGAAGCGACAAGAAATACGTAACGAAGGTTTTTAAAAATAATAACTTGATTTAAAAGAGTTTTAAGAACTATAAGGGTATTGTTACTTACAAGTTCTTCTCCATAGAGATCTACGCTTTGGAACGTGCAATTTAGCTTCACTTTTTTGACTGACCGACATTTTGATAATAAATTCAAAACTATCTGTAAATGGAATAAACGTTTTTGATTAAGTTTAGTAAGTAGGTGAATTCTGGCTTTACATCGTCTTGGTTTAGAACTGAGGGATTATTATTTATGAGATCACGATGAAGCATCAGCTTCGTCCTTCGGAGCCGGATTATGCCAATAATTATAGATATTAGTAATAAGTTGCGACTGTTTTCCCTAAGGATAAAGCAGAAATTCTTGTCTCAGACATCTACGCATAAATAGGAGTCAATGACAAACTTTGTAAGGACCAAAATAAGAGGGCTGCGGGATTGTTTGTAAGAGTTACGGTGGCCTTGGAACGCAAAGGGCAACTGAAATAACAGATGGGTTTTAGTAAGTAAAACTCACTTTCACACAGCCACAGATTATTAAATAGTTACTACTTAAGCTCAGCGGTAATAGTTATTTGATGATTTTCCGTCTTCAAAAAAAGAACGATCAAGCAAAATAAATGTTTCTTTTACAATTTTAAGCAAAACTATTTTAAATTTCTAATTTTTTACTTTTTTTTTAGATTTTTTAGGTTACATAGGTTACAGGTACTTTTTGTATTTTTCTTTACCAAAAATCACTACAGTTTTTAAATGCATTTAAATACTTAGCCTTGAAAATCTAAAACAATATAGTCCAATGTCTATAGATATAACATAATTCATAATCTAACTTCACAGAATCTATTTTGTTCGGACAATCAAATTAATAAGTCGATCAGCCATATCTCTATTGACTGTCGGAAATGAAAATATTCACCTGAATGAATAGTCGACCGATTAAAAATGAATGAAAATCATGATTGGATCATATCTGTCCGGATTTCATTGGACGCAGATATTATGAATTGAATAAATATTGGTATCTATAAACGTTTATACATAATTACGATTAAATAAAATGGTATTCGGTTTTAAGTAATCTTGGGTAAAATACTGTTACTTTATATTAGCTGTCTTATATTCCCACTGTTGGGACTCAGGCCTCACTAGGTGTGGGAATGATGCCCACCACGCGTACGGTTGGTAATTTCACACGTCTTGAAATTCCATAGTTGTCGTTTTGTCAGTTTCTACACAATGTTTTCCGGATGGTTACAAGATGACCGAAGGACCGCAAGCCTACGACTGGAAGCGGTGTCAGGATCCTTGTGGTTCAAGCGCGCCAGCGTGAGAATGTACGTTCAGACACGTGTACGGCTGCCTCCTTCGCTAGCATTACTGCTTCGCAGAAGGAGGCGACCGCCAGTCAGAAGCCTACTTGTTAACCAGAAGTACTTACTGTATAAATAATGTTTAAGTAACGATGTGGATACCCAACTGAAAGGGAAATAGGAATGTATTCGCAGAAAGATGGGTTGAGTACCTACCTTTCAGGTATCTTTCAGGTAACTTATTATTTCTTTAAAAGAAACTAAATAATCGATGCTTTCGAACTGAAACTAGGTAACCTACATTTGATTCCATTTAAAATATTTTTCGTGGAGCCGCAAAAGGGTTGAATGGTAAAAGGAATCTTTTAACCTAGATCCGCACAGGCAGGTGCTAACTGTTATTCTTAATTAAATACGAGAAAGTCTTATTAGCTCGAAAGTTAGTTTTAAGGTTTAACTTTGGAACACTTTAATTTTTAACACTTCAGGGAATAGTAGCGTCAGGTGAAAAGTTTCATAGAAACGAAATGGAAAATATTTTTGCATACTCTACATTTTGGTGCCTCGCCAAGGAGACAGTTACATAAAAAGTAATATTAGAGCTTTTAACTATATTCTGGACAGTTTCGCTAGCTTTCAGTGTAAGTAGATACGTCATCTCGTAGAAACGAAGTCATCAGCACTCGATTGGATGGTGACCCATCTTGACCTGCCGCGTCAAACACAGAAATTAATTGATCTGGTCGGTTATATCTCAGTCTCGATTCTGAAGCTTCCCACTATACGTTAGCAATTATACTAAATATAGTGAAGAGATAGATTTGTATTTTTGTTGGTAATGAACCAACTCTAAAGCTACTTGTCAGATTAAAAACATATTTTGGCAGTACAATGATACGATACTTTATCATTGAGTGACATAGGTGTATGTTTTCTACTTTCACGGAGCCAATAAATAGCCATAGGGAAAATGAACGATAAAAGTACTTGGGATCTAAGTAACCAGTTTATTAATAAACGTACAAAAATAGAATAGTATCAGTGAAAATAATATCAAAATTGGTAGAAAAGCCAACAAGATATAATAATTTTTTGTCACTCTCTTCAAAACGCTGTTTTTTATGGTGACCCTACGGACGTCCACATTTTGACGTCAAAGTCTACTTCGGAATTATTTTTCTTATTAGCGGCTTTCCCTTTATTTATGTTTTCAAATAATATGAACTAGTGCTTGACTGCGATCCTACCTAATGGTAAGCAGTGATGCAGGCTATGAAGCTTAATAACTTCGTTGTTAATGAAGATGTTTAAAAATTTCTTTCATATTTGTATGTTAAAGATAACATAGATTAATTGAGTAAAAAAAAATTGCTTGCATATTAATTTTTTTCATTCTTCTTGGCGTATCAATGGCGGCCTAAATTGAATTCTTATTTATAAGGGTCGTGGTAACTCTTTCATAAAATCCCACTGCCCAAAATTTATTATGATTATGAAACCAACACCACGTTCACCAATGTATCATTAAAGAGAATTCTTTGAATAACTAAATATTAACTTTCAAAAAAGTCTCTTTCATCGTTTGTAACCTAGATGACAGAAACGTCCACTAACTAAGCTATTAATTAAACAAGCATATGTGATGAAACACACGATATCGATTCAAAAAACTGCATGTTGGTAGGAAAATAGTTAGTGGTTTTTTTATTATTATGTTGGTATAACGATGTATGTAAGCTAGCTGGTAATTTGACTGGTGTCTTTTTAACGGACTTCATAAAAAGAAGGAGGTTCTAAATTCGTATGAATGTTTTGTTTTGTATCGTTTTCAGATATACATATACCCAACAATTATTAACCGTTTTATTTGATTTTGGTAAAACTTGAAGAACTTGAAGAACTTTGGATATAGCAAACGAAGTTTGCACTCATTCATTGAGTTAATACCTAAGATTACTGCAATCACATATGTGTTTATCGTATTTTCCTCAAACCTACATATCTTATGTCGATCTATATTTATGAAACATAGGCTTAAAAAGTACCTATACATTCAAGTGTACAAATAATAATTGTCCAAAATACTGTTTACAGCAAATCAGGTCAACATTTTAAATAGTAAACAAACCAGTAATCAGAAGCCCTTTCGGTATTTCCAAAATAATATTGTCGTAATAAATTCAATTTTATGAGGTGAATAAAATAAATTCTTGTTTGTACGCCCAAGGTCACAGTCGTGTCGTGACACGTGTTCAAAAGTAACCTTCACCTTTTAACGAGGTTACTTTGCAAGTTCCCTTTCCATTTTGTTTGTTTTCGATTAATTAATTGGCTTACTAATAACTAGGCGAGTCCTTGACGTTCCTGGGATGAAATAAACTAACTATAACTAGTTCAAGCTTCTTAATTTTTAGGTTGATTTTGATTAATCAACCCGAATCGACGTAAGATAGTTTTTAAAATAGGTAATTTTTATCTTTAAAATAATCAAGGATTAGAATAAATTTAAAAACAATGGTAAGTTTTGTTTGCGTTACTTTGGTGTTTCCGTGTTGGGCTCACCACAGTCGCGACGATAAGTCCACTCTTTAAAGAGTGTCTAGAGAGGCGCCATGACATCCTCACCATCATTCTGGTGGAAGAAACGCCTGGGTGTCATCGGATCGCCGCCGTGTCCTCATTTAGGCAAACGCTGACGATGACCACTCGCGTCCTGACATGGTTTAGGTCATTATTCGGAGCGAGAGGGATTAGTCACCGCCTTTTTCGAAGCAGTAATGTGAGTTAAGGAGATCACTGTAACCGTGAGGGATCGGAGGCTTTACGTGGGTTTACGGACGATGAGCAATGGGTGGTTCGCCGTCCGGTAAGGATCGAGCTATATATATTAGTGTATTTCGTTTTGCTATATATCTCGATATATAGCAAAACGGTAGAGGTCAGAGCCTGAAAGTCATCAGTAAAATCGTAGAGGTCTTTGGAACGTTTCAAAGTGTTACTATTAATATACTTATTTGCGCATAACATATGGCTAAATAGAGAAAGTTTTTTAGATTTAAATATAGCTTTTCAAATAAATCATCCCAGTTATCAAAGCAACATTTTCTAATTTTTTCCATTTCCAGAGAAGTCGGCGGTAATATTTTATGTTCGGAAAGTGTTCATATTTATTATTGAACTGATATTGAACAACGTGTGTAGGCGGTGATTAAAAATATACAGATAACTAGCTTCTATCATTGGCTTCGCTCGCGCGAACGTAGAAAATTATCTAAAGGGAACTTCTATTTTTATTTTGAATTGATATAAACTACTATGATTCCATTTGTGGTAAGCAATGATGCAATCGTTGATCATGAAGTGGTGAGATGGGATCCTTTTAATCCTTGGACTATGTAGTGGATCCATCATCCACGACATGGTTTACTCGCGTGTCAAATTTCATCCAGATCTGAATGGATTTCGCTTGTGTTTTGAGCGTGAAGGAGTAACAAACATACACACAAACTTTCACCTATATGTATAATTTATTGTGACGTGATATTCAAAGTACCTACCTAACTTTTTCAGAAACGCTAACGTTTTTCATATACGTTTGCTTTATTGAATTTCTAGGAAAACCAGTTAGTCATATAATTTTTTTGTCGTCTACAACGTGTTCAAGGTTGGAAGGTTTCAACTGTCAAAACTAATTCTACTATATTAGACATAACGAGTGTGAGGACGTGGTGTTTAATTCAAGGGCATTTTTTTCAGGAGGTGAAAATCACGACAATATGAGTGAACAATGTTCACAATGGGTAACAACCTTGGAATTGCGAAAAGAAATTTGTGTGGAGGGCTGTCTTGGGTTTTATTTTTAAATGTAAAACGTCATCCAACGACCTTTACTGACTTAAACCACACTTGTGTTCCTCAGTAGTTTTTTGCGTTTTGGGACCACAGAAATCAAGCAGGCTCTGGGACAACAGGACCTGGAACCATGGGTAGGTTTTAGTTAATAAGACTCTTACTTACTCTCGCAACATTTAGAGGAGCCATTTCATAATTTTACAAATAAGTATGAGTAGACTTGGCACTGTCATTTGACTAAATGGGTTCTGAGTTGGTCAGATTTAATCACACCACAGGTGTCAATCAGGTTGTTTGCTGGTTGGTCGTTTAGTACCTACCTATTGCAAGTTATGAAGTGGCATAAGGACATTCGTAGATAAGTTTGTCTCCTGTAGCCTTTTCACAACTAGCCTTGGAGTCGCTTCCATTCTAACTGAATGCGGCTAAATACCCGTGTTTCATATGGAGCGACTGCCTATCAGATCTCCACAATCCGGTTGCTGGGCAACACGATAATCCGTGGATAACTAGTCCAACAGGATATTTCTTTTTCTGTAACAGGATAAAATTAAATAAAAACACGAAAATATCCCCATTCACATTTCTAATAAAGGTACTTTTACTTTCTCTCTAAGTCAAAGTTTTGTTATTAATTTACGAGTAGGTACAACTTTTTTTCGAATTCAGTAATTATGGGATAAAATATTTTCTCTTTTATTTTTAACAATGGTAACACAAAGTTAGCGTTCTTTGTTTTTAAGAACAAAGAGTTAACGACTAAATCTTATTCATTGGTCTAAAGATTAATGTTCTCACCTAATATTCGACAGAGATAAAGACTCCTGCAGTCAAGCAAGACGCGACAATGCGACAACGATCGTTGTCTTATTTCTATTCTGTCTGTTCTAAGGCTTTAAAGCCTCAAGCTTTAAGTTATTGCTACTTATGTTAATGCGATGGATGCGAGACGCACAGGACCGGTCGCTTGGGCGCTCCCAAATGTCCTCACAAAGATATGCTCCTAACTATATATTTCATTCAGTTACATGTCGAGAATTAAAGATGACCCCAGAATCCAGATGTGTCGATACCTGATCGAAATGGGTTCAATGAACTCTTTATTATAATTTGCGGTCAACGGGCATTGTGAATGAGCGACTGCTAATTAACAAAACGAAAAATATTCTAACTTTGACGATTTGAATTTGGTGTTTTACTTTTTGCTCGGTTGCATAAGTAATTTATTGATACTGGAATTATGAATTAATGTAAGGGACATTTTATGTTTTGGGAAAAAAGCCCTCATGACCATAGTCGTAAGGGCCTTAAATTATTGTCATACTGCGCCGAATTGTCAAACTGTGGCCATAGGTGTGCCTTGTCCAGTTTTCCAATCAATTAGTAATTTACACACCCATATTTGATTGCTTTTAGCGTTCAAATTACCGTGAGTTGACGCTTGGTCGACGCGTGGCCCCTATCGTTCTATTATGTAATCTCTGAAATATATATTTTTTTTATAGATATGTGCATGGCGAAGTATAAGTTCGAGATTGATGAATGTTACCCAGCACTAGTATGGTTTAATTTCTATTTTGCCACCCAAGACAAAAACGTGTGATGTACACGATCATTTGTCCTGTGTTCGAATGTAATGTATTTATAATATGTATGTATTTAGAAATATATAAGTAAGTTTATCAGTTGTCTAGTACTCATAGCACAAGCTCTGCTTAGTTTGGGACTAGATGGCATTGTGTGAAAGTTATAGAATATTATTATTATTGTATTCCAGGACATGGACTACCTATGTGCCAACTTCTTTAAAATGAGTTCAGCTGTTTTAGCGACTTTTAGTTACAAACATACACACAAACTTTCACCTTTCCAACATAAGTGTAATGGAAAAGTCATGTACTAAATGTTTCAGGGTCTAAAATTCTTGTGGCAACAATGGTGTTAAATATTTCAACAAGTCTTGATATCAATTCTTGGAAATATCAAGTTTATCGAAAGTAATGGCAGATAACTTTTTGTTTCGTTCCGTTAACTTTTGGCTCGATTTATTTTCTTTCATGACATTAGAAGACGTTATTCAACATTTTGCTTCAGCAAAAAATGTCCTACAAACGTTCTAAAACAAAAAATAAACCTAAATCTCTATATACTCGTATAAAGAGAATCTGACTGACCGATATATTTATTTATTTAAAGTTTATGTACAGTAGTGGTACATAGGCGAACTTAATGTGTCAAGGCATTTTCTGCCAGTCAACCTTTATATATAATATCAACGCACTCACACATGGGTACAGCCGAAACTACTGTGACTAAGAGTGTGAAATTTTGCGCAGTTTCCTTTTATGACGTAGGCAAGCACTAAGAGAATATTTTCCAAAATTCACCCTATAAGAAACAAGGGTCCAAAGTTGAAGTTGTTGTTGTTTGAATAGAGTAACGCAGTTTCACGCGCACGAAGCCGCTAGAAAAACCCTAGTATTAAATTATACCAAAGCGAAAATGACGCACGCTGTTTCGTCTCTAAGACTTGCTGCGTCATCTCGATTCTACTTTTAATATTTTCTTTGACATTTTCTATCGAGAAAAATATCTCACCCACACTTTTATGTCGGTACACATAAAATGTCGTCTATCTACCTACATTCGGTTGAAGGTCGCAAAGGTGACAAGAAGCCATCAAATTATGTATCGGCCCCTCCACTGTAGTAGTAAATATTTTACATTGACAATTTTTTTCCTTCGTACTATTTTCCTTTTATACTTTGCCGAATCCAGTCCCATTTCTGAGGGTCGCATGTAAAAATGTAGGCTGAATAGCATCGGTACGTTAAAAGGACGAACAGGTCTATCTCTACAATTGTACGGAACGTTGATAATAAGGTTGTCAGGAGGGGAACGACGTTCTGGACGCGGAGAATCTGGTAAATAATTCTGTTTAAGTATAATTATTTACTCAGAGCTACGAGTATATACATAAGAAGTGAAGCTGATTGATTGACATATAAAACTACAAGGCCTAAGAACGTGAAATTTAGCGTAAGGCGTCCTTTTTTGTTATAAACAACGAGCATTAAGAAAGGTTTTTTGATAATCAAACTTGTAATTGGGTGAAAAGAGGAGATTTGTTTATCGTGCATAATTTTATGTCCACCGGTTAACATAGGTTTTCATTGATCGTTTTTTTCAAAAAGAACTATGAAACGGTTGATATTGTTACTATAACCTTTATGGGATATTTCATGGGTTAGTGAAATTGAAACTTAATACAAGCCCCAATTAAAATGAATAAAAGACTGTCAGTATTAGTTTGTCAAAACTATCCTCAACTCAAAATACGGCTTAAGAAATGTTAAAGTTTTTATAAAAGTATTCTCGTATATAGAAAACGGTTTTCAGAACGTTTTAATATTTTAATACTCGTATTTCTTCAACGTACATAAAATCTAAAGTGTATATTGTACGTTACTTGATGTGACGACAATGTGGTAAGCGATAAGCGCCTTACAAAATTTACGGGTTATAAGTTTAAAGTTTACTTCATTTTTACGATCTTCGCGGTCACGAGTAGGTTCTTACTGACCACGAACTAAACATAAATTTTTATGTAATTATTTTGTTCAAAAATTTTGTTAAAATTCTACCAACGCTTATTAGCAACATAGCAGACTTTTACTGGCTTAACAACTTAATTACTCAGATACCCGCGAAACGAGACACAATAGTAAAACAATAACAGCGCGGTCTCATAGGACCGGTTGGGGATTCAAACGTTAAAACACTTATGTAGTTTTTGCAAAACATACCTGTAGCCCGATTCACTTAATCAAAACCGTGACGATATCGTAGCGACTTAGTCGTTTAGACCATTTTCGTATACACATTCATAAATCGAGCTTGAACGGCAACAATTTTAAAAGTCGTTCGATCGAAGTATCGTTGATGCGTAGGTATAATTATTCAGCTATGTCAACACGTTATCCTGGTACAATACTAAATAATATAACTGGGAATAAGGCGTTGATAGATCTTTAGTTTCAGGCCAATTGAATTGTCGTTTTACCGAATCCCGTTCAAAGAACACGTGAATTCTGATTTTTGGTAACTAGGACTCCGATAGGGCGACTATTAAACTTCAACGAAATTTGACTTGTTTAATTTTACGTGAATGAGGCAACTGCTTCGAGCACTAGGTTTCTTTCATTCATTTTTGTAAGGGAAAACAAATATGCCTACGCATTAGAGACAGTTTTATACATGTATTTTTTGTCAAAGAAGGCCGTATTTTTTTCATAATATTATTGTCCTTTTTTGCTAACCCACTTTACGGGGAACGCGTCACAAAGGCTGTATTATCCTGTCCCTATTGAAGACACGTGAAAGATATTTTAGTCGCAAAACGACCTGAATTGAGTTGCCAAATTATTTCTCATGTTTCATAGCCTTCTGTATGTTATTATAATTTTATTTACCAAAAAGGATATGTATGTTAATGAGCTTATTTTATATTTATAATAAAAGCTTTTAAATATTAAAGTAAAAACACATATTAATTGGATGTATGTTCCGAGCGATAAGTACAGTAGTACTCTTGTTTTAAAAAGAAGGTAAATTGTTCATGAATCAATTTTAATCCACGCTTTCTTTAATAATATAATAATGGACTAGAATGTATGATTTATTCTTAATATTTACAAATGAATACTATACATAAACATCACCCAAAACAAATAACTTAGTCATACAAATAACTGTCTTGATGTACTAACTCAAATACTCAATATATTCCACGTTTTAACATTATGGCCATAACACATTGTTTATTTTATGGCCGAGAGCAAGTTAGGCAGACGGCCAGGCGCGTTCGCTAATCTAACGATCGCAGCCGGCTTGCATAGTGTCCGGTGCGTACTCGCGCTGTACTTGCCGCAAGTCATGGTCTGCGGGTTCGCTACCGCTTTCTGACGTGATTGCTATTACGTCATTAGTATTGCGTTGAAATACTCTATATGTATTTATTAGATATTTGCTTTCGCTAATCTAACGATCGCAGGCAGCTTGCATACTGTCCGATGCGTACTCGCGCTGTGCTTGCCGCAAGTCATGGTCTGCGGGTTGGCTACCGCTTTCTGGCTACGGTGACGTGATTGCCGTTGCGTCATTGGTGGTGCGTTGAAATACTCTATACTTAATTATTATATACATGCAATGTTCACAAGAACTAACGTTAAAATTCTTGGCGATTATTGTTATTCATTCGGTATTGTCACACTAATATTGCAGAGGCAAAAGTTTGTACATAGATACCTGTGTAGGTGTGTGTGTGTATTGCTCTTTTTACGTTCAAACGGTTAAACGCATTTGGTTGATCATGTCCCAGAATAGAACATAGGATATTTAAACTGTTTTTATCCCGGTTATTTATTTTATTCCTTGGGATAATTTCTATTTTCGTGATGGCAAAGTTGTTGGCAGAGGCATGAACGAATACCAAGTCTTTCATGCCCCGCTATTTTTGTAAGGTCGACCTATGTCAACCGTACAAAAAGTACTTTTGACAAGATGTTTGAATTTGTGAACGATTTAATTTCAATAGCGACATTACTATTTTCGTTTTCAGTAAAAACACTCAGATATAATGAACAAAGATAGAAATCGCCAACAAAATAAAAGATGCACGTTAAAATACAATGCACACTTATACAAAACGAAGGTTTCGAAATATCGTAAATATTTAAGTGCGCTCCTTGAAAAGTTACAAGCCTGAATCATTATGTTGTAAAAGTTACGCTCAGTAATGTTTGCCGAGATTGTTTCAGAATCGTCCCCCTGAAATCTTTTGTTTACAAGGAATTCAATTAAACCCAAGTGTGATATCTCTGCCTCGGGTATTTAATTAAACATTTCTTTATTTCAACCGCCAAGACAAATCGAAAAAGACAGCTTATTTATCTGAGGTTGAAAGGAAGTTTAAAATTAAAATGGCGACTCCAATGGTTTTCCAATGAGGGAGAGCAATAATTGTCCGTAGGCTGCGATGCAAATTGGATCGCAGCTTGCTCGGAGATTGTATATATTTGTCAGATTCCGGTTAATGATTTTTTCTCCGATTGTACTCGCAATTTTGTTTTCGAACTCTGTGTGTTTTTTGCAGCGTTCGGCTTTGATACCAGTTAAATTAAACATGAAATTTAAGAGTGTTAAAGTAAGTCAAAACATTATTCTGATTGAGAAACTTTCTGAAGGTTTTGTGACTTTATTTTCGTAGAAGAAAATAGCACATAAAATTTTATGCTGAAATTGCATTTCACGTCAAAGAGGAAAACTCATCAGTTAATTATAGTTCTTACGGAACCTTTTATTCTAGAACATTTTCAACATTGATTGTCCGGTCAATGACACGTTTAATAAAAAGAGCTTCCTATAAGTTCACTCAATATTTACGCTATTATTCTTGGTATTCTTATTTTATGAATGATAGCTATTATATTTTCTGAGAACCATTTATTCATTGCTGACTAGAAAAATGTCCGTTTCTATGCCACATTGAATTAAATATGAAGAACTTTACTGGAAATAGTAATTGAATCTATTGAGTACTTTTTGTCTTTGTTAGCAGAGAATTTATCTTCGCATCTTGCAGCCTTTGTTTTATTGTTTCAATAGACTGTATGAAAAGATATACGGCCTTCGTGAGTATGTAGCTTGCTTTATGTGCACTATACGTTACTGTATATACTGCTTAATAGAGTAGTGACGTCATCGTGTAATTCTGTGGAAGCAGTGAAGTCATGTTTGTGTTTCGTAATTAGGTCGCCAGTTTTGAGAGTGAGCAGCAGTGGTTAAATAGATACTGAGATTTATCGAATGATTGCGGATGATTAGCGGACTTTCCTTTGATGATTAAGCGTTCTATTTATATAGTTTTAAGAGCAACCCGTTCTAGCTTCGTACGCGTGTTACAAAACTTTTAAATAGTGGGCTTTGCTCTACTATAACATGCATTTAATATGCACTGAAACCTTTCTCGAGAATTATTCTGTCTATTGGTGAAAACCGTAGGAAAATCTGTTCAGTAGTTTTTGATATAATTATCGCTATTGTATCTACAGACAAATAGACGTGATGAGGAACTTTTTATAATATGTATATTTTTTTTTGTGAAAATTGTAAAACTTAAATATTGTATTTCTAATCTATCTAGCCTATTTTTTAAAGTCTGTTTTTTAATTCGTGAGACTAAATTGACACAGGCAAATGTCAAACTTACAATAACAATGATGCCAGTTTTTTGTGTTGTGACAAGTGTGACAACGCACGTAATGTCATTTTAGTCCTAGTGATTAAAAACAGACTTAATGTTGGATACAGACTCCCCGTTCCACAACAGAGTCTGTCCGTGTTATCGTGTTTTTTTTACCCCAAAAGTTTATTTACCTGTTACATCAAATTCTAAATTCATAATTTAGTTATTAAAACAGACTAGATGCTAAATAAAGGTTGACATTTCGTGTCTTTCTAAGTAATTTGTGAGCTGTCAAAAAATGTTAGTCCGTGATTTTTCAGCGTTAAAGGTTGTTTAGCAAAGTGCGTGGTATCATTTCAATTTGAAATATTTTTCGTAAACAGTTTTCCCAAATTGCGGACGCTCTGAAAACTTATGATTTTGTTCTGGTTAGAATATTTTTCCCAGATTATTTTACCGGCAAACATTTTCTGAATTTTGATTAAAATTTGACTAATATTATAAACGTAAAAGTTTGTATGTGTATGGATGTTTGTTGCTCATTCACGCAAAAACTACTCAATGGATTTCAATTATTCTTGGTACACAGATAGATCATATCCTGGAAAAGCCTATAGGATACTTTTTATTCTAAGAAAATGCTCCCTTGGGATAATATTACAGTATCATGCGTGTGAAGCCGCTGGAAGCAGCTAGTTTGAGTTTAAAGCTTTTTCTTTCAGTAATAAATACCGTTTCGTTTTTCAGTTTGAAATGTATTTAATATTTATTAATACAAGATAATGAATCAATTCGTTTCAATATAAGGAAAGAATCCACAGTCTGTATTCATCAGAAAGTAAAATTTAAAACGACAAAATATTCCGCGCTCCACATTCCTCACACAAACTTCATTTGACCCAAAAGCTGTTATTGTCCATTCTGTACCGTCATGCACACATGTATAGTAAGCACAACAGATCCAGCTAAACAGGAGATAAGGACAAAACTCAGCAGATATAAGAATAAAAGGCTCATACGACTACTTGGAGCGCACCTCAGCGGGACAATACAACGAGAAGGAATATCAAAGTCCTATTTTGTAAATGTAATTGTCATTATGTATTCATAAATGTAGGTCCTGGATAGCTATGGGCCTTTATTCCCCCCCCCTCCTCTTCTTTGACCTCCAGGGAAATGGTTGGCTAGAATTTTGGAACATAAAATTTTCAAGGCAACCTTACAAGCGTCCGTGTAACTTTATTTCTGACATCTCCTTTGTGTTTCGTGAGAATAAAAATGGAGTATAGTTTTCTATCGCCTGTTTAAGTCGTGTATAAGTAACGTGACGTAAAATGTGCGAGAAATAATGTTTGTTCTGACGCGTGTAGGTGTTTGGCATAACAATAACATTAGAATAGTTGAGTAGGTTTCGTGAATGGATATCTGGCTTAAATTCTGTGTCACAGTACCCTTTTCGATCTTATTTTTTGTTCTACATAAAGGCAGGCATGTAGGTTTAGGTAACTTACATAATTTTTAATAAAAATATGGGTCATTCTGTTTTATATCAGACACAAAAAAAATATAAAGCTGAAATGCTTCGTCATAGGTCAGTAATACTGAAAATTAATTTAGTCTTAGTATAATATAATATGTATTTCAACCAGTTATAAAATATACCTATAACTACATACTGCGTGGATATATGAGTTTTAATTCATAAGATTAAAATTATTATATTTTCAAGGACGTGAAATGATTGTGTTTACTTAAACATAAATCAAACCATTAATCCGTAAATTTGGAAAAATCCTCTCTCAGTGCTCGCTTGCGTCATAAAACAAAACCTTGTGCAAAATTTTCTCGTTCCTGGTCCCGGCAGTTTTCGCTGTGGGTTGATATGTCAGACAGTCAGTTTCTCCTAGATGAATATGTATAATTTATTATTGATGAATATCAAACGTAGCAACCCACACCTTTCATTACGAAATCATCTTTCACCTACCTATTATGAATATCTCTTTTTCCGTCATACAACAATGTTTAGAAACCAATATTGGTTAAGTTAAAAATAAACCGGCAGCGTTGTGATCAAAGTTTAAAACAGGAGGGAGTTCTTTGCAGCACAGCGTTACAAACTTTTAACTAGAAGAGTTTGGTTGATAACGGCGCGCCGACTTTGCGCTTCGTTTTACCTGACGCGGCAGAAACTGATAATAGCTAACGCCTTCCGAGTTTACTTCACAGATGACGGAACGGAGAGGGTTATTATAGACAGTTTAGGATTTACAAATTGGACTTTCGCATCTTTTTCTTTATATATGTGTAGGCTCGCGTTTGGCGTAAGCGACGATGGAGCACGCTTGCTTAGACGTAACCTAACCTAACCTAAGGGTTTTTTTTTCTATTTCATTTAGTATAATTTGTAAATAATTTGTAACATATTAAAGTAATAAAATACAATCAAGAAACAACCTAACCATAGTTCGGCAGACTCATCACAGACTTTCTTCTCCCGTTTGTGTATTGCAACTTGTATGGTTCTGGTACTGGCCTCGTATAGATCGTAATAAGTGAAACCGTAGACCCGAAACGCAAATAACAACTGAAAGAATACAGGTGGGTTTTAGCTAGTTAAAGTCTGACTCTACCTCTCCTCCTGCAAGTGTAGCCATAACTAACGATCCTGTGTGTTTCACATTCATCGCTTTCCCGTAAGTTTCACCAGGTCATCGGTCTACCTTATGGGAGGTAGACCGATGAGGAGCTCGTGGCTAAATAATAACAGCCGCACAGGTCGATCTTCAAGGTTAAGCCACGCTTGCCTAGGTTGGTCTGTGGATGGGTGACCATCTTAACATAACGAGTTTCCTCCGTGCCTCGGAAAGCACGTTAAGCCGTTGGTCCCGGCTGTCATTTGGAGATCTTTGACAGTCGTTACGGATAGTCAGAAGCCAGTAAATCTGACTCCAGTCTTGCCATGAAGTACCGTGTTACCCCAGTTAATGGGTTGTGGAGGTCTGGTAGGCAGCCGCTCCTCGTAAAATACTGGTATTCAGCTAAATCCGGCTTGACTGGAAGCCGACCCCAATATAGTTGGGAAAAGGCTAGGCAGATGATGATGATGATGATCGGTCTACCTTATGGGAGGCATTCTAACGCTGCTTCTACCGATGCGCGGTTAAAAATCCAGAACTTTAGGCCCCTTCAACCTTCTCGATATCATTATATTACAATAGGTACAACCTGAATAACCCGATAGCAACCGTTTTTTGTTAGCTACCTTAATCGAAACCCTCGTAAAAATATCTAAAATACCCAGGTAAATCCCAAGTGATCTATCCTACCTGACAGTTGTTTACTTATAATCTATTTACCCATCTGTCTTTCTTGACTTAATGGTCTGCTTTTTTATATAACATAGACGAATAAGAATATGATCAAAATACAGTGAGACGACGGTCTAGACTTGGCTATGGAGTACGTAGACATTAAATCTTCATTCATTCGAATACTCAATCAATAAAGAGAAGTAATATTTAAGTGTCTTGGAAGCCTCTTTAAATGATTTGAGTACAATGTACCATCTTAACTCCTCCCGTAATGGATGGAGCGAGCGGGAGTGTCAGATTTTTACTGACGACTTGTAGTTCTTCAGTTGCCTTTTTGTGTGTCAGGATCATGGCAACTCTTTCGGCATGATAAATTTTCTATATCTATTTTTCAGTGATGACCGGCAGCAGATTAAAAAAGTAAAGAAAACGGTTGCAAATGATGATTTCTTAATATTTTTAATCGAATTCCGCTAAATATTTGAGTTTTTGATCTAATAAGGCTTTTTAAAAGAAACTTCTAACAGTAAGGCAGTTTACTAAAAGTACCTATTTTTCAAGTTATTTGTTTTTAAAGGTTGAACTGAGACTTATTAAAAGGCAATATCTCATATCTGATACATGTTTTCCAAGAACACAAGCATAAAAATGTTTTCGTATCTACATAAGCTTTTATGGACACTTAGTCATTTCATAGACCACACTAAAAATGTGAATTGTGTTTTTTGCTGTTTATTTAATTAAAATTTTCGTCTCCTTTCTGCAACCTTTATTTGAGGTAAAAGCCACCTGTGTTAGTTGCTCTTTGCATTTCAGGGCAACGGTAACTCTCAAACAATCCCGCAGCTCCTAAAAGAGTAATATCGTGAAGAAAACGTGTGAAAGAGCCTTGTGTTTCGAGAAATTACATGCTTAAATGCGAAAGTTGAAACCCGATAGTGTGGCGTGACCTTACCCACACTTTTGCTTTGAACCACAAAGTTACACAAGATGTGTGTTTAAGTTCTCCTATTATGGCGTTCTGTTTATTTCTTGAAGGTTTTCTAACCGCCGTTTTAAGGTTTGCTGTTTTGCCTAGTTCTACTTTTAGGCTGTGGTTTCTATATGCCTGTAATGAGGTCAATAAATCGTTGGGCTTTCGAGAACTGTAGGATAAACGTTGTAGATTTATTGGACTTATCGAAATTATATGACGTAACCCGGTTTTTTTTACTAATATTTTCCTCACTTTAGGCTGGACCGAGACTAAATGACTAATAATTGTATTAAAAAATTGAGTTATAAATGTACAGGAATCTGGCAACTTAAGGGCCTTTAAGGAAATAGTAAATAGTTTACCTCTAGGCAAATCCTCTCTATTGTCGACCTCATCAGCACTTACCATCAGGTATTGAGGTGGCATCAAGGGCGAACATAGCAATCACAAAAAGGGTCTAAAAAACTTCTATTTACTGCCTATATAATTTTTATTAGCTTTATAAAATGTACACACTGTTTCTTTTGAGTTTCTATGTTTTACACGAAGTTCACGTAATCGCTTGAAAATCTTGTGTACCTAGTCATCACTGGCTGAAATATTTAAAATAAAACTTTAGTCCCTACGGAGTCATTGACCCTGTGCGCAGATAATGAGACTTTTTGTTGATCTTAAAAATTAAAACTTTATACTTTGCTGCCCAAAGTAGGCGACCTACTAAAAAGAAAAAATGTTTTATACAATTTATACAAATAAAAAAGAACTTTCTATATTAGTCCGTAACATAAGTGCTTTGTGATAAGCCCCGAAATCTGGGACGAAATCTTGGGACAAAGTTTCACGTCTATAGGGCCGTCTTATGTTCCAGAAAAGGCCAGAAATCAAATGTTTCTGACTACATATTGTTGTTTAAGTTTTTTTTATCAGATATTGAAGAAAATATTTTTAGTCGAAGGAACTGTGTATATGTAGCTAAGGAGGAATATATATTTTGCTTTTGCGTAACAGCGCAAATTACTTGTGAAATTTTTGTAAGAGTATTGGTTTATTGTAAGAGAACTTTAATCTTTGTTCGATTTTCATAAGTTTTTTTTTATTCGATCTGAATTATCAAATGGCTCATCCCACTCCGGGTAAAGCAAAAGGAATATTTTGTATAAATCTATATTCCTTCAATGTACATATAGGTAACTTCTAGTTAAGCGTGCTCCATTTTCGCTTTACATCAGGTGAGATAGTGGTCAAGCGTGAGCCTATCAAGATTAAAAAAAAAGTTTCTCTTTGCAGTCCAGGAACACGGTAACCTCACTCATTCGAGTAATCCTAGAAAATAACAATAATAGCTTTTTATAAGGTTAATGATATTACTTATTATAGATTTTGCATCAATAATCACGCAGGAAAAACTATTGACCATCAAAGTATTTCGTCGAAATGCTGTAAATTCCTTCATTTTGAGACAATATCTCTTTCATATAACCTTGAAATAAATAGCACTAGGTACTTAGTTCTCTGTGTAGACAAATACATTTTACTAAACAACAATTTATCACGTTAAAACCAACGTTAAAAAATATAGTTACATGAGATAGCGTCCAAATATATTATTCGTTGCTATTTCATCCAGCATAATTGTAGCAAGAGGGCCGGGCTACATCATACGGAGAACACAACCACTATTTGTATGTTAATTCTGTCTTTTACTGCTTTGTTTGGCTTAGAAAAATGGAATTATTATACAAGTATTTGTAAAAAAGTTTCGGTAAAATAAGTTCTTAGTGTTTTAAAATGGGTTTTTGGTATCTCTTTTTTGGAAGTTCTTTGTAACGACCCTGTTTTGTTTAGTATTGTGCTATAAAATATAGGAGTGTTTTGTTTTGGTTTCACACGGTTTGTGCTTATAGCCAGTGTTAAGTTTAGATTAGAATATGTTTAAATTTTGTTAGCATAGTTTGAGATGACCTGTGTGCAGTCGCGTGCCATCCTGTGTCAACTCACCAAGTGTCAACTTATAACAATCATCACGGATTGTTGTGACAGGTTTTCTAAATGTTTGTAAGTGGGTCTTTCGAAAGTTTAAAAATACAATTGGAACCGGTTAGTGGCTTTGCAATCGGGTTCTCAATTTTTTTCTTTCAAATTGTCAGCTTTCCGACACGACAACGTCTGTCGCGACTGCTAGTATTGGAACATCTGCTGCATGGACGTGAATTGTAGTCGTCTATATGGAAAGCACTAAATCGGTTGCGTATGGAGACTCAATTTGGCGAAATGGGGCTTTATAGACCTGTTGGATACTCAATGTGAGTGCGGTGCCCCTGTTCAAAGCATGAGCCACACGTTAGAATGCCCTAAGTGCGCAATCGCCCATACACCTGCACTTTGAAGCATTTAATGAAAGCTACCGATGCTGCAATTAACGTAGCAACCTACTGGGCCCAAACAGTTTAAGAAGTTTACCATCGATTCGAAAAAAGAAGATACGTACAACTTAATCTTGGTATTTTCGATAGCGTTTTTGCACCTGTAAAGTTATTGAAACCCTGTCAAAGACTCATTGACTCTCTGCTCGTGTTGGTTCCGGCCGGTAGTGCAGGGAGTATCCGTTAATAAATAAATAATAAAGTTAATATGTGCGAATACACAATACGCGGTAAGAACATTCATTACGAAAAAACCTTATCTACTAAAGACCATTTTTTCTCGACACCCATTACCATTCACACAATTCTATCCAAATAAAGCGCCACAACCAAATACCCGCCATTTCTCTCCGCCCCAGTTGGGTAAACTTGCCCTGCAATACGGCTAGACAAAGCAACGGAACCTGGGTTATGACGGCCATATAAATGCGAATTGTCGCGATTTAACTCCGACTTGTATATACAGGATGTTCGGAAATGACACACACAGCGAGTTAGGTTTTGTCTAGAGTAATAGGAGATAGCGGACGCGGTGGCGGGCGCGATTGGATGGCCACAATTTACTGCGAGTTGTTTTAGCGGGTAGAAGAGGCTAGACGTGTTGGGTTCAGGGTGAAACATTAGACGATGTCTCACTGACAAGGCTGCAATCACATCTCGCCAGTCACCCGCTATAATTACTTCTGTATAGATGCAAACGGCACTTTCATAATTTATACTTTAACAGTAATATTATAAAGAAAAAAGCTTTGTAATTGTGTATTTTTCCTTTTACCGTCTTTTGAGGCACACATATCCTTCATAGACTGAACGGTACATATTGTCTATTTGTCAATATAATCTTTAAATACTCGTAGTTATACAGTCCACTTTTGATCCTGTATAATTTGTAATAAATAAATTATTGAACTGATTTATAAAAAAAAAAACCATCAGTAGAATGCTGCTTTATCATAAAACTAGCACCTCGTTGACCTGCCCGATGTGTATGTTTTGTGCATTTCGACATGTGGTTATGTAAGCGGTGCGCAAAATTTCACATAGCCGTGTGCACTAGTCTGAGAGCAGAGTAGGTTGCACAAATTAAACTTGTTAAGGTTAAATATTACATACTAGCTGTCCCCTGCGGTTTCACCCGCATTTTTCGTTACTGCTCCGCTCCAGTGGGTCGTAGCGTGATGGTATATAGCCTATAGCATTCCTCGATAAATGGGCTATCTAACACTGAAAGAATTTTCAAATCGGACCAGTAGTTCCAGAGTTTACCCCTTACATACAAACTTACAAAATTTACCTCTTTATAATATTAGTATAGATGGCATATATTTTCTAGTTTCATATTGACGATGCTGTTGGCGGCAGCTAGTAATGTTTAATACGCGCGTACTTTTGTATCCGCGTAAGCTTCTCACCCTGTCCTGTGCTTAAGCGAGCAGTACATGTGTCGGCAAGCTGCTGTACTGGAATACTGGCGTGATGTTGTGAGCATGATCTGTGTGAAGAGGTTAGGAGAGTCGAGTAGTCGAGGACTGTAATGTCTTGCCAAGACGTGAGTTGCTCCCGATTCTGAGGGTGCAAGCTATTAGTTTAACTCTGCTATGATGTTATGAGCATGTTCTGTTTTGGAGAACAGTACTCAGTTTAGTACTGTGACGTTTTGCTAAATGAAACTTCGTAATGATGTGACTAGTTCAAATTAGCCCAGCAGGGCTAATGCCTACTGAGGCCGACGGTTTACTTTCGAATGGGAAACCTGTGGGCCTGGAACGCAAAGGGCAAAGAAGGAACTTAAATGTAGTTTTAGTCAGTAAAAGACTCGCCCGCCTGCTCTGATGTAGACTACTCATAGAAATACCGTATTTTAAAATCCTGTTCCCTCTGGAAAATTACTGATGTTACAAGAAATAATATAAAAAATAAAAATAGGCTACTCGCCTAAGTTATTTCTTGTAACATCAGTTAATTAAATAGAGAGTAAGACAAACATTTTAAAAATCTCATTTTTGTTTTATGTATCGAATTTACATTCCTAAGTAAAAAAAGTTGTTGTGATATTTTATTTATGTATATAGATAGAGTATAGATGTATGATTGGTTGCTGATATGTTGTTCAATCATGACAGCCCATCTATATGAAAGATGTACTTGTTTAGGCTTTCTTTACACAGTCAACCTTCCCTTACGTCCCATTACATATGACTGATGGATTTTTTTGCAGTAAAATAGAAGACTTTTAGACCTTTTTTGTTATTGTTGTTAGGCTCGTACCTGACTACTATTTCGCCTGATGATAAGCGATGATGTAGTCGACGATAGAGCAAGTTAGCCTCGAAGTAACTTAGTCACTCTTGACTTAAAGATAGTAGTTTTCAGGAAATACAGACTTCAGCAACAAATTCCATTCCTTTCCGAACAATCTTTTAACAGTTTTTGAGTATATCGCGTTCATAGAGATAGACGCGGTTATTAGGGACTTTGTTTATTATTCATAATAGGTACGTTATAAATAGATATTATGAATATATCTCTAATATTGGCCATATGCCAATATGGGCCTTGAAGATGAACAGAGTATGTTTTTTTTTCAAAAGTGTAAACTCACTTCTGAAGAAAAAACATACTCTGTTAACAGGGATAATTTTCGAATATAACGGGTGCAAAGCCACTAGTAGAACCTACTATGTTAATAAATAATTCAACGATGGAATTATGGAAAATGCATCTTTGCATACATTTCGGACTAAACCGTGTTAGCCCAAGCTTATCCTAATTACTAACTTAATTATTAATGATTTTCATAATGGAATACCGGAGGACAATTACATTAATGTTTTTGGGTTAACGGCATATCCTATGGGCTTAAGCACTTCTGAGTGAAGTACTCGCAGTGCTAAAATATTAATTACGTGGGTAGTTGTCCCACGGCCGGCCAGGAAGCGAGAAACTATCGGTTGTTAGCTCGGTCAAGGAACGTACAATAAGACATAGACATACACGCCCAGCATAATAACTTGTGCAGCTTTATGAAATTTTTGTTAGTATAATTATTTTTTATAATATTTTCTTTTTAACCTTTTATTTTGTCATAATTTTAATTACTATTGACTTTATTATCACTATTATTAAGTTAATGGTGTAATTTATATGTGTGGTTTATATTGTTAGTGTAAATTGGCAATAAATAAATGAAATAAATAAGTTTTTCGCTGACCGTCTACGCTGCTGGTGAGGACTTCCACTAGTTGGTCGCTGAACGATACTTGCTCGGTAATACACGATTAATTCATGAATCCTCGACCGGTCCTATGAGACCGCACTGTTATTGTTTTACTATTGTGTCTCGTTTTGCGGGTATGTGATAGTTTAATGGTCAGATCAGAAATATAAAAATACAAATAAAATGGATCCCGTTGTCTTTGGTTATCAAATTAACGTCCAAGCTAATACAAATATCTTTTGAGTAAGCTTAGTCACAGTATTCCCAGTATTTAGAAAATGGACGTCTTTTTGTATTTCATTCTTTCTTTAAAGATAATGAAGAAGAAAAAAATTAAATTGCGGGGAATGGATTTGGTAGGATAATTAATTTAATTGTGTCATTACAAAAAGTAGTTAAGTAATAGTTCATCATTTTTTTTACCATTTTAAATCATCAAATAACTTCTCCCGCACTGAGTGATGCAAGAGGGAATATAAGGCTTTAACACATTAAAATCCGCCTATGTTCTTTCAGTTACCCTTCTAACTACTAACTCTTCTGATCATTTTCACACCCCTACCATTTCTTGCCTATATACTATAAGTTAGAATCGACATCAAAAATGGGTTCGTTAGACCTAAAGAAAAAAGTCGTACCTTTCCTGAAAAAGCCAACACTAGCGTCATAGATATCAATTGGTAGAGAAAAACTATCAATTGCTCATGTTTTTTATTCCCATGAGAAATAGCCTATAACCTTCAGAGCTTTTTGCGCCACAACGAGATACTCTTATCGACGGTCTTACACATTTTCCTTAAATCCTCGTTTTTGCTACAATATTATCAATATGAGACATTCAGAAGTGTCAAAAGAAGTTTTTTATTTATTTTAGTATTTTCCTCGTATGGACTTTTAAATAGATTTTTTATTTTTAGCATCTTTGGCTCCATGCGTGATTTCTATAAACATTCCATCAGAAATAACTATTTGCGGTAATCATCTCGTGATGTTTCGGTGTTAAATATGTAAAGATGTGTAACTAGATTGCTCTGGTTTTCTAGGAATTTGAGGATGAGAGGAAATAATACCATGCAATTGACAGCCAACCACTTTCTATTTTTATTACTTTTAATTTTTCAAATACATTTACAAAAATTAAACAGTTTCCATAGGGAATAGGAAGTATGAAACCTCTCGCTAAAAGTACAGGTAATTTATCTCGTCGGGTCATCGGTCCACCTTGTGGGAGGCCTTCTAAAGCATTAGCTCAATTAAAAAAACTTCCAACGTGCAGGTGTCAGTCTTAAGAAGAAAATATATATATTATCTAAAATACATTAGAACTTAAGTAAACATCTTTAACAAAGCTAAACCATAGACCCAGTCGCCAAGCTCACAACACAATGACGTAATCCAATGATCCAACTAGATCCAGTGTCAGATTATTTGAATATAGAACTGTATCATAATTCTGTGGTCGAAATATGGTGCAGATAGCAGGCTATGTAACAGGACAGGCGGGTATGATGGATTCACTGGCGCGTTGAACCCCACAGACTACTCAATGCAGTAGGTGAATAGTGTTTGATTGTAAGTTAGATTATGAAGTTAAGAGTACGTATATTTATATAATATTTGTAATTTGTGACATGATTTAAAAGACTGTTAATGGAGTTTTTTGCACGTTCTTCTCCTTAGAGATCTACGCTTTGGAACGTGCAATTTAGCTTTACTTTTTTGACTCACCAACATTTTGACAATTTCAAAGTGCTTGATGATTTACTTTATTTTTTTTTTTATTTTGATTAAATCAAAGATAAATTCAGTCACAAATCAGTGAGATTTGTCGTATTCGTTATCGTCTGTATTGAGTGTATAGCATACAAAATAAATTCAGATTTTTATTACAATTTATTTCGTCACGAAAAGTCAAAAGCTATAAAATATTCTGAAGTAAGAAAGCTTTGTAACTCCCTTGCGGCTCTCAAACAGTATGTCACTAATAGCTTACATAATTGACAACTGACATAAACCACGAGACAGGCTTACATTTTAGTGAGTAAACCCAGAGGCATTGGTTTCGAACTATTGCACAAAGCCATTCTATTATTTAAGATATGAAACGCTTTACATGTACTGTAGTCACAATGCACGCACAGATACACGTATGATCTAACATGAGTTTACGTGGGGGCGACATAACAATCCATTTTGGAGCGAAACTGGACTACTGTCCTTTGTAGACTGTGGCATTATTCATAGCAATCTCGGTCTGGGAGAGGCGCCCGCTACGTCGCTAGACAATGGTATATTATACTGCTTACTATACCGAGTTTATTGGCTGCCAAGTTGGTGCGATGCAACTATGACCATTTACACATACTGCTCGGATATTCGTCGGTTTTATCGGATTAACTTTCCTTATGAGCAAAAACTTTATTATTCCGCTTTTTATAAGCATGAGATTTTCTGTTCATTATGTTCTTTTGTAAACATTTTGTCGCTGCGAAATTAGTATGAGTATTTTTGGACTGAAATTCCGTTGGTGTACTATTTTTTTTGTTCGTCTGTTTTTGTGTAAAAACTGAGTCTAAAGTATAAGGCAGGTCGTTATGTTTCGTATAAGTTTTTTTCTTTGTTATTTTTATTAGAGCTCTGGCTGGAGTTAGTTCCTAACTCTACTAGTAATTATCTTTCTTAGGCGGTAACCAGCGAATTTTCCCATCCATTAACCATAAGATTTATCCGGAGGTTTTCCCTCATGTAACACGAATATCGGTGTGTGTTGACAAAATATATTTTCGTCTAATGAATTATGCATAGCTTACGTCTATCGATTTTACTTGACGGGCGAAATAACGCTCAGAGGCTTCGAAAACACTTTACATTGATGGCGTTATCATTATGAGTTACTTATCTTTCGTCTAAGTCTTCTGATAAATCATTGTAATCCACACTTTGAATGAATGCTATTTAAAATTAATACTATTTTGAGGTGCTAATATGGTTTGATTAGGTGCAGACTTACAGAGGATGAATGAAAGACGACTTACAAGGCAGATGTGAATGAAAACACTAAAAGTGCACGCTCTAGCATATAAATAATTGTTTGTTAACTTGAATACGCTAATCTCAGGAACTACTGGTTCAAATAGAAAAATTGTCGCATAATGTCGCATCTATCGGATTCCCGCGACCCTTACCAGGTCATCAGTCCACCCTGTGGGAGGCCGTCGTTAGCAGTCGCCACTCCAGAACCTTTCGTCCCCATTGACCATCTATTCTGCGAGCAATATGCCCAGCCCATTGTCACTTAACTTTGGCGATTCTTCGTAAATTTCTACTCATATTTAAATAGCAGCACTTTTTCCAATACGTGCTGACTAGTTATATTGGATAACAACGCAAAAGGTTCAGCATTATTAGGCATTTGTTCTTTTTATTCGTTTCTTTTTTTTCTAGAAAACCTTCTTTTGCCAATATTGCGTGACTAGGCCCAATTGGATGAGGCTTAATTCATTGAAATCGGTCAAGTGAGTTAAGCTAGCAGTTATATATAAGTGGCTATTTACATAATTGACTTATGTTACTGTCTTTAGGTAATAGTAGAGGTATCTTGTATGCTGTTTATATGACTATTCGGTTTTATTTGCAGGTTTATTTATTTTTCGAACCTTAGCGAGGTAAAGCAAATGCCATTTTGGAATAGAAAAGTGGAGAACAAAGAACTCAGGTTTAATCTGAAGTTAGCCGTAAGCAAATACATAGATTTAGTTCAATGACCTGACCTGAATAGAAAATCTAAACGGGGTTTTTCAAGAGATAGCTTGTTTAGAATTGTTTTATTTGGTAGAATATAATACAGCTAGCGGTTGTATCATTTTCTAAGCAAGGTAATCGACCTTTGGTTAGGTAGAATTATTTTGATTTAAGTTGATTTTGAATGTTAACTATAATTTTAAATTCTGAAAATGGTGTTTTTTCAAACAGAAGAGGAAAGTTTTCTAATTAGACAAGAAATCAATGACATTCCTACTCAACTTCTAAGGCGCGATTTTTATAAATGTTAAAGATCGCTTTAAAAGTGTTATTATGTTTTAAATATGTATATTTTTTATATAAATTATATAGAAGGAAAAATATATTTGAAATACTTAAAGGGCTTATTAGAAAAGGTCAAGTTGTGTAACGTGTGTGTTGTATGTAATAATCTCAATAAATAATATTCATAAACAGCAAAGCTATAAGCTTTTGTTTATATCCCATAAAGTCACTCAATTTACACAGGCTATATTATTATAAATAGCTTGTGTATTTAATAATCATGCAATTGAGTCATCAAGTATAGCCATTGTTATAAATGATTGATTCAATTATACATTTTCCAATTATGACAAACTTTCGTGGATAATTATTATTTTTGTTTCACCTCTGAATACACAAATACGATCAGTCGTTGGTGCGGATATAGTCCTATTTTTATTACAAATTAAAAAATTGTAATGTATTTATCTGTGTCAGAGATTTATAGATACCGACTAGACAACATGATAATAACACAATAGGTGCAGAAGTGTTTTTATTGTAGAAAAAGCTTTTTACTTACAGTATTTTTTCTAATATCCTCGAGAAAAGTTACTTAATTCTAGACTGCTGTTTCTTCATTTAAGTGTATAAAATGGAACAAATACCTTGTTGTGTTGTACAACGTCGGCAGATATTCACAGCGTCCCGGCTTAATTTACATTGAGAACAATTTGCGACGTCTGACCGAAGCTGTGCGCCATCGAAGCGGCCATTTGCATTGTATCCCAATTAGTTTCTACATTTCCCTTAATTTTCTTCTAAGGTTGAAAAGGATGATTGCATTTTTTTTCTTTGATGACGGATTCTAAACTTTTTGGTTAAGTAGAAAAAATGGGTATGCCTACATCAACTCTAATGTTCTTTTTTGAGGTGGTTCCTATGCCGTCAAATTACTTTTACCGGTCTAGGAGTGAAGTGAGACATGAGTATCAGACTTTTACTGACTAAAACCACACCTACGTTCTTCAGCCACCCTTTGCGTTCCAGGGCTGTGGTAACTTTTCCGAATATTCCCACAGCCCTAGATACCGAGTACTTTTAATGAGCAAAAAATTTTCAAGCCACAAAAACTCTGCGCAGATCGACAAGTTACTTTAAACAAAAAACCATTAGTCTTTCAAAAACAATTTCATTATGAAAAGTAAATAAAATTGTTACCATAAATTACATCGCTTCACACAGAGCCTGTGGCTTAGGATCAAAGCACTTTTCTAGTTAAAGAATCTAGAAACTGAGTACCTCGAGTTCTTATAGAAATAAATTCCGTGTAACTTAAAGTCAGGGCTTTAAGAATAATCCAGAAGAAAGTTCTAGAATTTATTACTGTAGTCTGACACTTGTAATTTTAATATGGCTCGCGTTTGCTTATTATAATAGGTAGTTATGTTTTGCGTGCATGTTAGTTAAAACTCGTTTAGGAAGTAGGAATTAGATTTTAAAATGTTTTTTTTGAAAAAATAGTGTTATTTTAATTACAACTTTGCTTTGATTTTCTATGTAGTACATCACCGTTTTTTAATTTTAACGTAAATGGGGAAAATGGTTACATTAGTCGTCTTTAAAAAATATCGACAGTGACCCACCACTATAGATTATTATTATGTCATTAACCGGATGACAGTTGATACCATGTTTTTTTCCGGTAATGTTTGCACTCTTTCTATAGATTGGCAATCATCAAATAATTTCTCCTACTCCGAAGGGAAAGGGAGGTAGTATCAGACTTTTATTGACTAAAACCCACCGTGTCCCCTCAGGTGCCCTTTGCAACAATCCTACAAACCAGCACCTACCAAAAAATCCAAAAAAAAACGACTGAAAAAAAACTATGTAGTTCCAATCATTTCATTCTACCCATCGCTTCTAAAGACACAAAATCAAACATAAACGTCAATTTCGGGTCGAAAGGCAGTAATCTTCAATCATCAATGAATGTAGTATGTTCTGGTTGACGTCACTCCAATTAAAGGGTGCCGCGATAAGACAGGGGTAAGCAACCGTCCGGACGCTTGACTTTCTTAATTAAGAGCCCGATCTCGGCTCCGATAGGGGCGGACATGCGATCTACTTGCTGTAAATGCGGTGTTTTGTGTGAATATATTTGAGATTTTTTGTGTTTTGTTGCTTTGGCAACCAATGTTGAGAATCGAGATCAAATATTTAAGTACTTAGTGATAGTGTAGTAGACACATTCGTAAGAAGTTGGTAGAATCGTCACAGCATTAAGTTATTGGATTCGTTTCTCATTTTAAATTTGCTTATTTGTATGTATGTATATAAGTATATATTTATTATTGTTTTAGTTTTCGTTACGGATAGTCAGAAGCCAGTAAATCTGACTCCAGTCTTGCCATGAAGTACCGTGTTACCCCAGTTGATGGGTTGTGGAGGTCTGGTAGGCAGCCGCTCCTCGTAAAATACTGGTATTCAGCTAAATCCGGCTTGACTGGAAGCCGACCCCAATATAGTTGGGAAAAGGTTAGGCAGATGATGATGATGAGTTTTCTTTTTGTTTGTATATCTATAAGTTGCACCTACTATGTTGTTTCTGCACCACCCTAAGGTCGACTGGTAGAAAGTGCCCATTAAGTCCGCCTTTGTACTAACTTGTGCATGAAGTTTTTAAAATAATAAAAAATATAGTGTTAGAAAAATAACGTATTAGGTCTAATGAGGAGTATAATGAGGTCATCTTTTTTTGAAAGCACGGTAATCTTATGACTTCTCCCGTTTTCGGGTGGATCAAGAGGGCGTGTCAGACATTTACTGACTAAAACTCACCTAAGTTCCTTCACATGACAGTGGCACTCTCTCTCGCTCCACCTAGAGCAGGAGAAAGTATTTTATGATTTTCCATTAAAAAAAAACATAGAAACAAAGACATAGTGAACCAATCGACGTAAATAATAAACGAATCTGGAGTTGTTATTGGTATTATTTGATTGAAATATAAAATAAAAATCAAGACAACATCAATAAATAAAAATCCACTTTTTAAATGAGGTCTTTAACGCAGTACATTATATTTTGAGTTCCAAATAAAATTTTCACGACATCATCAAGTAATTCTTCGGCAGCATGACATCTTCTTATTAACAAGTTTGACGAAGGCTCAACAAAACTCAAGAAGCTTCGATGAACTCTGGCGAAGTTCCGCGAAGGGCACACACTCAAGTTATTTAGGTTAATACTTTATGGGACCGGAAAGTGTTTCGACTTTTGTTTCCTACGACATAATAACACCGTTTTATGCCTGCACTTATGGTATACTTCTTGTTAATAATAAACTTGTGACCTGGATGCTATATTGCTTTCGAAAATATACTGCGCCATCGAAATTTTATGGGGATAATAATTGGTATTCTAAGTTATTAGAATAGTTCCTAATAAGTAGCTCCTATTGTTTTGAATAACAGGTCCTTTGTTTTAAGAAACTTCGAGAACACATGGCTTCCGGTAAGTTCTGACTGCTTTCTATAGGCGAAGTATAAGTATACCTTATCATTTTTCGACAAAGATTCGACAAAAAAATGCTTGGTCTTTACATACGAGACCGTTGCGAGGTTGACGCACTAGAAATACAATGCTGCATGACCTCATGGACCGCGCACCGAAATTACGATTAAATCCTGAAAGAATGCAACTTTTATTTTTCTAAATGCAAATTTTCGTTGCCTATTTAAATACGAATCTTAAGTTCTTATGTAAGTTGTTAACGGCATAATGATAACGAGGACGCGATGGAATGATTCGCCGTAGGCGCTCTCCAAGATAGTGGACGGACTTTACCAAATCTATGATACTCCAGTATCAATGACGATTCCTAAGCCGCCAAACCCAGAGGAGCTGCATGGCGTCGCATCAAGAAAGAAATGGTAGCGCCAAATTCGAACGAGAGAGTAGGAACGTGACTGAGAAGAAAGAGATTATTTTTTCACGACTATATTTTCGTGTTATACCCCTCACTCAAAATGCACCCTAAAAAGCTTATCTTCTCCTTTCTTTAACTCAGTTCTTCCTCGCCTCACCTTGGTCGACTTTCGATCAACTTATGTCATACTGCCACTTCAATCTCAAAGCATGTCGTTAACACGCCAATTACAAGTAACAGCTTGCGAAGGGCCTTGTAAACAAACTTCGCCATCACGGTATGTTCAAAAGGCTTTCTTATTGAAAAACTTGTCCGCATAAGGGTGCTTTTCCAACTGAGATATGCGAAGTAGCTAGGCGGCGGCGGTGTGAGGATATGTGCCTTGAAAATGTGTACGAGGAGCTAGCACAGTGCAAAAAAATCTAGCACAGCGTCACTTGCGTCCTTTACGCAAATTCTTCGCTTTTATATCTTGCACACTCTCTTATTTAATATGTGATAATACATAGCTCGTTTAGTCTTATTCTACCAAAACTACGCTTGACTAGAGCAAGCGCCTGACTAAGAAAATGAAGAAACCCAATTTTTTTTGGACAATTTTTTTTTTTAAAACCACACAGGCAGGCATTAATGAAGTGACTACATTGGTAAATATTTTCCTCGCACACGGCCTAGCTGCCTCGCACATTTCTGATGGCAAGCACCCTAAGTGTACCGTTTCTAGGTCAACCTTACGGACCGTAACTTTGCGAATGACAAACTTGGACCGTGATTTAGATAGACGTTAGTTGAAAATACGGGTGTTTAAACGTGAGGAATCGTTTGTACGGTTCCGTAGCGAGTGGCAAGTGACTGGAGGGCTTTAAATGAACTTTAATGTTTGTATGTTTCTTAGCTATGGGCATAGATCAATAAAACAGTAATAGACTGGCTTAAGAGGATCTCCCTTCTAGACAGTATGTCCTAGCAGTGGGGTAATAATAATAAGCTTCCAAGTGGGTAAACTTTTTGCATTTATCAAAGCAAAATTTAAGATAACTGAACATTGTTGGCCAGAAACTAGAATGGAATACTTAGTTACAATGGGTACTTAGTAAAATACTCAAGGCTTCCCTTCTATTTGAGGGAATGGGCTGTAATACACCACGTGGGTCAAGTGCTGGATGACGCATGCCTTCGTACGGATATTTTCCTGCATTGTTTTTTGGAGCAGTGGTAATATTTTTCAAAAAAAAGGAAACCCTCCTTGGATTTGAAAACTCGCAATTCGGGGTTGCTATTGCAGAACTGGGTTATTTGTTCATTTATTTATTTTAGTACAACAAAGTAGCCATTAAAATTAGGCATTAGGTCCGCTTGTTTATTTTTAATTCTTTATTGTACCCAAAACTTTTATAAACCATTAAAAAAATTGCACAAAAATAAGGCATACTGATGTGCACAGGCCCCGCCTATGTACTTTTGTGTGCATACAGTATTTCATAAATAAACAAATAAATTATCATGTAATATTGAAGCTACCCACTTTTTCACGAACAAAGCTTGTTCAAACTAACTCGGAAACTTCTAGAAGGGTAATGAGGGCTATTTTCTCCAGCCCAACGGGGAAATAGTGGCCTTAATTAAAATAACTTGGTAATCTCTGTGGAAAATAATGAATTATTACCGTCCTGGATTTGCGAGGTGGTCTAGATTAGAAATAAGGTCATTTTACAAAAGCTTTTTTATAATTAATTATTGTCAAAAGTTTTGTGGACAATGTTAATTACTTTTCGATATAAAAGTTTGGTTGATAAAGATGTTAATTTGATGATAAGTTTATTAAAACCGTTTTTAGGGTTCCGTAGTCAAATGGCAAAAAACGGAACCATTATAGATTCGTCTGTCTGTCTGTCCGTCTGTATGTCACAGCCAGTTTTACGAAACTATAAGAGCTATACTGTTGAAACTTGGTGAATGGATGTATTGTGTGAACCGCGTTAAGATTTTATAACAAAATTAGAAAAAATAGCAATAAACTGAAACCCAAAAATTTTTTTTTCATCAAACTCATACGTGTGGGTTATCTATGGGCAGGTCTTCCAAAATGATATTGAGGTTACTAAAAAAACTTTTTTCTAAACTGAATAGCTTTCGCGAGAGGCACTTAAAGTGGTAAAATGTATGTCCCCCCCTGTAACTTTTAAAATAAGAGAATGAAAATACTAAAAAAAATATATGATGTAGGTCCATTACTATGCAAACTTTCAACGGAAATTGGTTTGCACGAGATCTAGTAAGCTTTTTTTTATGCGTCATAAATCGTAAACCGTAATTAAATTGGTACGGAATCCTCGATGCGCGAGTCCGACTCGCACTTGCCCGGTTTTTTTTCATATACTATGTTTTTCCCGTGGCTACTCTCCTGTGGCATATAAATATATCTTATTTGATTGCTTCTTTCAATGAAACAGCTAAATTGGTAAAGATTAAAAAAGCCGGCCAAGTGCGAGTCGGACTCGTGTACTGAGAGTTCCGGACAAACTTTCCAATTATAGTCCCATTCTTGAAGATTTTTCCGAATCCCAAAAGTAGTATATATTTGGGACGTAACTGAAAATTCTCACTTACCAGATTTTTTTCTATACCTGTGCTAAGAGACCTTGTTTCATGCCATATTTCAGGTTTCTGGGTCAACGAGAAGTACATACACTTTAAGTTTTGATTACCGCGCAAATGTCAACATATGTACGTTTAAACCTTCGATCAACAATGTACTTTAAAAAGAGCTTCAACGGCATTACTATATCGCGGGTCTCAAACCATAGGGGCGTATAAGCAAAAAAGCGATTTTTCGTTTTTAATGCCATTAGATTCTACTATAACTAATACATTATCTCAATTTTTCTTATAATTTAATATTAATTACTTTTTGTGTAAATTGCAAAATATTATCAGCCGTAACATAGACAGTCTACAATTATTCCCATGCCATACAGCCGTATGATAGACGTAAGAGCAATATTATTGGTTATTAAAGCAGTTTCAACGTGCCATACAGACGTATGCACGTACGAATTTAAATTTTGTTATGATCCAAGGAAATAGTTTCAGACCATAGAGGCGTATGCACATACGACCATCAATATCAACACGATCCTGGGGATATTTAGTCATCACTGCAGACGTATGCACATACGTCTACATATTTATAGTATGGCTGTCTCAAGATTTCGTCAATACGCGGACGTATAGTCATAAACAACACCCAACACAGTCATTCTGCGGCGAGCTGCCATAGCGAGTAGATGTTACTTTAATGCGTGGTAAACTTTGGCGAATTTAGTGTGAATAATTAAGCGTAGAGACAATATCATACGTTTAGCTCTAAAGCAGTAGCAGTAATACTGTATTTATCAATGACTAGCTTTTGCCTACGGCTTCGCCCGCATGAAAGTCGAATAACTAAGTAAATTCAGAACAAAATATTATGATATCGCAATGTGGGTCCAATCTAAGTCATGACCCTAAGACATAAGTATCACAGATTTCATTCCGTCTTTTAAGGCACCAAGCAACATATTACTGACAGAAAAATGAACTAATAACCAGCCATCTACTTTCCATTCTTTAGGCACGCCATAATTTATGGTGGTAGGTCCCTTTTTTGAGAAGTGGTTGGAAAGTCGTCACTGCCTCCTCACCTTCCTCATACCATCACCGGGCATGGTAAGTTCTGAGGCTCCTGCACCGGATTCATGCGGAAGAAACGTCCAGGTGTCATCATTGTGTTGATCTGGAGCTTACGTTAAAGGTGTGACGTTTGATTGCTCCGTCGGTCTAGTGTTCTCAAGGGTGACTACTGCGCGTGGGTCCTGGGTTCGATTCCCGGGTCGAGCAAAAGTTGCTATTGGGTTTTCCATTAGGAATTACTCTATGGCTACCCGGAGTTTGGAAGTTGGTGATGCGATATCTCCGTGCCTCGGAAAACATGTAAAGCTGTTGGACCTGCATCTGATCTCTCTCCGGTCGTATCGGATTACTGTCCCATCCGACCATGAAAGTTAAGGAACAGAGACTGCACCTGCGTTTACGCACACACTTGTGCACTTAATATCTTCTATGTACTTGGCTGATTTCTGTTATGATTGGCCATCGTAATCGAAGTTCGGTCTGGAGGACTATTATTAAAGGTGTGCTCCGTTTGGGCAGCGACTACTCACGCTGGGCCATGGTACAGCCAATGGATCATTGCAGAGTGAAACGAAATGACAGTTGATCGCCGCCTGCGAAACAGTATTGCTGGGGAATGAGGCGGCCGCACGCGTGAGGGAATTACCCTCACGCCGCAGCTGCCGGGATCCCGACCCCGATTTCCAGCCACCGTATGTTTGCGGACAGCGAGCAATAGGTAGTTAGCACGACGCCCGGTCATCTGGTAACCGTCCGGACCGAGCCCAAGTCATCGACGGCGCGTAGTGTTCCACGCGCGCCTCAAGGAGATGTCATCAAATCGTAGGGGCCCAGCAGGGTTGAAGCCTACTGGGGTCATGGGTTACGTGAAAGTGAACCTCGAGGCCATAAAACGTAGACCAAGAAGGAACAGGAGTGGGTTTTAGTTAGTGAACGTCTGACACTTCCGTCAGTTGTCGTTTGAATTCCAGAATCACGGTTTTTCAATCGGAAGTTAACGCATATTTCCAATAGGCTTCGCTGACATCTCTTCCAGGCACGCGTGGAACACTTCGCGCCATCGACAATTCGAGCTGGGGGACGACTGGGTGGCGAACTACCCATTGCTCGTTACCTTGTCTATGATGGCTTGAAGTTGGGGTTCGTTCTCTCGTGCCTGCGGCCGCCCACTTTGCCAACATTACAACGTCGCATAAAGAACCGTCTGGTACCTATTCCCCCTCGCTGCGGACCACGGCCTACACCAGGGTCCGGTGCGAGAGATCGCCAGTGCCGATCGCCCACACAAAGAAACGTCGGAGCTCTGCCCAAGCGAGACACACCTCCACTGTATGCTCCACTATGTCCTCCAAGCGGTCCACACAATGGTAACCGTGCGCTTCTTCCATCCGAATCAGGTGCCTGCCCCTCCCGAGCTTACCATGTCCATTGAGGACATGAGTCATGCGGAAGGTGAGGACGCCGTGACGTTTCTCCAGCCACTCTTCATTTATCTACCACCATGACGTGCCCCAGTAAGAAAGAAGTTAAAACATGCATGGAACATTCTAAATACGTTTTTACTTAGAAAACTTTGTGTAATTACTACCATTTCGTTTTTTTTCTAGATTGTACAACAAAACTGGTTTATACTTCTAATCTGAATTCAACCACCTCGTAATATTAATGGCATGCCATACAGGCGTAAGAAATTTAAAAAACACGTAAATAAAGTTAATTTTGATAGGTTCTCATTCCTAATTTGCAATATTTAAGGTCATCAACTAAGTAAAAATAAATACTGGTAAAAATATTAATAATTTAATGAGATGGATTTTACGTCCATAAAATCTATGTATTTTTGGGTGAATATTTACGGAGTTTTACCGTTTAGTCGTCATGCCAAATAGATGTATCAACCGAAAACAAGTGTTACAGAGGAAATAATTTAAAATCAAACACCCTATATTAACTACAGTGTAAATATATAGCTACATGAAAAAACTCAACAAGCTGGCTTAACCACGAAAAAAGTTATTAAGTTTTTTGTCGCTCCTGAAAAGTAGGGGTTTTGTGGATACGCCCCTATGGTTTGAGACCCGCGATATGAAACAGTTTCAATAGTGAGAGATTTTTAATTACTCAGATACCCGCGAAACGAGACACAATAGTATAACAATAACAGCGCGGTCTCATAGGACCGGTTGGGGATTCAAATGTTAAACAAAGTAAAACAATACCTCATTCCAAAATTATGTAAAAATAGTCCATGTTGGTGTCGGGGCCAAAACTCTAAATCAATGCAAAATTAACATTTATTTAAAAAAAAAACATCCATCCGACAATCAAAGTTATTTAAAACCCCAAACTTATTCTGCCATCGAATTAGCGCTCACAATAAAATCGACTTCTAAAATAAAATATCGAATCGACTTCTTCATTGTAGCACTTAGCACCGACTTTAGGCACAAAGTTCTTAGACAGTTTTAATTGCTTTCGACCTATCTGATAGGTCGACTTTACTTGACCGACATCTTAGATGTGTTCTTATCTTTATTTTGTTCGACATTTTTATTACTTGAATAAATTTATTCTTTAGATGTGTCCTTTGTTTTAAGAAGTTAATTTATACTCTTGTTTAGTACTTACATTTTGAGGGTACTTAAAATAATTGTGTTTTAGAGCTGCGAGCATGGGCTCTTATTTAAATGAGGCCAAATTAACGATTTGGTTGCTAGGGGAATTTGAACTGCCTGCCCTTAAACGCAAAAGTAAAACTAGAGGACACTGGTGGGTTTTAGTTAGTAAATGTCTGACATGTTCCATCGTAGAATGGGAGGAGTAATTTTATGCTTTCCCCAAAAAAAAACATGGTTAGTGAAAGTTCGCAGATATAACGGTTATTGATTTATTGAAGTTTCGTTAGCTAATTTAATTTGAATCTGTATACCTAATAGCAAGTTCGCATCTGAGTAACGTCTTTTAAATCTTGACTAGACTAGTAAAAAAATATAATTCTTATTAAATATTTTTACTATTAATAAATATCGGTAATCTCAGGTCTGAATAGATTTCCAAGCCATTTGACAATTAGGTACGATTCAATTTCTAAGTCTTCGCTCAAAGAGACAAGTTTAGAAATATTCTATTGATCTTATAAATGTCCAATTTGAAACAAATTATTTCACATTTTTGCAACTTTTTGAATTTTCTACTTTATTTGATGCTTCATGGAGCACATAACGTTTCTATTCACTATGTATCATGCATGGATGAAATTAAATACATTTCAAAAGAAATTGCAAAGAAATAATCTTCGCTACGAGCTACGGCGTAGCTCTACGATGCCTACGCCGTCGTAGCAGTAGGACTACGACGTAGTTAGATTAACATTTTATCTGCTACACTTAAGTATAAGTAGTCATAACTGTGCATCTGGGCACTTATGACGTCATACGATCATGGTTCTCTTGTGAAAAAGGGTTAGTGTTATGCATCCTATAGTTTCGTTTCTCTTTTAGACAGACAAACAGAGATTTCATTGCTAAACTACTCAAAAGATTTTGATAAAATTTAGTTCGGAGCAAGCTTGAAATCCAAGGATCGACATATGCCCACTTTTTACTTGTCTTTGACTTCGACTTCGTGTCCACAATAACCAACATTTGCGGACGAAGCCGTTGGCAGAAGCAAGTAACCTATACAATTATTAATTGCCCAATACTTTTCAGTCATTGTACCATGTATTAGGCAAAAAAACTTGACTGCTATGCAAAACAGTACACAATATAAATCCCGCAGTAAAATCATGAAACAAGACATGTGACATCACTCATCCATTCGTAAGTGTAACTCAGTAGGTAAGTGCGTAATGTGCGCAATATTTTACGTTACGGTACTTTTATACATCGCATAACCGTACAATGAACGTATAAAAGTGGGGAAAAGAGGGTAAAGAAGAAAAATATGCTTTTAGAGCGCTAACGTGCACCATGGTAGGTAGCCGGGGTCCCCCGGGCCGCGTTTAATAAAGATTGGTAACTTGTTTTTATGATTTCCTTTTGCGTACGTCGTTTAGACGTATTAGACGTCTCTAGGCGGTGTAGGAATGGGAGTTCTGGGTTGTGGAGAGTTTTTAAGTGGCTCTTGGTATGTGAATTTTTTTTTTGGGATGTGAAAATAAATCAATAAATCCTACTTAGCTTCTTTTCAAGTATTTTGGGGAAGTCTTCATCTAACCAGATGCAGCTAAATATTAATATACTTTCCCCACGTCATATAGGGTCATGTAAATTAATATTTTCAACTGTAAACTGATGCACTGACGTTTCCATCTTACTTTAATTTTGCATTACATGGCCAACTGACGTCATAACCACAGAAAAATATGGCGTCCAGCATTTTCGTTAAATTACGTTCGAAAGTACAAAGTGTAAAATTTTAATTAATTATTAGCAGTTTTTTGTATTAATTTATTAGTCCCTTGATATCAAATTATAGCACTTATCAAAAATAGGAAATTGCCTAATCCTATTCTAGGAAACAATCGGTGAATTATACGCCATAGGGCCAGAGGAGATTACTTGATGATTATGTCAACTATTTTGTACCTCCTTTGATTTTACCATGACGAGTTAAAATGTCAAGCGTGCGAACGCGAAGTTTGTTGTTATACACCCTATATAGGCTACAACTCTTTTATAGTTCAGTTTAGGTCGTCAAATGAATCGCGTGAACGAGGTCTAATAAAAAAGGCCTTTTATGTGCAACGTTAAGAAATACTAATGTTCTTATTCTTTTGTTTCAGGTAAGATATTCCGGTTAAAAAATTGTGCAATGAAGTGAAATGGACCACATGTGTATAAAGGTTTTTACAAGCTCTCATCTTTGTATAAGCTTTAAGGTATAGTTATGTAGGTATATTGGTAGGCTAATGGTTAAAAGCCCATAGCCCACACACTGATGGATATTGGAAACGTAATTGGCGGGTTTCTGAACTGAATATTTTGAATTAAGAACGTGTGAAAGCCCACTTTGAGGCCTAATTTTGACAGGTTTTCAGGCGTTTGAGATATACTCAACTTCAAGTGCGAATTTAAAAAAATCGTTGGTATGTTAATTGAGATAATACTTGTAAAAATATGATTTTAGAGTTTTTAGTAACTTGACTTTATAACATCTTTTTATGTCGATGATGAAGTCAATGAATAAATTAGAAGTCCGATTTATGTTGGGTTTTATAATCGTAGTCATTTATTTATTGATTGATTATTTTTAATGTGTCGTGTTTAATTATAATGACACAGGACTACAATCTTCCTAAAATTACAGTCTTATCTTTTGGAATCGATAATCAATTAAAATAAGATCCATGGTAAAGTTATGGCTAAATTATAGTAGTGTGAAAAATATTATACGATATCTATTAATTACTATGTAATTTACTAAGGCAAGACAATGAATTGGCAATGCATAAATCTCCACAAACAAATTGTATTTTATATCCAAAATCCCTCACAAATGGCAACACTACGCTTAACCACCAGTTTAATTAACAATTTCATCAACACAGCACCCATTTTAATCGATTAAGCTGACTTGTCAAAATCTCATTAACTACCATGTAAAATTGCCCTCAACTTTATAAGAACAAGGCCACCGCGTTGACCTACAGCTTTGATATACAAAATCGAGAGCGATCTAAATCATGAAACTGACATTTATATTACGAAATGCAAATCCTGATACATAAATAATATCTTCAGATACCCCATTAAAAGTTTCATGGCTGTGTAACATTTTCTATAGGGTTGTACGTTAAAATATTAATCAAACGTTGGTAAGTAAAAGTGAATTAATTTGTTAGATAAATTAAACTGTGTCAAGCTGCGTCTGAGGTATAATTGTGGTGACCTAGTTCTGTGCGGCGTAAAGGTGACGCCCCGGGGTAGGTGGTAGTGTGAGCGGAGCGAGGTGGAAGCGAAGATGAGTTAGAGTAACTCGATTCACTCTTTTGCCCAAAATTTGAAAAAAATTGTCAAATTGGAGAAGGCATCTAAAACGATATGATAAATGATATTTATTTTGCAAGTTGGTTTTAACAAATACTTTTACACGTCAATTATTTTCGTCTGTTTATATTTACTAGATGAGGTGTATTTCCTACCTGAGCACCCTGAGCAGAAACACCGAAACAAACTCAGATGTCTCAGTTTCTTTTAAAGTCCAACTGGATGTATGAAAGTTGTAACTAGTTGGTTTGAATTGGTATTGTTGTTTAATATCCGTAGATTTTAATCTAGGGATTCCAAGTTGTCAGTTATGAGTTACAAAAGATCGTTTGATACACGTGAGCGTTTGTCAAATAACTCTCGTCTTTATAAATCAATTTCAATTCAGATGCAATAACAAACTTCACCTACATGGATAGAAACTTACTCTTTTTATTCATAAGTATTTCATATGTTTAATCAGTCAGCGAAAGTCGTAATTATATAAGTAAAACTCAGCACAGCTTGCTATATCGCCTCGCTCAAAACAGGGGATCGAGAAAAGAGGACGACTACGGTTTACTCCGAGTCGCGGTTATTAATGCGGCGCTTTTTAAATTTTATTCATTCGGTTAACAGCCGGTCCCGAATAATTTTAAATGTATTTTTTTGGAAATCCTGCTGCTTTAATGCTGGCAACACTCTTGGTTTTCGAATAATGTCGCCATGTTTGCGAGATTTGGGTAGAATGTTTTGACGCGAATTGATGACTCCGTTGACGTTTTGCGGGTTTATCTGAATATTAGGGTTTTGGAGCTGATCAATACAGTTGATGACATACTTGGGTACACAGTAGATTAATCTCTATTGTATTATTATTTGAATAAGCTGTATATATTATACTTAAATGAAATATAACTGAAAAGCTGAAACTGCCTGCTGCATCTCCATTCATTCCCATCAGATTATAATTTGGGTGTCTTGAAAGTAAATAAGCTCTTAATAAACTAGTGCACCTCAACATCAACGATTGCATCACTAATTGCCATCAAGTGGGATTGCACTGTAGCACTAGTTTATATATTTTTTAAAGTTGATTTCTTTCCCCAAAATCTGAGCTAAGCTATCAAATAACTGAGTATATATTCTGGAGAAAGGTTTCTTATCCAATACAACAACTAGCAAACCTTTTTTTGCGACACAGTCAACCTTTTCCTTAAAACTTTCTTCTTAAGGCCGAAAAATATGTGCCATCTCATTATATTTTACGGGTCACGAGGATAAAAACAACAGTGTGATGTGTCGTGTCGTGTGTATAGTGCACACATGCTTAACAACTGTCTATGTACTTAATATATATGTACATTCTATCTCAGTTTAGGTTATATGTTTTGCTATGTTGTAGACGTTTATCACGACTCGCTTCGTCTATGTAACATTAGAGCTGCTCTGTTTGTGTTGTGTTATTATAATTGTTAATGTCGTACCAGTAGTCTGTCAAAGTTTGTCAGAGATTAAGTAAGTCAGACTTGTTTAACCTGGAGCGGGAGAAAACATTTGATATTTTCCCACGTAAAAAAATGTCGTTGTTTTGTAACTATTTGACTAGTTCAAAGAAATAGTACATCGAGGGACTGGAACAATTTGCCTGCTGCGGTTTCCCGGCTGATTATAATTTAGGTGTCTTCAAGGCTAGAGAGAATGCGCTCTTAATAAGCTAGTGCGCCTCACCATCAACGATTGCATCACTGCTTACCATCAGGTGGGATCGCAGTCAAGCACTAGTTTATAACAATAAAGAAAAATTGTGGTTTCGAGTCAGAGTGTCTTGTGTTGTGTACACAAGACTCCCTGACCCACCACTTAACTTCACCCTGACTCACGGCTTCTACTAGTTGCCCGCGTAAATCTACATTCAGAAACCTTCTCCATACAAACTTTGGAATGTAGATTTATGCGAGCAACGTCCAACGCGCAACAAACTCTGGACTCCTTTTCTTGTTCTTTGTATACATCAATAGCAACGTCTGTGCAAAATTACAGTGTTCTAGGTTCAAGTTTTGGGCTGGGCGTTGATGGGTCAGGACTTTGACTGAAAATTTGAAAAAAAACCAAAGGAAAATATTCCAAAAGTATCCTATGTGCTATTCTAGGACATGGTCTACCAGTGTTAACTTTCACTCAAATTCGTTAAACGTGAAGGGTTAATAAACACACACACACATACAAACATTGCCTTTGTAATATTAGTGTTATACTTTGTCTTTCACGAACATATTCTATAGAACACCAAAACTGACCAAAAATGTTGATATTTGTTGTAGAAAAATAAACAGTGTTCGCAGTACAATGGGTACAATGCAAATGCTGACTTCGCTAGGTAAACGTCGGTTAATGTATGTCAATGTTGCTTGTAACGAGTTTTTAATGTCACATTTTTCAATTCATTGTATTTGGACGGCTGCCATTTGTATATGCCATGCATTTGAAATGTTATGATTGGACTAACCTATCTTCAGGCTTTTGTTGTTAAATATGTCGTGCAATACAATTCACTTTAACATCAGTATCACTAACCTTCATCATCGTCATCTCTGCCTAAAGACGTGCAATGTTGGACATAGGCCTCCCCCAAGCGTTGCCACAACGGCTGGTCCTGTGCATCTCACATCCATCGGATTTCCGCGACCCTCACCAGGTCATCGGTCATTAGCCTTATCGGCAGAAAATTTAAAAATAAACCTTATCATCTCATCGGTTTAAAAAAGGAACGTCATTTAAAAATATTCCATTTTATCGATATAATCTTAAGCTCATCACTTAAGTAAAGGAAGCGATCGAGTACGCACCGCTCACTACATCGGCAAGTCGATAGTCGGCTGTTTCCGCCATCCTTCGTCTTTCATCGCAATGAGATATCGTTCATTTCCTCACCTCCCGTCACCTAGTCGCCGTCATCTACTGACACCCCGTCTACCACTTTACGCCGAGTAAATATATTTTTATGCACGTTTTTAGGATTCCGTATCTCAAAATGTATACATGGAACCCTTATAGGATTAGTTTGTTGTCCATCTCTCTGTGCCTGTATGTTATGACCCTTTATCTCGGAAACGCGTGGAGGTATTGAGTTGAAATTAAAACCATATATTTGGGTCCGCGGTTTCTTGAAGTCATAAAAAAATCAAACTTCTAAGTTATAGAAAAAAAAGATACGGTCGTTTATGTCACAACAGTAACAAAAAAAACTTTTCTATTCGGAAAAATCTTCAAGACTCGATTCGGAAATTAAATTATTCACATAAATTAGTTTGTACGGAATCCTCAGTGTGTGAGTCCGACTGGCACTTGCCTAGTTTTTTACTTACACAACCGTTGCTTATTTAGTTCTGAATAAGATTTTGATGCGAGAGAAAAACGAGTAATAGATCGCATGATAAAACCTCGTCTCAATTTTCATGTCGGACGAATAAAATATGAAAGTATCGTCATATGAACTCAGTCGTAATTTTTGTTGTAACCAACCTTTTTTAATTGGAACGCGCCTTTGACTGGGTTTTCGTTTCATTGTACCATTATATGAATGTTAATATTGAGTGTTATTTGTAAAATTGGGGCTGTATTTCTGTATACGAGAAAGCCACAATTTGTTTTATTTACCTCCAACTGTATTCTGTGAATTTCAGAAAGGCGTTGTTTTAAGAAAAAAACAGAGTGTTACTACGGTCTAGACATAGTCTTGTCCTCTTTGTAACAAATGATTAATGACTATGAAAATGAACTTGCAAAATTATTCCTTACTTAATAATTTTTTCATTCAAACAGCGAATAAAATCATAATTATCTATCCTAAACGATTACACGTGTAAAAAAGGTTTTAACAAAGAAAAGTTTCCAAATTAAATGTTGGCTATCTCATCTCAACAGGAGGCTAAGATGAGATAATCAACATTTTGTTACATGAAGACGTCATATATATTATATTGAATATCTAGATTAATTATGCTAACTTATTTTTGCTTTTATATTTCAAATATGATAATTTTCCTAATGTTATGCATGGCTGTATAACTAAAGCTAAAATTAAGTCAGCCTGTGTCCTGTAGGTCACTGCTCTAAATTAACGACTCGAGTCCTGATGCTGACATAATATAATTAAACCTAAACTAATTTCGTAAATGTGTCTTTTCGTTAACTATTTTATTAAGAAACGCTTTTTAGTTTTCAATTTTAGGAGATTCGTAATGCGTAATGTCTACTTTAGTGAAGTTATTTACGACTAATTTTAATTGTTTTATTATTAAAGCTAGATTGTGGAAAATTCTACCTTGATGGAATTTTCCACGATCTAACTAGAATAGTTTTGTTAATCTAGTTTTGCCAGTGGTTTTGTCGGTCTTATACGTAGAAAGTTTAATTCAATATAATATGAAAATAGAATAGATTGGTAGATAGATAAGTTTAGTAGTTGAAATGAAATAAGTGGAGTGAAAGTGTTTATTATTTCCTCCATTAATTTGTATTTAATTTGCTACAGTTGATACTTCAAGTTATTCACAACTGGATTTAGTCAGAACTACTTTTAACTCAAAATAATTATAAAATAATATAATACTTTTGGTTATCTAAAAGTATCAAGAATCACATAAAAACTACTGTTCTTTAAAACAACATAAAACTTCTATCTTGATTTTTTATCTAAGTGAACTTAACAAATTTAAATGTGACTACTAGGAGATGTCAACAAAACCGTAGTGGCCCAGCAGGTTCGCAACCTACTGGGGCTATGGTATGTGTGAAAATGAACCCTGGGGCTCTGGAACGAAAGTAAAGAAGAAGAATAGGAGTGAATTTTTGTCAGTAAAAAGTCTGCCACGCTCTCCCGAGATAAAAGTGTGTTGCATTTTTGTGACAATGACACCAGGCATGCTCTCCACGTTCATCATGCTCCCTTCGTGGCGAAAAGTGGTATCGTGTGAAAACTGCCCTTAACTACCCGAATAAAGGTAGAATTACATCGGGTCCACGTGGGTCACGTACGGCTGGTCTCCAGATATTTTATATGACAACTAGACTTATAGACCTACATTAAACCGACACCACCAAACGTGACGCTACGTACTTACAACTCAGGCGTGTCATCCCCGTGTGTGTCAGTGTAATGCTTTAATAACCTTTTTTTCTATACTAATATTATAAAGAGGAAAGATTTGTACCTATTTTTGTATGTTTGTAATGAATAGGTTCAAAAAGTACTGGGCCGATTTAAAAAATTCTTTCACCAATAGAATGCTACATTCTTCCAATTTGACATAGGCTACATTTCATTTTGAAAAAAAATAGGGATCCTTGGTAAAATTTGAACAATGTAATCGAAGGTGTAGAAAAATGAGTCTTAAGTCACTAAAAAATGTGTTTTATATCCAAATTTCCAAAAATAAATAATTGTCTACCCCGTACGAAGCCGGGACGGGCTGCTAGTAAACAAATAAACTGCTAATTCAAAAGATGACGTTAACTAATTTTTCATTCCCATTCTCTTTTTCTAAACATAGAGTGTAATGTGAAAACTCGTTTGATTTGGGTTGCGGGCAAAACATTACATGTCCATTAGCCCGAACACGCACGGGCAAAGGTAGGTTGTGTGTTTTACAACCGGCATGGGGATATGAAATGTCAAATGTCACACGTTTCTGAAATTTTCATTTACGTTACACAAGACTTGGTAGAAGGATTAACACCGTTCGTGTGCCCTAAATTATTTGTGGCAATGTCCTCTTCTTCTTATCCTTATATATTTGTTGAGAAAAGGAAACACTTTATCCTGTGATTATCACATCATCATTTCAGTCGAAATACGTTCACTATTGCACCTGGGTCTCCCCCAACTGTCACCCAAACGAACAGTCCTGTGCGTCTCGCATCCATTGCATTCCCGCGACTATCACCAGTTCATATCAATGGCGAGTACATTATTCACCTTTGGTTTGCCGACAATATACCTATATCGTGGCTGAGACTATGGAGGAGTTCAGTACAATGCTCGATGATCTTAGTAGAGCTTTCAAAAAAGTTAGTATTAAAATAATTATGAACAAAAACAAAGTCTTGGTAAATAACTATGTAGCACCATCTTTTATTAAAACTGCAGACTGTACAATCGCTCAACCACTGTGCCAATTGTAGCTTCAGATCCCACTTAAATACTTACTTGTTTGCTTACTTACTTGTTATTTTTAACAATATTAACGTAACATAATTAATCATGCCCGTATTACCCAAAAATATAGGCAAGTTTGATTTTATGTGGTGTAGATTACTTATCCATCTTACTATTCCATTGAGGGAAACCCCTATTTCTTAATACCATTATCTCAAAATATGGTTAAAACGATATCATACTGTTAATCCCTCGGAGAATACAGAAGTTAAAGCAATCTGGGTGCACGTAGATTTCACACATATACATATAATACAATATATGGAAGTGCTTATGCGCGAGAATAAGCTCACAGTACTTTATGGTGTCACTTCCATTCATATGACGCGCCGTGTTGGCTTTCGCGGTAATGTACGGGATTTTATGCCGTATCTAGCTATACTTTACATAAGCCAATCCCCTGACGAATGAATGATATTTATGAAGAATCCTTGTCTTATGATATATCAGTGCGGTTTAAAAATACTAATGAGATGTCATAATGTTTATTTTCAGAAGTAGCATCGTTTTTGCACCCCGCATAACTCAAGTGCCCTATGCAAACACTACATTATATATCTGAGAGGATTTGCAGAAAAAAAAAAAAGATATTTATTGAATTACTTGAACTCAAAAACGGGTTCAAGTTAAGTGAATGTCCAAACTCCAAATCACTTATCTCACAATGAATTACACCAATTTAAGGATCACTACACCCAGATAAATATCTCGAAAAAACCGCCTGCATGACGTGCAAAAACCGTAATAAATAATCCAAATTGCTTTCAATTCAAAATCCTATTATAAGTTTTGTGAAAACTGAAATAAATTTTATTTTAGATAGTGAACTATGTAAGCTTTTACGCGCATTGTATTATTTTGCCGATTCATTTTATTTGCTGCCCAGCCACTGATATAAATCCTTTAATTAATAGGTCCAATTATGAAGCAATTACTTTTATTACCGACCTGAAAATATCACGATTGCAGGTCGCGTTGAAAACCACAATCGATTTGTAAAATGGTTCATAATTAATTAAAAGATATGTACATATATATTTATGTGTATAAAAATAGAGACTGACTTATCAACGCACAGCCATTTAAACTACTGGGATTAGGAGCGTGAAATTTTGCAAATGGTTTCCTTTAAAACGTAGGCGAGCTCAAAGAGAGAATTTCTCGAAATTCACTTCCTAAGGGTATGAATTACGGTGTTTAAAAGTTTGTATTGATCGAAACCTACATATACAAAGGAGAGGCAGTTAGCAGAACGCTAATTTTTATAATAACAAGTGCAAAAGGGATATTGCATTACTTATTAATTTTCGATGCAATAATTACGAGCGAACACGTTTTGCTGATCTAGCCACTCCATTACGCCGCGCTCAGTGCGACGCAGCATCAGTACACATTCGGACAGCAAACAAGGTCCTTTTGTACTCATTAGCAAATCATTTAGCGTGACTCGGCATATTTACCGTTTTATCAATAAACTTTTGAAGCTATTAAAGTATTTCATTTAACAGCATAGCAGTCCATATTAGAAAGAGATGTCAGCAAACTGTAACAGCCCGACACAGTCAAAACCTACTGGGGCCCTGGGTTGAAAGATAAGAACTTTGGGACCCTAGAACGAAGGCAACGAAGGAATAGAAGTGGGTTTTAGTCAGTAAAAATCTGACACCGGGCTCGGTGCAGAATGGGAGAAGTCATACTCATGATGGAACCTTAAAAAAAGTCCATACCACTTCGGCCGCGACTCCTACAACTTGAGACGTACTAACACCTACTACAAGATATGTATCCCAAGTGCTAACATGACGTCAAACTTTTGTCGTATGACCGAGACAATATGTTTTACGTTCACAATTCTTCCTTGACAAGTTTTTTATCACGACGCGAACATGGCACTGGCCCAAGTCTTGCTTGCTAGATCACGGCCCATTCCCTCTAGTAGAGAGAACGTCTGACTCCCCATAGCGGGAACATACATAGTGATGTACCTGTCTATGTGGTTTTTTTTTTCCGGTAGGGGAATCATCAGAATGACTTCTTCCACTCTTCCGTGTCAGACTCTTACTGACTAAACCCCTACCCCGTTCCTTCGTTGCCATCGATCTGGGGGACACGGTGACAACCTTTCGAATGCCGTGTTCCCCAGAGGCTTCGGCCCTACTTCCCTACAGTTTGCTGACATCTCCTTGAGGCGTGCGTGGAACAGAACGCGCCGTCGACGACTAGGCTCGGTCCAGATTATTACCAGACTGTCGGACGGCGAGCTACTCAGTGCTCGCTGTCCGCGAGCCCGCGCCTACGGTGGTCGGAAATCGGGATCGGGATCTCGGCGGCGGCGGCGTAAGTTCCGTTGCCTCACGCGGTCGGCAGCCACCTGTCTATGTGGTGGGATCAATTTATAAACCAAGCGTAAAAAAAAAGTGAGTCAGTTTGTACGGATTGTTGATAGTCGATGTACGGATTGTGATCCGCTTTCGAATCATAGATCAGGATTGATTCAGCTTTTTGAAGTTAGGTTTTTGCATTAACATAGATAGCAAAGATTTAATATAGTTTCGTTTTGTTTTTCGTTTTTTGACGTGTGATATTTTATTGTTAATGTGTTTGTCTGATTATATATTTAGACCAATTGACATTGTTTATAGACTTGAAATGTATTGGTATTTAAAAGTCTGTGTTGGTTTGTCTAAAATAACTTGGCTCTGCGATAACCCTTTTTTATAGTCATTAAATTATTCTATCGACAATTAAAACCTCACTGCATATCAAAACATCATCACAGTCTTAACAAGACATTACAATTCTTGGCACAAAGCTATAATTTTATACAATAAAAACGGACTCATGAAGATGCAATTTCCATTACTTAAGTAATAGAAAAAAATGTCTTAAGTAAACTTGGCTTCAGAACCTATTTCTTATCAAAGTAAGTGGAGAAAAGAACTCTTGGCTGTAAGGCTGGGAACATAGACTATAGTCTATATTTTCATCACGGCTACAAAGGCTTCCTTTAATTAATTGCAATTAGACCAGCGCCTTATCGAACGAGTCAGGTGATACGATTAATTAGTATTACTCGAAGCATTTTATTCTACCATTTAGATGTTAGAATTTTCTTTGCTTGGGGTGTAGAAGTATGGAGTTTAAATGCTTTACGAATTAATTAGGGATGAGTTATTGATGTCTTCATCATTTAAATCGAAACTCGTCCATTGTTGTATCTTCCCAAAGGATGGCGGGTACCACTCTACAGGAAGGTTTTCCACGAAGGGTCCTAAGGGGGTATTCAATACTAAGCCTCTCCTGTCAGTCCACCCGGTCGTCTGTCTATCTGTCCTTCCGTCTGTCACCCTGTTTTATCTTATAAATTGTTAGAGATAGAGAGTTTAAGTTTTTACACAGAATGCGTGTTTCTAGATCCGCTACAACCACAAATAGAAACATTAAATTAAAACTAAAAATTAAAAAGTGTATTCATATAAGATTGGTACTTTTTTTGCGATTTTTGCTCAACTTTTATATTGCGGTCCTTCATATGCGAATCTGACTCGCACTTGGAAACATCCATATTATAAACTAATCAGAGCAACATCCCTAGCTGAACCTGTTTCTATTCAGATTTCTGTATAAACTAAATTCGGCTCTTATTGCTCCAAATTGCCTAGATACAATTAAATAAGCTCAAATTAGTACTAAAACATGACACGGGGTGAATTATTCTGTAAGCTATATTCCAAGAAACTTCTAGTTCAGAGACCTGGTAAAGCAACACAAATTCCTCGAATTACCTCTGATACAAAAACCTATGTTCTTTCAACCTTAGCTTCAGGGTATAAGGTTAATTCAATTTTACATAGAATAAGTAAGGGAAGGGTACGAACTTGTTTTCTGAAATAGAAAAGAGGAGGATTTTATCTATAAGACTATAAGTTGGGATCTCAAGTGGTTTCAGCGATGAGAACATTGCCTCAGGTAACTCGATGAAATACAAGACTGTGCGTTTCAGTGTTATGTATGAAATTCAAGGAAAGTGAGAGATCGTATGCATTGATTGTTTTCTTACTATACCTATGTTGTCTCATAGCTGGGCAAAGGGCTTATCTATATATTTCCAACTAATATTTTGGCTGGGTAGTTGGTCTATTGGTTAGTGGCCATGACTGCTATGCCAGAGGGAGTGTGGTCTTGAATCCCGCCCAAAACTAATGTTTCTGTGATGAGCGTTTGTTGTGTTGCGATTTGTGTGTGTAATTTATCTATAATAGGTATTTATTTAGAAATACTATGTTTATCAGTTCTCTAGTACTCACGGAACAAGCTCTGCTTAGTTTGGGATTAGATGGAGTATTATTATACTTTTTTTTAAACGTGGCCGCGCTAAAAGGGTCTCATCAAAAGACTTAAAGTTTTCCAAACGGTAATAGAAGGGGCTATGCTCAGCGTTTTTTTGTGTGATCGATTGAGCGATGAAGGCTTCTGCAGGACAACTAAGGTCTTGAATATAGCCCGTAGAATTACTAAACTTAGGTGGTGGGCTGAGCACATTGCTCGCAGAACAGATGGTCCAAGAGGCGGGAAGGTTTCTGAAGTGTAAATACGTACCGGAAGACCCAGTCTTTCAACTGAAACAATGGTAATGAGTTAATAGTGTACAAAAACAATCAAATAAGTGAATTATTCTAAGATCTATTGAATTTGTGTGAAGTTTAATGAGATGTAGCAACGTGTTGTTGTTTAATCTAAAAACAATCTCGACGCTTGTGGCATTTACTTAACTAAAAGGTTAGGGTTCATGACCTTTTACAGCAATAAATCATGTATGTCTGCTGGAAATACGCTTATAACTGATCAAATGCCTTGGGGAGTGCTTAAAGGTAGCCCATGAAATAAAAATTGTATAAAGTTTTTTTTTGTATTTTGTAAGTCAGCGTCAAATTCTATGTTGATTGGAATATGATTGGCGGCCGTATCTTTAGTGAAGTTATTACCTTTATGTCTAGTTACTCAACTGCCTTGTGGAACAAGCGTGACTGCTACTGGGTCCTGGTTCGATTTCTGGGTTGGGCAAAAAGGGCTTTTAAGTTTCATTAGAAATTACACTAGCAGCCCGAAGTTTGGAAGTTGGTAATGTGACGCACCTTGTACTCGAAAAGCGCGATAAACCGTAGATCCTGCGTCTGATTTTAGGTTGGAAGTATTCCTAAAAAAGTTCCCATTTGATGTTTAAGCGAGTTTTATGAGACTGAAACCGCTGGCAAAAGCTAGTTATCAATTAGTAACAGAAACGCTTTTGTATCTATTAACTATCAAAATGTACACACCAACAAAAAAGGACTGATTAATTACAAAATGGAGACAGTATTTTCTCACTGTTTGCATAAAGGAGCTTGCATTAATTTGCGAGACGATTCAAGCGGCACCACGTACCCGGGTATTAATGAAATAAGTCATAATTATCAAAATGGCCGCCAGGGCTGTTGGCTCACTGCCCGTAGCATGGAGTCTCGCAATCTTAGAGTAATTGCTGCACTCCAACAAGCCTTTCATTGTTAATTAATTTATGATTTGCTCGCCAACTTTTCACTTCCCTTATTCATCATTGTTTTAACCTTTTCTGAAGTAGCAACGTGGACTTTCGATGAGATTTTCCATTGACAAAAATTGTGAACTTTGTTTCAATTTCTGACTGGTATTTGACTTTCTTATTGGATACATTTCTCAAAGACCTGTTAGCAAAAATGAACGAGTCTTGCTAGGTTCGATTTCAGCCAGGTTTGTAGGATTGTCCAAAAGAGTTACTGTGGCCCTGGAATGCAAAGAGTAACTGAAAAAACACAGGTAATGTTACTCAAAAAATGACTGATACTTTCTCGCTTCACCCAGAGTTAGTTATTTGATGAATACCCACCACGAATACCACATTTGGTTGGAAGGAAGAAAGGCCTGGTTCTAGATAGCGTGAGAAAAGAATGTCTGGAGTGAGTTTTGAAGAGGCCATTGCCTAGTAGTATGATAGTATTGGTAAGAAAAAGAAATTATTCAAGTGTATGATTCTGCATACACAATATAAGCGTTCGCGTTTAATTTGTAGTACATTCAGTAAATTACAGCGAGTGTAACGTGCGTCACATAACAATGCGAGTCGGAATACGGATAAACACGTTTGATTTATATTTCACTCGTAAATCCTCCTTTTAATTTCGGCTTACTTTTGATCACGTATTATAGAAGATTTTTTTGAACGAATATGTTTTTTGGCAGATGTTATTTTGGTAGATCTGTGTGAATGATGAGATCTTAGGGAAGTCTTGGTAATCAGCCTTGCGGGGAAAGTGGTGATTGTGATTGCCTAATGTTGTTTTCGTAGTTCTTAGGTATATAGTTTTTGTCTGTTTTGTGTTTTATTGCTATACAATGTGTAACATAATAAACGCAAATCCTGAAAGTAGATAGTATGTTTTGAATCGGCCACTAAATGTATCTATTTTGAAAACAAGTATTTTAATGTGGAAAAGGCATCAAGAATTATTTTAGAATATATATATACCTATTTTGATAAGTTCTTGATATATAATGATAGTGTCTCTAGATTTTAGTGTGTGCGTGCGTAGATATCAATACCTATGCCGTATAATACCAATTTCTTTAAAACATAATAAATATGTAAAAAATAAATCGATGTAAAATCTCAGTGATTTATATAAGATTCTATCTTAATTTTCTTTTTAAATGAGGGTATTTATCCAGTTACATATTGTATATTTTGAGGTAGAAAAAAAAAAACAATCTCCTACTCGAGTACTTAAAGATAACACTCGTGAAAAAATATTGCATACAATTACGTGCTTAGATTTTCAGCTATAACTAAATTGTTAACAAACAGAACAATTTTCTCCGCTCAGTTTCATACGTGGAAATCAGGAAAGATTAATTTGACGTGTCAGTGTGACTGGTTTAGCCACGGTTTAGCTATCCAATAAACATTGTTTGATAAACAATTCCGAGCATTTTGATTAATTGAATGCAATACTTCACACGAGCGATCAACAGAATGACTTTGATACGAATTTAGATGGGACGCATTACGGAAATGAATGGAAATGGAAATCCAAATTGGCCATTTAGAGATTTATAACATTATATCACGCGTCTATTTGTCGTAGGGGTAGGCAGTAACAGACCATAAGCTGTGGGAAAGAGATCCACGGGACCTCGGAATTGGGGCAAGGAAGAAACAGGAGTGGGTTTTAGTCAGTAAAAGTCTGACACGCCCTCCCGCTCCGTCCAGAGCGGGAGAAGTCATTTTGATATTTCCCTACCTTAAAAAAAAGCTGTGGGAACGTTTGAAAGAGTGACCGAGGCCCTAAAATGTAAAGAGTTACTGAATGATACAGGAGGATGTTTTAGTCAATCAAAGTCTGACAGGCCCTCCTGTTCAACATTGGAGCGGGAAAAGTCATCGACTAATTATTAGTCGATGACTTTTCCCGCTCCTTCTCAGAAAAAAATTACTCTGGATATATAGGTATATTCCTTGTAATTAGGTGCGAGAGGTCGATCGCCCACCAGATGGACCGACCTCATTTAATTATCTTAGCAATGTTTCCTCATCGAATGTACACTTATTTACTTCCGATATTCATATTATTTTCGATACCAATGACTTCGTGAGTGTTGCGGGAATCTGATGGATGTGAAATGCACAGGACTGGTCAATATGGCAATACTTTGGTTAGGTTTATTTTCAAAAGTGGACGTCATTCAGCTGAAACCATGTCATTATCATGATTTCAGCTGAATGACGTCCACTTTAGGCAGCTCATCATATTTGGGGATTTTCATTATTAGTACTTGAAGAAACGAGCATCGTCCAACCGTTTAGTAGAAGACTGATACTTACGACGAGTACGAACCGCGTTATTGCCACCGAACGATCACAGGAAAGAGGAGCCTAGTTCCACTTTGATGTTAACACTCAAACATAATTGATGACTGACAAGCCACTGAACATTTTATTAATATCAGCCTTTCGTTTTCCCGATTCAATAGTCAAAAAGTGACTTCTGAGATGACAGCAAATAGGAAAACCGGTCAAGTGTGAGTCGAATTCGCGCGCCAAGAGTTTTACAAACTAACCTATGTTAGTAGTTCGATTCTCGAAGATGTTTCTGATTCGCTAAAAAGTTCTTACGACCGTCTCCTTCATTAACCTATCAATACCCGCGAAACGAGACACAATAGCAAGACAATAAAATCGCGGTCCTGTGAGACCGGTCGGGAATTCATGAATTAATTATTGTTTCGCAGAAGGTGGCGACCGCCTGCCATTCCTCCTCGCTTTCTACTGGGATTTTTTTTCAAGTGGGGAATCATCAGAATGTCTTCTCCCGCTCTTGGGCGGAACAGGAAGGCGTGCAGATTTTTACTGACTAAACCCCACCCCGTTCCTTCGATACCTTCGATCTGGGGACACCGAGCTCGCTTTTCCAACTAAGCTCGGAATGGCTTCCAGTCTAACCAGGCGCAGCTAATATTTTACATAGAGCGACTGCCTATCTAACCTTCACAACCTGATAACTGGGTAGTTTAATACGCCTTGTCAACACTGGTGTCAGATTTTCTGACTTCTAACAAAACCAAGATCTTCAAATGACAATCGAGACCAACGGCGACATCTTGGCATGCAATAGATTGTTACCATTTTTGTTTCACGCGGGTAATCATCGCTCTGGGTGGATGTGGAGGGAGTGTCTTGCAGAGTGTGTTTTGTAGTGGCCGCAATAACTCTTTCGAGCAATTCGCAGCCATTAGCACATGCCCCATCTATGGACAGACCTTGGCAAGAGCAGCTTAACCTCAAAGTGCCGGCTATTATTGTTTTGCCACAACTCTTTTTAATTTAGTACCTACGTCCTACCTATTTAAAAAATGCGAACTCATTTTTTATTAAAACTCATTTGATGTGTAGTTGAAGTTAGAAAACATAAATTGTATTCCGTAACTGTTGCAAAACAATAATTAGTTTATAATTACTTGGTGAAAATTCTCAGAATCTGTGTATGAGCGAACGTGTGTAATAAAATATTTGTTCTCTCATCTGAATATTAAAGAACAACAAACTCATCCTCTTATCGTCCTGTACACGTTTTCAAAGCTGCTGTGAAGTATACGAGTACATACCTACTTATTTAAATTGCTATTCTACAATTTTTTTGGTGAAATTTCACCGTTGTGATGCGCCGCCTGGGATTGATACAAATTGGGGAAGAGGAAAGTGTCTAAAAAAATATTTAAAATGGTCAATTGGTATCTGATCACGGAGTCAACGCTTTCGTCTAGTATTTATAGATTGGAATTATTATAACTCCAGCCTTTGAATATCTTAAAAAGAAATCTTAAGAGCCTCAATCCTAAGAGCTAATCCGCAGAAAAAAAATGAATACAGTTTAGAAAATTAGCAAAATTTTAAATACGGAAACTAATGGGGCATTTTGCACAAGGTTTCTTATTATGACCTAGGTGAGCACTAAGAGAGGATTTTCCAAAATTCACCCCTTAGGAGATATGCACGATTTGCGCGTGGAGATGCAACGCCGGGGCGAAACTCCGCTGCCGCGACAAGTCGCGGCGTGGCGGACAGAGTTTCGGCGGGATCTCAGGGTGACATGGCGACTGCGACTGTCGCAACCCAGTGTTGGGCACGCCGTCATTGAGGCGGTTAGGCCCCTCTTTGAGGAGTGGTTGGAAAGAGGTCACGGCGTCCTCTCTTTCCGTATGACGCAGGTCCTCGACGGACACGGTAAGTTCGGGAGGTTCCTGCATCGAATCAAGCAGGAGAGGACGCCCGGGTGTCGCCACTGTGTGGACCGCCCGGAGGACACGGGTGGAGCACACGGTAGAAGTGTGCCCCGCTTGGGTGGAGCACCGCCGTGTCCTTGTGGAGGCTATCGGGAGCGGCGACCTCTCGCGCCGGGCCCTGGTTCAGGCCATGGTTCGGAGCGAGGAGGATTGGCATGCCGTCGCCTCCTTCTGCGAAGCAGTAATGCTCGTGAAGGAGGCTGATGACCGCGAGCGCGTGAGGGAACGGTCACGCCGCCGCCGCCGAGATCCCGATCCCGATTTCCGACCACCGTAGGCGCGGGTTCGCGGACGGCGAGCGCTGGGTAGCTCGCCGTCCGGCAGTCTGGAAATAATCTGGACCGAGCCCAGTCGTCAACGGCGCGTTCTGTTCCACGCGCGCCTCAAGAAGATGTCAGCAAACTGTAGGGGCCCGGCAGGGCCGAAGCCTCTGGGGGGAACACGTGGTATTCCTAAAGGTTGACACCGAGTCCCCCCCAGAACGAAGGCAACGAAGGAACGGGGTCGGGGTTTAGTCAGTAAGAGTCTGACACGCCCTCCCGCTCCGCCCAAGAGCGGGAGAAGTCATTCTGATGATTCCCCTACCAGAAAAAAAAACCCCTTAGGAGATGAAACTAGCCAAAGTTTGTATGAAGAAACCTACTTTTACACGAGTAAAGGCACTGGCAAAGGCTAGTCGTCAATATTTTCTCAAACTACAAAAAGCCTTCCTATAATTTAGTCTGACTCTGGCACATATTGCCAACTTATATAATCTTTAGCGTCTCTAAGTTTGCCAAGCCCTAAACTTTATACCTAAACCCTGATCGTTTCAGGACCCTTTTCACCCTACAAAGGGCGAGTTTCAAAAAAGTCCCTTTTAATAGCATATACATCATACTGTATGTAGGTACAGTCATAAACAAACAGGTTCGTCACCGTATGGTTTACGCTTGTTTGTTCCGGATAGAAACTGCTTTTGTTTTACCAACTTAGTCCTACCAGAATATGACAGTGTCTTATCTATACTTTTATTTTTAAGGAGGAATTATTTGTATTTTGGTTTGAAATGAATAAACTCAAAAACAACTACTGAACCGATTCTAAGAATTCTTTCACCAAGAGTTTACTTTTTTCAAACAAGTTTCAATTCTTTATCACTAAGTAAAAGAAGTGAAGTGTTATTTTTAAGTGGACGAAGCCGCAGGCGGAAATTAGTCAAAAATACGACGGGGTTAGGTTTAATTTATGACCTGTAAAATGCCCTACCCATTAGAAAGCTTTTCGATATTGACTAGAGACAATAGATTTTACTATTACGAACTTTCTTTTCAAATGATTTATGATCTGCTCAGTGCAGTAATTTTAAAAGGTATTCTGTGCTTTCACTTGACAAAGAAAAGAATTAAAGAAACGACAAAGGTAAAAGCGCCCTGACTGTACATGAGTTACTCAATGAAAGTAACTTTGCTTTTATATTAAAAGCCTTAATTCCCTGGTTGGAAGGCTGCGGAGTTCATGTTGGTAGCTGAAGGTACTTCGAAGTTATGTACTAGGTTTAGCACTGTAGCGTGGAAAGTAAGAGATTAATATATACCTGTGCATGTTGAGGTATACTTTACCTGTTGGTTTAGACTTTAGAGGTATACTTTATGTACCTGTATGGTCGAATTTCAACATGGCAATGCTCTAGTATTTCCCTAGGGTGACGTAAAAGGCGACTGTCTATCTTATATCTTATATCCAGTAGAATATCTTGGCCGATCTAAAGCCATTCGCGTCAAGACACTGCATGATGGATTATGTGTAAACTTTTGGTGAATCAGTTCAGGAAAGTAAATATTTATGTTTACCTTGATAAGATGATCGTTACACGTGGTAATGGATGCGGGATTGTTTGAAAGAGTTTGAAACCCAAAGGACTACTGAAGGAGGTACAGCAGGAACTTACCCTAGAATCTTTTAGTCCGTAAAATTAGGTCACACGCTCTCTGTTTGCCCAGAATGGGAGTAAGAAAATAGTTTATTAGAGACTTCCCAGGATAAAGGAATAGAATAAACTAATAATATTAACTAACCTTTTTCATGAAAACATTTATATGGAAATAATAACAACATTAAAAAGAAAATAAAAGATTTGTGCTTGGCCAATACGACTTTTATCTGGAACATATTATTATTATGCTCCAATGTTTAAAAAAAAAACAACACAATGCTGGTTGGAAGAAGTTACCTCATTATTTCACTTCTTAAAAAAATACATTGCAATCAAATCAACACAAAACTCAATTCGTGTTTTGAAATATAATAACCTACTGCATTAGTAGTAACCGCGTTTAATTTTGGTACATTTGATCATTTGTACATTAATTGATCAAATGCCGGGTAATCTTGGGTACTCAGAAGACCAAAAGCCTGTCAACTATCGGATATCGTATTACCCACTAACTGGGTTGAGGAGGTTACAGGAAGTCGGTCAAGTCGTGCCGATCTCAATATAGTTGGAGAAAGGCAATACAGATTCATTGACATTTGATTAATTTGTTTGGTTGAGTGATTGGCTGGTGCGCTGCGTGTCGAGGGTTTGATTCCTGCACGGAACACAACTATAGATAGCTGTTCCGGGTCTGAGTCTCTTGCGTATGTGAATTTACATGTTTGTAGATACTTCCACGATACAGGGTGAATTCTTAGTGTGGGGTTAACTTTTTTCATGCGTTAAAGAAGAAAAGAAAGAAACATAAACTTGTTTTGTTAGTCTACATTGTCTTCGTCTTCTGCAAACGTCTCTCCTTTTCTTTCCATGTTCCGTCCTGGGTGATCTCTTGCTACGTTTTCGAAGCATACATGGTCAGAACGACAAACTACTCCGCGGTTGCCCGCGACCAATACTTCTAAAACAAATAACCATAACATAATTTTAATTTAAATGGACAAAATTACAACTTTACAAATGGTTTAAAAATTACTTTGGAAAATTACAGCTGCGCATTGTTTATTTACGGCTGGGTATTGTCAACTGCTGTCAATTTAGCCCAGCTAATTAAAAATCACAATAACCAAAATACTATTTCAGGCAACCAATACAGTAACTACAAAACCGATTACAAATATAAACAAATACATTATATTATCGGATACAGACAGTTAGACCGTTTTCACATTTTCCGATCCGATATCGGTATCGGACTCCGATACGATATCGGGGTAAGGTAAATGTATGAGATATGTACCTGTCTTTCATATTGTCCGACCCGATATCGGATATCGGAGCACAGCATTTCATACATTTTACTCACCCCGATATCGTATCGGAGTCCGATACCGATATCGGATCGGATAATGCGGAAACGCTCTGACGGGTCTGCTACAGCAATGTCCGATATAAGCGCAATCCAATCTTCCGGCAATCATCGTCAGAATTGTATTGGAGCTGCCCCGCACCCTGCGCATCAAGAACGCGCACAGCTTACGCATAGGACTGGAACAATTTGCCTGCTACGATCTTCCCGTCCGATTACCATTTAGGTGTCTTCAAAGCTAGAGTGAATAAGCTCATTATTAACTAGTGCGAACGAGTCAACGATTGCATCCCTGCTTACCTTCAGATGGGATCGCAGTCAAGTACTGGTTTATATTATTTAAAAAAAATATACATATTAACCTATCACATACCCACAAAACGAGACACAATAGTAAAACAATAACAGCGCGGTCTCATAGGACGGGCGGGGATTTATGAATTAAACTGACTAAAGATACTAAATGATTATGTAATCAATAAATGCATGCCATATTGCCAAATCCCATAGCTATTAAATTCTGGCCACCGATGACGTAATCAAAAACCATTACATCACTAATTTAGAGCGTGCACCGCTGCTTACAATATTGTTGATCTACAGCATGTTTGCAGTTTAGTGCTCAATAGTTGGGCGAACAGGCTTATTAGTTCAATTTGCATGTGCTAACAATATCATGGCCGTGGTGTTTGTACATAATTCTGCATAAATTAGCAATAAGGACCGATACCCGTGTGATATGACTGTAGACGACGGGAAGGTTTATTGCTATGCTGATTTTGAGGAGTTGGATGTTATGGTCTGTTTTCACGAAGATGCCTGCGTTTATTAATTTTTATGCGGTGTGAAATCACCAAATAGTTAATCCCAGCATACATAGGCATGTCAGACTTATACTGACTAAAAACACCTATGTTCCTATACAATTGCCAATTATATAAATGCAACTCGTTAAAATCGACACTTAATCAAACTTCAAAGTTGTAGTACCTGACAAGTAAAACGACCCCCTCTTGGTTCTTCTGCAGAGGTACTCTTTTACAGTAACAAAGATCACATATTTATTTTTCATCAAATTAGATTTTCGGCACGGGCGGCCAGGTTAATGACCTCGTTTGAACTGAGTTGTGAGATTATTACACACCAGTTCGTGTATTAATTTCACGCAGTGGGCAGCCTCTATAATGAATATTAGGTACGTAGGTGTACCAAGACACATCTCCGTCATTAATAAAATTATGAATAAGCTCGTTAAATTAATTACGCAGAAGAAAGATGTTAAGGCCATTGTGTATTTTTAATTAGTTACGTTTAATTTATTAAATCATCTTTTCACAGGTTTTCCTATCAATATTAAAATTGCTATCCTATTTATTTGGTAAATTCAATCATCTTTTGTTCAATGATTTTTAAAGAAATGTAAGTACCTACGTGTGGTACTTACATTTTTTTACTTACGTATCTTCGTTTTTCAAAACAACTAATACATGCGACTCTCAGTCCACCCACGAGCTCTTAACGCGATCTATTTGACGACCTAAACTGAACTGTTAAAGGTATGGACCTACGTAGATTGTATAGCTCTATCCCTCAGTCAATTTTACACGTTATGGTAAGGTTGTGTTCTCTACCACCTGTAACCGATTAGCGTTCAAAGTACCTAATAGTGACCAGGCATGCTTTGCAAAAACACTTCACTTTTTCTTTCTTTTCTTTTTTATATAGTTTAACTCTTTTATATAGTATAACTATATTATAAATGTGAACTTCTACTGTCTTTTGACAGTCAGAGCTACTTAATTAATATTAGCATGGATTAAAACGAGAGTTTCGTGATTTTCTTTCTAAAAATTGAATAATTTATTGTATGTTACTTGCATATTTTATATCATTAACCATTAAAACACAAAATAACGGATAAACTAGGTTTATAAGCTATAATAAAACCTGTTTTCTTCCACCTAAATAATGCGTGCAGATCCACATAACAGCCACATAATTATATTAAGGACCTTCCAGATTTATGGAGCAATACGGGCTCGTCTGAATGCCACTTAAGCCTTAACTAGTAAAGTGACGTATCTTGATAGTGAGCTATAGACAATATTGCTACAGCACCACTCTACAACATACATTATGTGATATAAATGTAGGGAATGCTCCGGTTACATAGTCGTATGATGTGAACCTGACATATTGTAAACTAAAGTCCCCCAGCTGCGTATACAGGGTTACTGGTAATTCGACGTATATCCGGCAGGGGCTGATAAGGGGGCCAAAATGCAACAAATTGAACCCCCCATATGTATGGCCGAAATTCAATAGTTTTCGAGATATTAGAATTTTAAGGGTTTTTCGATATTTACCCAAAATTTGACATTTAATTCCAAATAAAATAAAAACTACATATTTGAATGGGTACCATTAAAAATGATGTTGTAGCTGGCACTTCAATTAAGCTATGGACATAATTAAAACTACTTAATTTAACAAAATACTGAAAATAATACTGCCGCGCTAGCGATATTAGCAGTAAGTCAAATTTTTGACAAAATGAGTTAAATATTGATCCCGAATCAGCGCAATGAGCTCTACCAGATGTGCTGACACCTGTTTTGATAGCTTATCGGGAACCAGTAAATTTCGTTTAGAATAACGGCAGTAAGTCCAATAAATGACAAATCTTCCTTAACACAACAAGAGTAAGTATAGTTACCCCGGGTTAATAAGTAAAGCTCTATCATTTAGGTTTTACTTTTACTTAAATTATGTGCAGTAACTGTGTATACTGTCGATATAATAAGTAAAGCATGATTTTTATTTTGCCTTAATGACTTAGGAGAACAGCAGTAACTAAATATACTGTGGATATAATAAGTAGAGTTGGTTTTTAATTGATTAGAATATCGGCAGTAACTAAACATACTGTGGATATATTATGTAATGTATGTTTTTTTTATTCTTCATTGAATACTTAGAATATCAGCAGTAACTCATCATTCTGTGGTTATATTGAAGAAGGTCTACTTTGCATTCGGTCATGATCACATACACTATAAGCAGAAATAATCTATTATAGACAGAAATATATATTAAACTGTGCTGCCTTGCTAGCAATAAGAGTAGTTTGGCACGCAAAGAATTTTTTACAATTTTGTTTTTCCAGACTTTTTTTGCTTTATTTTAATTGTGATGGTTGAAACGTGTAGCCCAAATAAAGCGCTTTTATATTCTTCACTCAATAAGGTTGTATATATATTTGAATAGTTTTAGATGACGAAAATCCTTTTATATTTAGTGTTAGTTGAAGCAACTGAAATACCAATTGCTTAGAATAATAGCAATAAGTAGTAAGTTACTGCTTTTGTTATAAGCAACTCAAACTAGGTTTAGGTTATAGCTTAGGAATAAAAACAAGGTGTTATATAAAAAAAAAACGTTTATGTTTAATAATATTTCTTTACTAACGTATTATTATTATGTTAAATAACGAGGTTTCACTGTTTCACTATCCGATAACAGTGAAATTTTAAGAAAATAAACTATTATACAAATTTATATCAGTCTTTCTTACTTTGAAAATCTTATAAAAAAATTATAATTTGTTATTGAGCTCCATTCCCTTCTTGTATATTATTACAAAAAACTTAAAATATTTATGTAAATATAAACATTGACTAGTTAGTTACGAAAAAAAAACAGTCTTTTTACGTTCACAATATTTGATGTCAAAACTAAGTTAAAATACTAGAATAAAAAAATCAAAGAAAGGCTCGCACTCAGGGACATTCAATATCGTTAATCATTATTTAACTTCTAAATGGTTCATTAAGAAATTGTCACATTGACAGTTTTTCATTGTAAAACGATGTGAAACTATCAATGTGACAATTTCTTAATAGATCGATTAGAAGGTAAGTGATGATTCTTCTTCTTCTGCCTGGCGTTAGTCCCGGCCGTTGCCAGGGTCCCGCTAAGCTTACTCCACTTTGCCCGATCTTCAATATCCTTCCCAGTAAGGCCATTGGCTCTCATGTCGGACTTGACGACGTCCAGCCAGCGCTTGCGAGGGCGACCACGGGACCTAGCCCCAAGAACAGCCATATCCATGCATCTCCGGCCGGCGTACTCCCTAGGGTGGCGCATGATGTGGCCATACCATCGCAGACGACACTCTTGCAGTTTTTCCCCCACGTCACGGACACCAAGACTACCTCGGATGAATCAGTTGCGCACGCGATCGGATCGCGTTACGCCACACATCCACCTCAGCATCTTCATTTCCGTGACGCGAAGCTCCTGAGTGTGTCTGCTTAATGCCGGGCCTACACTCGCCACCGTACAGGAGGACCGGCCGTATTTATATATCTGCCCTTTGAGCCTCGGTTGTTCAATGTCCCTGATTTATGGGTTAATATAAGAAATAAAATAACAAAACCTTGTTTTAGGATGTCATGAATGATGTAACAAACACACAAAACTATCTAGCAAAACTTAATCTAAATCACTTAAATGACGTTAAAGAAGCTTTTTTTTACTTTAGTATTTCAACTTAGTTTGATCTCAAATATTGTAAACGTAAAAAGCCTGACTTTTTGTTACTTTGAAATATGGCTAACTTGTCAAAGATAATATATATTTTTTTAAAGTTTTTTTTAGTAATATACGAGAGTAGAATGGAGCTCAATAAAAAATTATAATTATTTTATAAGACTTTCAAAGTAAGAAAGACTAATTTAAATTTGTATAATAGTTTATTTTCTTAAAATTTTATTGTTCTCGGATAGTAAACAGTGAAACCTTGTTATTTAATATAATAATAATACGTAAGTAAAGAAATATTAATAAACATAAACGTTTTTTTAAATAAGACTTTGTTTTTATTCCTAAGCTATAACCCAAACCTAGTATGAGTTGCTTATAACAAAAGCAGTAACTTACTACTTACTGCTATTATTCTAAGCAATTGATATTTCAGTTGCTTCAACTAACACTAGACATAAAAGGATTTCCATCATTTAAAACTATTCTAACATATATACAATTTTATTGAGTAAAGAATATAAAAGCACTTTATTTGGTCTACACGTTTCAACCCTCACAATTAATATAACTTAAAAAAATAAGTCTGGAAAAACAAAATTTGTAACAGAAACTTTGCGCGCCAATTACTCAAAACTACGCAAAACGTACTTACTGCTCATATCGCTAGCGCGGCAGAATAAGCGATATAAGAATAATATCTTAGCAATATTTTCATTTAACGCTTCAAAAATGTTGTCTCGTCACAAAAATTTCTATGACATTAATCGTACAAATAACTAAAACAACTTGCTTATCCTGTAAGCTTTCCAGAAAGGTATAAAAGTCAATTTTAAAATACATAATTCGTGGCATGGCATGTGTTTGAACCGGCGCGGGGAGAGAAATTATCTGTGTTTTTAGTTTATGATCCTCGCTAAAACAACCGATTTTCCTGGCGAAATTCTTCGCGATGGGGCGGGGGAGTACACGGCGTCTGCTGCGCTCGCGTCGCCTTCCTTAGTAAGTTTTGACTCTACTAATCTCTCTACCAATCTCTCATCCCGTTAATTTGTTATCGATCATTATTGTTAATTCTTGTTTCTCTTGTTATTCTTTTTGTTATCATTGTTATTTCGAATAACATGGCTTCGTATCCTAATAACGAATACGTAGACATAATGTTTTGTTATGGTTTTGCTGATGGAAACGCGGCTGCGGCTCGCCGAGAATACCAACGCCGCTTTCCCGATCGTCGACTTCCCCACGTTACTGTTTTCGGGAGCACCTATCGACGACTGTCTGAAACTGGCAGTGTTCAAAGAGCACAATTCAACGCTGGTAGAGTCGCCTAGCAGGATCTCCCTCGTGCAATGTTTGAACAGGTTGATAATGGTACGGGTGTCTACCTGATAGATGTACTACCGACTACACTTTCCACTGCGACATACCGAGCTGTCTTGTAACAATGTTCGTTGAGATGTTTGGGTCATCAATAAAACACTGAAGAATGGTGTCCTCTTCGTCAGCCGTGTACCGTCGAGGTCTGCCAGCGTTGAATTGTGCTCTTTGAACACTGCCAGTTTCAGACAATCGTCGATAGGTGCTCCCAAAAACAGTAACGTGGGGAAGTCGACGATCGGGAAAGCGGCGTTGGTATTCTCGGCGAGCCGCAGCCGCGTTTCCATCAGCAAAACCATAACAAAACATTATGTCTACGTATTCGTTATTAGGATACGAAGCCATGTTATTCGAAATAACAATGATAACAAAAAGAATAACAAGAGAAACAAGAATTAACAATAATGATCGATAACAAATTAACGGGATGAGAGATTGGTAGAGAGATTAGTAGAGTCAAAACTTACTAAGGAAGGCGACGCGAGCGCAGCAGACGCCGTGTACTCCCCCGCCCCATCGCGAAGAATTTCGCCAGGAAAATCGGTTGTTTTAGCGAGGATCATAAACTAAAAACACAGATAATTTCTCTCCCCGCGCCGGTTCAAACACATGCCATGCCACGAATTATGTATTTTAAAATTGACTTTTATACCTTTCTGGAAAGCTTACAGGATAAGCAAGTTGTTTTAGTTATTTGTACGATTAATGTCATAGAAATTTTTGTGACGAGACAACATTTTTGAAGCGTTAAATGAAAATATTGCTAAGATATTATTCTTATATCGCTTATTATTTTCAGTATTTTGTTAAATTAAGTAGTTTTAATTATGTCCATAGCTTAATTGAAGTGCCAGCTACAACATCATTTTTAATGGTACCCATTCAAATATGTAGTTTTTATTTTATTTGGAATTAAATGTCAAATTTTGGGTAAATATCGAAAAACCCTTAAAATTCTAATATCTCGAAAACTATTGAATTTCGGCCATACATATGGGGGGTTCAATTTGTTGCATTTTGGCCCCCTTATCAGCCCCTGCCGGATATACGTCGAATTACCAGTAACCCTGTATACGTATACAGGGTTACTGGTAATTCGACGTACACGACGTCTGTTTGAAGGTGATAAACTCAAAAACTACTTAACGGAATTTTATGCGGTTTTCATTAATGGATAGAGTGATTCATGACGAAGGTTTAAGTGCATATTACTGTCGAGAAATATTAAGTACTTCAAATACTTCTAACACCCTTGCGAAGCTGTAGACGGTCGCCAGAGAGATAAATAGTATTTTGTTCGTAGGTCTTTGGTTTAATATTAATGTAGATTTAGACTTTAAACTATTTACCGTAGGTAGTAATATCCCAATATTACAGAATCTTATCAAGATGATTCATTTACATGCGTGCAAGTATGTTTTGGTATTAGTCGAGCTACTGAAAGTCAATACTCCATGTCTACATGCACGTATTTTGCTAGCAAACTATGCACGAATCTAAAACATAAGCGTATCTATTTTTAGTGCGAGTTGACCGGCTATATTTCGTAGGTACTCGAAACAATAAAAGACTTCGGTTTGACCCGCTGTGTCAAAAAATATTTCAACAAGCATCTCTTGACCTTAACAGTATAAATATACAATTTCTGAATGTCCCTGTACATTCATAAATCTAACCCTATTTTAGGCTATGCTTTGCCTAAAAATAAGTCAAATACAAAACTGTTTTATACATAAGGATATTTCCTTACTAATTCCGCACAGAAGTCGATGCCAGAGAAACGTCAATTAAAGATAATGGTTCATTATGTCTCAAAGACCCATTTGCTTAGTAAACCTTGAGTAGCTTGAGCCTTAACGATCTCAACTTTGTTAGGCAATACGAGTTTATTGTAGTATACTTAGGTAATAGTTACGTTTTACGACGCCTTGATTGACTATGAAACATCGACATCAAAACTACTATTGGTATTTGGCTAGGTCATGACTCTTTTGCCCTTTAAAATTATCATCATTTCGGGCGTAAGACGTCTATGGCTGGACATTCTCATCTTACGATCCTGTGTTTCCTAGCTGAGGCAGAGGGCATCGATATAGTCCTTCTAATGAAAGCGCGACCTGAGAAAAAGAGGTTTAAACCAAAAAAATTGTATGTGATATTACTAAATAGTAGGAGAATCATGTCTTGACACTTCACAATTTTTTTTATTTCCTACGATTGTGGCTGAATAATGTTGCCAATTAAATTTAAAAAAATAATACTCTAGGTCGCGCTTTCATTAGACGGACCCACCTGGCCGATGTTGAGCTTTACATAGGTCTCCCCCTAGATCTGCCAATACTACCTGTACGAGTACGTCTCATACACATTGGGTTCCTGCGACCTTCACCACAATATCGATCCACTTTGTGGAAGGCCTTCCAACGTTGCAACTTGTGGTACGCGATCGTCTCTTCAGAACCTTCCGGGTTCTTTGACCATCTGCTCTACTAGCAATGTGCCTTAACCACTATGCATTAAGTTTGTCGATTCGAGAGAGCCCGATCTTCAGGCGTATGTCAGTATTCTAACAATTTATTTCGAACCTGAGCAACATGTCTATTTCTTTCACATTTCTCTATTAGTCAAGCCTTAAACGAATTTTTTTACCCCTTTCTAGCAATTTTGACGCAGTCAATCCACAGTTTGACGAACATTTTATGATCTTCCTCAACTCATTACAACCTCAATAATTTTCTGAATTTTCTTCACGACAGATTGGTATCTAATTTCTACGTACTCACAGGTATATGTCTCGCCGAATACTTAAAGGTGAACCAAAAACTGTTACAGAATTTCTGCTCATTTTTTAGAGCTTATCTATTAGTTCATTTAAAATTGGCTGATGTACCTATGTCTAACACACTTGAAGTATACTTCTAGTTTGTATAAGTAGGTACGGTGAAAATTGATTCGTTGCCTTAAAAGGTGGCGGCCGTGAAGCACTACTGGGTTTTAATCATTAAAAATCTGCTTTCTCGGATTGAAAAGCAAGAGGGATGTTCTTGCTTTTCTATGATCGTTTTTATTTATTTTGTTAACCAATAGAATTTAATTAAATTTACCTAATCAGTATTGTTATTTCCGAAATTCTTTTAGCCATTCAGTTTATAGTAAATTATGCGATACTGACAATTTTATAGAACTATTTTGATAAAAGTATAAATACGACGATTTAGTTGTGTTCCTCAGGAATAGGCTAGAAATGGCTCGCAGCCTCCCGGCGGCCTCCCTTCATTCCATCCATTGTTCCCGCTATGAATTAAATGAAGGGAGGCCTTGACCTAATAGTGGGATAGTTTAGTCTGGATATAATAATATTTCTTAGACATCCATTAAAAAAGTTTTAGTGGAACGTTTGTAAAAGGCTTTTAGATTTTTCAGCCTTTGTTATCAAGTGATTTAAGTTTTCTGCGCAGTAGTTTGCTCAGAGCCTTCAAAAGGTATTGTAATACATTACCTGATAAAGGAAAAAAAATTAAAACAGATGAATATAATAAAGGACTGATTCTACCTATAGGACAGTAGAGTGCGTCTAATGAAAGCGCGACCTGGAGTTTTTTTTTTTTAATTTAATTGGCAACATTATTCAGCTGCAATTGTAGGAAATAAAAAAGAATTGTGAAGTGTCAAGACATGATTCTCCTACTAGTTAGTAATACCACATACAAGATTTTTGGATTTAACCTCTTTTTCTCAGGTCGCGCTTTCATTAGACGGACTATACCTAGTTATACGTGGCACCAATTTGTACCTAAAAACTAACCTTCAAGATCTTAATAACCTGTCGTAACTTTTAAACGTTGTTTTGACAGTTTTATCGTTCGATTTGCTAACCAACACTTAGTACCAAAGGAAACCACGTGGAAAACTTTATTGGAAACTCTTAATGAACAGTAAAATGATAATTAACGATATCTAGGTAATTATTATGAAAAGCATTTCGTCCGTGCCTGACCTGCCATTAGCTGAAGTGGTGGCCCAAATAACCTGGGTGACGCGATAGGGTTGACATCTTACGAGTTTCAAAAAAGTGTTTAAATTCTGGCTGGAATTTTTTATGTTAAATTTACTGACAGGTATCAAATTGGGGTATAGTGTACACTGTAGTTATAGAGTTTTACGATCGGTTTGTATAAACGATTTTAATAAAACATTTTTAGTGAGGTTCAAAAATCTCAAAGTAATTGTTTTGATAGTATTTGTCGTCTGTTTTTTATACCATGATATAAAATTGACACAGGTAATGTCTATTACTATAGGAATGATGCCAGTTCTTTTGTGTTGTAATGTCATTTTAGTCTCGGGGTATAAAAAATAGACGCTAGTCATTATTGTAAGGTTGCAAATTATAAATTAATGTGCACAGTAAAGTCTTTGTGATAAACTTTCGTCGAGCAGTGTACCAGTGCCGACTAAATAAAAAATCTAGCAAATCAATTAAAAAATCTGGTTGTAAGTAAACGCAAGCTTCTAGGTCAGGGTTCGATTTTATTACACACGCTAGTTTTTGGCACACGTTAAATTGTTGGACGAGAATGGGTTTTATGCCGCCGAAGCGCTGTACCGCTTGTTATCCCGGGAACACACTGCGCTATTTTATTAAATGCTTCGTACTAAAATGTACGGATTTATGCGAGCCAAAAGTTTTTAGCTAACCAAAGGCAGTTGTGGCTCTATCATATCTTTTTATTTGATACTAGCTTCTGCCAGCGGTTTCGGTCGCATGAACGTCGAAAATAAATATTCATTCAGCAATAAAGTAGCATTCTGTTGGTGAAAGAATTTGTAAAATCAGTCCGGTAGTTTTGAGTTTATTCAATACTAGCTTCTGTTCGCGACTTCCCCCGCACGAAAGTAGAAAATATGTAGCTTATATCTTTCAGTGATAAAGTAGTATTCTAATAATGAAAGAATTTATTAAATATTTCCAGTAGTTTTTAGTTCATTTTCATGAAAAAAAAACAATCCAAAAATAAATATCTTTTCTTTTTATAATATTATTAAGTAGGAGTTCGAAGTATTTCAAGGTTTGTAATGATTTAAAATGAATATGCACTTGCATATTTATAATGTTTACTGTTTGTTTAAAACATTTTTAGCTTTAAATTTAAACTTAGGTATGTCAGTTATTGCAGCTATCGAGCTTTTTTCGAACTGAGCAAAATGCGTAGGTACTTCGTATTACTCGTACAATTCTGTGAAAACCATATCCTCTTATTTCAGGACAAATTCTGGGAACTAGTGTGTAAGCCCGTTACCGTATATTGCATCAATGTATTTTTATGGTTTCAATATTTCCTCTTTTATTATACGGTCGTACAGAAAATACAAAACACAAAAAAAGGATACCTGAATACCTTCAGTTTAAAATTAATTTGAGATTAAGTCAATGCAAAGACAAAATAGTTCAAAGTAACGTCAATTTCGTCGGTAAAGGATCGGTATTAATATAGATCAACCAAAAGTTTAAATACCTACATTTTTTTTAATAGTTTTAATTTTTTTTTGTATTTTAGATTTGCTAATAGTCAGATAATTTTTGTTTGTCGAATAAAACGGCGGTTTGACAATTATTTTTATACAAAAAGTTAGCAAACCACAATTTGCCCTCTTGCCAACATTGGCATTTTCATGGCATTAGTCAGACTACATAGTCTGACTAAAGAAAACTCCTCTTTCAGTAAAATTGATCCTTCCCTAAAGAACGAACACCTCAAAAAATTTCCATTGATTTCACCCCTTTCTTAAGTTTAAACCCTGCAAAAGTGACAGCCCTAAGTCGTGGCGTTAGCCTGCTAATGACAGTTCCGTCATATTGCGGAACTGCCTGTGTCGACGACAACTTTTTAAATTCCTCTCACTTCTAAAGGAAATAAAATTTCATTCGCGTGCTGTGACGAATTGAAAAGTTCTAGAATGTTTATTTTTAATGAATGAGTTTAAATGTTACTGGTTCTGTGTTTAGTAAAACTTTTTTTTGTTATTAAATAGGAAATATGCTTGCTATATTTTTAATTTACTAAATTAGATAAAATAATTCTTGCATCAAAATTAAGAAAAAAAACAGTAAAAAAGAAATTCGTGCTGATAAGTTTCTGTTTTTGTGTCTGTTACCTCGTTACGTCTTAACGACTGAACGGATTGAAGTGAAATTTAGCAGACCATATCCCTCCATATCTATTTAGGATAAATTTTAAATAAATTACTCACTAATTTAATAAATTCCTTTTTTTACCACCAGAAAAAAGTTCCCTTGAGATAATTTTCTATTATAAAGAGGGTGAAGCCGCTAGCAGCAACTCGTATTACTATAAAAATACCTACTTCTAATCCGTCTAGCCTTTCAGCAAAAGTCGTGTGTATTTTACCATATTTTTTGTTCATACCTTGTACATTTTCACTTCAACGTTTAGCGGGAGGATGAGTTGGAAACTCCCAAAGTAGGTCACCCCGATTTTAAGGTATTTTCTCTTTATAAACATTATTAAATACTTTGTTATGTTTCTGTCTACAAAGTTGAGAAAAAAAGAGCAGCCTTATGAAAAGAAATAATAATAATTTAACCTACTTACGTCTGAGAACAATAATGATCTGGGTAACTGTCATTTTCTTACTTTTATTTTATTTGTGTAGAGAAAACGTTAGGTTTTTTTGGCTACTTTTTTGTCTGGTTGAAAAGGACAAGAAGTTTTAAATAAAGTGACATTATGTCTGCTGGCGTAGTGGGTAAGCTATTAGTCGTTTCGCCCCGTGTTGCTGGTTTGATTCTCGCTCGGAACAAGTAGTAACACAGTAAAACACGATGCTGATGTTACGTGTACAATAATTAGTAACTTGATAATAAAGAATTAATAATATCCTTGATCTCTGATTCTGGACACCTACCACCGTGTAGTCTTTTTATCTGAAAGGTTGATTGTAGAGTGCATTAAGTTTTCCTAAGTTCCACTACTGTACATTAATAAATAAATAATGTATTCGAGTTAAAACTATCAAATCGACTACCATCACAGTCCAAAACTTCCGCATAGTATTAACAAACGCTTCTAAAATCCTCCCCTACCCACTTCACATACTAAAGGCCAACGGCCGCTGTCCACTATGCACTGAGAAATAATTCATAGCTACCGGGTTGCCTATCGACCGCTCCCAAGCTGCTTCCAATAAGCTGCTAGTTACTGCTAACAGCTTATGTAGCTCGTCACACAAGCTGGATAAGCGAAGGAGGATTTGCATAGCTATCTCCAGTTGAAATGATTTTGGGGACTGAGAATCGAAGTTACTGATTTTGTTTTGTTTTTGATTTCTGATGTAAAGTTTGATCGCTATGTTGCTATGTGTGTGTTTCGTACGCACGCGAACAGATTTGATTGCGGTTGTTTTTTAATTGGAAAGTAGGTTTGCTAGTGATGTCTTTTGGACGATGTTTTATCCAAATTGTTGAGATAGTCATAAATTATGGGGAGGAGTAAAAGTGGGAATGGATAACCGTATGTATTGTTCAGAATTTGCTACTGAATGGATTTTAGCTTTTTTCAAAATAGATAATTTTGTTATCCTAGTAGAATTCTTGATAATTTTATGAAATACCTATTTTGATAAATCTTGATTATGTATACGTGCGAATATTCCTTGTACCGAAACGTTGCCAGTGTAGTGCATCAATTACCATATTTATTGCCTTTAATTATATATTATATATTTCTTGAAAAAAAAATCTAAGGTGCATTTAAATAAAATATCAGTGATTAAATTATGATTGTTACTTTATATTCGAAGTGTGTGCATTATTACAGTTACATGTTCTATAAAATAGGAAACCTAAATATAATTTAAGGACTGGATCACTATTCTATAACTGTGGGAAACAGGTCACTTACTATTTTATGCCTTTATCAAAAGAAAAGAGACTTGCATGGTAGCATATATCGTCTTCATTACTTATGCACTAAACGAAGCACGCTATTCTTTCCAATCGATTCCAAACTATGAACTTGTTATAATTTTTATATCTTTCTTATGAAAATTTACCCAAATACGAAGTATTCTCGTTTCGGCACCAATAAGTATTTCATTGGTAGTAACCAATACAAAATACTAGTCCAAAATACCAATTGGTGCCGAAACTGGAATAGCTTAGATGCCGAAACCTTTGGTGCCACAAAACTTGGTGCCGAAACAGGAATATTTCCCAAATACATAGTAAAAATATCTTCAAATAATTAATAACTCTTTGTTTATTCAAAGTTTGAGCATGTGGGTCTAATTGGCAGGTTGACCAGTACTCATAGAATTACATGTTCCAGAGCGATGTAACCCTTCATTTTTATATTTTAGAGTTATTTAACCAGAAAATAAAAGTCACAATCACTGGTTGTAGTCAAACAATTTGGTTTCTTGCCGGTTCTTTTATATTGGAGTTATAGAAGCGACGAATTTGAACCGTACACTAACTTCTGATGTTTTACAAGTGGAAGTGCCCATACAAGCCCATGTGAAATAAAGCATTTGTGAATTATAAATGTTGTGGTAAAACCTAATAATGACCAATGTCCCACTTTAATTGTTCAATTAGGTTTATAATCATACAGTCCATAATTAAGGCTACCTTTGTCTTTATATTCAAGGGCTGGAAATGAACTGGCCTGTAATAAAAGCCATTTTCCAGCTTATTCTCTATAGTTTGGATTGAGGTCTACAGTTCAGTAACCTCAGACTATAAAATAGGTAATAATTTCAGACTCGGGTCAACGGTTTCAAGTTGAAAGTTTCGGTATTAATTTTAGTTTCGACAATTTTTCAAACGTAGTTGTTAAGAATTTTCAGCCCGATCAGCCTCTTTTTTATACTAGTTTTTGTCAGTCTGCCTGCAAGATAAGTGTTTTATAACAAAGTTATTATTAGTAAACGCCTTGTTGACTCTTCACGTGACGGGCTTTTCTTTGGTCAACGAATCAGAATTGACATTCAACGTGCCAATGCTGACAGCTTTATTGGATTTTTTCCCAGGGACATGGATGAATTTTTTGATGCTTTAAAATCTGTTCAATCATTTAGATCTTAATTAAGAAATACACTCGTACATACTTAAACATGTATAATAAGAAATAGGAACTAGGACTATTTCCTCTATAAATTATTATTTTTCCTTAAAGAACTTTATCTTCTTGCCCGTGTCCTATATTACTTGGGATCGGCGCAAGAAGTTTGTTTTTGTTCCATTCTAGCCTATCAACCGTCACGCTATCAAACTTTCATATCACTCTTCACACAATCCATCTATCTTTTCTTTGGCTTCCGTCTATCTCTCGAGCCATCCACATTCATAACTCTTTTAGTAACATTTTTGCTTAAACATCTAGACTGTAGAAAATACTTACAAATATTCCATACCTATACAAAGAGAAAGGTCATCAACTAATTAACAAAATACACTAACTGAAAACCGGACTATTGAATACGTTACCTTTACAGTTTCATCTCGTACGCAAATGGAATTCGACTGGCAACTGGTTTATTTGCCAACAAGTCCACTAACTCCCACATACATAATATACAAGGATATTATTTACTCCACATTTGAGTGGTACGTCATTAGGGATAATTTATGTATGTGGCATGTGATGTCAGCCGTTCAATGAACTAAATGGGAGACTGAATTCATACTGTGTATCGATGTTTTGATCAATGGTTAAAGTGGATGTGGTGTTTAGGGAGGGTGCCTTGTAAAGGATGGCGAAACTTGAAGTGTTTATCAATTAATGGAAATGGACTTTGGAATACGGACCAAAATCTGCCATTAATACTTAGTAGTATTTGATAAAGATATTAATAACTAGCCCCTGCCAGTGGTTTTGTCCGTGTGATAGTATAGTAGATTATTGCATCGAGCACAAAGTAAGTTATTATTGCACCGAGTGCCTGATTTAGAGCCCGAGCGTCAGCGAGGGCTCTAATCTAACAGGCACGAGGGCAATATAAATTACTTAAGGCGAGGTGTATAATCTGCTTTTCTTTCAACTATTACCTTTAGGAATAGTAGATAAAAGAAACTCATATCAACAGTTAAAATAGAAGTTTAATTATTGAAATTAAAAGTTAAGAGTTTTTATGATTCCATTTTAATTCGAAGCCGAAGCATTCAAAATCAGATAGCATCACACTTTATCGTTTCCAAAAATATTGTCAAAACAAAATTACCGCCAAATCACTTTCTTTCATTTTTAAATCAGAATTAACAGCAATCATTTTTTAAATTTGGCACAAGTAGGATAGAAACGAATAATACGTACGTAAAAAAATATTGACATCGGCTGGCTGAATAGAGCTAATCCATTGAGATTGGCATCTTTTGGTGCGATTAAAAAATAAACTGCAATAATGAAATTTCATACATTTTTATTGTTCTAGCGCATTAAAGACTCGCTTTGTACTGAGTTTTTAGTGTGATTGTGATGAAATTAAAGCATAGTTTGAAGAAAAAATAATTATGCCTATGTCACTCGGTGATGAAGTAGCATTCCACTGGTGAAAGAATTTTTAGAATCGTACCCGTAATTTTTGAGTAAATTCATTACAAAAAAAATACAATTCTTACCTCTTTATGATATTAGTATAAAATGAAGGCTCTTGTGGCCATGAATGATACAATGATTTTGCGAAAACACGCAAGTATACATATAAACTGTTGCCTTTATAATAATATGACATTAATATTTGTACCACTATCGCACTTTTCAATGGAAACCATGAAAGCTGCAGAGATAGTCTGAATTATGTAACAGGAAACATTATAGTCACCATTAATAATTCAAAATCAATTAGGGTTAAAATACTCGAGCCGATTCCCTCTTGACTTGAAAGTGGGTCTACTTTCCTAGAGTTTTATACAGCATCATCTTTTTATAGTTCCCTCGACGGCTAATCGATGTAAGCCTGTTAAGGACGGACCAAGTTTCAGAAAAACTTCAGGATACTTCAAGTTGTCGACTCACTTGAAGTTAGTAGGAGGAACTGAAAATTGTTAATGTAGAGTTTGTGTAAGTAGGTACGTATAAGTTTAATTGGTCCCTTGAAACGTACCTACGTTTGGAGAAGACTTATTTGCTTTTAAATCCTACTTATATAACAAGGTAACTGGTCCTCTCGATTTTATCTGCGTTTTTCGTGACTGCTTCGCGTTTGTGAGATGTAGCGTGATATTTATAATGAACTTGGCTATCTCATACAGAAAGATTTTTCCAATCCGGCTGGTAGTACCCGTGATTACAGTGATTAAACAAACAACACACAATAACCGCTTTATATTACTAGCTGCTATCAGTGAGAAAATTGTACAAAAAAACATACTCCAGCGATATACAACGATGATTATGCCTACTCGTATATTGTGATTTGTGAGAATGCGTAAATGTTCTTTCCTTTTAACGCAAAACTGCTGAACGAATTTTGATGTAACTTTACAGTAAAGAGATAACCAGGTGCATGGCAAATAATATAAAACTATACACTATGACCTACGGAAGATAGGTAGTAATCAAACACGCGATATCTGCGCCAATTATTTGATATTTAAGTACCAACCAACACAACATCTAAAGGCTGATTATGATTGTATGATAGAGAATGTCTTGTTGAAAAACAAACACGTTTTAATAAATAAGTAAATATACATATAACCAGGACTAACTTCGTATGATCACGATTCCCGTAACATATGCATCAAGGGAGCTCGTAAACTAGCCGGGAAATGCATTGTAGGTTATTTTGTTGGCTAGCCGACTGAAATGTTACTGTACCTAACTTTTTAGAACTGTCCAAGTTTACGGGGTGCACTTCGAAAGGCTGACGCGGCAGTATCATAAAGAGTTTGACCTAGTAAAAACATGTTTTGGTGGAAATCGTGGATACTGGGATTTTTTTGGAGTGAATTGTGATTGTTGAGTTGAGAGTTGTTAGGCAGGAAGCTATAAGGAGGTGTGAATAAAAATCCAAGTTCGTTTCATCATCGAATCATAATGCGTACGGCGTTGCGTCAGCAGTAGACATCCTACCCATACGTATAAAGCGTTTTGGGAACACCTTTAATGTATGTACTGCTAAGGTGTAGAATACCATGCCGGAGTCTGTATTTCCTGATAGCTACAACTTAGAGGTCTTTAATTCAAAAGTGAATAAGCTACTTCTAGGTAAACGTGTTCTATCGTCGGCCACATTATTGCTTACCAACAGGGAAGATTGTTAAGTATTTGTTCTAGAATAAAGATAATTAACTTAAATTATGTTATTTGAGAGACCACTCAAGTTTATCGCTATCCGACGCCAGTAAACGGACATAAATGTCAAGTCTTCAAAATAATGACAACTGTTTGCTTTGAAATTGAAATTGTTAGACATTTCTGTTTTTCTGTGTTTTTTGTTCAAAGGATCAAGAAATATGAATATAGCCGTTTGAAGTAAAATATTTAAACCTAAAGGTTTTATGTAAATTGCTAAGCCAGATTACAATAAAAACGATGCCTCTCACAGTGGCAGATGGTTCGCTTCGGTTTGAAATTTTGAATGTATGAAGATTTATTTCAAGTTAGACAATTGGTTACCACTACAATTCAGATGTATTATAAGGAACAAATTAACATGCGTTATATGACTAGTTAGCCCTTAGGCTACCCGAACTGACCTTTTTAAGGTGGGAAGTCATACAATTACTTTTCCCGCACTAGGGTGGAACGGTGTTAAATTTTTAAAATGTTAAACTTTCACACCTGCGTCTTTCAGTTGCTCTTTGCGTTCTAGGACCATGAGTTTTTTTTTTTTCAGAAAATCCCCGTAGTTTGTATGGTATCGGCCTTGTAGATTGTAGTTTGGTGACAGTAAGAACCTATTCCCCATTTAAGTATTCCACAAACGTTAGGTATCGCTAAATGTCAGTTTATCTAGATTGATTTTAAAAACATTGAAAACTAAACGGAATTAATAATTTCAGATAACTTTAAATGAATGGATGACATTTACAGTGCAACTCACACTTTTTTCCTGGTTTTTAACAAAATGATTACTTATAAAAACGTTTTCAAATATACGCTACAAAAGTCGATTTTCGATAAAATCAAATAGGTATAGTTATAATATATAGACTTCAGTTTGGATAGATTGTTACTAAGCACATTTTGGTGAACATAAAAATAAACTGAATGAATTTATTTAACGATACGGTATATTTAACTTGTTAGATTATTTACTCAGATATTTCATCGCGTTCTTGAACTTTCCAAAGAAAACTAATACAATAGTACCTATTTATCATCTATTCTTTGAGTGAACGTGTTATTTCTGATTGAAAAGAATAGCAATTTAGCTAGATGTTTTCAATGAGTTTATATATTTCTATATATATGTTATATGTTTTCTATACTGCTAAAGTGAATGAACTACAGTAACAGAAGACTTGCAAGGCTTCAGCTGTTTTCAGCCATCTGTTTATTGTTACTTGTAAAGGATTGTTTGTGCCACGTTTCAGTTAAAGTCGTACAAGTGTTGTATTGTGTGAAACGTTATCGATAACATTGTGTTCAGAGCACAGGACGGTGAAGGCAGAAAGGCCGATGAGCTTTGCGAGGAAACCGTTTATTGAAATATGGTATGAAAAAGCAAAAAATATCGGGTATTTTTTGTTTCCAGTATCAGTTTTTCAGGTATCAGCATCAAAATTGGTTCCTATATGAGTAGGTAATTCGAGGAACAATTTTATTAGCAGGTATTTCAAATATTGGTACCTATGACGAGAAAGAAGTGAGTGAGAAAGTTTCGTTAACTCTTTTGTAAGCGCGCAACCTTAATGTTTTGTATCTTTTAGTTATTTAATATTTATGTCATTCAATAATTCAAATTGACTTACAAAATTGAGACTTTTCACAAAGGTTAGGTAGTAGGTAGTTGCATAAATACTCGTAAGTAATTCTATACTGGTAAATGGATTACTAAAATATGAATTTAAATTCTCATATATCATTTCTATTTGCAAACTAAGTCAAATCAAATTAAGTATCTTTGGGAGTTAGAGTGTATGAAGATAAAATTAGAATTTAAATTTGCTCTCTTAATATGAAATTTCATTCCGGTAATTGCTATTAGATAATGATATTAATGTTAGTTTTTTAGATGAAATAGTTGAAGACTTCTTGAAGAACTAAATAAGAAAACATGATACTCAGATTACTTTATTAAAATTACTGTATTTAGGTTAACTTAATTTTTTTTATCAAAAACTGTTTTGTTGGCTAAAAGACTGTCTAAACTTTTAGATAAATTTAATTTAAATTAGTTAGCGAGGTTTTTTTGTTTAACAAAGCAACACTGAATGCTACTATAATATTACAATAAATACTACTCGACAAATGGTAGAGTTTTGTGCCAGTGACCAACATAACCAACAGTGTCAGTCACTGTCATAACCTACCATCAAGCCCGTACAAACCAAAAACTATAAATATATTACAAGCTTTCGATAATAAACTACGTGTCTCTTACATCAAATTTATCGCTACCGATGGCATGTACTTTAGTATGCATAGCGTAGATATTAGTATTTATAGCTCGTCGATCCGACATGCTAAAAAGAAACCGCCAGGATACTCCGCGAATTTTATTTTATTTTTTAATATTTTTTATATTTTCTGCACTGAATGTACAATCAATGTACGTTACAGTGATAAATAATCATCTTGGTCTCAAATATATATTATGTGTTTACCTAACTTTATTTAAATTAATTGAAGCTAAGTGTTGGCTCAAATAAACGAAATAATATGTTACGAGTAATTTAGTTTGAACTTAGATAATTAAGAGCGCAACCTGAGATACATTTCCATATGCATACATTTCCATACAATCGCCCTTACGTAATTATGACGTTAACCACACAGCTTAGATATTTTGGAAACGCAAAGAGAGTAGAGAATGATGATCCTCTGGTATACACACATACAATGGTCGAATCGAAGCTCTAAGATCTTGAGCACCGACGCCAAGTTGCTATATTAATGTCGGGGACTATGCGTCAGTATTGCATCGTTTCATTATGCCAGCCCATTCCATCATTGGACCACCGGCACATGATGGTCATTCTCACAGAACGTTTTTTGAGAACTATGGATACTCGAGTGTCGGCGTCTCAGCAACTGGTGAGATATTGGTCAAACGTAAGCCTACCAATAATAATAATAAAATTGTAATTTTTTTATTTATTTAGAAATATTTATTTAAAAGAAATATTTAATAAGTTAAAATAACCAATAAATAAAAACATAAAAACCAGTTAAACTTACCTGCTAAATTGAAAGAAAATTTAAATGCGCAGTTTACACTAGCGCCTCCCCCTTAAAGTGAACAGTCCCGATAGACAAGAATTTACCGCGTCTTAAGGCGAACACTTTTCCTATATATTTTAAAAGTAGTAAAGCCACGTTCAGACGAGATAGGTTTGTAGTGAATGTGCCGAATAAATCTTGCAGTAACTTTGCTTTAGATTTTGTGAGTGGCGGCTATGACGGGCGCTGGGCGGTGCTATTGATTTTTCCGCTGCAGTCCGGTGCTTGCGTCTTTGTATTGAATTTTAAAGGAAAGATCTGTTGGCGTTCTCTTTGAGATGTTGTATTTTGACGGGTGAAATGTTGGGATCAAATAGAATAGGTATCGTGCTGTAGGTTGGTTTATATATTTGTTTAACTTGTTCTGTAGAAAACAGAAAGATACACCTAGTGTAATACCGCAGACTACCCAGTGTATTGTTTTAAGTTCTTATGATCCGATACGATGGAGTAAATAAAACATAGGTTGTCTGATAGATATCAGTGTCAGCGATTAGACCATCATTGTATTCATAGATTTAATTTTGTGTAGGTAAGTTACTTTTTTGGTATACAAACTTTTTTCCATTTATCCTCCAGAATATTATAATTCTTATATTAAAATACGAAACAAGTTTATTACGAAACAGTAAGATACGGTAGCTGAATTATATCCTCCTTACAAATCGCCATTTTCAAACTAAGATAAACTTTGCAATGTCGCTTCGCGTGAAAACGAATCTTAATGGAGAAGGGAGGACGCTGTATGCGCCCCGGGTCTGCCTGCTGAATTATTAATGTGCTCTCGGAGAAACATGATACTTGGCGACATCGGCACGTAGCGAACTACGGTATAACTACTTTTACGATTCGAAAACAAGTTTCAGATAGGAAAATATGCAGGTTTAATTTTGGAGTCCATTGGGGATTATTTTTCGTCGTTGGGTTAAGTATTTATTTGTTTTAAGTTAGGTATTTCGATATTTAGTATTTTGTTATGTATCCGGCTCGAAGGACCAAAAAGTTGGGTTTTTACACTTTTGAGGATTAGGTGGACGGTGGGTCGTGTAAAAATAATAGTTTTAGTAATAGGCAAAAATACGTAGTAATAAAGTTTTTTGACTGATAATGAGCACGATAGTAATTAAATAATAAGCGCATACGATATGAGTGAAATGAAAAGAATATTTGTGTAGTAAAATATAGACCACGCGTAGCAATTAAAGTACTGACTCAATTATGCCAAAGTACGTGCTTGCACTGTATAGATCGGTATTTGTTTATCTATTATAGTGACTCCAAATTTTTTTCTTGCCTTTATTTTCGTTTCTGTTTAATTAATGCTTGTCTTAGAAGAGCAGATATAGTTTACACTCGCGTAGGTAGTAACTGACATCAAAGCTCAAAATACGATTATTGCATTGAAATTCTGTTAACATGGACACAAGCAAATACTCGTATTCTACTGCGAGGCTATTGTCGCCCGAGTTGAAGAGAGGGTGTGACAGTCGAAGAATTTTTATATATTCTTCTCAATAATTCGTTCGAGACGAGAAACTCTCTCCGTCTAAATGGGCCATAATAATTCAGTTTAAAATTTATCGAACAAAACGATTAATATTTTACTAGCCACCTTCAACGTTTTATGCTTTTAACTCAGCGATTTCTTTCAATTAAAGTTTGTTTCACTATATAGCTGAGTCATTGTTGCCCGTGATATTTTTACCTACTTTCTTTATATTTCTAGCTTTGGTAATTGTTTTGTCCGAAAACTAGACTTCGAATTTAGATTGATTAGATTAGGTATTCGAATATCAGAAGGTCTAGTTTAGCTCTGGTTATTTGCAAAGTAATTATTGAACACACGCTGCTCCTGACCGTACAAATTTCAAATAACAGCTCCAAATTATTTGTGGCTATATTTGTCGGGCCGTTCCTGAAATGCTGATGGGGAATCTAGTACATTACACCCGACGCGACGCTACGTACAACTTGGCGTCGCGTCGCCCACGAGTGCGTCGGTCTAATGCAATTCCCGCTTTAATCACTGTAATAAGTAAGTATGTATTTCAAAACAGAACATAGCACCATGGACTATGAGCTAAAGAATAAGGACACAGTCATGTTCATATCGACGTTGCACGGTGGCTAAAGTTTAATATATGCTGTATTTGTTAAGTAATCCTAAATCTACGAAAATTCGAAATCCAAGGGGGATTCCGCATCAAATCCAATAAAGCTTAACCTCAAATCTAAAATTCACCGTAAATGCTAAAACACAGCCAGTCGTGATCACTACCAAATGCTGCACAACTAGTTTAACTAAAGCGGATTACATCCCCAGAACAAAGACAAACCGCGATACAAACAGATCTAGATAAATCTCATTTTGCACTATATTTGGTGCATTTTAGCGTGATATGGCAGTTATTGCTTTTCTCTCTGATAGCGTTTGCGTTGTCATCACTCTCTTCTCTTGTGCCCTCTTAAGTGCATCATGTATTTATCATAGCAACTTCAAATAATAATTAACTATCTAGAACTTGACAATAAAAAAGAAAGTAATTTTAAATGAGCACTTGGGTTTAGAGCGGGACAAGTTTGATGATTTTTCTAGGTCAATTTTTTTAAATTTAAATAAACTAGTGCTTGACTGCGATCCCACCTGATGGTAAGCAGTGATGCAATCGTCGATGGTGAGGCGCACTAGTTTATTAAGAGCCTATTCACTCTAGCCTTGAAGGCACCCAAATTATAATCGAACGGGAAAACCAAAAGCAGGCAAATTGTTTTGCTGCCGTCCGCGGGTCCGCCCCCATGGAATTATTTTCCACATATCAACCACATTACGTTTTTTATTTGTAGCCACCCCTATATTGAATCGGATCAAAAACCTGTACTTTTGTGTGCATAAAGTATTTAATTAATAAATGGTGTTAGCATTAGACATATGTTCTGCGTTGTCCCGACTACAAGTTAAAAGTGTTAAAACCACCAATTTTCACACTAGTATTATAAAAGCGAACGTCTATATGTATGTAGGTATGAGTGTGTATATTTGTTACTCCTTCACTCTTAAACGGCTGAACAGATTTCAATAAAATTTGACACAAACATATTTTGTTTCATCGCAATATTTTTTTATTTTCAGCAGAAGTTAGTTACAGTACTTTGTAGTAATAGGCAACATAACAATAAATTATTATTAGAAGGAAAAGCGCCCAACGCCATCAGAAGTTTCAACACTAACAATGAGGTTTACGAGTACAAAGTTTTGTTAGTAAACAGTGGCTCGGTTTCTGTCGCGGAAGAGATGCAGTGGATAAGCACGACCCTCCGTTATATTGCTGGGCAGCACGCCATCGCTGTAAGGAAGTGGTCTTACAGTAAGAGTAGCGAGTTTATTCTATGTTTTGTCTTTAATGTCTCTCTTGTGGGTTTTAGTTAGTAAAAGTCTGACAAACCTTTCCAATTCACACATAGCAGAAGAAGTTATTTGATGATTTTCTACGTGAAAATAGAGCGTCCTCTGCGTAAGTGATTGTCTTTTTGTTCAATAGCCTATATTCAGTTCCTATAATGGGCAAACGCAAACCCTTTCTCCTTCCAAGACTCTTTGCCTTGGACGATATTTGGCAAAGTTTGCCCCGCGAATATGGTCAGATTGTCACATCACCGCGGTCTACCTCGACGACGTCGGCCTCCCTCAAGTTCCCAGTAATTGACAGTAGTTGACCGTGTATCCGGGTGCATTCGTGCAACATGGCCAATCTACTCCTATGAAGCATGGTTGTTTTTCTCTGACAAGACCGATTACGTGGGTGAACTATGTCACATCGTGTAGATATTAAAAGAAGTGGGTTGCGTATCTCCTACCTACTTCTTTTGATATACCTACGATGACTACGAGACTGGAGTGATTATCAGAGTGAGTCAATATTCGTTGGTTTTTTAATATTGCTTGTCGCTTCGCGTGTCCATATAGGCCGCGTAAAACGATGGATAAGCAACTATCCTGTATCGTAAGTGCATTTACAAACATTTAAACTCAGCACATAACACCAATATCCGAAACAAATATCTATAGGCTAAAATTTGTTCTACACGAGAATCCGCGACAGGCAGCGTAGCAGCTAATTGCCAAATTTCGTGCTCCCGGCTTGTGAGCAATAATATCACCTGCCGCTCCGTTAAATAATGCATATGTAGGTAGGGTTGGCCAGACAGAACAAATATGTGTAGGCTGAACAAACATTTGTCTCGAGCCTGGATCGAATTGGCGATATTTATTGCTTTTGCCGTGTGGTCAGAGCTGTGAAATAGGCAGGCGTCTTTTATTGTTCTCATGGGAACAGGCGACATTGTATTTTTAGAGTAGTATTTTAAAATACGTCTCCGAAAATAGACTTCAAGATGTTTGAAACAAGAAGAGTAATAGAACACTATCTTTTTATTGCTTGTCATCATCTTTCTATCTAATATTCTTTAGTATGTAATAATGTGATATTTGCTTTATCGTACCGTATTTATGTGTATAATTATGATAGTTACATTTTTGTTATTTAATTATGTTATGTTTTATTATTTCAAAGTTAACTTTGTTTTTTGTATTCATTTTCACATTACTTTTGCACACGGTGTCCTTTAACTTTTTTATTGTCACCTGTCACAATAGCTACTAATTTTGTATTTTAATAGTGCGTTTTCACATTATCCGATCCGATATCGGTGTCGGACGCCGATCCGATATCGGGGTAAGTAAAATGTATGAAATATGTACCTGTCTTTCATATTGTCCGGCCCAATATCGGACATCGGAGCACGGCATTTCATACATTTTACTTACCCCGATATCGGATCGGCATCCGACACCGATATCGGATCGGATAATGCGAAAACGCTCAGCAACTTAAGCTTTTTTCACGTAACTTTTTTCAGGAAACATTAGAAAGATGTCTGCCTAGCCTTTTCCCAAATATGTTAGGTTCAGCTTCTGAGCTATAATTTTTACGATGTATGTAGGATTAATTCGTAATGTGGGACAAAAAGTCCTTTTTCTAAAAACTTACTTTTAACTTATTTTCTGTAACTCAATGAGGCTTGTAACAATTGCACAATACACCCACGACGTAATACTATCAAGCAAGAATATCATCGGAAAACCCGCTAGCAATGCGACCTCACCCTACCATCTACAAGTGGAATTTGTACTAGTCGTATATTTTACCGTTCCTAACATATTTATATTGTCGCCGTGGAGGCTCGTAGCGCGGCTGTGGTCGGATCGATAGATCTGTTAGGTACTCAGGTTGTCCTGGTCATAACTTAAGTAAGTTAAAAGTAAAAAATAGAAGACTTAAATAAACGATTTTTAGGGTTGCCAAAGTTTTTTATTAGCTTTTTTCAAACGCTAAGTATCGTATAGTATGGGAATGATATTAAATGTGGAGAAGCCACGTGCTAGATGATGTCACATCACTTTTCATCTGTCTAAGCTTGCAGTTTTTACTTTTTCAATTCAGGTCGTAGCTAATACGATAAATGTAAATACGTAATGCCGTACTTTCGATCAATCTACAATCTCCATATATGGCAAAGCTCTGGTTTCATCGGTTAAGAATGAGATACGGAACTCCATTACGGATTCATCATAGGAGAATGTGAAATCGAGACTAGGATCGTTGTGATATTGGGAAGAATGATGTGCTTCCAAAGTAATTCGGTAGTCTCAACGCGTCCTGTCAAATCGATTAGTTGATACAAATTAGTATGGATTTGACAATAAATCTAGAAACCTGCCCTAGCTTCGCGCCCCTAAGCTAAGGCAGGTTGCTCTGTCAGAGGTTTCGCACGCATGTACGTAGGTTTCTCCATACAAACTTTGAACCCACTTCATTCCTTTAGAGGGATTTTTGAAAAAGACTGTCTTCGTGCTCGCTTACATCACAAAAGAAAACCTTGTGCAAAATTTCACGCTGCTAGTTCCAGTAGTTTCGGCTGTGCGTATCCACGCCGAAACTGACGTCAGTTAGACAGTTTTTTTCTTTTATGTAGTATAAGGCTAAGGATGTCATAATATAGACAGTAAACCTGAGCAGTTTTACACTTACAGCCCATTCTATGGTACTTGTTAAAGGGCTAGTAGGCTGTAATTATTAGCCTTGCCCAATTTGACCTTGCCCAAGTCTTTGTGTTTTGACTGCGGGTTTTACTGCATATAACTCATTCTCTCTCATATTTATGGCAGAAGGGAAGCGTCGTAAATGTTGTAATAACGATGCGGTGATTCTGCGAATATATCATAAAATTGTACCAATTTGCGTTTCATGTGGATACGCGTTTAATTAGTGTTAGAAAAGGAATAGAAGTGCAAGTGATAGTTAGAGAAAAATAAGTTGAAAGACTGTGAGTGCGTCAGAGACGTTTGCTGAGGCGCGGGTTATTGGCTTTGCCAATCAAGAAAAGATGCAGCTTCGTACTTACTCGCGTTTTCACATAATCGCGTCAACATACTATACTGAGTGTTTTTGCAGATAGGTGGAAGTCCCTCATGCTGAAAAGTTGACTTCATTTAGTAGTGTTGTTCATACATACTAACCTTTAAAGATATTGTTACTTACAAAATATAGCCTGAAATAAATGTTTATTATTTAAAATAAAAAGCAGGTGCCGATGATGTATTTTAAAAACAATTTAACCGAAGACAGTTTTAGCTGATCATTTATTTTTTATAATTTAATAAAATAGAAAGTATTTCTGTTTTTTTTTTTATTTTCAGTGGTCAAGAATTTATTTACAGATTAAGTACCTACTAACATTACAAATATATATTTACACAAAATAAAAAACCCTAAAGAACTAATATTTGAAATAGAAAGTATTTTTATTTGACAACATTTTGAAACTTATTTCATTTTTTAACATTGTCAGCCATTTTATTAGTTTCCAAGAAAAACATTTTATTACTCGGTGCTGAAAACTGCAGACACGCTATAGTTTTTAATGCTACTACAACTTTATAGCACGACAACATTTTGTGTAGACATCTTTAAAAAAATACTAATGGTGCATTGAAAAATAAAAAAAAATATATATAAAAAATATACTACTTAGAACTTAATTGATTTAATAAATTATAACAACTGCGTATGGTTTTCACGTAGCATCATTTCATGCATTTTTTTCGTATAAATCAGTAAGCTTTTAATGACAAGTTAAGTAAGCAATGTTTTTTTGAGATTTGGAATGTGGAAGCCTGTATTTATTACAATATACGTCCTCATCGAGCAGGGCAATTACTTACAATTTAAATAATACCACACACTCACACACACACGCACACACTTAAGACATTCTTTTTTGAAATGAAAATAACAATAACTTTAAATGACTGAAAATGTTATATTAATTTTTGAAAGGAGTGAGTACCTAAAATCGTCTAAGTGTCAGGATTAAAGTAGTTATGTTACATTTGCGAGACAGACATTTTTAGAAAATAATATCCATAATGAAATGTTCTGAAATTTAAATTTAATATCGTGATACTATATAATAATAGTGTGAAAGTAAACCTGCTTCGTAATAATTACTGGCTAATGAATTACGCTAATATACAAATATAAAATGTATACGAGGTCGCGGTTTGGCAGCGTCGAGTGCAAATAATTTGAATAGAGGCAGCGCTGGTTAGTTTTCAAGGTCTAGTTCCATGGTTGTTACCCTTTTTTAACCGACTTCAAAAGGGAGGAGGTATATGATTTTCGGCTGCACGTATTTTTTAAATAAGTTCACCAATTTCTTAGTCAATTGTGTAAAATTTTGTAAAAAGTTTTACACACTTTAATTGGTAAAAAAGGTTTTAGATTTTTCTAGTAATATGGGACAAGGGCAAGAACAAAACGACCGTAACGGCTTAACATGTCCTCTATGAGTATCTAGCTTACCAATAGTGAACGAGAGCGTGGTATCTCTCTAAATTAGATTAGATTTTTATGCAAGCTTAAGCACTGATTTACCACATTTATCTAATAATTATGGTAAATCATATTTCGGAAAACCAGGAACGTTGGCTTAATTATGTTTTAGTTTCCAATTTCTTCGATAATACGAGTATTATAGCCAATACTTGCTGCAACCCACAGCTAATCCTAATTACAACTTGTATTGGTAATTACACTGTAAAATTGATATCAGATTAATCCTAAATCTTATTTTAATTAACGTTATCAAATTCAATTCAAAATTCCATCTAGCGAGAAAGACTATAATTTACCGTTGCGTGCAAATCTGATGAGCTTGTGAAGCCTCAAATTGAAATTTAATTTTTTGAGTTGAATGTCATTTTGATGCTCCTAAACTGAGGTTAAATGTTTCTATTTATTTTGGTACATAGACATGAAATATTTACATGAAACTTAGTTATAAATTAATTTTCATGCATAAACATGTTAACTAATAAATATTATAACGAATACGTTTGTACATATTATATTTTCAGGTTATTTAACAAACTGAAAATAATAGTATGTACAAACGTGTAGAAAAATAACTCATAAAATTTCTTCCACATCGATGTCAATGAAAAAAGTGTCCAGAACGCTGGTGGCTTTGTCACGTTGGATAGCAATGCTAATTCGTTGGCCGAAGAAAAGACCAGTCCTCTGGTCACGCAGAGTCAACCAGCTGTTTGCTGATATCTTGAACAACTCGATGAGCACTGGTTACAACCCATACATTAACTAACAGTAATTACATTTCACTTAGAGTTAACTCTAATTAGAATGACATTAATACTGTTAGTAGATACGTCTTCTTTACGAGTCAATGGATTCAAATTATAATTTTTACTGGCCAGTATATTAAAACCTATACATTTTTTCTATTTCTACCCTATGAATACGGAACCCTAAAAAGAACTGGAGATAAAGTAAGGACTTAAAGGTTTATCTGTAGGATTTATTCCTATGCAATTACTATTTTACATTCATTATAGTATAAAATTCGTCCTGCCTATCGGCCTGACTGCCTTCTTAATCTCTTCTGTCAATCTTATTTCTTTTAATACTCAAATCCGCCGTTCTAAATCCGCCGAAGAGACAGTTTTTACACTGAAAGGCTCGTGCTTAGCCACTATCTCACCTGATGGAAAGGGATGATGTGATCGACGATGGAACACATCTAGGTATCTATAAGTAACATTTTCACTTTTGACTTGAAGATCCTCAGTTTATAGCTATCAGCAAACATAGATCTCGCAGGGAATTCCACTCTTCAGCTGTACGCGTTACATGGGTACTGACAGAAGTAACCCAACAATGCTTTTATATCACAGCTTTTTTCCCATTGCAATAGGCAGGTGCTGTATAATGCCACATGTTACGATCTCGATATATTTAAAAGGAATAATTTTTAAAATTAAATAAATTTAATTTTTTTAACAAAATGCATCAAAAAGGCAGAGCAATTCTCATAATTAAAATTCCAAGTAGCATTTAAAAGATTTTAAAGTAAGATATGCACGCTTTATAGTATCCAGTTGCATACTTCTGTTTATTTTAGTGCTTGGGCATTATAGCAAATTGCAATGTTAATTGCACAACGCTCTTTTAATATATCCTTCTCTCCTTCCACATTTAGACTTGAGTTATTGAGTTCGTGTTTCGCATAACAAACGACTGCTACGCCGTAACCACGTAGCACCGTAGGCGCCTACGCTTTGCTACAGTAAAACTTTAAATTTTTTGCGATCCTTGGGTTTCGTTTGGTAGTGAGTGGTGTTTTAATTTTGTTAGTCAATCTGTGTTTTGTTTGTACAGTGTAATACTGTTACATAGTCTTTTGAATTGTCAATCTCGATTAGTCACTAAAAAGATGAAGCTATTTGCACGTTTCCAAGCTTAGATCTCAATGTAGAAGAACACACAAGAAATTGTAAAGACACTGATAAGCTGTTATTATTATGTACGGGTTTTTAAAAAGATTTGTCTTTAGGGTGAGTAATCTTATGTAAGCTATATAATTATTTAGTTTTTCAATGTTACATACGTTGCCAACTATTATCTAAAGATTCAATTATATTTTTGACAAATATTTTTTTGATAATTAATTTATAGTTCCATGACCTTACAGATTAATTTATCACACTTGTTAATAGCCCCATACACTATCACATCAAAATATTACTTCTACATTTTATCTTAAGTCCCCACAACAATCTAGAAAGATTATAATAACTTAAAATATGCAAGTTAGCGAAGCTAATATCAAAATTAACGCAAGCCCCGTTAGTTGCACACATTTGTTCTGTTAATGGGCTCACATACTTTGCACAAATGGCTTGGTAAGGCTGCCTAATACTGTGGTCCGGTTAAATATATAACATTTGAATTTTACTTCTCATTTGAGTTGTTTGTTTTGAGTATGTGCAGTTTTGAATTGGTATAATCAGGCTCTTTGTGGAAAGTTAGTAGATAGAGAGATAGATAATTATGCAATTTATTCTTCTTCTTTCTCGTCTTGCCATGAAGTACCGTCTTACTCCAGTTAATGGGTTGTGGAGGTCTGGTAGGCAGCCATTCCTCGTAAAATTATTCAGATAAATCTGGTTTGACTGGAAGCCGACCCCAATATAGTTGGAAAAAGGCTAGGCAGATGATGATTCTTCTTCTTCCTGTCGTTATCACATATTACCGATCCCAGGGTCGGCGCAACACGATTTTTTCTTTCATTCTGTCCTGTCCCCCGTCATACTATCACTAACTCCGTTTTCTTAAATCAGTTCAGATAATCCATCTATGTTTTCTTTGGCCTCCCTTTCTTTATTGTGAACCAAAAATAAAATTGAAATAAAAACTTAAAATTAATAGGGTGGTATGTTTGGTAAGTCTTGGATAATAACATCTGTCAATACAAAAATATGTTAAATTGTAACCGTTTTTTATGTCTGTACGTATAACTATGTTGCGATATGCTAACTGTCATTTACATAATTTATCCGGATATGTTTATGAATATGGGAGGAACACCCTATTTCTGTTTCTCCTTTACTATATTAACGATTACATTAATATTCAATATATATGTACATTCATTTTATTTGTAACAAACTTGCTTAATTGAAAATCGTACTAGGTAGGAGATCAATCGAAATAGATCTACGATTAAATAAATAAAAATAGATTTTTCCTTCTTTGTTGATGGCAACTAACAAGGAAGTAACCATCAAGAAAATATCGATGGGCCTGGGGGATTGTTCAAAAGATTCATCACGGCCTTGGCACAAAAAGAACAACATAACGTTTGAATCCCCAACCGGTCCTATGAGACCGCGCTGTTATTGTTTTACTATTGTGTCTCGTTTCGCGGGTATCTGAGTAATTAAGGAACACATGTTTTACTCAGAAAAAGTCTGACGCTCCTCGCTCCATCCAGCGTAGGCTATTTGATAATTTCCCACCTTCGAAAAAGAATGTATGCACCTAAGACAAACTAATGCTCATCATCATCTGCCTAGCCTTTTCCCAACTATATTGAGGTCGGCTTCCAGTCAAGCCGGATTAAGCTAAATACCAGTATTTTACGAGGAGCGGCTGCTTACCAGACCTCCACCACCCATTAACTGGGGTAACACGGTACTTCATGGCAAGACTGGAGTCAGATTTACTGGCTTCTGATTATTGGTAACGACTGCCAAAGATCTACAAATGACAGCCAGAACGGCTTAACGTGCTTTCCGAGGCACGGAGGAAACTCGTTATGTTAAGATGGTCACTCATCCACAGACCAACCTTGTCAAGCGTTGCTTATCCTTGAAGATCGACTTGTACGGCTGATATTATCTAGTAGGAGCTCGTCTACTAAGACAAACTAATACTGCTGACATAAAATAAAAACTCGATCGCTATACGAAAATAAAATTCTTATTGCACAAAAGTACCCACATAATACCTATTGTCTTAACTAACATTTCAATGAAATAGAACCTACATCAAGAACCAAAAAATAACATTTTAAATTACCTCCTTGCTCGCAAAAAACAAAAGTTGTGAAGGTAACAACCTTCGTATTGGCACAGGCCGAAAGCGATACAGCCTTCGGCTTAATAAACGGAAGATTAAAAAAACACGCTCGTCTCGTTACGTTAACGTTCCTTGAAATAACGAAACTCGTTATTCATGAGTCCTCACGATACAAGTCCCGAATACATAATTCAGTTGAAAATTTTCGTTATTCTCAGTTCTCGATATTTTTTCTCCCGTTCAGTTCATTTTTTTTTTGTTTGCGTCTCATTTTATTTATATGGTTGGACTTAGAAGTCTCAAGGTGGTTTTTAAACTGGTTTTGGTTTTAAAAATATGAATTTTCAGTTAGATATTTTGTTAATTTTTATCAAGGATTAAGATTGTGATTTCTTTCTGGCACTCAAAAGCTAACGAGTAGTAAAGAGTTAAGTTCCCTTTGGCTCATGAATCACGTAATCACTCTAAACAATGTTCAGTTTTGTGAACGATAGAAAAAAAACTTCGTACCGAATATACCGTATAGTCAACGAATGATGGTATGATTGTCTTCATCGTGTTTCCGGTTACTGTAATTTTTCGACGTATTTGGATATTTTTTTTAGATTTTTTTACGTATTTCCGTAAGTTTAATATTATTATCCTGCTAATCGGGGTTGAGACCAATACAAAAAAGCAAAGATCATTAAATAAGTCCAGCTGTTCTAGTGTTATTTAATAAATGATTTAAATAACACGACTTTGAGGAGCTCGTGGCTAAATAATAACAGCCGCACAGGTCGATCTTCAAGGTTAAGCAACGCTTGCCTAGGTTGGTCTGTGGATGGGTGACCATCTTAACATAACGAGTTTCCTCCGTGCCTCGGAAAGCACGTTAAGCCGTTGGTCCCGGCTGTCATTTGTAGATCTTTGGCAGTCGTTACGGATAGTCAGAAGCCAGTAAATCTGACTCCAGTCTTGCCATGAAGTACCGTGTTACCCCAGTTAATGGGTTGAGGAGGTCTGGTAGGCAGCCGCTCCTCGTAAAATACTGGTATTCAGCTAAATCCGGCTTGACTGGAAGCCGACCCCAATATAGCTGGGAAAAAGGCTAGGCAGATGATGATGATTTAAATAACACGACTTTGTGTATAAAGCTGTATTATTAAATTTCCAACAAGAACCTTCACAACGTTAATAAAAACAGACTAAATTATGTCTACGATGCCTAAATTTAGAATATAAATTGTTATTCCTAAGTCTGGAATTCGACCATAATAGTCTCGTATTTTATAGATCCTTAGCCATTAACATAATAATTATTACCAGGATCGCAGTTACACGGTTTTAGTAGGCTATCAAGTGGAAGAGATTACCGATAATATAATTTAAGTTGCTAGGCGAGCCCTTTGGTAACAGATTGAATAGTTGTCCCGAAGATTTGATGTTAATCAGGGACTTCCTAATGCATACTCGGCCTAATTATGAGTTGGTTAGTAGATTTAGATGAAACTTTGGGAACTAACGAATAGGGATGATGAATTGGTGAGTTAATTTTGTGAACTGTTTAGTGATTTTATTGATCTGAATATAAGTACTAATAAATGGCGTTGCAAAATTTGATTTGTTTTTTTTTATTGTTTTTTGTTCAATTGAGTTGAATTGGCTTGAGTTTTTGGATACTTTTTTTTTGGGGGTGAAGGGAGAGGTCTTATTAGGCGTTTACTGACTTAAATCCACTTATGCTCCTTCATTTATACTTTTCGTTCTAGCGTCCCGGGTTTCGTTTGAAATAGTAATGTTTTAAACTTTCCCGCGGTACTAGCGGGTATCGGCTCTATTGAGCCTTTCAGTTTTGCTAAAGTCTGTCGCAGTTAACTTGGATTTTGGACCAGACGATCGTACAGTGAGTCAGAGAGGTGACAGTTAAAATGATGAGCCTTGTGAAGGTTTTTTTTTTTTTTTTTTATGGTAGGGGAATCATCAGAATGACTTCCCCCGCTCTTGGGCGGAGCGGGAGGGCGTGTCAGACTTTTACTGACTAAACCCCTACCCCGTTCCTTCGTTGCCTTCGTTCTGGGGGGGACTCGGTATCAACCGTTAGGAATACCACATGTTCCCCCCAGAGGCTTCGGCCCTACCGGGCCCCTACAGTTTGCTGACATCTCCTTGAGGCGCGCGTGGAACAGAACGCGCCGTTGACGACTGGGCTCGGTCCAGTTTATTTCCAGACTGCCGGACAGCGAGCTACCCAGTGCTCGCCGTCCGCGAACCCGCGCCTACGGTGGTCGGAAATCGGGATCGGGATCTCGGCGGCGGCGGCGTGAGGACCGTTCCCTCACGCGCTCGCGGTCAGCAGCCTCCTTCACGAGCATTACTGCTTCGCAGAAGGAGGCGACCGCATGCCAACCCTCCTCGCTCCGGACCATGGCCTGAACCAGGGCCCGGCGCGAGAGGTCGCCGCTCCCGATAGTCTCCACGAGGACACGGCGGTGCTCCGCCCAAGCGGGGCACACTTCTACCGTGTGCTCCACCGTGTCCTCCGGGCGGTCCACACAGTGGCGACACCCGGGCGTCCTCTCCTGCTTGATTCGATGCAGGAACCTCCCGAACTTACCGTGTCCGGTGAGGACCTGCGTCATACGGAAAGAGAGGACGCCGTGACCTCTTTCCAACCACTCCTCAAAGAGGGGCCTAACCGCCTCAATGACGGCGTGCCCAGCACTGGGTTGCGACAATCGCAGTCGCCATGCCACCCTGAGATCCCGCCGGAACTCTGTCCGCCATGCCGCGACTTGTCGCGGCAGCGGAGTTTCGCCCCGGCGTTGCATCTCCACGCGCAAATCGTGCATGCGTGCAAGGACTGTTGCCTCCAGATCCCACGGTGGCAGGCCAGCGAGGAGGCTCGCCGCTTCGCGGGAGATCGTGCGGTATCCCCGCACCATCCGGATGGCCATGACCCTCTGGCAAGTGTTCAGCTTGGCCGCCGGTCGCTTACCTAGCGACGGCGCCCAAACCGGCGCCCCGTAAAGGGCCATGGACCGAACGATCCCCGCGTAGAGCCTCCGGCAGGGGGCGTCTGGACCCCCTAGGTTGGGCAGGAGCCGCTTCAGAGCGGCCCCAGACCTGTCCAGTTTGGGGGCCAAACGTCGGAAATGCTCCTCGAAAGTCCACCGGCTGTCGAGGACGAGTCCCAGGTACTTCATCGCCGACCCGACGCCGATGTGGACCCCCCCTACCGTTATTTGGGAACCCGGAGGTGGCGCGTACCGAGGGCCATGAAAGCACATGGCCTCGGACTTGTGCAATGCCACCTTGAGTCCCAGTTGCTGGATCCTCTCCACGACTGTCGCAACCCCGCGTGTCGCTGTTTCGGCCGCCGCCTGGTACGACTCTCCCCGCGCCAGGACCAGCGTGTCGTCTGCGTAGCAGACCACGCTGACCCCGTCGGGGAGGTCGCCGCGCAGCACGTAGTCGTATCCGATGTTCCACAGGGGCGGTCCTAGTACCGATCCCTGCGGAACACCGCACGACATCTCTCGCCGTCTCCACTCTCCCTGGTGACCGGGATAGATGATGAACCTATCCGACAGGTAGGCCTCGATCACACGACGGAGGTAGGCGGGCACCTCGTGATACCGAAGTGCCGCCCCGATGCAACTCCAGGGCAGGGAGTTGAAGGCATTGGCGATGTCCAAAGACACCGCCAAGACGACCCTGCCCCGAGACACCGCATCCCCCGTCGTGAGAGCCCTCACGCGCATGATGGCGTCCACCGTGGAACGCCCCCTGCGAAAGCCGAACTGGCCGTCCGAAAGGTCCGGCCCCACCCGCGCAAGATGCCCGACGAGGCGGTCTGCAATTACTCTTTCAAAGAGTTTGCCCACCTCGTCGAGCAGCACAATGGGCCGGTACGCGGACGGAGAGTCCGCGGGGCGCCCCGGCTTCGCAATGAGGACCAGTTTCCCAGTCTTCCAGCGACGGGGAAACTGTCCTCTCTCCATGCATGCGCTAAAGAGCCCTCGCAATCGAGACCCGAGAGCCTCCATGGCCAGGACCCATACCCTGCCGTGCACGCCGTCGGGTCCTGGGGCGGTGTTCTTGAAACTGAGTCTTCGTACCACCGCCCTCATCTCTACCTCGGTCACCTCTGGAGCGTCGTCCTCGTCGTCGCTGGTGTGGTCCGCTACGGGTACCGCAGGTGGCGGAGCCATGAGCGGGGGAGAGTGTTCCCCTCGCTCAGGGAACAGATTGGCCACCACACCCTCCACAACTTGGGGCCGGAGACTCTGAGTCAGGGGGGGAGCCCATGGGCGGAGTTTGTCCCGCACCACCTGGTAAGGGCGTCCCCATGGGTCCCTGTTCAGAGTCCCCAGCCACACATTGCGGGCCTCCAACTTGGCCCGCTTCACCTCTGTTCGGAGGGTGCGCCTTGCCGCTCTGTACCCCTCGTAAAGCTCCGCCTCCCTGGCCTCCGCATCCGGCGGTCGGGTGCGGCGCCTGCGGAACCTGGCGTACCGGCGTCGCGCGGCGGTGCACGCCTCGCGCAGAGCCGCAATCTCCGGCGACCACCAGTACACCTGGCGCCGAGCACGTCCTGGATGGACTCGGGGCATCGCCTCGTCGCAGATTTGCGACATGGCCTCCTGGAACCACTCTGCCTCAGGGTCAATTTCGACAGGCCTGTCCGGTGCTTGCACCCAGGCCTGTACCCTCGCGGCTTCCAGGAGAGCGTCCCGGTCCATCTGCCTCAGCGCCCACCGCGGACCACACGGGGTCTGCTCCCTGACCGGCGCGGTCGAGATCCGGGCGGAGACGTCAAACCGGATGTACCGGTGGTCGGAATACGTCTCCACCCCCTCCATTACGCGCCAGTCGACGACGCGCGGCGACAGAGCGGGGCTGGCGAACGAGAGGTCCACCACCGACTCACCCCGCATCCGCACGCACGTGGGGACAGAACCCCGGTTTAGGACGACCAGGCCTGTCTCCAGAGCCCAGTCCTCCACCATCCGACCCCGTCGGTTCGTCAGCCGGGAACCCCAAGCCAGATTCCAGGCATTGAAGTCCCCGCAGACGACCACGGGGAGGGATCCGAACCCAGCGACGACGGCATTCAGCTCCATGAGGGAGTTGTGGAGATCGGCGAGATCTCGGTTCGGGGACAGGTAGACGCCTACCACTGCAATGTCCCCGACCCGTGCTGCCACGCAGCCCCGCCTTCTCGTGATGGACTCGAGAGGCGGGGGTACCGGCGGCGGCCGACGAAATTAGGGTCACCGAGCCGCTCAGGTCCTGGACCCAGTCTTCCCTGGGCAGGACAAAGTACGGCTCGGAGACCACGGCGATATTGATCGACCACTGCGCCATGCTCTGGAGCAACAGATCCTGAGCGGGGGCGCAGTGGTTGATGTTCGCCTGGAGGAGACGTAATGGGGCCATCACTGACAGTCCATTACGGTCTCCTCCGGAGCCCCCCTTGAGGGCTCTGCCGCGGCGATGGCGGCAGCAGCGTCAGCCTTGGCTGCGGCGGTGTTGGCGTTGGGGTGAGGGCCCTTCCGGACCTTACCCTTGGCTTTGGCGGGGGGGTCGCAGGACCTGCTCCCAGCCCGGTGGTCGGCAGCCTTGCCTGCCGCCGCACATGCGTAGCAGTGCGGCGACGCACGGCATTCGACGGCCCTGTGACCAGGCTGACCGCACTGGAAGCAGCGGTCACTGCGGTCCACCTCCGCGGCGCAACGGGCTCCCACGTGGTGCCCCACGTGGCAACGGAAGCACCGCAGCGGTCTGGGCTCCAGCACCTTGACTTGGGCTGACACCCAGCCCACCAAGAGCCTTCGGCCCTCCGCCGTGATGGCCTTGACCGCCGACACGGGGCAGCTCACCGTGACGGCTCGCATACCCGTGCCGTCAAGGCGGATGATGCCCGCCCGCACTTGGTCGGTCGTGCACCCTCCCGCCTCAACGACGGCGGCCACCACTTCCTCCACCTTGACGGAGTCGTCCAGGCCCATGATGCGCATATCGATGCACTTTGTGGGCCTGGACACTCGGGCGTCCTCCTCGTTCACAGACGCCCTGACCTTGTCAGCCAGGGCGTCCGCGGCAGGACCGCTGTCCTCGCCGGGAACCTCCAGCATCCAGGCACCGGTAACGGTGCGCCGCATGCGGAAGCCCTTCGAGGCCCCGTACTCATCGAGGTGAGGGAGTACCGCCTTTTTGGCCTTCTCCATCACGGCGTCGTACGTCACGCCCCTCTTCTCCGCGCCCGGCTGTAGTGTGATCACTACAGCCGCGGCCCCCGGGGCGCGAAGCCGGTTCGCCACGGCACGCTTCTTGCGCTGCTGCCGCCTTTCCCTCTTTTTGGCGGCCCTGGCCGCCTTGCCCGCCTGTTTCTTGGCGCCGACGACCGACCACTCGGCGCCAGCTGGAGAATCGGCAGGCGGGGGCAGCCGAGGCCGCCCGTTCGCCACCACAGCGGCTGGAGCACCCGCCGCATTGGCGGTGGGCGCCGCCCTAGCGGTGGGCGCCGCTTTGCCCTTCGCAGGAGGGGCAAGGGCAGGAGCTGCCCTCCCCTGCTGCTTCGTCTTTGGGGCCTGCCTAGCGGTCGCAGCCGCTGCCGTCACGGCCCCACGCCCGGCTTGCCCTGACGGGCCAGCCTTGGGCGCGGCAGCTGCCGTAGGCGCAGTTGCGGCGGCGTACGACGCCGCCGGTCTGCGACCAGAGCCCGCGAGTGGGGGACGCAGCACTATCCCTTCCAGCAGGGACAACTGCCGCTGGAACTGCTCCTGCTGCCGCAGCATTTGCTGCCGGAAGGCAGCTAGCTCCTGCCGCAGCAGGGTCAGAGCCTGTCCCTCTGGCTCGTGCTGGGGTTGGGTCTGCGCCGACCCCTGCCCCTGCGGGCTACCCGCCTTTGGAGGCTGCTGGGAGCAGACTTCCCTCGGAGGGGCGGCGGCTTCCAGGACCTCCCTCCGGGTCCTCGCACCCCGTTTGTCCAGGGCCTTCTGGAAGGCCTCCAGAATAGGGGGCACGGCCTCGGCGACGGCAGAAGACCTGCCCTTCGGGGTGCTTTTCCTTGCAACCAGCCGCAAGGACTCCACGACCAGGTCGCAGACCTCCTGGTGAGCCTCGTCGGCGGAGCCTCCCCCGTCGTCGATCTCACCGCCAGACGGCCCCGAGGGACCGGGGCTGGGTGCTCCGGGATGGCGTCCCTCCGCGGCAAGCTTCCCAGCCCTCTCGGCAGCCTCCTTCGAGGTCAACACCCTCCCTCTGCCGCGGGCTTGGCTCGCTCCCCGCCGAGCGGTGGGGATCTTTCGAGCCGAGCCCCTTCGGCTGTCGGACTCCTCGTCCGACCCCTCTCTTCCTAGAGAGCGTTTCCGGGAGCTGCGCACGCTTCCGGAGTCGCTCACCAGCTCCTCCCCCGAGCTCTCCGAGCCCTTCCGCGACGCAGCGTCGGACTCCGACCGCGCATCGCTCTTCTCCTTCTCAGGTTTGTGTGGTTTAATTTGAGGTTTCATAGCTATTCCCACGAGTGATAAACTTTGGGTACCGGCTCAAAATGTGTGGTCCGCACTAGAGACTAATTTAGCTACCCATTAGTCAAGCTAACAACCTCCCTCACGGTGCGCCGCCGCTTGGAGGTTTGGGGTAATTTTTTATAGAGGTTGTCTTCCTCGCGGCCCGGGCGGTTAAGCCAGGACCCTCGACCCCCACCAAAAGTCAGAAACATGACCTTGGACAATCAATGGGGCTACGAGACTAACGGTGGCAGGAGGAGGAGCGAGTCTTCCTCCTGCCTGCCCGGTAGCAGGGTAAGTGCATACCGAGCCCGCTCTTGCTTCGCCACTGTGCCCTCTGCTGCAGCAGAGGGACACGCGTTGAAGCGCTCCTTCAGACAGAACATTCGCAGACGGCCATCGAGGCTCCTTAGGCAGAAGTACCCAAGAGAGTCGTTGGCCGCCTCCCAGGGTGCACCGTCCCGCGGACTGGCCTTCACTCCGGAAAAAATCCGTTAGGGAATTCCAGCCCGCGAGCACGCGTGGAGGTTTTCTGTCGCGGCACCCCTTGTGAAGGTGAGACCCGTTGCTCGTTGTTCCTAAGTCCGCGCCTACAGTACTCGGGAGTAGTGTGATGTCTTCTGAAGCCCAGGGCTTCTCTTGTGAATTCTTTGGTTCATGAATTTGGCCAGAAATTACTCAAAACCGAGAGGTTTGAAGGGAGAAGAGAGACACCTTTGCTCAGCAGCGCGATAAAAAGAGGCTAACAAAAAAAAAATCTTTTGGCAAAAGATTTTACTTTGTCTTTAAATATACTTCGCCTCAGATATAACGATAAAAAATCTGCTGTCAAAACAAAACCATTATAATTCTAGAACCAACAATTTTTGTCCAGAAAACCTCCAATATTGCTTCCTATCCTAAACTTTTTCAACCAACAAATCATTTTCAAAACATGTGATAACCATCTGTTTGTCAAGTACCAAGATGTATGGCCTAATATCGTTTTCTCGATACCAAGCAATATAGCCCCGATATTGGACAAGCGGTAAGAATAGCAATCAGCTGGGAACACGGATGGAAACTAGGTATCTGCATTATTGGGCGGATGACGTGAGCGGAATACTAGCCGACGATGATCGATATCTGCTGATCTGGGTATTAGGCTGGGGATTTCGTCATTTTAAATAGGTAAAGCCTGTTTTTTAATCTCTGAGACTAAAATGACATTACCTGAGCTGTCACACTAGTCACAACATAATAGAACTGGCATCATTCTTATTGAAAGTTTGACATTTGCCTGTGTCAATTTGGTCTCAGGGATTAAAAAACAGAATTGACAATTCACTTTGGACTAAGTGAATCGCTTAAGTGAAAGCTGGGAACACGGATGGAAACTAGGTATCTGCATTATTGGGCGGATGACGTGCGCGGAATACTAGCGGACGATGATCGATATCTGCTGATCTGGATAATAGGCTGGGGATTCTGTCATTTCAAATAGGTAAAGCCTGTTTTTTAATCTCTTGAGACTAAAATGACATTACGTGGGTTGTCACACTTGTCACAAAATAATATAACTGGCTTCATTCTTATTGTAAGTTTGACATTTGCCTGTGTCAAATTAGTCTCAGAGATTAAAAAACAGACTTTAGTATAGAATTCTCAATTCATTTAGTCCACCTATGTATTTTTACTAGTAAGTAATTGTGGTTTATTGTATTGTGGTATCTAACACTTTCTGTCTGTCTGTTACGCTTGTACGGTTAACCTACAGAATCGAAATTGAAATTTGTAAGGAGTAAACTTGAAGTCCTCTCTTCTGAAGTATAATACTAATAGCAATCAGCTGGGAACGCGGATGGAAACTAGGTACCTGCATTATTGGGCGGATGACGTGAGCGGAATACTAGAGGACGATGATCGATATCTGCTGATCTGGGTAATAGGCTGGGGATTCTGTCATTATAAATACGTAAAGTCTATTTTATAATCTCTTGAGACTAAAATAGCATTACGTGGGTTATCACAAAATAATATAACTGGCTGGAAATTTGAATGGAATCTCCTCTCTCCTGAAGTATAGTACTTCCCATCTTTAAGGAAATACTTAATTAATTTCAGTTTTCAACTGTTCTTTTTTCTATAAGTTTTCCTCTATTTGTTATTTTTTGAACCATCCCTAACCCAACCGTTTTTAAATTTTATTGAGACTGAAGCAAAGCAATTGATTTTTAAATATACCGATACTTAGAAGCGGCTTGTTGATACTCGTAGTGCATATTATGTACAAGTACAACTGTGCTTTATACTCTGGTTTTGTTCTATGCTATTAATTGAAATCTCCTATCTACTTACATTACTAAAGTTTCAAATCTCACTCAAAAATCTTGTAGATTCCGAAGATAGTGCTTAAACGAATTATTTCTTTCACGTTTTTTTTATCAGCTTCATCAAGTTTTACTTTTATTATTCAGATCCACCTTTAATTAACCCCTAACTCGTTCTTGTAGGACAAACTACAAAAGGCACCAAATACGTTTTTAGAATGACCTTTCTTTTCAGTTTTCTATTTTTAATTGGTACATATGCGTGTAGACCTAAAAGGTTAAAAAGTAGCCTCAAAATAAATACTGGCCAAGTACGAGTCGAACTGGTGTATATGAAGGGTGCCGCATAACAATATTAAAATTAGCGCAAAATGTAAAAACAACACGTCTGGGAGAATGGAGACCTCTTTAATTTTAAACTTTATTTTAATTTTTGTCTTGGTTATTGAAGCGGAAATAGAAATACAGATTCTGTGACAATGTCAACTCTCTATCACGTATAAGCGTACGAGGTAGAGAGCTGAAATTGTCATCAACCGATGAGATATAGCCGGACATATAACAGACACACGGATAGACGGACGGACAGACAGACATACGGACGGAAGGACAGATGGAGAGTGGAAGCTTAATAATCGGGTCCCGATCGCATCCTTCGAGTGACCTTGTAAGTGTTGTAAGCCTACAAATGACTTTACTATTAAAACTATGTTTTTTTTTATAACTATTTCTTGGTGGTTGATAAGTTAAATTATAATTCTCGTAGGACTTATGAGTTATTTGTTGTATCTATAAAAACTAGCTGGACCACCAACTGCTACCATTTATCATGTCGTTAACTAAGTAAAAAAAAATAATAACTAACCAAATTAACAAGTCGTTTACTAAATATAAGCAAGCAAATCAACAAGCAATATAGGCATGAACATCATTCACAGATATTGGTAGCTCAAAATTACATAATCACTATAAATTATGTCTAAAAGGTGTGTTCAAGGCTAGAGTGCATACTCAGTGCATGCTCTTAATAAACTAGTGTACCTCACCATCAAAGATTACATCGCTGCTTACATAAGGTGGGATTGCAGTCAAGCTCTAATTTATATCTATTAAAAAAAAATCAATTTAAGAGATGAAAAAATTATATTGTTATTTTTAATGTAATTGTTTCATCTGTTTCTAATTCAAATATACCTATGTCAAAAAAAACCAGTCTTTCTAGTAAATAAATATAAATAATTATATTTAATAATCATCATGTCGTGTACAAAAAATACAGTAATATTTCACGTACTACGTGGGTGAGTACGTACCTACGTAGTGTGGCATTTATCTAAATCTGGCTTCTAAATCTAGAAAAATATAATGGATATTCGTACATCGACACCTTTTTACGTAAGTGCGTACCTGTAGATAGGGATTGATGGCCTCCCTAGTGTGTCTAAATATAGCCGTTTTATCTCCCCGGTATAGCTGCTAATGGGATATATCACTTACTCTTTTATCTTCATAGCCGTTGCTACTGGGATATATTATTTATTCTAGTCTTGTATCTAAGGGTTGACGTCCTGTAATAGGATCGGTAGGCACAATATCTATGTAGATACTATTTCTAACTTAACCTTTGCATGGCCAACCTGTGCCGAACGTAGCGCCAAGCTATAAATGCATTATGAGTACTATTATATTTTTTTCTGTTTTAAATAAACAAATGTACCTTTGTTTTTATAAAACAGAATTCGAAATAGAAATCTGAGGTTTTTGTATTTTTACAGACATTTGTTAAATAAAATATTGTCTTTAAATATAAATGTGGCTTGGAGAGTACGATACCTTTTGTCTTCTATTCAAGACCCTCAAACGTTAGGTTGCAATATTATTAAAAAAAAAAAAAACTTAATCAGATATAATTGAGAACATCTTCAAAAAAAAAAACAACATGCAAAGACGCGACATCATCAAAACTCCCATTCTTCCCTACCCAATTTCTCGCCCAATTTCCCTTCCCAACCACACACAATATCACAAACACGCATCACCTTAATATGTACACAAAACACCGACATAAAGCATCTTAATCTCCCATTCGGAACGCACACACAATAATAAGGAATATTTGTCAAAGACATTACTTAGTAGGACGGTATATCTTAATTTACTGTTTCTGCTTTGCCTTGAAATTATGGGTTGTAGAGCTCGCACCTGCGTCTGCCTACCTAATACTGTGCTGCTGCAGACGCATAAATAATAGTGGAATAGACATCGTGTGTAGGTAGGCAGGCTTGAAGTACCTTTGGGGGTGTCGTTAAGGAAACGTGATGTCAGGATGTGAAAGTGTTTGAGGATTTTGGGGATTTTGGGGAGGCGAAAGTGTTGAGTGAAATTGTCTGGATCGGTAGTAGTGCCCTGGTGTTTGGTAGATACATTAAGGGTTTGAAGAAACCACACAATGTTGTAATACAAACGTTTTCAAAATCTTGTTAAGACATTGGAGTGTAAACCTTTAATCCGATTATAATTCTTGAAGGCTAGATTGAATATACGCTTAATAAACTAGTGCACCTCACCATCAAAGTTTGCATCACTGCTAACCATCAAGTGGGGTCGCAAGTACTAGTTTATACTGTTACATACAGGTGCACAAAAAACCGTAATAGACCGTTTATTCTTAATAATAAGTGTTTTATAAGGGTTTGCTGTCAATCCGTACGCCATAACCAAAACTTGACCACAAAAAATAAGTTCCTCGGCCATCACAGGCACGACAACATCAAAATTATTTTATTTCAAAGTACTCTAGACAAAAACAAAAGAATCGCTCAAAAAGAAGAAAGCAAATCACAAATATGTAATTCAATTCACAATTTATATCAGAAACACAAACCATTTCATTTCCTTCTTTTATTTATGCATTCAACACTGATTAATATTATTCCAGTCTGTTTCCGACAAATTCCTAGTAAATAGAATCTAAATAGTCGAATAATTCCCAACCATAGCTCGATGATTGACTACAGATGTTGCGAATCGATTTTGAGCGGAATTGCAATCGGAAATACCGAATCAATTCGGCCAATTTGACGATGACTCGGGAACCGGGGTAACGAATTCCGATGCTACTCATAGATCCCTGTTAAGGGTATTCCGTTGTTGTTGTTGTCATTATTTGATGTACGCTGGTTCTTTTTTCAATATTTAATTTGTATAACTGGAAAAACGTGCAATCGTTTGTTCTGATATCGATGCTCGTTTTATTTTATTGGATTGGATGAATTTTTGTTGGTACACGGAATTATATTTTGTGTACGTTCTTTGTTTGTTCAAGTGAGATATTTTCAGCGCTTTTGAAACAGGAATCTACTTTGAAATATATTTCGTACTAGCTTTAGCCCGCAGCTTCGCCCGCGTACATAAAATATAGCCTATGTCACTCAGGAATACAGCAGCTTTCTATTGGTGAAAAAATTTTAGCAATCGGACCAGTACTTCCACAGATTACCTCATACAAACAAAAAACCTCTTTATTATATTAGTATAGATAATTCTAGATTCCATGTATGCAATCCTAATCAGATCTTTTCAATTGTTCCAGGCGTTCAAGCGCGGGCCTCCTGGCACCGCAGCTGGCATGCCAGTCGTCATCACCAGCGGCATCAGCACCGGCGCCGCCGCTGCCCGCGCCCGCGTCCCCTCCCCGCGTCGTGTCCGCCCCGCCCGCGCCCACGCAACCCCCTCCCGACCCTGCCCCTCAAGACCAGGAAGATGGCGTCAGATTACGGCGCACCCACACGGTGGCTGTACGAGACTACCTCAAGAGGGAGACGCAAACGTTCTTCGGCGTGCAGAAGAATAATGAGAGGGAACAAAGACGGCTGTGGTATGAGAGGCGGAGGAGGCACGCGGCGCGGGCGCTCGGCGACCTCCGGCCTGATCTGCCGCCGGACCATCATCCTGATGATGATGATATTAGGTGAGTCAATACTCAATACTTTATTGCATTCCACATGTAAACTTAGGTGGTAAAAACTTAAAATTAGATCACATGGACCCTGTAGGGCACAGCAAAATAAGTGAAATTAAGAGTCTAAGAGTGTGAGTGTGTGTGTGTGAGTGTAAGTGCGAGTGCAAGAGTCTTCAAAGTAATAATTATAATTTTGAAAAAATCTTTCGGGTTCACAAGAACGACTCCAATCATCGCTTACTATCAAATGATTTAGTGAACACAAGCCTATGCAAAGTAAAAAAAAACTAATTTTTTACATTTACTAATACCTAAATTAAATTTCAATAAGCTAAGGCTGCTATTTCAGATAAAAGTAATAAACAAACTTTAAACAAATTAATCGCCAGAGTTAGCCCGCCACAGCTTCAAAAAATTAAAAAGAAAACTTATGTACCATTTTTAAATGACCTTTCAAAATGGAAAATAATAGATGACCTTTGATAGAGATTTCAAAGAAGTTTTTGGCGGGATTTTGTTCAGTGAACTTACTTTTGTTGAGTGGCTTTTTGAATTATTTTCAAATTGATTCATAGTAGAATATTGTGATTTAACATTAGTTACCGTTTTTTATTTCAAGTGCCTACTCATCTGAACAATATTATTACGTCTACCTACCGTATCGTGCCGTGATACCGTGATTCCGATTTATGAGATAAAGTCTGGTGACGGAACACAGACAGACAGACGGACGGACAGCGGAGTCTTAGTAATAGAGTCCCGTTTTACCCTTTGTTTACGGAACCCTAAAACAGGTTCTAAAGACAAATCTCAAATTAACGGTCCAATGTTACTTCGCTGAAAATCGTTCAAATGAAAATAACGTAGGTACCTAGACCTATATGACCTGAACTAATTTATACCTAGCTGCATATCGATTAGGTATTCAAGGTAACCTGCATTGCTATACACATCATTAATCAATAAGTCACCAGCCAGTCGCCATATAATTTTGCAAACGAAGTTAATTAGAGCTATTGTTCTTGCTAATAATATTATATCGATCGTAATAGGTAATTACATTTTATTCAGTCCATTAATTTCAGCGTTCTTGTTGTGTGACCTACATAAGTATGGGATTAATTTTGCAGTAAACAACTCAGGCTAAGTAGTTTGCTAAATAGTTCGATTAATACAGAATAAAATAATTATTATTATGCATAGGCTCGCGTTTGTTCACTGTACACCAAAAAGTTACACAACTTATACAGAAAAATCTGTGGGCACAATAGCGGTCTTATCGTTAGCAGCGGTATCTACTAGACAACCTTTGAATAGATCGTAAGAACTTAAAATAATACAGGAGAATTTGACGGTGTCCCACTGCTATATAATTAATCAATCATTACCTACATTATAAATAAGTATACATATAAAACCATTACAATATTGCTATACATTTTTATACTAGCCCAAAATTCTAAAACTTGTGCAAAATTGGGGCGAGTCGCTAGTTATACACTAAAGCGTTTCCGGAAAAACAAACCATAAACCAAATCCGGATTATTAATTTTTAGAAAAAATGGTGTACATAGAAACGTACCGACATACTAGGTAGTAGTCGAATACCGAACCACCTATTTTGATGTCTGATAAAAATAGACCAATATACCTACGTAGGTAACTTCCGAATACACCAAACCGGATTGGTTTACACACGATAGAACAATGTTCACACTAATTACTCATATGAAATACGGTTTACATTTTCCATTCAATACTGTCCAAAATTAACTGGAATATAATGTTCTCATTGAGCATTTCATGAAATCGTCGCATGTCGACTTTATGACGCACAACGTACTTATAAAAGGGTTTATTAATAAATTATTGACAGTGGTATTTTAGTATAGTATCCATTTATTGAAAGTTGTTTCATGGATATGTTGGTTTTGATCAATAGGTGGTTATCAATGGGTAACCATTTTAATTAGTGGCCAGTACTTTGAATTGAAATAAAATTGATTAATAGATTTATTATTACAGATACGTAGCAAGTTCTTTTTATATTTTCCTTCTTTCTTTGTTTTTACGCTTGCTCAAATATTTATGAAGACTGAGAGTGTATGTCTTATATCAATACGAAGTAATTAATCTCAGTTATTTGATAAATAAATAAATGAAGTACAGAAGAACATGATTACATTTTTTTTTTACGAATACGAAATATGAGCTGAATCCCTGTTTTTAGCTTTAAAATAATTATGGTTGTTACAAGAAGTAAATACATACTAGCAAAACACTGTGTACTTGCATAGCTACATAACTATATCAAAACAATAATGAGATAAAGTACCACCTCCACAAGAATCTAAGCGCCTAAACAAGAACCTAAACTCTTACAGCCCTTCGAGCCGGATACCTATTTCCAGCTATATAAGATTGTTGTAACAAGGTGAACATATATACAAACAGAATATTATCTGTATACTCACAGTTACATATAACAAAACAATAATAAGAGAAAAGTTTCATCTAACAAGTTGACATAGCTTTAACTCGTCCCAGCGAGATTGATACAGAATTCAATTTCCGCGGAAGCGACCCGACTTTGTTTTCCTTGAGCAGTTCCGGAGCGTAGTCCAGGCCGTAGTTTAACAGTTAGCGAGATAATCATTGTACCTACCTATGTAAGGGATGTTTAATGAATTCGTAATTAAGTTTGTGAATAAAAGCACTTTCAGATTTGTGGTAGACATCGTCTTTCTACCCCTTTGCAAAAAATATATGATGACCAATATTGACTAAAAATTTTAAACTCAACTAAAGTAATTTATATTTAAAAAACGTTCTTTATTCTTTCTTTATTCTTTATTGTACACACAACATTTACAAAAATACAATAGGACAAAACAACAAATGTACACAGGCGAGCTTAACCCACAATTGGGTTTTCTTACAGCAAACCTTGGAAACATTAAAAGAAATTTGTAAACGAGGGTAACAAAACTAACATTAACATTATAAAAGTATTAACAAATAGCACTTAAAACTAAGAATAAACTACACAAATATGTGCACAGCACAATATATAAACATACTATATACAATACATAAAACCTATACATATATATGGGTCATGTTGACAGGAAATGTTCCCTAATTCTTCCTCTGAAAACATCCAACGAGGGGCTAGCCCGTATTGGGTGTGGGAGAGAATTCCATAGGCGCACAGCTTGGACAGTGAAAGATCCAGTGTAACGACTGGAGGAATGAGAAGGAAAACGAAGGAGAAGAGAGGTTGACGAGCGGCAAGGTTTTCCTCGCGGAACAAGATACTCAAAGCGTTCCCTAAGATACAAGGGGGAGTTGGGATTATGAAGAACAGAGAAGAGAAAAGAAAGACTGTGGCAATCCCGACGTTGCCGAATAGGTAGCCACTTCAATTGCCGTCGAAATTCCGACACATGGTCGTACTTTCGCAGGCCAAAAATGAAGCGGATACACAAATTCTGCAAACGCTCTAGCTTGTCAAGAAGTTCCTCAGTCGCATCAAGGAAGCAGACATCAGCGTAGTCCAGAAGAGGTAGAAGAAGAGACTGAGCAAGAGTAACTTTAGTTGAGAAAGGCAGGAACTTCTGGAGACGTTTGAGAGACTGAAACGAGCAAAATACCCTCCTGCTTACTTCCGCTATGTGAACATTCCAAGACAGGTTCTCATCTAAGAAAACACCTAAATTCTTAACTTTTTTAGAGTAGGCTATAGCAACAGCATCGTACAAAATAGGTGGTAGAGCCTGGCTGTTTAACAAGTTCATGAAATATTTGCCACCAATAATGAGAGCTTGTGATTTAGTAGGATTTACTAAAAGTCCAAAACTTTTAGCCCATTGACAGACGTTTTTAAGATCATTATTGATGGCTTCGATAGCGCTAGTGAGTTCTTCAAGCTTAAAGTGGCGATAGAGCTGCAAATCGTCTGCATAGAGATGAAAGTGTGATGATAAGACCTTAGTGATAGCATTAATAAAAACAGAGAAAAGAAGAGGAGAAAGGACGCCACCCTGAGGAACACCCGCAGCGAGGTCGCACCAGTCAGAGGAATCCTCACCTGAGCGAACCGACTGCGAGCGACCCCGAAGATAGGAATTAAACCATGCAATCGCGGAAGGAGATATATTAAGAGAGGATAGGACACCTAAGAGTATGTCAAAATCAACTGAATTAAAAGCACTGCTGAAGTCCAGTAGGATCAATATCGTTAGAAGCCGGTTTTCCATGGCCAGTCGGATGTCGTCTGTTATTTTAACGAGGGCCGATACAGTGCTGTGACCAGGACGGAATCCAGATTGATAAGGACTCAGCAGGCTATTAGAGGAAAGGAAATGAGACAGTTGATTATTGACAACACTCTCAAGGACTTTGGATAGGATTGGAAGTATGGAAATTGGACGGAACTGGGAAACTGACACAGGATTAGAGACAACGTTGAGAAGTTTTCGTTTTCTTATTTGCTTAAAGAAAGTAAGTACTATCACTCTATCTGTCTGTTAGAAACAGACAGATAGAGTAGTAGTAGGCTTTCTTGGATAAACTGCTAAACCAATTTTTATGAAATTTCAGAGGTTTCAAAAAGGTTCGTAATAAGCTTGAACCCCAAGGTTACTAGGCTACTTATTATCCGGCTTCGATTTCGACATCCTGTCCATTATAACCGACATTCACGTGGACGAAGCTGCTGGCAGAAGCTCCTTTACATTTTGACTATCGACACCTAGTCAATTATCGTCTGTTTTTAATAGTAAAATGGTAATATTTTAGATAGTTTGAGTCCACTGCAGCTCTCTTTTCAAAGCCACATCAATAATCTCTCTGAACACATCTCCCGACTTATCAATTCACCAGATTCATCGACATCGATCGTCCCATTCGTCGAACAATCGCTTGACTACAGGCTCACTAAATGTACTACAGAGCAGAATAATCCCGGTACAGTCGAGCACGGTTGCCAATACCGGCCAGTCTCCCCGGGATAATAAAATTAAACGTAACTATTCGCCGTCGGCAGCTGTGACGATACTCTTTATAGGCATTTTGTATTCTTGCGTGGAACTTAGTTAACTGAGCAGAGGACAATTAGGTTTGGCTCGCTGTAATTAGACTGGATTTCCTTTTTAAAAGGTACAGGTTTAATTCAACTTGGAGGTATTGGTAAATGTTTTAGTTTGGATGAGAATATTGAAGTTTCTAAGTCCATGTCTCTTCTTGGAATTAAATAATATTCTATTGCAACTCTGAACAGTAACTGTAGCTCTAATGCTTTATTATGCGAAGGGTAGTCAAGCGGTAGAAGTAATTTAAATCCGCAATGAGTGACTCGTAGCTATTTAATTTTCAGGACGCAGTTTTAACAAAGATAATCCTAGTAATATATTATGGATTTTTGTTACTCTTTCACTCAAAAACTACCAAATGCATTTTTATAAAACTTTTGGTACCATAGGATGGTATGGTAGACCATGTCCTCGAATAGCACATAGGATTATTTTCCCGGGAGTATGTTCCTTTGGGATGATTTCCTACTTTCATGCGGGCGAAGCAGCTAGCAGCTAGTTTTAGAATAATGACGAAGATATTACCAAGATTAATGGTTAGTTGTACTGATAGTTAAAGTTGCATAATTCTGTAGCTCCCAATTCCAACAAACAGCCATCTTAAACTGCACATAACTACCAGAACATCATAGCGTAAAGGGGTGTCTAACTGAGGAAGTAAGTCATACGACAATGAGTTGTTCACCCGCTGGGACGTCCGGGCGAGGCGACCTTATTAATGTTCCTGTTAATTCTTGACTCCTGGTAGTTGAAGTTCAGACGCTTCGAGACTGTATGCTAGTGTTAATTTACATTTGTTTGTGGTTGCTCGGGATTACACGATCGAAGTTGGGAATATTGTGATAAATGGACGAGATTGTGATATTATGTAGTCTGAAGTAATTTGAGTATATTTGGTTAAAGATAGGGTTGGTACGTGATTACGTTACACAGTTATACAAATGTGTAAGGTGGTGGATTATTGTATCGTTTTGTAATTTAGAGTTAAGAATATCGAAGCAACAAGAAATAATATGCCGCAATGTAATTATTATACGACCATACTTAGAAAATATAAGCTTATGCCAGCGGCTTTGCTCACGTGAATGTAGGTTTCTCTAGTATGGAGAAACCCAATCCCGGTCCCTTCCCTTAGAAAATCCTCTCTTAGTGCTTGTCTACGTCACAAAAAGAAATCATGAACAAAATGGCACGCTCCTAGTTCCAGTAGTTTTAGCTGTGCATTGATGTCATGCAATTAATTTCTCCTAGACCTAGACTAAAATTACAGGTACAAACAGATGGTAATATTTAAGTACAGTCATGTATTAAAATATGAGAGGAAAAGAACTGGGCATCAAAAATTCGTGCGCGTCAGTGAGTATGGGAAGAGTACCTGGGATGATGTAAAAAGACTGCACAGTTATTCCCACACATAATAATTTTAGTAGCTTATTTTTTTTTCGTCTGAATTTTAACCTCAACCCTGCTGTTGGTACGGCTTAAAAAGCGTGTTTATTGGTTTCGTGCACTTTAGCTGCACAAAAGAATTATTCTTCAAGTCATTGGGTTCAATTCTACGTGATCGAAGAAACGTTTTGATTGAGTTTAATATTCTAAGGGCCTGTTTCACAGTGTCCGAGTAGCCACTACTTCCCGAATAAATTCAAAAATGGAACAGAATTTGTATGAAATTATCTGCCAAGTAAGATATTGGCAACTTAATCATAGGTGGTGAAATAGGCCCTAAGTGAAATTTTTAATTTCTCTTGAGGTGACTTTGCTCTTACATAAGGTTTAAAGGAACGTTTAAAGGAGGCGTATTAGTTAGAATATTTCATAGTTTCAATAAGTACCTCAGTATTTGGCTTTACCAAATAGTTTCGCTATTGAAGATATTACAAGCCACTATTTACTGAAATAATTTAGAATTCCAAAATTACAAGATACTAGCTACACATCTACACATATCTAATTACCTACCATCAATTTTAAGGTTTAACGCCCGTTTTTAATAAGCTATCTATCTAAAGTTGCAGTTACTAAAGATTTAATAAACAAATCTATCCTTTTGCCCTTACTTGCTTTCCTATAACCTACGGACGGTTAGCATTTCCTACCAAAAGTTGTGGATTGATAGATAGAATCTTACCGTTTATCAGGGTTAGCTATCTATCTATGAACTGCGGTAGGTTATTGAAAACGGGCGTAAGAGGCCCTTTTGCGATCCGTCGTGAACATGGTTTAAAAGCATGTTGTTTCATCCAATGCAATGTTTGACAAAAAGGCAATGCGATAAATACGCTTGAACGGACTGTTGGCATTCAGTCATTCTGTCATTTACTCGAATGTTTTACAAAACTTTTTCCAGGAAACACGTGTTTTTTTAACTTAAGTTTTGGACACTGAATTCTTCATCAAATTTTTCTAGATTCTCAATTAAATGTGCAAGGTTTATATAGTTATATTTCTTCTACTTTTTTCATTCATGAGTGCATTTTCTATTTTAATTCATGAGTGCATTTTCAAAGGCTAAAGTTCACGTAAAATAGCAGATGTTCAGATGCCTTTACTGAATTAGTTGATCTCGAGTTAGACGCTCAGAAACCGTTACTATAAACACACTAGATACACAAGGCAACTCCGTCTTTGTAAAGTGTTTACTAGTATAGAAAGTTTTAATAAATAAATAGAAACAACTAAAAGTTATATGTATATCATCATAGCAGTGCAATGCGCGGTCAAGTACGGACGTGTTTGCGCTGCTCGTAACGAATTTTATATTCGCGTGTTGCGCGGCTGTAGCCGTTGCCTGTTTCTCATCGCTATGAGTCAACCACTCATAGCCAACGAGGTGTTGGCATTCATCAAACATGCCATCGACTACATGGACGAGGTCAGCATCCTGCAGATCTGCAAGTCCAGCTACAACGAGGAGGAGATAAGCAGCGCCAAGCTGCTACTATTCCAAGCGCTGGGGAAAGTTGACCAGATGAAATCCCGACGGAGGGATGGCGGCCAGAAAAGTGTTCAGGACATCATTACAATGATGAAGAGCACCGACCCGGACGACGTGCCCGCTTTCGTGGCGAAGGATCTGCATAAACTGCCTCCCGTCACGTTCGACCACGTTGATGTCACCAGGTTGCTTAAGGACATTACATCCCTGAAAGCAAGCTTGATCGAGGTACAATCGAAGCTGGAGGTATCAAATACCACCGTAGGTGCGCTGCGTGCCGAAGTAGAGTTGTTGCGCAACGCTATGTCGGAAAGTAGGGCGCCTAACAACACCAGCTCGAATATTCGTCGCGGGGCGCAAAATGCATCCATCCGCAGTTTGGAGTCGGCGAGTTGCGGTGCGTCACCCGCTGCTGAAAATGCTTGCGGTGCATCTTGCCCCGCCGCTGCCGTCGCTGTTTCGTCACCGGTCGAAGTGGTGACGCGTGTAGGTACGTCGACCCCTAAACGTGCCTACTCCGCTATTGTTGCCGCGAAGAAACCTGCTGTGTCGCAGACAACGCAACCAGCAGGTAAAAGGAATGGGGGTAAGCAGAGCGACGAGGATGGCTTCGTAAAGGTAGAGAAGAAGAAGAGAAAGAAGCCTACTTGTCAGAACCAGTGCGGTACCGCGCTGGCAGGACCCAACATGCTGCTGCGTCCAGCAATACCCACGACGCTGCTCTATATGTCGAGACTACATTATACCATGAAGGTTGAGGAGATCGTGGAATATGTACGAGTGAAGACGAACCGGTCTTTGAGAGTGGTGCAGTTGGAGTCGCGCCATAACACTAATTTTAAGTCGTTTGTGGTGCGGGTGCCGACTCACCTTTTGGAGACCTTCCTCAAAGGAGAGTTTTGGCCGAAGGGTGTTTTGTTTCGACGATTTCGCGGAACGATACCGACATCACAGTGTAACACGACGCCGTCAATTCGTGTGCAATAGTGCAATAGTGAAAAATTTGTCAATAGTTTACTTTATTTTATTATGTATTAGTTTATAATTTTTATAAGATTATTTGTGTATTTTTTCTATGGGCCTTAGATGCCTGACAATAAAGGATATTATTATTATTATTATTATATAGACTGTCCGGACCAAGCCCATATCGTCGACGGCGCGTATTGCACCACGCCAGTCTCAAAGAGATGCCAGCTAGCCTTAGGGTAGCCGACAGGGTCGAAGCCTACTAGGCCTGACTTGACGAAATAGAACCCCCGGACCCAGGAATTCGGGCGAAGAAGGAACAGGAGTGGGTTTTAGACAGTAGAAGTCTCACACGTCCTCCCACTGCGCCTAGAGCGGGACAAGTTGTTTTAATGATATCCCACCTTAAAAAAATCCTGTATACAGACAATTTTTGTATTTTATTTGGAAGACCTTTGTTATCGATGTATATGAATAACATTATTCAGGCAGGGGCCTAAAACCATAGCCCTATATCTTGTTTTTTTCATATGCCACAATAGTTTCCCACCAACTGAGGGACAACCCTACCAACCCTAGGACAACCTTGGATTCGCTAGCATAACTCATACAGGAACAATTTGTACCACGCCCCATAAAAAGTGTCTGAGAGGCCACTGCGAGTTGGCTTCGTCCCCTCCACAGAACATATAAAGGATAACTGTTCTGTGGTCCCCTCATACGCCTTCCAAAAGTCTAGGAACCCAGGTTTCTAAGAGATACTAAAGTATGAAAAGTTTTCTCTTTATTGAAATCATTTATAGATGACCACGTAATAACACAAGCGTCCAGTTGACCACAATATAACACATTTTAGCCAACAATATATAAAACAAAGCACACACATATATTTCATAAAAATATGTGTGTGCACTATACCAATAGTTGTTTAGAATATTTCTCAGTTTCCCCGATGTCGATGCACGATATTTATTTGACGGCTTTCATAAGTTACGTCTGCAATGCCAACATTGAGTTGAAAATTGAATGTAAAATAAATTCCGTTGCAAGTATGGAATATGTTCCGTTGCAAGTGTGAAATAACTTCAAATGTTTCTCTCGTCCTTTGTGTTGATTCTTAGCACGTTTTTCACTTAGTACCTACCTATTTGTGTGCAAATATGTGTGTATAGTAGTTATGATGTATGTGAAGGTAAGCAGTGGTGGCTCAGTGGCAACGACCCCGACTTACGTGTCATAAGCTGCGGGTTCAAACTCAGGCAGGCGGTTTATTTTGTGTGATTTATTTCATTACGACTGTTCTCAAAACGGTGAAAGAAAATATGAGGACATTGACATATCATAGAACCTAAAATTTGGAGATTTATGACATCCACCAACCTTACTGCACTGGAGTGGTGACCAGTGGATTATGGCTCATTCTCTCTCTTAGAATAAAAAGTCTGCTATTAGAATTGTAAGTATCAAAATTATCGATCAGTGGCTTCAATTTTGACAAGTTTAGTAGTACCAAACTGTCAAAATCAACAATTATGAAAGCCTTGAGTCCTAACGATGTAGTATCCCAATGATGTAGTACTAGAAACTATAATACTACATGGTAGGTACCTTTCTGTATTTATTATTGTTGTTCAAGCAGAATTTTAGTTTACGTATTGTCTACTAACAGGTTTCTTTTTGTATTGTAGTTAATGTGCCTACTAGAAACCTGTAATTGTATGTAATTGGTTTGCCTGATTCAGTTAGTGGCATTGTTTTCTTTTCACAAAAAACTTGAAATCCTTACGAAACAATCAATCAAGGGCCTACAGAAGAGTTTTCTATAAACAAAAAAATGGGAAATGGAAAAATATGTCGAACTTTCTGCAACTAGAGTACAATACAAACAATTAAAACAATATTTCAAGCGTTTCGGTAGCACAAAAACAACTCGTTATTAAAAAAAGAGGCAGCATATTTGGGAAAAGGTAGTATTTACATTTCACTTCCTTATTTACAAAAGTTAAAATAAATACATTTTTTGTTTGGTTTTGCGAGTTATTGAATAAGTTCTTTTGATGCCGCCCGTGTTTATATACAAAACCGGTTTCATGGGAATAAGTCAGATCTGATGAAAGGATTTACTGTGGGTTACGTACAGGAAGCCTGTAAGGAACAAAAGATTTTGGGGGGTTAAGATGTTGACTGTTGATTTGTTTCCCTAAACGTAAGTTTGTGTTGACTCAGAAGGAGGTTATTTTTATTATTAAATCTAACTTGTATTGTCTCACTGTTGGGCAAAGGCTTCCCTTCATTCCTTCTATTATAGGAACAATGGAGAGAATTAAGGAGGCTCTGAGCCATTTCTTGCCAATTCCTCAGAAAGATATCTCTGTTGTCGTGCCGCGTCTTGCAGACGTGTCTCAGCCCAGTCCGATTTCAGCTGGACAGCCTTCTGAGTCACGTAAATGATCTGTGTTTCGGAGCGCAGTATAGTGCACAAAAAAACCGGGCAAGTGCGAGTCGGACTCGCGCACTGAGGGTTTCGTACCAACCTACCTATAAAAATAGTTTAATTCTCGAATCGAGTCTTGAAGACTTTTCAATTTTTTTTTCTTGTGACGTAACTAAAAATTTTCAGTTTTCAGACTTTTCCCGATATAAGTGCTATAATACCTTGCTTCGTGCCAAATTTCAAGATTCTAGGTCAACGGGAAGCACCCTATGAGTTTTGATTCCTTTGACAGTGTCGAAATGTACGTTTTTTGCAACATAAACGGGCGTATCTTTTTTTCCCGTCAACTTACAAGTTTGATTTTTGCACAACTTCAAGGGACCGCGGATTTCAATATATGGTTTTAATTTCAACTTGATACCTTCACGCGTTCCTGTGAAAAAGGGTCTTGACAGACGGACGGACAGACGGACAACAAAGTGATCCTATAAGGGTTCCGTTTTTTCCTTTTGAGGTACGGAACCCTAAAAAGTAGCAGTAGATTCATGTTACAAAGGTGACTTTAACTCAACAATTAGTTTTCTCCCAGCAAACCCTTGAGTGACAGAGACAGAGAGTTTACGATTCACCGTACAATATAAATCTACATTAATTAGTCTAATGTATGAAAATGTTCGTACTATACAACGTGTAACGTAACATGCGAAAAACCTTAGACCCCCAAATGATTTTTAATTTAATTGACCCAGTATTGTGAAAAAAAAAACATAAATAAAAATTTGAAGGTTTGATGTGCTGTTTTAGTTTGTTTAAGAATAAGTTCTGCGCATTTAACTTTACACTTTGTATATTGTGAGTGGAATTGCTTTTTAATTATATTATTATACACACTTGATACTCAAAGTGTATTATAAATTACCTGCGATACTAACCATTTGTGTTCTCCCGCAGTATGTACGGAGCGTCAGGCGCAGCACCCAGAGAGGCGCGGGGGCGAGCGCGGGAGCGGCCCGACGTCCTGCCCGCGCCCGCGCCGCTCGAGGAGCCCACGCCGCTTTCGTTGCCCCGCCCTGGGAAGGACAGCGTGGCCAGGCTCACGCTTACCGGGCTTTCTTATGTTGTTACTGTAAGTACTTTTCATATATTTGAACACATATAAATTGCCCTGCAGGGTCGAAGCCTTTGGAGCTTAGCTTTTGGAACGAAGGGAAAGAAGGAACGGGGTGGAGTTTAGTCAATAAAAGTCTGAAACGCCATCCGCACCGCCCAAGAACGGGCGAATCTTAAAAAAAAACATATAACTTAAATTATTAAACTTAATTATTTTAATTCATTTCACGATATAAAACGCGTAAAAAAAACGTGTTGCATCGAGCCCAAGTAATAGGAAAAAAATATATATATAAGAAAACACGATATATATATTTTTTGTAAATTCATAATTTTATGTAACTACGTTACTATTAGCAGTCGTCGAGCAGACAGCGCAAATGTCATTCAGTTAAAGGTTAACAAACCTTTTAATTTAATATATTTTTGTTATTAAGCACGCAAGGTCGTTGGTCCCGGTTTTCGTTCGTAGATCTATGACAGTCGTGACAGCGGAAAGTTTGACCATTAGTTAATTTAAGGAGTATGGTGTTGCTCAGTTTCTGGGTTGTGGGAGTCTGATAAACAGTCTTCAGCCGCGGACAAAGTCGACTTTCAATCTAACTGAATACTGTATAGTATAAGCTGTGCATCAAATTGAAAGCAGGAACACTATCACACGTTTAATTCTTGCGCATAGAGCGAATGTGTGAAAGTTCTAAAAAGTACGACTGCAATCAGTGATGACCTATTAGTGCCCTTGTCATTTCAAGGTGAAAACAATTGCAAGTCACGCGTATAATAGTTGAAGTAGTAGATTATCGGTTAAGCAAGGTAAAGAAAGTATTTTAATTTAAAATCCAATAACTCTAGTACTATTAAAAATCGATTAAGCGCCAACCATCTGGTCCTTCCATCAAATCTAAGACTCATCATAGGTAATAAAATGTTCGAAGCAAAAGATTTCGATCATTGAACTTTAGCTACTCCGAATTTCATCTCCGAACCGATATATCAGTTTATATCTTAGAAATCATTTCATATTAATGGTCACGGTCATAAATATTATATATGTGGCGTCGTCCTGGCTATGTAGCTCCGATATTGATGTGCGGCATACGGTTGCAAGCTATTACTTTAAATATATACATGTATGTAAGTTGTATCGTAAAATATGGAACGAAGATGTCTTGTTACTTTGTAAGGCTGCTATTCAGATGTGAGTTTTTGTTAGCGTCTTGCAAATTGGGATTTATTAGATTACAAAATGTACGTTTGAAGAGTCAAATACATTTATAATCCGAGGCATACGTGGGCGACACCTGAGTTTTACGTAGAACCGTGTCCCGTGGCGTGGGTCTAATGTAGCTCTACAAGTCTAGTTGCGTAGTACGTGGCCCACGTGCCCCCAATGTAGTTCTACCTTTAATTACTCAGATACCCGTGAAACGAGACACAATAGTAAAACAATAACAGCGCGGTCTCATAGGACCGGTTGGGGATTCAAACGTTAAGAACGCAACCGTGTTAAAGCTATTATCGAAACGTGGTGTTGTGATTATGAGGTGAATATCACTCATTCATTGTTGGGATGCTCCAAGAGGATAATGTTTTTACTAATCTTTATCTTTTGATATCATTTTTTCCCAGATACTTTATAATATAGGAATTTTTGGTCATTTGTAAGCATTATACCTGAATTTAGACATTATTTTTTTGTGTTATCATCATCATTTTAGCCGAATGACGTCTATAGTTGGAAATAGGCCGTTCCGAGAATCACCACAAGGAATGGTCCTGTGCGTCTCTCATCATCTATCGGAATCCCGCGACATATGATGATGCCTTCTAGCCGATTTCGGCCACAGCGATCGCATTCCTTGGCTCCTCACGGTGGTTGAGAGCTATGATTTGCTGCTCTGTTATGTGCCCTCATGTGACTTGCATATCCAACTTTGGCCGAAAAATTTCGAGCACAAAGCGGACATGTCAGAGCACCGTTGACGACATTGTAAATTACAGTTGTTGGTGGTCCAGCTTTAAGTTGGTCGCGTCTCTGGTCTAATTCCAACCTCCTCTTCTCTTCAAAAGTTTGCACGTGCCGCTGTACACGACGTCTCCATTCAGACCGATCTTGTGCCTGTTTCTCCCAAGTGGCGGGGTCAATATCGCATCTCTTCATGTGCCTATTCTGAACATCCTTGAAGCGTAGAAACTGTCCGCCACGATTTCGCTTCCCTTGCTGGAGTTCAGAATAGAAGATACGCTTCGCTAACCTCTGTTCAGGCATTCTAGAGACATGCCCACACCACCTGAGCTGCCGTCTCATCAGGTAGGCTTCAATGCCCAGGACCTTGGCTCTCCTCAGGACGTTTGTGTTCCTAACACGATCTGACCATTTGATGTCCATAATGATCGGAGGCATTTGAGGTGGAATTTGTCCAAGGTCCGTATATGTTTCCGATACAGGCACCACGTCTCCGATGAGTACAATAGATTTGGGAGAACTATAGCCATGTATACAGCGATCTTTGTTCCCAATTTGAGATCATGAGAACGAAAGACTTTGGGCTGCAGTTTGCCAAAAGCTGCTGCTGCCGCACAAATCCTCCGGTTAATCTCAACATCGAGATCTCCTTTGCCTGTGATCATGCTGCCAAGATACCTGAAGCTCTGCACTTGTTTCAATTTACTAGCGCCGACCAAAATATCTGGGGCTACCGGCAGATCTTCTTCGCCCATGACCATAATTTCGGTTTTCTTGACATTTATAGCAAGTCCAAACTTACTACAAATATCATTCAGACCAGTAATCATCGCCTGCAAATCATCACAAGTATCTGCCACAAAGCACAAGTCATCAGCGTACATGATCTCTGTGATAGTGCTGTAAGAAACCTTTGTGCGAGCCCTTAATCTGGCAAGATTAAAAATATTGCCATCAGTTCGGAAACGAATCCGAATACCTCCCGAAATTCGCTCCAAGGTTTCCCGAATGACGACGGCAAAGTATAAGGCAAAGAGTGTAGGCGCAAGCACACAACCTTGCTTCACGCCACAGGTGACATTAAAATAGTCCGATTGCTTGCCTTCCACCGCAACGCAACAGGACATGCCGTCATGCAGGAGTCGCATCATTCTCACAAACTTCTCAGAGCATCCTAGTTTAATAAGCAGGGCCCAAAGAGCTTCTCTGGGAACACTGTCGAAAGCCTTTTCGAGATCGACAAAACAGAGATAAAGAGGTTGACCTTGCTCTCTGCTTTTCTCTTGAAGCTGGCGAATGGAGAATATAGCTTCACAGGTTCCCCGCTCAGGGCGAAAACCGAATTGGGTCTCCGGAAGGATTGACTCTGATATGGGAATAAGGCGATTGAGCAAGACTTTTGCAAACGCTTTTCCCGGGGTTGAAAGGAGCGAAATTCCACGATAAGAATTACAATCAGATCGGTCCCCTTTGTTCTTATATAGAGCGCTTATTCTTGATACTGTAAAAGTATCTGGAACTTGTTCCTCCTCCCACATGGCCACGAAGAAATTCCAGATAACTTCATGCAGCCTATCACCCCCGTATTTAAGCAGTTCCCCTGGGATATTGTCAATACCAACCGCCTTCCTGTTATGTAATTGCATGAGTGCATCTTTGACCTCTTTCAATGATGGTGGCTCGTCCAATCCGGTGGCTGTGGGGAACGCGGGCATGGAAAGAATATATGCCATGTCTGCTGAGCGGTCTAAATTTAGTAGCTCGCTAAAATGCTGAGCCCAGCGTGCAAGCACTGCGCCCTCAGTTGACAGTAGTTCTGAACCGTCTCGACATTTGATAGGTACTTTGGCACGATAGCTTGTGCCAATCAGTTTTCGCACCTCCCCATAGAAAGCACCAAGTTGCTTAGTGTCTGACAACCACTGTATGTATTTGGCTTTTTCAAGCCACCACTTGTCGCGACATATACCATGAAGTCAATAAAAGAATAAAAGCGAAAAAGGTATCATAAACACCACAAATTCTGCCAAAAAAAAAAACAATAGAACCAAACCACCATTAAAGAACAATAAAAATCGAAATCTATTTACCACCTAATAGCAGTACAAAAACAGATTTTCCTATACACCCGAAATTCGCACGATGATTTTATTTCCTACGCTCTAGAATATTCGATGAGAGCGAAACGCGAGGACACTGGCTGTCACGTACCGGTAAGAGCCAACCTTGTTATGATAATAACTGGTGTACCTCCCTTCTGTGAACGTGACGGGGCCTCCAATACATGGACTATGTAGTGTTGTTTAATGTTTGCCACGGTTACAGACGGATTTATGGCTAATATATTTTAGAATGTAGGAAATGTACGAGTACTTAATGTTTTTCAGTCAGAATAGTTGCGTAGTATTCGCAAATGACATGCGTATGTTGCCAGGACGAATGATCGTGGAACAAAGCAGTAGGAGTATGTAAAGAATGTAGCTATCAGATGGCATAGGAACGGGTGGGGTTTAGTCAGTAAAAGTCTGACAAGCGCTTCCGCCCAAGAGCGGGAGAAGTCATTTTGATGATTCCCCACCTTAAAAAAAAGATGACATTTTATATTTTTTGTCCATGGGAAAAAAAAGAATGAGATTATGTGCCTATTTATACTTCAGAATTAAACAGATATGCTGGTGATTAACATTTTTTATTTTGACTCTTTCTTTCCTCTATCCCATTAACAGTTCAGTTTAGGTCATCAAATGTATCGCGAAAGAGCTCGTGGATGCGATGTGGAGATGCGATCCTATATTTCTTGACGTTTTTAGGGTTCCGTACCTCAAAAGGAAAAAACGGAACCCTTATAGGATCACTTTGTTGTCCGTCTGTCCGTCCGTCTGTCAAGACCCTTTTTCTCAGGAACGCGTGGAGGTATGAAGCTGAAAATTATATCAATTACTCAAGTCTACTGTCCCTTGAAGCTGTGAAAAAATCAAACTTCTAAGCCAACGCAATCAAAAGATACAGCCGTTTATGCCGCAAATTTTCGACACTTGCAAGGGAATCAAAACCTACAGGGTACTTCCCGTGAACTCAGAATCTTGAAATTTGGTACGAAGCAACGTCTTATAGCATAGATAAAGGAAAAATTACGAAAACCATAAATTTTTAGTTACATCACATAATTTTTTTTTTTTTAATAATTTTAAACTTACTACCCATTTCCTCATAAACGCGTAGAGGTATTAAATTGAAATTCATACCAAATACTCAAGTCTATAATACCTTTAAGCTGTAACAAAATCAAACTTCTATGTCAACGCAATCAAAAGAAACAGCAATTTAAGCTGCATATTTTGAAACTCGCAAGTACTCGCAAGGGAATCAAAACCTAAAGGGTACTTCCAGTCGACCTAGAATCTTGAAATTTGGCATGAAGCAACGTTTTATAGTACTCATATAGGGAAAAGTCTGAAAACTGAAAATTTGTTGTTACGTCACAAGAATTATTTTTTTGAAAAATCTTCAACGCTCGATTCGAGAATAGAACTTTATTCATAGGAAAGTTAGAGGTATTGAGTTGAAATTAACACCATATAATTGGGTCCGTGGTCCCTTGAAGCTGTGCAAAAATCAATTTTCAATTCAATTGGTAAAGTGACGGGAAAAAAAGATTCGTCCGTTTATACTGCAAAAAACGTACATTTCGAGACTGTCGAATTGTTCGATTGAACTGTTTTTATAGGTAAGTTACTACGGAACCCTCAGTGCGCGAGTCCGACTCGCACTTGCCCGGTTTTTTTTAAATTATTAGTGCAATTATCCAATAAGAAGTCATTGGATATTATCCATTGAACCTAGCGCAGGAGAAGACTCTCTGCTACATGTACTCCTCCTACCTAAAGATTTATTCAATGACTTTATTGCTGACTGTATCGACGCGGTCTGGAGAAAAATGACTTATCATATTCAATTTATTTAACGAGATTTCAATAATTTTCCTTTCACATCAAATTCTATTAACTTACCAATAAAACTACTGAAACAGAAAATATTTAACTTCTTATTCGAGTTGCTGTCTTTTTTGTAGCAGAAATTTTAAATAACTAATTCTAATTTCAATAAAGTTATTTTTTATTAGCATTTAGTTCGAATTTCCACTTCATTTCACCAATTTTTTATTGGTTGGCTAGACTAGAATATTGATTGGGTCTCCTTGATAATTCAATCAAATAAACTAAATTGTGTACTAACTTCTAAAGTTTGGAAGTTGTATTTGCAATACCAATATCTTTCTTTAAATACAAAATATGGGAATGAAGTCAAATAATTTTCAACTAGGTGGACAGGTTTTCTTTTTAATTTATTAAAGAACTTTTATTTAGATTTCTTTTTATTTTTTAGAAAATTTTACGGACTAATAAACGTATGATATAATATTACTAAATTGTTAATTATAATTACAAGCCTCCACACACAGATAAAAAAAATGTATGAAAAGAAAGTACATACAAATCAACTAATTAGTTACGAGAGAAGTTAGCTATCATTGAAAAATGTCTGTGCCATTTGACGTCGTAAGGTTTCTTTTGAGAGTAAATAGCCAGACAGGTACATTTTTTTTCAAGTGAGGTATCATCAGAATACTTCTCCCGCTCTTGGGCGGAGCGGGAGGGCGTGCCAGACTTTTATTGGCTAAACCTCACCCCGCTCCTTCGTTGCCTTTGATCTGCGGACACCGAACTTAAGGTACATACGATATACTTTCCACCGTGAAAACCCTAGAATTAATGATAATTCTTTGGAAGAAGGAATGGGGTGTTAGAAATTCTAAGCTAAACCTAAAGTGGGAACTAAATAATATGTATTATGTAGCGTACAATTATGATAATTCAACAGCACAGCACCCACTTATGACCACAGGTGGCACAGTTAGGCGCTAACCCAGTTTCACGCGTTAACCATTTAAAATATGAATAAATACCTCAACGGAAAAGTTGTTCTGGTTGTTTTAACTGTGCTGAAAGCACTTGCAGGCCGTGTGAAAGCCTAAACCAGCTAACACATAGCTTTGAACCATCGCGGCCGTATGTGTGTCTCAAGACTTATAAAGTACACGCCGCATTAACAGACAGGCGTGATGTGATAAATGTGACACGAAATAGCAAGCTCGTTTTCGTAGAAATCGAACGTAGACAAAACTTCTCAGTATCATCTACAGCTAGACTTTGTCCAATATTGAGCGTAAATTTTACTTTTCTTAAGCCGATCTTAGCACCCTCGCACGCGATGAACTACATTGCGTAAAAAGACTTATACATCCAGCATACATACAGCAGAAAGCCATCGATGAGGACTTTTTACATTTCCTTTATAATAGTGTATTGAAAAATCCTACCAATTTTCAGCCAAGTGCGAATTATTGTAACCTTTGGATGTCTAAATTGACCGGACTATCATTCATTCATCTTTTTTATATATTTGGGATATCACTAAATGCCTTCTCCCGCTCTGGATGTGAGCCAGAGCAAGAGAGATTGCGTCAGAATTTGTTAATTGACTAAAATCTAACTTATTCCTTCAGTTACCCTTGGTGTTCTATAGCTGCATAACCGTTACGAACCAACCCGTCACCCTGGTCATCCACGCATCGTGTACATTAAATTAAGCACTTGTTATATTGTAGAATGCATTGCGTCTGTTTACGGGGCTTTATGTGGCTTGGCTCATGATAAAATTGCGTTTGTAGTTACCTACTTGTACTACATAGCTTGATACACGCTTGTACTAGATTTTGAGACGAAATAGGTCACCGATTTCAGAGGGATGAGTAATGAATAGGTTAGTTAATTTTGAGATAGTTGATATAAATGGTTGTGTTGACCTACAAATTATATTATATGGAGGATCTTGCTACATATTGGTGCCGTCCTAAATCAAATGATTAGAGTATAGGTTAGTCAACCCCCACTAATCTCTTGATCGTGAAATTGTTATCGATGGTGTGGTAAAGGTAGATGATTAATTTGATGGGAAAATAAATAGCTATTTACTATAGAATTACTAGCTTCTGCCAGCGGCTTCGACCGCGTGTAGAGTGAGTTTAGTTGTAGCATGATGATATATAGCCTTTCTCGATAAATGGGCTATCTAACACTGAAAAAAAAGAAACAAATCGAACCAGTAGTTCCTGAGATTAGCGCGTTTAAACAAACAAACTCTTCAGCTTTATAATAATATAGATATATTTAGATTCAAGGGAAATTGCTCTGATAGCCAAAATATAGGCCTTGCCTTTAACTTTCTTTATGTAAGTACTTACCGCACCACAATATACATGTACATTACTATGTACGTACTCGTATATACTCGTACGTATGGTTAAAATAATAATTCATATTAACATTATTCATTTCGTTTTCTGCACAGATTGTATGGTAATATGGGGGGGGGGAGGCTCAAATGATAGAGCTTTTGGTATACGATCGATATATAATATTTTATTTCGATAATATTTATTATACTTTTCTTATTATATTTTTAACATATTTATTTTACATGCTTTTTCAACTTGACGCGTTCGAAACCTGTATCTAAAAACATATCTTTCAGAATATTTGAACGTAAATTTCTTCTAAAACAGCCAGTAGTTTGTCTCAAATAAGGTTCAGTCCCTACAGTAATTAGGTACATATTAATAAGCCAACATATACAGAAACATAGAATAGTTATTCAATGAAGAAGCATTTGAGTCAGACCGGCACATAGATTGAGTTAAACATTCGGATATAAATTACTTTTCCTTGAAATAATTTCTGTGAGACTTACAAAGACGTTCAGTCTCCTGTTTCCTAACCCAATTTATTTGACCTGAATCGAATTACAACCTACGTTCTGCTCGAGAGTAAGTTTCAAATTACCAAACCGATGGAAAAGGTATACAAATGAACACATAGGACCTATATTGCCGTCGTAAATATATCTAAATTGCCGTTATCTGACATTTGACGAAATTTAGTTTTTAGACGCTAAAAAATCTATTTCCCTAAGCAGTATTTTTCTAATATCAATAGTTAACCCAAATACCAATTAGTTGCAGCAACATTAATTAGTAAAATCGTCGTTTAATTTCCCTGATTTATACGTATAGTAACTTTACGCTGTTTTTTGTGACAAAGACATTTTAGACATACGACGGCAGTATATACCTTTTGAGGGAAGTTCGTCGACTCTGCTAGAATCAGACTCCATTTTTTAGGGTTCCGTACCTCAAAAGGAAAAAACGGAACCCTTATAGGATCACTTTGTTGTCCGTCTGTCCGTCCGTCTGTCAAGACCCTTTTTCTCAGGAACGCGTGGAGGTATGAAGCTGAAATTTATATCAATTACTCAGGTCTACCTGTCCCTTGAAGCTGTGAAAAAATCAAACTTCTAAGCCAACGCAATCAAAAGATACAGCCGTTTATGCCGCAAATTTTCGACACTTGCAAGGGAATCAAAACCTACAGGGTGCTTCCCGTGAACTCAGAATCTTGAAATTTGGTACGAAGCAACTTCTTATAGCATAGATAAAGGAAAAATTACGAAAACCATAAATTTTTAGTTACATCACATAATATTTTTTTTTTAATAATTTTAAACTTACTACCCATTTCCTCATAAACGCGTAGAGGTATTAAATTGAATATTCATACCAAATACTCAGGTCTATAATACCTTTAAGCTGTAACAAAATCAAACTTCTATGTCAACGCAATCAAAAGAAACAGCAATTTAAGCTGCATATTTTGAAACTCGCAAGTACTCGCAAGGGAATCAAAACCTAAAAGGTACTTCCAGTCGACCTAGAATCTTGAAATTTGGCATGAAGCAACGTTTTATAGCACACATAACGGAAAAATTCCGAAAACCTTAAATTTTTAGTTACATTACAAAATATATATTTATTTTTTAATAAATATAAACTTATTACTTTTTTCCTCATGAACGCGTAGAGCTATCAAGTTGCAAGGCTAGTATAAGTGTTTCAGTTATATTATAGATAAATGATATGTGTTAATATAAAATAAAGGATTACTTAAACGATAAAGAGATCTTTGTCTTAAATTTATGCTCCTCCATCTTTCCCCATTGTAATGTTATGAATTTCATTTTGCAATAAAAATACCATAGTTATGACTCGATTTTCGTAATGAACGAACTTTGTAAACCTTGCAGGTTTGTACGGAACCCTCGGTGCGCGAGTCCGACTCGCACTTGGCCGGTTTTTTTAGTATAAGCAATCAATCATGAAATTACTTTTCCGCTCTCTGTGGAGTGAGAAGTCGTGTCAACATTTTACTGATTACAACCCACATGAGTTCTTTCTGTTGCCCTTTGTGTTGTAGGCACGGTAACTGTTTTAAATTGTTATAAACAAGTTCTTAACTGCGATCCCACCTGATGGTAAGCAGTAATGTAATCTTTGATAGTACATAGCATAGCATCAGCCCTAAAATGTGTCTACTGCTAGGACTCAGGCCTCCTCTTTAGGAGAGAGGTTCTCTGATTTATTAAGAGTCTATTCACTCTAGTTTTAAAGACACCTAAATTATAATCAGATGGTTAGCCAGTAGCTGGTAAATTGCTCCAAACACTTTCAAATGTTTCCGCAACACTGACCTACTTGGCCCAGCAGGGTCGAAGCCTCTGGGGCCATGGATTGGATTTCGATTGGAAAACCCGGGACCCTGGAACAAAGGCCAAGAAAGAACGGGGTGGAGTATAGTCAGTAAAAGTCTGACACGCCCTTCCGATCCGCACAAGTGTGGGAAAAGTCATTTTGAAAAAAAAACACTGACCCACTTGATAAGAACTCATAGATTTAGTATATAAGGGTTTACTGATTACTCGCTCTTGACATAAAAATCTTTGTTGGCTTTAAAATAGGTTTATAGTTTATAATAAACACAAACAAAGCAAGCAGGTAATGACGAGGTCACGAGAATACGACGTAAAACTCAAATGTGAATCCCAGAATTTCAGCAATAAAATGACCTTTTTAAATTTAATTTAGTCATAAACATGTTTATTTTATACGAATGTGACCTTTTGTGACCCTCATTCTGTTAAAATAAAGACTAAAGTCGTGAGATAATAGACCAATCTTCAGTTTTGCCTTAAATTTCGGAGTGTCTGAAGTGCCCAAATATTTACCTTTGAGGACTTAAGGGGGGAGCGCTTAAGTGCAAAATTGTGATGCGTTGTGAAATGACTTCGCATTGCAAGAAATTGCTGCGATGTGACGTCTTCTAATTCTACTTTTATAATGTAAAAGTCATAGGGACTAAAAAAGACTTGGATGTCTTTAAGTCAAGAGTGAATAGGTTACTTCTTAGCAAGCGCGCTCCATCGTCCGTCTGTAACGTCCTGATGGTAATCAGAACAGATAGTGGTAAAATGTGAATATACCTGCATATATCTATATTAATATTATAAAGCTGAAGAGTTTGTTTGTTTGAACGCGCTAATCTCAAGAACTACTGTTCCGATTTGAACAATTCTTTCAGTGTAGGAAGAGAGGAAGGTTATAGGCTATATATCATTACGCTAAGACCGATAGGGGCGGACGAAGTCACGGGCGAAAGCTAGTATTAAATACCTAAATAAAAACACAAAAAATAAATTTGATTAAATATAAATAAGTTAAAGATTTTTCAAATCTGGCGAGTGCTAGATAGCCCATTTATCGTGGACCCATAATAAATTTGATGTTTTTTTTTTTAAAGTGGAAAGTCATCCAATGACTTCTCCCGCTCTTGTGTGAATCGGGATGCCAGACTTTTACTGATTAAAAACCGACTCCTGTTCAAGGAACAGGGAAATAAGGATTTGTTTTCATTCCAGGGCCCAGGCCTTCTCTTTTGCAAAACCTATGACCCCAATAAAGTGTGTTGAGCTATTGGCTGCTACACTGCGTATCGCGGGTTCGATTCCTGGACGAAAAATATATTCATTTGTATGACCTGATGGATTTAAATGGAGTGACTACCTATCGACCCCACGACACCCCTTGGCAAAACTATTGTTCAACTTTTTTCTGGCTTCTGACTGCCAATGTTTTAGAAATACACTTTTTAATCAATGCGCTGTTATTCCTTAACTAAATCTAAAATATATAGTAACAGCACAAAATAGTTTAGTCGATCATCTATTCAAGCTTTAAGCTCCGTATAATTCAAAATCATATCACGCGCCGCCAACTCCACTTCGTGGCTACGAAAGCTACGCGACTACGCCGCGTAGCACTCTCGTAGCGCGGAAGTTACTACATAACTACTAAAATTAAGTCCGTGTATTTATTGCGAACAGTATCAGTTATGTTACGTTATTTTATGTTCACTTTATTTTGTCCTGGAAATTGTCTCTTTATAAAGTTGAAATGAAAGTAAGTTATTTCTTGTGTTGAGGTTTTTTTGTGTGGGTGGCACTGTGTTTTAAGAAATTAGAGGATGTAGCGTTGTGAAACGTATTTTTTAAGATATTTCAATGAAATAGGAGGCCATTGTTTTTATGAAACAGCGGTTTAGTTTTTTGAGCCTTTTTCTCCAAATTATCCATCCATGCCTATCTATGTTATGTTCACTTAAATAAATTTCGCCGAATTGTGCTTCATTTGTGACGTATCGATGTATAGGTAGATACAACTTGGGGTTTATTAAATCAAGAGTGAATAGGTTACTTTTAGACAAGTCTGCTCCATTGTCGATCACGATGAGATAGAAATCCACGAGACTGCGAATAAAAAAAAAACGGAATTTGGATGTAGCTACTTACAGACCCAAATTTACAGCAATAACATCAAAACCACACCTTAAACGATAGGTAACTCAAACCAGATTGCTGTCGAAACCCCCCAAATATTATAATATATGGGCGGACGAATTAGACCGCGATATTTCCGCGCAATAAATTATAAAAGTGATGTCTTTCGGGTAGAGGCGACCGTTATGGCGTCGTAAATAATCGGAGCTATTCGGGGCCATTCGGCTCCCCCCCCCCTTCCGGCAATATCCCAAGGAAGGAACTAGCTGGACTGCGAACTACTGCTTCCTGTGAAACAGCTGACGTGAGCGTTGGCTTTCAGCCGTGGCCATGTTTATTGCGCTTTTTTTTTCGCCCTTTGACGGGCTTATGAAAATTGTGGGGATTTTGCTGTGTGAGTTGGTAGTATGTGTTTGCCTTTCACTAGTTCTTTAACTGTACAAAGGGATCTATAAAGCGGGATTTATGTCCACAGTCATTTGACTTTTCAGAAGGCGTGAGGCATTTTGATTCATATTTATCAAGGTTTTAGTTAGATAACATGTGGTCTATTTGAAACACTGGATATTCTTACAAAACTAGCTATCTACCCGAGCTTAGCAACGATGTAGCAAATATTTAAAATTGTCTGCTTTTTTCTACTATAATTTCCATGTATTAACTGTATATAAACACTTAAACCTATCTCATCAATCACACTGTCTATTGGTGTAAACCACGTTATTTATTCACGTATATAATTAAATTTTCTAACAATATCCTGAGAAAATATCTCAGGTTAGTTAACGAAGTATACAAATACACCTAATATCACTTAACAAAATATCACTTTCAGTTAGTATTTAAATTGCCAGTTCCAGCTTTGCTTTCAAGTCCTAGATATTGTTAGGACAGTTGCAAAGCCAGTGTCCAAATCTATTCACTGACTCCAGTCCGCAACTTTGTAATATCACTGAGTTTGTCAGTGAAACGCGTTCTGCGCTCGACTGTACTTGCTAGCGTATATCATCGAAAGAATTTTAATCCCCCTTCATTTTTCTTCATAAGTGTACCTGCAAGGTTATTAGGGTGGGTAATATTTTAAAAGGTTTTTACTTTATTTTTGGCATGCCTGAAAAAATAATGGTGTATTTTGTGACAGTTTGCGAATATTATGACGTGTTCTTAAAGTGTAAATTATAACATTTTGGGTTGTCATTTTTAACATTATTTTGTCGCTAAAAATTACAATGTGTTGCATTTTTTTGTTTTACTAGTAAATTTCAAATGGTACATCCTATGGAAATAAAGCAATATGTCTGCTTTTAAAGTATACAAAGTGTTAATTTTCATGATCTTGCAATATTACATTAGTTCATGAATCCCCGACCGGTCTCATGCGACTGCGCTGTTATTGTCTTAACGCAGTTTCAGGCCTTATTATTGTGTCTCGTTTCGCGGGTATGTGATAGGTAAATTACAATTCCATTTATATTTAAAATTTCTACAGAGTAGCCATATTACAGCAAACTACCCGCGTCGTTTTTTAGGCTACAAAATACAGTTTCAAATTTTTGTGCAAAAAATTAATTTAATGGTAAGCTTATTGGATCTGCCTTAGTATTAAATAAACATACGTCACAGGAGTGATTTTGGAGTTAAAAAAAAAAACTGTCAGTGTAAAATTTAAAAAATTCAAACGATAGTGCTAAAATGCACCAGTCCTTCATATTCAAATTGATGTAAAACATTGTCCAATCAGTACACTATAGGTATCTCTGTTATGTTGGTCTAACATGTGTTGACATCGTCATTGACCTATATTAGACTTTGAAACAGTAGTAACATTAGTTTCAACACGCTTGTAGTTTACTGCCCTTAGACACGATATTGTGATAGCATTAATTAACAACAAATTATTTACGACTGTTTTAAAGAACATATTTTATAACCCTTACTACCTGTTATAAAATAGAATAAAATCCCCCACAGCAACTGTCTGTTCTTGTGTTCGCGATAAAATTAAATTTACTAAATGAATTTTTATGTTGAAGGGTAACCCCTTCAACATAAAAATTCATAGTTAGTGCATAAACACATACATATTATAATAGAGAAATATCAAGAATTTTTAAGTTTCGTAACACCCTTGCTGCTGGTCGGGCGCTTAGCTAATGTGATGTAAAAAACATAACTCTCCTTTTGAGGGCTACTGCAAGAAAAAAATGCCATAAAAGAAAATACTTGGAAATCACTTTTTCCTTCTAAAAATGCTGATAAAAAGATTCAGTTAACGATATATTTTTACGCTGTCTTGAATAAAAGAAAAACATAATACGATACTGATTTCCTTTGATTGTCGTGGAGCACGTTTATCTTGGATGTGGGTCAGGATTTTTGCTTGTTGATTTTATATTGTACGTTCTTAATAAAAATTACATGTATAAAAATGATAAACTTATATTATTATGGACTGACTGAGAGTTTGTAAGATTAATTTGAATATAATTTCGTTAAAGTTACTTTTGAGGATAATTTATTTGTAAGTAAAGTATCAGAATTGTTCACCACTCACATTCTTAATAATATAATAATATATCTACTTATAAACAACTAAAGTATTAATAAAAAAATCAACAAATTCTTCTTAGCTTTCAATTATAATCTAAACAATTCAGACCCCAATTTCTGTTGGAAATCATCAAATACATGATTCCTCTCGTTCTGGGTGGAGATGAAATCAGTTACTGACTAAAACCCATCTGTGCTCCTTCAGTTGCCATTTACGTTTTAGGGCCCTGGGTTTTGCTTGCAAGTTATGGTTTTCCTTTCAGATTGCAGCCCTAGCTGGCGGACATGTGCATTTTGCTTTTCTTTATATAAAAGTGTAGGAGAGCGCATCTACTGCGACCCATATTCACGCTATGCTCAAATGCGTGGCTGAAAAATAAATACATCACGCAACTAAGGGCCATAACACACTAGTGGTTTGCAAGCGGCTTGGGGCGGGTCGGGCACGCAGCGAATCCTTCGTGAACGCGTAGCGATTTCGCAACGTTTTCGTCGCTTGTGTGTCGGCGGGGCTAACGGGCCAGTGTGTGTACGAGACAGTAAAAAATACGGCGGTATCGTTGCGCGTTCGTAACCAATTCGCTGCGCTTGCGCGGCGTGTTCGTTGCGCGCCCGTAATGTATTCGTTGTGTATTCGCTCCGCTTTGAACACGCTCGCAATCCGTTTGTGTAATAAAGCTCAAACGTGTCCAAGTTTCTCTTACACGTATTCCAAAAGACTAACAGCCGAAACCAATAACCTATCTATCACATATCGGAGATAGAAAAACAAAGGCAACAACAGAAAACATGATAATTTTTGTATGGTATCATTTGTTTTAATATCTCCAGTATGCCAAAACTGGAGATCGATAGGTTATTGGTTTCGGCCGTAAGAGGTTATACTGGTTATATTATCACTCTTATTCTACCTTTACTCTACCCGTAGCATCGGACGATCGACTTAAAGTTTGTGTTATTATTTTACCCAAGTCCTAACCTCATTCATCTTCCACAGGCGGTGACGCGCCGCTCCCGTCAGTCGACGTCAGCGCAGTGGTCGCGATCATTCCGCGGAGGAGCACCGCCCCATGATGACGTGGACGTCGATGACGTGTTCTTCACGCCGCCCACGTCGGCCACGCCGTTGCAGCATCATGACGAGGCGGACAATGTTGACGGATCTAAGGGGTAAGTACCTTATCCATGGAAACAGGTTGCAATCACGATGCATACTCACGTTGGTACCTAGTGCCTAGCACCTAACGAATTTGAAGGGTTTTTGCAATTGCAGAGGTTATTTGTGTGGTGGTTCACAAATGGCCTGCCACGTAATACTTTGTAGTTGACATCACAGATACCAATAGAAAGAGACATAAAAAGTTGCCGTGATACGTTATATCGTCGGTGCGCTTGCCAAACCTTATAATTATTTTGTGGGTAGGCATCACTAACATTTATTTTACACAGATTACTTACCTTATTCTGAAGTGATGACCTACGTTTTAATACGTAGCTATCATAACCAGCTACGTAATATTCCGTACTGGTATTCAAGGTTTTAAAAAGCTTCGGCCCCGCGGAATATACAATCTCATCGCGCAAACAATGTAGGTGGTAATTCCTGAACTTCATAACTAAAGATGAAGCTATAGCGGTACAAAGCCGCGATACTAGGTAAACCATGTCAAGGCACCTAGGAAATAGATATCTGAGACTGCATATATGACTATTGTGGAAAGTCTTCACATTTGACCAAAAAAACAAAATCAGTAGCCATACAAATGACCTGCTACGTAATCCAGGTTGCTTACCTTATTCACCTACGTAACAATACGTAGCTATCATGATCAGCTACGTAATATTCCGTAGTTGGTAAAAAAAAGCGAGCAAGGTGTTTCTGGTTTTCAAGGATTTAAAAAGCTTCAGCCCCGCGTGATAAACAATCTCATAGCGCAAAACAATGTAGGTGGTAATTCCCGAACTTCATAACTAGAGATGAAGCTATTATAGCGGTACAAAGCCGCGATACTAAGTAAACCACGTCAAGGCACCTAAGAAATATATCTTGAGACTGCATATTTCACCATTGTGGATTCCTTCACACTTGACCAAATTACAATCAGTAGCCATAGCCATTTATACAGATACCAATTAATAGAAAGATGCCTTTATACGTTATATTTTGTGGGTAAGCATCACTAACATTTATTTAATCCAGGTTGCTTACCTACGTAATAATACGTAGCAATGATTAACAGCTACGTCATATTCCGTAGTCAGTATTCAAGCTGTTAAAAAACTCCGGTCCTGCGGGATAAACAATCTCATAGCGCAAACAATGTAGGTGGTAATTCCCGAACTTCATAACTAAAGATGAAGCTATTATAACGGTACAAAGCCGCGATACTAAGTAAACCACGTCAAGTTGTAGAAGCTAAGTTTGGCTAATAATTCTGTTGCGAGCAGATCTACGGCGCCATGTTGCCAGCTCGACAGATTAATTACCTCGTTTATTATTATAGTGCAACGTGTGAGGACTTCATCATGCCGGATTTATGGGTATAAACTTTATGGACTAGGAAGAACCACTGTTCGTGAGGACTTTTGGACGGCAAGCTATGGGTAGCTCGTCGTCCGACCGTCCAGTAATAGTCTGGACCGAGCCCAAGATATCGGCGGCGCGTAGTGTTCTCAATGAGATGTCAGCAAATTGTAGAGGCCCAGCAGGGTCGCAGTCTACTGGGGCATGGGTTACGTGTAAATGAGCCCCTGGATTTTGAACGTAGGCAAAGACAGAACAGTAGTGGGTTTTAGTCTGTAAAAGTCTGACACGCCCTCCTGCTGCACTCAAGAAGTCATTGAACGATTTCCTGGATGGAGCGAGAGGTAGAGTTAGACTTTCACTGTTTAAACCAATCCGGGCCTTCAGTTACGCAATGTAACATTCCTGTGCTGCGATAACTCTTTCAAATAATCTTGCTGCAACTCGCAGTGGGTTTGCGTGGTATTAACGTCCCTCTTCTTTTTACAGTGATTCGATCATTGATCCTAGTAGTAAGAATATTATAGACTGAATATTATAAAAACTTATACAGTGTTATTTTCAAGCACGTATTTAATCTATGAGTGTGCATCTCATGAACATTTATGATAACGTGTAGAGCAGTATTTTCATAATTCATTCAGAATGATTTTTTATTGCATATTTTATTGACACAGATGTACTTATAAATTTCAGTGTAACCGTACAAATGTAAATATCATATGACTAGCTTTTTAAAATGCACTATGAGAATAATAAATTGTAATTAATTTGAGCTTTATTCGGCTTGTTGTGAACCATCGACCGGGCGAGCGGTCGTTGACATTTCGCTGTAATTTTGCAGAATTTTTCACTCGATTTCTTTTTTATGTTGAATCGAGTTTAATTTGTAACGATGTTAATTAAGTTGGTATCGATACGGCTTTGTTTTGTCTTTACATTTTATTCGATAATTAAGATCGAACGAAATTTTTGGTCTGCTATATTGAAAGCCAGCTTTGCTTGCGTATAAAGAATTTTATCATCCCAAAGGAACATGCTACTAGCAAAAAAAGGATTCTTTCTTCTAATTCTGTCCTTATTATGATATGGTGAAAAGATAACTAATTACGCCTTGGTATTTATAATTGCGTAACCGCTGGAATGTCGATTATTGCGTCTATGCATCTAAAGTAGCCTATGTTCTTCCTTGCGGTTCAAGCTTAATCAATACCAAATTTCATCAAAATCGGTTGAGCAGTTTAACCGTGAAATCATAACAGACAGACTAAATTACTTTCACATAATATTAAGTACGGATAAATTACGAGTGACAAAAAAGCACTCCTTTCACCCTAAACATTGAAAAAGCGCCTTGTACAAGCGTTTTTCCACTGTTTTTCCATACTTCAGCTTTTTTATCTGTTTTCTAAATATTGGCGACTTATCGATAGTTGACATTGACGCTTCAAAGTTTCGTCAAACGTGCGTTGACCTTTTAATATTCTTTTACATTTTATTTTATGCTAATCTTAATCCATCTCTTTCTTTTGTGAAGCCAACAATTTTAGTTTCGAAACTGTCATTGAATGTTTTATGACCTCAGCGGTTTTCCAATCTAAAAACAAATTTATTAGGTACTTCAATTTTTAAAGTTCATTAAAAAGGATTTCACAATTCATTGAGTAGGTATTTCTTTTTTGTTTACTTGCGTAGTAAGTAAAATCTTACCTATTATGTCATCTAAATTGTCAAAATTATACTAGAAAGGCGTCAATTTGTATGTAGGTGTTTATGTTAGTTACTTCTTCAAGCGTCAATGGCTAAACGAGTTTTGGATGACATTTTACCACAATGGTAGACCATGTCCCGTAAAAGGACAAAGGATACTTTAGATCCCGTGAATATATTCCTTTGTGATAATTTCCTGCCACCATGGAGGCAAAGCTTATTATGTTATAGAAAGATTGTGAAAATTTCAAAAACTACTGGATTGATTAAAAAAAATTCTCCAGTAGAGTTGAATTGACTGAAATATTAACGCACAGCCGAAACTACTGGGTTTAAGGTTTCCTTTTGTGACATATGTGAGCACTACGGAAAGGTTTTTGTAATTTCCACTTTTAAGAAAGTGAAAAGATTGAATTTCATTTGTATGTTAAATTATATTCCGTAGGTTTAATTGAAACTTAAAGGATGTCATAATTTACGTTTCGAAATGAAAAAAAAAAATGGTTCCACGCAAATCCAAGGCAGGCAGCATATGATCTAAATGAAAAATTTTATATTTATTTTAACAACTAATATATAATTTAACACATTTTCAAATTTTGAAACTCAAAAAATCCACCGTGGATTGAAACAAAACGCACTGCAGCTAAAGTATGTTGTGTAAAAGCAAATAAAAAACAAGCTCTCACCGCGCATGCGTAGTTCACGCGGGTATCAGTCCCAAATCTATGTGACAAGGGTCTGTGATCGGAGATTAAATCTTCCGACTATGCTGACATACGAAACGTATGTTTGTATGTAGGTATAAATAAAGGAAAATTTTGCAAGGATGAAATTGAAACTATAAGGAAAATATTTATTAGAATAAATTGGAGTGATATTCACTAATTCTTTTGAAAGATTTTCCCCTTCACTACTTGAAAATATACCTTCCCTGTACCTTTTTATTTCTACCGATGACTTAGCCCGCGCGAGAAGACACAAAATGTGCCAATTTAATAAAAAAAAACAGGGCAAGTGCGAGTCGGACTCGCGCACTGAGGGTTCCGTACCAAGACTTCCGAAGACTTTTCCTTTTTTTTTCTGGTGACGTGACTAAAAATTTTCAGTTTTCAGACTTTTCCCTATGTTAGTGCTATAATACCTAGCTTCGTGCCAAATTTCAAGATTCTAGGTCGACTGGAAGTACCCTTTAGGTTTTGATTCCCTTGCGAGTACTTGCGAGTTTCAAAATATGCAGCTTAAATTGCTGTTTCTTTTGATTGCGTTGACATAAAAGTTTGATTTTGTTACAGCTTAAAGGTATTATAGACCTGAGTATTTGGTATGAATTTCAATTTAATACCTCTACGCGTTTATGAGGAAATGGGTAGTAAGTTTAAAATTATTAAAAAAATATATATTATGTGATGTAACTAAAAATTTATGGTTTTCGTAATTTTTCCTTTATCTATGCTATAAGACGTTGCTTCGTACCAAATTTCAAGATTCTGAGTTCACGGGAAGCACCCTGTAGGTTTTGATTCCCTTGCAAGTGTCGAACATTTGCGGCATAAACGGCTGTATCTTTTGATTGCGTTGGCTTAGAAGTTTGATTTTATCACAGCTTCAAGGGACAATAGACCTGAGTAATTGATATAAATTTCAGCTTCATACCTCCACGCGTTCCTGAGAAAAAGGGTCTTGACAGACGGACGGACAGACGGACAACAAAGTGATCCTATAAGGGTTCCGTTTTTTCCTTTTGAGGTACGGAACCCTAAAAAATGACGTTTTACCTCTTATGAGTATTAATTATTGTATTTTATCATATAATTATGCTCTACCTACTTATATTTTTTTATTACCATACTATTCGACACTGAGTTAAAAATTGCAAAAAAAAACTTACGAAAATTTGAAATTTGCGGGCTGCTATCGATCATTTATGTTAATGTAGGAAATTATCTCAAAGGAATATATTTTCCGGGATGAAACCCAATGTCCTATTCTAGGATATGGGTAACTTCCACCGGTGTGTCTATCCAAACCCTTACAGCCGTTTAAGCGTGAATGAGTTACAAGCATTTCTATTATGAACTTTCGCCTTTATAATTTATGTATATATATTACATACCGGTTTTCTTTGCCTTATTATTGCTCAACTCTATGTCATAATGAAACATCAAATCTAGACTGTAGTAGAATAAATAATATAGCATACTAAATATAATATGACAATATACTATTTATTATAAAGAGGAAAGATTTTTATTTTTTTTTGTGAACGAATTAACAAAAAATAAGAACTAATATTCGTGACTGAAACTGGTGGATAGTCCGAAATAATTTTATATCTGTAACCGTATCCTAAACTAGCATAATATTATTATTATATCCCTATCCGTATCATCATCGGTATCCGAAACCGGTAGGAGTTGAATATCCGATCCGAAATTGTATGTCCAAAACATCTCTGCTGAGTAGTTACAAAATTTTCTATTTATTCTCGCAAAAGTAAATACAAATAGAAATAAGAGCGAAAAAAATAATTACTCGTTATAATGCCAAAGGAGCGAGGACGCTATACAGCTTTTATCTAAATGAATTTTAAATGTAATTAAGAATGCTCATTATCACTCATTAATGGGGATACATTTTTGTGGGCAACAAAGGCACGTTTAGTGATTTCTTTTTTGTTTTTCGCTATGAATTTGTGTCTCCAAATCATTAAATTTTGCTTATTAAAGAAGAAAACGAGTATTAGTAAATAATATTTGTATAATAGAGCATTAATTAATTGTATTTCTAATTTATTTTTAATTGTATCTTTGTATAAAAATAAGGTTTTTATATACGTTTGTTATTATATTAAATATTGCACTTACCAGAATTTGTCTCTGCATCACCCAAAGGTTAGCTGGTACAAAATGCATAAGACATGAAGTCTGCCTCTGTACTTTTGTATGCATAAAGAATTAAATAAATAAACTAAGAGGCAATCATGTGAATTTCTTTTTAGAGATAGTAAGAACTATTGACTATTGACTCAGTATTACGGTAACATAGTTGTACTCCTATGACTCTCTCTCCTCAAGGAGATGTCAGTAACTAGGGGTTCGGGAAGGTCGAAGCCTCTAGGGCCATGGATTAGATTTCGAAAAGGAAGCTTGTGACCCCAGAACGAATGCAAAGAATGAACTGGCTGAAAACAACCATAACCTTACATTTACACATAACATATTAATGTATAATTGTGAAAATTATAATTTGTAGGGTTTAATATGGGAATAATTTCCTGATGAATAAATAATAATAATTATAATTACCAGTCGACAGCGATGTGGAGGAGTTTTTCGACGCCATTTTTTAGTTTACTTTTAGTTAGTTCTTTAGGGTTTTTTATTTTGTGTAAATATTTGTTTTAATTAGATAGTAACAATCGTTAAAAAAAAAAAATAATTAAAATTCATTTCCACACTTTCGGAACATACTCGTATTCATATAACAAAACCTTAGTTTTACATACTTGACTTACTTAAGATCCTAGGTCGGGGCAGAAGGCTTCGACAATAGTCACCCATTGCGACCACGACGGCTTTCGCTTTGCCAATAAAGTGCGTCGTCAGGTCTCCCGAGGATGGCTACGCTTCTTTTTCCCTTGGGGACTCCGGTCCAGCCCCTGTTTAGGTATGTGGTCGGGATCGCTCCTAAGCGTGTGACCAATCCAACTCTACTTGCGACGTTTGATCAGGTGGTCGATCGGCCTTTCTTGGCGTTTCGTAGTTTTACATTACCTCCATAAAAATATCCTTTTTTGATTCCAGGGCAAGATCCCCAATCGGTTCCAGCAGCGTGGAGTATCGAAGGCCAGAGCGGAGTGTGTCGTGGGGGGCGGGGGGAGCGCGCATCCACACACCGATGCTGGAACCTCTCGCCGACAACTCCAACAGGAGGCAGTTCGGCATGGGCGTTGTTGGTAGATTCTTTAGGTAAGTGCTACGATCTTCTTTTTTTCGAGCCGATGTACTCATATCAAACCTCTTCATCATCATCATCTACATAGCCTTATCCCAACAATATTGGGGCCGGCTTCCAGTCAAGCCGGATTTAATTAATAATGCTAGTATTTTACGAGGAGCTGCTGCCTACCATACCTCCACAACCCATTAACTGGGGTAACACGGTACTTCAAGGCAAGTCTGGAGTTACTGGCTTTTGACTATTTGTAACGACTGCCAAAGATCTACAAATGACAGCCGGGACCTACGACTTAACGTGCTTTCCGAGGCACGACGGAAACTCGGTATGTTAAGATGTGACCCATCCACAGACAAACCTTGACAAGAGTTGCTTAACCTTGAAGATCGACCCATGCGGCTGTTATTATCTAGCCACGAGTATTCATATCAATCCTCTTCTGACCAGTATTTGGCAACCTGCTTGAATCTGTCTTTGGCCTCGCATAGATCCTGAAAAATACAGGTGGTAGTGTAGGATGGACAGTTTATCAGGTGACGCATGTCCTGTGAAGCGGCTACATACTGGCACTGTGTTAAAGATGAGTTGATGAAGCCCCATTTGGCTAGATTGCTCTTACAGCGGACAGCTTGGACCCTACTGGCACTGTGTTAAAGATGGGTCGATGAATTTGGCCAGATTGCTCTTATAGCGGCCAACCTGGGCCCGCAGTCGGTTAAGACAATTCCAGATTGGCCACTGTAACACAATCGGTTAAAAGATTTCCAGATTGACCACACGATATTATCATCTTTCTGGTTTTGTCCCATGGAACTTGGTATTGGCTCCAAATGACGTGGAACAAAAGCAGAAAGATGATATAATAATAATATACTTTATTCAATTTGACAACATTGGTCCACTGGTTAGTATACAAGCCAACTTATCAAGTGTTAAATTATGTAGTATATGTTATTATTTATCAACTAAGTATGTGTATAAGCAAGAAAATTATATTTCCGTAATATAACTTCCTTGTCTGAAGTTTCTAGTGCGAGTTTGGTTTACATTAACGCGACTGACACGTGTATGACGCTCAGCGCTCTGATTGGCCGACTCAAAATTCTTAACCTATCAGAGAGCCAAATGCGGTAAACGTTTCGATCGTGTCAACGTAAAACAACTCGCATTGAGGCCTCTGATCTCCCCTCGTTTATTCTCTTGATCTTTTTCCTTTATACTTTACACAAGCTATCTATATCTCCTTTGAATTATTTTACTACCTACTCCATTCGTCCACAGTTATAGTTTTAACCTTTTACGAGTAGTGACATGCGTGAACAAAGTCTAAACGTTCTCTGTAGTTACTCAGATACCCGCGAAACGAGACACAATAGTAAAACAATAACAGCGCGGTCTCATAGGACCGGTTGGGGATTCAAACGTTAATTAAAATTTTCGGTAACTGGTACTAGTTTTGACTTTCACTAATGTACTCACCATGATCTGTTTCCAAATAACTTTGAAATTGGCTTCTGATCTTATCGGATGTAGGTAAATGTCAGTATTTAAATAAAATTACTGCGTATGTGACCTTCACAATCAGTTACCGAACATTACAAAATCCCTTGGCACTTACAGCAGTCAGATTTTTGGCTAACTACTAACATATAATTATGTTATTCAGACTCATACACAGATAATTTAATAAAAACAGCTCCAATGAACAATACTAACAGGTGATTTAATATAATATATCCCCTAGCAAGCACAGTTTTAATACCAAACCATTCTGAGAAATCCCGATGTTACCCGAAGTTCTTCGTCAAAATAAGTTTCGGCAGAACATTTTTATAACACGAGTCTGGGATTAGGCTGAAAGTAACGAAGATTTATGTAACGCACAGATAGCTAGTTCAGCCAACCATGCTGGCAAATTGAGGACAATCCTTCGGTTGCTACGAGGGATCCAGTTAATTTAGTGCTGATCCTTCGAGCCTAAATCAACGGATTTCTTTAACCTAATGTTCTAAATTATGAGGATTTGGTATGGCGGATCGTTGCCTTCGTGGGCCGGATATCTTGAATGGTAACAGGAAGATATACTGCTAGTGATAAATCTTATTATGCACTGACTGATTAACTAAAAGGGCGAGTTCAACCTGGGAAGAGATAGCGTAGTGACCTAGATGCCTACCTCAAGGGCTGTTTTGAGCTGGCTCGGGAGTAAAATATCTGGAAGAAGTTGGGATAGGCCATTGTTAAGCAGTGAGAAAGTATAGGTTCAATTAACAAAAAAATATTATGCTATATTTATTTATTAAAACTTTATGCACAAGTAAGAAACACTGTACAAAGGCAGATTCAAACAGATGATGATGATGTTGAATAGATGATCTAAAAAGATAATGATGTTGAGTGGACGGTCTAAAACCAAGTAAAATTTATCTAACATAACTGTCCTACGTCCAAAAGCTCGGGGCTAAATAATAACAGCCGCATGGGTCGATCTTCAAGGTTAAGCAACGCTTGCCTAGGTTGGTCTGTGGATGGGTGACCATCTTGACATAACGAGTTTCCTCCGTGCCTCGGAAAGCACGTTAAGCCGTTGGTCCCGGCTGTCATTTGTAGATCTTTGGCAGTCGTTACGGATAGTCAGAAGCCAGTAAATCTGACTCCAGTCTTGCCATGAAGTACCGTGTTACCCCAGTTAATGGGTTGTGGAGGTCTGGTAGGCAACCGCTCCTCGTAAAATACTGGTATTCAGCAAAATCCGGCTTGACTGGAAGCCGACCCCAATATAGTTGGGAAAAGGCTAGGCAGATGATGAACTGTCCTACGTCCAATTGCGCGTCCTGTTATTACAACCTTATTTATAACATGCGCCCACATCACAACAAAGTCAAGAGAGGGTCTTTTGAATTTTTAAACCATCCGCTTTCCCAAGTCCCAACACAAAAGTCCCCCTTCAAAACCAAACGAATCGTAAAAACAACTTTTAATACATACCGAAAAAGTTGGAAAACGCTTCGTTTTTAAGCCTTTTTGGCACAAAATGGCGGGGAAAAGCGTGAAAAACAAAGAACGAGTATGGCAACTGCTCAGAGAATTATTTCCACACGGTCGACGACCGGTATCGACCCATCGCGTAATTATTAAAGAGTTCCCACTGAGGCGCGTTCTTGCTGTTTTTATTTTGTTAGACTCATACTGTGCTCATGTGTTGGTTTTGGTATGAGTCCGAGTATTGTTGTGTTGGGGTATATTTTTTTTCTGTTTATTTAAAGACCCATTCTATATGTGGCAAACAGGTACGTAGGGCGTGTGATGGAAAAAAATAAATTATACTTCATTGTAACTGAATAAAATTAAAGATTTTTCAGTCTTCAAAAATGTATTAAATACCTACTACTGCTTTACCTCACTACAAACAACATTTTCCTTGCAAATATAAAATTGTCCTTGCAAAAATAAAATTTTCCTTGGAAACTTAACATCCATTAAAAATTAAAAACTAAGATTTATTGATTCGATCTATGATACCACAGACATATTATTCTGAAACTATGTTTTCGAGAATCACTATACAGACCTCAGAATGTGGGTGAAATTTATTAAATACCTAATGTCCTTGATACCTTAGCCTTTGACCTACTTTAGTTTGCTTTAATTACTAGTTGTACGTATAGTCGTATACATATAATATGGTAATGTTGACGTCATCAAAATACTGGTCTATTAAATATTAACTCGATAAAAATATAGAGCACCAGGCTCTATAAGGAAATTGTTTTAGCTTTGAGCACTTACTATATGCCCGGAAGCTAGAAAATTATTTCTGGTATTGACTTATTATGCGAGACTAGCTTCTTTCACCGGCTTTACGCGTGAAAATAAAGATTTCCTAACCAGTTTTGACCCCCTTTCTTCCTCCAAGGGTGTGAATTTTAGAAAATTCTTTCTTTGTGCTCGCTTACATTACAAAAGGAATCTTGTGCAAAATGTCACGCTCATAGTCCCAGTAGTTTCAGCTCGCCGTTGATATGTCAATCGCTCAGTTTTTCCTATATAGATTAACATAAATTATATTTATTTATTGGTCAAAAAAGAGAATATGTATTTTTTTTAAACCATTTTCATTTCCTTTCTAATGAACCGGTTTGTGCCAAACCAACTTTATTCCTATTCTAGAAATGCTATGACCGCCTGATGGATTAATCTAGCCACAAATGGTATCGGTGGGTCGGATAGTAACTACTAAGAATTGCGGATAGTAAAAAGGCTTATTACGTGTGTGGATGTAGGATTTATTCCTATTAAATTACTTTTAACATTCTCCGGAAAACATAAGCGCATTTTGACTTGATAGCCATCGTAATTCTATCCGACCATTTTTTTTTTGTTTTATTTGATTCACATGGTTTGTGCATTTTGCCAGTGACAAGTTTTAAAAGTATTTAGTTTTTACATTAACTTTGTTTATCATTTTTTTAATAATACTAATGCAGTATTAGGCAGCAAAAATTGTCTAGTAAGCCTTCTCGGTAAGCTTTACTGAGGTAGTCAACATCAAAATAAAATTATCAGCTCCATTTGACCAAGATCGCGTCTGTTTTGATGATTATACATAATTATATTTTTGTTGTGTATGTAGACGATATAATTAAAATAGTCACTCAAGTTCACTTGAAAAACTCTGGCCAAAAACTCCCCTTGACTTTATTTCAAACCTAATTCTAAGTTTGAATGACCCTTTAAATGCGTAAGTAGTACCTATTCGATCGATCAGCCTACATGCAAAAAGGTTCGTTTTCCATTCGACCTGGTTCTAGATATGACAAAACAAATTGATAACGATTGGTAGATAATTGGAATAGCTAAACGGAAAGCGTGAATCTTAATTCAATTGAATGTTTATCTCGAAGCTTTTTGAAGTAACATCGTTTCTTTTGATTTTTTTTTCTCAACAAACGCCTTTTAATTTTGGTTTTCGCTCAAAAAGGCAAACTGCAATGCATTTCTTGTTTGTGACATCCAAATTCTCAGTATCCATTTGAGCCATAACTTGGCAGTGTTAACACAACTTATCTTAGTTAATAAACAAACATTTAATCAATCTTACTTAAAAGTTGCAAAGTAAAATTAAAAAATGAGACTGTAATTGTACGGTGTCAGGTGAATTATGGCCAAGAGCGATTTCCTCGTAATTCACCTGAGCCTTCCATGTATATAACGGTGTTTACGCCAAGTTACTCTTAAAACTTGGTGTAATGGCTTTTTGAAATAATACTTAAGACCGCCATTGTACCCATAGATTTAAGTTTCTGTACAATTTATAACTTCTTTTGGTGTACAATAAAGTTTATTCTATTCTATTCTATTCTATTCGTGGATACGACGCCATTTTAATTTACGGTAAAACGCATTATGTCAATTGTTTTTCTCCGTGGAAGTGGATTCCTTTTTTACACATATTTAATATTATTTTTGCAATGAATTGGAGTTGGAACTCGAAATATTAAACTATGTAATACATATAATACACTACTATATAATACACATAGGACCGGTCGTTGTGGCGACGCTTGGGGGAGGCCTATGACGACTTTCGGCTGAAATGATGATGATGATAATGAACCAAAGACTAATCTTCCACCTTACATTCCAGACGTTCGCTCCGCAAGTCGGTGGCGCATCACGAGGAGGTGGCCCGCCAGCTCGACGAGCTGACGGACTACCGCCCCTACTTCACGTGGTGGGTGAGCACAGTGCAGACCCTGGTGCTGCTGCTGTCGCTCCTCTGCTACGGGTTCGGACCTGTCGGGTTCGGCAGGCACACGCACTCGGGACAGGTCCTGGTGAAGAGCTTGAGTTTACAGCAGGTGAGTTCAGGGTTTTATTTGTTTTTATTAATTCAGACTGAAGTTATTAATTCATCATCATCATCTGCCTAGCCTTTTCCCAACTATATTGGGGTCGGCTTCCAGTCAAGCCGGATTCAGCTGAATACCAGTATTTTACGAGGAGCGGCTGCCTGCCAGACCTCCACAACCCATTAACTGGGGTGACACGGTACTTCATGGCAAGACAGGAATCAGATTTACTGGCTTCTGATTATCCGTAACGACTGCCAAAGATCTTCAAATGACAGCCGGGACCAACGGCTTAACGTGCTTTCCAAGGCACGGAGGAAACTCGTTATGTTAAGATGGTCACCCATCCACAGACCAACCTAGGCAAGCGTTGCTTAACCTTGAAGATCGACCCGTGCGGCTGTTATTATCTAGCCACGAGCTCCTCACCAAGTTATTAATTAGTTATTAAAAATTTTAGCAGTTAGTAAAAAACACTGTACAAAGGCAGGGGCGTAGCTAGGCGACAAAAAATTTGGTCATCTGGAACAAAAAAATTGGGTCCCTTTTTTAAGTCAGAAATTCTCAAATAACTTCTCCTGTTCTGGATCGTGTGATACTCTTCGCGTTAGATTTTCACAAAAAAATATTTAAATGTTTTTATTTTACATAGGCCTACTTCTGACATTTTATAAGTGCCTAGTTACCTACCAAAGTACTTATTGAATAAATCTCGAGTCTTATAAAAAAAAGAGTGTTGAACTTTTTCAGTCAATAAACTCAAAATATGATCATTCAGGCGATGAACTCATGTGAATATTACAAATAAATTCATAGATTCTCCCTAGCCTACCATGTCTGTGCTCATTTTCTAAGTATCAGAAAAAATAGGGTGGCCATATTTATACGTAAAATTGAAGTACAACTTTTTTTGCCACTACTTCAATTTGAAGCTTATTTTTAGTTTTATTTGATTACCATTTTAGTTCAAGATTTGCAATTTTAATGCAGTTATGTTTTAAGACCATACCTACCTACTGTATTAGCTTCAGTATTTATTTTCTAAAGTTCTAACATGTATTGAAAAGGGACTAAAGTCAAGAAATATTCTGGATAATTAATTAATTGACTCCAAAACTTACGGCATTTCGAGATTGAGACTATTGTTATAATATCTTGAATAATACTCGTAAAAGTAGATTAATTGTTACTTTGATAATACCTAATAAGTCTCCGAAAATTTGATAATAAACCACGATGAAAAGTTAGCACATTTTTAATCTGCAAACAGGTAAAGTTTTGGTAGATATTAAATTATCATCAATACAAAATTGCGAACCCTGAAAAAATAAGTAATAATGAAAAAATGTTGGGAAATTTTCATTTGATAAAAAAAAATTAAGAATTGGCAAGAAGTGGCTCAAAGCCGCGAACGATGGAAGGAATGGAGGGAGGCCTTTGCCCAGTAGTGGGACAATATAGGCTAATAAAAAAAAAACTTAATTTAAATTTGTATACACACGAGTAGGTCACCCTGCATAAAATATCAGCCGTCTCTTACATTTTGTACCGTGATAAGACTGATCATTCACACTTTCCAATACATTGCATATTGATTGCCTACTTTATTTCCACTTGAATAGATAATTTTATGTGCCGTCGCATATAAAACCTTTTTTTGGGGACTGCCTTCAAAATCGTGGAATGTTTATGTCCTTTACGGAGTTATGATGTCCCAAGTGATTTTTAGAGTTCACACATCATGTAGAAAGTTGTTCAGTTTTCACTGGTTTAACATTGAATTTGGTGTTTGGTCTGAAATATAAAGATATCTTGATAGATGATTTTAACAGTTATTGATTATCAGTTTTATTCAAACTCATTAGTTGTATTTAGTCTCATTTTAAATAGAGAACCTTGATCCTCTACCTAAAAAAATGAAATTAAAAAAAATCACCTTAGTCAAATTGGGCACACAAAAAACTTCAGACGAGCACGGTTCCCATTGGTCTTTTACTATGTAGATCAAACAGTAAGATACTCCACGCTTACTCTTAAAAAACTGATTCAGTGACATAAAATATATTAATAGGTGTAGAAAGAAAGTGTAGATCAGTCTAAGTAGGTAAGTAATATTGAAAAAAAGTGAACCGAAACGGAATATAATCTGCGGATATAGAGTCTACAAAATCTCTAAAAAAACTTGTCTTTATGAAAAAAAAGCTACAAGTGCCCATTTTCGTAAACTAAGTTATACGTCTAAGACTATTTAAGTCATACGACGCCTCTCGAAAATCCCCTTTCTTTGTATAATACTTAGCATAACAGGGTGAAGCTTTTAGACGAAACACGCTCCTCTCAGATTTAATGTCTTACAATGAATGCACAAAATGTTTGTTACTTAGGCGATTTATTCGCTCGTCATTCTGTTTTTATTTAGATTTGGGAATCGCTTTAGTTATCAGAGAGATTTTTCAAAGTCTGCTGACAGTTGAAAACTCAATTCTTTTAAAGCATTACTAAATTGATCACACATTTTATAAACAGGTGGTGAGATTGATCGAGTGAGTGACTCTGGAACACAAAAGGTTTTAGTCAGTATAAGTTTGACATCGCCACTTAGAGCAGGGGAGTAAAAGTCGTAATTTGAAAAAAATCCCACCGCTCGAAAATCAGTGGAAATCTTCTTCACACATCGATAGTTTATCTATAGCCAAATATATAAATACCTATTATTTATGGATTCAGTTGTGTCATTTACTATTTTACTGTAAAATAAATGAAATATATTTTATAAATGAAGAAATATTAAAGAAAAAAAAAATTAAATCAAATGAAAAAAACATTGCCCGACTCCGGTAGCAACCATACCAAAAAGAGCCAAGCAAATATTTTGAACACGAACTCGATATGAAATTAACAATTAGTAAGTAGCAACCACAAAGGGCGTACGTATTCATTGTGACGCAAGGGAAAGCGTCACAAAGTAAGAGTATTAGTGAGCAAGCTCCAAATGTAGGTCACACGGTCTTTGTAAGCGGCCCCTTTTGTCTGCTTTTTGCTGCTTAGTGCACTCTTTCATGATGCTATCTTTTAGCGACGAGTGACCGCAAAAGGTCCGTCTATATGTAATTTTTGTTGATTGTTTTGGTACTTTTGTTTCTATAAATAATGTGTTTGTAGTATGACTGTGCAGTTTGTTTGAGAAGATAACATTGTGCGATGTTTTTTTAGAAGGTTTTTTTTTTATTATACATAGGCTCGCGTTTGACCACTATCTCACCTGATGGTAAGCGATGATGTGGCCGACGATGGAGCACATTATTACTACCTATTCACTCTTGACTTGATATTAATGGACTTAGCTCGCACATTTTCGATATTGTTACTTATGAAAACATCTTTTTATAAGAACGCTTGCCATATTGTCGCGACGCAATTGCCTGCGAGAAACTTAGAGCAAGAAGTGCTTTTGGAGTTAAAAGTATTTTTTTTTCCTCGGAATATTAAAAAGTCATTTTAACGCTTCATTAGGTGATTTTAGTTGAATCTACATTCTTTTTGGATAGAGAGGGTGTACCTCTTTGTCAAGTACGTCATAATCTCGAACCGTTTCAAACCGAAGTACTTAAAGGTATTGATTTCTCTTAGGGCCCATTTGTTTGGAAAAATCAGTTAGTATGAAATTTCCTGAAAAAGGAGGCAAGCTCGGATCCCTTGACCCAAGTTTATCGACCTCTGATGGCACAAAACTATAATAAAAATTGAAATACAATTAATTTTTAAATTAGTTGTTTTGAAAAATAATTATAAAATTAAACGTGTTTCTAAAAATTTTCCATCTATGTTCCAGGTCGAATGGGAAGAGCCGGCGTCGTTTTGGCTGGGTCCACGTGCGGCTGACCTGATCCATTTAGGAGCAAAGTTCGCCCCCTGCATGAGAAGAGACGCGAGGATAGCCCGGGCAATAGCGGCATCAGCCCGGAGAGAAAGGGACACGGCTTGTTGCATACGAAATGACGACTCTGGATGTGTCCAGTCTTCAAAGGCTGATTGTTCGGTGGGTATTACTTTCTCACGGAGACGAAGAAAACGGACGGTTGTGATTATACTGATTATTATAGTCATCCGCAGGAGTAGTTAATAACTTTAATGTTAATAGTTTGTTTCTAAAAGGAAAACCCGGGACCCTGGATCGAAGGCAAAGAAGAAACGGCCACCCCGTTTCTTCTTTGCCTTCGATCCAGGGTCCCTTGGTTCCAAGGTTTAGTCAGTAAAGTCTGAAACGCCCTCCCGCTCTGCCCAGAAGTGGGAGAAGTCATTTTCATGATTCCCCATCTAAAAAAATGATGTAGTTAATAAAATTGGATTCACTATCTCTCCATTTAGTTACGTCAAATGGTAGTCTGACACCTCTTCGTAATGTAACCAAAATGATGTTTGTGTTTTGATAAATGTCAAAGAATGCATGGTTGGGTCATGGTTGAATGATTGGCTACTGCTCTGCGTGTCGTGTTCGATTCGATTTCCGAAAGGAACAAATGTTTGTATGGTCTACAGATAGTATTTCCAAGTCTGAGTGTCTTGTATATTGTGAACGAGGCTTAATTAAACGAATTTCATTTGTTTAAGGGTTTTTTTTATTTATTTTTGTATCAAAACCTTTGACTATCTTTAAATACCAAGTATAATGTTTATTTTATGCGCACGCTTACGTATAGATACGAGGATTAATATCAAAGGTATGTTTCTGCATATATCTCGATAGCTTTAATAGGTTAAGATTTAAGTAAGTAAGTCTGATAACTGTTCAAACGTATTTGGAACATAATATACGAGTATTATAGTATACAAAACATAAAGTACCGTGGTTGTCATAAGGGTAGCTCTCTGAAAGTTGTCAGGGTATACCACTTTTGCCTGCTAGCAGTTATCCGGGCGCACTCGTTCTATGGGCTGCCAACAGCCGCCTTGAGCTGGTCTGTCCATCGCATCGGTGATCTGCCACGCGGCCTCGTTCCGTTCACCTTCCCTTGTATATAAATATAACAAGGCGTTCGATGGAGTTACTTCTATGTCTTCCTTCCCGGAAAGTAGCAAATTATTTGGTAGCCGTATTAAAGTGTCAAATATAAGCTCCGTGCAAATGGTTTATTCATTCTCTTGGGTAAACTATCTAAGTTTACTTCCTAAAACCCATATTCAAATAAGGGTAAAATCTAAATAATTGGGTTAAGATTGATATAGGCAAACACTGCATACCCTTTTTTCTTTTTCCTTTTTGATGACGTCAGTTTTCATTCTCATAATAAACAGGTAAATACCACTTGTTACTGAGAGTGGCTGTCTATTTGACCTTCACTATGCAGTCACTGGATTGTCAAAGTACTATCCCTGCCCCCTCCCACCCGGCTACAAATCGGGGATCGCGGATAAGCACTAGTTTTTACCAATTCAAAAAGAAAAGTGTGAAACTGATGACTGAAGGTAGAAAATTATTCCAAGGAACCACCTTCCCGGGATAAAAGTATACTATGTGATATTTGGTACCTATTAGGAGACCTATTAAAGTATTCCCGTGTACCAAATACCCAAATCTATTTAGCCATTTGCACGTGAAAAAGTAACAAACATACGCACATACTCAAACACAAACAAAATTCCAAACTACCAACTAGCCCCTAACTTTCGCCTTTATAATAGTAGTATTATAATTAGTTATAATAGGTAGTAGTAGTTCTAGTTAAGTCTTCAAAATGCTTCTTGCTCCACGGGTCACACCTTGTGATGGGCGAGGCATAAGCTTGTCAACCGTGAACTTTGTTTGGTCTACCTTTCAGAGCACCATTTCAACGTGGAAGAAATGGTCATCGGGCGAGTCGGGGCCTGGAGGTCGGATATCAGGGTCCGTTTGTGGATTAGATCCCAAGTAAGTTACGTATTCTTACTCCAAAATATTATAGCTGTAAATCTAAGCTAAAGCTACAGTAGTATTACGGAGACGGAAACGTAGTTGTCAATGTTTGGAACATCTAGAAACGCCGATCAATTTTAGCCTAAGTATTAACATCCTTGAACAATAGAAAACTGGAATTGCCATGTCTAGTTCATATTATTCATGGATCATAAGATAACTTGACACTCTAAACAATGAATCAATTTGCAATAATTAAATTGACCCAAAACTGCTTTTAAGTGTGTTCTAACAGTCTAATCCCAATTTTTCAGGTTCTGCGAAGCACCGCGGTCGATAGCACCGCACGAATGGCCGGATGATATCACAAAATGGCCGATCTGCCGCAAATCAGTTCTAGACGGGTCTGCGGCCGCCGGCCGGGCTGGGCACGCTGCAGAACACATGGCCTGTGAGGTTATAGGCCATCCCTGCTGCATAGGGGTCCATGGGCAATGCGTCATCACTACTAGAGAACACTGTGACTTCGTCAAGGGTTATTTCCATGAAGAAGCGTCGTTGTGTTCACAGGTTAGTTGATGAAAGTAGCTTAGCTTCTTTTCACTTTGTTAAGACTGATGAGAAACAAAAGACACAGGTGGTGGAAATCCTTGTCACCATTGTGATGTCATTAACGTCAAAATGGTGAACTCAAACCTAATTGGCATAACAGTGAAATACACACATAACTTCAAGGTTGACTAGTAGAAAATGCTTATACCTTTGTACAGTCCATTTTAAGACAAATATTTCAAGTCTACCATGAATAAGAATAAGTGTGGATACAAAAGACCCTGAAACTTTGAAAGATTGTTGGCTTAAAGAGCTGCAACCTGTGAAAAACATTGTAGAATATTTTCTCAACTTCTAATAATTATGTATTTTCAATTCCAGGTGTCTTGTCTCGACGACGTCTGCGGCATGTTACCTTTCATGCGGCGACGTCGACCAGACCAGCTGTACCGAGCATGGACCTCTTTATTCGTCCATGCCGGTCTCTTGCATCTTGCAGCCACGTTGGCGCTGCAATGGCTCTTCATGAGGGACCTGGAGAAGATGGCCGGGCCAGTTAGGATAGCTGTCATATATTTAGGAAGTGGGGTCGCCGGGAATATGGCTTCGGCTATATTTGAACCTTATAGGGCAGAGGTAGGTCTACTTTGGTTTGTTCTTTGCTTTTAACCAGTGACTTTATAACTTACTTCTTACTGGTGATTTTAAAGACCAAGTGCTCAAAGATGTTTTCTCATATTCCAGGTGGGGCCAGCTGGATCACATTTCGGTCTTCTGGCGTGTCTAATAGTAGAAGTAATAGGCGCGTGGCCTCTCCTGAGGCATCCGAAGCGAGCGATCTTAAAGCTAGTCGGTATTGCCTTTGCGTTGTTCCTCCTGGGTCTTCTACCCTGGATCGATAACTTCGCGCACGTCTTCGGCTTCGTGTTCGGATTCTTGCTCGCGTACGCGCTGCTGCCGTTCATAACGTTCGGGCCTTACGAGAGGCGGAGAAAGATCGCGTTAGTCTGGGTGTGTATGGTGTCGGCAGGCGGGATGCTGTGCGCGCTGGTCGCGTTGTTCTACGCGGCGCCGGCGTACGAGTGCGCGGCGTGCGCCTACTTCACGTGCTTACCGTTTGCGCCCGACATGTGCGCGTCGCAGGACGTGCGCGTGCGGCAGCTGGACGGGGTATGACGGCGCGCGGCCCGGGCGCCCCCGCCGCCGCCGCCCCCCCGCTCCGCGCCCCCCTCGCGCGCCCGCCCCGCGCCCCCCGCGTGTCCGCGCCGCCGCGCAGCCGCCTAGCGCCCACACCCGCCGCCCGAGCCCATGCCGTCGCTGCCCATACCTCACATCGTCACCTTGCTATTACAGCTACACTGCTACAGAAACTCAACCCTCTCTTATTGCGTACTGGTGACAAGACCAGCCCTTCTCACTGCCAGTCGAAGTATTGGCAACGGGATGCCATAACAAGCCACCAACCTCCTATGCGCAATACGTGGTAAATGATTTACACTGATAATGATGAGCACACAAATTGACAAGAAAAATGAACGTTTATCGGAATTAAAAATGTTAATTGACTCACTACTCTGAATGGACAGTATCGATGTAAGTATGTATAGTAGTACTTACTCATTTCCCTCGTTGAGTTTCTGTATATAGTGTGCTGTATCGCTACTGCCCACTGAACGAGCGTGTCGGTATGAGTGAGCTCTAGTTACTATCTAGGCGATCTTTTAAGATTTCATAATCGTCGAACTAGACTATTGTAAAGTGTATGCGATATTTCATCGATTATTTAATTTATCGATAGAGACGTATTGTTGCGTGTTAAGATTTGTTGTTTTGTGGACTCATGATTTGTCCCGAATTTCAAGTGCGGACGGTCGAATTTATTTTTCCAGCATATTTTCGATGTTGTAATTTAAATCCTAGAATTTAATTCTAAAATGCAATGTGTTGAGTCTGATTTTGTAAAATAATTGACATAGCAATGTTCACGAATGGCTGCCAATATACTCGTGAAATAAATTCGATCCAAATTGAATTTTAAATAAAAATAATTGTGCTAAATCCACGGATATAGAAGTAACATTGCACACGCGACTTACTCATGTACATATTCTGTAAAATAAAATAATGAAGTTACGGTGGTAGGTGAGTCGTGTTAAGTGTGGTTACGTTTCGTCTGCGTGAGCCTTACGGGAAGCTCGTTACGTCACATTGTATATTATTAAGTCTGTATCTATACACGACATTTTTACGTATGTACACAGAGCTAATAATAATAACATTTCGCACACATTACAATTTAAACAAAACAATAGTCTATTATAATATTTCCTCTCCGCCAATGTGACATAACGCGATCCCGTAACAGTGTCAAAATATACATAATTTAGTATATTACTAAATAATGTAAATATTATAACGTTAAAAACATATTTTTCATCTATTCAGTTCACCGTATATGAACGAATTCAGTCTATGTGTAAGTATTCTAATGGATTTTTGATTTCGTCAATTTATATAGCTGTATCAAGTCTGCGTAGATTAACATTTATTTTATATAATATGCTAGTGAGTATATATACCATTTATATTTAGGGATATTTATTTTACTACAGACAGTTTAGGGGAGACTTTATCGTTCACTATCATTCATACTTTACATGTTTTATTACGAATTTACATTTAATACTAGTCACTATGTTAATTATAATATTTTTTAGTTTAAAGAAATGTAAATAATATATAAATTTAATCAAGCGAAAGTGGTGATCATTGTAATTAAACAGTTATTTTGCTAAGGAATGTTAATCGAGATTGAGTGTGTGTGTGTGACAAATTTTTGTACAACTGGCACGAAGTCATCATTGTAGATACTGTACCTACTAAGGGAATTTTAAGAAATATGTTCTAACTCTTAAATTGCTGTTTAGTTCTATGAATGTTTCCGTTCGGTAGCACTTAAGTGGATCATTTGTGAGACGACTTGACCCAGTTGTGTTGAGCATTATTACCTCTATTCGTTATTACCGTGTTTCAACACTACAATAATGGGGAATATCCATGTATTTTTTAAACTTTCCAATTTATCAATAAAATATACCTACAGCAATAGGTAGATGCTATCTCACCAATGTCAAAATTGATGAGATAGCAATTTTAAACAAATAGATCTGTCTCTCTCACCGAGACGCCGTCTTCTATAGCAGTCGAATGGATGTCATGGCTTTTGACGTCAAAGACCATGTGGACCATATCAGACTTCTCTTTCAAACTAGCAGCTTTGATACTTTATAATTTCATTGTTGATGAAGGTATCTAATTTTTTATTTTCATATTCGTAAAAGCAAATAAAAAAGTTGCATGCATATTCCCTATTGTGAAACACCTCAGTAGTAATCATACTTATTGTTAAAGAGATGTTTCTAACAGTCTGTAATCCATCATTTAAATTAAATGTAATCTTGTGTACAATTGTTAACCTACATAAGGTCACTTGGAACTAACTGATGAAACTGCACACTCGTTTTGATGGAGACCTGTTTTACTTTGGACGATAAAGTGAAAAATAAATGTTTCTTAATAACGTCGGATATATCAAACAAACTCTCTCGCGTTTATTTGACCAGGGTCGCTTATCCACGACCAAATACTCCGTCTTTTCAACTCTTCTGTCACCTGGGGATTGAAGAATTAAATGAGTTGGAATACCCAGTCGCGAACATACGACCCTGATGAATAGGACACGAAAACACGCGTCGGACATATCCGACGCAAAAAGTTAAAGAGTTAAATTTCAACTTCAATTCCTCAAATGATTGTGTTCAGTGTTTATATATCTTTCATTTTATCACCATTATTTATTGATATCCATCACTTCGATGAGTTTTGCTGGCTAATTTAATTTGACTGAATATAGGTTAATCTGAAGCGATCGTTGTAGACCACAATAGCTCTAGATTAACCTATACTGGGTCAACGTTGGTTAACGTCATTTGATGGTAAGCGGTGATATAGTTATCATCGCTTGCCATCAAATGACGTTCAGGCCAAACGATAGGTTAACAATTATTTTAAAAAATGTGACACTTAAGTCCTTATGATTGCCAAAGCAGTTTATGTGTAGTCAAGCGGAAACGGATTGATTATATTTTTATACTTATTTTAAAATTATGTATCAGTGATATTTTTGTGTAAAAGATTCAACCCTAGTTTTTAAAAGCCTCTTCATAATTGGTATGAAAATACAGTGAAACCTAGATAACCGGGAGAAAAACTGAAGTTCCATAGGCATGAACATATAAAAATATCATTTTTTTATATAAATAATATAAACTAGTGCTTGACTGCGATCCCACTCACAGCTCTCACTTAATGGTTATCTTAGTTATTAAGGTTTATTATTACCGGTAACAAGCAATTCGAGGCAAAGTCTGATTTTTTTTCACTTTTTGCCAGGTTTCACTGTATTGAGAAGAATGTAAGCAAGGATACAGTAACGAATGTGTATGTACGAGTATTTGAAAATGTGGTTTGGGAATCAGTTTGAATGATATGGGCATAAGTACGAGCGGAATACAAGAGTAGATATGGTCAATGGGGACAGAAGATTCTGGAGTGGAGACCACGTACCGGAAGACGCAGCGTTGGAAGGCCTCCCACAAGGTGGACCGACGACCTGGTGAGGGTCGCGGGATGCACAGTACCGGTCGTTGTGGCGACGCTTGGGGGAGGCCTATGTATTACATTTTTTTACAGTAAGTTGATTTACAAATCGGTGTTATGATGAGGCTTTCAAAAATTGGATAAATGTATTATAGCTTCAGATAAATTAGGGGCAAAAGGTCCCCATCAAGACGCGCATCGCTCAATCTACATGTCAATATTTTACAACGCTTTCATGTGACTGCCTTGCGTTGCACTTCTTTTTGGGGGACATTGTGTCTCTTTAATTTTCCTGCGTTGCGGTTATGCTGTGGAACATTTTGTCCCCTAATTTATCTCAGACTTTATCCATGCACAAAATATATTACCGAAGTTTATTTTTATTTTTAAATTGTAAAATTATAACAATGTAAAGCGCTAAAATCTTGCACAAAAAAGAAACCATTGAAAAAGTCTGAATCACATTTTATTTTGTTCAACGATACTATTCAGCACAATTATTTTTCTCTATGTAGAAACTATATTATTATAAAATACTTAGTTATGTAGGCACTTATTTACTTCTTATGAATTAATAATAAATAATTTAGTGTACTTATAAAAAAATGTTGGTTCACGGTAAATTGTCTCTTATGATGGAAAGTCGCTTACGAAAAGTTTCCAAACTTATGTAAATGAAAAGCTTAAGCTCCTTTGTCATAAGGTTCATTTTACTGTGAAAAAACACATATTTTGCTCAGAAGTCTCCAATAAACGTGCAAAAAGCAATAAAATCAAAGAACTAATGTGCGAATCAATGAAGAAAAGTTGTCTGAATTTGTTTTAGAAAGTAACATTTTATTTGGTAAAATCACTTGTAAAAATAAACATATAAAAGTGATTTTAATGAATAAAGAATATTTTTGTACGCAGTCGAAAAATGATGCTCTCAAATTATGTATCGGTTTTTTGACAAATTATGTAAAACCGTATAATCGAAATCATGTCATAATCTCTAGCTTAGATACAGCTATTTCTAAATAATACCATAAAACTATGCACATTTTTTTCTTTAAGCATTCTTTTAAACTTACATACTTTTTAGCAAGATATTAACGATACTACTGTATTTGCGTGTTTCTGTCAAAATCGCTAGTACAGTTGTAACGGCACTGTCAAATCGGGTATATAGAAACACAGGGGCGAATAGGAACAAAACTTTGGTTATGATTTTCACTTTGTCATGCATTTTGCATCAATTTTTATTACAACTGATAAATAAATAAGAGTACTTAAATGCTGGGTAACGTAGTAAATTAAAGTCAAAATCCCCTTCTGATATTTGATTCTATTTACCCCTGCGTCTCTATTTACCCCGTTTGACAATAACTAGAATTGACGTGAATTCAAAGCAGTTATTATAATTTTAAACCTAGCAACGTGTTTGACTGTGTGTGTGTGAAACTTCTCGATTACTTTCTTTGAAGAACTAACAGTGGATGTTATCTTAAAGTGCCCTTGTGCCCGGCGGCCCGGTGGACTATATTCAGATTAAGACAAAAAAAAATTACATACATAATTGTACATTGTGAACATACACCTAATTATTACTTGAACGTTAAGGATGGTAAAGTAATCTTATTGTAAACTAGTATTTATCGAACAAGAAACCTTATTATCATAATACTGATGTGTTTTATTTATGGGGACATTTTCCTTGTTTTTATGTTGTTTTGCTGGTTTCACATCACTACTACTTTGACTGATATGGATCTGGCTTAGTAATATAAAACTCGAATAATATATTATTTTACACGTGCATTGGGCTTATTATATAACTTGTTATTTTATTTTAATCTAAAATAGCGGTAATAATAATTAATGTTGTTTTGTGGATGGCCGCTATAGCTCACGCACAATGGTCCGTAGAACTGAATGGACTACACATTAGAACGAAGCGACGCACCTGTGGGGGTTATTGTAAAATCGTCAGTCACATATTCGTTTCATTTTCATTCACCGGCTCAAAGTGTGGCGAATCGAAAATGTGACAAGTTTACAATAACCCACCTGTGGTAACGCTTGATTTGCACGTACTGCCCTTCGTGTGGAATGAGTCTAAAGTACCTACCTCTACAGTCTAGTTGCCATTTAAAATGTATGGAGACTTACGCACCCAGATCGGCGTATGTGGCCCATGGGGCGCTATGTAGTTCTATCAAACCAGACTTTACTTACAGAATTATTGTTTTCGTTTCTGCCTTGTAGTCTATTCGTATATGCTTAGTTTGACATTGAATGTAATAATTTTAGTCAAAGCACGTGCTCTCAAATTTTAAAAAGAAAAATTTCTTAAAACCTCGACATTTGACTGAATATTATAAAGGCGAAAGTTTCTGAGTGTGTGTATGTATGTTTGTAACATCTTCACACACAGTTGGCTGATTGGATTGCGATGATACTTGATGCCATGACCATGTCCGTAGCACGTAGAATATCTACTTTTTATCCCTAGAGTATGTTCCTTTGAGATAATATTCTATTATCACGCAAGTGACGCCGCTAGCAGCAACTAGTTAAAAATAATTTTAATTTCAAAAGACAGGATAAATAATGATGAAATAAAACCATAAAAACACTGATTTCCGAAATTAACATTACTTTAAACTTGTTATTATTTTTTTATATTTAAGTATTATGAAGTCGGGTGTATTTTTATGTAAATATCATTCTTATTTTCCTCAAATTCCATGCCCAAATACACGTGACTTGAAGATACCACGCAGCTCCATCACGTCAAGAAAATGAGTAAATTTTATGGGGTAATATGGCCTAATCTAAAAAAGCAGGTTACTAAGTTTCTTCCAAAGGCGACCTTTGAAAAAATCCTGTGTCAAACGGTCAATTACGAAGTTATTCCATAATTAGAATTGGAAGTATAATCAATTATACTTAGGGCCTATTTCACCACTTATAATTAAGTTACCCGAATCTTACTTGGCAGATAATTTCATACAAATTCTGTCAAATTTTTGAATTTATTCAGTGGGTAGTGCCTACTCGGTTATTGTGAAACAGGCCCTTACTGTAGTCACCCCCAAGGGTAAAGGGCTTTGCTTGGAGTTTTCCTGCATAATCTAATATATTATTTTGCATAAACTAGTGCTTGACTGAGATCCTAATGGTAAACAGTGATGCTATCTTTGATGATATGGCGCACTAGTTTATTCAGGACCTATTCAGTCTAGCTTTGAAGACTAATCTGATATTAGTGGCTGTTTAAAATGGGTTTTAAGGCAATCATCGTAGTCCAAAGATTTTCCAAGCTTAAGGTCTCTTGTACACAGCACGTTTTTCGCCATACGTGGGCACGGCAAATAAAACGTACTGTCTACAAGAGGCCATATACTGCGATACAACACTGATGAACCACGGCGGCGGCGCCATGCCGTAGCGCCGCGAAATCATCAAATAACTTCTTCCACTATGTATGGAGAGAGGGACAAGGAGTATAGATATAGCAAAATTTGTTTGCTGACTAACACCAACCTGTGCTCCTTCAAAGGGTATGTTTATCAGATTTCTAGTACCTATAACACAAGCTCTGCTAAGCTTGAGATTAGATGGCGTTGTAAGTTGTGGACCATATTATTATTATATTAAACGGAGAGGAAAGATTTTGCTTTCAACCGATAGCCTTTTAATGGTCGTAGGCTTCTACAGTGAAGCACAAGGGTTACACAGCGGCCGTGAGTTATATCACACATTGACACACAATTTGACACTCGTCTAACTCCGCCAAAACTTCAAATAATTTTGACCATTACTTATCATATTATATTACTATTACTATTGTTCCGTATGGTGTCTGGAACCGAAGAATTACACCATCCCATCTCTTCCCGTGGGTGTCGTAAGAGGCGACTAAGGGACTCACCAGAAAATGGGCAGCAGCATTTTCTGTGCATTTTAACATCTACACTGCGATCCAGCAGCAGTCCAGATCCAACCCGCATGCCAAGCGTGGCGATTATGGCAAAAACCCCCCAACAATGCAGACACGCAAAACGAAACGGCCCCTAGTACCCGGCAGCCCGTCTAACCTTGACTACGGTAGCGGTCAAGGCTACGGCGAGGCAAGGGGTGCGAAGAATCCCCGGAGGAGGCTAGGCTACCCCTTCCAACGACTCGACCTGGCAACATACAACACGCGTACACTGCGGACCGACGAGAAGATCACCGAACTTGAGGAAGAGTTGAGCGGGGTACGATGGAGTATTGTGGGATTATCCGAAGTCCGAAGACAGGGGGAGGACACGATAATTCTCAAATCCGGTAACCTGCTCTATTTCCGGGAGGGCGACCAGCAGTCCCAGGGTGGTGTCGGGTTTTTCGTCCACAAGTCCCTTGTGAACAATGTGGTGAGGATCGAGAGTGTGTCGACCAGGGTGGCTTACCTTATACTCAGAATATCGGCAAGATATTCGCTGAAGGTCATACAGGTATATGCCCCAACTTCGACACACTCCGACGACGAAGTAGAGACCATGTATGAGGATATATTCAGAGCCATACATGGTTATAAGACTCACTTCACCGTGGTCATGGGGGACTTCAACGCTAAACTGGGCAAACGAGACGGTGATAAGCTGCGAGTGGGGCAATTTGGATTTGGACGTCGGAACCACCGGGGACACCTACTGGCTAGCTTTATGGAGAAGGAGGGCCTCTACATGATGAACTCTTTCTTCAAAAAGCGTGAGAATGGGAGGTGGACCTGGCAAAGCCCCGATGGTACAACTACAAATGAGATTGACTTCATCTTGTCGACGAAGAAGCAAATATTCAATGATGTCTCTGTGATCAATGCGGTGAAAACTGGTAGTGATCACCGCATGGTGAGAGGCACATTGAATATCAACATCAAGCTTGAAAGGTCTCGACTGGTGAAGTCTACGCTCCGTCCAGCACAAATCCAGCTCCAAAACCCCGAGAGCTTTCAGCTCGAGCTCCACAATCGTTTCGAGTGCCTAGGTAGCTCCGTGGACGAATGTAACGATGGGTTCGTGGAAACTGTCCATACGGTCGGGTCTAAGTTTTTCAAGACCCACCGTACAAATAAGAACAAGAAGCTCTCGGATCCGACTCTCGAGCTCATGAAGAAGAGGCGTGAGATGATTCTGCAGTCTTCAGACGATTCGTGCAGATACCGTCAGCTCAATAGACAGATTTCGAAGTCCTTAAAACGCGATCTTCGCCACTTTAATTCCGAAAGGGTTAAGGACGCGATAGAGCGGAATAAGGGCTCCAAAGTTTTTGCGAGGGATCTGTCTATTGGGCAGAGCCAACTCACGAAACTGAAGACCGACGATGGCAGAGTCATATCCGCTAAATCGGAGCTCCTGGGAGAGATCGAGGCATTCTATGGACAGTTATACACGTCTATCTCTAAACCCACGGCAAATCTAGCGAACGATCCAAGAGCTAGATTGACCCGACACTATACCGAAGATATCCCGGACGTCAGCCTGTACGAGATTAGGATGGCTCTGAAACAACTTAAACACAATAAGGCGCCGGGTGAGGACGGAATTACGGCCGAACTTCTGAAGGCGGGTGGAAAACCGGTCCTTAAGGCCCTTCAGAAGCTATTTAATTCCGTCATACTCGAGGGCAAAACGCCACAGGCATGGGGCAGAGGTGTGGTGGTACTTTTCTTTAAGAAGGGCGACAATGCCCTCCTTAAGAACTACAGGCCCATCTCACTTCTGAGCCATGTTTACAAGTTGTTTTCCAGAGTCATCACGAATCGTCTCGCACGCAGGTTCGACGACTTCCAGCCTCCTGAACAAGCCGGATTCCGAAAAGGCTTTAGCACCGTAGACCACATACATACGCTACGGCAGGTTATACAGAAGACTGAGGAGTATAACCTGCCTCTCTGCTTAGCGTTTGTGGATTACGAGAAAGCCTTTGATTCGATCGAGACTTGGGCTGTACTGCAGTCTCTCCAACGGTGCCAAATTGACTATCGGTACATCGAAGTGCTGAAATGTTTGTACAAAAACGCCACCATGTCAGTCCGACTCCAGGATCAGACCTCGAAACCGGGTGTGAGGCAGGGAGACGTTATCTCTCCGAAACTGTTCACGGCCGCATTGGAGGATGTCTTCAAGGTTCTGGAATGGAGAGGGCGAGGCATCAATATCAACGGCGAGTACATCACTCACCTTCGGTTTGCCGACGACATAGTAGTCATGGCTGAGACTACGGAGGAGCTCAGTACAATGCTCGGTGATCTCAGTAGGGCTTCCGAAAGAGTGGGACTCAAAATGAACATGGACAAAACCAAAGTCATGGTAAACATCCATGTAGCTCCCACTCCTATCAAGATCGGAGACTCTACACTCGAAGTTGTGGACGACTACGTCTACCTGGGACAGACGGTCCAGTTGGGTAGATCTAACTTCGAGAAAGAGATCAATCGTCGAATCCGACTCGGCTGGGCAGCGTTCAGGAAGCTGCACGGTATCTTCTCGTCCAACCTACCGCAGTCTCAAGACAAAAGTCTATGACCAGTGTGTGTTGCCAGTGATGACATATGGCTCGGAAACGTGGTCGCTCACAATGGGCCTCATCAGAAGGCTTAAAGTCACCCAAAGAGCAATGGAAAGGGCTATGCTCGGAGTTTCCTTGCGCGATCACATCAGGAATGAAGAGATCCGCAAGAGAACTAAGGTTACCGACATAGCCCGAAGAATCGCTAAACTTAAGTGGCAGTGGGCAGGGCACATTGCTCGTAGAACAGATGGTCGATGGGGACGGAAGGTTCTAGAGTGGCGGCCACGTACCGGAAGACGCAGCGTCGGAAGGCCTCCCACGAGGTGGACCGACGACCTGGCGAGGGTCGCGGGAATCCGATGGATGCGAGACGCGCAGGACCGGTCGCTGTGGCGGCGCTTGGGGGAGGCCTATGTCCAGCAGTGGACGTCTTTCGGCTGAGATGATGATGATGATGATGATTACTAAATCGCTAATTTCAATGGGTAATTTTTCTCATTGTCATGTGTCCAAAAACCGCTGTGTTTTCTTCTTCTTCTAACACACTCATTAATATGTTAGACAGCTTCCAGGTGACTTTGACTGACAAAAACCCACTCCCGTTCTTCTTTGCTTTCGTTTCAGGGCCCCAGGTTCTCTTTTGTTCAGGATTCCTGTAGGTTTCTTCCCTGCTGAGCCCCTACGGTTTGCTGACATCTCTTTAAGGCGCGCGTGGAAGAATATGCGCCGACTTGGACTCGCTCCAGATGATTACCGGACGGCCATCTCTCTCCGTCTGAATGAGAGATGGCGGTGCTCCGCCTAAGCGAAGCTCACCTCCACCGTAAGCTCCGCCTTGTGCTCCGGGCGGTTATCACAATGGTGACACCCGGGCGTTTCTTCCGTTCCAATCCGATGCAGGAACAGGTGACTTTGGATATTATAAATAGGTTTGGAGGTAAATTATTGAATGTATAATATCTGTAATGTTCAAACCAATAAAAAAAAAAAAACTCAGGCCAATAATCATCATCATCATCATCTGCCTAGCCTTTTCCCAACTATATTGGGGTTGGCTTCCAGTCAAGCCGGATTTAGCTGAATACCAGTATTTTACGAGGAGCGGCTGCCTACCAGACCTCCACAACCCATTAACTGGGGTAACACGGTACTTCATGACAAGACTGGAGTCAGATTTACTGGCTTCTGACTATCCGTAACGACTGCCAAAGATCTCCAAATGACAGCCGGGACCAACGGCTTAACGTGCTTTCCGAGGCACGGAGGAAACTCGTTATGTTAAGATGGTCACCCATCCACAGACCAACCTAGGCAAGCGTTGCTTAACCTTGAAGATCGACCTGTGCGGCTGTTACTATCTAGCCACGAGCTCCTCTCAGGCCAATAATATCTGTACATATTAACTGTATAACAGAAGACGTACCTAGTTAATTTAACTATTTAGTTAAGTTTAATGTTGCTACTCTTGTTGCCTTGGTAAGTTGAAAAAACTGAATACATTGTATGTAAGGAACTAAGATTCAAATTGATGAGTAAACTAAAAAACTTACTAAGTCACACTAGGAAGAAACAGAAATCAATTATTTTCTTTTAAAGCAACTGCAGAAAGTAGTTCATGATGTAAAAAACTTGGCCATTCTTACTTTTTAGGGTTCCGTACCTCAAAAGGAAAAAACGGAACCCTTATAGAATCACTTTGTTGTCCGTCTGTCCGTCCGTCTGTCAAGACCCTTTTTCTCAGGAACGCGTGGAGGTATGAAGCTGAAATTTATATCAATTACTCAGGTCTACTGTCCCTTGAAGCTGTGAAAAAATCAAACTTCTAAGCCAACGCAATCAAAAGATAGAGCCGTTTATGCCGCAAATTTTCGACACTTGCAAGGGAATCAAAACCTACAGGGTGCTTCCCGTGAACTCAGAATCTTGAAATTTGGTACGAAGCAACGTCTTATAGCATAGATAAAGGAAAAATTACGAAAACCATAAATTTTTAGTTACATCACATAATATATTTTTTTTTAATAATTTTAAACTTACTACCCATTTCCTCATAAACGCGTAGAGGTATTAAATTGAAATTCATACCAAATACTCAGGTCTATAATACCTTTAAGCTGTAACAAAATCAAACTTCTATGTCAACGCAATCAAAAGAAACAGCAATTTAAGCTGCATATTTTGAAACTCGCAAGTACTCGCAAGGGAATCAAAACCTAAAGGGTACTTCCAGTCGACCTAGAATCTTGAAATTTGGCATGAAGCAACGTTTTATAGCACACATAAAGGAAAAATTCCGAAAACCTAAAATTTTTAGTTACATTATAAGATTTTCTTTTTTGTAAAATCTTTAAGACTCGATTCGAGAATTGAACTGTTTTCATCTTGATAAATTGGTACGGAACCCTCAGTGTGCGAGTCCGACTCGCACTTGCCCGGTTTTTTATAGTTTGAGAAGACAGTGAAAAGATTGACGTTGGCTATTTTTCAGTACTAAAATTAAAATAAATAAATAAGCAAAGCCGTCATAGGAATTTTGAAATTCTTTCACATTTAGGTACGTTTTAGTGAGAATATGCATCATACGGCCTGTCCTCCTGTACGGCGGCGAATGTTGGCCAGCACTAAGCAGACACACCCAGGAGCTTCGCGTCACGGAGATGAAGATGCTGAGGTAGATGACCGGCGTAACGCGATCCGATCGCATACGCAACTCATTCATCCGAGGTAGTCTTGGTGTCCGTGACGTGGGGGAAAAACTGCAAGAATGTCGTCTGCGATGGTATGGCCACATCATGCGCCGCCCTAGGGAGTACGTTGGTCGGAGATGCATGGATATGGCTGTCCTTGGGGCTAGGTCCCGTGGTCGCCCTCGCAAGCGCTGGCTGGACGTCGTCAAGTCTGACATGAGAGCCAATGGCCTTACTGAGAAGGATGTTAAAGATCAGGCAAAGTGGAGAAAACTTAGTCGGAAGGCGGACCCTGGCAATAGCCGGGATTGACGCCAGGCAGAAGAAGAGATGTGTAACAAAAGTTGCTGTACAGTTTTTATTGAATTAATTGTAATTTATTTTAATAAGCATTAAACTCACATACTTTTAAGATAAACTCACAATTTTATGGTTTCGTTCGACAATATTTTTTTATACGTCTGATGGATATCGTGCTGATATACAGAATCAGTTGATAAACAGCACGTGTTTCATTATGACACTATCTTTCATCACACAAACTTCCATCGAAACACTTTAAAATAAGTCAAGTAAAACTTTGATATTGAGAGTAGATATGCATACTAAGCAGGTAATATAAGTTGCTATGCAAAAAAAACAAGCATGGCCAAAGATTGAATGATTATTATTTATATTATAATGATTGTGATGATGATGCATAATGAATAACATAAATAAGTAGGCATATCTACGTGTATTTATCATTGAAAAGCTAACTAGAAAAACCAACAGCGATACCTACAAACGCTTTAGAAGGCGTTTTCTGAAGTCTCAATATAGTGTTAACACACGTTCGAATTTGGTGAGATGGGCGAAACTATAGATTTAGATTTTTTCAGAAAGGAGGGCCAAACCCAGACTAAATCTGCTCTCGCAATAGACGATCGTATCGGACCGTTGCTTTGCGTACAACATTAAATCAATGTAGGCATGGCGATCTGAGATCTAATTCGAAAAATCGATTTTATACTGCAAGAAATCGAATTTTTAACTTGATCTTAAACAATCGATTTCAAAAACTTAAATTGAGATTTGATTCATTCCGCAAGCCTAAACTTGCGGAGTGCAGCCATATTAGAATTTAGAAATTCTATTATTTAGAAACGTTCAAATCATCTATTTTTCTCAAGCTAATTTTAATGTCAATCTTGTATTTCCGATAACTCGCCAGTCATGAAACACCGTCCGGACCGAGCCCAGGTTATGGAAGAAGATGTCAGTAAATCTTAGGGGCCCTGCATGGTCGAAAACTACTGGGGATGGCACGATGGCAAGGAAGAAACAGAAGTGAATAAAAGTCTGGCATGCCCTCCCGCTCAAACCAAAAGCGGAAGAAGTTATTGGATGATATCCCACCTAAAAAAGAGATACACATATTATGAAAATATAACGGAAACTACCTGATTATTACACACAAGAATCGAGTTAGGAAAGATGTCTTAAACCTCCTCAAGAGCGCGTAAAAATAATTCTTTTCAGTATTCAGTAATTCTACTAATTAATTGGGCACACTTTCAGTCGACAGCGATGTCAAGATTTATTTTGACACTAAGTTTCAACATATTTAGTCAGGACTGTAGCTTTTATTTAAAAAATAGTACATTTAGTTAAGATTTTTAACAATAACATTTCTCTGTAAAAATCTTCACCTACCTATCGGTAAGGCACATTGATAAACAATAATATATTTATTTGTTGAAGCACAATGATATTATGAAATTCAATATCCATTTGAAGTGGATGTAGTAAGAGTTTAATTCTATGCTAAGAGTGGCTGTTTATTTCGCGACATTATTACTTACTCACTCTCCATGTTTTCTTTATATACCTACAAACTAATTAAGGTGGACCGACGACCTGGCGAGGGTCGCGGGAATCCGATGGATGCGAGACGCACAGTACTGGTCAGTCTCCAGGCTGTGGCGACGCAAGGGGGAGGCCTATGTCCAACAGTGAACGTCTTTCGACTGAGATGATGATGATGATGATGACCTACAAACTTAGTGTGGTTGAAGATGGCCAAAAACGAAAGGGATGAGACATCGTGACGATGCCCCAGCCTGGAGGAGGAGTCTCGGTATCGGGAGGCACTGGGCAATCTTCATCCACCGTAAGCGCTGGCTTGTGGGCGACAAGCAATGTGTAGCTCGATGTCCGGCCATTCGATAAGGACTGACTGTCGTTTACAGCGCATAGTGTTCAGGGCGTCCCTCAAAGAGATATCAGCAAAATCGTAGTCCAGGCCCAGTAGGGCCAATACACGCTAGGGCCACGGACAATTTCTGGAAGGGAAGCCGCGCTCCTGGAACGTAAAGAGTAACTCAAGTTTTTGGTCAGTAAAAGCCTAGAGTAGAAAAAGTTATTGAATTATTTCTCATCTCGAAAAGGGTACCTTCAGCAAAATCACCATTCAGTTCCAGTCATTCACTGTGATATTAGTACAGTTACCTTACTTCTGCACACGACACGGAGTTACATATTAACGTGGAAAGCGTGGTAGATGCACAGCATTAGATAAAAGTAATGTAAAAATAAGTAATTATCAACACCAGCGAGCAACAATTTAATATATTTTTTAATGCTTTTTCCCCTGAGTTTTTTTTAGAAATATTGGAAAACGTAATAAAAGTATAAATAAACGAAGTACTAATTATCTCATTGTCAATAACAAAGTAGTAGTAATACATTCTTACATAACAAAGTATATCACAATAGTTCCTCATACCGAATTAAAGCGTGAAGGATCTTCACGGTCGTCTCTTAATTTCCTTATAGAAAAAAAATAATGGACAAAAACAGCGGAATTTAGGAGAAAAACATCTGAAACTTTGGCAGTAATAAAATATGTACTCAATTTTTTACACTATCTTCATGAAAATCTTTAATGAAAAAATCTTTCAGTTTATTTAAATGTTGAGTTCAATATTCTTGTAAGACTAGAAAAAATAGTCTATTCAGTTTTGTCGTATTACGAGGCAAAAGTATCAATTTCCTATTTATTGTGGGTGTGTGTTTCTATCTTCGCATTGATTTGATATAGACACCTATCTAAAAAAAATCTAAAATACACGTTTCCGCAAATAATATCACGTGCTGTTTACAATAACCATCTTTGGAGGTAAATATTGGATCTCCGAGATCAGTATCAAAACTTATGCAAATATATATGCTGCTAATCAGATAGTTTATCGTATAAGACAACGCAATAGATGCCGCTGCGAAGACACTTGAAGATAATCCCGCTCCTGATAAAATTGAAGACTGAACCAATTGCAGTATTTATGTTAAGCACGCGCTAAAAGTGGTCTCTGAAGGCTTTGGGGGATCAAAGACACGAGCGGAGATGATAACATTGCTAAGTTTAACAACCGGTTTTGGTTTCGTGAATGCGATTTAGAATTGTTTTCATTGGTATTGTACATGATCTTTACTTTCCAGTTGTGGTGAATTGCCTATCCATGCGACTATGAGACTGAGGTAAATGAATTTACAATTCAAATTAGATGAGGTCGGTGTTTTTAGCTGATCTAACCTGAGAAGAAACACCGAAACAAAGGGGTTGAAATCTCTTTTCAAGTCCATACAGCAAACATGCAGTGATCTGTTAGACCATTTACTAGAAATGAGCTCAGTTACATATCTATGGATGTGTCTGACTTCCACAAATAGAATTGAGGGAGTTGTAAAGTTTTGCTTAGCGCTGTTATTGTTTTACTATTGTGTCTCAAAAAACGAAAAAAACGAAAGTGATTGGACATCGTCAAGCCCCAGCCGCCGCCACAGTTTGCGTCTTGGCACCGGGAGGCACAGGGCAATCACCGTCCACAGTAAGCGCTGGCTTGTGGGCGACAGGTAATGTGTAGCTCGCCATCTGGAGGTACGGTAAGGACTGACTGTCGTTGACAGCGCGTAGTATTCCAGGCACCCCTCAATGAGATTTCAGTAAAACCGTACTCTAGGCTCAGTAGGACCGATGCCCGCTAGGGCCACGGGAAATTTCTGGAAGGGAAGCCGCGCTCCTGGTACGTAAAGGGTAACTCAAGTTTTTAGTCAGTAAAAGCCTGGAGTAGAAAAAGTTATTGAATGATTTCTTACCTCGAAAAGGGTAAAACTTCAGCAAAATCACCATTAAATTCCAGTCATTTACTGTGATATTAGTACAGTTACGTTATTTCTAGACACGACACGGAGTTACATATTATTATTAACCATACATACAATTCAAATTAGATGAGGTCGGTGTTTTTAGTTGATCTAACCTGAGAAGAAACACCGAAACAAAGGGGTTGAAATCTCTTTTCAAGTCCATACAGCAAACATGCAGTGATCTGTTAGACCATTTACTAGAAATGAGCTCAGTTACATATCTATGGATGTGTCTGACTTCCACAAATAGAATTGAGGGAGTTGTAAAGTTTTGCTTAGCGCTGTTATTGTTTTACTATTGTGTCTCGTTTCGCGGGTATCTGAGTAACTACGCGGAAGAATCAGATGTATGCTAAGGATGTTAGGTATGGAAAGGCAAGCAGGCTGAGGATTAGAGTAGGATGCAGGCTAGTTTTGTAAAGTATAGAGAAGCCCATTGCACAAGCGATCTACGATGACATACTCGTAATATCTAGTGATCCGTCGCGCTTAGCTTCCCATCTCTTTCTAGCACATCGTTGGTTGGACACACAGATACACACACACCTACGGAGCATAGCTCTAGTGGAATGGGACACGTAGTTTCGTAGATTAGGTAGTAAGCTAAACGACGAAACTACGTGATATGCCCCAAAAATAAACCTGAGAGTACAATTTTGTATTTACGTATAAACTTGTGCAGTGTAATACTCCTGTGTTAATCTCCTTTGATATCAGCTACCATGGCTAAAAGCCAGTGGAGAGGATTATTGATAGGCTTAAATGAAAGTTAACGTACAAAGTTGCCGTTTGATAGAGTACAGTCAGGAAGCGGCTCAAAGTTTAGTAGGATTTAACCTGTTAGGGTTAAATTGGTGGACACCAAAGGACCGTTTTAAGGATTTGAGTACTAATAGTCCTGTTTGTCTGTATAGTCCTTATACCTGTATACTTAGTACTTATACCTGTCCTATCCTTTATATATATTCTAGGGAGAATTTGACTTGTATTACTTACGCCAAATTTTAATATCTTTGTTGTAAAATACGAACAAATTGCTAAGTACATGTAAATTCTAACAGAGTAAAAAACCCACTTAGGTTACTTATTTTGTTAAGATTATGAATTTTACAACATGGAGAAACAAAATAACATATTTTTTCTGTTACATCTAGTCGTCATCATTTAGTGGTCTTCGTCATCATAAGTTGACGACTTTATTGTATACGGAATGTGTTTAAGTCAAATCAGTGAAAAATAGGCAAAAGACGCCGATTGGGAGAATGACCGGTGTAATATTAAGTTTTGTGTACAGTAAGGAATTAAAGAAAGAATAAAGAACAATTGAAAATAAATGAATTGAAAAAAAATCCTCATCGATATTATTTCTGATATACAAGTACATGTCATCATCATCACTATCTGGCTCTTATCCGAATTTATTTGAGGTAAGCGCTACATATCTTTTTCGTCTACATTAGTTGTCATCTTAGCGGTCGACCCCATTGTATACGGATCATATTTCACGCAGTCCATCAATCATTTGTTAGGTTTTCCCCTACTTATATGTCTATAGTATCGTTACTATTATTTCTGCTCATAAGACTTTTCTTCCGTTCATTTTTATCAACAGTCTTTTCTATATTTTCATAATCAGGATCCTCTTTTTTTGTTACAACATGTCTTTTATTCTTTCGTAACACAATCTTTATACATTGTCTAGTCATACAATGTTTTTGGTCATTGACGTCAGATTTTTACAACCTGTTCATGTTCATCATTTTGCGAAATATGTCGCATACATGAAATAGAATAATCCTCATGAGCTATTTTATGATGATATTTTTAAAACGCTTTATGGCTTTACTTTCGACTATAATTTCAATATTGTAATCAATCATTTAAAATGGAACTTGACGATTGTGGAAATATTAGAATTGAAAAATTTGGGTGAACACTTATTTTAAGATAGACATGAGACAGATGATGCAGTGTCGAATGTCAAATTTAAAATGATTATCAGATTAGATTATATTATTTACTAAATCTGGAATGAGAATGACTTTTTTTATTTTGGTCATGTGCCATATTGATGCCCTTCGTTTTATTCTAAAGGCATTTACGTAGTTAGGGCATTAGATATATGAAGATAAGATAACTGTTTGAAGATGCCATACTACGGATTAAATATTGAAAGTGTGGTATTGTTTTGCAATGTATCTCTATCTATATGACCTTGTACTAAAACAGATGCAAGTATTTTAAAACAACACTCAAAAAGCCGTCAAAGTGATAAAGATTATAACGATCACATGAAAAGTTATTCTTAAGCAGCAATAAATGAGACACTTTTGCATAAATTTTATGTGCACTTTTGCACGTCATATGTATGAGTACGTAATTCGTGAACGTGGATTCATGAATTAAAAATTACATTTTTTTCTAGTGTATTTTGTTAGTTATTTGATTTATTTATTATATTTTTACAGTTTTTATTTATTTATTTAAGCTTCATGTGCAGTGGTGGTACATAGGCGGACTTAATGCATCAGGGCATTCTCTACCAGTCAACCTTAGGGTTTGTTTACATTTAATTTTAATCTTTATTTAAATTCATAATTTGTTTTGTTTTAATAATCTTGATTTTAATATATTTTTGTTGTCATAACAATACTGGAATGTATTGGCTATGAACTTTGTCTGATAATAAATGATTTTTATTTATTTTAATTAATATTTTTCATGAAAGCGCCATTCGAATGCCTTGGCCACACACATTACAAAAAAAACTATGTTCATTTCCGTGTTTTTAGTAAACCATACTAAGCGCTAGTTACTACCCCACCGATAGATCCTATCTAGAGTGTTATATAGAAAATTGAAATCTGAAATGTTCTGAATCTGACATCGACTTATCGACGCACGTAGATAGCTGTCTACGTCTTAAGGTAAGTGGAAGCAGGTACTCAAAGAGATTGGCTACATGATCGAGATAAATTTTGAAACGTGCCTCTGATGTATTTATCTTAATTTGTCAAACAATATCGAAAAAACCGGTATGAAATTGCACGTGAGTCACACTGAAAAGTGTATTAGCATAACATAGCATCAGCCTCATAATGTTCCCACCGCTGGGGTTCAGGCCTCTTCTTAAGGAGAGGCCGTAAACCACCACGCGGCCCCAGTGCAGGTTGATAGCCCAGTGAAAAGTGTATTGTTGTGTATGTTGTTGTGTATTGTTTTTGTATATTGGATACGACGACAAAAATCTAATGTATTCTACCGTACAGGATATCGAATACTTCCATAAGTAATCGATTATATAGGTATACTACTATACTAGCTGATGTATCTATAGGGCACAGGGTAAATTACTGAGACGTGACAGGAAGGGTGTCGTATCAGGAAACCAAAACAACACACAATAGACAGGAAAAAACATTCTTACTAGACTGACCTTAACTTTTCGAGGTATTTATGGTAATTAAATTCATCACAGATTTTGAACAAATAGCACCTAGATAGGACACAGTAACAAATTGCTTAAAAAATATTATTCTTATATTTTATATCATGCTATTTTAATTATTATTCAAAGGTTCTACTTGACCAACATAAAGTTGCTTTAAACAGAGGATACTCTTTCAAAAATGGACATGAAAAAGTATAGATTTTTTCGAGTTTTCTTTAATCTATCACATACCCGCGAAACGAGACACAATAGTAAAACAATAACAGAGCGGTCTCATAGGACCGGTTGGGGATTCAAACATTATGTAGTTGGCAAAAAAATGGTAATCTACAGACCATCAACATCTAAGGTATTGCTTTTTGCATTATTTTTACATGTAGAAACTGACTGTAGACATAACATAACATCGTTTCTAAGCGCGCCTCAAGGAGATTAGTCAGCAAAACCGTAGGCATCCAGCGGGGTCCAATCCTCTTGAGCCTTGGGTTCGCTTCTGAAAGGAAAACCTCGGGCCCTGCAACGAAATGCAAAGAAGGAACATAGGAGCGGGTTTTAGTCAGTAGAAGTCTGACACGCCCTCCGACTCCAACGACTTCGTCCACAGGACCTATCACAACATAACCTCGTGAACGTCGTCTAAGTTGGCACCAAATCAAGATTGCCTCCGACTATTTTATCGCGACGTCGGAATCACTACCTCTTACACTGCGAATTACACGCAACTGTGATTTTTATCTATATTTATATCAAAGGAGAAACTGAATGACTGACATTTCCACGTGCCTACAGTCGAAATTATAGGAACTCTTAGGCTTCTTGTACACGACACGTTTTTACGCCGTACGTAGCCACGGTCAATTCACCGTCCTTAAGCACGGCGTATGGATTACTGAGAGAGCTTGTTGATACAAACGGTGGCGCTACGACACAGCGCCGCCGCCGTGTTTCATCACTTTTGTATCACAGTCTGTGGCTACGTTTTATTACGAAAAACTGAGAAAATTTTGCTGTGTATAAGAGGCCTTAGTTCCTAAGTATTGGTGTGAAATTTTGCACAAGATTTCCTTTTACGATGTGGGCGAGCATTAACAAGGGGTTTTTGGAAATACAACTTTTAAGAGGTGAAAGAGGAAGTACGTTTGTATGTAAAACTTTTATTAATTGGGTCCATATACTTAAAACTGAGCATAAATTGTAACCCATGTAAATAAAGAATATTTTCATTATTGTTTTTTTCAAAACTGGGTTAGTTTTAGGGAGTGTCAGAAGTTGTATTTGAGAATCTTACCCTTGGGTGATTAAATATGAAACTTGGCACGAATTCGAGTATCCAATGTTGAGATATTGATATTAAATTTGTGTTTATCAATCTCCATAATGTGTATGTTCAACTAAAACATTTATACATTCTAAAAATGAACATAAATTCTGACTTTGACAAAATTTGTCTTTTATGATTTTTGTCGTATTGAACTGTAGGTGTTGAAATAGTTTTTCCTGAATTAAGTCAGGAAAATCGAGTTTTACATAGTAAACAGAGCCGTTTTCAAGTTGACATGTTACCGCTAATGTTTGTAAATCGTTAGTTGAGTGCAGATAAACATATTATTAATCTGCAGATTATCTGGTTGTTTGTCCGTTAAAGTGGGAAAAATGTTTAAATTCACTTATATTAACTAAATAATTTGTAGATTTCCTAAGTAATCTGCAGATTAACGGCCAACCATATGGTTAACTTATAAAACAGGTTCTTTGAATAAAACATTCAGATTAATTTTAAATACTTAATTTCTAATAATAATATAAAGTTTGATGACCTTTACGCATGAAGAATGAATATGTTTTAGGGCCCCCGTCACAAATGATAACTAAAAGAACATAGGTATGATTTTAGTCAGTAAAAGTCTAATGTTCTAAAGGACCCCGGGATAAAAAAGTATCCTATGTCCTAATCCGGGACATAGTCTGAGTCTAGACTATGTGATAGTTTGAGTCAGATTCAAATTCGTTCAGTCGTTATAATGTGAAAAGACAGGTTAACAGGCAGAATTGCTTTTACATTTATAATATAAATAAGATAAGCGTGTAGGTACCTACTCGTAAATATAAAAAAAAACATAAATTTATAAATCCTTACCTTAATTACCTATTTCTTCTTTTGTTAAAGGAAAAATTAGCTTGAAGCAAATATGTTAAAATCCATTGTTTTTATTTTGCAACATTCGACTCAGGTTTGTAAGAAAGTACTTCATAGATACTTTTCTTCTTTTATAGGTATATAAATAACAAAATATCACGTTGGTTTAGTATTTTAAACCACAGTCCTTAAAATAATGTGGTGGAATTAGCTGAAATTATTTTTTTAATTCTTTTAATGCTAATATAACAGCTGCGTTAATTTTATCCATGAAATAATTTCGGTGTGGTTTTATTACTTATTCCGTCTAAATGGTAAAAAAGTATAACTAGCTACCAAATTATATCAACTTCTTCTAAAGGTGGGTACTGAAACTTAACACATAACACACTGCTGGACATAGATATCTACCAAGCATTGCCACAAGGATCTATCCTATGCATCTCGCATCCATTGGATTCCCGCCACCTTCACCAGGTCATCGGTTCACCTTGTGGAAGGCCTTCCAACGCAGCGTCTTCCGGTATGTAGTCGCAAATCCAGAACCTATTGTCCCATTGACCATATATTCCACAAGCAATGTACCCTGCTCACTGCCACTTAAATTTGGCGAATCTTCCGGCTGTGTCGGTAACCTTGATTAAAGTAAACATTTATCTAAAAATATTGCACAAAATTTGGTAAAACCCACAAAAATAAGTCGACTGAAAAAGGGCACGATTAGTTCCTTAAGTGCGATAAATAAGAAATATCTCTAGTATTATCCTTAAGATCGGATGCATAAAGGTAAGAACAGATGATAACGTCAATCATATCGATAGTGTCGTGCCTAAGCGACAATGTTAATATTATAATGGCTTGCCACAACATAAGTGCCAGTGCTAATTCAAACAGCACACGGTACAAGCGCTTATGGAATAAAAGAAAACGTGATCTAATTATAAAATAAAAGTAAGTTTTATTTTTATATTTTTAATTTAGTTTTAACAGTTTTAAAAGTTAACTAAGGAATTCTGTGGTCTAAAAATAAGTTTTGTCCTACTTCAATACAAATTTACCTTACCTTTGAGATTATTTACCTTTAAATTTTTTATTAAGATTATTTACTTTTTTTTAAATTATTTTTATAATTCTAAAAATACACTTAATTATGTTAGATTCTGGTGTTAGTTCTTTGACGCGTTGACGCGTTTTGTTTTCTACAGCAATAAAATTGTTAACAAAGTTAAGTTTTAGATATTTTCTTACTATGCGATAGTGTCACAAATGGATTTTTACAATAGTATCTAGACAATGTTACACAGATCTTGAATAGTTTTTAATGATATTTTTACCGAACACAAGGAAAAGATTATGATTTCAAATAATATTTAATAAGGCATCGTAGTCGGTAGTATTATTGATAATTCCAGTGAATTAATGTATAAGTAACTCGATAATAATTTTTATTTTTTTGTAAAAAAAACCAGAGTTGCGAAAACTTGAGTCAAAATAAATACGAATTAATTCAATTCATATTAAAATTTATCTGAGATGTATTTTGAATTAAATTGATAAAAGAATATTCAGGTTTTTATAACACTGAATAGAAAGTTTAAACAATATTGACGAATGTTTAAATAATATACATTGCTTAGTATATTACTCGTATAGGAAGATGATTGTTACCATTTTATAAAACGATGTCCTTGATAAATCAATAGTTCAATTTGACATAGCTATAAAACCTAATCATTGTGCCAGGAGTTTATAAACTCATTCTTACTAATACATACGTACAGGTCATTGTCTCTAGCCTTTTCCCATTACGAGTAGAAACAATGCGTTTAGTTTATTATGAATTTGATGTTATTAAATAATTGCACGTGCATTTTTTTACAAAACATTTAGTATGTACAATTTGCATCAAAATAAAGTACTTATACCTTATCTAAAAAAATTAGGTCGGTTGAAAAGTTTTGACATAGTAAACGAAAAGTAGAAATGGAATCGTTTGTCTTGCTATATAGTCATGTGAAGAGGAGGGATAAAAGCACGTTACTAAAAGAGTTAAGAGTATATATAGAAGGAGAGAGACAGCCAGGCTAAAGAAAAGATGAATGGATTTTGTGAGAAGTGATATTATATACGAAAAGGGAGCTAGCGATGGCTTGTTGGCTGATAGGACGGAATGAAAGAAAAAAACGTATTACGCCGACCCCAAATAACACGGGACAACATTGGACCACAAGATGATGATGTTTTTACTTGATAGTATAAAAAATAGCGCATTCTGATCTTGTGCGTGTTTAACAATTGCCCTAATCCATTCGTATTAATGTAAAATTCCCCCTATCTGTGGTGTCAAAGGTAATCCAGGAATTACAAATGGAACTGCAGATTATTGGGTTATTATTAAGAGTAATAGTCAAGGGTTGCGGATTTATGTTCTGTCGCAAAAAAAAAACAATAACTAATAATAATATTTTCAACTACTAGTAACAAGTAGTACTTTTTGGCAAGCGTGCTCCATCGTCGGTCACATCATTGCTTACCCAACAGGTGACATAGTGGTCAAACACGTGCCTATACTTAAAAAAAGTTCATTCTACTTGTATGAATATAATGTTCAATAAAAACAGTTAGCATATAAACATATTTCCAAGAATATGACTACAATAAGTTGGTAAATATGCATTGTGGATCAATGTACTTAACAATCAAATATTAAGGAAACGATAAGATAACTTGCTGGCTTGCTCCTTTAGTAAATATTAACATAAAAAATACTTATTTACTTACGGCAAAGCTTAAACTTTACCAGGTAGGTAATCTTTGTATAAATAATATTTTTAGGTGTGAAAACAAATATTGTATAACAACACCTCTACCCGCTTCAAATGTGTGTTTAGAAAATTTTCCTTAATATATATTTTTTTCTTTATATTTGTTTTCCGAATAAAACAGTTGGCTACCTAATGCAAATCCAGCAAAGAGGATAAAGCGGGAAATATATTAGAAAGAAAAAGAAAGAAAAATATTTATTTGACCGATACACATGTGGGTGACGCTTGAGTTGTACTTAGAACCGCATGGCATGGCATGGGTCTAAAATAGCTCTACCTATATCTAGTTGCCATATAAAATTTATGGAGACCGACACACCCAGATCGTACGTGGACCATGATGGCCCAATGTTGTTCTCTTTGACTAGAGTAGGTCTTGACATAATGTCACAGATGTTGTTTATTCTAATATTCTTTTGTTTTTTGGAGTTATATGTAATTCCTCTCATTCTTGGTGGAGCAAGGAATGGCAGACTGTTACTGACACATGTAACTTTTGTTACCATTTGCGTCTCAGGGTCGCAGTAACTCTTTCGGACCATCACGCAGCTTTATGCTCTAGAGAAAAAACCATCCCTTTCAGATAGACTGAAAGCCTGCCCAATTTTGTCATACCAGTGCTTATCTGGCGGTAAGCAAAAATATTAGCGTCGATAGAGCACGCTTTCTTAGATGTAAACAAATCATTCTCTCTTGAAGACTCTTCGGGATATTGAGATTACACGGAGAACGGAATTCTATTCTTTATCTGGGAATGGAATGTTCTTATTTGATCGACATGGCATTTTGTTATTTCATAGACATAGAATAATAATAGAAATATTTGAAAAATTCTAATGTTTACATTTTTATGTGCCATTGGGTCGGTTCCTGATCTATTGTTCGTGGTATTGCTATGTCTATAGGTGTTAAAATATTTGCAAACTATGAATCGTGTTTAAGTAAAAGAATTGATTACCTGATTGCTGACTGTGGGTACGCCATTATTATAAACGTAAGTCCCCTCTTTGAGGAGTGGGTGGAGCGGTAACACGGCGTTATCGCCTTCCGCATGATTCAGGCCCTCACCGGTCATGGAAAGTCGGGAAGTTCCTGCACCGAAATCACGCAGATGAAACGCCCGGGTGTCACCACCAATGTGATGAACATCCGGAGACCTAGTCGTCTAACCTAAAAAAAACACTTTTGACTGTGCTGGCAAATAGAGTAACGCAACTGACTTGCCTGAGACACCATGGTTTATCGTACGATAATATATCTGATCTGATTGCTATCAGACCAGAGATATTAACTTAAATGACAATACCCATTGGGCTCTAATCACTTGCTTTCTGTCAGGTGTTTTAGAACCCATTGACAATTATTTAACTTGACGATGCAATAGACAGAGATCAAAGGCCTTGGAAGATGTGAAAAATAGTATTGTAACTATACCAGAACATTTTTCTGATATAGATACCGCATATTTCAATTGTTGGATGTGGACGCAGTCCTTTTACAAACATTTGCTTCGAGTATCTACATGGCATTTTATAAACAGACACTTGTTTTAATTTCCATGGAATTTTTAACGTAAATAAGATTTTTCTTCTAAGAATCTGCTTATTATTATTAGCATTGTCGACCTTGTAATGTTCTCACTGTTGGGACTCCGGCCTCCTCTCTAGGAGGGGGAATAGGCCGAAATCTATCCACCACGTGGGCCCAGTGCGGATTGGTAGGGTTGGCACTGCTCTCAAAACGGTGAAGGAAATAATAATTATAATAACGTTTATTTAGCCAAAAATACATATTAATACAGAGATTTTAGTTGTAGGTTTATATTAATACATTCAGAGTTCATGATGCAATCCGTCCAAGAAAGGTTCCTCTACCTCTTATACTAGGAATTTCCTGTATCTTAAGAGGTAGAAAGGAAAACATCATTCCTATATAAATTGTTGTCTGTTCTAAAACAAGTTTGCGGTTTGTACAGTTTGTTGTGGTTTGTTACTTTTCCTCGACATCTTTCTTTGCTCTACTAGTATTTGTATTTTCTTTACGAAGGAGTGGCGTTAAATATACAGTAATTAACTAGCAACATTGTGTTAAACATAATGTTTTTTCTGAGTCTATGTCTTGGATTTTATTCTGCAACATATAATTTATTTATTTATATTCCAATTAATTTATAAAACGATTTTATCATATTTATCTCCTTACGCACTTAGTAGTGAGAGGGAGTTTTAGACTTTTATTTTTTTAAATTCTTCCTGTGTTCTTTCTGTTGTCATTTACATTCGCAGTAATAATAATATAATACGCGCATTTGTGACAAACTAGGTTGTTGGTGGTTAGTGTTACTTCTTTAAAGTTACTTTGCTCTGTATTCTTATTATCTTAACAATTGTAGCCCGTTAAATGTTTTGTAACTAATTAGCAACATTTTGTTTATATTTGAGGTGGAAAATCGTCAAAAGAGTTTTCCTACACTCGGTTGAACAAGAGGGCGTGTCAGAGTTTTACTGATAAAAACATACCTGTGTCCTTTACTTGCCCTTAGCAGTAGGTTCACCGGTTTCTTTTTCAGAAATTACCCCTGGTAGAGTCACGGGGTATTTCGGGCATTAATTATGCTGCTTAACCTATCACATACCCGCAAAACGAGACACAATAGTAAAAAAATAACAGCGCGGTCTCATAGGACCGGTCGGGGATTCATGAACTAAAGGTGCCTAAAAAAATTTTGATCTAAGACAAATGTTCTAGGTAAAAACGGTCTTATTTTTTTGCATCTTAGCATACATAGTTTGCTTTATACAGCCTGGTCCTTCGTTTATCTTTGTCATGAAAAGCGTCGGGTATCAGACCTTCACGGCCCCTTAGGGAAATCGGATCTTAGCAATATGTTAAAAAGTACAAAGGCTCCTCGAGTTTAAAGTAAATACGTTTTTCAGGCTATTGTTAGTGGAATTATTTACAGCGAATGTGAGGTGGTGTGATTAGCATAAAAGGTAATAAGGCATGTCAGTTTATTTTAAAGGGCCCTTTGAAAACATATTGTTTAAGATTTCTATTATTAACAAGATTATTTTCTTGAAACAAAAACACCTAAATACTTATTTAGATGAAACCAATATGGCGTCAAAAAATTCCTAAGCATCGCTGTCAACAAGAAGTGTGCTCAAAAGACTGGCCACATTGCCACATTGTATAGCAATGCGTAATTTTTGCTCGAGATAAAAGTCTGTCCTTGGGTCACGCAAAGTATCAACTTGGCGTTTGGATAAATCTGTAAATATCGTAGAAGCATTTGTACTAAGTTCCAACCCCAAACGGCTCGAAAATGTAACTGCCAACGAGGTTGTTATATTTTCACCGCTTGAGGTTCTCCGCAGCCACAGCGGCATTGTTTAAAGTTTCAAACTACGAGTGTACGAGTATTTAGTACAAGCTTCTGCCAGGCGGCTTCGCTCGCATGAAGATAGGATTCGAATCTCGTACAAAGTTTGGACGCCTACAGTATTCATACAATAATAACAAAAAAATTAACTTAACCTGATTTTGAAGTGTCATCACTGAGCTGAGGGTAAGGTATTTATAAAAGGCTTGCATTTGAGTGTTCGTGAAATCATTTCGTCGTCACTTTTATAGCGCTCTAAATTTGATATCTACTTAAGTAGTAATTTTTAGGGTAAATATTAACTATGGAATTTCTGGTTAAAAGAAGCAAACTATAAAACAATTTATTTTATTGAAATGGTTTAACTGAAAAGATATTTCATAGTTGGTACGGTAATTAAAAATTTATAATAATATAATCACTGCTTACCATCAGGTGGGATCGCAGTCAAGCACTAGTATATATAACTTAAAAAAAATATTATGAAATTATGCTACGCCTAATAAATTAAATACCTATTTTTAGTTGTTTATTTTTTTCTATCTAATACACTGCCTTATAGTTCATTGTCCTATTAAGTGACTCGGATTCTTCTTAATTCTTCTTATCATAGAATCTAAGCGGAACTAAAACTAGTAAGGTTTGTTTTTTTCTGTGATACGGTCTATAACATTTTTTTATTTTAGTAAAATCGTCTTGTTAGGTTTCTAATACGAATGTCATTTATTTAATTCGTAAGCCAGTTAACCTTGGAAAAATTGTAATTGACTTAGATATTGTCGCCGAGATTCTCTAGTATTTTCCAAGAGTTTACATGAAGCGCTGCATTTGTATATTAAAATAATGGTTTTTCTTGTTATAGGTGCGCGTAGATAATGGACGCATTATATTGAATCGGTTAGGAATAAAGTGATATTTTAATAGTATAATTTGATTCCAGTAGTATGAATTAACGTACATTTACTAAAACCGTAATAATGTCCCTTACGTTAATTCATACTTCTGGTATAGATATTGTTACTATCAATACTGTTATTTAGTTAAATCTATTTTTGACTAATTAGCATTTGTTTTTTAAATTATCATATAATACGATACGTTCCAGGTGTGTCTGTTATTGTTGTTAATTAGAATCGCTAATTTTTTTAACCGGTCTGACACGTTTTGGAGTAAATATTAGTAACAGTGTAACTGGTAAAAAGTACTTATAATTTGTTATAGTTAAAAGTAGTTTTGACTAAGAATTTTGATTGTAACATTATAATACTCCACAAATTTTTAATTACTACAAACTACTTAAAGGGTATGCATAAATAGCAAAGTTAGTCGCGTTTGTTTATATACCAAAATTGAATGTATATTGGTTTTCATATTATTTCTTAACCATGCGATTGAGATATTAAATAGTAATTATTATGAATGATTCATACAAATATGAATTTAACAATTATGACAAATTATTATCGTAGACAATTTGAGATTTCGTTAAACAGTCTAATCTGTGACGGTTACAGATAGAGCCCCATTTTATGCACTTATTAAAAATAGTTTTGTATTCATTGTGTTGTATGTGCTTTTAAACTGCTCAGTTTAAAAAGAGTCATAGATGCCATAGATTGCATGTAGCGGAGACAAGAACATTGAGATAGATGTGTGGTGCGCTGAGACTGAATAGAGTGATAAATGAGTAGTAGGTAGTAGAAATGTGTAAATTGAGATGAAGTTTGGAAGTGGCGCCAGCGACCGAAAATTTGGGTATGTCACATTCTAGGATATGATAGTTTCATGCTCACGATATTCTCATTATTATAGTTTATTATAGTGATGATGACATAAATAAATTGCAAAACTCAAACGCCTGGCTAGGCTTATTAAAACAATGAAATTGAATTGCAAAACAGATTACTTTTAATAATTCAAAATATGACAAATTAAAACCATTTCAATTACAACAATTGGGTTACAAATTAAAACCGATATGACAATGATGATACTTTTGTGACATGTATTCTAGCGATTTATGAGTTACATTTATCTCTCTTGGGCAGTTTTTTTTATCAAATGGAATCTTTTTTTTTCATCTTTAAGACTTGAGAGCGTGTCAGATTTTTACTGACTAAACTTCTTCATTGCCTTCGATCTGGGGTCACCGAGCTTTTCTTTCGGAATTCGATCCGTAGCCCCAGAGGTTTCGACCAGCCCCTATAGTTTGCTGACATCTCCTGGAGTTGCGCGTGGAACAGAACGAGCCGTTGACGACTTAGTCTCGGTCTGGGTTATTACCGGACTGCCGCTTGGGCAGTAGTAGGTATTTTTTTTTATTGTAATCTTATTAAGTCAGTAACATAATAACAGGGCGAACCAAGATTAAATATTTTCCCTATTATTTTTGAAAATATCCTTCGTGTGTTGAGCCATTTAATTTTATCTAACTACTGGATATACAAAAAAAAACCTGAACCACTTAGAGGTTAATTTATCCCAAGGCTATCATTATTTTTTTTTGCATTACAGAAATCAAGTAGCACTTAATTTTCCTCCTATTTAATTTAATAGCAACGAAAAGGAAAAATTCGTATTTTTTCAGTTTGAAATAAACCTGTTGTCAGTTTAAGACAAAATAATGATGACAAGAATAAATCTAGGTCCTTCTGCACGCACGATTGCATCTTGTTGATAATAATTATTACCAACAAGGTTTATTGGCAATATTAGGGGGTTAGCATTTGCATTATCGGCCTTGTAATGTTCCCACTGTTGGGAGTCAGGCCGCCCCTCTGGGAGAGGGAATGGGCCGTGATCCACCACGCGGGCCCAGTGCAAATTAGTGGATGTCACATATCTTTGAATTTTTGGTTTTAGGACATACCGGTTTTCTCACGATGTTTTCCTTCACCGTTTTGAGAGTAGCGGTGATGAAATAAATTACACAAAATAATGCGCCAGGCTGAGTTTGAACCTGCAACCTACAACTTGTAAGTCGAGGCAATTACCACTGGGCTACCACAGCTTCCCTATTAGGGTATTGATATTGGAACGCATATCGCATCTAAAGGAACACATCGCCACTTGTTTGGGAATAGTATATTCTTTTGCATCTTCTTAGTAATTTTGAAGAAAACTTCCTCCACTCGACTGAACTCAGTTGTGATTATTTATAATTCAGAATTTAATACGAAGATATGCACTTCTTAGGAACATTCAGAAGACTTCCTACATATATTTAAAGATATCTAGCATACCTATATCCTACTGTCCGATAGCTGGAAAAAAGCCATTTTCCATACTATCCATTGTTCTCGACTCTAAGTAACATGTTTCCAATTTCTGAGTCGCAGTTACAACAGAAAAAAATAATCTGTTCTAACCGCGTCTATAACAATAAATGTCAAACCACATAACTATCAACTAGAATTAAGGAAACGAAGATATTAAAGTGTAGGTGTGACTGTTGATTGTATGTATGAAGATATTTATCAAAGAAGCGATTATTCTAGTAATAATACCAACCACAACCAACTAATACCACTGGATACCATTGTTTAAACGAATGCTAAAACTAAATTCAAGGATCTAAAGTACTGTCAGCAGAAATGCTTTGTATCACCTTGTGGGATCTTAAATTGAAATAAAAATTAGATAAATTGATTGGATTTCACTGACCTGACTGTACCAAGTTACTGATATTCCTTCGTACATTAAATATCATTATTTAAGAATTGGTAAACGTTCACAATAGGTATTAAAATGCGATCAAACATATACCAATGGTATTAGTTGTTTGATATTATTACGGATTAAATCAAAGAAGGGTAATGTCGGTCTGGACAATAATAATTAAAAGGTAACAAAAACAATTCCTAAATATGTACGAGTAGGCCAGTGTTTCCTAACCTTATTTTGACTGGGGACCACTTTCAATTCACTGTCGTTAGCAGGGACCAAAAAACCTGACTATCATAATAAAAAAACCTTTATCATTAATTCCAAACTCGTAACACAAAAAAAAAGTAAACGAGTAAAAACTCGTAACACAGAAGTAACTAGCATTGTCACCGAAAATTTTGATCTTTTACTTTTCAGTTAAAAAGCTTGAAATTTTTATTCCTCTCCTGGACCACATTGTAACTCTTAAGGTAGCCTTTCGAACCGAGCGTCTATAGCGTCAGTGACGCCGCGTCTGTGACGCCGCGACAGAGCGACAGATAGATGTTCTATGCAAATGTATGAAATTCTAGGGAACGACTTTCGAACCCAGCGTCAGTGACGCCGCGTCAGTGACGTCACTGTGACCTCACTGACGCCGCGCAGGTCCAGGCAAAATTAAATATAATGTGACTATTAATAAACTTCAATTTTATATATACGTTCTTTACTGTCGCGGCGGCACTGACGCTATAGACGCTTGGTTCGAAAGGCTACCTTTACGGATCACCATACAGGCTGGAAACCACTGATCTAAAGTATGTTTTTCAATCCCTGACACTAAATCGACACAGGCAAATATCAAACTCACAATAATATCTAATGATGTGAGTCAAATATTTGGTTTGTGACCAGTGTGACAACCCGCGTAATGTAATTTTAGTTTCATAGATTAAACAGACTTTAGGCGTACTCATTCAATATTTTTTTGACACTGAAAGTGTTAATTGGTTGAATTATTTCGTTGCGTGACTGCAACACTTCCTACAACTCTGTTTCCTTAATGATGAGGGCCAAGACGCGACCTTAAGTGAAGCTAGATGAGTTTTATGATTTTTCACAAAAGATAAAAGTTTGTAAGTAGACAATATTTGTTTATAAAAATCACAGTTTTATAGCAACTTATCTATTATACTAAAACAAACTACGTACTCGTATGTATATGCATAAAAGGAGAAACTCACTGGCATATCAACGTACAGCCAAAAGTACTGGGAGTAGGAGCGTGGAATTTTGCTCAAGGTTTCCGTTTATGACGTTAGCGAGTACTAAGAAAGTATTTTCACAAATTCATCTCCTAAAAGCATGAAACGGGAAGGTAAGATAAGGAACAAGAAGGGGTTGAAGTACATCTTATCATAATTGGCATTCCGGATAGCTCAGAAGATGGAAACACTGTCACGTTAAATGGCCAAGACAAAATACTCACAGATGCGCTACAGCAAGCTCTTAATTCATGAATCCTCGACCGGTCTCATAGGACCGCGCTGTTATTGTCTTACTATTGTGTCTCGTTTCGCGGGTATTGATAGGTTAAACTATGATGGAACTGGGCCGGCCATGTGACGAGATACACCGACGAACATTGGACTCTAAAGAGTAAACTAAAACCAATTGGACCAGCTCATAAGGAAAGAAACACGTAAGCAGACCACAAAAATGATGGGAGGTGGGGAAAAACTAGCTTAGAACAGCACACGACAAAGAGAAAAGGAAGAAATTGAAGGAATCCTATACCCTAAAAGGGTTTCTATAAAAATAATTTATGGAAAAATAATTTTATATCGTAAAAAATATTTTTCCATTCCCTTGCTAACTTATACCAGCAGATTTGACCGCATGAAAGGTAAAAAAATAGCCTGTTAGTCACTAAAGTTTTATCTTTCTAATAGTGAAGAATTTTTTAAAGTCAGTGAAGTACTTTTTTAGTTACATCGTAACATAAAACAAACAAAAATCAAATCTTTTAGCTGTATAATATTGTAACTAGTTAAGATAAGCTAAAACTAACACTAGAAATAGGTATTTACTAACATTAAACTAAATACTACTACTACTAAATGCAAATACTACAGTTAATACTTACACTACTTAGTTACTTATACTTTATACTTAATGTAAATGTTAAGTTTTATAGGAAATAAAAAAACTTCATTATTATCTTAAACAAAGTACTTAGCAGTTGCTACGTGACATTGAACTTGAAATCGATGAAACGGTTTTAGCGTTCCATGGCAGATTTGTCACGGTCATATTTTACGCGAGTTGAAAATCTTCATAGTAGGTAGTCGAGGTTATAAATAAATGTAAGATCCTTCACTTCTTGTAAACTGAATAAAAAAAATTACTACCTATAATAAAGTAGAATATTTAATTTATTTATGTTATTTACCTGTAGGTATGGGTAAATAATGTGTATATATAAGTAATTTGCTGTCACTTTATAACTTAACTTTTACCTTATTAATTTTATCCTTTATGACTAGCGAGTGATATTAATTTCCTAGATAGGTAAGTAAGAAACCCAGGCGTAAATGTTTTTGATTCACTTACTGGGATTTACAAGTGAAACAAAATTTATGTTTTTGTAGAAAAAAAACCCTGTAGGTTTATTGTATAAAAACGTCATATTATAAGTGATGCACCTGACCTACAATTATTTTTTGTTTAGGAAATCTTCAAAAAACGCCCGGTTTATCGGGATAAATCCAGGGAGTGTGGGATTTTTACCTCACTAAAACCATAATCTATGATCAACACCAGTACATTGAAGAAGACCCGTTACCTATTACGTTGTACTTTACCTAAAAAGAAACGTTTTGTTCAAAAACGAGTGTAAATGATGAGAGAGAGAAAAAACGTGTTTTTACTTGTTCAAGAAAAATATTTTTACTTTAATTATAAAATATAATAATTCGTACAAATAAATGTTTTTACAACAAAATAAAGTAGTCAAGAAACTTCAATATTACTGCGCACATTAAAAAATTCCACGCAACACTAATTGGAAATATTCCTTCCTTCCGAAAAATTTCCTTCCACAACTTACCTACGGAACACTACCCGGTAAATCCCAGTTTGCTCACACTTACCAATCAAAGATGCTGTACAAGCGACCTTGCTACCGTGATCCGGTAGCGACACCGTAATGAAAACTCCGTACCCAGACCGCCGACATACTTTTTCCTGTTTAGCCTTTGAGCCAAATAGTCGTGTCCTGACTGTGCGCCCGAGTCGGTCAACGAATGAACTATTTAACACTAGTGCTGTGCCAAAGTGTGTTATGGTAATTTAAGTTTTATTTGTTTAAGGTAAAGCTTCAAAATGCTAACGGGATGGCGATTAGCGTTATCGAAATGTAAGTATTAAATTAATTTCAAGTGATTTGCGGATTTTTTTAAATTTATTTTTATATTATTTTAGTTACCTGAATGTTAAAAAATGTTTTATTTTTATTTTACTTCTAATCTTACATAAAATATTTAAACATACAATACATTATTAATAGCAAAAACTTACCCTAATTTCACACCCTCATTTAATTTTTATTAAAATATTTATGTAGGTTTTAATAAAATACCGCTTACAATGAGTAAATTTTATCAATTTGTGGCTAAAGTATAAAAATACTCGTAATTAAAATGTTTAATGTCATTGATATCTTTACAAACAATTTACATCAGCATAACCCGTATGTCAGACATTGACGCTAAAACGTACACCATGGATCCAATACTATGTATCTGGTCTGGATACCCGAGTGGTGGAATTTTTTGCCAGATTTTTTCTAAATTAGAAAAAAACCGTATTTTTTAAATCTAAACTTTATTGGGGTTGATTAGAATAAAGATTTTTATCAACCCCGAAGACATTAGTGAAAAACATAATAATTAAAAAGTAATTAATTCTTTTTTTTCACAAAAAATGTTAGAATAACGATTTTATGCAGTTCAAATAAAAAAAACGTACAATTTTTTCTTAATTATAACACATTGACGAAAAATTCAAAAATGGTTGGTCCAGAATCATGTACTGGATCCATGGCATCTGTGCGTGGATATCTGACAGACAGTGTATAGAGTTTTAGTAATAAAAGCAGAACCTAGCAACAAGCCTTGTGCTTGTTTTTGAATCTTGTATATTCATAAAGGTTCAAAACAGTGTTGCTATTGAATTCAATTCAAGGTTATGTCGTACTCATTGTAACGACATTATTAATTCTTAGTAACTCATTATTCTTTTCAGTGTTCATAATACCGCAGAGGTATGTCTTGGCAATCATGGCTCTTTTGGCCGTGGCCAATGCGTATACTATGCGAGTATGTCTGAACTTGGCCATCACTCAGATGGTAAAGAGGCCAGCGTCGGTTGCGACTGATGATGATAATTACGACCCCCTCGTATGCAAGGAACGATATGGACTTGAAGGCAATTCGACTGATCTCAGAAGCATTTTATCGGCAAAGGCTGATGATGTAAGTACCTGTTTTCAATAGATTGATATAGTGCGTCTAATGAAAGTGCGACCTGGAGTTTACTTTTTAAATTTAATTGGCAACATTATTCAGCCGCAATTGTCGGAAATAAAAAAAATTGTGAAGTGTCAAGACGTGATTCTCCTACTAGTTAGTAATACCACATACAAAATTGTTGGATGTACTCTCTTTTTCTCAGGTCGCGCTTTTATTAGACGGACTATAATCATGTTAACTTTACTACAATTGTTATAGGATGGTACTGGTAACAGCTGTCAGATTCATACAATGTAGCTACCTATCCTTTTTTCTCATCATAAAGATGCGTATTTCAAGCTGTGTAAAAACTACTTAAAGCATAAATACGATAAATGCTGTAAAATAATGCACTCAATATCTGATATTTTACAATGATTAAGTTTATAAATTATGGTTTACCTATTTAATGTGTTGATTTAATCATTCATCTCAAGTTACATCATATGCCCTTTGAAAACATTATTTGTTTCTTATAAGAAAAGATTGCACGAAAAATTAGTTTTTAAACTTGTAAAATTAAGTAGGCTAATAACGTAAAAAATTAATTTCTATACTTGTAAAATTAAATAGGTTAATAACGCATAATGTACGATTAGAGTAGGTTCAGTGTAAAAGATTTGATAAGAAATTTATTGGTTCACTTATGACCAATTAATCAGCTTTGTTTACGAGCACACCTATTAATGTTTGTGATTACTTTATAAAGCTTCTAACAAGTGTGCGTATGGTTTGCTAAATGAACTCATTTCTTCAAACAGGACGGACTAAATATGTTGGCCATCCTGTAGGTGGGTGTTCCTAGTTATAAGCATATTCGAAAAAAATACGCGCTTTGCGTGATTCCTGAAATGAATGACTGCGCAGCCAATTCATAGTTTTCACAATTCAAATTTCGAAGTGGAAATTTTGGCCATACTGTACTTAATAGAAAACCTGCCTCGTTGGTCTTGAAGTCACCGGCATGGCCAGGCCAGGTGCAACCCAGGAAACCTCCTCGGTTCGATTCCCGGGTCGGGCAGTGCTGCGTTACTCTATTACGGTTACTTTGCCCAAAGTTAGGAAGTTGGTTCTGTGACTCCTCCGTGCCTCGGAAAGCACGAATAGCCGTTGGCTCTGCACCTGATCTATAACAGTAAAGGAACAGAGAGTGCATCCGCGCACGCATTTGTGCACTAATATTATCCTGCGTACGTAACTGATTAATTTTTGTTGAAATTGGCCTACCACGATCGAAATTCGATCAAGAGTAGTAGAAAAAGTATATACAATTCTTCTGTACGTGTGTTTGTCACCTAAGTCCTCTATACGGCTTAAATTGTATGTGTATATTTGATAGTATCGCTGAATGGTTTGAAAATATAATTAATCCAGGTTACATTAAACAGGTGCACAATTTTGTTTTCTGACAAACAGTTTTTCTGTAGGACAAGATCTGCTGAGACTGCTAGTTGTTAAATATAATTCTTCTGTACGAGTGTTTCTCACCTAACTCGTTCTCCTAAATGGCTTTACCGATATTGATGTCATTCTGGTATGTTTGAGTAGGTCCCTGGATAGTTTCACACAGTTAAACATGGTAAGTTAGGCGCTAGATTCTTTCCAAAGTCTGCCGAGACCGCTAGTATTAAATAGAAAACAAAGTTATTTTCCGTGTCTATCTGTTTATTCGCTATTTCCTCCTAAGACACACATCGCATTCCAATGCGGTTTTTATTCATACAAATGACAATAAACGAGGAAGGTAATGGTAAGGTGAGAAGCCATTTGATGTTTTCTCATACCTATATTACCATTTTTCGTCAATATTGTTGAATACTAAATTTTAAACAGATAGAGTAGACGATATCTGTGTGATTGACTATGGAAAAATGGCTGTAGGAAAAACCAAGGAGCTGAACTGAGCTCAATCTAGGTTTAGTAATCTATGTAATCTAATCAGGCTTTACTATAAGCCTATCTTACGCGGTTATAACCCGTATACTTACTGGTACAACCTGTATAGCGACATCACACATCACACACACAGTGTGTATCATCATCATCGTAGAGATGTCAGCAAACTGTGGGGGCCCAGCATGGTCGAAGTCTCTGAGGCCATGGGTTATTTTCTGAAAACCTGGGACCCTGGAAAGAAGGAAAAGAAGGAACGGGGTGGGGTTTAATCAGTAGAAGTGTGACACGCTCTCCCGTTCCGCCCAAGAGCGGGAGAAGTCATTTTGATGATTCCCCACCTTAAAAAAGTCAAAGGTAGAAGTTTGAATTTTATATAGATATTACTAGCTGCTACCAGCGGCAAAACATCCAGTGTTACAGGATATATTCTAAGTACCAGTGAATCAAATATTGCTCAAATCTGTTCAGCTCTTTCGAAAGTGAAGAAGAAACAAATAGATACAAAGTTACACAAACTTAAAAAAATTTACCTTTATAAAATCAAGTGTGATAGCTGAGCACGTAAAAATCTAATTATGAAAACTTTTATTACATTTAATGATTGCAGTCATTTTACTTGAATGTGTAACACTAACTGGACGCCGCGTGGTAGGTGCTGCTTTAAAAATGTTCAAAAATTCGGTTTTTGACGTCAATTAAATCTTGCGACCATTCAATCACCAATAGGTATAATATATTGAGGAAAAGTCAAGTTCATTCATTTTATATCACATTCAATTAATAAAGCTGTTTAATAAGTTAATAAGGAAATCATTTTTTTACTTATTTCAAAACACGTTTTCAAAACATAAGCGATAATAATATATTATTATCCAAAAACGTTAGTATTTTGCAACAATACCGGTGGTCCTTATGCACAGCATTCAACTAAAATCAAAATCCCAATAGTACAACATAGGGGTTTAAAATATTTTCTGAAGGATTCTTATATGTTGGGTTATTACACTTGAAACATCAACATCATTAATTTTTCAAAGCAACCAATAAAATAGGGTTTAAGGGATAATTAAGTCTTTACGAAAATCATCTTGCGAAAAAAGTTGCTGGCAAAGTTATAGTTCCAAATATAAAAAGGTTAATGTTACAGAACTGGGCTGCCCCCCTACTATGACGTCTTAAAATCGTCATAATTTCAGTGTCCGAAAAAGATAGAGCTATTCGTAGCTTAGTTTTTCTTTTACAACGGAATTATGTATCACAGTAGAGCTCCTGATCATTTCAATTGTCATTCGTTTCGTGTTGTCGTCATCGTTTCTTTAAATGGCAGTAAAAAAAAGAAGATAGCAGGATTTTCTTCTTAGTCGTTTGACTTTTGCCACAGTGGTCGTGGTTATCGCGAAGGTACGACTTCTCGCCACTTTTTCCTTTTGGCAGTCATCTGGGCGAACTCTTTGAACAGTTGCTAGACTGTTTTCTTACTCCATTTTTTTTTTAATGACAGTAGCAGCCTAGTAGAGGGTGAAAAGTGGAGAGAGGCTCTTACAAACATTTAATCCTTTTAAAAAATATAATTCGTTACGAGTTCAGCAAATTGTAATTGTATTGCCTAAAGTTCTTTTCTATAAAATTCTTTATTATTGTAAAATCTGATCACAAAAACTTAGCCACTACGTTCATTTCAGACTAAAAAACTTGAGTAAACAGAGCATTTTTTGTCATTAATAATCAATTAATCCTTTTTTTTTAATAACAGTAGCAGCCTATAACCGTGAAGAGTGGAAAAAGGCAATGCTCTTACAAATATTTAATCTTTTTAACAAAATAATTTGTTAGGAGTCAGGCAAATTGTAATACTATTGCCTAAACTTCTTTTATATAAAATTCCTGATTATTGTAGAATCTGACCACAAAAACTTAACCACTACGTTCATTTCAGGCTGAAAAACTTGAGTAAACAGAGCACTTTTTGTCCTTAATTGATTGGTTACAATAATTTTTTGTTCATTAAGTTTTTTCACACAGTTGTGTTTGACGAAAGTGGTTTTTGTGAGACGCCGTCAATGAGGAAACGCGGATGTAATCTGAAGATTTGCTTTATCAACGTCTAAACCTTTATCAAGTAGGTTGGGGTCAGGTTTTTCAGATTTTAAGTAGGTACAGTAAAAAGATTAACGCTCGTACAATAGCTATCTCAGTCATTGAACTTAACCTTGACTCATCCTCGTTCAATGCTGTTATAGCCTGTCTTGAAATTAAAGACATTGATTCGAGAGTGTTTTTCCGTTATAATGACAATTAAATCGAGTGGAGTTGAGGAAGTTTGCTCGAAAAGGACTAAGGGCCATGTGCACCGACATAAGTTTAAGATAACCATCTGATTAACGTCAATAACCGACGATAAGGAACAGGAAATATTGCTAAAACAGCCGTTTTAATATTAAAACAGTCGATTTGGTGTCGGTGAACATCGCCCTAAGGCTAACAATATAAGTCCTTTTGTGGAATGCTTTCACCACTCTCACTGTCTTAAGACAATACAGAAAAAATCCCTAATTTTTTTAAAAAGAACTGTGTTTTCATATTTTCGCTCTGGACGCAGTAAGACAGAATGTCAGACTTTTATTGACTACTGACTAAAATCCATCCGTGTTATTAGTTGCTGTCAACAAAAAGATGAGTAGAGGAAATGATTTATCCTAACTAATATTATAAATGTGAAAGTGTGTATGTTTGTTACTTAATCACGCAAAAACTTCTAAACGGATTCGGATGAAATTTGGCATACATATGGCCTTTGACATGGAAAAGAACTTAGGCCATCTTTTTATCCCGGTTCTTAAAAACGCGGATGAAGTCGTGGGCGGAACCTAGTGTTCCACAAAAAAGACATTAGGTAAATGAATTTGGTAGTAGTGGGTGGTAGAAAAAAATAATACAAGTTTTTAGGAGATGGAAGAAAAATTTACTTCGGTACATAGATTTTGATATCCTGCTACTCACTTAATATTTGTTTACAGACTAAAGAACCGTCTGATATATATAAGTACACATTTAAGATGACAATGATGTTTATCTAAATACTAGGTAGTAAATTGTCTGCTGATAGTACCCATAGGTGGTAGAAGTGTTAGATAAATGATATTATTACTATCTTAGTGAGATTATGGTTTCATACGCATGCTTATGTTGTTTACAACTCATTGTTAAGAATGGTCTTTTTGAAATTAAACATAGTGGTCTTTATCGCATTGCGAAAACTCTGCAGCCTTGCTGTCCAATTAGAATTTAGGTGATTTCAAGGCTAGAGTTAAGTGCCTAGGTTCTTTATAAACTAGTGCACTTCACCATAAACGATTGCCTAACTGTTTACCAAATACCATCAAATGGGATCATAATCAAGCACTAGTTAATGTCTATTGAAAAAAAGTCGTGTCGTTTGTGTGTCGTGTTATGGGTTGTGTGTTCTTTTGAACTCATATTGCACTGTTATCGTGACTTATATTCCAAAATACATAAGACAAGTTTCCACAGATTTCATACTAAATTGTTTATAAGTATGGGTTATTACAGGAAAAAAACAGAAGCCAAAGAAACAAATGAATAACTCATTTTAAGAAGGCAATAATCGTAAAAACTTATCTAAAGTTATCATAGTTTAAAGTAGGTATGAGGCAGCGTCATAAAACGGCACCCCATAAGGTAAAAATGATTAAAGAGCTGGGTTTTTAAGTTGGTACTAAAAATTATAATCGTGTTCATTGATTTACTAGCACACAATCACAAACTTTAAAGTGCTAGTTCCAATAGCATGAGATTTTGATCAGGGTTCATATTGAAAGTGAGCAAATAAAGAACATAATTATAATAGTTTCATACTAGCTGACCTGGCAGACTTCGTACTGCCTCAATCGATAATGTTTAGAAAACGTTTATATGGAAAAAAGAAAAGGGCTGTTTAGAGTTTTCCCGGCAATCATTTGAATTTTTCTCATCTTTTAAACCTTCCCTAGACCTCCACGAACATTTCAAAACCAAGATAAGATAAATCCGTTCAGCCGTTCTCGAGTTTTAGCGAGACTAACGAACAGCAATTGATTTTTATATAGAAGATTTATTATTTATAATATGAAAACCGGGCAAGTGCGAGTCGGACTCGCGCACTGAGGGTTTCGTACCAACCTACCTATAAAAACAGTTTAATTCTCGAATCGAGTCTTGAAGACTTTTCAATTTTTTTTTCTTGTGACGTAACTAAAAATTTTCAGTTTTCAGACTTTTCCCGATATTAGTGCTATAATACCTTGCTTCGTGCCAAATTTCAAGATTCTAGGTCAACGGGAAGCACCCTATGAGTTTTGATTCCTTTGACAGCCTCGAAATGTACGTTTTTTGCAACATAAAAGGGCGTATCTTTTTTTCCCGTCAACTTACAAGTTTGATTTTTGCACAACTTCAAGGGACCGCGAATTTCAATATATGGTTTTAATTTCAACTTGATACCTTCACGCGTTCCTGAGAAAAAGGGTCTTGACAGACGGACGGACAGACGGACAACAAAGTGATCCTATAAGGGTTCCGTTTTTTCCTTTTGAGGTACGGAACCCTAAAAATCAGTAAAAGTCTGCTATTCTTTCCTTCAGTAATTTAATGATTTCCCAACCAAAAGAAAATAGAAGGCGTCCATAAAGTATAGACGAATGCCATGTAACCAGTACAAGATTATCAGAGTTGACAGAAAAATCTACCCCAGTGTTTAAATGAAAAAATCCTTTTTAATTTAGGTTGTATACTTAATCGTTATTCTAATCAACCTCGATGATAATTTAAGTAAAAAATAAAATTTATTAAAAAGTAATGAATTCATTTTATTTTTCTCTAAAAACTCTTATTGTAACGATTCGGAACAGTTAAAATAAAAAAGTTTTAGGTTAAAAAAAATGAGAGAAAACCACTAGGGGGTCCGAAACATGTACTGAAACCTGGTCCCTATTCGTTTGTGCGTCAATGCCTGACTCCCGGTATACAATAAAATGATATGAGTAAACCTAAAAATCTTAAGACAGACCAATAATATTGCAAATTACAAGTAAATATATCCGTCATTCAAACATACATCGAATTCTCGGAACAAATAAGAAGCTATATTTACAAAGCCATAGAATCTTTATGTACATCACGTGGCCCATTTATTTGATTTCAACCGCATGTTGATTTTTTATTGGTTCGACAAGGAAATGAATCGCTAAAGAGTTTCCGAAGAACGTTTGTCAAAACAAACTTATTATATTCATGTCATGTACACGGTTGAGGTCAATCGTGAGTTCATTGATCGTTTTTATCACCATTGCGAATAGATGTAAAGAAAAACTTTGAAAAGCATCTATTAATATAAATAATTGATTGGATCTATTAATCTTGTATCTTCAATTTATTTATAACTTCATATTTTTTCTGCTGCTTTGCTCAGAAGCCAGTAAATCTGACTCCAGTCTTGCCATGAAGTACCGTGTTACCCCAGTTAATGGGTTGTGGAGGTCTGGTAGGCAGCCGCTCCGCGTAAAATACTGGTATTCAGCTAAATCCGGCTTGACTGGAAGCCGACCCCAATATAGTTGGAAAAAGGCTAGGCAGATGATGCTCTCCTGTCTTATCTTATAAAAAACAGTATTTTTTCCTGTATTTGACAATAAAACACTGATAATAGCTTAGCTTTCTCAAATTATCAGATCAATAAGTACAGAGATTATATTTTACTATTAAACAATATTACGTCTTGTCTTTTTACTATAACACATGCCTCTTAAAAAAGAACGCAATTGAAGATTAAAGCGCACGAGTGTGGAAATAGATAATATCTATTTTTACTGAAGTATTTGTTTTTATTATGACGAATTAAACGAGTGTGCCACATGCCGCATGCCACACCCACTACAGAATCATAACAAAATACCCGTCTAGACCACTGATTTCTGGAGTGGATAATAATGTAAACAAGATAGTGACATACCTCTCCACTTCTTAATCCTTTCAGGACCTATTTATACGCAATATGACTTTAAATATACAAGTGCGCCTCACCATCAACAATTGCGTCACTGCTTACCATCAAGTGGGATCGCGTGGAAAGTTTTTAAAAGGGTCTTCTGCAAGTCAGCTCTCGCCTACGAGGCGAGAGCTGACTCGCAGATCCTGAGATTATAATTGAAATACATCTATTATTTAATAATACCTATCGTATCAATTATAATAATAATAAATAATGCACTGTTAGTCTTAGCAGTGTATCTTACGCATGACTTCGATTCTCAAGTTTTGAAGAATTTTATGTTTTTTTTTAAATAATAATTACGAATTCAATTACATTTCCATAACTAAGAATCCTGTGCTTAATTTCTCCATGGTCGTGTTAAAGATTACTGACCCTATGACAAAAAGGAATATTGACTACACACAAGTTCGTACACATACTGGGGCATTGTAATATTTCTTGTGTGCTTAACCAATCCCTGTTGATATTGGTCACCGTGACTGAAATGCGGTCGGGGGAATTATCTTTTAGTAGCTGCTGCCCGTGGCTTTGCACGCGTGATAGTGAAAACTTATGTCAAGGGAACATACTCCCGGGATAAATGCCTATGTCCTTTGTGCTATTCCAAGACATTACTTACTAGTGTAACAGGTTTCATTGTAATTCACTGAACCGTTTGTGTGTGAAGAAGTAACAATACACATAACGTAAACAAAGTAACAATACACAAAAATTTACAAATTGCCTTTAATATTGCCTGTGATATAATATAGTAAACCGATATAAGTGGACTGTGACCTGGTAAGGTTCGCGGGAATCCGATGAATGCGAGACTAATCTTTGTAGCAGCACTTGGGGGGGGGGGAGGCCTATGTCCAACAGTGGACGTCTTTCGGCTTAGAATAGAATAGGATAAACTTTATTGTACACCAACAGAAGTAACAAAATTATGCAGAAACTTAAATCTCTGGGTACAATGGTGGTCTTATCGCTGACAGCGACATCTTGGCTTAATGATGATGATTATACAATAATAATTATGTCTTGTTCTTTTAACAGGAAATGCTGTTTGAATGGAGTGAAGCAACACAAGGATTAATTCTGGGGTCTTTTTACTATGGCTACGTTTTGACGCACATTCCTGGAGGAATGTTAGCCGAGCGATTCGGCGGTAAATGGGTGCTTGGCTTTGGACTTCTGTCTACGGCACTCTGTACTTTCATCACTCCTATAACTGTCAAAATGGGAGGAGCTACTGCGCTGTTCATTTTGAGAGTCATCGAAGGTTTTGGAGAGGTGAGTGTTCACTGTTCATATATCTCTAATATACTTTTTTTTAAAGAATAAGATTGTAAAAAAAAAATTAAGCATCTTGACAGACAGATAAACAGACAGACAGACGGACAATAAAGTGATCACATAGGTAAGGGTTCCGTTTATTCTTTTTGAGGTACGGAACCTTAAAAACAAACTTTACCTCTGTAGGTACAATATCAATGCAGATAAAATAGAGGCTTGTTGAGGGTCAAAGATTTATAAGATAAAAAATAATTGAGGTACACTGCCTACCACAAACTGTGTACATACTTTTCGAAGTAATTAAGTCTTGATGACGATTATTTTACTAAAAACCACAAAATGTGAGTGAGCCTCTTCAACTCAATTGATTTTTATTTATATTATCATACGAGTACAAGTATATTGATGAGTTTAATTTACATCGCAATATGAATATTTTATGGAGATCTTGCTTACCAGCAGGTGGGATAGTGGTCAAACGCGATTCTATCTGTAAAAATAAATAAATAAAAATATTTACTTTTAATATTACGGTAGTAATTAAAGTAATAATAATAATTTATTCAGGCTAATTAAATATTATACTCGTATATGTGAAAGTAAGTCTATTTGACTATCTGTAACGCTGTCACAGTTAAACTACTGAACCGATTTTGATAATATTTGGTACGAAGCAAACTCGAACTCTAAGGCTAGAATAGAATAGAACCAACAAGGAAGGTAGCCCAAAAGGTGCAAATTATATCTGCACCCATTCAAAACCGGGGTGGATCACTAGTCATACATACTCGTACATATATGTAAAGAATTAATTATTTTATGCCTGTCAAAGATTCTCTAAATAAAATTTTATTTGTCCTAGGGACCTACAATGCCAGCCTTGATGGCTATGCTGTCGAAATGGGCACCCAAAGCCGAGCGAGCACGGATAGGTGCCATCGTGTTCGGTGGAGCTCAGATAGGAAACATTGCTGGCTCCTACTTCTCTGGGCTCATCTTGCACACTGGAAGCTGGGAGCATGTCTTCTATATGTTTGGAGGACTTGGACTCATCTGGTTTATGTTATGGGTAAGTTTTATCATTTATTTTCTACTGTTATTTTAGATAATGTGTTAAGAGAAAACCATCTTGGGATGTACCGTACCCTGGAATGCGAAGGGCAATTGAAATAATACAGGATCTTAATCAGTAAAGTGTAAGTCTGACACATGATTACTTTTCCCGTCCCAGAGCGGGAGAAGTTACCTATTTGATGATTTCTCTTTTGACCTTAAATAAAAAGAAAACCTAGTAAACCATCCATCAATCACGAAGAATTTCAAACAGGCTCTCTCAAACTTCTGGTTCTACGTACCCCTTAAAAATTCAGAAAAGATATTGTACCTCTTACCCCCCTCACTCTCAAATTCCCGCGAGCGTGAAAGGAAACGTTCCTCACGCCCCGCTGCCGCCGGGATCCTAATCCCGATTTCCGACCACCGTAGCGCGGTCTTGCGGATGGCCAGCACTGGGTAGCTTGCTGTCCGGCAGTCCGGTAATACCCCGGACCAAACCCAATTGTCAACGGCGCATTCTGTTCCACGCGTGCCTCAGCTCAGGTGCCTAAAGGTGTCCTCAGATCGAAGGCAACGAAGGAATGGGGTGGGGTTTAGTTAGTAAAATTCTGACCTGCCCTCCCCATTCCATCCAAGAGCGGGAGAAATCATTCTGATAATTCCGCACTCGAAAAAAAACTTACCTAAAGCCCAACAGTAAAAAAGGGCTAATAAACAAAGATACAGACGATATATATGTCAAACAACAAACCGTGTAAAATAAACTTTTCCAATGTAATTGGTTTACAATCGTATTACTCGAACAATATCTGTCACAGTGCAGTTGCTGTGATCGTTTTTACCGATTCAGTTTCCAATTTGTTTCCAATCTAGCCACGTTTTATTTTATGTACTAAATTGGACACTTTTTTTTAAACTGCGAAACCGTTGCATGTTTCGGCTGTAAATTATTTCAGTTATCAAAATAGTATACGGTTGTGGAATATGTATTGATTTGATATAGTTTTTGTTGTTATTATATCAGAGCCTATGTTGTCCCACTGCTGGGCAAAGGCCTCCCTCCATTCCTTCTAACGTTCTCGGCTTTGACCCACTTCTTGCCAATTCTTAAGGAAGACATGTACCTAAGTCGTCCCGCCATCTCCTTCTTGGTCTGCCGCGTCCTCGTCGTACGATTTTGTTGTGTACGTAATTTAAAACAAAATCTTAGTACAACGTACGGAATGTACGGAATGTACAATGTACGGAAGCGTACTTGAAAGGGTTTAAGTTTTTTTAATAATATTTTTTTCATTATCATCATCATCACAGCCGAAAGACGTCCACAGCTGGACATAGGCCTCCCCCAAACGTCGCCGCAACGACCGATCCATTATATTTTGTCCGGAATATTTTTTCAACTATATAAAAAAAAAATTGAAAAAGAAAAAAAGAGAGAGAAAAAGAGAGTAAAAAAGAACTGCTTGAGATCATCCTTGAAGAGTGACCTTTACAAAATGGCATCAGGAAGCTCTATCTCTGACCTGAATGGGTAAAGATTTCTGTGTGTTTGATCGCGTTTTCGACACTCTAGTGCCATTATTGCCGATGCCTACAATCTATCATATCGAAACAATAAGGGCAGCTTTTGTAATTTAAGTATTACAAAAGATGTCCTATAATCACTAATATAGGGTTCACTGCTCAATAAAGAGATGCAGTGACCTAGCCACATAATTATAGTGACATGTTTCGCGTCTTACGCCACGTAGAAACTAAAATTCAAAATCCTGCATCATGTCATTAGAATTTTCCGCACAATTAGAACACATACAATAGCCCGAAATGTACTATCAGACAGTGGCCCAGACCAAATATAAATAACATCGGTCTGGTTGGAGGATCCTCTCCTTTCAACGGAAGATTGCAGGACTTTACACTCTGTTCCACATGCCTCGAAATCGTCATACAATGTTACAAGATGTTCTTATTATCGAAATTGACTTCTCCCGGTCTGGGCGGAGCGTGTCAGACTTTTACTGATAAAAACTACACCTGTGTCCTTCAGTTTCCCCTTGCGTTCTAGGACTACGATTTTTTTCTTTTCAGAAAGTTCCCGAAACGTAAAGGGCTATATGCTCGGAGTTGTCCTACATAATCTAATCCTTTTTTTATTTACTATGACTGTACTTTTTTTTCAATTTTAAGTCTCTATTCATTCCATTTTTCACTGAAAGAATTTAATGAGTTTGCTGTCCATATTATATGTAATGTACTGGCTCCTGTTATACAGTTTTAAGCAAGCCTATTTAATTTAGATATAATCCACATCAGTAAAAAAAAAGTGTCCCACAAAAAAATAGCAGTTTTTATTTTTAACCTATCTCATACCCACAAAACGAGACACAATAGTAAAACAATAACAGCGCGGTCTCATAGGACCGGTCGGAAATTCATGAACTAAATCCCATAAAGCCTATTTGCTAAATCAATATTTTTCCTATTCTAGTCAGTGCTATGCTACAGTACGCCGAACACTCATCCTTACATCTCAGACAGCGAGAAGAAATTCCTGAACCAGAATGTGGATGCCTTGATTCACACTTACTCGAAGAAACTGGAGCCCATCCCGTGGAAGGCCCTGCTGAGATCTGTGCCTCTATGGGCCCTGATTATTGCTGGTGTGAGTACTTTTTTGTTAAGCTCTAGCTTCTGCCAGCGGGCAGTATGCCTGTTTAGGCACAAACATTTTTGGCACCCAAGCTGTTCCCGTTTCAGCACAGGTATTTTGGATAGGTATTTTGTATGGTTACTACCAATTCAAAATACCTGTTGGTGCCGGCGTAATACTTCGCCAGCGGTATCTCATGCAGCAAATTGGTAAATTTTGCCACACACCTAATTTGGCTTTTATAATATTAGTGTGATTAAGTTCTACCAGTGGCTGCATTTACATGAAAGTTAAAAATAAATCAGATAAAAAAAGTTTTTCTTAGGATTTCGGAGTATCACACATTGCTTTACGCGGCCAGGTGGCCACACACACAACCGGATATGCCTCTCAGTGATATAAAAGCAACGTACTGGTCAATAATTTTTAAAAGAGTTTTCATACTCATTCAAAAAAACTTTTTTAAACAACTAAAATAAAATATTTTTTTGTAGTAACGTATACATCTTGTGTTTGCCAGTTCTAAATTATTTACTTTCTTGTGTATTTAACATAAAGTACTCGGAAATATTTTGGCTTTTACCGAGCATGTTTGACTAGGTCTTCTCAACATTTTTTCAACCAGTTCAATGCTCACCTTTTTATTATGATAACAGCTGTTCTTTAATGTAAACACTGTGGTTTAAGCCATAAGAAAACAAATACACTCAATAGTATTACAAAAACGGTAACCATCAATAACTATAAAAAGTGATTGATGTTTAATAAATTGCAGTGTACTATCATAAAAACAACTCTATTTACTTCTTGCTTCCTTTTAATCTATATAAAGGTACGTCGTAACTATATCGCACAATGGCCATTTCATGAAATGACTTGTCAGTCATTTCATGAAATCATTCTAACCTCAAAACTAATTTAACATAGGTTAGGTTAAATTAGTTTTGAGGTTAGAATGTCAAAGTGACCATTTCATGCAATTAAAACCAATTCAAGTCACAGTCATATTGTTGGCTATGACATATACATATTTCTACAAATTTTATTTTCACCATACTTTAACTTTTTTTTTAAATTGATAGAAACTAATGCCTAACTGCGATCCCACCTGATGGTAAGCAGTGACACAATCATTTATGGTGAGATACACTGGTTTATTAAGAGCCTCACTCTAACCCAGCCAGTCGCGCAACGAGTTACCGCAGTTAATAAACTGCGATAAATTTCCGATTCAGCATGAACCCTAATAGAATGTAAATAAATTGTAATTTTTTTAAAACATTTGGTTCCTCATCAACAGATTGGACACGATTGGGGCTACTTCACAATGATCACAGACCTTCCTAAGTACATGACAGATGTTCTGAAGTTCAACATTAAGTCCACTGGTCTTCTGTCAGCCTTGCCGTATGTAGCCATGTGGATCGCATCCTTCTTCTTCGGTCTCGTGTGCGATTTCTGCGTGAAGAGAGGAATACACAGCATTAGAACTGCTAGGAAACTTTACACTACTATTGGTGAGTGAACAATACAGTGAGCAAGCGAAACTAAAAAAAAATGTGGTATTAAAACGTTTTCTTGTACGAATTAGAACTTTTGTTAATACCAAGTTGAAGTCTTAATCAAATTTTTCTACCATTTCAAAACTCAAATCAAAAATAAATATCGAGTAAAGTGGGCAAACTTTGTACATGCGGTGTAACTTTGGCACCAGTTTATTAAACAATAGGAATGTAATGACATCTATGTCGTCATATAAGAACCACGAATCCTGCATCGTGCAATTAAAGTTCTCCGCGCGATTTGCACATATAGAACAGGCCAAAATCATCTCTCGAGCGGTTGCCCAGACATTGTACCCGTCTGGTCGGAGGGTCCCTTTCAATGGAAGTATGTGAGGCTTTACTTTCTGTACGACACACCTCCAAAGGAACATGTGAAGCTATGTTTAATCTTTCTGTGGTTTATAAGCCTGTGCCAAAATTATAAGTCAGGGCCAAAGTTATCCGACCATACGGTTCTGTAAAAACTATTCTCATCAAAATGACAATGACGTGATAATTTATTTTTGATTGACTATTAACTAAACTAAGAATCCAATACTCAGTAACTGCACTTGCCAGAAACGACGCAATCAAACGTAACATTCATTACTTCTGTATATTCACAGCTGCCACTGGTCCTGGCATCTGCATCATCATGGCATCCTACTCTGGCTGCGACACGACCCTCGCTGTCTTCTGGTTCATATTCGCCATGACTCTCATGGGAGCCTACTACAGTGGAATGAAGATCAACCCCCTGGACATCACTCCGAATTACGCAGGAACTACCACGGCCATGGTCAACGGAATAGCTGCAATTTCTGGAATCATCTCACCATATCTCATAGGGCTATTAACGCCAGATGTAAGTTTAAACTTTTATAAACCTTTTCCGTTTTGAAAGTTGCTAGTTGAATAAGCCTTGTTCAAAAATACTACCATGGCCCAACGCACAAAGCTTCATATCAAATCATTTTATTTCACACGGACACTTTATATAACGAGAAAAGTTAGTGCATGGTTCCAATTAGTCGGTTCTTATAGGACAGAACTGGTTAAAACTCCATGGTTACTCTTTAAAAGAAATTATAGGTTTTACAATATTTTCACATTACAATATTATTAGTATGAGAAGACAGTATAGACCAGTTAACTTTGTACTCAAAAGCACATAAAAAATGGTAATCTATAAATCAGTGGAGTCTGAACTGAACTGAGTCTATTGAAGGAATATTGGTTGGTTTTAAGCCTATTTATTTTCCACGGATGTGTAACTTCAAGATACGCAAATAAAATTCTTCGTGTACGCCTGCGTGTAGCTAGTTTACAAAACTATTCTTATATTATATATATTACAACTCTGTCAACCAAGCGGTAACGACACGACTCGACGGTACGATGTTGTCGCTTCGTCGTACACCAAGCGTATCGTGCATACGAATACGCATCTATGAAGCTACGCGTCCATGAACAGTAGGCCATAGTCAGTACAAATCTGAAACTCCTGCTCGCTCTGCATGTACTCGTAGCAAGAGTTATTTGATATTTCCCACCCTCAAAAAAGGGTGCTAGTTAAATTGATAAAAAGGAAAGGTCGCGTCGTTTGTCTCATGTGATATCTTATTCGGAATGTTAACCCTTGTCTTTCTCTTTAGGGTTCTTGTTTCTCTTGATCTATCATATTATTTCCTTGTCCTTTGTGATATCCGAAGAAAGAAAGATAGTTAAGTAACCAACAAAAAAGTTAGTTCTTTATGTACACCATATGATAGTCATCGTCATTTCTATGTACAATTCGGTCACATTTACTTGACGCTTGGCATCGATGAAATAATTTTCAAAGTCAATATAACAACCAATACCAAGAACACAGCATAGGCCCATCGGATGTCTCACTGAATCAGCCGTTAAGCCTCAGACCGTGCCATTCAGGTGACGATTCAACTTCTCGAAGGCCAATTGACAACTGTTTTCCGACAGAGTTGACTCAAATCTGCTTGACTTAGAGCCCGTGGCGGAAAATTACGAGAATCAATCCTTGCAGACTATGAAAAGTCATTCAACACAGACCTTTTTTATTGATAAATACTATTAATAATATTGTATACTACTGACTGCACAATGTATATAATAATATATATCAGGGGCCATAGTCTTAACATAGTCTTCGGTACAAAATCCACTTAGGACTCCAAAAACCATAGCCATTATCTTTGTTTTCTATACGTCGCAATATTTTCCCACTAATTGGAGGTTGTCCTTGGGTTCACTAACATAGGTACCGCCTGCAGAGGTATTCGTCGGTTGTTACCTATTTCCATTAAAAGTGTTAAAGGGACTTTACGAGTGGTTTCGGGACCTCGTTCGCCTTCCAAAAGTTCAGGACCCTGGGGTTCTGAGATAAACTGATAAATAAATTATAATAAAAATATCCTGATAAACTTATACAAATTATAATAAACTCAACAAGTCATCTTTTGCACTTTGGGGCCACCTAGAGCCTCGCTTGAATTTATATACGTCTTCAATCCTAACTAATATGATAAATGTGAAATGTGTGTGGATGTTTGTTACTTAATCACGCAAAAACGGCTGAACGGATTTGGATGAAATTTGCCATGCATATGGCTTTTGAAAATAACATAGGCTACCTTTAATCCCGATTCTTGAACATGCGGACAAAATCGCAGGCGGAAGCTAATAGTAAATAATATTTAGTTAAAACTCGAAAATGCTAATTGGAATAATAACAATGAATTCGCTCTGAATACTAGTATTGCGCATGTTTACATTTCCACTGTATTTTCCTTTAGCAAACAATTTCAGCTAGTCAATAAAATTATGTATGTAAATACGATTTGTTCCGTGTCTAGTCTAACGAGAGTTGATAAATGTGTAGTGTAACAAGGTATTTGGTATGACGGAAAACATAGTCATCTATTTACTACACGAATTTTATGTTTTTTTTTAGTATATGGCATACTTAAATGACGTAAAAGAGTATCTATGTATTCAGAACGCTGAAAATGTTGTTTTAATCTAGTCACAATACAGTTGCTGCACTAATAGTAAATAACGTGTTACTTTGTAAGTAATACTTTATTAGAAATTTAAAAGTTACTTCTATCTTGAGCACGGTGGAGGAAGCACAGACTAAGATAAAACACGTACTTTGGTTGTGCTTCACACAGTGATAGGACACTGTGTTACAATAGGGAAAAAAATATTTTTCAACACATTCGGAAACTCGCCCTTAAATATACATACGCACGCAATTTACTATTTTCCACAAAAGTGCCTGTTTTTATATAGAAAAATAATAATTAATACAAGAACAACAACACAAAAACAACACACAACACAACACAATATATACAAGGAGTTATCATGGGCAAAAGATCCACTTCTCGCGGCTCCGTACAGATATTTAATGAATTATCTCAAAAAAACTAAATTTGTAACAAGCCGGTTCCAACTTTGGGAACTAAGTTAAACTTGCCTAGCTTAGCTCTTAGTCAGCGATTTAGAAAAAAATGACTATTTAATAATTTAAGTAAACTATGCAATACAAGACAAAGTACATACACGCAACGCAACGCGTAACACGTATACGCGCATATGCATGCAATATCCCAGGACGCCCTCGATAAAATAATTAAGCTACTGTAAAATGTAAATAAATAAACAAACGCCCAAGTGCCTAGTAATCTATTACGTAAGTTAGATTTCATTGATCTGATAAAGAAATTTGTAGCGTTCTTATCATTTCTATAGCTCTTCAGTTTATCGGATACTACTTTTCGACCTGTCAACATCTGTTGACATCAGTACTTGCATGACATTTTAATCAAAAATATCTACAAAATAAGGAGACAAAGAGACTATATGACGTAGGTATTTAGGCTATAATGTGCGTCACGGGTTTTTTTTACTTTACATCAGAAAACTTACTTTTTTTTTTAAGTTAGGATTTTATTTTAATTGAGGAGTCATCAGAATGACTTCTCCCGCTCTTTCATTTCAGACATTTACTGACTAAACCCCACCCAGTTCCTTAAATCCCTGAATGCTCACTTATCTAACTTGAATATGAAGTTTTTTGTTTACCGAAAGTTTTTCTAATATAAACAAACGAAATCTTCCATCGAAAGTTGTTGAAAAAACAAATCAGAATTTCCCTGTTGTTGCGGTAGGCGTAATTAACCTTGAAATTGATTTATTACCTACCTTAATTTATTACTATTCTACTTGTTTCTGTATATCCTTACAATTTACATGTTTAAATATTAACATATACCTAAAATATAATAGCCCACCTTGCACGTAGAAACAACTCCAAGTTACCGGTATACAAAAGAAAATATTAAAAATAAAACATTTAAACATAAATATTTAAAAAAAATTATGCCAGCGGCTCCAAAAACAAAGTTCAAGCTACCGTTGATCAGGGCTCTTAAAAGAAATCTCCTAAAAATATGCGCTAAAGTACCGTTTTCTGGATCAAGCTAATAAAATTCATCTAAATTTCTTTTTATGCCTTTTACGCGATGATTCTTTCGAATTCTAATCCCAGTCTCAATCTGTTAAAAATATTTTCATTTTCCCACATTTTGACAATATTTAAAAATTATATGATGACAATATTTATATATGAAAAATACAGTGAATTCATTTTTAATTTCTGATTATTAATATTATGTAATCGAAATAATGCAAAAATTGGTATATTAATTGCGGGGGGCGTTGCGATTTTGTTTGCTGGTAAAGAGGGCTTAAAGTAGTTCATAAAATCTTAGGAAATTATGTTCTAATATCATCTCTTTCTCTTCTTTACAGTCAACACTGAAACAATGGCGAGTAGCATTCTGGGTCTGCTTAGGAGTCCTAGTCTTCACAAACGTGATCTACATCCTCTTCGCAAGAGGTGAACAACTATGGTGGGATGACGTCAAGGCCCACGGGTACCCTGAGGGCTGGAAACATGGAGACCTGCCCGTCAGACCCGTTGACACAGAAGGGGAGAAAAAAGACAAAAATGAGAAGGAGAAAAAGTAAACCGACTGTTAATATAGACGTAAAGCTCTGTAAATATTGTAATTAGGCTAATTTTGTTATTTATGAATAAGATTATTTAATTGACTTATTTTGTTGTTTTATTTTGGTTCTAGCTTCCAAGTTTCGCAGTGTTTTATGAAGGAATTTATTAAATAAAAAAAAACTAGTAGATAGTTTAATTTATTTAAATGCAATATTTTGAATGCTTATCTCAGTAGTATGTTTGATACGTATTTTTTTGAAAATTGTATTTTTTTTCAACTTGGTATTCAGAAAAGAATACACTTCTTTGAAACTTAGTCCCTGTTTCACAATGTCCGAGTAGCCACTATTTCCCGAATAAATTCAAAAATGGAACAGAATTTGTATGAAATTATCTGCCAAGTAAGATACTGGAAACTTAATCATAGGTGGTGAAACAGGCCCTAAATATGATACGTAATTATGGCTTTAAAAACATCAACGGCGTTTTCTATGCTGGACATTTAAGATTATAAATAAACCTCGAAACTTTATTAGATTCAGACTTAAGTAGGTATACGAGGTTTTTATTATTTTTATATTTTTCTCGGTAATTCCGAAAAGTTATTTATACTGAAATTATGCCTTTTATCTTCCCTACACAACTTCCTTCCTTTACCCTACCCCTTTGCCTTACCCTACAGATTTTTAGAAGAGAATCATTTTTAATTCAGACATAAACGTTATCACATTAGTCTGAACCTGAAAATAAATAAAAAAAGGTAATTTTCGAACAAGAAACCTTTTTTTTTTTCACCCTTTTTAGACAAATCGTCTCTTAGAATTTTACATATAGGTAGAGTGTACCAATTAGGTACATACAACACTTGAAAAATGTAGATCATTTATTTATTTTCTTCCAACTATGCTTTAATTTCATCATAATCACACTAAAAACTCAGTACAAAGCGAGTCTTTATTGCTCTAGAGCAATAAAAATGTATGAAATTTCATTATTGCACAGTTTTTTTTTAATCGCACCATAAGGCGCCAATATCAATGGGTTAGCTCTATTCAGCCAGCCGATATCAATATTTTTTTTACGTACGTATTATTTGTTTCTATCCTACTTGTTCCAAATTTAAAAAATGATTGCTGCTAACTCTGATTTAAAAATGAAAGAAATTTAAAAAAGTGATTTGGCGGTAACTTTGTTAATTTTGTTTTGACAATATTTTTGGAAACGATAAAGTGTGATACTATCTGATTTTGAGTGCTTCGGCTTCGAATTAAAATGGAATCATCCAGCGACACATTAACTCCGGAAAACATTCTAAATGAAGCCGACAGTGTTATAGAAACTTCTATTTTAACTGTTTGATATGAGTTTCTTTTATCTACTATTCCTATAGGTAATAGTTGAAAGAAAAGCAGATTATGCACCTCGCCTTAAGTAATTTAATATTGCCCTCGTGCCTATTACATTATAGCCCTCGCTGACGCTCGGGCTCTAAATCAGGCACTCGGTGCAATAATAAGTTACTTTGTGCTCGATGCAATAATCTACTATTATTCTTCATGCACAAAGTACAAAAGCGGACTTAATGCCTTAGGCATTCTGTACCAGTCAACCTAAGGTGGTGAAGAGAATATATGGTAGGTGCATAAAAGAAATAGTTATTTAAAAACTAGAGTAAGTAACAAAAATACATACTAATAGATCATTGTATAAAAACTAGATATTTGATACTGTAGCTTACCTTGCAGTAATTGCACACTTCCAAAAGATAAAAGCTCCCAATAATGAACACGGAAATTAGTACACTTCTGAACAAAATTAGAGTAAACTTTATTTTCATTTTTATAGACTTATAAACGGACTTTTTTAAGACTGCTTGATGCAAAAGGTATAATAAGACCAATATTTTTTCCTTCATAAGCTGTGTCCGCTTTTCTAACATTTCGATGAACCGAATATAGTGACAATGACTAATAGGTGGTGCCAACGTTACACTGTGGGTCATTTCAAAGCCTTAGGAGGTAGTAGGTTTCTATTCATACATAGAAAATTTTCGCGATCTCAGTCCATGTAATATTAAAAAATCACAAGTCAAATCACAATCACCTTAGTATCACTAATGAAATATTTGTTAAACTAAACGATAGGATTATAATTTGTGACGATTATCGGTCCAACAAAAACTCTGCCGTGGGCGGGCAGCGTAAGCTAGCTTAGTAATATTTCGTTTGTGAATGCCTATCTGACCTCCTCAACACAATAATTGGGTAACACAACAACCTTTGGAAAGACTGGTCTAATATGAGTACCTACTTGACTATATGTGGGTAACTACTGTAAATGATGTTAAAAAGACAGCGTAATTCAAGGAGAAAACTTGGTACGCAATGTATGATCTCCCATCGATGGACCAATATCCACAATTATGGCTTAACCTTGAAGTCCGTGTGGCTGTTATTTTATAGATAAAAGCTAATTTCCCAAGGTTCGCTAGTAACCAACATCTATGGAATCACATAAGAAGTAATCCTGCATCGTGAAATTAATTACTCAGATACCCGCGAAACGAGACACAATAGTAAAACAATAACAGCGCGGTCTCATAGGACCGGTTGGGGATTCAAACGTTAATCTGTTGAGCCCCGAGCAGCGTCAGCTCACCTATACATTGTTTTTCTATTATGTCTCTGATTACGGTAGGTACTCGAAAGATTAAAGTTCTTTGCGCGACTTGAACAAATATGACAGCCCGAAATCATATATCGAGCATTTACCCACCAGACATAACAAAGAGAAAAAACCAGAGTCTGGTCGAAGGTCTCAGTTTCGCATACCTTTAAACTGGTGACTCTCGACGTCAACGCGCGCATTTTTGGGAATGGAATAAAAGTTATGATTGTAGCAATCCACAAGTTGAGGAACGCGAAAATTTGCATGTAGCATATTATTGGTTCATCTATGACCAATCCTGCTGTGTAATGATGAGATTATGTAATTTTCTAATAAAAACAGACAAACGTATCATAATAAAATTTTAATATCCTTAGTTAAGGTTGCTTATGCAAGGGCTTATGATCAAATATTAACTACATTAAATGCATCTATCAAGATAAAACATCTGATCTGAGAGATACATATATGCAGACAGATACGTGGGACATGTATCTATCTATCTGCATATATCTCTCAGATCATATCGGAATCTCATACAACTTTACTTAAAACGTTTTTTCCGCAGATACGTTTATCAAAACCTTATATCTTTTTTATGTAACCTATATAATGTTTGCTCTAGGACACAGTTGACGCACTTCGTGACACTTTTCAGCAACGTTGCACTACACAGTCTTCGAGACTGCACTGTATTGCAACCTTGCAACATGGTTGCAACCAATTTACAATGTGACTCGGAATATATTGATGCCTTGTTATCGAATAGACAACGTTGCAGAACTTTCGATGTGCGAGTGATGCTGTTGCAATTTTTATTCAAATCCGTTCAACCGTTTGAGCGTGAAAAAGTTATAAACATATAACACACACAATTTTCGCTTTTATAAACAGCCTTAGAAAGCGAGCCTTATAAGCTTCCAAAAGTCGATGATGTTTTATATTTTAGAACAAAAGTTATAAACGTAGAACTTACGTATTTCCACGTTCATAACTTTGAAAATATTGCCGAACTTGCAAAAGATGATGAATTTTTCAACAAAAATATTTTCATATACCGAGCTCGACTGGTAGCAAAACTAGACGGGGCTTCCCACCCTTATACGTAGAAATGCTTGTGAATTTTGAAAGCAAGCGAATTAAACTTGAAAATTCTAGCATCCCATTTTAGAAAATTTTGTAAAAAAACAACGGTGTTTAGTTTATTTAAGGCTACAGTACACATGGCTGTATATTGCAGAAAAATAGGAAAGTACGAGCAGTGGTGGTCTAGTAGTAACGGCCCCGACTTGCGAGTGGCAGGTCGCGGGTTCAAACCCAGCCAGCTGCGTTCATCATCATCATCTCAGCTGGAAGACGTCTACTGCTGGACATAGCCCTCCCCCAAGCGTCGCCACAACCACCGGTCCTATGAGTCTCGCATCCAACGGATTCCCGCGACCCTAACCAGGCCATTGGTCCACCTTGTGGGAGGCCTTCAGACGCTGCATCTTCCGTTGTGTGGTCGCCACTCCAAAATCTTCCGTCCCCGTCGACCATCCGTTCTACGACCAATGTGCCCTGCCCACTGCCACTTAAGTTTGGCGATTCTTCGGGATTCTTTTAGTTTGTGTAATTTATTTCATCACTACATTCCCAAATTGATGAAGGAAAATATCGTGAGCGTGATCGGCTTGTCCTAGAACCAAAAATTCGAAGATATGTGACATCCACCAATACGCACTGAGCCCGCCTGGTGAATTACGACCTTTTTTGTCTCTTAGAAAAGAGCCCTGAGTCCCAGCAGTGAGAACATTAAAAAGCTGAATATGTTATGGAAGTAACTTGCATGCTGTAGTGACATCACATCAACCAATCAAATCCTGTTATGGGGCAATGACATGCAAGGTACTTGCATACTTTTGTGCTTGTCACACCTGTGAGCTGTGTGCGTAGCGCCACCTTTAGGCAAGTTATGAAAATTCGTGCAATCTGTCTCGAAAGGGATCGACTTTAAACCTTTTATACAGTAAAACTTGTGAGATTATTAAAAAATATGAAAATTAATATGTACTGAATACTGAATTATTTACTGTTGAATTATACAGACATAATATTTCTCCTTTCCTCGCTCTTGACGTCAATCTCACCTACTGTTGTTGCGAGCTATCGATGAGAATTACAGCCCTTTTGCCCTGAAGAACAAAATCATGTTTTTACTTCCTCATCTATAAAAAAATACGGAAGCGAATATACAATGAAAAGACCTTTCCTCAATAATTTAACAAAATTAACACACAATTCAAAGGAAAATATGAACAAAACAGGTGTTCTCCGCTAGAATCTAAATTATCTCTTGAGCTTAACAATTTTCATTTATCTCCAAGACGTCTTGAGTGCGTTTCTTATCAGAAATCTGTCAGATAGTGTTCATATGACGAGGTCAATGTTGTCGATTCTGTCATCTGAACCATTATGATTTCGTGATGTAGTAGAATTTGAAGTGTAGCTTCTTATATTTTTATTATCGAAGTGTTTTGGATGTGTTTAACAGTGACAATATGGCTTTGAAGGGATGGAGGCGATTTTTGAACAAAGGTTAGTGTTTTGATATTATTTTGTTGCTAGTGACCGAAAATCGGTCAATATTCTAAAAAAAACAGTTTTCTGCATTTCTTCCTATATAACATTTGTCTATACTCCTTCATTCGAGTAATATGCAAAAACTATGTTTTTTTACTACACGTTGGAATACTCCAAGTGCCCATTCTCCTACAATTTGGAGGACTTAATGAGTGCCACTGATGCTGCAATTAACGTAGCCTGCTAAACTGCGTTCAAACTACTTAAGGAGTTTACTGCCGATAATGAGACTTTATGTCATCAGCGTTCTTTGCTAGGCCATTATTGGACGCTCCTTGAGACTGAAGGCTAAATCAGGTTCTCGAGGTCTTTCTGTACTGAGTATTTGGATTTAAGAACTTCTGAAACCCTACTTGACCGCCAAATGATAGCTTTCAGGTTTAAGTAGTGTTTGAGAAATGCATTCAGTATTCGCGAGTATATTTTTTCATTCAATATTCCATATTGATGATCACTTACACATAAACTTTAAATTTCATCCCGTTTAGGGCGGTACCTACGATCCTATCGCATCTTTCAAAGGTGTGGATCTAATCTAAGAAATTCGAGTTTGTTTGAAATCAGAATTCAAGAGAGATCATTTTCATTTGATTGTATATTTTTTATATAATGTAAGGAAATTTGACTGACTCACATATCAACGCACTGCCAAAAGTACTAAGCCTGAAATTGTGTTTCCTTTTATGACGTAGACGAGCACTAAGAGACGATGTACCAAAATTGATTCCCAAGAGGAGGAAACGTGGGTTTAAAATTTGTATGGAGAAAACTACTTTCACGCAGGCGAAGCCACTGGCAGAAGCTAGTTTTATAAAAGTCTACAAAAAAAAAAATGTTTCTGATGTCCGTAGCCATAACAGTAGTAGCCCTATACAACAGTATACCATCACGTCTGTTTTCATAGAAGAAGTAGTCCTAAGATGTTTTTTTTCTTTCTATTTTTTCTTCTTTAGGGTAGAGTGGGAGCGGACGTCAACGTTTTACTGATTAAAACCACACCTGAGTCCTTCAGTTGCCCCTGTTTTCTAGGATTGGTTTTCTTTTCAAAAAATCCCCACGGTTCTAGCTGGTAGCGGTCATGCTGGAGTCCTACGGTTTGCTTTACTACTTATTGAGTTTCTTCCGCCTGAATCTGGTGCAGGAACCTTCCGAAATGACCATGTCCGGTGATGACTAGCATCAAGCGTAAGGTGAGGACGTCATGACGGTCTAGTCAGTCCTCAAAGACACTAATCACGGGTATTAGTGACAAAAAATAATGTAATACAGTACTTTTTCTGTAATACAGTTTCATCATCATCTGCCTAGCCTTTTCCCAACTATACTGGGGTTGGCTTCCAGTCAAGCCGGATTTAGCTGAATACCAGTATTTTATGAGGAGCTGCCTACCAGACCTCCACAACCCATTAACTGGAATGACACGGTACTTACTACATGGCAAGACTGGAGTCAGATTTACTGGCTTCTGACTATCCGTAACGACTGCCAAAGATCGACAAGTGACAGCCTAGACCCACGGCTTAACGTACTTTCCGAGGCACGGAGGAAAGTCGTTATGTTAAGATCACCCATCTACAGACCAACCTTGGCAAGCGTTGCTTAACCTTGAAGATCGACCCGTGCGGCTGTTATTATCTAGCCATTGAGGAGCTCGTGGCTATAACATAATACAGTTTACAGAAATAAAAAGTATTAATTACTATTAAACAGGTGTGTAGGTTAGAACCTACGTAGCTTGACAAAGGAAACAATTAATAACTTCCTTATAAAATTATCATTTCCCGAGATATGATTTACGGAAACTTTTAAAGGAAATTTTATAAAGGAACATTCATTTATTTCGTTTAAAAGGAAAAGTACCTGCTTACCTCCATAATCGTCTATCATCACTGTCCTGGTAAATTCCATAGGTACCTGCGTTTTGCGGCATTGCGGTAAGACTTCGGGTAAGACCCGTTATTGAAACCTGTTGGTAGGCTAGTACCTACATAAGAAAAAAAATATTTATAGGTATAGTGTGGCCATTAGTGCTGTGCACTCCCTGAGGTATGTGCGCGGCGAGACGGGGGGGAGAATTGACTGCTGCGCTCTGTCAGTGCGCCGTCAACGCTCGTGGCGGCAGGTAGTGTTATCTGTATCGGACTGTCTATGTCAGACGCACATGGGATAAATATTCAAAGATGGGTCGTGCGTTATCTCGTGATATAAAGACTGCCATTTTTAAGGTGGCTGAATATTTTATGAAAAGAAAAGCAGACAAAGAAAGCTTTGAATTTTAAAATGATGTGAATATTGCCAAAATCGTTGCGGAGGCTACGGGGTACAGCAAAAGAACCGTGCATAATGTGATTTCTGCGGGTTATTTATCAATTGAAAATTCAAGCCAATTAAAATTTCAATTTCCAAAAAAACCAAAAGTTCTAAAGAAAAAACACGTTGTGGATGATTTTGACCTTGGAGTTATTAGAAGAAAAATTCATCAGTTTTACGAAGTTGACAAAAAAATACCAAGTGTCCGTAAGTTACTATCAAGTTTGAGAAAGGATGGCATATTGACTTGTGGACGGGAATATTTAAGACAGCTTTTACACAAAATGGGCTACCGTTTCAAAAAATGCAAATCAAAGAGACTTCTTCTTATAGAGCAGCCTAATATTACAGTGTGGCGGAAAAAATATCTAACACAAATCAGAAATTACAGAACGCAAAACCGCAACATATATTTTCTTGATGAAACATACATCAACGCCGGTCACCATGCCAGCAAATGTTGGCAATCATCGTCAGAACCCGGAATTCATGCTGATATTGGGAAAGGACGGCGATTGGTAATTCTTCACGCTGGTTGTCGAAATGGCTTATTGGATGATGCATTGACTATATTCAAATCAGATGCTAGAACCGGTGACTATCATGGAGATATGAGCGGACCTACTTTTTATAAGTGGGTAGATGAAAAGTTAAAAGATAAGTTGCTGCCGAATTCTGTAGTTGTAATGGACAACGCGTCTTACCACAGCGTTCAGGTTGAGAAGAAACCAACTATATCAAGCCTCAAAAGTGAAATGCAGAACTGGTTGCTACGCCATAATGTAGAATTTTCAGGAACCATGACAAAGGCTCAACTGCTACTTCTTATCAAAAATACACAAAAAGAACCCGTGTATAGAATTGACGAACTCCTGAAAGCCAGTGGACACACTGTTCTGCGTTTACCTCCGTACCATCCGGATTTAAATCCAATTGAGTTGGTCTGGGCTGATATTAAAAACAACATAGCCCAAAACTATATTAATTCTTCTCTAGACGAAAAAATAATCTTATTGGATAAATTGTTTTCGGAATTCACGGCGGAAAAATGGCAGAGATGCGACGATCATGTCCAGAAAAATGAAAACGATTACTGGAGTCGCGATAGTAGGTTCGATAATGTTATCGATTCATTCATAATAAATTTGCAAGACTCTGATGCAAGTTCCGGTGGCGAAGTGGAAGATGAAGATGATGACGAAATCGAAGATGAAGTTGAAACGGAATCTATGTCAGAATAACTTTCGTTAGAATATATAATTGTTTGTTAATATAAAAAAGTCCTGCTTTGAATTATAAGTTTAGTTCTTATTTGTCACCTGCACATTTTTAATAATATAGGAGTATATTTGGGTTATATTTTAATCAACTAAGTAAGTATAATATATTACAGATAGCCTCCGACCGTCGTCCCGCCCCAAGTCTTGCTTTAGAAATGCACACTGAAATCGTAAGATCTGTCCGACATGTATCGATCTCATGTGAACTCATGCACTTTTTTCTTCGCCTCCCACCTCGCCGCGCATACCTCAGGCAGTGCACAGCACTAATGGCCACACTATAAATACGTATATAATGTCTTTATGACAATACGACAATAAATGAAAACACTGGCAATACTCATCTTTATGAATAACTTTCAGTATAAGACCATTCCCACACGCAATAAATATTCGTTTGGCCTATATAATAGATCCAGTTTTGAATATTTTGTGTATGTAAGTTTCCATGTTTTTCGATGATACAGAAGTAATTCCTAATGTATTTTTTTGGGTGGAAAATCATCCAATTACTTGTTCCGCTCTATCGCCTCAGACTAGGCAATGTTTTTTTAAGGGAAAAGAAAAAGAACCATTTTACCCTTATTATTTTTTGTTTTTTCCAGTGATGGTGATACCCCAGCGGTATGTCCTGGGCATCATGGGACTGTTCGCATTGGGAAACTCCTTCACCATGAGGGTCTGCCTCAGCATGACAATCACACAGATGGTACTCCATGTGGAGCCCGGAGAACACATCATTGGGGAAACTTGTCCTGATCCGGCTAACGATATTAACTCTAATAACACTTCCAATGAAACGGTTTCAGTTGTATTTACTGTAAGTATTATAACATAAGAATAGAATAGAATACACAACAAACCAACAACACAAACAACAACACATCAACAACAACTAACATAACACAAACAACACAACACAACCACAGAACAACATAACACAACAATCACAACAACAAATAAACAACTATATTGTGATAGAAAACCGAAAAATTACGGTTCCAAGTAGCTGTGATATGTCAATGTTGTTATTTCGAGCTTGAACTGACTTAGCGTACTTTTGAGTTTGATAAAATTCGAGAGCAGTTCGAGATTAATCACATTGCTAATTCATGCAAGTAGTCATGTTGCCATGACTAAATTTATAAAAACAACTGAACACAAGTACAGTTTCTTCCGTACCTTGTGTTTTAAGCCTCAGATACATAAGGGGAGAAACAAATGATGCATGACCATATGACCCGATGCGTTTTAGTAATAGAATAGTGCAAAAGGTCGGTTACTACCTAGATGAGAACTAACCAGACCTACTGACAAAAGGCCTAACGCTAGAAATTACCTGAAATGGCGTAACTGTATCATGAGGGCTGCCCCCAAAAAGCACAAGCCAGGGATTGATTGAAATTATAGATTAGGCAACAACACTTTCCCCAACATGACACATAATGGTTAATCTACTTGATGCTACAACGTTGCCCAGTATTCTGCAACTTGCCCCCCAATATTTTTCAACGTATTTACGTGACGCAGGGCAGGTGGTTTAATAATTTGACAACAACTGTGATGTGCTCATCATAGTGTGGCCTTTTTGCAATAATTAAGAAGACAAGATCAAAATTTTACAGTAGATAATTGTCTTATCATTCGTTACCTATATTATAATATATATATAATTATACATTAATTATATATAATAATAGTTATAATTTTTCTTTAAAACTAAATTAAAAACTTGGATTTCTCAAAACCGGTGTTTATCTAAATCTAAACAGAGACCGGTTTTCGCCTGGGATACTTAATTGTTGCAAATAAATTAATAAAACAGTATAATTTCTAATATCAGTAAACTAATATTCATTGATAATGTTGCCCTAGACATAAGTATATTCCCAACTCTGAAGGGCGCAAATGCTCGTCGTAAACTTATTAATCATGCCTCGTTTAGTACTTTCCCCGCGGGCAATACTTACAAGAGTCAGTATATCATTTGAGCGCCTGTAAGAATTTTGACGCGCAATTTAAATATTTACGTTCATGTGTGATGCTATATTTGGCGCATGAATATGAGCCGTATAATTATGTATTTGACAGAATTTTACAGAGATAGTTTAAGTACTACATTACTCATTGGTAAAACATGTATATTTACATTTCTATAGTGATATTGACAAATCAAAACTATTTCCAAAGCAGATTAAAAACACTGTTTTAATGTACCAAGTGTACCAACTACTAACAAACATCTGAATAATCCCAAGCAATAAACTGCTTATTTGCATCATATACCTATTGCTCAAAATATCTCCTAACTTATCGTAGCTGCTGCTTCCATCACGTGATAGATGATAACTTGAGCAAATAGCAAAAAATGGTAGTTCTTTATTGCCACCAAATTATTATAAAAGGATTAAGTATTTATTCAGTAACTAGCGACCCGCCCCGGCTTCGCACGAGTGCAAAATTATCAGTGTTTCCCTACTATATTATATACATGTATTATACATATTAACCTTCCTCTTGATTCATTCTATCTATTAAAAAAATACGTATTAGAATCTATTGCGGAGTTTAAAGATTTAAGCATACTTAGGGATATAGGGACAGAGAAAGCGACTTTGTTTTATACCATGTGGTGAAGGATTAAGTATTTATTCAGTAATAATATGTTAAATGATTTCTTCAGGGTCGTGAGCGTTATGATTGGGACGAAGCAACGCAAGGATTTCTTCTAAGCGCCTTCTATTATGGCTACGTATTCACTCATTTACCTGGAGGTTTGTTAGCTGAGAAATTTGGCGGCAAATGGACCGTTGGCTTCGGACTTCTGTTGACCTCTGTGGCGACTGTCCTTACTCCTTGGGCTGTGACGATCGGTGGAGCGGTCGGTTTGTTCATCATTAGAGTTATTGAAGGCATGGGAGAGGTATGTTTGATCATGTTTTTTTTCTGTCACACCGATCTAAAATTTGTATTAACTGGGACATATAATACCTTGATTTTAATAATGTCGCTGTAGTCCGTCTAATAAAAGCGCGACCTGAGAAAAAGAGGTTGAATCCAAAAAAAATGTATGTGGTATTACTAACTAGTAGGAGAATCATGTCTTGACACTTCACAGTTTTTTTTTGTTTCCTACAATTGCGGCTGAATAATGTAGCCAATTAAATTTAAAAAAAAACTCTAGGTCGCGCTTTCATTAGACGCACTCTAATAAATATTACGAAAAATATTTTTAACTATTGTCTTTTGTCGTTAATTTTATTATTTTTCCTCTTGTTAGTCGCATTCTTTAACTCAATTGAAAGACTAATTTAACTAACAGTCTGTCAATAAAATCGAAAATTACTTACAGGGTCCAGTAACACCAGCATTTGTCCTGCTTCTGGCGAGATGGGTACCTCCATCAGAAAGGTCCAGATTCGGCGCAATGATATTTGGAGGAGCACAAGTTGGAAATATTCTAGGACCATACCTCTCTGGTCTACTGTTAGCGGATGGTGGTGACTGGGCTAACGTATTTTATTGTTTCGGCGGACTAGGAATTATATGGTTCTTATTCTGGGTAAAGTTTATTGAACATATTTCATATTTATGAGAAGTTTTATGGATGTAGTAAAATGTGACATGAATGTATGATTTGCTGATGTGGGTGGAATATTTTATGTAACATCTGCACTTTAGGTGATTCTACAAGTTGGCTGTAAGAATACTCATACATAATGTATATTAGAGACACTCCAGGCTATCATCATCATTATCATCTTCCTGCCCTTGTCCCGTGTTATTTGCGGTTGGCGCAACACGTTTTTTTTTCTAGCATTCTGTCCTGTCACTCGTTATGCTATCACTGACTTCCTTTTTTTCATATTGCTCTTAACATAATCCATACCTACATGTTTTCCTCGACCTCCCTCTCCTCTTCACTCATCCATACGCAGGTTATAATTATGTTCACGATATCAAAATTTTGTAGAAGCAACTCTATTTTTTGTCGGCCTTTTATCTTTCTCTATTGGGGCCAGTTTCTAGTTTAGGCAAATGCAATTTAATGTCAGTATTTTATACATGGAACATTTATCTACAATTTTAAGGCAGTCGTTGATTGTGTAGATTTTGTTACAGAATAATTATGCTACTTATTGATAAATAAGTGGAGTAACTATTCCGATTCGGTCCTATTGGTAAAATGTTTTCACCGTTAGAAAGCTGCTTTACCCAAAAGACAGGTTTTATGTGCGGTGAAGTCGCGGGCAAAATTCGTTTTTAATATATACGTTTTTCTTCTCAGGTTTTCCTATGCTACAGCACACCAAACTCACACCCGTACATATCAGACGAAGAGAAGGAATATTTAAACAAAAATATAATAGCGTCTGGTTTACACAAGAAGTTGGATCCAGTGCCATTCAAAGCTCTGTTACGATCTGCTCCTTTATGGGTCCTGGTGTTGGCGGCCGTAAGTATTCTTATTACAGTTATCAAATGTATTGAAAGGCAATGAAATTGTTTATATTGGAGTTAGTCGATATTTGAGCACTGTTTTTTTTATCGATATAAGGGAGTATACTATTGGCGACGTCAATTCAATAACCAGGGGCTTTGCCCGCGTAAAAGTAGGTTTCTCTATACAAATTTTGAACCACCATTTCTTCGCTTTAGGGGATGAATTGTGCCAATTCCTCTCTTAGTGCTCCCCTACGTCATAAAAATAAACCTTGTGCAAATATCTATTCCCGATATGAAAATAAACTAAATATTTTAATTAAGAGTCAACGAATTACTTCTTTAGACGATATCAACTCAAGCATTTCTTCTTTACACTTCACAGGTCGGCCACGATTGGGGTTACTTCACAATGATCACAGATCTTCCTAAATATTTCAGCGATGTCTTAAAGTTTAACATCAAAGAAACGGGTCTCATGTCAGCTTTGCCTTACATAGCTATGTACGTTTCTTCCTTCATATTCGCAAGTTTATGTGACTTATGCGTTAAGAAGAAATGGCACAGTATTGGTACTGGCAGGAAAATTTATACCACCGTCTGTAAGTATGGCACAAGAACTTGTTTTGAAATTAATTTCATTTTGCAACAGACTATTGGTAAACAATAGCATTTGTTCATTTTAATACCTTATTAATTTGCTGGTTTCAATTCTTCCGAGATATTGCAAGGCTTGCAAGGCTAATATTGTCGTCTTGATTCATGGTTATTTCTTCTATTTACACAGTTCCCTTAATGTTATTGGCATATTGACTGTGATTTATTTATGAACAATATTGTCACATTAGCATTAATTTTCAATATCTTTTTACTCGTAATTCTCAGTTTTAACTAGAATCTATCAATAACTAATAACCACGTTACGAACTAATTTCTATAGAGTCAAAGAGATTTAAAGAGGTACAATTGTAGTATATATTTAATATCTTTGTATAGGGTAAACCAGGTAACGTGCCCCACTTGCAAAACTAAGACATTTAGAATGACATAAACTAAACAACACAAGTTAAACTTGCATAATAATCGTATCTATAGTTTACATCGCCGTCATATTTATAAACGAACCTAATCGAATTAAATAAGCATCTTTTAAATGAGTGGAAGAAAACCCAATCCTGGGATAAGCTCACTTGTGTACATCAGCTATCCTGTTTTTAATGTTTTTTTTTTTTTAATTTTTTGTTTATGTATGTACAACAAAGAATAAAGACGGTTTTAGTTTTGCAAGTGGGGCATGTTACCGATTAAGTTGACTATACTCAAATAAGTGACCTTTTAAACATTTATCAATAACGTCGTTTTTTCCATCCACAGCGTCATCAGTACCGGCTCTCTTTATAATTCTGGCCTCGTATTCCGGCTGCAATCGCGCTGAGGCCGTCGGCCTGTTCATAGCCTCGATGGCGTTCATGGGAGGCTTCTACAGCAGTGTCAAGATCAATGCCATGGACATCGCGCCCAACTACGCGGGAACCTGTTCCGCGTTTGTCAACGGCCTTGCTGCAATATCTGGCATTATTACACCGTATCTGGTTGGATTGTTGACTCCGGATGTAAGTATTTTATTTTTTTGGTCGCGTTTGGCTACTATCTCCCTAGTAAGCAGTTATATGACTGACGATAGAGCACACTTGCTTAGAAATGACCTATTAACACTTGACTTAAAGATCTCTGTTTTAACGCCGTACGTCTATAAGTAGCCAGATGATGGAACGGACTTGATGGAATTAGTTTATATCAACGCGCATTATAATAACTGTAATTCAGAAAAGAGATGTTGTTGTTGCCCAAAAAAAAAATAGAAAAAGTAGGCTTTTGTTTTTTTTTTCATAAAGATTTAGGGAAGGGCGTAACGCTCGATTGAACTTGCAAACGTCGGAATGAATTAACTCAGGCGAAGAATTGACAGATTTTTTTGGCATTTTTTTTCTTCAGGAATGTTGTGTCGTCCTCAATATACGTTTTCAATAGTTTTGATTCTCGCACTGAACCAGTATTTTGATAGTCTTGTAGATAGTTGTTCCTGGTCTTATTGTATAGAATGTTTATATGCATTTGTAAACATGTTTCGTGGTGTTAAAAGAGTACTTTCTAGTGCAAAATCAATAAATAAGAATTAAATTCTAATTTGATTGGTCTTCGTACACAAGCCGTAGCTTAATTGAATATACTGAAAGAAAGACAATATGAGCATTACAAAAAATCGCTTGCTCAATTTTTTTAAATATTTTTTTTCAGCAAACTATCGAACAATGGCGTATAGCATTCTGGACCGTATTCGCTGTATTGGTTGGAACCAACATCGTTTATCTTATTTGGGGTTCCGGCGAGCCTCAATGGTGGGATGATGTGGAAAAATATGGCTATCCTGAGAACTGGAAACATGGACCGTTGACAAAACGAGCTGTAGATGGAGAAAAGAAAGTTGTATACCCTAAACATGACCATTCGCCTGTATCAACTGATTGATTTTAAATAAAATATTTTTTTATTTTTTGTTATGTATCATTTATTAACCAGATAATGGGTGAACCCTTGTAATATTTATACTTGGCGCTCTGGACTGAACGAAAGAGAACCCCGAGACATATTATCGTATTGATGATTTCTCACCTAAAAAAATGTAATATTTATACTTAATTTTATACAGCTAAATAGTTTGTTTGAACGCTAAACGCAACAAACTATTCTATATATTTGAGGACTACTGGTTCGAATAGGAATATTATTTTAGCGTTGTATAGCCTGTATAATATCGAGGAAGGTTATAGGCTATATAACATTACGCACACAACTAAAAGGAGCGGAACCGTAACTAGAGACGTGAGTGAGCTTTATAAATGTCCGCCACTAAATTATGGTTTTCTAAGCTGAGGAGAAATTTTCACTACAATTATAAAACGGGTCATAATGTTAAGTTATGATTTTATTCGGTTTGAAAAACTAAAAGTTAATTAATAATAATAAGTTTATTCATATAAATTATACGGATTTGCAAGAGGCATTATTGTTACACAAAAGAATTAGATGGAGAAAAACCTGTATTTCAGCTATACGGTGAACTTATTTTATTAACGCTTAAGACCACAATACAAGTTTTCACTTATAGGTAATAAATGAATAGGGGCCTATTTCACCACCTATGATTAAGTTTCGAGTATCTTACTTGACAGATAATTTCATACAAATTCTGTTCCATTTTTTAATTTATTCAGTGAGTAGTCATGGCAGGCCCTAACTGTTCTAACAATCAGTAATTTACACAATATTACAGTAGGTACATACACAGCCAAAAATTAAATTATTACTTTAGTTTTAGGCAACTATAACTATAAAACTATTAACTTTTGATTTCTGGATTCGATCCCACATTGGATAAAATATATTCAACGATAAATAATAATAAAAAAGTTTATTCAACAATCCAAAACCATGTATCTTGAGTAAGCGCCATCTAGTTGTATATCAGTGTACTTCTTAGTTCCATAGTTACCGAATAGATAGTGTAATGATCACAGATGAAATAAAATGTATTAATTTGCGATTAAGTACTTAGGTACAGTCACGTACTCGTACAGTCAACCACTTTTGACTTGAACTACAACAACAATATAATACGGTAAGGTCAGAGTACGAATTGGTTAATCTTTTTTTACTGGATTAAAGTGTGTGCATACATTATAATCGTTTTCGTTTTTTTTTTAGATGTAGAATCATCAAAATGACTTCTCCTGCTCTGGGCGGAGCGGGAGGGCGTGTCAGACTTTTACTGACTAAAACCCACTCCTATTCCTTCTTTGCCCTAATTCCGGGGTCCCGGGGATCTCTTTCGTCAACCCAAGCCCCTGTCGAGCCCCTACAATTTGCTGACATTTCTTTGTTTTCGATTCTGTATAGTTTTTTAGGATCAATAAAAAACTTCTCCCACGCTGACTGAAACGAGACGGCGGTAGTAGGAGAACATCTTATTATGACTTCTCCCGATCTACGGTAGAGTGAAAAGCGTTTCAGACTTTTACTTACTAAAACTCACTTGTGTCTTTCAGTTGCACTTTGCGTTTCACGATATCCCTATCTGTGGTGTGTATGATAAAATAATAAATAATAAAAAATAAATAATAAAATTGATTCAAAAAATAAAGCAATACAGTAAACACATTATTCTTAATTATGTAAAGTTCACAAGTATTACATGCCTGAACTAGGACATCCTGTGTTTCAGGCGAGATAAGGTAAAACGTTATATCTAAGTAATCACAATAATCACATCATACACAAAAGGTAAAATAGTCAACTAATAGGTATTTAAAAGAGGTGTAAACAGTATAAAATCTTACTTGCTATAATCTTTGTATATTAACTAAGCTAACTAATCATAATAAAAAGTGCAATTAATATTTATTTAAGTACAACTAATAACTTTTTTTTTCTTTTTTTTTTTTGTTTTTTTATAACTAAATCTTCATCTACCTAGCCTTTTCCCAACTACATTGGGGTCGGCTTCCAGTCAAGCCGGATTTAGCTGAATAAGTACCAGGTTTTTTACGAGGAGCGGCTGCCTACCAGACCTCAACAACCCAATCAACTGGAGTAACACGGTACTTCATGGCAAGACTGGAATCAGATTTACTGGCTACTGACTATCTGTAACGACTGCCAAAGATATACAAATGATAGCCGGCACCTACGGCTTAACGTGCTATCCGAGGCACGAAGGAAACTCGGTATGTTAATATGGTCGCACATCCACAGACCAACCTGAGATCGATCCGTGCGGCTTTATGACTAAATATTTACTTAAATTGTACAAAACGAAAATAAAAACAAAACATGTTTAAAAACAATAGACATGACATCTTTATACGCTTGCTTTATCAGATTTCCTCTGAGACCGAAACCTTACAAATCCAATTACAGAACTATCAATATGCAAGTGCACTGGGTAGGAACGTACTTGCTCTAAGGTCACATATGGCCAGTCAATGGCTCATATCATTGGCCAGATAATAGAGGAAACCTCCAGGGGATACAAACTATTCTAGAAATTACATTGAAGAGTTTAGCGTAAGAGTAAACTAAGACTGAGTGGTCTCCCAGAGGTCTAAATGGGACTGTAATAGGTACAGTTTATTTTATTTAATATTAAATTTCTTTACGAATTATCTAGGTATAAAATGTTTGCCACGCCACACATACCACCCCAATTAGTAAATTAAATTACAATCCTAATTAAAGCACTGCAATTTCCCTTAAAAGTACTAAGACAGTATCTTTTTATGAAATTAGTTGGCCTATTAATGTTGGAAAATAATATCTCTGTACCGGTAGCAAACCCGTATTTTTTTTAATTTACATTTTTTGTTTGACTGCTATCCCGCCTGATGGTAAGCAGTGATGCAATCGTTGATGGTAAAGCGCGCTAGTTTATTAAGAGCCTATTCACTCAAGCTTTGAACACACCTAAACTATAATCGGACGGGAAGACCGCTGCAGGCAAGTTGGTCCAGTAATTCGATCCTATTAACGACTAGGTGAAACGCTTAGTCTGGATCAATATCTGTTTCATGTATTTAAACTTCATGTATAGTGGTGGTACATAGGTGGATTAATGCAACAAGGCATTCTCTAAACTTTTAAAACCCAAAAGTTGACACTTTTGGACTTAAAAAAAAAAAAACAACATGTGGTGTGGTGATTCATTCAATACTCGTATGATTCAAAATTCCTTAAATAGCTGGAATTGATTCGGTGCATCTGAATCGATTCTAGCTATTTTTTTAAAAAGTACTACTAGCTTTCAGGATGTGAATTTATTATGCTATGTATAAGTGGTATAACTATAATGTATTTTTTTATAAAAGCTATATAACACATATATGACACAAACCACTCTTCTGTCAAAATTAAATTGCATTTACAACCTTAATTTCATATACCTTCGTTTTTTCCCTTCGGGTTATAACAGTATGGCAATCCCTCGGGAAATATGATCCAACCGTCTCACATTTCCATTTCTTCAAATATAATATTTCAGGTTATATTTGGAAGAGAACATAATTCAAATATCGGGATTGGAGTGGTGTGATCGTAAAAAATCTTTCTGGAGTAAAAGGTAGGTAATATTCTTAAGTAACAGGCTGTTGTTTACTAAATTCGTCAAGGCAGAAGGCAATATTGTATTTTTTATGTTCCTCGTGACCTTTTGGAAGGCGCAGATGTATACAGTTAAAAGATTGCCGACTAAAATTGGTAATTTACTAGCTTAAGCCACTGGCTTTGCCCGCGTGTGTACCAATTTACTTCTTCTTCTTTCGTATCGATGCTCTCACTAATTTTTTCTGCCCAGTATTTGGCAACCTTTATGGCTCGTGCATTGGCCTCGTTTAGAGAGTTTGAATGAATAGTGCACCAATTTACTACTTACTTTAAAAAGTGAGTAGTAAATTATACCAAAGGCACATTTTCCCAGGATAAAAAGTCCATGGGCTATTTCAAGACATGGTCCTGTGGTCCTTTTCCTGTGGCCCTAGATAGATTGAAATTAATAGTTTTTTAGCTTTATCGGCCTTATTATGTTCCCACTGCTGGTACTCAGGCCTCCTCTCTTATGGGAAAGGGCCATAATCCACCGCGCGGGCCCATTGCGGATTGGTGGATGTCACATGTCTTCGAATTTTTGGTTCTAGGACTTGCCGGTTTCCTCACGGTGTTTTCCTTCACCGTTTTGAGAGCAGTTGATAGTACAAATGAATTAATAAATAAAAAAGAAGAAGAAAAAAAAACATAAGCACCACTCAGGATAAATTGGGACGTTGATATGAACAATGGCTTGTCGCCCTTGTCGCATAAGGAAGTAAGTATAAAACCGAAAGTATTGAACTCTTAAAGTAGTGCGAGTCACCTGTTCTTGCGTTTTGTATCGATTAAAATGCAAGAAGCACGTGCACTGTAGGTACCGGTTATTGTAAGGTAATGGAGATATATACAACAAAGATCATTGAACAGAAGTGTCTTTACCTATAGAGGTCTTTGGTGTAGAATGTGTGCCTCTGAATCGAATTCATCGGATTTATTTTTCAACTTTTTTTTTATCATTGGCGTATTTCCAGAGTTATTTCCGTTAATCCCGAATAGGTATTTTGGATTGGGATTTTGTATGTTTAACTACCATCCAAATTACCTATTGGTGCTGAAACGGGAATAGCTTGGGTGCCGAAAATATTGGAACTGAAAATCTAGGTACCGAAACGGCAATACTCCGTTTCTAGATCCTTTAATCTGAAAACGCATCGAAAGAAGGTGCAACATTTGTCCCAATTTCAGCGGGAATGATAATGCTTGGAAAGGGAGGAGCTCGTGGCTAGATAATAACAGCCGCACAGGTCGATCTTCAAGGTTAAGCAACGCTTGCCTAGGTTGGTCTGTGGATGGGTGACCATCTTAACATAACGAGTTTCCTCCATGCCTCGGAAAGCACGTTAAGCCGTTGGTCCCGGCTGTCATTTGTAGATCTTTGGCAGTCGTTACGGATAGTCAGAAGCCAGTAAATCTGATTCCAGTCTTGCCATGAAGTACCGTGTTACCCCAGTTAATGGGTTGTGGAGGTCTGCAGCCGCTCCTCGTAAAATACTGGTATTCAGCTAAATCCGGCTTGACTGGAAGCCGACCCCAATATAGTTGGGAAAAGGCTAAGCAGATGATGAGATGATAATGCTTGGAAAGGCTAGTTTGATGTATTTCACAAACGCTTTTGGTTTTTTAAGTCAGTAAGGTTGATTTCCTTTAAAGAACTGTTGGAAGACTTAAGTTCCTGGTAAGGTTGACGTAGTTACTATTTATTAAACCTGGTCGCTACCAGTGACATGATCTAACTGTGTACTAAGTTTCATTGAAATCCGTTCGGCCTTTCGAGCGTGAAGAAGTAACAAACAAACACACACATCAACTTTCGCCATTATTTCTTCTGTCTTTGTATTTTAATATTTCTTGGCCAACTTAAAGATTAGTGTATCTTCTATATAAAAAATTACCTTCTTATTATTATATTTTATCTTAATACTAGACAATCACCTCAACAAACTCTAGCAGCTAATTACAACATTTAATTAATTAAACAAAAACAAATCAAAGCGCATCTCAACACAGCCAGTTACCTTTCTATCTATATGACATCTGCACGCAACCGTCATGATCTGTGGTCTCGACAGAGTGAAGCTGCGTTTGCGCCGATTCTCAAGCTAGTCGACGAACAAGCGCGCAGTCGCTTGCCTGTCAGTTACTATACTTGACTTACTTTACGTTCGCGTTTAAAGTAAACACGACAACTGAATGGGAAACGAAATATTGAAAAGTAAATTGGAACATTGGATTTTTTGGCTGAAATTTGTAAGTTTTTTTTTTTGTAATTTTGATTATTTATAAGAGTGAAAGTGAAAAGGTGGTAATATTTGCAATAATAAATTGCACGTTATTGTTAATATGTGTGTAGTCTGGCTTCCAGTTAAAGATGGTGAATTTACTAATTAAAATTGACGTTAAGTAAAACAATTAAAAAAGTAATTACTATTTAAATTACTGCAACAATATTTAGATTTTACTTTCACATTTTAATTTCGTTGCAAAAATGCACATGATGATACTAAATACACTGAAATGAATTAAAAAAAATTACCAAATAATATTTCTCTAATATAAGACTGTATAATTCGTAAGAATAAATCTTAAAAACAATCACAATAGCATTTCTAAATGTTTTTTTCCGGAATCTCGTCGTGCAAGTTAAATTATAATTATTGCAGATCGTTGATTACCAACGTCATTAGCAGTGTAATCAAATGCGAATAGCTGCGTTTGTAAAGTTACAATAATTATTAAATATTTCTTTTCGTATATAAATTATAGTTATACTTATTTATAATATAATCTATAATATGAAAATGAATCGCAAAATGTGTTGGTAAGCGCATAACTCAACAACGTCTGGACCAATTTGGCCAATTCTCTTTTTTTAAATGTTCGTTGAAGTTCAAAGATGGTTTTTACGACGAGAAAAATTCTAAAAAAAAAAATAAACAAAAATCCAAAGTTAGGTAGAGTAGTGTAGGTTAGTGTAGGGTAGTGTAGGGTAGTGTAAGGTAGTGTAGGTTAGTGTAGGATAATGTAGGGTAGTGTAGGGTCGTGTAGGGTAGTGTAGGGTAGGTAGGTAGGTAAGGTAGGGTAGGATAGCGTAGGATAGGCAGGGTAGTCATTTGACGGGTGCGAAGCCGCGGGTAAAAGCTAGTAATTTATATATTTTAAAAACTATGCAAAACTTAACGTACAAAGGCGAACTTAATGCCTTAGGCATTTTCTACCAGTCAACCTTAGGGTGGTGCAGAAACAACATAGTAGGTGTAACTTAAAGATATACAAACAAAAATAGAAAACTAAAACAATAATAAATATATCCACGTAAGTACATTCGTTAAGAAAAGTGTTGTGTTTGTATAAAATTGAATGTCAACCTTGATAAGGTAGGTATTTGCGAAACAATGAGTTTAATATTTCGTTGATATTACAATTTTGAGTTTTTGTTTACGCTTGCTGTGTTGGAACTTATGAATGTTTTGACAATAATTATATATCTATATATTTTTAATTTGAGCTTCCTTATACGTGACCCTTGATAATTGTTGGTGAAATATAAATGCGTTTTGTGACCTTATGGAGGAAAATATGAATTTTGTTGTACTACAGAGTGATCAAATTTGTTATCTACAAAGTTTTTTAACCGTCATTTTGATTTCAAGTTAGATATTCATATTTTGGTTACAGAGTTATAATACTAAGTATTTCATTTTGTATAGTTTTTAAGACTACTCTTTTTTAACATTAGGAATAGTATTCCAATGTCCAAAATTAAAAAAAAGAATGTCTTAGTTTATATTGAATTACTAACTGGTTTTGGGTTGCATGTCAATAAACCAACGAAGTCACGTGATTCGATAGATCACATGGCAGATATTTTTTTTTATTGTGTTAGTTAAAAAAGACTGTGGCGTGGTCATTCTTACTTATTATTAGTCACTTTTATAGTGAGATAACTAATAACATACGAGCAATTTTAATTAAAAGTATGGCAGTTTTGGCCAGCAAATAGTTACAGATTCGGTACAAGCTATAATATAATTAAATGTAGAATAAACTAAGTACCTATATAAACAATATCTTTTAATTAAAAAATATTTTTTACAAAAGTCGTACCTAAACATTCGAGTCGTCCACCACGTACCAAATTAAAGATACACATTTTGTAGTTTTAAATTTTTTTGTTTTACTCTCTATCATGCAATATCCTGCGACCATGCTAACTTACTCTACATTGAAAAGTAACACTTTTGGTTAGCAAAAAATTGAACTATATTTTACATTGTTTTTATATAAATGCCTATAAGGCTAAGTCCTGACTTACTCACTGACTCTTCAACCCCAGACCAAATCTTTGAACTTAGAATATTAAAATTTTACCGAGTTTTTTTTTATGTAGGTACTCAAAACTTGTGTAGAAAAACCTTTTACGCGATCGAAGCCTCTGACAAAAGCTAGTAACATTATATTGCTGATCAACCCATAGCCGTCGATAAAGGTGAATGAACCCTTCTAACAATTACTTAAGAGAGTGTATTGCAAACAAACTATACACTGGTGTAATTGCAAACACACGTAAAAAGAATGCATTGTAATTACTTAACCAAATAATGTTAACATTACAATCATCTATATTACCTATACACGCGGTTTCACACAAATTCTAATGAAATATTACATAAAGAAAATATAAATAAAAAGGCAGGTTAAGCTGTGTTATTATGCTATTATGAAGAGCAGATTTTTTATGTAAAATTTTAACCGCGGGAAAAATTCTAACTCTATGGAAAACGGTCTAAAATTCAATTGTTTTACATTGTTGATATTCAGCATTGAATTTTTTTTACGCCGGAGAGGGTTTATTCAACAAACGTACACTCACTTTTAATAATTAATCTGGCAAAATGGTTCCCCATTTTATATTTTCATTATTGAAAGTGATCCCTTATTGATCCCACCGACACCTAGAGCGGGTCCACATCAAATGATGGCGCATTTACTAGAGTGCCCCAGATGACCCTATATCTGCACTTTGGAGGAGCTACAAAACACCACTGATGTTACTAAAAACGTGAAAATCTACTAGGCCCAAAAACTTTTAGGGAAAAGAAAACCATCTGTTCAAGAAGAAGAAAAGAAGAGGTTTGGGTCAGTTGTAAGATTTTTTAGGCAGAAAGTAATCAAATGGGTTCTTCCGCTCTAGGGAGAGCAAGGGAGTGTTTTAAATTATTACTGACTAAAACACATTCTAGTTATTTCATTGGTCTTATGCTTTTTAAGGTCTCGGTAACTCTTTCAAAAAATTTCATAGCTCTAAATTGTAGATACTACTATTTCACAAAGATGAGGACGAATGATATTATGATGTGTACTGGTATCACGAGATATTTTTATGACGCTGCCGTTTATAACTCAGAAGGCTTTACAACTTGAAAGATAGTAAATACAAGAGTTATGTCAATAAATACTAAAGAAATATAAAGATAAAGACAATAACATGGCATTTATTTGTTCAATGATGAGGTATTTTGTTTGCAAGATTAACAATAAAAATGTAATTATAGTTCAGTGAGTTTAATAATAATACTTCATTTCTCAAAACACACAATCCATTCTTATTAGTAAAGACAAACACATTTTACCACTTACCAATTAGTACATTTCTACTCTGGATTTGTCAGCGTTACGGCTATCGTAGGGGCCTAGAAGAACCGAAACTGGCATCTGAAAGAAAAACCAATCCTTTGGTTTCCTGGAACGCAATACAAAGAAGGTACATAGAGTTGATTTTTAGTTTGTGAAAGTCTGACACGCCCTTGAGCTCCACGTAGAACGCGAGAAGTTATTACATGGTACCCACCACAAAAAAAAACAAATGTATCTTTGTTAATTAATCATCATCTGCCTAGCCTTTTCCCAACTATATTGGGGTCAGCTTCCAGTCAAGCAGGATTTAGCTGAATAACAGTATTTTACGAGGAGCGGCTGCCTACCAGACCTCCATAACTCTCTGTTAATTAATAAATTCTAATAATGTAAAGAAGTAATAATAACTAACAAACAGCACAGTACAAGATACAAAGTGTCTTTAGAGAAACTTTGTATCTTGTTGTCGTTGACGACCTTAGTTAAATATGAAACAACTAGTAGTCTTATCTCTCAAAAATCGTTTCGCTATTGACTAGAAAGAACTTTCAGGTATCGTATTAACATTATGATGTTTTATCACATCTTATTTATATATATGTTTTATTGTACACCAAGATTACACACACACCATCACACACTTCACAGATTTCAAACTTATCTTTTACTTTGGCATTGTAAGCAGACAAGTCGTCACAGTATATTATAATCTAGTAGTCTTTATATTATTATAATTACAATGAAGTATAACTTCCTGCTTTTCGTTACTTACGACTTTGTCTTGTATGTGTGTGTATATTCACGTGAACTTTATTTTTGTGTGCATAGGCTATTTTCTCTGACATGGCGTGTATGGTTCACACGCACATAAAACTGCCTTGATACGTTTTTTTTTTCTAGTGAAAAATCATCAGAATGATTTCTTTCGCTCTTGGGCGGAGCGGGAGGGCGTGTCAGACTTTTACTGACTAAACCCCACCCCGTTCCTTCGTTGCCCTCGATCTGGGGTCATCGAGAACATTGATACGTAAATCTATCATATCCAAGACCAACTCCACCTTCACGTATGATCTATGATAAACAGGATCCTAAAAAGTTAAGAACATACCTAAATGTCCCTCAAACAATAGCCTAAAAATAAATGGCATAATGTTAAAAAAAATCTGATTAATAAATATAAGTTAAACATGTCACTAACAAAGAAATAAAAAACCTAAAGTCATCAAAAGGGCAATGGCAAGGGCTATTCTCAGAGTTTCTTTACCTAACCGTATCATGAAAAGATATCCGCAAGAGAATCAAGGTTACCGACATAGCCTGAAGAATCGCCATACTCAAGTAACATTGGGCAGGGCATAATGTTAGATGAATTGATGGACAATGGGATTGAAGGGTTCCGGAGTAGCCACCGCGTGTGGAAAGATGAAGTGTCAGAAAGCCTCTCACAAGGTGGATCTATATATAAATGGTGAGGGTTGGAGGAGAAGGAATCGAGACGCACCAGACATCCAACAGTGGAAGTCTTTCAGCCAAAATTATGAATGATGACGCAGCATACAATTTGCTAGCATAAATAAGTGGCTTCACAATAAACATGCTTACTCATATTATTTGCATAGAAGTCAGAAAGATCTAAAGATAAAGGAAGGGTTAACCCGAAGTTAAGGCGGAGATTTTACCGTCATCGTGAGTTCTAATTCGAGGCAGAGTCGTTAATCCACTTGTAGGCCGAGGTTGGAGGGTTAAAGGCTTAACCCGCCTTTCACTGCCTTTGACTCCTATAAGCCAGGATTCACGGCAACCTTTAATGAAACTTTAAACAATGTTTGGTTGGAATATCTTTGAAAACCTTTTGATATAGCAGAGCTTGTAGAAATGATTGTCGTTGCTGTTATTTTGATAAAGTTTAACGATATACGGGCATAAATTCACTGCTGTTGAGACATTTCTAATGAAAAACTTCCCACACATAACTCAGGAGTCAAACTCCGTAGGCTGAGCCTGAGACCCACAGCAAGAATGTACATAAATTGTTGGGACCAAGTTTGCGGGATGCTTTGAAAAAGTCAACACAACTTTGGTACGCAAGATACAATTAAGTAACATAAAGGGAACTCCAAGATACTGGGCAAAGGAGGAACAAAGGAACATAAGAGTGGGTTTTAGTTAGAAAAAGTCTGGTATGCCCTCCGGCTCCAACCTAAAGGTTGAGAAGTCATTAGATGATTTCCCAATTTAAAAAAGGTGGGTTTTAGCCAGTAAAAGCCTCAAACTCTATCTCGCTCCAGAGGGGAACTTAGGAGCGCGATAGAGTGAGAAAACAGCAACTTGGGAAAGTTGCGTAATGATTTCACACAATCAAAAATAACTCGTCGGTTAACAAAAACATGAAGCTATGTAATAAATAACACAATATCAAAACACAAACCAATACAGAGTACACAATACAAATCAACGTTTCACGCCTCATTTAAAAACTCATTAAACTACTCGTCTATTTACATAAACTGTGGACAGGAAGTTACTACTAGTCATTGTAAGCGTGCCTTATTACAGAGGAAAACTCCGTGAGGAAAATCATTGTTCCGTAATGAAAATTCTAGTTCGTCTGACGGTCACAGTTCCTTTTTTCTAATTAAAGATTCTGCTTATTCGGCTTAGAGTTGAACTTCGGATCTGCAATTTTGGGTGATTTTAATTTATTACATTTTTAAAAAGAAGAGCTCAAAACGCACCATATTGTAAATTTTTGATTGGTTATTTGTAATGCCGTCTACAATGTTAATGCAGATCCTCCTCGAGTCAGTTTGAAGTAGTCCTGTTTCGGCACCAAAAGGTATTTTGGGTTAGGACTTTGTATAGGTTACTACTATTCAAAATACCAATGGGTGCCAAAACAGAAATAGCTTGGGTGCCGAAACCTTTGGTGCCGAAAAACTTGGTGCTGAAACAGTTAACCTTGCGACAGTGTGTGAAACAACTTGTCGAAAAAATTGAAAAACAAGAGAAATGAGTGCTGTTATAAAGCAATATTTTTAATAATTTGAATTTAAAGCAAATTTAAACTAAATGGGATTAAAGGTCTAATTTGGGTTTATTGCGCCTCCTGAAAATATAAAAATATACTTATTATTAACGAGGTTTACACTCTAAGTCATCGTATATTCAATTAGTAATAGCGCTAAACGGTTTGTTAGCTTAGAGTTGATCGTTCAAATATTTTTGGTTTTATAATCGCATGTGTTCTGTTTAATTTTGTTATTAAATTCTAGCCTGAGTTCAAGTTATTGACGTAGTTTGTGGTTATTTGAAAGGATTGATGTCAATACAAAATTATATTATCACTAAAACGAAGTTCTTTTTTTAGAAATTAAATCATATAGCTAATAAAAGGTTTAATAGCTAATAAAGGTTTTAATCTTTGTATGACTATGATGACGATGAACCAGTAACTAAGCCTGCGTTCAACTTATTTCTGCTTTTATGACTTTTCCCGCTCTAGGCTTGAGTGGGAGGGCGTGTCATACTTTTACTGACTAAACCCCACCCCGTGCTTTCTTTGTATTTGATATTCCAGATTGGAATATTCAAATATTCTGTTTTCATATACATTATTATTTTATATACATACTTTGATATTTATTAAATTAGCGTAATTGCTGACGACAGGGTAATTAACTCGTTTTGATTGATGTCCAGTAAGGGATAGCACTCATCGCGGATGTAAAAAGATACATTAAATGTCAAGAGCACTTGATCAAAGCGGATACAACACACATTTCCATATTTTCCTCAATTAATTTATCATTTGAGCTGTATTCATTATGTTACCGTCAATCTGTATAAATCAGGTACTCTTTATATTAACTGCAAAGTGCAGAATACCTGGCGTACTCAGGCAAAGTATGAAATATTATGAATATCTACTACATACTATATTAATTGTCCATTACATACTTTACCTAAAGCAATAAATTACAATTTCTAAAGATTGCGTAAGGTACCGGCAATGGGTAAAATAAACAGATTTTTGTCTGTATCAATCCATCGGTAAAGCCTACCTTTAAAATGACGAGCAAACATGTTCTATTACTTTAAATTAATGTGTGTAAAAGTAGAGAGTAGGGAAGGAAGTGACGTCATTGTACGTACTGCACTTATATTTCTATGATGATTAGTCTGATTTACGTAATCTTTTTTCAATTCGGTAGCTATATCTTTATTATAAAACAAAGTCTCCGCAACTGTCTATCCGTATGAACGCGATAAACTTCCACTTCAAGGTAGAGGCGGAGGGCGTGTCAAACTTTTACTGACTAAAACCACACCCGTGCCCTTCAATTGCCCTTTGCATTCTAGAATCACAAGTTTCCTATTCAGAAATTCCCTACTTATAGCCCAAGCAGGCGATGTCAAAAACATTGAAATTTCAAGTATCTCTATCACCAAAGAGGGTCAATCTATCTCGGTTTCTTATCAACAGCACAGATTTAGAATTTGAATTCAAAAATCATTCGAATCGAATCAAAACTGCATCCAATCAAGAGTGAATGTCACTCGAAGTAGAACCAATATTGCCAACATTTACAAGTTGTCGCCGTTCTATTTTTCAGTATGAATGAGTGTTTAATACGTACTTTAGAGTCGATTACTCGGTAATCATAGGCAGTAAAGATAGAGGCTATCTTTACAAGGCCTGGTAGTTGTATGTAGGTAACCGTAAAGCGTAAAGCCCAGTGCGGGTAATTAAATAGCGGTGTTTAGCAACATTTAAATGTCGAACACAGCCGGTATCTTGCTTCACTATTGGACGATGTTCATATTGGGATGTTGGTAAAGAACTAAGTGTATGGTTGAGAGATTTCGTACACATTTTAATATACGCTTAGACTAAATTCGTTTAGCCTAAAAGAATTTAATTTCCTTGGGATAAAAAGAGAAGAATTTGTTGGGCATCGACAAATTCGACCATAATATATTCGTCAATGGGATTTTTTATTAGTTTCTTTGTAAATTAATTTTATTTTGCAAATAAGTTTTAAAAACGGAGTATTCCCGTTTCGGCACCCAGATTTTCGAAACCAAAAGTTTCGGCACCCAAGCTATTCCCGATTCGAGACCAATAGGTATTTTGGATTGGTATTTTGTAAAGGTTATTAACATCCGGGGTGCCAAAACCGTTTTTTTTAATAAAGCCTGTGTTTCCTGGCTGACTACCCTGAGAAGAAAAACCGAAATTGACTAAGAGGTCAAAGTACTCAACACTTTGTACTTAATACTTATTACTTACTTATAGTCAGTTAATAATACGAGTATGTAGTTGTTTAATATTTCAGTATTTTCTAGTGTTATTTCGAGATGAAAAAGTGTAAAAACTGCACAGTTATACCTACATTGTAAGCAATTACTTATTACAGAAAACAGTCGTTATCTATAATCAAATTGTGTAGAAAGTAACACTTATGCAAAGGGATTACATGAAGTGCATCTTGCACTTGCTTTTAAGCCTATTTAAGTTTTATAACTTTGATTATACCGACTTAATTACTTTATATTACGCATTTTATATTAAATTATCAAACTACTACAATTTAATATACTAGCATTGCGCGTTTATAAGTTTGTGTTCTTTGTTACTCTTTCATTTCACGCTCTACGTCTTAAAAAAACCGGGCAAGTGCGAGTCGGACTCGCGCACTGAGGGTTTCGTACCAACCTACCTATAAAAACAGTTTAATTCTCGAATCGAGTCTTGAAGACTTTTCAATTTTTTTTTCTTGTGACGTAACTAAAAATTTTCAGTTTTCAGACTTTTCCCGATATTAGTGCTATAATACCTTGCTTCGTGCCAAATTTCAAGATTCTAGGTCAACGGGAAGCACCCTATGAGTTTTGATTCCTTTGACAGTGTCGAAATGTACGTTTTTTGCAGCATAAACGGGCGTATCTTTTTTTCCCGTCAACTTACAAGTTTGATTTTTGCACAACTTCAAGGGACCGCGGATTTCAATATATGGTTTTATTTTCAACTTGATACCTTCACGCGTTCCTGAGAAAAAGGGTCTTGACAGACGGACGGACAGACAGACGGACAACAAAGTGATCCTATAAGGGTTCTGTTTTTTCCTTTTGAGGTACGGAACCCTAAAAATTGGGCAAAAATTGGCATACGATTAGAACATATCTTGGAATGGATGCTATTAATCCTGGAAGTGGGTTTCCTTGGGATAATTATATTACTTGACACGAGTATTTTTTTCATAAATATACAATAGATAAGGATCCATTTTCATTTCATAATTAAGTAGAATACTTCTGAATGGATGTTTTAACTAGCGATTTCAGCAGAAACTTACACCTAAAATAAAATGTAACTAAACACCTTGTTTGCACCACCATGTCACATTTCAATAGATTTACAAACTAAAATAAAACTCAAAAGGATGCACATATTATCTACTTTTAAATTTATGCTGAACATTCAAAAGATACAATCATCATTGTGCGAGTATCTGCAACTTTTGTTAGAAAATTATATTTTACAAAATCATTTTAAAATTTGCAAGCAATTTTAGTTTTAATACTTTTATCTTTAAAGGCAAGAATGGCGTGAATAATTCAAAAAATTAAAAATAACTCCGAACGTGACTCAAACAAATAACTATAAGACATTATGTCTTGTCTTTTATTTAATAATAATAATATTATTATGTTACTATGTTGCTTTAAATAATTTTGAATTTTTGGTTTGGTTCTAGCAAAATAGTGCAACTAATAAATAAATCTGGTCGTTATTTTTATTGAAATAGTTAATTAATGTGATATTATATACGGACCTATTTTAATAGGTGGTACCTATCTGGCTATCGATAGAACTATGTCAATTTCATATAAACCTAGTAACCGTTCCACGGATTGTTTGTTTATATTTATAGTTGTCAGTTGATCATAAACAGTTCTCAGAATAACACAATAAAATTCATTGTATACGTTATCCTGGTTTCCCTGCTTACACTCTGCTTAAATATTGTGCCCCTACAGTGGTTATGGGCCCAGAACGCATAAATCAGGAGAGATTTAAACGTGATAAAGGAAGAAATTGGAGTAAAAATGAGTTCTGTCAAAATTGATCAACTCCATCAGAGCAACTACGAGACCTGGAAAATCCAAGTGGAAGCCGTTTTAGTTAAGAACGATGCCTGGGGATACGTGAACGGAAGTATCGCACGCCCAGCAGAACCAGCCGAAGCAGTAAAGTGGGACATTGGAGACTCGAAAGCTAAGTCTGATCTCATTTTATCGATAAGTCCGAGCGAATTACGACATCTACGAGGATGTAAGACTTCGCGAGACGTATGGTTAAAGTTACAGAACATTCATGCGTCGAAGGGACCTGCAAAAAAGGCGACATTACTAAAACAGTTGTTGCTCCATAAATTGGAAGAAGGTGGTGATGTAAGAGAACATGTTATGAGATTTTTCGATGTGAAAAGCCAGTTAGCTGACATGGATATCGAAATGCATAATGATCTGACCTCGATAATGCTCCTGTACAGTCTGCCGTCCAGCTTTGACAACTTTAGATGTGCCATAGAATCTCGAGATTCATTGCCGGATCCAGATACGCTCAAGATTAAGATTTTAGAAGAAGATCATTCCAGAAATCGAAAAGAAAGTGTAGATAGAGCATTTCTTGTAAAGGGAAAGAAGTCTTCTAAACCAAAGAGTGGTACTGAGCTGACAAGTTCGAAATTCAGATACAAATGTTTTAAATGTCATCTGTATGGTCATAAAGCCTCTGATTGTACGAAGAAGAACAAAGAACAGTGTAGTGATACCGTAAAGTATGTGTCGAATGATTATGAAGTACCTGATATCGATTCCAATTTTGTAACATTTAATTGTGTTTCAGATGTTAATGCTGTTTGCAACGGGAGTGGAAATTGGATCATCGATAGTGGCTGTACATCACATTTGTGCAATGATGCAAGTAAATTCGACAAAACACTTGTGCCTTTGTTCGGTAAGCTAAACTTAGCAACGAATTCAAGCACAAACGTACAAGGTAAGGGGACAGTCAGATTACTTACATGTGATAATGGTTCTAAAACAATTGTTCAATTGCCCAATACTCTATTTGTTCCGGATTTACGATGTAGCCTAATTTCAGTAAGCAAAATTACTGATCAGGGGTTTAGCGTTACGTTTAAGGATAACATAGCTAGTGTTCAAGATAGTTATGGTAACACTAAACTTGTTGCGAATCGTAGAGGTAATTTATATTACGTTGAGGAACATTTAGATAGTGTGTCAGCCATTTCTGAGCAAAAGGTTGACGTATGGATGTGGCATGAACGTTTAGGACACTTAAATGCAAAGGATCTCGTCCGAATTTTAAATAAATCTGGCATGAATGTTAAGATGACAGATGTGAGTGACTTGTACAATTGTGATATTTGTGCGAAAGGTAAAATGTGTATGTTACCGTTTACTAGTTCAAATGGGCCATGCGATGAAAAGTTAAGAATTATACATTCTGACGTTTGTGGACCCATGCAACATACGTCAATAAATGGCGCGAAATATTTCGTCACTTTTATTGACGATCATACTAGGTGGTGTGAAGTATACTTTCTCAGCAAGAAAAGTGAAGTGTTCACGACATTCAAAGTATACAAAAGTCATGTCGAGAATTTGTTAGGACATAAAATAAAATATCTTCATACAGATAACGGCGGTGAATTCTGTAATCGAGATTTCGACGATTTTTTGAAGAAAGAAGGAATAGCAAGAATGTTGACAGTTCCTGGCGTCCCGCAACAGAATGCTGTTGCTGAGAGGAAGAACAGGACGTTGGTGGAAATGGCGAGGTGTATGCTCATCTCGTCAGGATTATCTCCGGGTTTCTGGGCTGATGCTGTAGCGACAGCATGTCACGTAAGAAATCGTTGTCCAACAAGAAGTCTTGAAGGTGAAATACCGTTTGAGAAATGGTTTGAACGACCTGTCAGATTAGACTACTTACAAAAGTTTGGGTCTAAGGTACACGTGTTGGACAAGACACCCGTTAAAGATAAGTTTGCTCCACGAAGTTTCGAAGGAATCTTCGTAGGTTATCCTAGAGATCGAAAGGGTTATAGAGTATGGATACCAGCGCAACGACAAGTTATCATGTCAAGAGATGTGAAGTTTCAAGAATTGAAGAGTGAAGAAAAAGAAAATTTAAATTTACGATTTGATCCCTTCAAGATTGACCAAGAAGGGCCTGCAAATATTTCGGACCAACCAGCAACGGTGGAAATAGAATTCAATCCTAACCAATCCAGCAGAATCCAAGATAACAAAATTCCAGAGGTGGAAGGTGAAGGCATTTCTGTACCTGTGGAAGGATATGAAGGTCAAGAAACATCCTTTGATGCACCACAACTGACGGACGTTCCAGATATTGCTGTAGGACCATTTCAGCACGATCATCATCGGGATGATGTTCATACTGATGGGGGGAGGGCAATGAAGAGAGGTCCAGGGCGACCACGACTGGAACGAGGTCACGTCGGACGTCCACGGAAAATATACAATATGGTTAACGTAGAGCCAGATATTCCCGTGGAGGAACGCGTCGAATCAACGGAAGAGTTTGTTGATTGTCAGGATTTTGCCGGAGTCGTTGAAATTACTTTAAAGGAAGCTTTATCCAGTAATGAAAGAAAAGGATGGAAAGATGCAATACTTTCAGAAGTGAAGAGTTTAATCAAGAATGACACCTTCGATATAGTCAACAAACCTATGGGACGGAACGTCGTAGGTTGCCGTTATATTTTAACGACAAAGTTAAATGTGGATAAAACTGAGAAGAAGAAGGCCAGGCTGGTGGCAAGAGGTTTTAGTCAACTTTATGGAATAGACTATAAGGATACCTTTGCGCCTGTAGCTAGACTTGACACAGTAAGATTGCTAGTTGCACTTGCAGTTGAACTTGACCTTGAGATTCATCAATTGGACATAAACACGGCCTACCTAAACGGTTTGTTGGATGAGGAAATATATATGAAGGTGCCAGACCTCCTAGAAGAATGCCTGCAAGACCTCATGCGGATAGAACAGCCAGGTTCAGTTATACATGAACGTGCCAGCAAGTTGTTATGCAACCTGAAGTCTGGGGGCGAGGTGTGCCTGCTGAAAAGATCTTTGTACGGTTTACGCCAGTCAGGTCGTCAATGGAACATCAGGCTGGACGAGGAGCTGAAGTCCATGGGGCTACAAGTCTCTTTAAACGAGCCATGCCTTTATTTTAAGGCCGTAGATTCAGAAACGAAACTCTTTGTACTAGTTTACGTAGATGACATTTTAGTCGCATCGCAAAGAGGTGAGTGTATACAAACTTTCAAAAGGGAACTGGCCATGAAGTTTGAATTGAAAGATTATGGCATTGCGAAGTATATGTTAGGCATAGAGTTTGACAGATGTGACAAGAGCATTAAATTGTCACAACGAAAATATATTGACGATTTGTTAAATAAATTTGAATTAAGTGGATGTAATCCGATTTCTACACCCATGGATCCGAAAACTAAGATTACGAAACCTACGGAACAATGTGATACGGGGCAGTATCCGTATCGAGAGTTAGTCGGTTGTTTAATGTATTTATCTACGGGCACAAGATTGGATATTACGAATACTGTGGCAGTATTGAGCCAATTCTTGGATTGTCCTAATCAACAGTGCTGGAATGCAGCAAAACGTGTACTGCGCTACCTAAAACATACGAGAAATCACGGACTTATGTTTACGAAAACAGGTAAAACATTGCATGGTTATTCAGATGCCGACTGGGGTGGATGTTTGATAGATAGACGTTCTTATTCCGGTTATGTTTTTATGTTAGGAGGTGGATGCGTATCTTGGAAGTCACAAAAGCAGAAATGTGTATCGACTTCGAGCTGCGAAGCCGAGTATATAAGTTTGGCGTCATCTATGAAGGAGGCAATTTACCTGAACAGCTTGCTTACTGAGATTGGGCTATGTAAGTTTGCACCATTATCTTTACATGTAGATAATCAGGGGGCGATTTGCCTTGCCGGTGATCCAATGTTTCATTCTCGGAGTAAGCACATTCACATCAGGTACCACTTTATTAGAAGTGTATTGAAGAACAATACGAGTATTGAGCTAAAGTATTTATCGACAGACTCAATGCTCGCGGACATATTAACGAAAGCTTTGCCCAGAGTAAAGCACTATTCGTGCATGCGTGGTTTAGGCATTGCTTGTTAATTGTTTATTTTGTTATGATTGTTCTTTGATATTACTTTCTTTTGTATGTGTTTTTTCTTGTATTGCTGTTTGTATTTAATATGCGCATTAAGGGGGCGTATTGAAATAGTTAATTAATGTGATATTATATACGGACCTATTTTAATAGGTGGTACCTATCTGGCTATCGATAGAACTATGTCAATTTCATATAAACCTAGTAACCGTTCCACGGATTGTTTGTTTATATTTATAGTTGTCAGTTGATCATAAACAGTTCTCAGAATAACACAATAAAATTCATTGTATACGTTATCCTGGTTTCCCTGCTTACACTCTGCTTAAATATTGTGCCCCTACAATTTTCAGAGTTAATTTGAAGAGAAAAGTGTTTTTATGTTCTTCACCTCTTTTTTTACTTGTTACCTAACTCCTTTCTCTCTGAGTGGAGTAATAACGAGTGTCAGACTTTAACTGCCTGAAACCCACCCATGTACTTTCCGACTCAATTCTCATTTGCGTTCCAGGGTCACAATAACTTTATCGAACAATCCTTATATTTAGCCATACTTCTCGGTATTTACTTCTTCTTTGTCCGTCCCTGCTCCCATCATCTGAGGTCGGGTCTCCTCACAACTCTGCGCCAGGTAAGTCTGTCCTGGGTTGTCGATTTTGGCAATTGGGCTTCCTTGAGGTCTCTATCGATATTAGACCTCTCTTTTTACTTATTCGTAAGTAATATCCACAAAAAAGACCTTAATTGCATTTTCTCTGCAACTATCGTAACGTTGCTTCACTGAAAAAGAAAATTTGTATTTTAGTTGAACTTCCCTGTACAGACTTATGCAAGAAAATGTATTGTTAGTAACTAATTAATTTATAGCTCTTGTACCGATTATTTTAACTTTTTTTTATTTAATTTAGTTATAATAAAATACCGGAACCGACAGATTTTTTTATATAACATAAACCAGTGCTTGACTACAATCTCGCCTGATGGTAAGCAGTGATGCAATCGTTGATATTGTTCTATCTTAGATATGAACTATGAAACGCGCGAATGTGAAATATTCGTTAAATTTTCCGAATTTTTTAAATTTACACTTTTATTTTCGTAAAAACTTTCTGCAAAGTATTAGAACATTTAAAAAAAGTCGATTAAAGTTAGTACAATTATTCCCAAGTTATATAGAGTAACTAAGGATTTATTTTTAATTATCAATTAGTATATGCACGCAATTTTATATTAGATAAATTTAACTTAAATAAATAAATATAAAAGAATTTATAAAATATCTTCATTAACAACGAAGTTACGATTTTATAACCTCAAAGCTGATAATAAGAAAGAAAAGTCTGGCCTGGACTTTGACGTCAAAGTTCATGATAGCCATACGAACGCCATAGAAAACCAGTGTTTTGACGAGAGAAAAAAATTATACGTATTTATTTAAAATTGTTTGTTTTCATAAATCATTATTTTGTATTTCCACCAATTTTTTAATTGTTTTCACTATTATTTTTCTATTGTAGGTATATATTTATTGACAAACTGGTCATCATCATCTTCCAACCCTTGTCCCGTTTTATTTGGAGTCGGCGCAACACGTCTTTTTCTTCCATTCTGTCCTGTCACTCGTCACGCTATCACTCACTCCCTTTTCTTCCATATCACTTCTCACACAATTCATCCATCTTTTCTTTGGCTTTTCATATAGGTTAAATTTTAACATACTCGTACTATTATTGTTATTCCACGTTTTACCCATAAAACGTCTTTAAAACAAAATAAAAACAGGCAAATACTTCAAGCAACTATACTATACACAATACATCAAGTAATTATGATACAACCGCATGCATGCGGTAACAGAAATTTATTTTTGTATCTATAGATTACTGCTTATTATAATTCTCAGACAGGTTTTTTGATTACAAAGTAACGTTCTCCTAAATCTCCATCTCAAATATGTTTAGCTAATATGGACAAGCAATTAAAAATTGCAAGAGAAATGATTAAAAACGAGTTTATTACCATCAAATGTCCATTACCGATTGATTCGCGATGAATTTGAAATGGCTTGCACTGGGTCAAGTTTAACCACTTTTTGTTTGAAACACTTCATGACGTTGCATTGCAAAAAAATATTGTGTCTTCTTCTTTTTAAGGTTCCGTACCCAAAGGATTGCACTACCACAGTGTTATCTTTTTCACCCAACAGTTGACTGGTAGAGATTAGAAGGCCTTGATGCATTAAGTCCACCTACATAGGTGGACTACCACTACTGTATATAAAGTTAAAATAAATTAATACAGGACTCTGTTAATAAGACTACCCTGTCCGTCTCTCTGTCACGAGTCTGTACCTTATGTACTGTGAAAGGTTCAAAGATGATGTATTTCTGTTTCCACTACAATAACAAATACTAAAAACAGAATAAAATAGATTTCTATTTATACACCAAACGACTATTTTGCCGTTTTTTGCTACGGACACTATGAAACCCTTCGTGCAGATTTTTTGTAACATTTTCTTTAATATTTTGTACATTCCGTGAAAGGTAAAAAGATGCTTCGTGAAAGATCGCTTTGTGAATCTTTGAAGGAATTTTTTGATTTTAGCCTTAAACGACTCGAAACGGGCACAATTTTTTTTTAGTTGTTATAAACCAGTGGACTGCGATCCCACCTGATGGTAAGCTGTGGTGCAATACAACTAATATTATAATACCTACTTTTGATCATCTGACTTAATCCAAATACAAACTACTAATATAAACACAAAAGTTTGTATGTATTGTTGTATGGATATTTGTTACTCTTTGACGCAAAAACCTACTGAATGGATTTTAATCAGCTTATACATCAGAACAGTACATTGGCTATCTATAAAAATATAACAACCCACACTGGGCCCGCGTGGTGAAATAAGGCCCATTCTCTCTCCTAAAGAGGAGGACTGAGTCCCAGCAATGGGAACAGTCTAAGGCTAATCCTATGCCTTGCTATGGTATTATAATCCTGCGTAGACAAAGTCGCGGGTACCAGTCAGGGTTTATATGTTTATGTCTAACTGCTTTTGATCATCATTTTCAATTTGTATTTATTAACTGCTCTTGAATATTTTTCTTTTTATATTTAATAACAACAAAGCTTTGCTCAAACAAAGAAAAAATGTCAAAGAATTTTGTTTTGAACGTTTAACAAAATTTATTTTGGGTTTTTTTTTGTGCTACTTTATTCTACTTATGTTAAGAGGCCTGCGTACACCGCACGCGATTTCGAGTTGAGACGAAATAAAATACGTTTTTGAGGTTGATGGAATCAATCCAGATAGTATAACCAATTCTTGGACACACTGACTGGAGTTAAGTCATCATCCACACACTGACAGTTGCTTGCTGTGATAGCAATACAAACTATTGGAAATTTGGGAGATGTTCCGTAATACCAAAAATGATGAATGAAAAATTAATATATTTCCAATATTGTTTCGAGTATTTATAACATGATAATAATATCTATGTTCCTACGGAGAGATATTTTGAAATATTGTTGTTTATAATATAGAGAAAACAAAATAAAAACATGACATTTTCGCTGTAAAAAAGTGCAAATTTAAATTCGCTTAAATTTCGTTTGGGGTAAGTTGTTCAACAAAAAGACAACGTAGGAACCTAGATAATTATTGTCTGAATCCGAATAACATCATATTATGGTGTTAATATGCTTAAACTGCAAATGATTTTGGTATTACGTTTGTATGGATAATTCTAACGTCGCACCCGCCTTAAGGGTTCAACGTACTAACTTGAGGCTACGTTTGTTGGAAACAAACCTATTTCTACCAATATTTACAGAAATTCTATTGTAGTATCAAATATTTGAAAGATATCTTATAAAGGTATATTTCAATTGGTATTTGTAAAATACCACACACATACATAAAAGCATATTATTTAGACCTTATTTGGTAAAAAGAAACGGCGTCTAACAGAATTATATCCCACTAGCTTTTGAAAGTTGCTTTGCCTGTGGTAAAATAGAAAATTATCTCAAAGCAACACACCCCCGAGATCAAAAGTATCATCATAATTTCAGCTGAAAGACGTCCACTGTTGGCCAAAGGCCTCCCCCAAGCGTCGCCATAACAACCAGTCCTATGCATCTTGCATCCATCGATTTTAAGCGACCCTCACTTGGTCATAAGTATACTACGTGCTATTGCAGGACCTTTTCCATCCAAATCAGTTCGGATATTTACACGTAAAGAAGTAACAAACATACACACATATATATTTAATATTATTATAAAAACTTGCCTTTATAATATTAGTGTAACGTGATTATCTAGACGTATAAGTATTTTGCTTATCGTTCATACTTATCGACAGTTTGACTTCCTCACCTACTAAATACAAGTACATATCTCTTTTCTTATCCCTCACTTCAGTGTCGGCTTCATCTAGATATTCCCAGCGATGGCAACAAGTTGTCCGCCCATCTTCCCGCCGGACGACTAACATTTCTCTTAATCCTTATACTAGAAACTTTAAGTATTTATTTTAGCGAAGCCATTTATAGGTACTTTTGAACAGAGATGTGCATGAATAAAGTAAAAGAAAACGAATTTTGACTAAAAGATAGAAAATCAATCAAATCAAAACGGTAGAAAATCAAACTAGATATGAAAATTTTAAAAAAAATATAGCTGTGCTCTTAAGTCTGTTTTTTAATCTCTGAGACTAAAATTACATTACGTGAGTCGTCACACTTGTCACAACACAAAAGAACTGGCATCATTACTATTGTAAGTTTGACATTGCTTGTGTCAATTTAGTCTCATGGTATATAAAACATACTTTAGTATCAGCTGTGCGTTACTATGTCACTCAGTCAGTTTTTCCTGTTAAATATATCTGTTAAATTAATCTTTCTACCCGATGTACTTGAGATAATTTATTTAAAAAATGGATTCCGGACTTTACCTTAGAATAACCTACTATTTATTTTATCTTCAATGTTTTTCTTATCAAAATCTTCTTTAGGGCGCTTGTACACGCTAAGAAATGTTACCGTGTCTGCAGCATATAGGATTAATACATCATGTTCACCAAAAGAATTTTGTCTAGGGACGAAAATGTATCCTGGCAGGTAAGGGGTACCTACCCCGGCCCCCTATGGCACCATAGCAGTTTCACTGTCGCGTCTAGTACAGACAAGATTTTCTTCTTGGTCAGTGTCTAAGCAAACCCAGCGATTTTTCTTAACGTGTACAAGCGGCCTTATACATTTACTATTATTGTGATTCGAGATCATCTGTATCTAGATATAGCTGTCAATTGATATGTATTGAATAAATTATCTTATCTGTTTGTCTGTTTGATTGACTGACTGAAACCTTCCGACACGTGTAGTAATGTATACACGTGTGGGTGAGATACAGAAAAACACACGTGTTTTTAAGTCTGATAACAATTTGAGTTGATGGCGTAAGGGACATTTACCAAAACTGTAAAAGAGTCCCTTACTACTATGTACGTAAGGGCCTTTTTTCCAAAACGTAAAAAATGTTCCTTCCGTTAATTTCAATACTTCTGGTATCGATATATTGACTAATAAAATTCAAATGTAACTTAGGTTTACATTACTAAAAGTGGAATAACCTGCTGGAGTTTGATTTTCTGATAGCTGTAATCTAGGAGTCTTTATGTCAAGAATTAAGTTACTTTCTAAGCAAGCGTGTTATTTTTATTAAATATAGGTCTACATAAATATTAGGGATATTGGGTTATTATCTTTTTTTTTCAGTAGAAAGACATAAATTACCCGTGTTTCTTAAGTTGCTCTTTGCATTCTGGAATGACCCTACTATTTAACTCTTTCTAACAATTCCGCTATTGGGTTTAACATGTATGATTGTAAATACTTTACTTACTTAACTACTTTTTTTACTTAACTGTTGTCTACCTAATACAGACAAACTGGTTCACCCTAAAAACAGGTTTAATATGAACAAAATATATATTTAGACATAAATAAACACATTCATAAAATCCAAATATAACCGGATCTTTCGAAAATAATTAATTAAAAATGCAAATAATTAACTAGTTCACATATCGAGCAAAGGTCATAGCAATATTGAGTGGTTATTTAATCGTTGATAATTATTTAATCAATCATGATTTGATTAGTGTCAATCAAAAGTTTTGGTTTTGATCTGTCTGACTTTGAATTTTGTAGAAAGGTAGTTGTATAAGTAAACCAATTAGGCGACCTGCCTACGTCCGATAATATAATCGGTGACCGATTTTTTGTAGGAGAAAAATAGAACACATTGATAGCAATAGTGCATAGCACACGTCCTACAAAAAGTCGGTTAGAATATAATATTGGATTTTGATTTATTACGATTATCTGTCCTACAAAAAGTCTGACGTGGGCGACAGCTTAAGTAGCTGTTTAGACTAAATCGAAAAATATGATTAAGCTATTCGGAGCTTAGTAAAATTGATTTTCTAAGAGATAGAGTGATTTTTCAGAAAAAATACTGTTACTTGCGAGAAGAGACATTTGAAAACGCTATTTTTTTTGTTATAAAAGCACTTTTTTTAATATTTTTCAGTTATCAATTATTTTTCAATTATTTTAACCTATGGATTTTTGGTATTTGAATACTGTGCATGAGAGACATCAATTATTCGAGCTAAGGCAAAATAAATGATAATCGAGAAAAAAAATGAGACACCCTAATATGACCATGTAGTCAATTTCCGATGGATGCGAGACGCACAGGACCGATCGTTGTGGCGACGTTTGGGCGAGGCATACTCGTATGTCCAGCAGTGAATGTCTTTCGGCTGAGATGATGATGCCGATGATGAGCCAACTATCAGTAAAGCATAAGATGTTGCACGACTGTACATTGTTATTTCTGCTGATATTTATGGTCCGATGACTCAGTTC